>OX451737.1:420631241-421917574 GCA_948472305.1 Vicia faba
CTCGCCTTTGTCGCGGGGTCTTATGCCCGACCCAGGATATTTTCTTCCCTGTGGTTGTTCGAGGAGTTTCTCATGCGTCGCGTTCGTGGGGTAATCCTTTTCGAGGCGTGCTCGGGGGATTCTTTGCGGGCTGTGCTCGTTGGGTATACGAGGCAACCCTTGGGAACCGTGACGCCACCCTACTGAAAGTAGAGCCATCATTGCCTAGGGGAGTAGGCGTCGAGGAGGGGAAGCTCGTGGTTCCCCGGGGTGACGCTTCGTATTCCACGTCATCCCTATAAATAGGATCCTTGAGTCCCATAATCCATTTTTCCTCTTCGCGCTCCTTCTCCTTCCTCTGCCTTTGTCGCCGCTGTTCTTCCAGAATTTCGTAGGACCACCGTGCCTTCCGCCGTCGATTTTCTTCCCTGCCGCTGTACATCCTTCCTAACTTCCAAGTAAGCGTCTATCCCTCATATTTTTCTCTGTTATAGGTAATTTTTCCCGTTATTTGTATGTTAGAAAATCCGCATCTGGGATTAGCGCCCGGTACATTCGTGTTCATGCCCGACATATTTATGTTTGTGCCCGGTAAACGCATAGTTTTAGGTATGTGACTCGTGATGCTGCCCGGGATCTTCATGGTTTTGGGCGCATAACCGATGATATTGCCCGGTAAATCCATAGCTCTAGGTTTTGGATTCATGATATTGCTCGTCATATTCATAGTTTAGGTCGACGTACTCATGACTGGCCGGGATGTTGGCCCATTTAGGAAGTATGTAGGACGACTCGTCGTGGCACCTTAGTGTCGGGGAGGTGAAACCAGGCTCTTGTTCGAGTCCTCAATGTTTTAACGCGCGCAGAGCGTGATTGGGCTCGTCGTGCCCTTCTTCCCGCCTGTTATGGCGAGCATATGGCTTTGCTCTCGAATTTCACCGGTTTCCTGTGCTTTGCAGGTAAAATGGCTGACGAGCCGGAGTCTTCGGGGCGCAACGAGGTCGAGGACCAGAGTACCGAGGAGAATGTAACTCTGGTTGATACCGTTGATGATCCTTTCCTGGATTGGGTGGGCGCCGAGCCCAGAGGGATTGCCTCGGCATATAGTCGGTGCAGTCGAAGTGCCTACACTATCGTCGAGCATGGCGGTAGTCAGCCGGGCTTTCAGAAAAACTTTGTTGTTACAAGACCGTCTCTTGACGCGCGGATCTGCTCGGAGTTCTCTGAGTATGGTTTTCCCATGTATGAAATCACGTTCAAGAACCTAGGTCTCAAGCTCCCCTTTAGTGATTTCCAGGTCGGGGTATTCTGTCATCTAGAGTTGGCCCCCTCGCAGCTTCACCCCAACTCGATTTCCTTTCTTCGGGCGTTCGAGTTGACGTGTCGCTTTTTAAGGATCGGGGCGACCATCCCTCTCTTCTTCAGAGTTTTTCATTTGCAACGCCAGTCCCGCGGGGGTAGGCATAGTTGGGTTTCCCTAAAACAGTCGAAGAGGCTGTTCAGGATGTACATGGATTCAGTTCGGGGTTTTAAGGACAAATGGTATGTCGTGCGGCCGATTACCTAGACTGCTCTGGATTCTGTATATGAAGAAGAGACTACAGTGACCGACGAGAACAGGGAGCCCCTTATGGACAACGAGGGTCGCCCGGTGCTGGGGCGCGTAGCTAAGTTTCTGTTGCATTGGTGCTCGCGCCATTATGAGCATGGTACCGGGCATTACCATACGCCCGCGAGAGGGATGAGTATCGAGGACGAGGAAGCCTACGGTACCCTTTGCAGATATGTTGACAGTTTCTTCCCTGCTCGCTGGGCCACGAGGGAGGGGAAAGACATTCTTGACGAGGACGGTTACCCGACCTTCGAGGCCCGTCCTATAGATACAAAGGCGCCTGTCGAGTGCCAGTCCTACGGGCAGGCCGCGAACCTACTAGGTTACTTTTTGTCTTATAGTTTCGTTCTAGTCTCTTCGTTTGTTATTTGCTCGTAACTAACCCGGGTTTTCTTTTTTGCAGGTCATATGGCCGGATGAAAGGAGAGGCTCTTAAAATTGACACAGGATAAGAAAGTCAACAAAAGGTTGGTGCGAGCTCCACAGGCGACGAGGATGGGGCCGCCGACAAGCTCGGGTGATGCTTCTAGCGGGTCCCGGACTCCTTGGACGTCGAGCAGACCCCCGATCTGATACCGAGGAAGAGAAACCGGGTAGAGAGCCAGCCGGAAGTCGGCGACGAGTCTGGCGCGGTGAGGGCCTTTGTCTTGCCCCTCTGCTTTAAAGAGGAAAGCTTCTTCGAGGGGTTTCCCTTGACTGTAAGTGCCAAGGAGGCTGACACCATCAGGCGGCTAAGTAAAGAAAGTCGGAGAAAGCATCTGGCCGCCAACATGGTCGGGATGGTTAAGATGGATGAGATGGCCGTTGTCCTCGCTGAGGAGGGGGCAGACTCTGACCACGTCAAAGAACTGGAGCAGGAGAAAGCTGCCCTTGCTGCGGGCTCTCGAAAGTTGAAGGCTGCTCTGGAGCGATCTAAGGAGATGTTCCACGAGCAAGCCGAGTTGCTGGCCGCAGAGAAGGAGAACTCGGGGAAGGTTGTCGAGGAGAGGGACTATTTTCGACTGGACCGGGAACGCTTGGAGGCCGACAATGAGCGTCTGGCCAAAGAAGTCGAGGATCTGAAGGCCGTCATGCTCCCCGCCGAAGATGAGTCGGAGGAGACAGCCCCCTTGCGGAGTCGCTCGGAACTGGTCGCTCGTATTCAACTCCTCGAAACGGGCTGTGTTGGCGCCTTGGCGGATGGTTTTGAGGCCGCGGTTAGCCAGCTCACTTTATTGAATCCTGGTCTGAATACCGAAGGGGAGGGTTTCATGTCCCAGATCATCGATGGCCAGGTCGTGCCTCCTCCCGAGTCTCCTGTCGTGGATGCTAGCAGCCCCGGGGAAGTCTAGCCGTGGAATTCTGGTCGGGCATGCGCGCCTGTTTATTGATAGTTGTTTTTGGGGCCTGCGTGCCCGTTCCTGTAATTTCTGAACATCGTCGGCCTTCTTGGTCGATTTATTTTTATTTGTTTTTTGCTTACGAGCCTTTGAATGAATGTTTGTTTCGACCTTTATTGTTTGCCCGTGTCTACGTTTTTATATTTTGTGATAAAATTTGCCTAAGTTATGTCCCCGAGTCTCGCATGTGCTTGGCTGTTACTTTGTGGCGAAATTCGCCTGTGTTTTCCTCGGGGCATGCTTGTGCTCGGCTTTCCATTTTGTGGCTAAATTAGTCTAAGTATTTTCCTCGAGTGTAGATTCTTTCGACCCATTTGGTGGTCCGACGTACTTCGAAATGCATCGGGCATGCGGAGTAAAGCCGCTTACTCGGGCGTATGACCCAGATCGGGGTCGCTTGCTCGTGGTGTGAACTGCCCATCGCGAGCTGGGTGTTCTACCATACGGGTACTTCGACGGTGGAGCTCGATTGAGGTGTCCATGTCGGGCACTGTCGTCCGTGCTCGTTTTGGCAGAACGACATTGTGTTGTTTGGGCGTAGATCGGGCCCGTACCTTGGCCTTTCTATGTGGTCGAGACATTTCTGCCTGTTGACTAGGTGAGGATGTCCGACGATGAGAGTCCTTGGTGTTAAGGGTTTTTAACTATAGTACTGCTTTAGTTTAGCAGCGTTCCAGGGTCTTGGCAGTGGTTCTCCGTCTAGTTGCTCGAGGTAGTATGCCCCGGTACCTGTGGTGCCGTGGACGCGATAAGGCCCTTCCCAGTTCGCGGCCAGTTTCCCTTCGCGGGAGTCTTTCTGGTTTCTTTGTAACACCAGGCTGCCGATTTCGAACTCACGTTTAATGACCTTTTCATTGTGACGCAGGGCCACTCGTTGTTTTAGGGTGGCCTCGCGCAGAGTCGCCCCCGATCAAATTTCCACGACTAAGTCGAGTTCGTCCCTGAGTGCCTCGTCGTTCATCTCTTCGTCGAGGGGAGTTTCTGTCCGCCTGGAGGGTTCCCTGATTTCTACTGGGATGACGGCCTCGGTGCCGTATGTCAGTCGAAAAGGGGTCTCGCCCGTCGTCGAATGGGGCATGGTGCGGTATGCCCACAAGACACTGTGCAGCTCCTCGACCCAGCCTCTCTTAGCTTCGCCGAGCCGTCGTTTGAGTCCTCAGAGGATGACTCTGTTAGCGGCCTCGGCTTTCCCGTTGGTTTGAGGGTGCTCGACCGAGGTGAAGTGTTGTTTTGTTCCCAGTTTGGTGACGAAGTCTTAGAATCCGTGGTCGGTGAATTGGGTGTCGTTGTCGGTGACCAGTGCTCTCGGGATGCCGAATCTGGCAAGGATGTTTCTTTTGTAGAAACGGAGGATGTTGTTGTTAGCTGGCTATTTCGAATAAAGAAGAAACCACTATCAAAATAATATTTCGAATAAAGTACCTAAGGAGATTGATATCAATATTGGATATTGGTGGGAAATATGGAGTCATTATGCTGAAGGATTATTCAATTTCCAGTGGATTTGGATTTGGATTTTTTAGTGTTCGAATTATAAAGAGCTCCTTTATGCAAGGGTGCCAGAATTGGAAACAGTCCAGGTAATTAGGTTATTTCGAAAGCGACGAAGAAACAAGATGCTTCGATTGGTACAAATTTCGAATTTCAAATAGGGGCGCCATTCTAGAAGACGCGTGGAAGTCAGTAAACATAGGAAGCCTGCATGCTTCGAACGTGGCATGATTTTAGAATAGAACTGTTAGGGTCAAGACACTATAAATAGGTGTTCTTATGTTAGATTTAAAAAGAGGTTAATTTTTATGTACTAAAAGATCTCAAAACACTCAAACTACCGTGAATTAAGGGAAAAGAGTCAGAAGACACAATGTACGTATTGAACATTGTTGTACCCAAAATTTGCCCTCCCATATTTCTCAAAATATTTCAAGAAAAATTCACAAGTCCAACCCGGCGCGTCATATTCAGGTATTCTTTCGCCAAGATATCTCTGATAACATATTCTCAAATTCAGGTTCGGCTCAAGAGTCAATTCTTTAAAGAAGGTATCCGAATGTGTGAGTTTTCTCGAAGAAATATGGTGAAAAAAGTGTGCTGAAAGTGCAGTTTTTACGCGCTAAAAAATTCATAACTTGAAGATCGTGACTCGTTTTGAACCCGTTCCGGTGGCCAAAATTCCGTCTTGACATTATCTACGTTTTCATCTCTCACGGCTGGAAGCCAATTTCGATCAGAAGGTCTTCAAAAATGTGGATTTATCAGGTATTTTCGTGCAGAAAATTTGTGACAGAAGTTTATTTGCGTCATGTTCAAAAAATCATAACTTGGTCGATTTTCATCGTATCGAGCTGGTTCTTGCGCCGAAATTTCACAAATTGAGTTGGCTACATTTTCACAGAAGGTATTGAGTTCAAATGGTATTCAAAAGGCCTTCGTTTTTTGCTCAAAGTGCGTGACACGCTGAAAATCCTGAATGCTGAATATTATTTCATCTGAGCCGAAACTTCGAAAATTCATAACTCGGTCAATTTTTATCGGATTGGACTCATATTTTTACACAAGGTCACTGACTCATAGATCTACAACTTTGCTTCAAAAGTAGAGACCGGATTATGCACCGATAAATACCAGTTTTTTATTGAAGAACGTGTCAGAGTCGACACTGAAGCCCAAAATAAGTTTGTCTGAGCTGAAACTTCAAAAATTCATAACTAATTCACCGTTTATCCGATTGAGTCGGTTTTCGGACAGGAGTTAGTTCTCGATGTCGGCTACATTTTGTTTTCACATTTCAACTTCAAAAAATGCACTTAAGTCCCTACGATTTAGCCTGGAAAGTGACGAATTCAAGTGAATATTGGAGGCCCAATTGCACATTCAAAGCCCATTTTCTTTACCCTAATTTCCACTGTATAATCACCTTCTTGTCACACAAACCAGGAGGAGAAAAAGAGGAGAGAAAAAGAGAGAAAAAACTTGGCCACAATACTGTTAGAATATCAAACTCTTTCAAGAACCCTAAAACCTTGAAATCCTCATTACAAATCCCTCTCTCACTACAAACAAGCCATCACAGTTACAAACCAACATCTTATTACTTCTTCAGTAAGGGTAAGGCTGGCTTGATCTCCATGATCCAAAGGGCATAAAAGCATTCATGTCACTACTTTTCCAGTAAGGGTAAGGTTGATTTGATCTCCATGATCAAAAGGGTATAATCATTCATACATGCCATATTGTGCCTAAACATTAAATTTCTTCATATATTGGCTTTATTTGCATTTTATGATTTTATTTAATGTGTTCGTGAGATCCAACTGCAGATTTAGACAGGATCCCAGGTTCATTAAGGAACGTTGAGGCCAAAAGCCAAATGGCCAAAAGCCAAAAGCCAAATGGCCAAAACAGAACATTTTATGCATGACACCAATACATGGCGAGGCAGACATTAAGCCAGACATTAAGGGAACGTTGAAGCCAGAACACAAATGGCCAAAAGCCAAAAGCCAAAAGCCAAATGGCCAAAGTAGAACAACTTATGCATGAAACTCAATCCAATGGCCAAAGAATGCAGACCACGGTACTCAGGAGTCAATACTTCAAAAAACCTCCCCTTGGGCCAGACACCCCCTATGGTTTGCTCAATTTTTAATTTCTATTTGTTTTTCCTTTTTATTCTTTTAATTGTTTTTTTGATTGTTTTCTTTTAATTCCATAAAATAATTTTCATAATAAATATAAAATACAGAAAAATCAAAAAAATGTTTATTTTATTAATATTAATTTTACTATTATTATTTTTGTAAATAAACTTTAAACAATTAATTAGATTAATTTAGGTTTCAAAACTTTAATATTTTTCTTAATAAATTAAATATGTAGAAATTAGGTTTTTTAACTTTTTCATCATTTTTTTAATAAATAATTTTCTCATCATTATTATTATTATTAATTACTAATTTATTTTGTAAATAAACATGTACATAAATTCTTTAGTAAATTAAGTTAAACTTTAACATTTTTCTCAAATAATTAAAAATAACTTAGAATTAGGGTTTCTTTTAATTTTAATTTTCTTATTTCATAAATACAAAAAACCTAAAAAACACTTCTTTTATTTCAATAAATAATTAATTAATTTTTAATTTCAATTTAACTTCAAAAGGGTCCAACGCCCTCGTTTCCAATCTTATTTCAATTCACGCGTTTTATTTCGTTTCTTTTAAATATTTATGTAATTCTCCCAAAGCCATGTAACTCGGACATTTTATATTTCTCGCACTTTAGTTCTTTATTTTTTGTCAAATCGGGTCCTGGATTTTAATTTGGCGATGTGGACCTGCGCCTTTGTAATAGTTTAGAACTTTTAATTTCCGCAACTTTTTAACTGTTAACAAATGCATGCAAGAATGAATGACAAAAATAAAAAACAAACGCATAGATCACTTTGACATGAACAAGATAAAAATAAATGAAAACGACACACAAATCACACACCACCCCTAGGGTATGCCTCACTGTTGCCTTGCCCCTCGAAAGGTGGTCGTCGAGTAGAGGATGTTTTAGTAAGTCCTCATGTCCATGAACATGGCATGGGGGTAGCTTCTAAGGTGTCTTCCTATTACTCTGGTGACCACACCGTTGCCTTGTCCCTCGAAACGTGGTCGTCGACTATAGGACGTCTTAGTGAGTCCTTATGTCCCATTGATCTGGTTGCCTCAAAACAAGTCGCATCGGAATAGTTGCCTCGGAATAAAAGATCAATGGCATAAGGGTAGCTCCTAAGGTATCTTACCATTGCTCGGTGACCATACTGTCCCAAAACTCGAATTGACCTGAACACCTCCAACGGTGGTGCTACTTACCTCTCAATGGTGGGATGGCACTACTTTAAAGGACATTTACACAGACGAATTCCTTAGGGTAGGTAGACGACTCTAGATACTTGCTCTAATTTCAAAACAAATCAAAAATACTTTTCACACCGACACCTTTTCAAAAAGCTTTCGAAAGCATTTTTTCAAACACTCTTGAGGACGGATACAAGAGTCGAACTGAAATTTTCAAAGAAACTTTTTAAAACCCACAGTTGAAAAGCAAACAAACCATTTTTGAAAACACAAGTGAGCAAGTATCTAAGAGCCCATGGATAACCATGGATAGAAAGGGTGCTAATACCTTCCCTTTCTATAACCTACCTCCCGAACCGAGAGCAATCTCTTTAAGGAATTTTTCTGTGCTTTTGTCCTTTCCATTTGGAGAAAATAAAAGACGGTGGCGACTCTTGCTTACCGCGACATTTCGCGAACCAGCGTTAAACAGTCAGTTCCAGATCCACCGATCACAGAACTGGCGACTCTGCTGGGGACTTAACTTAAAGTGAGGTGTACCTTAGGGTTAGTTCATAACTGTGTTTTCAATTGCTTTCCTTGTTTGCTTTATTATTGTGGGACTGTCTCGGGAGTTCTATAGATCCTAACCCGGATCTGGGGATACCTTCTTAGAAAGTAGCAACAAGGCTGTGAGGGAACTGTGCGAGGTATACCGACATGGTTGAAACAGTCTGCTACGTTGATGTGGCACTTTGGTGTGTACCGGTAACCCTTGAGTTCAGTCAAGGAGAGTACGGGGCCTCCGCGTGGTGTCGTGAAGCATCAACAGACCTTAGGAACCTTAATTGAACTATCTTGGCCTCTTTAGGGTAGTGAGATAACTGATTTTGGTGCAGTCCGAGGTTGGTTGATACTCGATACTACACTCAATTGAGGGTTGCTTTCCTGGAATATTTCGGTCGCCAGTTCAGTGGCTAAATCGAAACGATGAACAATGAAAGCAATCCCGTGATATTGGGATCCTTAGAACCCGGTTACTTCTAATAGGACAGGTTGAGCCCACCAACTTCAAGAGGGTAATACCCAGACCCCATACTGGCCTTAAACTCTAAGGGTTTCTCTTGTGTGACTTGCGTGCCTTCCAACTTGACTACTTGCATGCTTGTTATCTGACACTTGAGTTCCCTGCAGGTTTTGTTTATTGTCCTTAACTAGGACTCATAGCAGGGTTTGCAAAGTTTCTTGCAGGTTTCGTTTATAGTCCTTAATTAGGACTCATAACAGGTTTTACTTGAGTTTCTTGCAGGTTTTGGCTTACAGTCCTTAATCAGGACTCATAACAGGGTTACTCACATTACCCCATGCATACCATAACATCATACCATTGCATACATCCTAACCCATTTCAAGGATCTCAAGGGCTTGTGATACAGGTCATGGTGAATCAGCTATCCCAACAAGGGGCAAAAAGGATTTATTTTCCTCCGGACAAAATTGTCAGGGGCTATGACCCACTGGATATGGTGAGCCTTTGACCCTTGAAGAAGGACTCTCAACAACATGAAGTACCTTCAATCAAGTTACCAGTTTCCAACTCTAACAATTTGTTTACCCCTCGAGGTCCTTGAAATCATCACATGCATGTCATACATATCATTGCATAACAGGTACTCTTGTTGCAGGTCACTTACCCTTCTCGCTGTTTATTTCAGCAATGGCTTCCCAACAAGATAACTAGGACCTTCTTGCTCAAGAGACCCGGTTCGGGAAAATCCTCCTGAATCTATCCAAGGGGCAGGAAGAGCTAAGGACACTTCTCATGGAGACCTTTGTCAGGAACAGTGCTGAGGATGAAAGGCTGAAACACCTACAAGCTGAGGTGGATGCATTGAAGGTCCAGATGCTGGGGCAGGTGACTGCCATTCAAGGGTTAGCTCAAAGACAAGATGAGCTCTGGTTTCTCGTCAACCAACTGCTTCAGGGTAACCAACTGGGGCAAAAGCCTAAGGGTAAAAAGCCAGTCATCGTTCAACCACCTTTGAGACAAGGAGGTAAGGGGAGAGCTCCTCAAATGGCTCCAGTGTCACAAATTCAACATCGCAACCAACAAAAGAGCGAGAGAAGGCAGTTCACTCAGCTCAGCATGACCTTATCCCAGATATTGCCACAATTGCTGGAGACCAAGCTGGTAACTCTAAAAGAAGCTCTGAAGAACCAAAATACAACGTCACCGAAGTATAACCCCAACGCCCGCTGCACTTATCACTCTGACAGCCCGGGGCATACTACAGATGATTGTTGGAGCTTGAAAAATAAGATCCAAGACATGATCGATGCTGGAGAGATTCAGTTTAAAGTACCCAAGACTCCCCACGTGATCACTGCTCCCTTGCCAAAACATGGCTAGGATTGAGAAAGTTTTGTTCATTCGAATATTCAAGTTGCAATTCTCTTTTGTTCAAACATTTACTCATGTTAAACATTGTTATTTCATTAATGCATCGCATATGTCTGTTCTGAAACAATATATTCGTATTCACTAAATGTAAATTATTTTCATATTTTTTCTGATGTCAACTCTTGATCTAAAATTCTAAGCCTCTTGAGGGAGGATGACGAAAACGATACCATAATCCACAGTATGCTTTTGAATAGACCCCGCTGATGAAGTACAGGCATTGTTTCAAATCCCTAAACACTGGAGTTATAAGGATGATAATCCCTCGTCAACCCCTCTGAGCCAAAGAAGTAGGAGTTTTTTTTCTTTTCGAAATTTAAAACCCTTTATCATAACCTGGGGCAGGGTAGTTCTCTCAGTTGATCCAAGTGCATAACAAATGGCACCAAAGGAGTCCTTACAAAACAAAAGACAGTGATGGTTCTGAATAAATCACAAGGACAGGCAGTCATTATCTCAAAAAATGAAAAACCCATTAAGTCAAAACCCATGAAGGAGACTTACAAAACTGGGGCATCCCGCTGACTGTAATTCCAAAAAAGGAAACAGTTCAGGCAAAAAAAGAAAGGGATAACAAAAATCAAGAAAGAGGTCTCACAAACCCTCAACCAAAGCAAAAAATGACTGCCTATTCAAAAGAAATCATCAACATCTGAACCATTATTGGAACATCAAAGCAAAGACTCAAGCAAGGTCTAACGCACGATCAACTGAGTTTAGGTTTGGAGAACATCACGAAGAGCGGGTGGGTACAAATAATTTGAGCCTTTATCCTTTGTTTCTTAAACCGTGAACCAGGCCACGTTATAACCCTCAAAAGTCCTAGCTGAAGCATGGGTTAGTTCGAAAGCATACTGTTACGAAAGGTATCCTGACTCCTTAAGGCTTACGGTAAATACGGAGTTGACATCACGTTTTACAAACATTCAGTTGTTTTATGAAAAAGAATGCATTTTCAAAATTTTCAAGACAGACATAGACTTTGCATTTTTAACATAACTTTGTTTGCATATGACTTTTTGTTTGAGCAGCATAGAAATTCGCACGCCGAATGCCTAACGAACAGAAGTACCTCCAATCAAGGGGCATGGCATGATCATGGTCTATCATCTGGGGCAGTCAAGTCAAGATTCGGAGAATCTCTCAAAAGCCTACCAGCCTGGGGCAGATCTCCGCCTGAGTCACTTGGGGCATTCCAACAACGAATCTTGCCTAATCAAATACCTTCTGGTGGCATGACAAAACACTTCCAACAGGGGCAGCTCCCTACATTCCCTGAACATGGACATAGTCGAAAAAAATACTACGCATAATCAAAGACCCGCTAGGTTGACGTACCTAGGCAAAAATAAGGGCTTCCCGGCGAACCAAAAGGGTTCGGGCAAAATGAAGGGATGAAATGAAAAATCTGTACACCCGGCAAGTCGAAAACCTGAAAAGGCGGCTTGAGCAAAAATGGGTATCCCGGTGGACTGAAAACCCGAAAGGGCGGTCCAGGCAAAAGTTAGGGATTAAAGCGTACGACTATGTCCTGCCATCTGTCTACCAGAAGAAGGTTTGTCCATCAACAACTATCAGCACCCCACAAGTGCCTCCCCCATAGAAACAGGGGCAATAAAGAGTGGTCTAAGCAATCTGATTGTTCTATCCTCCAAGGTATCAGGGTAGGTTCCGTTGAAGAACATAACCAATACAGTTCAATACTTCCCCAGGAGAGTCCAATCCAGCTTCCCCAGGAAAGTTGGAATCCATCTTCCCAAGCAGTAAGCTTATCCCCAGTTGATTTTGGAAGCTTATCCTCGCAGAGCACGAATGCGTCTCCCAGCTTTATTCAAAGAGTTATTTCCCTAACAGGATATAACTGGGTTATCCTCAGCCAAAAGCCACGGAAAGATCGTCGTCGACACAGTCTTCTTACCCCAGCGAAGTCCATCAACACTTCCAACAACAAGGATATCCTCAGCAAGTTACTATCAACAATCAACAGAGTGTCTCTCTCCCCACAGAGTATTGCTCCCCAGCAAGATTACTAGAGTATTTGTCTCCCCGCAGAGTAACCCATTCGCCAAGTTTATTCCCCAATAGAGTTATCTTCTCCTATCGGAATTCTTGCAACTATCATCCCCGGCGGAAGCAATACCTATTCTTCAACATCAGCCCAGGAGTGACTTCCCGGCACCCGTCAAGGATTTATTTTCTTAGACAAAAATACATTCATAAACATCACATCTTCATACATTATAGCATGCATATGCATCATACTACACGAATCTCATTAATTTTGAAGACATACAGTTCATGCATCATGATTTTGCATACAATTATGTTTTGCCTTTTCAGGAAAAAGATCAATACAAAAATGATTACTATCAACTATCGCAATTCTTTCTAGATATAGTTTCAGATGTAAACCAGATATGGTGACGTTCTGATACTGCTTCCAGATTTCCTTCTAGATATGGTTTCAGATGTAAACCAGATATGGTGACGTTCTGATACTGCTTCCAGATTTCCTTCTAGATATAGTTTCAGATATGACCCAGATATGGCGACGTTCTGATACTGCTTCCAGATTTCCTTCTAGATATAGTTTCAGATATGACCCAGATATGGTGACGTTCTGATACTGCTTCCAGATTTCCTTCTAGATATAGTTTCAGATATGACCCAGATATGGTGACGTTCTGATACTGCTTCCAGATTTCCTTCTAGATATAGTTTCAGATATGACCCAGATATGGCGACGTTCTGATACTGCTTCCAGATTTCCTTCTAGATATAGTTTCAGATATGACCCAGATATGGTGACGTTCTGATACTGCTTCCAGATTTCCTTCTAGATATAGTTTCAGATATGACCCAGATATGGTGACGTTCTGATGCTGCTTCCAGATTTCCTTCCAGATATAGTTTCAGATGTAAACCAGATATGGTGACGTTCTGATGCTGCTTCCAGATTTCCTTCCAGATATAGTTTCAGATGTAAACCAGATATGGTGACGTTCTGATGCTGCTTCCAGATTTCCTTCCAGATATAGTCCAGATATGAACCAGATATGGCGACGTTCTGACACTTATTCCAGTTGAAGATATTCCAAGACCTTGTCCGGTTCAGTTAAATCGACCCTAAGATTTTCCTGATGCTTATCCAGTCAAAGGCCTTCTCTGGTTCAGTCAGATCGACCCTAAGATCTCCCTGATGCTTATCCAGTTGAAGATATTCCAAGACCTTGTCCGGTTCAGTTAAATCGACCCTAAGATTTTTCTGATTCTTATCCAGTCAAAAGGCCTTCTCTGGTTCAGTCAGATCGACCCCAAGATCTCCCTGATACTTATCCAGTTGAAGATATTCCAAGACCTTGTCCGGTTCAGCTAAATCGACCCTAAGATTTTCCTGATGCTTATCCAGTCAAAGGCCTCCTCTGGTTCAGTCAGATCGACCCTAAGATCTCCCTGATTCTTATCCCAGTAGAAGACACCCAAGATTTTTCTCAACGAGCGTTGTTGAAGTTAAAGTCGCCCAAGGTTCTCTTACCGTTCATACTAAGATGGTAACCATCCCTGGTTCATTCATCGCCGTTTGAAGCTCCAGACTCAGCTCCTGTAACCAGTCAGGACACATCTATACCAAGCATCTGAAAACCAGCTCCTGCGACGTGTCAGGTACTCATTTGTTCTTTTGCAGGTATGCAGGTTCTCGCTAAGGAATCTCCTACGCGATCAACATCCAGATGGCATCTATAAGCCCATCATCCTATCCAGCAACCTCTAAATGGCATCTATAAGCCCATTCCATCATCGCACTGCTACTATGTGAGCGCAAATTTCTGGGCACTCTAGTGTTCAATCATCTTCCACCCTCGGATTACGAAAGGCACGTCAGCCAATCTGCATCCTCAGGTTTAAGAAGATTGAACAGGGGCAACTGTTGTACCCAAAATTTGCCCTCCCATATTTCTCAAAATATTTCAAGAAAAATTCACAAGTCCAACCCGGCGCGTCATATTCAGGTATTCTTTCGCCAAGATATCTCTGATAACATATTCTCAAATTCAGGTTCGGCTCAAGAGTCAATTCTTTAAAGAAGGTATCCGAATGTGTGAGTTTTCTCGAAGAAATATGGTGAAAAAAGTGTGCTGAAAGTGCAGTTTTTACGCGCTAAAAAATTCATAACTTGAAGATCGTGACTCGTTTTGAACCCGTTCCGGTGGCCAAAATTCCGTCTTGACATTATCTACGTTTTCATCTCTCACGGCTGGAAGCCAATTTCGATCAGAAGGTCTTCAAAAATGTGGATTTATCAGGTATTTTCGTGCAGAAAATTTGTGACAGAAGTTTATTTGCGTCATGTTCAAAAAATCATAACTTGGTCGATTTTCATCGTATCGAGCTGGTTCTGGCGCCGAAATTTCACAAATTGAGTTGGCTACATTTTCACAGAAGGTATTGAGTTCAAACGGTATTCAAAAGGCCTTCGTTTTTTGCTCAGAGTGCGTGACACGCTGAAAATCCTGAATGCTGAATATTATTTCATCTGAGCCGAAACTTCGAAAATTCATAACTCGGTCAATTTTTATCGGATTGGACTCATATTTTTACACAAGGTCACTGACTCATAGATCTACAACTTTGCTTCAAAAGTAGAGACCGGATTATGCACCGATAAATACCAGTTTTTTATTGAAGAACGTGTCAGAGTCGACACTGAAGCCCAAAATAAGTTTGTCTGAGCTGAAACTTCAAAAATTCATAACTAATTCACCGTTTATCCGATTGAGTCGGTTTTCGGACAGGAGTTAGTTCTCGATGTCGGCTACATTTTGTTTTCACATTTCAACTTCAAAAAATGCACTTAAGTCCCTGCGATTTAGCCTGGAAAGTGACGAATTCAAGTGAATATTGGAGGCCCAATTGCACATTCAAAGCCCATTTTCTTTACCCTAATTTCCACTATATAATCACCTTCTTGTCACACAAACCAGGAGGAGAAAAAGAGGAGAGAAAAAGAGAGAAAAAACTTGGCCACAATACTGTTAGAATATCAAACTCTTTCAAGAACCCTAAAACCTTGAAATCCTCATTACAAATCCCTCTCTCACTACAAACAAGCCATCACAGTTACAAACCAACATCTTATTACTTCTTCAGTAAGGGTAAGGCTGGCTTGATCTCCATGATCCAAAGGGCATAAAAGCATTCATGTCACTACTTTTCCAGTAAGGGTAAGGTTGATTTGATCTCCATGATCAAAAGGGTATAATCTTTCATACATGTCATATTGTGCCTAAACATTAAATTTCTTCATATATTGGCTTTATTTGCATTTTATGATTTTATTTAATTTGTTCGTGAGATCCAACTGCAGATTTAGACAGGATCCCAGGTTCATTAAGGAACGTTGAGGCCAAAAGCCAAATGGCCAAAAGCCAAAAGCCAAATGGCCAAAACAGAACATTTTATGCATGACACCAATACATGGCGAGGCAGACATTAAGCCAGACATTAAGGGAACGTTGAAGCCAGAACACAAATGGCCAAAAGCCAAAAGCCAAAAGCCAAATGGCCAAAGTAGAACAACTTATGCATGAAACTCAATCCAATGGCCAAAGAATGCAGACCACGGTACTCAGGAGTCAATACTTCAAAAAACCTCCCCTTGGGCCAGACACCCCTTATGGTTTGCTCAATTTTTAATTTCTATTTGTTTTTCCTTTTTATTCTTTTAATTGTTTTTTTGATTGTTTTCTTTTAATTCCATAAAATAATTTTCATAATAAATATAAAATACAGAAAAATCAAAAAAATGTTTATTTTATTAATATTAATTTTACTATTATTATTTTTGTAAATAAACTTTAAACAATTAATTAGATTAATTTAGGTTTCAAAACTTTAATATTTTTCTTAATAAATTAAATATGTAGAAATTAGGTTTTTTAACTTTTTCATCATTTTTTTAATAAATAATTTTCTCATCATTATTATTATTATTAATTACTAATTTATTTTGTAAATAAACATGTACATAAATTCTTTAGTAAATTAAGTTAAACTTTAACATTTTTCTCAAATAATTAAAAATAACTTAGAATTAGGGTTTCTTTTAATTTTAATTTTAATTTTCTTATTTCATAAATACAAAAAACCTAAAAAACACTTCTTTTATTTCAATAAATAATTAATTAATTTTTAATTTCAATTTAACTTCAAAAGGGTCCAACGCCCTCGTTTCCAATCTTATTTCAATTCGCGCGTTTTATTTCGTTTCTTTTAAATATTTATGTAATTCTCCCAAAGCCATGTAACTCGGACATTTTATATTTCTCGCACTTTAGTTCTTTATTTTTTGTCAAATCGGGTCCTGGATTTTAATTTGGCGATGTGGACCCGCGCCTTTGTAATAGTTTAGAACTTTTAATTTCCGCAACTTTTTAACTGTTAACAAATGCATGCAAGAATGAATGACAAAAATAAAAAACAAACGCATAGATCACTTTGACATGAACAAGATAAAAATAAATGAAAACGACACACAAATCACACACCACCCCTAGGGTATGCCTCACTGTTGCCTTGCCCCTCGAAAGGTGGTCGTCGAGTAGAGGATGTTTTAGTAAGTCCTCATGTCCATGAACATGGCATGGGGGTAGCTTCTAAGGTGTCTTCCTATTACTCTGGTGACCACACCGTTGCCTTGTCCCTCGAAACGTGGTCGTCGACTATAGGACGTCTTAGTGAGTCCTTATGTCCCATTGATCTGGTTGCCTCAAAACAAGTCGCCTCGGAATAGTTGCCTCGGAATAAAAGATCAATGGCATAAGGGTAGCTCCTAAGGTATCTTACCATTGCTCGGTGACCATACTGTCCCAAAACTCGAATTGACCCGAACACCTCCAACGGTGGTGCTACTTACCTCTCAATGGTGGGATGGCACTACTTTAAAGGACATTTACACAAACGAATTCCTTAGGGTAGGTAGACGACTCTAGATACTTGCTCTAATTTCAAAACAAATCAAAAATACTTTTCACACCGACACCTTTTCAAAAAGCTTTCGAAAGCATTTTTTCAAACACTCTTGAGGACAGATACAAGAGTCGAACTGAAATTTTCAAAGAAACTTTTTAAAACCCACAGTTGAAAAGCAAACAAACCATTTTTGAAAACACAAGTGAGCAAGTATCTAAGAGCCCATGGATAACCATGGATAGAAAGGGTGCTAATACCTTCCCTTTATATAACCTACCTCCCGAACCGAGAGCAATCTCTTTAAGGAATTTTTCTGTGCTTTTGTCCTTTCCATTTGGAGAAAATAAAAGACGGTGGCGACTCTTGCTTACCGCGACATTTTGCGAACCAGCGTTAAACAGTCAGTTCCAGATCCACCGATCACAAACATCATCATCCCTTACAATTTCAATACAAGTCTTTTTATATTTTAGTTCGCTATTACAGTATTTCTGCCCTTAAATCCTTCGATTTCCTTGCATTTCCTTGTTTTACTTGCCTTTAAACACAATTACTTCATTAGAAACTTTACTTTCATTTTATCCTTTTATTCAAACACTTGTCTTTACATCCAAGCATTAAATCCCAAGTCTAATTCGAAGCCTTTCTTTCCTACATTCAGTTAGTTTATTCCTATAAGACAATTCTAGAAATCTTTCCTAAGAATCTCATATTCGAACTTAACACACAATATAAGTTTATTAAGATAATGGGTATGAACATAGAAATGAGTTATGACACATGTTTTCTAGGATCAATCTATTCGATCCTGCAAGTAACCAATAATAATTAGTAAAATTGGAAGACTAGCAGTTGTTTACTAGAAATCACTGTAAACAAATTGGCACACCCGATGGGACAATGTCATAACAAAGAAGTTTTATCAAACATATTAGAGGAGTCTTAGGATTTTTTTTTCTGAGTGTGGAGTGCGTTTCGGTACATGAACCTTCGAAGCGGCAAAATAAAGAATAACAATCCATATATACCCAGAAAACAACGTACCAAAACAATGGTTAATACAACCAACCAAGATGGGGTACAAAATCCCCCACAGAGGGCTGCAACAATCGTTTCAAGTTCGATTGATGCCTCCAATGCCATTCCTGTTGGCAGTTCGAATACGATCCCAGTAAGTACATTAGACATGCCATCAAACGTGTCTTCAGTGCAAACTGCGCCACACATAGGGAATCAACAGTATTCGGCCCCCCCTAGGCCTCAAGGTTTCGAACCTTTGAGACCCAGAAATCCTCAGTATGGGATGCCAACTTCGTTTATGGCAGGGTTACATAATGGAACAACTTCGTCCCCACTCCAAGGATCTGGTTCAGGAATGAACCATTTGGGTACAAATTTCCAGAATATAGGAAACTTCTCCCAATTGCCTACTCTTACAACTAATAGTCAGGCAGCGCTTAGGCAACAAATGGATGATAGCAATCATGATATGGTAGGCATCCTAGCCCGCGAAATGAATGCTATTTTCAATCCCCTAATCCAGAATATAAATAGAACAAACCAAGAAAATGCAGCCCAGATGGCCAGAATAGCAGATTTTTTTGGTGCCCCTAATGCGCCTGCAAGGCGTAGGCAGAACCCGGTGGTGATTCGAAATGAAGAACCCATAACTGAACAAATTCGACCCCCTATACAAGTGGTCGAAGAAAGAAATATAGGGGTAAGATTAAGAGACCAGGGAATTCAGGAAGTTCAGAATGAACAGCCTAGACCCATAATGATGGTGAATAGGGACCAAAATGCAGACGAAATTGTTCATAGAATTAGAAATGACAATTTAGTGGCAAAAAATAACCTCACCACCATGATTGAAAGAATAATGGCCCATAATGGTTTAAATTCAGGATTTAGGAGGCCAAATTACACATCTCATATTATAGATTATGTTTTGCAAACAGAATTACCCAGGGGCTTTAAAGTTTCCAAATTCACGAAATTTGCTGGAGATACCAGTGAATCAACAGTGGAACATATAGCAAGATATTTAACCGAAGCAGGAGATATAGCAAATAATGAAAATCTTAGGATAAAATACTTCCCAAGTTCTTTAACAAAGAACGCTTTCACTTGGTTCACCACCTTGCCCCCTGGATCTGTAGACACATGGTCTTATTTAGAAAGACTTTTCCATGAACAATTTTACATGGGTCAGTCTAAAATCAGTCTCAAGGAACTAGCAAGCATTAAGAGAAATTTCACGGAACCAATAGATGAATATTTGAATAGATTCCGTTTATTAAAATCCAGATGCTTCACAGTGGTCCCTGAACATGAATTGGTCGAAATGGCTGTTGGGGGCCTAGATTATTCCATTCGAAAGAAATTGGATACAGGGTATCTTAGAGATATGGCCCAACTAGCAGACAGAGTGCGTCAGGTCGAAAGGTTAAAAGCTGAAAAAGCCAGGGCTAGTAAAAATCAAAAGAAAGAGAGAATAGCCTACATAGAGGCTGAAGAGGAAAACATAGATGATTCTCAAGACCCTTATGATTTCGATCAGTTCGAAATAGATCTTGCAGAACTAAAAGAAGCACCCCCCTTATACTTGCAAAGTTCTACTTCCTTCCAATGGAAAGGATTCTGTCGAAAGTGAAAGGAATGATAAATTCCCCAAGAAAATCTATACTTTCGATATAACTAAATGTGATGAGATATTTGATCTGCTTGTTAAAGATGGCCAGTTAATAGTTCCTCCTAACCTTAAGGTTCCTCCGTTGGAACAAAGGAAAAAGAGGGGCTTTTGTAAATATCACAACTTTTTAGGCCATAAAACCTCACAGTGTTTTCTTTTCAGGGATCTGATACAGAATGCAATCAAAGATGGCAGGCTGAAGTTCTCATACAAGGGGAAGAATCCAATGAAAGTTGATACGGATCCGTTGCTGATGGCGGAGATTAACTATGCTGAACCTCTAGACATCAATGTGGTAGAAATTGCTGAGGGGAAAGTCGAATCAAAAGTGGAATTCGAAGAGGATGGGGACTTCATCCTACTCAAAAACGAAAGAGAGGCTACTGATGGCCTCCCATTGATCAAAAACGAAACAGAGGCTACTGATGGCCTTCCAAAGGTGCTCAAAGCAAAGATATTAAGTGACAAAAAATTAGTTGAGGCCACTGAAGGTCTTAGGATGAAATTTGAAGAAGTCAAAATTTCTGATGACCAAATGCTGGGATTGAATATGGTGGATTTCGAACAGCCTAACACTGAAATGGAAGAAGTAGAACGCTGTTTAGAGAGGGAAAGAGAACAGAGAAGAGAGAACTTACCTAGAAAGGATGCGGGTTTGCGTGAATACCTCTTCCACTGTCATAAGAAGAATCAGGAAAAGTTGCTATGCCCAAGGTGCAGTATCATCTGCAACCCCAGAATTGCTGCTGAATTCGAAAGGGCCCAGCGTGAACGAACAGGGGTCAACTGGAGGCAAGACAACCAACTATACAAAGTCTATCCAAAAGCTGATGAAAGTCTGCTCGAATTCCCGGTTCGTTGCCACAAGATTGGAACAAAATGCTTAATATGTCCCAGATGTGCAGCAGTGTATGATAAAGAGATGGCTGAAGCGTTCGAGAGAATTCCGTTTGCATCAGGATGGGGGCACCAAGGTGGAATGCCTTCGAATCTTGTTAGCACAGCCAGAAGTATGCCAAGGAGGCCAGATAGCCCTTACCCCAGGGGAGCAAAGAGAGTTTCCTTTAAACTACCTGCAGAAATACCCACTGACAGATGGCTGCAAGTGAATGCTGATAAGGGAAAAGGGAAGTGGCGCAGCTTCGATCGAGGAGGCAGGACTGCAATGGCTTACAGGAGGCAATTCAATTCAAACAGGAGGGAAGAAATAAGATTGGAGAATTATAAAGGCAGAAACCCAATGTCTCGCTCTCAGTGGCACAGACACCAGAGAAACCAAAAAGCTGCAAGGGATTCGAAACCTATGGGAGTAGGAGAATCCAGTACCAATAACCCAACATCAATGAACCAGACTGGGGGCAAACCCCCAGTGTCCAGGAAAATTTTTTCTCCACAGAAGGACACTAAAGAAAATAAGACTCATAAGGAAGCTGCGAACGAAGAGGACTTGATGACTGATGACTTCGAATCTGAGGGGGAATCCTTCTTCAATGCAAACTGCAATGTAGTTTCGGTGCTGCCTTGTGAGTATAATCAGGAAATAGAGGTTTATGCTGATGAGGAGACTGATGAAGACGAAATGGCCAAACATAGGCCAGTATGCTATTATGTGATGAACAATGGAGCAGTCGAAGAGCAGAACGCTTTCTTCGAAAAGCCAGACGAAGGAATGAAAAACCATCTCAAACCCTTATTCATCAGGGCAAAGGTGGAACAATATGGTGTGAACAAGGTTCTGGTGGATGGTGGAGCTGTTGTCAATTTGATGCTCCAATTCATGCTAAAGAGGATAGGAATGCAGGATTCAGATGTTAGACCTCACAACATGGTGCTTTCGAATTACGAAGGAAAGGTTGGCCAAACTTTGGGAGTAATACAAGTTAACTTAACAGTTGGTTCCCTCACAAGACCAACAATGTTTATGGTCATTACTGCGAAGGCAAACTACAATCTGTTGCTGGGCAGGGAATGGATCCATGGAGTTGGCACAGTGCCTTATTCAATGCATCAAAGGTTGGTGTTGTGGAGAGATGATGGAATTGTTGAAAACATAGGAGCAGACCAAAGTTACTATATGGCAGAAATCAACAATGTGGACAAAAGAAATTTCGACAGAAATATGGCCAACATAGGGCCATGTCACCCACCTGAGGAATATTTCGAGCCCAATGAAAACGCTTATTATTCCCTAACCTTGCATCCCAATGGATTCCAATGGGATAGGGAAATCATGTGGGATGGGCAGGTGACTGAGAGAGATGGAGAGACTTCGACGATATGGCCAACTGGATGGGCAAGCGAAGGTTATTATGACTGAATCAAATTACTACCAAAAGATTTCGGCCTATCTGGATGAGAACAAACGAAGAACGGCTCTCGAAGCCGAAATACAAAACATGGCTGTCAAATCCATAGAAAAAAAAGAAATAGCAAATCCTGAAGGAAACATTCACCCTCACCATGTGATAGACAAACTTCTGAACTGGTGGATCAACGACTAGATGCCATTTATGATCAAGAGCCCTTGGGGTTCGAGAAGGATCCAGAGTTATCAAGCGTTAAAATGCTGGCCCAAGATCCTTTGGAGGAAGTTGATATTGGGGATGGTATCGAAAAAGGGTTACGTACATCAGTATGAAACTTAGTCCCGGTCTAAAAGACAAGGTGGTTGAAATGCTTAAACAAAACAGAGATTGCTTCGCCTGGGACTACGATGAAATTCCTGGTTTAAAGAGGGAACTGGTAGAACATAGGCTTCCAATCAAGGATGGCAAGAAGCCCATCAAGCAGATGCCTAGACGATTCGCTCCAGAAATCCTCTCAAAAATAAAGGCAGAGGTGGAACGGCTCCTTCGATGCAAATTTATCAGGACCACAAGGTACGTAGAATGGCTTGCTAATATTGTACCTGTTATTAAGAAAAATGTCTCTTTGCAAATTTGCATAGATTTTAGGGATTTAAACACTGCCACCCCAAAAGATGAATATTCCATGCCTATAGCAGAAATGTTGATTGATTCTGCTGCGGGTTTCAAATACCTGAGTATGTTAGATGGATACTCTGGGTATAATCAGATTTTTATTGCTGAGGATGATGTTCCCCAAACTGCATTCAGATGTCCAGGCGCCTTAGGCACTTATGAATGGGTAGTTATGCCCTTTGGACTAAAAAATGCTGGGGAAACATATCAGAGGGCAATGAACACTATTTTTCATGATTTTATTGAGTCATTTATGCAGATTTATATAGACGACATAGTGGTCAAATCTGTTTCTGATGAGGATCATTTGACTCACCTTTGCCAGTCATTCGAAAGAATGAGAAAACATGGCTTAAAAATGAATCCTCTTAAATGTGTTTTCTTTGTTCAGGCTGGGGATTTCCTAGGCTTTGTGGTCCACAAGAAGGGGATCGAAATTAACTTGAACAAGACGAAGGCTATTATGGAGACGAAACCTCCTTCAATCAAGAAAGAGTTGCAATCTCTATTGGGTAAAATTAACTTTTTAAGGAGATTCATATCTAATTTGAGTGGGAGAACTCAGGCTTTCTCTCCACTCCTCCGTCTCAACCAAGGGAATTTTGCATGGATTGCGCAGCATCAGGAGGCATTCGAGAAAATCAAAGCTTATTTGATGCATCCTCCTATACTTGCACCCCCTTCTAAAGATAAACCAATGAGGCTGTATATCTCTGCCTCCAATGTAACTATAGGTAGTATGTTGGCCCAAGAAAATGATGATGGCGTCGAAAGAGCCATCTACTATCTTAGTAGGGTCCTAAATAAAGCAGAGATTAAGTATAGTAGCATTGAAAAACTATGCCTCTGTCTGTATTTCTCTTGTACAAAACTTAAATATTATACTAAACCAGTTGATGTTTATGTTTCATCTCACTTTGATGTTATTAAACATATGCTTTCAAAACCAATCATGCACAGCAGGATTGGCAAATGGGCCTTAGCGCTCACTGAGTATAATTTGACCTTCAAGCCTTTAAAAGCTATGAAAGGACAAGTAGTTTCAGATTTCATAGTGGATCACTCTGTGAGTGAGAATTTCGCGTTAGATTATGTTGAGATCCAACCTTAGAAATTATCCTTCGATGGGTCAACACATAAATATGGGAGTGGTGTTGGAGTCCTTATAATTTCTCCTGAGGGAATTCCAACAAAATTCAAGTACAAGTTAGAAGGCCCTCCCTGTTCGAACAACGAAGCTGAATATGAAGCATTAATTGCTGGACTTGAAGCTTTGTTGGAATTGGGGGCAACCAGAGTCGAAATTAGGGGAGACTCAGAGCTGGTCATCAAACAGATAACCAAATAATACAAATGTATCAAGGAAAATTTGATCCTGTACTTCGTTATTGCAAACAGATTACTCAAGAAATTTGAATATGTGGATATAAAACATATTCCCAGAATTGATAATCTGGAGGCAAATGACTTGGCTCAAATAACTTCAAGATATAAGACATCTAGAGAAAAACTTCAATATCTCATAGAAACAAGAGGCAGAATAATGGCTACCAAATTATCACCATTAGACTTGGAAAATTCGAAACTGGGTTATGCAGATCAGAAAGAATTCGAAGTACTAAATATTGATACTTTGGCAGATACAGATTGGAGAAGTCCCATAGTAAATTATCTGAAAGAACCTTCAGTAAGTACAGAGAAAAAGATCAAATATAGGGCATTGTCTTATGTCCTAATAGGAAATGAACTTTTTAAGAAAACCCCAGAAGGTATATTACTCAAGTGTTTAGGAGAAAATGAAGCATATTTAGCAGTATCCAGTGTGCACAGTGGGGCATGTGGGGCACATCAAGCAGGTCACAAAATGAAATGGTTATTGTTTCAATATGGAATGTATTGGCCCACTATGCTCAAAGACTGCATAGAATTTGCTAAAGGTTGCGAACAATGCCAAGTTCATGCAGGTATTCAACATGCTCCTGCAAGTGAGTTACATTCAATTGTTAAGCCTTGGACTTTTAGAGGATGGGCATTATATCTAATTGGTGAAATTCGACCAGCATCATCCAAAGGACATAAATATATCCTTGTGGGTATAGATTATTTTACAAAATGGGTCGAAACAATTCCTCTAGTGAATGTTGATCAAGAGGCTATTATGGAATTTGTCCAGAGGCAAATAATTTACAGGTTCAGAATACCAGAAAGTATCACAACAGATCAAGGTTCAGTTTTCACAGGGCGAAAAATGCAGGAGTTTGCAAAAGAAATGGGATTTAAATTACTCACGTCAACTCCTTATTATGCTCAAGCTAATGGACAAGTAGAAGCAGCCAATAAAGTCATAATAGGTTTGATAAAGAAACATGTAGGACGAAAGCCAAGAAATTGGCACAAAACTTTGGACCAAGCTTTGTGGGCATGCCGAACATCTCCTAAAGAAGCAACAAATACTACTCCGTTTCGACTTACCTTTGGACATGACGCAGTGTTGCCAGTCGAAATACACTTACAGTCAGTAAGAATCCAAAGACAAAATGAAATACCAACTGATCAATATTGGGAAATGATGATGAATGAATTAGTGGACGTGGATGAAGATAGGCTACATGCTTTAGAAGTTATGAGAAGACAGAAAGAAAGAGTAGCCAGAGCATACAACAAAAGAGTTAAAAGTAAGTTGTTCTCAACCAATGACCTGGTATGGAAAGTTATATTACCTATGGATAAAAAGAACAGATTATTAGGTAAGTGGTCACCCCATTGGGAGGGTCCCTTTCGTGTTTTGAAAACATTTTTGAATAATGCTTATGAGATAGAAGAATTAGCAGAAGATAGAAGAATCTTGAGGGTAAATGGGAAATACTTAAAAAGGTATAAGCCATGCTTGCAAGAGGTTAGAATCACTACAGGATAATGAAAAATATATATAAACATGAGGCCTAAATAGTATTATATAAGTGCCAGAATGGTTGTGTTCAATCATTTACAATAAAAAGCATTAACAAAATACATTCAACAATCAGAAAGGGGCATTTCGCTTCAACTTAGCAAACTTGCTCTTGCATAAGTTGATTTTACATTGGGTAGTATTTCTGATGTTTTCGAGCCCTTTGATTTCTTCACTTATTCCTTCAGCCACCTCCATCTGTTGAAGACTCTGTGTGACAAGATTTTCAAGCTCTTGGTTATCAACAGGCTTCAAGGCTGCCTGCTCATTTCGAGCACCCTCAATCTTCTTCTTAAGTTCTTCTATCTGAGATTCCCAAAACAGGATTGATCGAGCCAAAACATCATGTTTGTCTTGGGCCTGGATTTTAGCGCGTTCCAACTTCTCTGCTTCTTCAGAAAGTTTTGAAGTTTGATCATAAGCTTTAGACAAAGATTCTTGTTTGCTTCGAATCTTAGCCTCAACATCATTAACCCTAATATATTCACTGCTAACCTCATTGAGCAAGATTTGAAGATCATATGTGGTTTCACTTACTTCAAGTGGACAGATGCTGAGATCTATCTGAGAAAGCAACTTCTTCATCGGAAAATAGGCTGCAGTATTTGCTTTCAGAATGGTAAAAATATCAGCCTCAAGAATAGTTTTGTTGACTTGTTGAAGAAGCTGATCAAGAGAAGTAAGAGGGGCATCATCCTTTGTTTGGCTAGAATCTTCAGATTGATTTTTGCTAGACGAAGAATCCCGTTGAGCTAGCATTAGCTTGATATATTTCAGGGGATTACTCCGTTTTAGCTCTTCCTTCTGTTCCCCAGTCAAGATTGGAGGGTCTGGGTTTTTAGTGAAAATAGTCCCAGTAGGTACTGTAACTTCCACCTCTTCTTGAACCATCTCATCTTCGTCACCATCTGCGAAGTAACGACTCACAGTATGTGTGTCGCTTTTCTCTTCAGATTGTTCAGCAAAATGTACCCTTCTGGGAGAAGAGTCACTAGGATTGTCATTGATGAGAGTTTCGAGTACTGTGTATGGTTCGCCAGCTATATGGCCCTCTGTCAAGGGAGGCGAAGTTGCTTGTTGGTCTAAAGCTTCGACCAATGGAGGCGAGGTTGCTTGTTGATCCAAGACTTCGACGGTCCCTGCAGGAGTAGCAGCAGTGGACGAACCTTTATTTAAAACAGCTTCATTGAAACCTTCTGGTTGAGAAGAGGCTGCAAGATTGGAAGCTTGGCCTTGAATGGCCGGAGGATCAGAAAGAACAAAAGGAGCGCTCTGCATAGAAACAAAGGATTAACATAAAGAAGATTACATAGTCAATTTAAAAAGGCATTGAATAAGATTTACCTTTTGTTCATCAGAAGTTGCATTGCTACCAATGCGTTCTGAAATTACATTCTTCGAAGACTGAGACTTCGAAGATCCTTTGGATTTGACCTGGGGAGCAGTCACACTCACTTTACTTTTTGACGGATTGGCAAGTTGAGAACCTTCGCCAGATTTGTTGACTTTCTTTTTCTTTTTTCGTTTTAGAGGAGAAATGTCTTCATCTTTTTCTGATTCATTTTCAGAATGGGCACTTTCGTGTTTTCGTTTCTTAGGAGACTTGGGAGGTAACCCACTTGCCTAGAGAAATAGGTTTGAATAATTAGTCAATTTAAAAAGTAATTTCGATAATAAAAAGGAGTGAGCAAAGTATTACCTTTTTCTTTTTTGAGGAGTCATCTTCTTGGTCAGAAGGAGGATTCTCATTAGTGGTTATTGGCACTTTCAAAGAAGAAGTTGAACCTGCCTTGGGTACAACTTTATCCCTTTTCAAGGATTTTAGATCAACAGCTAAAAGGAATATCAAATGGTCAATTTTAAAATAAAGTTTAGGAAGAATAAGGGAGCTTCGAATTTCTTCAGTTCCGCACCTTCGCCGTTTTGAGACGTGATAGACATGGATGACAAGTCATAGCGAAGGTGCCCCCTGAAATTGTCTAAATCACATTTAGCCCACGTTACCCTTTGGGCAGGTTTTTTGGCATCATTTTTACACAAATAGAAAATGTTCCCACAAACGAGCCACCAGGGATACGGAGGAAAAAAGGCTAAAGCCAGCTCTAAAGTAGGTAGGTTTGGAAATTTTGGTGTTTGATGTTTAAAAATCCACCAATACCTATCTTTAGGTTTTACGTAAGGAGGAAATCGAATTTTTGAAAGTTGTTTTTCAAATTTTTCTTTCAAAGTTCTTGCTGCTTCGCAGACAGTTCGATGTATCTCCATAGGATTATAGACAATTTCGAAATATTTTTGAAAGGCTCGAATTTCCTTGACATGAGTAAATCTACCTTTTTTGACATGTTCCTGCACAAAGGAAAAAGCTGTCGTCAGTTGTTTTTGAATTTGGATGGTGCTGAACATATTCTTTGAATAGTAAGCCGTCCACCAAGTATAAAAATCTTTCGTCATGTAAAAGGAAGGAGTAAAAAAGACTAATGAAAAGTCAGCGAAGCCAGCATATTTCTGTTGTCTAGTTTCGATTTCCTTGAAGGAGTAAGGCACCCCTGCTAAGCATATCTCCCTTTTCTTGTTGAAGAGAGGCTCAGGTAGAATCTGGCATAATCCAAATTGGCGAGCCACGAAATTAGGTTGATAAGCAAGGATACACACTTGTCTCTTCACAGGCGTGATCCTAGAAATAATAAGCCTAGGGTTTAAAAAGGCACACCAAATGTCCCTAATTATCTCTTCTTCAATGGCTTGTTCAAGGGGCATGGTAAACCAAGTTGGACCATAGTTTCGATTGGCAAAAGGGGCCATTGAAGGATCGAACCTGTGTCTTTTGGAGAAAATCATTGTATAGTTAACGAAGCATGTTTTGAAATTTTCCCTTTCATCGTTTGGGGTTAGTTTTAACAGCCTAGTGCCTTCAATGCTTCGATTTATAACATCAGGATGTTCTTCATTGATTACCCCAAAGGTTGATAGGGATGGTTCGAAAGTTGCATTTAACCAAAGCTGCAATAGCCAAAAGGGGCCAGCAAGGAGCAGGTTAGTGCCAAATTCATAAGTTTTTAGTTTCGAAACTGCAACACCTATGCTTTCATATAGGCTTGTCAGCAGTAACTCACTGATGCATACCCTTCGACCGTGATGAAGTTGATTTGCAAGGGTGATGAACCTGCTAGCAACTTGTAGAGACTTGCTACAGAAGACATATTTTGATAACCATAGCGCCAGAAAAGCTATATGTTCAACATCAGAAACCTCTTCCTCAATGGAGTGATAGAGATTGATGTATTTTGAAAAACTAGCATTCTTGACATCGAAGTCAATGAGGTTATCCGCATCTTCGTTTGGATCGAAAGTCTCCCCAATAGGGGAAAGTCCAGTGATGGCAGCAATATCAAAATATGTAGGTGTCAGCATTCCACAAGGGAGATGGAAAGTATTATAGGTGTTATCCCAGAAGTATAAAGAGGCTAGCAAAAAAGGTTGGCTGTAACTGAAACCTAATTTTGACATTCGAATCAGGTTTAGGATACCTATACTTTCCCATTCCTGGGATTTCTTATGTTCAACTTTCGAAATCTAGTCTTGGTATAATTGATCTGATGAGGGACATGAGCGGAAGGGTTTGAAATTCCCAGTAACATAGTCCATGCAAAAAGCGTCCCTCGTGGGTTTTGACATTTCTGTGTCATGTGTTTTCTCTCTTAAGGTTTTGGACAGTTTTACAACCGATTCGTCTTCCTTAGTGTTGTACCCCAAAATTTGCCCTCCCATATTCTTCAAGGTTTATAAAGAATCATCTTCAAATGGTTCAAGATTTCTCAAGGGGTTGCACAGTCAAACCACCTCCTAAGCCAGTCAAAATTAGGGTTTTGGTGTCTTCAAGGAATTTGAGGTTTTAAATGGCTCAATCAAGTCTCATAGGCCTACATACATCCCCAAGCATCTACATACCAAGTTGCAAGACTCACAATGTCAAATTGCACAGTCAAAAGCTCCATTTGCTTCACAATCAACTACAGGGGTAAAATGGTCATTTTACAGTCAAAAGTCAGAATTTTTGGTCAACATCTTATTTTGAGTCCACAATCATCATTTGATCAAGTCTTGATCATGATTCCACAAAAATGGCTCAAAAATCATCAAGATGCAAAAGTTACTATTTTTGGACAGTAGAAAAGTCAACTGTATCTTGACCAAGGCATAACTTTTTCATGGTTCATCATAAAAATCCCATCCAATTCTCATTTTGAAGGGGATGACATTTCCTACAATCCATCTTCACATTCCAAGTCCAAGAGATGCTCTCACAAAAAGTTATCAATTTCTATATTATAGGTCAATTTCAAAAGTCAACAAAAATGCACTTTAAGTCAAAGACCATAACTTGAGATTGGTAAATCCAAATGACATGGGACCAAAGGCATTGGTTAGAGGACTTCAATACCTTTCCAAAATGTCCAAGAACATGTTCATATGATCAAAATTGAGCAAGATATGCATTGGAGAAGTTGGGGAATTTTCATGAATTTGCAAAAGTCAACTATCCTTAAAACTTCAATTTTTGACAAAAGGGCCCACTTTCTTCCACTTGATTCAGCCTTGTCATGCCACACACGTGTCCCATGATTAATTTCAAGATCAAACATTTATTTTTCTATTTTATTTAATTTTTATTGATTTAATTCATTTTAAATCCATAATAATTCAAATAAAATCTAAAAATCAATGGAATAGTATCTTTATGATTTGAACAACTTTCATATGTCATGTGCCAGCTAACCAATTCATGCTAAGCCTTTTTTGTGCATAAAATCTTAGATTTGCTTCAAATTTGGAAAGGTTTTCAATGGTGGTCAACCAAATCTCCAAACTTCAATACACCAAGATACAAGCCCAAATTTTAACCTAGACTGCTTGCCTTATACATATACAAGAAGCCTAAACCTAATTCACGACCGAAGCATTGCTAAAACGGCCAAGGCAAAACTGAAAAATTGTTGGAAAAGTGTGAGATCAAGAACGGTGTTGCAAGCGTTTTCAGACAAAAAGGAGCACATAGCCTTCTTCCTTGCTATCCACTGAAGCTAAGGCAATCATTACCACGTCCAAAGACCCCCTATACAGCGCTGTAAGTTCTCACAAACTCGTCCCTAAACACGAAACCTTAACTCTTAATTCTTGCATTTTTTCTTCAAAGCGTTGGCATATTCATATTCATTGCTTGATTTCTAACATAACTGCAATAGCCAATTTTGTTTTTAGGCCCTGAATCGGGATGCCCGATTCTAGGGTTCATGTCCTTGTGTTTTAGTTATTTTTGTTTCAGGGAAAATCAAAGCCAATCAAGGGTATAAATGTGATCAGGGGACAAAGACGAACATGCCCATGGTCTCAGGTGGCGTTTTCATGGCCTGGGGACAATTTTTGAAGCAATCTACGAAACCTCTTGCGGATAAAAATCCGCAGGTAACTGAACCAGGATGTTAGTGAAGAAGACGATGGTGTGTCTTCCTATCACTGGCCCATTCAAATCAAAACTCGCGCATTTTTTTTTATTTTTTAGGATATCGCTTTTTATTACATATAATATTAATTGCCTATTGTTATAATGAATGGAACGCGTTGGCTGAGTGGTTGGGAAGGCATGCATATGTTCATTGGGACCTGGGTTCGAATCCTAGGTCCCTCAAAACCTTTGTGCTATTTTGTTTCAGGGACTTATGGGCAATACTCCAAGCGAGTCTCACCATACGCCTCATCCAGATGCACGCCAAGTGGTCTCAGGTTCAGATCCAATGGTCAAAAGATGAAGGACCATCATAGTCTCCAGTCAACAGGCATATGGACGAACCAAAAAAGTCAAACAGGCTGGAATATTGATTGGGCCAAGGATTTCCAAAGACACCTTCAAATCTGGCCCAAACCCCCCCTGGGTTTGCATTTTATTTTTTATTTTCTTTCATTCATTTGCTTTATTTATTTTTATTGTTTTTAATTAATTACTAACCAGCGAATTAATTAACATTTTCATAATAAATTCAGAACACATAAATAAAATAATCTTTTATTAATTAAATTTAATTATTATTTTTGTAAATAAATACTAATAAATTGATTTAGTTTAATTAGGGTTAATATTGAATATTTTTGCAATAAATAAAATAGATTAGAATTAGGGTTTTTCTCTTGGCAACTTTTAATTTCTTTTATTTTTATTTTCATTAAAAGCATAAAAAAACTAAAAATACTTTTTCTTGTAATTAATTAATTAATTAGTTATTAGGTTTAATATTTAATTAAATGCAAAAAAGGACAAATTTCTTTCTTTTCTCAAAAAAGGACAAAACCCTAAGGACGTCCCGATTCAATTCTTTCGCGCGCATATTTATTTTTAATTCCTATTTTGATTATATTTATGTATCTGTTCCGAGAATGTAATAGATACTTAGGACTTTTACCGCTTTCTTTATTTTCTCGCATTTATTTTCAAGGGTTATGTTTTTGGCGATATAAATACCCGACGCCTTGTAATAGCGTAGATTCACTTTCCGCAATTTATTTTCCGCACAACTATTAACTGTTAATTACGCATGCAAGACTTGTCTGAAAAATAAAATCAACTCGTAGCTCACAATAACATGTGCAAAGATAAATTTAACATGAAACTTAACACACTCGCACATGCCACTCCTAGGGTACGCCTCACTTGGTTGCCTCGACGTGGTCATCAAGTATAGGGTGTTTTAGAGGTCGCCCTCCTGTCTAAAGATCCAAGTTGCCTCGAAACAGTTGCCTCGGATAAAAAGGATCTAGGACATTAGGGTTATCGCTAAGGCGTCTTACTATTGCTTTGGTGACCACACATGTCCCTATAATCGAATTGACCCGAATAACTCCAATGATGGTGCTACCTACTTCTCAATAGTGGGATAGTACTGTCTAAAGGACTCTTACACAACTTAATTCCTTAGAGTAGGTAGATTTCTCCTGGGTACTTGCTCTTTCAAAATAAAAAAAAAACAATCTTTTCGCACTTACACTTTCAAAAAGTTTTCAATCAATACTTCATACACTCTTAAGGACTGATACAAGAGTTACCTAGAAGTTTTCAAAACAAACTTTTTCAAAACCCACATACACAAGAAAAGCAAACATCTTTTGAAAACATAGTGAGCAAGTACCTAAGAGCCCGTGGATAACCACAGATAGAAAGGGTGCTAACACATTCCCTTTCTATAAATCTACCTCCCGAACCGAGAAACATCTCGAAAAGGAATTTTGCTGTGCTTTTGTCCTTTCCATGTTGGAGAACATAAAAGACGGTGGCGACTCTTGCTTACCGCTACATTTCGCGAACCAGCATTAAAAAACAGTCAGTTCTATTTCCACCGATCACAGAACTGGAGACTCTGCTTGGGACTTATAAGTGAGGTGTACCTTAGGATTAGACCACTCTTGTTTTCAATTGCTTGCTTTGATTGCTTTAAAATTGTGGGCTTGTTTTGGAGCTTCATAGATCCTAACCCGGATCTGGGGATACCCTTTTAGAAGTAGCAAACAAACTGTGAGGGAACTGTGCGGGGTATAACGATATGGTTGAAGAAATTGCTACGTTGATGTGGCACTTTGGTGAGTACCGGTAACCCTTGAGTCAAGTCAAGGAGAGTACGGGGCCGCCGCGTGGTGTCGTGAAGCATCAACTGACCTTAGGAACCTTACTTGACCATCCTGGCCTCTTTAGGGGTAGTGAGATGACCGACTTTGGTGCAGTCCGAAGTTGGTAGATACTCGATACTACACTCATTGAGGGTTGTTTCCTTGGAATATTTTGATTGCCAGTTCAGTGGCTAAATCAAAACAGTGAACATAGAAAACAACCCAATGATATTGAGCTCCTTAGAACCCGGTTACTTTTGATAGGACAGGTTTTGAGCCCACCAACTTCAAGAGGGTAGTACCTAAACTTCATGCTGGCCTGAACTCTAAGGGATGTCTTGTGTGACTTGTGTGCCTTCAAATCTGAACTACTTGCACATTCTTGTTATTTGACAACATTGAGTTCCTTGCAGGTTTTGTTTAGAGTCCTTAAACTGGACTTATTACAGGGCTTACTTACACCTCACACCTTTGCATCCACGTACATAACATCACACGCATCATAACATCATACCATAGCATTTCCTTAACCATTTCAAGGATCTCAAGGGTTTGTGATGCAGGTCATGATGAACAAACTGTCTAGCAAGGGGCAAATGGGATTTATTTTCCTCTAGCCAAGGTTGTTCGGAGATCAAAACATGATAACTCGAGTCAGGGGTTATGACCCACTCGATATGGCGAGCCTTGACTCTTGAAGAAGGACTCCCAACAACATGAAGTTCCTTCAATCAAGCTACCAAATTCAAATTCTAACAATTTTCTGGTTTACCCCGCGAGATCCTTGAAAACATTGCATACATATCTCATACATATCATTGCATTACAGGTACCCTTTTTACAGGTCACTTACCTTCTTCGCTGTTTATTTCAGCAATCATTATGAATCCTGAGCCATCCACTGAACAAGCTATCAAGGCCCTCCAGGCCCATAATGCCCAGTTCTAGGAGTTGGTTATGAGCCTAGCCCAGGGTCAACAGGACCTGAAAACTCTGCTTCTGAAAGAGAGGAAGAAGAAGAAGAAGAGGATTGTTTTGTTCAACGCTAGACGCAGATCTGGGAATGGATCACAAAACGAGGTTGATTTGACTACTTCTTCTGCAGGCAAAGACAGTCCACAAGGGGAAAGGGTTCCTAGTCCCGTGGTCTCCGACAAAGAGACGGATTATAATGATGAACAATACCCTCCTGCTGAGGATAAGTATAAGCAGTTGGAGGACCGCTTGAGCGCCATGGAGATTCAACATGTGGCCGGGTTGGACTTCGGAGACCTAGGCTTATCTTCTGGGGTAGTGATCCCTCACAAGTTCAAGGCACCTACTTTTGCAAAGTACGACGGAGCTTCCTGTCCTAAGCTGCACCTCTGATCGTATGTAAGGAAGATCCAACCTTATACAACTGACAAGAATTTATGGATCCATTTCTTCCAGGATAGTCTTTCAGGGACTCAACTCGAATGGTTCTATCAGCTGGATGGAGCCAACATTCGTAACTGGGAGGACTTGGCTACTGTGTTTTACAAGCAGTATCAGTATAATTCCGACCTCGCTCCTACTCGTACCCAACTCCAGGGTATGTCACTAGGGACGGGTGAAGGATTTAAGGAGTACGCTCAAAAGTGGAGAGACCTTGCTGGAAGGGTGCAGCCACCTCTGACTGACCGTGAGCTTGTTGATATGTTCCTGGGGACCCTGTCTTGTCCATTCTTTAATCATCTGATTGGCAACTCTTCAGCCGGTTTTACAGACCTTATCTTGACTGGGGAAAGAATCGAAGCTGGCATCAAAAGTGGGAAGATTCCAGAAGCTGCACCTTCTGATGCTCATAAAAAGCCTTACCATGGAAAAAAAGAGTCCAATGATGTGCATGGTAAAAAGAGTCGTCATGATCAACATGTAGGGGCAACCCAGATCTCTAATCCTATGCCTGCTTGTGATCGGTGGATCTGGAACTGACTGTTTTTAGCTGGTTTCGCGAAATGTCGCGGTAAGCAAGAGTCGCCACCGTCTTTTATTTTCTCCAAATGGAAAGGACAAAAGCACAGAAAAATTCCTTATAGAGATTGCTCTCGGTTCGGGAGGTAGATTATAGAAAGGGAAGGTGTTAGCACCCTTTCTATCCATGGTTATCCATGGGCTCTTAGATACTTGCTCACTTGTGTTTTCAAAAGTGTTTGTTTGCTTTTCAAGGTGAGTGGGTTTTGAAAAAGTTTCGTTTGAAAAATCTCTAAGTAACTCTTGTATCTGTCCTCAAGAGTGTATGAAAAATTTGTCTGAAAACTTTTAGAAAGTGTAGGTGTGAAAAGTATTTTGTTTGTTTTTGAAAAGAGCAAGTATCTACGAGAACCTACCTACCCTAAGGAATTAGTCTGTGTAAATGTCCTTAAGGTAATGCCATCCCACCATTAAGAGGTAGGTAGCACCACCGTTGGAGGTGTTCAGGTCAATTCGAGGTTCGGGATATGGTGATCACCAGAGCAATGGGAAGACACCTTAGAAGCTACCCTCATGCCAGGTTCCCGGATCATGAGGACTTACTAAGTCATCCTCTACTCGACGATCACCTTTCGAGAGGCAAGGCAACAGTGAAGCGTACCCTAGGGGTGGTGTGTGAATCGTGTGTCATTTTCGGTTTATTGTTTGTCTTGTCATGCATTAGTGATCTACGTTTTGATTTTATTTTTGGGCATTCATTCTTTCATGTTATTGTTTAACAGTTAAAGGTGCGAGAATTTAAAATGCGGAAAAGATAAAAGGTCCTACGCTATTACAAAGGCGGCGGGTCTACAACGCCAAATTAATCCAGACCCGATTTAAAATAAATTGCAGAAAATAAATGCCTAATTAACTATTACAGGGCTTTGGAGCAAGTACATTATATTTACAACAGAAATAAATAAAACGCGCGAAAAAGGGAAAATAATCAAATGCGAGGGCGTTGAACCCTTTAAAGAAATTGAAATTAAAATTACTGAAATAATTAAATTAAGATAATTAAATTAGATAAAAAGAAAGAACTTATTTTTTTATGTTTTTGTATTTATGACATTAAAGAAAATTAAATTAATTAAAAGTCAAATAATTAATTCTAATTCTAATTGTTTTTTAATTTATTAAAGAAAATGCATTAAAGTTAAAACCTAGAATTAAAACTAAATTAATTATAAAATTTATTTACAAAATTAATGGTTAATGATAAAATATTTGATTAATTAAAAAAAGGGTAAAAAAGCGTTAAAGATCTATTTTTATTATTTTTGGTTTATTGTGAAAAAAAAATAATTAAATTACAACCTAAAATTAAATCTAAATTCAATTACATGCCATTTATTTACAAGATTAATACTAAAACAAAATTATTATTTATTTTTATCTTTTTCTGATTTTTTTGTGTTTTTTTATATTTTTGAAAATATTAATTAATTAAAAGAAAGTAACAATTAAAAGAGTATAAAAATAATAAAAAGAACAAAGAACAAAGAAAAGAAAGAAAATTGCAAAACCTAAGGGGGTGAAGCCCCTAATTTGGAGGTTGGCCCCAGCAATTTCTGGCCCATTTAGCAAGGCCTGGTGGACTTTTTGAGTAACGTGTGGCGCGTTGACTGGGGGCTCACCATGCACCTCAAGCCATGGCCTTGGATCTGATGGAGCTGGACGCGTGTACGCTAGATTCTGAGAGTGCATCATGATCTTTAACGTAGGCGCTGCATGTGAACATGAATTGGAAAATGATAATGAAAGTGTAAAGACCTGGGGTTCGAACCCAGGTCATGGACATTGCCAGCACGTGTACCTACCACTGAACCATCCCAAACATATTTAATATATAATAGCAAATAAACGTTATGAAAGAAGTAATGGTCAGAGTCCACCAACGCGCGCGAATTTTGAATCAACCTATCACCGTTTGCCAACACATCATCTTCTTCATGTTCCTGAAATACAAACAACATAAGCAACGGTTTTTACACCGTTGCAGAAAGTAGCTTTACAGAAAATAACGATTAGCACTAGAGCAATCATAAATTAGGCGCGAGGGTACATTTGAAATCGTCCAGAAGCGCTGAGTTGAATGGTGGTGGTCTTGAGGGCTAATTTTTCCCCATTCCAAAACCCCCAATTTTCCATCCTGTAAACCCTAGAACATGAACATGGTATCTTGGCATAGAATGCGTGAAACTTCGATTAAATCATATGATTAGCTTGCAAACTTCATCATAAACATAAATATAACAACAAAATATGATAAAGATGCATGAATAAGGGAAAACAGTTTTGGAATTTCCTTTACCAATTTCAATGGTAACCTTGCGTTTCCTTGAGTATGGGGCTTGGGGAATGATTCAGTTATGTCCTATAATCCTCCAAGAAGCCAATGGAACAGGTTTTGAGACTTGAATCGCCTTGGAAGTGAGTTTTCAGTTTTCAAAATTCTTGGCAAAAATGCAAGTTTGCTATCAAGGTTCCTGCGCAGCTTCTTGTCTAATCTTGGTCTGTATCACTTGTACATGTCTTATGCAATGTGTATGAATGAAAATTATGGCCAATAATGCCTTGCATTGATGTTTAGGATTTGGCATAAACCACCATTATCACACTTTCCATTTTTTGCCTCATTTTGAATTCTTGCCTTATTTGAGCCTTAGCACGAAAATGGCATAGGCTTAATGATGTTTCAAGGCTAGTTAAGGCCAAATATTTCATTTAATCAAACTTTTTGATTTTTCCTTGATTTTAAAAGATTTAAACTTAATTAAATCCAAGAAAATCAATAAAAAATGAAAAAATTAATTAAAAAATATGAAATAAAAGGTGGGACACGTGGGAAGCATGGCCAAGTTAATTCAAGTGGAAAAAGTGGGCCCCTTTTGTCAAAAATGAGATTTCAAGGATAAATGATTTTGGCCATTTCACAAAAATTTCCCAACTTCTCCAATGCATAACTTGCTCAATTTTTAAGCTTTGCTCATGTTCTTGGACATTTTAGAAAGGTCTTGAAGTCCTCTAAACAATGTCTTTGGTCCCATGTCATTTTGATTTACCAATATCAAGTTATGGCCTTTGACTTAAAGTCCCTTTTTGTTGACTTTTGAAAATGACCTATAATGTTGAAATTGGTAACTTTTTGTGAGAGCATTTCTTGGACTTGAAGTATGAAGATGAGTTGTAGGAAATGTCTTTCTCTTCAAAATGAGCTTTGGATGGAATTTTTCTGATGAACCATGTGAAAGTTATGCCCTGGTCAATTTCAGTTGACTTTTTCAGCTGTCCAAAAATAGAAACTTTTGCATCTTAATGATTTTTGAGCCAAGTTTTGAGAATCATGATCAAGCATTGATCAAATGATGTTTGTGGCTTCAAAATGAGATGTTGACCAAAAATTTGAACTTTTGACTGCCAAATGACCATTTTGCCCCTACAGTTGACTGTAGTGTAATTAGGGTTTTTGACTGTGCAATTTTGTGCTGAAAGTCTTGAAACTTGATATGAGGATGCTTGACCATATTTGTAGGCATGTGAGACTTGATTGGGCCCTTGAAAACTTCATTTTCTTGATCAGAATACAAACCCTAATTTTGCCTGCTTAGGAGGCCCTTGCACTGTGTAACCCTTGGGGACTTTTGAAGCATGACTTGGCAATTTCTTGAAGAATATGGGAGGGCAAATTTTGGGGTACAACACTGCTCAACAAGGACAGGGGCATCAACATAAGGAGGTCGCACCTAAAAGACAGTTCACTAAGATCAACATGTCACTGGCTCAAGCACTACAGCAAATGTTGAAGGCATGGCTGATCACATTAAGGGCTCCTCTTCGGAATCCAAACACTTTCGCTCCTAACTATCATCCCAATGAAAGGTGTGCATACCACTCTGATAGTCCGGGACATGACACGAACAACTGCTGGGCCCTGAAGAATAAGGTTCAGACATGATTGATGCCAAAGAAATCCAGTTTGAAGCACCAGAGACTCCAAACATAATCACTGCTCCTTTTCCAAATCATTGAAGGCTTTTGTTCTATTTGAATTTTCAAGTTGTATTTTTCTTTGCTTATTCAAACAATTATTGTCATGGCAAACTTCTTATTTCATTAATGCATCGCATATGTCTGTTTTGAATTAATCCATTCGTATTCACTATATTCAAATTGTTTTCATATTTTTTGTGATGATCAACTCTCGATCGAAAAATTCTAAGCCTCTTGAGGGAGGCTGACGAAAATGATACCACGATCTTTACATTATGCTTTTGAACAGACCCCGCTGATGAGGTACAGGCATTGTTTCAAATCCTAAACAGTGGAGTCATAAGGAAGATAATCCCTCGTCAACACCTTTGAGCCAAAGAAGTCGGAGTTTTTCTTTTCAAAAATTAAAACCCTTAGTCATAACCTGGGGCAGGGTAGTTTTCTCAGTTGATCCAGATGCACAATGAACAACATAAAAGGAGTCCTTCCGAAACAAAAAGGTAGTGATGGTTCCGAATAATCGTAAAGACAGGCAGTCATTATCTCTCAGAAACAAAAGCCCAATAAGTCAAAACCTATGAAGGAGACTTACCAAAACTGGGGCATCCCGCTGACTGTAATCACAAAAGAAACAGTTCAGGCAAAAAGATAGGGATAATAAAATCAAAAAAGAAAGAGGTCCTACAAACCCTCAACAAAAAGAAATGACTGCCTATTCAAAATAAATTGTCAACATCCGAACCATCACCGGAACATCAGAGCAAGGACTCAAACGAGATCTAACGCACGATTAACTGAGTTTAGGATTGAAGAACATCACGAAGAATGGGTGGGTACAAATAAAATTTGAGCCTTTATCCTTTGTTTCTTAAACCGTGAACCATGCCACGTTATAACCCTTAAAAAGTCCTAGCTGAAGCATGGGTTAGTTTGAAAGCATACTGTCACAAAAGGTATCCTGACTCCTTAAGGCTTGCTGTAAAATACTGAGTTGACATCACATTTTACAAAAATTCACTTGTTTTATGAAAAATGCATTTTCAAAAACTTCAAGACAGACATAAGCTTCGCATTCTTAAAATAACATCGTTTGCATATGACTATTTGTTCAGACAGCAGAGAAATTCGCACGAAGAATATCTAGTGAACAAAAGCACTTCCAATCAAGGGGCAGACATGATCATTGTCCATCATCTGGAGCAGTCAAGTCAAGATTCAAGGAATCTCTCAAAATGCCAAATATCCAGGGGCAGATCTCCATCTGAGCCACTTGGGGCATTGGACATGAATTCCGGCAACGAATCTTGCATGATCAAACAGAGATCTTCTGGTAGTATGGAAATACAACACTACTGACAGTGACAACTCCCTACACTCTGAGAACGTGAACATAGTAAAAAAAATACTACGCATAATCAAAGACCCGCTAGGTTGACACACCTAGGCAAAAATAAGGGCTTCCCGGCGAACCAAAAGGGTTCGGGCAAAAATAAGGGATGAAAATGAAAAAAATATGTACACCCGACAAGTCAAAAACCTGAAAAGGCGGCTTGGGCAAAAAAGGGTATCCCGATGGACTGAAAACCCAAAAGGGCGGTCCAGGCAAAAATTAGAGATTAAAGCGTACGACTATGTCCCGTCATCTCGTCACTTGTCTACCAGAAGAAGATTTGTCAATCGGCAGTTATCAAGCACCTCATAGGCCTTCTTCTCCCGCAGAAACTGGGGCAATAAGAATTGTCCGAACCGTACAAGCTGCTCTGTCCTCCAGGTACAAGGTAAGTTCAGCTGAAGAATATGACCAAGATACCTTTACTCCCCGCAGAGTAAGACCAGAATCAGCAATACTCTCCCCAAGCAGAGTTGGTCTCCCATTAGCCCCGAAAAGGCACGGTATCTCCAGCAAGTCAGCAACGCTCTCCCCAAGCAGAGTTAGTCTACTGTCAGCCTTAAGGAAGTCGGGTATCCCCAAAAGATCTCAATATTCTCCAGCAGAGTATACAGATATTCCTCAACAAGCATCCCCGAAAGTCTTAATATTCCTTGACAAAAATATAAGATTGTTCCCCGGCGGAATACCAGACACCCCAGTGGAATCAATCTCCCCAGTACGGTCCAAAAGTTTCCCTGGGAGATTTGAATCAATCGCCCCAGTAGATTCCGGAAGCTTATCCCCAGTAGATTCCGGAAGCTTATCCCCAATAGATTTTGGAAGCTTATCCCCAGTATATTCTGGAAGCTTATCCCCTGCAGATCACAAATATTGCTCCCCGACCATGTTCAAAGGTTATTCCCCACCAGAGCCTATAACTGGGTTATCCTCAGCTAATTACCACGGAAAGATTGTCCTCGGCGAAGTTCTTCCTATCCCCCAGCGGAGTTCATCAAATTCCCCAACATAACTTATCAATGGGATCCCCAACGGAGTTCTCATTAAAATCTCAGCGAAGCACCTCTTCCCCACAGAGTATTTCCCCGCAGAGTAATCTCTCCAACAAGTTTATTCCCCAACGGAGTCATCTTCTCCTACCGGTTTATTCTTGCAACCATCATCCCCAGCGGAAATGAAGAACTCTACTCTTCAGCATCAGCCCAGGATTCAACAAACTTCCCGGGATTCGTCAAGGATTTATTTTCCAGACGAAAATACATTCATAAACATTTCGCATTTCATATCTCCTAGTTTCATACATGATAAAGTGCATACGACACGATCTCGTTCTAAGAACACCATGATATCATGCATTTCATACATCATGACATTGCATACAGCTAATGTTTTGCCTTTTCAGGAAAGAGTCAAATCAAAGGATGATCGCCATCAACCTTTTGAAGTTCCAGATTCGATACCTGTATCTAGCCAGGGCATATCTGTGAGCGATTGATTATAGATCTACACCTGTATCCAGCCAGGAAAGTTATCTACATTGAAGAGATTGAAGAAATAGCTTGGAAATGCTCCAGATATGGATGCTATTCTTTTGCTTATTCAGAGTTTCCTTTCATAGATAGCTTGGAAATGCTCCAGATATGGATGCTATTCTTTTGCTTATTCAGAGTTTCTTTTCGGAGATAGCTTGGAAATGCTCCAGATATGGATGCTATTCTTTTGCTTATTCAGAGTTTATTTTCGGAGATAGCTTGGAAATGCTCCAGATATGGATGCTATTCTTTTGCTTATTCAGAGTTTCTTTTCGGAGATAGCTTGGAAATGCTCCAGATATGGATGCTATTCTTTTGCTTATTCAGAGTTTCCTTTCAGAGATAGCTTGGAAATGCTCCAGATATGGATGCTATTCTTTTGCTTATTCAGAGTTTCTTTTCGGAGATAGCTTGGAAATGCTCCAGATATGGATGCTATTCTTTTGCTTATTCAGAGTTTCTTTTCGGAGATAGCTTGGAAATGCTCCAGATATGGATGCTATTCTTTTTCTTATTCAGAGTTTCCTTTCAGAGATAGCTTGGAAATGCTCCAGATATGGATGCTATTCTTTTGCTTATTCAGAGTTTCCTTTCAGAGATAGCTTGGAAATGCTCCAGATATGGATGCTATTCTTTTGCTTATTCAGAGTTTCTTTTCGGAGATAGCTTGGAAATACTCCAGATATGGATGCTATTCTTTTGCTTATTCAGAGTTTCTTTTCAGAAATAGCTTAGAGATACTCCAGATCCGGATGTTATTCTATTGCTTATTCAGATTTCTCTCCAGAAATAGCTTAGAGATACTCCAGATCCGGATGCTATTCTTTTGCTTATTCAAAGTTTCTTTCTAGAGATAGTTCAGATGCAACCCAGGCATGGCGACATTCTGATACTTATTCCAGATTCCGTCTAGAGATAGTTCAGTTGTAACCCAGACATGGCGACATTCTGATACTTATTCCAGATTCCGTCTAGAGATAGTTCAGATGCGGCCCAGACATGGCGGCATTCTGATACTTATTCAGATTTCCTTTGAGATATAGCTTAGAAATGCTCCAGACCCGGATGCTATTCTATTGCTTATTTAGATTCAAACTTCTAAAGACAACTTAGAGATGCTCCAGCCCGGATGCTATTCTATTGTTTAGTCCAAATTCATTTAAAAGACAGTCTAGATACGATCCAGATTCGGATGACATTCTGTCACTCGTTCAGATACAATATGGATATACCCCAGACGCGGCGGTCATTTTACTATTTATTCAGACGTCAGCAATTAGACACAGACTAGATATGCTCCAGACACGGAAGCCATTCTATTTCTTATTCAGATTCAACTATCCATTACATTTCCAAATGGCATCTGTAAGCCCATTCCCGACAAAATCCTGTCACGTCTTCAGATGGCATCTATAAGCCCATCCTCCTATCCATCATCTCTCCAAATGGCATCTGTAAGCCCATTCCCGACATCACATTGCTGGTACCACACTATGCGAGTGCAAATTTCTGGGCACTCTAGTGTCCAATCATCTTCCACCTTCGGATCACGAAAGGCACGCAAGCCAATCTACATCCTCAGGTTTAAGAAGATTGAACAGGGGCAACTGTTGTACCCCAGAATTTTCCCTCCCATATTCTTCAAGGTTTATCAAGAATCATCTTCAAATGGTTCAAGATTTCTCAAGGGGTTGCACAGTCAAACCACCTCCTAAGCCAGTCAAAATTAAGGTTTTGGTGTCTTCAAGGAATTTAAGGTTTTCAATGGCTCAATCAAGTCTCATAGGCCTATATACATACCCAAGCATCTACATACCAAGTTGCAAGACTCACAATGTCAAATTGCACAGTCAAAAGCTCCATTTGCTTCACAATCAACTGTAGGGGTAAAATGGTCATTTTACAGTCAAAAGTCAGAATTTTTGGTCAACATCTTATTTTGAGTCCACAATCATCATTTGATCAAGTCTTGATCATGATTCCACAAAAATGGCTCAAAAATCATCAAGATGCAAAAGTTACTATTTTTGGACAGTAGAAAAGTCAACTGTATCTTGACCAAGGCATAACTTTTTCATGGTTCATCAGAAAAATCCCATCCAATGCTCATTTTGAAGGGGATGACATTTCCTACAATCCATCTTCACATTCCAAGTCCAAGAGATGCTCTCACAAAAAGCTATCAATTTCTACATTATAGGTCAATTTCAAAAGTCAACAAAAATGCACTTTAAGTCAAAGACCATAACTTGAGATTGGTAAATCCAAATGACATGGGACCAAAGGAATTGGTTAGAGGACTTCAAGACCTTTCCAAAATGTCCAAGAACATGTTCATATGATCAAAATTGAGCAAGATATGCATTGGAGAAGTTGGGGAATTTTCATGAATTTGCAAAAGTCAACTATCCTTAAAACTTCAATTTTTGACAAAAGGGCCCACTTTCTTCCACTTGATTCAGCCTTATCATGTCACACACGTGTCCCATGATTAATTTCAAGATCAAACATTTATTTTTCTATTTTATTTAATTTTTATTGATTTAATTCATTTTAAATCCATAATAATTCAAATAAAATCTAAAAATCAATGGAATAGTATCTTTATGATTTGAACAACTTTCATATGTCATGTGCCAGCTAACCAATTCGTGCTAAGCCTTTTTTGTGCATAAAATCTTAGATTTGCTTCAAATTTGGAAAGGTTTTCAATGGTGGTCAACCAAATCTCCCAACTTCAATACACCAAGATACAAGCCCAAATTTTAACCTAGACTGTTTGCCTTATACATATACAAGAAGCCTAAACCTAATTCACGACCGAAGCATTGCTAAAACGGCCAAGGCAAAACTGAAAAATTGTTGGAAAAGTGTGAGATCAAGAACGGTGTTGCAAGCGTTTTCAGACAAAAAGGAGCACGTAGCCTTCTTCCTTGCTATCCACTGAAGCTAAGGCAATCATTACCACGTCCAAAGACCCCCTATACGGCGCTGTAAGTTCTCACAAACTCATCCCTGAACACGAAACCTTAACTCTTAATTCTTGTATTTTTTCTTCAAAGCGTTGGCATATTCATATTCATTGCTTGATTTCTAACATAAATGCAATAGCCAATTTTGTTTTTAGGCCCTGAATCGGGATGCCCGATTCTAGGGTTCATGTTCTTGCGTTTTAGGTATTTTTGTTTGAGGGAAAATCAAAGCCAATCAAGGGTATAAATGTGATCAGGGGACAAAGACGAACATTCCCATGGTCTCAGATGGCGTTTTCATGGCATGGGGACAATTTTTGAAGCAATCTACGAAACCTCCTGCGGATAAAAATCCGCAGGTAACTGAACCAGGATGTTAGTGAAGAAGACGATGATGTGTCTTCCTATCACTGGCCCATTCAAATCAAAACTCGCGCATTTTTTTTATTTTTCAGGATATCGCTTTTTATTACATATAATATTAATTGCCTATTGTTATAATGAATGGAACGCGTTGGCTGAGTGGTTGGGAAGGCATGCATATGTTCATTGGGACCTCGATTCGAATCCTAGGTCCCCCAAAACCTTTGTGCTATTTTGTTTCAGGGAATTATGTGCAATACTCCAAGCGAGTCTCACCATACGCCTCATCCAGATGGACGCCAAGTGGTCTTAGGTTCAGATCCAATGGTCAAAAGATGAAGGACCATCATAGTCTCCAGTCAACAGGCATATGGACGAACCAAAAAAGTCAAACAGGCTGGAATATTGATTGGGCCAAGGATTTCCAAAGACACCTTCAAATCTGCCCCCCCCCCCCCCCCCCCCCCCCCCGGGTTTGCATTTTATTTTTTATTTTCTTTCATTCATTTGCTTTATTTATTTTTATTGTTTTTAATTAATTACTAACCAGCGAATTAATTAACATTTTCATAATAAATTCAGAACACATAAATAAAATAATCTTTTATTAATTAAATTTAATTATTATTTTTGTAAATAAATACTAATAAATTGATTTAGTTTAATTAGGGTTAATATTGAATATTTTTGCAATAAATAAAATAGATTAGAATTAGGGTTTTTCTCTTGGCAACTTTTAATTTCTTTTATTTTTATTTTCATTAAAAGCATAAAAAAACTAAAAATACTTTTTCTTGTAATTAATTAATTAATTAGTTATTAGGTTTAATATTTAATTAAATGCAAAAAAGGACAAATTTCTTTCTTTTCTCAAAAAAGGACAAAACCCTAAGGACGTCCCGATTCAATTCTTTCGCGCGCATATTTATTTTTAATTCCTATTTTGATTATATTTATGTATCTGTTCCGAGAATGTAATAGATAATTAGGACTTTTACCGCTATCTTTATTTTCTCGCATTTATTTTCAAGGGTTATGTTTTTGGCGATATAAATACCCGACGCCTTGTAATAGCGTAGATTCACTTTCCGCAATTTATTTTCCGCACAACTATTAACTGTTAATTACGCATGCAAGACTTGTCTGAAAAATAAAATCAACTCGTAGCTCACAATAACATGTGCAAAGATAAATTTAACATGAAACTTAAGACACTCGCACATGCCACTCCTAGGGTATGCCTCACTTGGTTGTATCGACGTGGTCATCAAGTATAGGGTGTTTTAGAGGTCGCCCTCCTGTCTAAAGATCCAAGTTGCCTCGAAACGGTTGCCTCGGATAAAAAGGATCTAGGACATTAGGGTTATCGCTAAGGCGTCCTACTATTGCTTTGGTGACCACACATGTCCCTATAATCGAATTGACCCGAATAACTCCAATGACGGTGCTACCTACTTCTCAATAGTGGGATAGTACTGTCTAAAGGACTCTTACACAGCTTAATTCCTTAGAGTAGGTAGATTTCTCCTGGGTACTTGCTCTTTCAAAACAAAAAAAACAATCTTTTCGCACTTACACTTTCAAAAAGTTTTCAAACAATACTTCATACACTCTTGAGGACTGATACAAGAGTTACCTAGAAGTTTTCAAAACAAACTTTTTCAAAACCCATATACACAAGAAAAGCAAACATCTTTTGAAAACATAGTGAGCAAGTACCTAAGAGCCCGTGGATAACCACGGATAGAAAGGGTGCTAACACCTTACCTTTCTATAAATCTACCTTCCGAACCGAGAAACATCTCGAAAAGGAATTTTGCTGTGCTTTTGTCCTTTCCATGTTGGAGAATATAAAAGACGATGGCGACTCTTGCTAACCGCGACATTTCGCGAACCAGCATTAAAAAACAGTCAATTCTATTTCCACCGATCACACTTAGGTTTTGGAGAAAGGGATTTGTTAACAATGGGTTTTGTTTTTGAATACGCGGGAAAAAATCCCTTCGTTTTTTCTAAACGATCCGTTGAGATTAGAGGACCCATAACTCCTAGGGTTTTATCAAGAACAGTAGTAGGAATAATTATCTGAGAAGCGTAGATAGCTTTTTGTTCTTGAGTAAGTTTAGGGGTTGATATGAACTCCTGATTATCAAGGTTGATAATCTTGCTTGCTGGTGTAGGAATGGAGGAAGAAGTTTGCTTGTACTTTCTAGACTTCTTGGATGAGGAAGGTAGCGCTGAAGACATTGTGAAAATAATTTTTTTTGATATCTGAAAACAAGAAAATCTGGTTGTTGAAGAATGAGCAGTTTGGAAAAGTTGAAATGAAGAAGATGAAGTATCTTATAGCCTTCCTCAACAGTTTAATAGTTTTTGACCTTTGGAAAAAGGTGGTATACGTGTAACCCCCTCATTGGAAAGAGAAAAGGTGGATTTTTTGAGCTTCCTAGGGAAGTGATGTTTTTCCTGCTAATTATTAGCTATAACTGCTGATTGCACGTTTTGGTATGGTGATTGAACGTTTTGCAGAAAGTTGGACACTTACTCTGCCATCGTGTGCAGTATGGTCATCATGAGTTTTTGATACTCTCGAAATAGCCTGGATGAGCCAAAAAACAAGTATTTCTTTATATCTATCGAAATACATGTTCTTGAGGGGCAATTTGTTAGCTGGCTATTTCAAATAAAGAAGAAACCACTATCAAAATAATATTTCGAATAAAGTACCTAAGGAGATTGATATCAATATTGGATATTGGTGGAAAATATGGAGTCATTATGCTGAAGGATTATTCAATTTCCAGTGGATTTCAATTTGGATTTTTTAGTGTTCGAATTATAAAGAGCTCCTTTATGCAAGGGTGCCAGAATTGGAAATGGTCCAGGTAATTGGGTTATTTCGAAAGCGACGAAGAAACAAGATGCTTCGATTGGTACAAATTTCGAATTTCAAATAGGGGCGCCATTCTAGAAGACGCGTGGAAGTCAGTAAACATAGGAAGCCTGCATGCTTCGAACGTGGCGTGATTTTAGAATAGAACCGTTAGGGTCAAGACACTATAAATAGGTGTTCTTATGTTAGATTTAAAAAGAGGTTAATTTTTATGTACTAAAAGATCTCAAAACACTCAAACTACCGTGAATTAAGGGAAAAGAGTCAGAAGACACAATGTACGTATTGAACATCATCATTCCTTATAATTTCAATACAAGTCTTTTTATATTTTAGTTCGCTATTACAGTATTTCTGCCCTTAAATCCTTCGATTTCCTTGCATTTCCTTGTTTTACTTGCCTTTAAACACAGTTACTTCATTAGAAACTTTACTTTCATTTTATCCTTTTATTCAAACACTTGTCTTTACATCCAAGCATTAAATCCCAAGTCTAACTCGAAGCCTTTCTTACCTACATTCAGTTAGTTTATTCCTATAAGACAATTCTAGAAATCTTTCCTAAGAATCTCATATTCGAACTTAACACACAATATAAGTTTATTAAGATAATGGGTACGAACATAGAAATGAGTTATGACACATGTGTTCTAGGATCAATCTAGTCGATCCTGCAAGTAACCAATAATAATTAGTAAAATTGGAAGACTAGCGGTTGTTTACTAGAAATCACTGTAAACAGTTGTGCGAGGTGATCTTCGCGAGAGCCTCGGCCTTTATCCATTTTGTGAAGTAATCCACGACCACAATGAGGAACTTGTTTTGGTAAGTTCCTTGCACGAAAGGACCGAGGATATCCATCCCCCACCATGCAAACGACCACGGGGATGACAGTATGCTCAGCTCGTGAGGGGGAGCGAGGTGCATGTCGCTGTGCCTCTAGCACTTGTCACACTTCTTGACGTGTTCCTTGGCGTCCTGCTGCATTGTCGGCCAATAGTATCCCGCTCGAAGGGCTTTCCTCGCCAGGGACTTACCGCCCATGTGCTGGGCGTTAATCCCTTCGTGTATCTCCCGCAGCACCTCAGGGATCGTGGATTCGTCGATGCACTTCAGGAGGGGGATGGAGAATCCCCTGCGGTATAGTTTGTGCTCGAGCACCACGTAGGAGCATGCTCGTCGCTTCTTGGTGGTTGCTTCTGTCTGGTCCGAGGGGAGTTCGCCTTTTGTCAAAAAATTGTACACCGGGGTCATCTAGGACGAGGCATCCCCTATGGCGTGTACCTCGACGGGTACCGAGGATCTTTCGATGCTCAGGCGTGACAAGGATTCTTGTATGACAGATTTATTTCCGCCCTTCTTTCTCGTGCTCGCGAGTTTGGACAATATGTCTGCCCTTGTGTTTTTCTCGCGCGGAACGTGTGATATTTCCGCTCGCTCAAACTTTGTCATGTGTTTTTTGACTAAGTTTAAGTATTCGACGAGGCTGTCGTTTTTGGCTTGGTAACTCCCTTGGACTTGGGAAGCAACGAGTTATGAGTCCGTGAAGATTTGTATCTCGCGAGCTCCCAGGTCCTTGGCTAGCCTTAGTCCTGCGAGCAGGTCCTCGTACTCTGCTTGGTTATTCGACGTCGGGAAGAAGAGGGTTAACGAGTGTTCGATCACTACACCTTCCTTATTTTCCAGGAGGATCCCCGCGCCACTTCCGGACGAGCTGGAGGCTCCATCGACGAAGATGGTCCATTTGTGTTCCATCCCGGTGGGCGGGTCGTGAGCGGTCATTTACGCGACGAAGTCGGCCAGGGCTTGTGCTTTCAGAGCTTTCCTGCTCTCGTATTGAATGTCGAATTCAGAGAGCTCTAAGGACCATTTCAACATTCGGCCCGCCATGTCAGGTCGACCCAAGAGTTGCTTCATCGGTTGGTCGGTTCGCACGATGATCGTGTGGGCCATAAAATAGTGTCTGAGTCTCCTCGCCGCGTTGACGAGGGCCAGAGCTACCTTTTCTATCTGTTGGTACCTGCTCTCGGGTCCTTGTAGGGCTTTGCTCGTGAAATAAACGGGTTTCTGCCCGTCGGTGGTCTCGCGGATGAGAGCCGCGCTGACGGCTTCGTTGGAGACGGCCAAGTATAGGAATAATGGCTCCCCGTCGACTGGTCGAGATAGCACGAGTGGTTGAGATAGACTTTGTTTTAGGTGGCGCAGTTCCCATTCACATTCCTCGGTCCATTCAAAGGCTGCTTCTTTGCGAACGAGTCTGAAGAAGGGGAGGGCATGCTGAGCGGACTTTGCGACGAAGCGGGACAATGACGTGAGCATTCCGTTCATGACTTGTATTGATTTCTTCGACGTCGGGGTCGGGAGGTCGGAGAATGCTCGACACTTGTCGGGGTTGGCTTCAATTCCTCGTTCCGTCAGGTAGAATCCGAGGAATTTCCCTGCCTTGACTCCGAACGTGCATTTTTCGGGGTTGAATCTCATCTTACATTGTCTTGCTTGGGCGAAGACTGCCTTGAGGTGTGCTGCATGATCGGTGTCTGCTCAGGATTTGACGATCATGTCATCCATGTAGACCTCGAGCATGTCTCCAATCTGCTTGTGGAACACCCTGTTCATCATACGTTGGTAAGTTGCCCCGGCGTTTTTTAGTCCAAAGGGCATTACATTGTAGTAATAATTTCCTGAGCTGGTCATGAAAGTCGTGCAATGTTTGTCGCCCATGGCCATTGGGATTTGGTTATAGCCCGAGTAGGCATCCATGAACGACAATGTTTTGTAGCCGGCCGAGTTGTCGACCAACATATCTATGTTCGGTAAAGGGAAAGCATCTTTCGGGCAAGCCCGGTTGAGATCGGTATAGTCAACACACATCCTCCATTTTCCATTATTCTTTTTAACTAGTACAACGTTTGACAGCCAAGTTGAATACCGGGCTTCAGAAATAAAATTCGCCTCTAGGAGGTCTTTTACAGCTTTTTCAGCAGCCTCCGTTTTCTCCGGAGTCTGCCTACGCCTACGTTGTACTACGGCCTTAGCGGCATGATCTATGGCGAGACGGTGACAGGCGACCTCAGGGTCGAGTCCGGGCATCTCCGCGGCGCTCCAGGCAAACATGTCAGCATTCTCGCGCAAGCAGACTTTGATCTGTTTCCTCGCCAGGTCGGGAAGGTCGATGCCAATCTTCACTCCCTTGCTTGGGTCTGTGCCGAGGGGGACGAGCTCAAAGTCCCCGTCCGGGATTGGTCGGAGGGGAATTTGCTCGCCGTTGGGAGGTTCGTCCTGATCGAAACGAGCATCCAGAGCTATAGAGTCGACCTTTGGTAGGGCTCTCTGGACTTCCTCTTTGGCAGGCTCTGGCTTGTCGGGTTCCTGTCGCATCGTCGCCGGTCTCTTGGCGGACCTTGTCCCGGTGTCGATCGTGTCACGTCCTTTAGATACGGCGTTAAAACACATTCGAGCGGCGGCTAGGTCCCCTTGGATGGTAGCTACCCGTGCCCTCTTAGTGTAGAACTTCATCTTCAAATGGACGGTGGAGGGTACTGCTGTTAGTTCTGCCAGTGTTGGTCTCCCCAGGATGCAATTGTAGAGGGACGGGCAGTCAATGACGAGGAAGCGTACTTTAACCTGTCTTGTCGCCGTACCCTCACCGAAGGTAACCATGAGCTTGACATATCCCCAAGGCTTGGAGGTCGAGCCGTTGAAGCCCTGTAAGTCCGAACCTTCATATGGCGAGAGACGGGAGTCATCCAGTTGCAGAGTCCGGAACAATTGACTGTACATCACGTCGACGGAACTTCCTTCGTCGACGAGGATGCGGTGCACATCAAAGTTAGCCATTCTTTCCCTTATCAGCAGGGGGATGACTGCGTTGGGTGCTCCTCCGGGGAGCTCTTCCAGGTAAAAGGGTGATAGGCTCCGACCTACCTTTTACCCTTTCAAAGGTCACTGTTTGCGGAGGTGCCGCGTCGACCAGTTCATCCAGCTTTCTTTTAGCCGAATTGATAGTCAGATCGTTGAATCCTCCACCATTGATGACCATGGCGGAGGGGAAGTATTCCCACCTGCTGTGTGTCGTGAGCGGTTCCTGCAGGTGCTCGGGGATGTAGAAGTCCTCGGGTCTGGTGACGGAGAACACGGTCTGGACGGGGACCGACTTGTCAGATGGTCGGGCGTCTTCCTCCGGTTCTCTTGCCTCCCAGGCGTCACGACGAGGAGCGTCGTTTCGCCGGTATTGGGCGAGCCTCCCTCCCTTGATGAGGGTTTCGATGGCGTCCTTGAGGTGGACGCAATCTTCAGTCAGATGACCATGGCTCCTATGGTACTGACAATACTTGCTCTTGTCTGCTCCGGGATTGGCGGGAGCAGGTCGGGGGCATTTGACGCCGCCGTCTTTGAAGTCTGTGCTGGCACACTCCGCTAAAATGCGCTTGCAGGAAGCTGTGAGCGGAGTGTATTCGACAAAGCTCCCCGAGGGTCCTCTTTGCTCTCGGACTTCTCGGGGTCTGTCCTCTTTTCTTTTCTCCCCGGTTCATCGAGGAGGGGCAGCTTCTTGGCGCGGGTTGCTGCTGGATCCGCGAGTCCTGGGGTCCCGGGCTCTGTTGGCCGCCTATCTTTCCTCGTAGTCCATATACGCCTGGGCCTTCTCGAGGAGGGCATCGAATGTTCTAGGTGGCTCGATGCCCACTGCCTTTCTGAATTCTGTGCCGGGGAGGAGCCCCCTCTCCAGCAGGTATCTTTTCAAGTGGTCCGCGCATGAGACCTGTATGGCTCCGCGATTGAAGCGATTAATAAACTCTCTCAAGGTCTCATCCTGTCTCTGGATGATGGCCTCGAGAGCGGCCTCGGTCTTTGGGTGTCGCCGAGACGCTGTGAACGAACTTATGAATTGGTTCTTCAGGTTTCGCCACGAGGTGATTGATCCTGGAGCGAGGCCTTTATACCAATCCATTGCTGCCTTCCTGAGGGTCGTGGGGAACAGCCGACATTTGATGGGTCCCCCGACATTGTGGTAGTGCAGCATAGTCTCGAACCCGTCTATGTGGTCGACCGGGTCTGCGACTCCGTCGTATTCCTTCAGATATGGAGGCTTCTCCATGCCCGGGGGAATGGGCGCCTCCATGATGGCTTGTGACAGGGGACCGCGGGGGTCGTCCTTGTCACTTTGTTCTGGGGACAGGGATGGGGACCTGTAATATTGTCGAGCCCGACGGTCCTAGTCGTGCTGGGCATCTCTCGAGCGTGGTGCTCATTGGTTGATTCTTCCATGCCCGTCTCCGGAGTGTCTTCTTTCTTGTCGTGTGGGGCGTGGCCGCGTCCCCCGACTTCAATGATGGGTTGCCTTTCCAAAGGGGGCCGATTCCCCGAGGGTCAGGGTGATGGGCTTAGGGAGGTGTCTCTGTAGTGTCTCTGCGGGGGAGACGGAAGATGTATCTCTGTTACTCGAGGAGGTGGAGTTTGGGGCCTTCTGTGTCTCCTCGCAGGTCTTCGATCATCTTCTACTGCCCTCAATCTTCCCCCTGGGCGAAGATGAGGTAATTCGTCTGATTGATCGCCGCGAATAATGCGCGGGTTGTGGCATCTGCCCCTGCGGGGACAGGGACTTCTAGGAATTGGGCAGCTGATGGCTTGTAGGAGCTGCGTTGCCTTCTTCTAGCGGCGGAAGGACTGAAGAGGATGATGCAGTAATTCCGTCGCGGTGGGCTGAGGGCCCGGGGTTGGCGCCTCGGGGAGTGTGTTATGACCGGGGTTACCGGCGTTATCGGGGAGTCCATTTTTATCTGTGAGGCCGTTGTTGGTGTCGACGACGTGGACGTTTTGATCATCACGAACTTGATCAGCCATGACGGTAGGATGTGATTTGAGCTTTGGTCTTCGAGGTTTTGCAAGACGGGGAAGCTAGATTCCCACAGACGGCGCCACTGATCTTACCTGATCAGACTTGGACCATCATGACTGGCTCCGAGCGGAAGTTGAACGAGATGGGGGGGGGGGGGGGGTACCTGCAAGACACTCTGATGCTAAAATGAGTGATGGTACGAGCAGGCAAAAGGTGTATGTATGGATAAGAGAATGAATACCTGACCCTCTGGAAACAGAGGATATTTATAGCCCCCAGCGCGGGGCCAAGGTCCTTTCATTGGGCCGACCAGGACTGGCCCAACAAAGGGACTGCCAGGTTCTACGTGTGTAGTGGAGACCCGCACGTGGTCTTCTTCCTGGTGATGCTCTGCGAGAAATGAGGAGGGACGAAGATGCAGTCTTTCCGGAGTTCTGGTGTTGGGGTAACGATCATAGTCTGCTCTACGAGGAGGGTGCTCGAGCTGGGCTCGAGCTGGAGTTCACGTGGTCGAGGACGCCGGGTTCGCGGGCAATGGCGGGCACGGCCCTAGCTTCTGGTCGACGTGCTGGCGAGAATCTTCGGGCGCGCGCTTCTTGAAGGGTTGCTTGGATTGGGCCTTCGTTTTTGCTCTTGGACCAGAACGGGCCCAGTCCAGAACATTATTACTATTATTATTATTATTATTATTATTATTATTATTATTATTATTATTATTATTATTATTATTATTATTATTATTATTATTATTATTATTATTATTATTATTATTATTATTGTTGTTGTTATTCTTATTATTGTTCTTGTTCTTATTCTTGTTATTGTTATTATTGTTCTTGTTGTTATTTTTATTATTGTTATTATTACTATTATTATTATTATTATTATTATTATTATTATTATTATTATTATTATTATTATTATTATTATTGTTCTTGTTATTGTTATTCTTCTTATTATTGTTATTGTTATTATTATTATTATAATAATTATATTATTTTTATTATTGTTATTGTTATTATTATTTTTGTTATTATTGTTATTGTTATTATTGTTGTTATTATTATTATTAAGGCTTTACTTATCCAAGTGATTTCATATAAATTATTATTATGATCAACCGTAAACCCTCACACGTCAATGGAAGTCAAAGAAAGGTTTTGAAAAAATCAGAAAAGTTTTATTCCTCCATGCTTGACGAGTTCTGCTTAATTTTTTTAATAACCATAGAATGTTGTTTATAGTATATACAATTGTTTTCATTTTGCTATGTAATGTTACTCGAAAACTATGTGATTTTGTTGATTATTTCACTAATACATACTCTTGTAACCAATCAATTATTTAGAACAGGAAATTATGTCCCGCACAATTTCTCTACACAAACCGAGCTAACACCAACAATGCATCCAATCAGAAATTTCCAAAAGAAGTAAAAGATATTTTACTTGACAGAAGAAGTAGAGAAGAAAATAAATATCAAAACAAAAATAAAAAGAATGGTTCGTACCCGAGTACGCTGGAGTTCGTCGAAGAGCTTTATCCAATTTAATATCTCTTTCTCTTTTTAGATTTTCGACATATCACAATATTTTCGATGCTTCACTAATGAATATCCATATGTCTATTGTAAGAGATTATGCTCCATAACTCTTTCATTTTATTATGAAGGTTTAGAATTCACACTTTATTTTAAAAATTAAATATTGTTAGAGAATGGTTGAATTTGAGACATGGATTCGAAATAAGGAGAAGAAAATAAACAAATCGATATATTTGATTTTTGATTTGTGATAATTTTTTAGGGGTAAATTTTTGCTCCATCTGTTATTAATAAAGAAAGCGAATGTAGAGGAAAGTGTAGGCCACATGTCCTCTTCTCTCTTTTTTTTTTTTCTTTTCAATTCTTATTTCATCTTATTTTTAATTAATAAATGGTGGATTTTAAATATTATTCAGATGGATTTTTATTTTGTATACTTTATTTGACTATATTTATGTAGGATAGAATTGAAATTTAAAATTAACACAAATACAAATTTAAAATGAATGCATTTTAATGGTTAGTTAATATATTTCAAAGTTAAGATGATATGTTTTTTTAAATTAATGAATTAGCTTATGTGTTTTTTAATTTCTTTCTTTATTTAGGTTGTGTCAATTCTCATCTTAATTTTTCACCCGAGCAGTCAATGACAACTCACTAGTCAAAGAAATATTTCTTCAAAATTTTTGGTAAAATTCCATTTTTTGATTATTCAAGTTTGTGACCATCTTAGTTTGTGAAACAAAATAGAGGGATAGATAAATATAAGAAAAAAAGTTGGAAACTAAAGAGACTTTTCATGTCAGTAGATTTTGGAAGATTGACATTTCTTTTCTAATTTTTTTATTTTATTGTTTAAATCAGGAAGAGACATTGCTAATTTATAGTGATGAGACATTATGGAGAATATTGGATTTTTAGCAATAGATGAGACAGTGATATTTTTAAGACTAACACTATGTTTGGTTAGTAAGAGAAAGTGGAAGGAAAGAAAATAAAGGGAAAGAAAACAGAAGGAAATAAAGTGAGTCGAAAGAGAGAAGAATGTTTTAACTGTTTGGAAGAATAGAAGATGAGAAGAAAGAAAGGTTTAAACTTTCTCTCTCCCTTGCATGATTCAATGAAAGTATAAGGAAAGAAAATATATATTTCTAAAATGACATAAATATCCTCAAACATGAAAATAATATAGTAAAAAAAATTAAAATTAATAAACTAAAAACTCAAATCTACAAGAGCAGCATTCTACTTAAAAATTTAAATAAATATTAAGTTTGAGTCAGTAGAATTGAGAAAATTATCAAATTGTCTTCTTACATGGAGAAATAGAAAAAATAGAATTATCTTCTAATCTTATCAGCAGAACCTAAGTTTAAACACTTGTTTCCAATTTTATTTCAACTAAATAACAACGCAAATGCATCTGTAAATTTTAGTATTGAAGAACAAGAATATAAAACATAAGTATTTAGGTTGATAACATCATACATCCATTTTCTAAACAAAAACAAATCATAACTTAGTAAAACTTCCAAGATTGTTGAGTTTGCATATTACCATGTACCAAAGTTTGCAGAAACACAAATATTTTCATTGTATCTTTAATACCATGAATAGGTAAATAAAAGAAAACTGCTATGGGGATGAATATATACCTCCTGGTGCTGAATCAAAATCTTTATTGTTGGACCATTTTGAGGCCCAATAACAGAAATTGTCAGGACTTACGTGTGTATAGAGTCTAGCAAATAGACTCTGTCCTGATCAATTGTTCCGTGAGAATATATAGGAGTTAGATCCGTGATTTCCAGAGAACAGTTAAGATGATTTTGACGTAAGGACGTGAGTCACTTTTTTCAACGGATACATGAGGAGTTACCCAACAGTTTCTAACTTGAGCCGTCTACTTTTGGGCCTCGTACAAAGGTGTTGATTTAAACCTCTCAACCAGAGAACAAGTGTAGGCCTAGTACAGATCAAATAATAATTATAATAATAATAATAATAATAATAATAATAATAATAATAATAATAATAATGTAAGTTTTAATATTTATCAACTTAACTACGTATACATAATATAAAATTTATTTATATAGAAAATTAAAAACTTTGATTTTTTCAAAGATTTATTTTAATTTGTTTATAGTTAAAAATCAAAATATAGTAAACAAATAACTTAAAAAATAAAATAGAAGAATGGTAAATTATTTAAAAAATAATATTTTCGACGAGACGAGACTATTTAATTTATATGTCTTTATTTTGTTTAATATATTTTATTGTAAATTTCATATTCATGAATAAAATGAATAATAATTATATTTATTTATTATTTATAACATCATTGTGCGAACGTACGGGCATATGACTACTTAATTATTTTCTTTTAATTTTTTATACTAAAATATATATTTTCAACGGGCCGAAACTACTTAATTTATTTATTTTATATATATATTTCTTAACCATCAGTATATTATATTTATTTACAATTTATAATAATATTGTGTGTCCCATGCAAACACACGAATAAATGATTACTTAATCATTTTATTTATTCTTTCTACTATAATATACATTTCTGACGAGTCGAGACTACTTAATTTATATATCTTTATTTTATTTAATATATTTTATTCTAAATTTCATATTTATGAAAAAGATGAACAAAATTAATATTTATATGTAATTCATAATTTAAAATATTTGTTTCTTCTCAATATATATATATATATATATATATATATATATATATATATATATATATATATATATATATATATATATATATATATATATATATATATATATATATATATATATATATATATATATATATATATATATATATATATATATATATATATATATATATATTAACCACCACTATATTATATTTGTCTATTATTTATAACAATATTCTGTGACTCGTGTAAACGCACGAGTAGACGACAATTTAATTATTTCATTTATTTTTTTATTAAAATATATATTTTTGACGTACCGAAACTACTTAATTTATATATATTTTTTATATATATTTTTTATATACATTTCTTATCCATCAATATTGTTAGGAAAAAACAAACCATAGAGAAAAAAGAGAAACAAAATAACAATAATAACAACAGAAGGATATAACGTGAAAACTCCAAAACCGGAGAAAAAACCATGACCGTTGTCAAATGACAACCAGAGAATAACACTATGTAAAAATTGTTACAACACATAATATACCATTAACTAACCCAGACCCCCAATACATCCACACCCTTCAAAATAAATATTTAACTACATCTTACAACACTCTAATACAAGAGCATAAGAGAACAAAGAAAGTCAAATACAAGCTTAAAATGCTTTTATTTAACTACATCTCACAACACTCTAATACAAGAGCATAAGAGAACAAAGAAAGTCAAATACAAATTTAAAATGCTTTTGACTAATGCATCTTGTAAAGAAAACTTGAATCTTATATATAACACTGGACTCCTTTTTCCTTCACAAAAATAAGCAATGTGTGACTTCTTCAACATGTATATTTTCAACCAACTCCAACAATCTTTACCTTGATTGAAAATAATACATAAGCTTCCATTGTCTTCACTGACAATCATACTCCATCATAAAGAGTATAGTCACTTGAAGCTACACCACTCCAAGAGTTTTCACATTGTCTTCACCCACAATCATAGTTTTAAAAACTATCATACTCCATCTAAAGAAAAATATACTTCACTTGAAGCTAAACCACTTCAAGAATTTTCACATGTCGAAAATCAGGTTGAAACTTTATGGTGAAACTTCCCTGTTGGTAGGAAGCTCTTCAACTACCGACATAATCTCGCACCTTGTGTAATCTTGATTTTGTCAACACATCTTTGACTCGAACTTTCCACAAGTCAAAAACAATTCTTTCATCAATTTTCTCTAACCCAAACTACACAGCAGAACCTGTGACTGCAACTTAACAACTCTTTCACAATAATACCCTCCTTTTCTGATGTGGAAAATCAGACAAAGCTGCAACCATAGAGCATACAAAGAACACTTATCTCCGGATCGAACCAAAAGCTCTGATACCAGTTGTTAGGAAAAAAACAAACCATAGAGAAAAAGAGGAACAAAATAACAAAATAACAACACACAGAGATAACGTGGAAATTCCAAAATCGAAGAAAAAATCACGACTGTTGTCAAATGACAACCAGAGAATAATACTATGTAAAAATTATTACAACACATAATATACCCTCAACTAATCCATGCCCCTAATACATCCACACCCTCCAAAGTAAATATTTAACTACACAATACTCTAATACAAGAGCATAAGAGAACAAAGAAAGTCAAATACAAACTTAAAATACTTTTATTTAACTACATCTCACAACACTCTAATACAAGAGCATAAGAGAACAAAGAAAGTCAAATACAAGTTTAAAATGCTTTTGAATGATGCATCTTGTAAAGAAAAATTTGAATCCAGTATATAATTTTGGATTCCATTTTCATTTACAAAAATAAATAATGTGAAACTTTTTCAACATATACATTTTCAACCAACACTAACAAATATATTATATTTATTTACTATTTATAAAGATATTGCACGACTCACACCGCATAGATAAATTATAATTTAATTATTTCATTTATTTTTACTATTAAAATAACAATTATAATCTTTTTTTATTATTATTTTATAATAAAAGAGAATACATCTCTATATTATATTTATTCATAATTTTTTAACTACAGTAATACCCGTACTTTACTTGTATATAGATATATTATATAGGTCATTTTATTTAACATCACTCGTATTATAAATAAAATTATAAAAAAATATGGAGTCAACAATGGCATTTATGCGAGCATGTGATCATGAGAGGTTCACACTTGAATGGGTCAATTATGTGTTCTAATAATTGAATTCTACCTAATTTGCATGACATCAATGAGTGGCATTGTTCTCTTGATCAGAAATTTGGCTTGGTCATACATTGTCAAACTCTTTCTAACAACTTATGTATATATAATATTAATTGTTAGTACATTAAATCCAACATACTACATTATACAAATCAATAATAAAATTCAGTCACATTTATGTATTTGTGTAGGTGTAGCATTATGAAGTATTCAACACCACATAAACATATTTTTATATTTTTTTTCCATGAAGATGGGAATATTATTATCTCAACTTAATCTTTACACTTTGACTATGGTAAAGTCTAACTAATTTGTATAAAATCAGTGGTAGTTTTAAAAACAGAAATAACTAACCACTAACGTGTATTAATAGCCACAAACTAATTACAACAACTATTAAAAAATAAAAGACATTCAATGTGATTTAACACCCCATTTAAATTGGAGTGAATTTTATGTGAGAAATATCAATGAAAGGTCTAGTGAAACACCTTTGTAAACACACATGCGACTTGGTTTGTTGAATGTATTCATATCAAATGTATTAATTTTGCTTGAACTTTGTCAAGAAAGACATGATAATCTATTTCAATATATTTTGTACGCTCATAAATTTTTTAATTGTTTCCAATGTGAATAGTAGACCCGTTGTAGCATAATATTGTTACTGATTTTGGGTGTTGAATGCCAAAGTCTTGATATAACAAACATTGTGCTTCACATGTAGTGTTGGCTAACGCTCGGTAATCTACTCTGATGAAGATCTAGAAACAACATTATGTTTCTTGCTTTCCCAACATATTAAAGATCTTTCCATAAGAAAAAATAAAACAAAATCCCATTGTAGAGCGTCTAGTGTCATTGGAAAATCCCTAATTTGAATGAGTGAAACTTGTCAATGTGTGATTGGAGTTTGTATTGAATAAGAGGTCTTAGGCAAGTGTGTGTTTGAAGTAACGAAGTATTATGAGAGTGGTTTGTAACTTATGTCATGTCTAGTATGAGTTAGATATAACAGTTTATCTATTTGACTTCTGAAGGAAGTTGGATTGGACAAACAAGATAAGTGTCATTGTTGAGTATGTAGTTTGGATCTATTGGGGTTGAAGTCAATTTGCCACTAAGAAGCTCAATCTCTTGAAATAAGTCCAAACTATATCCCCTTTGGAAATAAGAGATACCTTGTGATGACCTTGGAGCTTCAAAACCCATAAAATATTTTAGATTACCTAGGACTTTGATACTAAATTTAATATATAAGACGAGCTTCAACTTTGAAAACTCATCTGTGTTATTACATGCAAGCATTAATTCATCAACATATATTAGACTAACAATGAAAAAATTATTGACATGTTTAGTAAATAAAGAATAGTCAGATTTTGAATTATTTGTAGCACAAGTCAATTAGGGTAATGGTAAGTTTATAATATCATTAGTGACTGGCTTGCTTTAATCCACATACAAATCGATTTAATCTACAAACTAAATTTTTATTTGAAACTTACAAACCATGAGAAATCTTCATGTAAACCTCTTCATCCAAGTCCAAATGTAAAAATGTTGTGTTTATATCTAACCGAGGGAGATACCAGTTATTAGTAGCAACTAAGGATAAAAAGAATATAAGTGTAGTCATTTTGACAACTGAACTGAAATTTAGTTTGGTTAAAGTCCTTATCAACTAAACGTTCTTTGTACCTTTCAATAATTCCATTGATGAGAAATTTAATTTTGAAAATCCATTTGGAGTCAATAGGTCTTTTGTTAGAGGGAAGAGAGGTTAAATCTCATGTGTTATTATCTATAGGGATTTAATCTCTTTTTCAACCGCATGTTACCAATTAGGATCTGTTGGAGCAAGTTTAGTTCGTCAACTAATCCTTTGAGTTTTGATGATAACAAATACATTTTTATGGAAATCAATTTTGTACTTTAACCGTTTGTTTAAGTGTGCATATTTTATTCAAAGATTATGGACTCTGAGCATGCAAGTTGTAGACAATGGACAAGTGTAGTTCTCAATTTTAAACGAAGCAACTCTGGGTTCTGATCAACCAAAATGCACTATGAACCGTTAAAGAAAGAAGTGTTTACAGCGACAAATCTGCTTATACAAAGTATCAAGTCATCTACTTAAAGAAGATTATCCAGATTGAATATGATAATTTAAGAATATGAAGACTCAACGTTTCTCAAAGCACTAAAGACTTACTCTGATCAAGCTTCATCTCAATCTATCAGAAGCCTCAGAATCAAGTGGCAAGAAGTGAAGAAAGATAGTAACTCTAGACTCTGACCAAGCTTCAACAAATTTTATCATAAGCCTATGTCTGAAGGAGTTTACTATGAAGGAAAATAGTGTGAAAATATTAAAATAGTACAAATCATCATCATTTTCACTACATTATAAAAGAGGACAAAAGGACGGTTGTCAATACCAAATTTTGTAAAATGACCCATCCTCACCTTCCACGATGCTGCTACCCCACTCTATAACTATACTCTCAACATCTTCATCCAAGAATTTTTTTTTGAAATTCCAACTCCATCCTTCAACAAATATATTTCTATCTATTTAAATGAGCGCTTGAAGCCATGGAAAGCAACAAACAAGAGAACGAACAACGATTATATAACGCATAAATCATATTCAAAAAATTAAGAGAAACACTTAGAAAAGTCGAGCATCAACACAAAGAAGAAAGTTATTATTTTATCAAAAGCTTCATAACTTTCATTCTTTGTAAATCTCATTGTATTGTAATTATGTGTATCAACTTTTCAAGAAACAATTTGTAAACACAATAATTTGTAATATAACCAGGTTGGTTAGTATTCTTTGGGGGACTAAAGGTTTAGTCAGGATCCTCGAGAAGTCTTTGAAGGATAGTGTTTACCTTGGTTATTGGTAAACAACCGTTGATCTTCCAAATGGTTACTTATTTGGTTACTCGCAGGATCGATCAGATTGATCCTAGGACATAGGTTGATTTTGAAGTTTTGATTAAATTGGATATTGGTTAAGTGACAATGAAATAAAGAGGCTTTAAGTAAATTGCATGAAGAAGTAGGCTTGGTAAAATAAATGAAGGCTTAAAGTAAAGGATTTCGACAGGAAAGTAAAGAAGAAAGCAAGTAAATTTCTGGAAAAGTAAATGACTTTGATTAATAAAGTTGGTGTTTCACACATACATTTCTCAACAATTCTTTCTCACACGCTGGGTACTCGAATCTATATGAGTGACTTTGTATATAATTGTGAACACCCGCGAGAAACTACATGACTACTACTATTTATACCAAAATATCCCAAGTAACCGTCGGGCAGTTACACTGCTTCGAGATGATTCCACTTGGCACGTTCTCAACGTTCGACGCTCCAGATCTTTGCACGTTGCACTTGGTAACCGCTGGAAACCGTTTTCCCTCCAAACGCTTGAATTTCAAACCGTTCCACTCTGAACCATCGAACACCTTCGTCGAGAAGCATCTTCGACGAGAAACACCTTCAACGTCGAAGGCAACCAACTTCTCCCTTGGAAGAAATCTTCTAAGTACCTTGCCATCTTTCGATGGGCATTTCGACGGACCTAGCTGGTCGAAAACATCCTTCAGCTTTAATGGCTGACATTAATGAAACAAGGGTGTCGAATTTAGGAGCCAACAAATTGCCCCCCAAGAATGCCTTATTTCGACTCTGAAAGAAAAGGGCATTCTTTGAAACGCCATTCGACACCTGTCTTTTCATGCTTAGTCACAAATTAAATTGTGCACTTTTTGTTGTCTTCTACCAACCACTGACAATCCCAAGAAAAACCATCATTTATCCGTACCTAAGACGTCACCTCAGTATGGCGTGCATTGTGCCAAACGTCATTTCAGAATTGTCATTATGACAATTCCCAAAAACGAGGACGCACGCTGCACCCCTCCATTTCTGCAGAACGGCTAAAACAACAGGGGGACGCCACGTGTCCCACTATCTCCTGCAACATTAAATGGCATTTAATGTCCTCGGTTTTGGGGATTTTACCCCACTACTATAAATAGCAGTAAGTACCCACTGTGGGACTTTTTACGCTATCTAGCTTTCAGACTTCTCCATTTTCATACAAACTTGTCAACTTTGCAAACCCTTTTTTCTTCACTTCGTCTTCATCCTCACCATTAACAATGGCATCTGGTTCCTCCAATGCTCCTAGCGCCACCGTACCATCTGGAAACGTCAAACCTAGGGTTTTCTCGACCGCTCCAGTAGTAACTCCCACGGGCCAACGAAGGGTCCCTGAACCTTTGGATATCGCTGTTCGTGATGCTTACTCACACCACCTTATGATCCCGGTTGGATATTCCAACCAGATCTTTGCTATGTCTGGCCCCTTGTACCCAAGTATTGCTGAGGCCATGAAGATCAAGAGTTATTTTCCGGTAGTTGAGAGACTCAAACCGGTTGCATGCGCCAAGAAAGATGCAGAGGATAATGAAGACCCTGCTAAAGAGAAAATCGACCTCCGTTTCTTCAACAAAGGTGTTAGGGCTTTCAGGTCTGGCCCTAGCCTTACTCCTGATTACGTTGCTTGGCTGGAAAAAATGGAGAAACGCCAAGCTTCGATCTGGAAAGATATGGGGATTTTCGACCTGGTTATGCTGTCGAAGACATGTCTTAACTATTCCCCAGAGATGTTGATAGCTTCTCTACTCTTCTGGGACTACTCCCACTTCACCTTCCATCTTCCCTGTGGAATGCTGACTCCTACACTCTTCGATGTGGCCGCTATCACTGGCCTTCGACCCACCGGGGACTACTTCGACCCGGAGGAGATGTCGGAGGATCAAATTGGATTCTCTGCCACAAAGCCAACCTACACCACCTTCATCAATCACTACCACGACAGGTCGACAGATGCTGTGTCGGATGTCGAACACATTGCGTTTCTAGCCTTATGGCTGACACGCTTTGTGTTTTGCTCCAAGTCCTTGCAGGTGACCAAGAAGATGGTCACTCTCGCCACTCAACTCCATCATGGCCAAAATATCTGTTTGGCAGAATTGATTTTGGCTAGCCTGTATGAGTCGATTAGTAATGGAGCGACTCTTCTGAAGATTATCGAGAACAGGGCCAGTCTGCTGCTTGCTAGACCTTTTTGGCTGCTCCAACTGTGGCTCAATGCCACCTTCGAATCTTTCTTGCCTAAGAAGGTTCAAATAAATGAGCAGGCTCTAGAGATAGCGAACAGACGTGTCGAAGGAACCAGACTGGCTCTGTTGACTCCGATGGAAGATGGACTGGAGCTTCAGCAAACTTTCACAAACTTCGTTCTGATGTTTGCTAGAAGGAAAGAGTTTGCTTCGACTATGGCGCCGTTTGCTCGACGGAAGGTAGGCCCAGCGTGGTTCACAAGGCCACATCCTAGGACGTCGAGTGGTCCTCAGGTTGACAAACATACAACAATGTGGGAGGCGTTCCTCACACCAAGGATCATGCCTCTTCGATTCAGGAGCTCTAAGACTCACTTGAGTCTAATTGCATATCAACCAAACCTGGTGTCTCGCCAGTTTGGTATTATTCAAACCCTACCTTCTCCAATTTTTCCAAGGGAGAAGTCTATGTTATACTTCTGCAACGACTACACCGAAGAAGCTGCCACTAAACATATCGGAAGATATGCTGGTCGAACAGTTCTTTCGTTGTTTGACTACCAGCTCAACTTTCTTTGCTCACCATCCTTCGAGGAGTGGTGGAAAAGTTATTACGCTGAGGAGTTTTTCGACGAGAAGGACTTCGTGGATGAGCTTCAGAAATCTTTTGTCCTTGTCTTGGACAAAATAAAGAAATGTAAGTTCATCCTTTCACATTACTTTGTCTTTCTCTTTCGACTGCTAGCCTGTTAACTATTTTATTTGCTTTCAGTTGTTCGAAATCCTGCAGCCAAGAAGGCTGCAGAAGGCCAACAGGGAGGAGGCCCCTCAACAAAACCTCCACCGCCGGTGAAGACTATAGCACCGGCGAAGACCACAAACAACCAACAGGGGGAAGGCCCTTCGAAAAAGCCTTCTGTATCGGTAACCAGACTTTCATTATTTTCTTCTGGCTTTCAATTTTTGACTTTCGATGCAATTGCTAAATCGAATTCCCATTGGTTTTTTAGGCACCTTCGCCCAAGAAACGGCCAACACTGGTGGTCGAATTTGGGAGCGACGAAGAAGATGATTCTCCCCCTGCTCCTCTAAAAAGGCGAAAGCTGACGAAGGACGCTCCTGCTCCTGAGGGTCGAACAATTAGAATCAAGGTTGCTGGAAGAAATCCCAGGCCACCTCCAGTGATCATTGAGGAGCCAACGGAGGAGGAATTAAACGTTCTTCTCAATAAGCTTGTCGAAAGCGACAATTCCAGCCCTGGGGCTGAAGCTAATTTACAGGTAATCTCTTAGACCTCTTTGTAACTCAGGCGTAGATACCTACATTCGACTATGTCTCTTTCGAATTTTGAAGATTCTTCTTCTTCTTTTTCAGGACACCACCGAAAGCTCACCGCCAAGGACTTCTGAAACATTGGAGTCTGCTGAACTCAGCAGGCCACAAGAAAAAGGCTTGGAGAATGACGAAGCCCATACTGAAATAAATGAGGCTAATGCTGAGACGGCAGAAAAAACAGCAGAAGATCTTCAAACAGAAGAGCAACAGCCAAAAGAGGTTCAGGTGGTGGATATGTCGGAAGAGAATCGTGACGAAGGGGACCACGGCAACGCTGGCAAAGAGGATCAAGGTGCCGCTGGCGAAGAGAACCAAGGTGACGCTGGCGAAGGGCACCATGATGATGCTGGTACTGTCGCAGTTCAAGTCGAAGGTAATCAAGTCGAGGCCACTGTCACTCAACAGCCTCAAACCCAAGACAATGCTGTTGCAAGGGCTGCTACCTCAACAAAGCACAGGTCGAAAGAGGACTTAGAACTCTTGAAGCAAACTGACCCTGTTAGCTATCTCAACGCCATCATCGAGAGCAAGAGTTCGTCTGATGCTAGTCAGGAGGTTCCTACCCTGTCGGGGAAGTCCACTGAAACTTCTCCTCTCGATGAAGCTTTGGCGAAGGTTAAGGCTCAGTTTTTCAAGAAGGAATTGATGAAAGCTTTGGAGGGGGACCCTACTGCTCCATCGTACTTGAGGGATGTTTTGAATGCTGTCGACTTGTTAGCTGTAGCTCCAGAAGTTTCAGGCTTGATCATGGAGTTACACTCCATTATTGATCAAGTCTCAGCAGATTATCGGCGACAAAGGGGCTTTAATAGTCAGCTTGAGGTGCTATATGGCAAAAGCTCTTCTGCATGGACTGCTGTTTCGGAGACAACTTCTCGAATTGCGGAGTTGTCGAAGCAAAAAGCATCTACACAAGAAGAAGTTGATGCCATCGATCGAGAGAATGCTTCCTTCAGGGCGCAAATCGAAGAAATAGAGGCTAAGATAAATGCCAATACTAAGCGCAAGGAGGAACTTCTCTCGACCGTCCCAGACACCGAGAGTCAATCTGAAATCAAACAAGGCCTAGAATTTGCTGAGAAAGCCCAAGGCTTCGACGATCAGATTGCCAAGCTTGTGCAGGCGAATGCCTGGTGCAACAAAAGATTGGAGCTGCAGCAAATCAAATACCTTCGACTCAAGGACTCCATTCCCTTTTGATGGATTCAGCTTCTTAACCATATTTTGTAATCTGTATTCGACAACATTGCCATCTTGGCTAAAATTATAAAAAATTTCCATTTTGGCTTTTTTATGGTTAATTTAGTCTTGTTTGTTATTTTATTTTTATCTCTTGGAGTGTAGGTTTGTATTTCTTCAAATATTTACCATTTACTCTCAAGAGCCTTTTATCTTCACCTAACTCTTCGACTTCATAGGCTCCGCCAGAAAAAGTCTGGATAACTCTGAATGGTCCTTCCCATTTGGGTGACCATTTTCCCATGCTTCGATCCCTTCGATCCATGGGAAGAATTACCTTCCAAACTAGTTCTTCAGGCGAAAATACCTTAGGTTTCACCTTTTTATTATAAGAGTCTTCTACTCTTTTCTTCTGAAGCCTGAGTAGGTCAAGAGCGCGCAATCTTTCTTCGTCTAAATCCACTAGTTCGTCTAACATCATATTCCAATAAATTTCAGAGGGAATATCATAATGTCTCTGAACCCTTGCAGATTGAAGACAAATTTCTGCTGGCAACACTGCATCATGGCCAAAAGTTAGCCTATATGGTGTTGTACCTGTGGCTTCTTTTGGGGACGTTCGACAAGCCCACAAAATCTGGTCTAACGTCTTATGCCAATTCTTTGGTTTCTTCCCAACATGCTTTTTTATCAAGCCAATCACTACTTTGTTTGCTGCTTCGACTTGACCATTTGCCTGTGCATAATAAGGCGTTGATGTTAGGAGTTTGAAACCTGTTTCCTGAGCAAATTCCTGCATCTTTCGACTAGTGAAAACTGATCCTTGATCAGTTGTTATAGTCTCAGGGATTCCATACCTAAAGATAATGTTCTTTTGAATAAATTCAATGACATTTTCTTGGTCTACATTGACTAAAGGGATAGCTTCGATCCACTTAGTAAAATAATCAATGCCTACCAGTATGTATTTCTGACTCTTTGATGATGCTGGTCGAATCTCTCCAATGAGGTCCAACGCCCATCCTCTAAAGGGCCAAGGTTTCACTATCGAGTGAAGTTCGCTTGCTGGTACATGCTGGATGCCTGTATGGACTTGACATTCTTGGCAACCTTTGGCGAACTCAACACAATCTTTCAGCATAGTGGGCCAGTATAATCCTTGTCGAAACAACAACCATTTCATCTTATGGCCTGCTTGGTGAGCCCCACATGCTCCAGCGTGCGTAGTCGAAAGGGCTATGTATGCTTCAGTTTCACTTAAGCATTTTAGTAATACCCCTTCAGGCGTCTTCTTGAATAACTCATTACCCATGAGTACATAACTCAACGCCCTGTACTTTGTTTTTCGTTCTGTCGAAGCTCCTGGATTTTGAAGATAATCCACAATGGGTTTCCTCCAATCTTGTTCTGACAAATTATCTATGAACGAAATTTCGAAGTTACTTTGATCAGCATATCCTAGTTTCGTCAATTCCAAGTCTGTTGGTGATAGACAAGTTGCTTTTATCTTTCCTCGAACTTCGATTGCTCTTTGTAATCTCGTTTTTGAAATCTTATACCCAGATGCAATTTGTGCCAAGTCGTTGGCTATTTGATTTTCCACTCTGGGTATGTGTCGAATATTGACCATTTCAAATTTTTTCAATAAACGATTTGCTATCACAAAGTACATAATGAGATTTTCTCTTATGCATTTATATTCCTTTGTGACTTGCTTAATGACTAACTCTGAGTCTCCCATTATTTCGACTCGAGTTGCCCCTAATTCCAACAATATCTCAAGACCAGTAATTAGAGCTTCATACTCAGCCTCATTGTTCGAACAAGAACCTGATATCTTGTACTTGAATGTTGTTGGAATTTTATCTGGAGAAATGATCAAGACTCCTACCCCTGTTCCATCTTTATGGCTGGAACCATCGAAGTAGAATTTCCAAGGCTCTATCTCCACATAATTAATATCCTCAACTTGAATTGAGTGGTCGACTATAAAGTCTGCAACCACTTGCCCTTTCACTGCCTTAAGAGGCATAAAGGTCAAGGAGTATTCAGTTAATGCTAATGCCCACTTGCCAATTCGACTATGCAAGATAGGTTTCGACAACATATACTTGAAAACATCAAAATGAGACGAAACATACACATCAACTGGTTTTATATATTGCTTGAGTTTTGTACAAGAGAAATACAGACATAGACACAATTTTTCAACTTCACTATATCTAGTTTCTGCATCGTTCAAAACTCTACTAAGATAGTAAATGGGTCTTTCGACTCCATTCTCATCTTCTTGAGCTAACATGCTTCCCAAAGTTTTGTCGGATGCAGCTATGTACAATCTCATACTCCTATTGTTACAAGGAGGCACCAAAATAGGTGGCTTAGTGAGGTACCCTTTGATTTTGTCGAAGGCTTCTTGTTGCTCTTGCCCCCATTCGAACCCCTCTTTATTCAGTCGAAGTAAGGGTGAAAAGGCCTGAGCTTTCCCACTTAGGTTAGATATAAATCTCCTTAAGAAATTTATCTTGCCTAACAGAGATTGCAGTTCCTTCTTATTCGATGGCGCTTTCGCTTCCAGAATTGCCTTCGTCTTGTTCTGGTTGATTTCGATTCCTTTCTTGTGGACGACGAAGCCCAAGAAATCTCCAGCTTTCACACAGAACGCACACTTCAAAGGGTTCATCTTCAAACCATGTTCTCTCATTCTTTCGAATGATTGTCGAAGGTGGTCAATATGATTCTTCCTGGAAACAGATTTTATAACAATGTCATCAATATATACTTGCATAAAAGTGTTAATAAAATCATGGAAGATAGTATTCATTACTCGCTGGTATGTTGCCCCAGCGTTCTTTAGGCCAAAAGGCATCACTACCCATTCGTAAGTGCCTAGGGCCCCAGGGCATCGAAAAGCTGTTTTCGACACATCCTCTTCAGCAATGAATATTTGATTATATCCTGAATAACCATCGAGCATACTCAGGTATTCATAGCCAGCGGCAGAATCGACTAGCATTTCCGCCACAGGCATAGGATATTCATCTTTGGGTGTAGCAGCATTCAAATCTCTGAAATCTATGCATACCCTTAATGTACCATTTTTCTTAATTACTGGCACAATGTTTGCAATCCATTCGACATACCTTGTAACGTGTATGAATTTGCATTTCAGAAGCCTTTCGACTTCCGTTTTGATCTTCGACAGTATTTCTGGAGCGAAGCGTCTTGGATTTTGCTTGATTGGCTTCTTCCCAGGTTTGATTGGCAACTGAAGTTCTACCAATCCTCTGTCGAGACCAGGCATTTCGTTGTAATCCCATGCAAAACAGTCCTTGAACTCTTTCAACAATTGGATTACTTCCAACCTAAGTTCTGGGTCAATTTTGGCGCTGATGTAAGTTGGCCTTTTCTCTGACCCTTCGCCTAAGTTGATTTCTTCTAAAGGATCTTGTGCCAACATTTTAATGTTGTTTGCCAAAGGGTCCTTTTCGAAGCCCAAAGGCTCATCGTCATAGATGGCGTCGAGCCTCTGTTCCTGCATTACTTCTTGCATGATATCAGGGGGTTCTGGATCGAAATCCTTTCCTGGACCTGCAGCAGATAACTGTTGATCATTGGCCTGTGTGGCCATGTACTTCACTTCGGCTTCGAGAGCCGTTATCATCTTAGTTTCGGCTACATAAGCCGAAATTCGCTTCAAAGATTGTGACTCAGTCATTATCACTGAATTCACTTCCCCAACCAGTTGGTTGGATATCAGTTAACCCACTGAAGTCTATGTGGGACAAGTCTTCTCTGTCCCATTGGAAACCATGCTCAGGATGCAGGTATAGGGAACAAAAAGTGTTTGGCGCTGGCTCCATGTCGAAGTCAGGTGTTGGACATGGCCCTATGTGAGCCAAGTTCTTGTCGAAATCTGCCAACCCCAGGTGATTCACTTCGCCCAGGTAATAGCTTTGATCTGCCTCTATGTTTTCGACCATCCCATCTGGACGCCATAGGAGCAGCCTCTGGTGCATTGATGATGGCACAGCTCCAACACCATGAATCCACTCACGGCCCAACAAAAGATTGTAGTTAGGTTTGGCCGATATGACCATAAACATTGTTGGTCGAAGGATAGACCCTACTTTGATATCTAGTTGGATCACTCCCATAGTGGTCCCTATGCCGCCCTCATAGTTCGACAGGACCATGTTGTGAGGCTTAATGTCCTCATCCCTTTTGCCAATTTTCCTTAGCATAGAGTGAGGAATAATGTTGATGGTTGCCCCACAATCCACCAATATTTTATTCACAGTAGTTTCTTCGAGTTTAGCCCTTATGAATAAAGGCTTGAGGTGATTTTTCATCGCCTCTGTAGGTGGCTCGAAGAATCCATTTTGTTCCTCAGTGGTGCCATTGTCCATGAAGAAATAGCATACTGGCCTATGTTTGGCCATTTCTTGCTCCACTTCCCAGTCACTTGCTTCGACCTCCACCTGTCGGTTGAATTCTCTGGGCAGCACTGAAACTATATTCACCATTATGTCCAAAGTATCATCAGACTCAGAACCGTCTTCGTCCTCGACTTCACCTTGGTTAGGCCAAACTAGCCTGTTGGTTACTGGCTCTCTTTCTAGAGGTTTCCTTTGCTTCCTTTGAGGAACATTCGAACTGGTTTCTGCCTTTGGTTCGTTGGCAGCCTCCCTCTCAGCTTTTCGTCTCCTTTGGTATCTCCTCCATTGAGATCGAGACATGGGATTTTTCCCTTTGTAGTTGCTTGACACTTGTGCAACTTTAGGTGCAGCAACTTGAGGCTCTTTCTTTTGAGTCAAAGAGGAACCCCTTGGCACGTCGAAAGAGTGCCATCTCTCCTCACTTGGCCTTTTTCGCCCAGAGGTTTTATACCAGGTATCTACCGGCACATTTGTTGGAGGCCTGAAAGTCAATGGCCTCTTTTCTTGGTTTGAACCTCTTTGGGAGGCTCTTCTGGGGTCATGTCGAAGATCAACATTTTCCCTTCTCTTATTCGCTGCTCTTACGCCTTGAATGTGCTCAGCAGCTTTTTTGTCAAAGATCGAACTGCATCTTGGACACAGCATCACCTCTGATTTCTTTTTCTGGCATCTTTGTAGAAAATCTGCCAGATTTTCATTTTCCCGAGGGAAAGCAGTCTTATTAGCTTGTTCTTGCCTCATGGCCTCTTCTGATGCTTTTGGGTCAGAGAGTTCGACCATGTTGATATTCATCGTATCTTTGTTGGCAAGGTTTAACTGCTTCATTTGTATCTCCAAACTCTCCGTCTGGCCTTGAACTGTGGCCAAGTGAGAACCGGGTTTTGGTCTAGTTTTTTGTGCTTCAACGGTCTCTAGCTTTGGGCTTTCGACCGCTTTCTGAACTGCTTCAATTGTCTTTCTGGATAAATTCCCAGAAAAACTGCCAAAGATTGGCATGTTGATATGGTCCTTTGAGACTTCGACCATGGTGATTCCTGGCCTCTTCGACTGGCTCTTGGTTGCCTCGATCACGTTCACCTCAGAAGGCTCAGCATAGTGGGCTTCAGCCTGCAATGGATTTGAGTCGACAGCCATGGGGGTCTTGTCAGCAAACTTCAACCTCCCTTCTTCGATAGCGTCTTGCACAAGATTCCTGAAAAGAAAACATTGAGAAGTTTTATGGCCCAAAAAATTATGATATTTGCAAAAACCTCTCTTCTTTCTTTGATCAAGAGGAGGCACTTTTACCCTTGGGGGTACTATCATTTGGCCATCTTTAACAAGCAAGTCAAATATTTCATCACATTTTGTGATGTCAAAACTATAAGTCTTTTTGGGGAACCTATCGTTGGTCCTTTCTGGACCAATGGGATTTTTCCCACTTGAGGGGACTAACAGTTTACAAGAGTACGGTGGCCCTTGTTTTAGTTCCGCTAAATCGACTTCTCCTTCTTCGACAGCTATAGTGTCGTCGAAGGATTCTGGATCTTCGTCATCCATCTCAACGTACGCTATCCTCTCTCTCTTGTGAGTTTTCGTTGCCTTTGCTTTTTCAGATTTGAGGCGTTCTACCTGTCGAACTCTATCGGCCAGTTGGGCCATGTCTCTCAGGTATTGGGTGTCTAGCTTCTTCCTAATGGAATAATCTAAACCGCCTGCGGCTATTTCGACCAACTCATGTTCTGGCACTTGTGTAAAACATCTCGCCTTGAGCAACCTAAACCTATTTAGATATTCGTCTATAGGTTCAGTGAAATGTCTCTTTACGCTGGCCAATTCTTTCAGACTTATCTTGGTTTGCCCCATGTAGAATTGTTCATGGAACAATCTTTCCAACTGGGTCCAATGATGGATCGAATTGGGGGGAAGAGTTGTAAACCAAGTGAAAGCGTTCTTTGTTAAAGAACTCGGGAAGTACTTGATCCTCAGATTTTCGTTATTCGAAATATCTCCTGCTTCGATCAAGTATCTCGCCACATGTTCGACAGTAGATTCTGTCGTGTCCCCAGAGAACTTAGTGAATTTGGGGACTTTACATCTAGGAGGTAAGTCTGTTTGTAACACGTATTCTGACAATGGGGATGTAAAGTTGGGCCTTCGAAAGCCCATGTTCATCCCATTCTGAGTCATAATCCTTTCGATCATGGTTGCCAGATTGTTTTCCAAACCCGTGTTTTGGTATTGGATATGCTGAACTACTTCGTCAGCATTTTGGTTTCTGTTAACTAACCTTACCTCTGGGGTTATTACCCTAGGTTCCTCGCCGGGTTGCTCCAATCGTGCCCTAAGGTTTTCTTCGACAGGCTATTGAACCTGGTTGATGGTGGTTTCTTCCTCTAAGAATATCCCCTGGTTTCCCCTTATTTGCGCCCTTTGGGGCTGTCGAATAGGTTGGGGTACTCCAAAGAAATCAGCCAAACGCGTCATTTGCGCTGTCACTTGCTGATTCGATTGAGTAGTGTTTTGTATTAGAGGGTTTAGCACTATACTTAAAGTTTGTGCCAACATTTGCACCATATCATGGTTGCTTTCGTCCACTTGTTGCCTCAAGACTGCTGTCGAGGCATTTGTAAGGCCATGGGCTATTTGGGACGTTCCTCCTAAGAGTTGGGTCCTATTTCTATTCGCCATGCCTACTCCAGAACCTTGGAGTGGCGAAGAGGCACTCACTAAAGGGTCTGAAAAAGTGGACGCAGCATTCGTCAGGCTAGCCAAGTCAGAAGTTGGCATGCCATAGAGTGGCATAAATCCTGGGGGAACAAAAGGCCTTGTGCCTAAATTTCCCCTTGGTGGGGGAGTTCCCAAAGGCACTCTGGGGCCTGTGAACGGAGGTAATGGCCCCGTTGATGTGACCGTTACTGCTGGTGTCGAACCAGCGGTTATCGCTTCACTTACGGTCGTGCTAACCGTTGCTCCCACATTCGTTTGTGGGATTTCGTTATTGTTTGGCGGATTCGCCATCTCTTCCCTTCTTCTGGCAGTATTGTTATCGTTAGTGTATATTCTACCACTTCTCAATAACATACAACGCTCCTTGAAAAGATGAGATTATTTTCAACAATCAACACACAGTCCCACCAGGTGTGCCAATTTGTTTACCTTGGTTATTGGTAAACAACCGCTGATCTTCTAAATGGTTACTTATTTGGTTACTCGCAGGATCGATCAGATTGATCCTAGGACATAGGTTGATTTTGAAGTTTTGATTAAATTGGATATTGGTTAAGTGACAATGAAATAAAGAGGCTTTAAGTAAATTGCATGAAGAAGTAGGCTTGGTAAAATAAATGAAGGCTTAAAGTAAAGGATTTCGACAGGAAAGTAAAGAAGAAAGCAAGTAAATTTCTGGAAAAGTAAATGACTTTGATTAATAAAGTTGGTGTTTCACACATACATTTCTCAACAATTCTTTCTCACACGCTGGGTACTCGAATCTATATGAGTGACTTTGTATATAATTGTGAACACCCGCGAGAAACTACATGACTACTACTATTTATACCAAAACATCCCAAGTAACCGTCGGGCAGTTACACTGCTTCGAGATGATTCCACTTGGCACGTTCTCAACGTTCGACGCTCCAGATCTTTGCACGTTGCACTTGGTAACCGCTGGAAACCGTTTTCCCTCCAAACGCTTGAATTTCAAACCGTTCCACTCTGAACCATCGAACACCTTCTTCGAGAAGCATCTTCGACGAGAAACACCTTCGACGTCGAAGGCAACCAACTTCTCCCTTGGAAGAAATCTTCTAAGTACCTTGCCATCTTTCGATGGGCATTTCGACGGACCTAGCTGGTCGAAAACATCCTTCAGCTTTAATGGCTGACATTAATGAAACAAGTGTGTCGAATTTAGGAGCCAACAGATAGTCATTGAGGTTGTAATCAAAGGTTATTTTATTAGTGGATTAAGTCCTTGTTGATAAGGTAAAAAAACTTGAGTAGGGTGGACTGAAGGTAGCCTAGTTAACGGTGAACCAAGACAAAATCTTGTATTCTTTATCCTTATGCTATTTTTCAGTTTGTGTTTTGGTGTTCGAAAAAAGCGTTAAATCTTGAAACCCAATTCAATACCCCCTTTCTTGTGTTTCATTGAATCTTCAGGATCAACAATAAATATGAAATAAGAAGTGAGTTTGGTTATAGATGAAAGTTTAACATTGAAACATTTATGATTGAAAGATTTTTTTTGCAAGAGAGAACATTTTGAAGAGTGTATAGGATGTTACCTAAATTAGGAAAACATTGAGTAATCCTGAGAAAGGGAAAGAACTAGGTCTCATAACCAAATTTAGGTTCGGTAGTCGATTACGCGAGGGAAAGATATTAGCACCCCTCACGTCTGTTGTACTCAACGAGTTCCATTCTTATTGTTATAATAAAAGAGTGTGTTATATCTAAATCTTACTTTCTAAGGGAATGCACGCGAGAATGATTGGAAAAAACAAAAGGTTTTTATTATTGTGCTCGCCTGAATTTTGCAACTCAGTGCCTACGTATCCCGAAGGAATAAGAACACCGTAATTCTTCTCAAAATTTTTGGTTTGTTGCATGTTTTTATGAACGATGCTAAGTTTGTACTCTAACAGTTAACATTGCCTCTCGAACTTTAGAGACTCACGCATTGTTGTATTGTGTATAATGGAATCAACATGTTCTTTATGAAAGGTTTTCAAAAGGAAAAGGCCCTAAGGAAAAAAGAGACTTGAATTTGTTGAGTATTTTGTTGGGATCATAAGAAATGACTCCCAATGCAGGGGAACTTACTAGTTCTCCATTTATTTGTGAAAAGGTTTATGAGTTAAATCATACTAAAGACTATGGATGGAAGAAAGAACAAGGTTAGAAATGTACCACCTCATTCTTCTCCCACCACTTAAGGCTCATGGCATATGATTCACATCTTTATTATTAAGTGTTTTTAAGTTTGAAGAAGAATTTTTATTTTATTTTTAAGAGCATGCATTGCAAAAAGAAGAAAAGGACTAAGGGAAGATAATCCCAATGTTGTCATGTATCATGGACTTAAGGTTGATATATCAAGGGAATCTCTATCTAAAGTTGTCATGCAAGATGGACCTAAGTTAAGGATACAAATGAAATCCTAAATACGTTATCATGCTTGGATATCAATCCTAAGGTCTACCTCCATTCTAATCTTAAATAATATTGAATCATGAGATCCTAAGGATGCATGTTATCAAACAAGGCAAGCATGTAAACAACCACATAAATATGCAAAGGTAACAACTCCTAAAGGAAACTCAAGTTCAAAGGTAACAACCAAAAATGAGACTCAAATACCTAACAAGGCAATATTGCAACCATAATCTTCAAACATAAAGGTAACAACCAAAAAACAATATCAAATACTTAACCAAACACTAAAGCCAAACATACTTAACCAAGTAACCAAGCAAAAAGGTAACAACCACAAGTATCTCAAACACTTAACCAATCATGAAGACAAATCAACTTAAACCTAGAAAGATTCAAGTTAAAACATACTTAACCAAATAAACATGCTAAAAAGCAATTAAACATCTCAAGCACTTAACCAAAAAATCAAGAAGGGGCACACTTAACCAAGTAATCATGCTAACAAGAAATAACTTAAACCTAACAAGATACAAGCTAACACATGCTTAACCAAGAATAATACTAACAAGCAACAACTTAAACCTAACAAGATTCGATTTAAAACACCACTTAACCAAGTAATCATGCTAACAAGCAACAACTTAAACCTAAAAAGATTCAAGCCAAAGCATATTTAACCAAATATCAAACATGAGAGGTAACAACCACATTATCATGCTTACATGTGATCAAGATATGAGATTAGAAGTGGATTTATCATCATAAAACAAGTTCTTGAAAGAATAACCAAACAAGGTAATATTAGACAAACAAAGACCTTAAGGTCACAAAGCTTAAAAAAGCAAGGAAAAAGGTATGATTTAACAATCAATAAGCTTGAGAACATATATACAACTTTAAGTAATATACCTAAACACGCATTAGGTTATAATTTACCTTATCAAAAACAAAAACAAAGTGAAGGAAAAGTGTCATACCACTAACAAGTAAGGCATACACAAAATTTCAATAAGGGAAAGCTTCAAATGAACATGTAATTCAAAGCAACAAGCAAGAATTTCAAGTTTAAAGGTGACAACCAAAACAAGTATTAGGAAAGAAAAGGAAATCTAACAAGTGTTGTGCAAACATGCATCAAATTGGCATCAAACCAAAGTATCAAGTAGAAATGACATACATCATCAAGATTAATCTTATAATGTTTCTAGTGTCTTCTCTGTCGGACAAACAAGGATTTATTTACGATTAACAGTTATGTTTGACCACTATTGTTAATGATTTTATTAGATTATGCTATAGTAAATATCACTTAGGACTAGGGATACCCTATAGAAACCAGAGTATTCTTGATAATAAAAATGCTTAATTTCATCGGTAAGTTTCTTTGGACTTAGGGCTTAGGATGAATGATTAAAGGTTTTCTCACTAGGGACTTAGGAGTAAACACCCTTAAGAACCGGTAATTGATTATGTAAAATAAGTTGTTGCAATATTAATTTAGAGTTGTTACAGGAATAAATCACACACTTTCCCTAGAATGTTACTCATATCTGTCGAAACAGTTCATCACATCATTTACTTTATTCGCAATTATTTTCTTAATTTAGAAAAACAAATCCAAAGGCTAATTTTTGTTTAATTGAGCAACAATTCGAACTCCATATTTACACACAGTCCTTGAGATCGACATTTGGGGAACGTTCCTCATTATTACTACAGAGGAAAAATAGTACACTTGTTATTTTATCGATAATCTATATTGAGAGAGAAGTCATTCTACCCTCTAACAACTCAAATAAAAGTTATAACATCTTGTTGTCTTTTACGTAATCATATTCGAATCAAAATGACACGAGATCCATTAGAAAGGGATTTAGGAGATGTTGAATCATTTAACGAATTCATCAATGGGAAATGATAATTTTCGTGGAGCCAAATAATGCATGGAGTCAATGGAGAGATAACTTAGCATTGGAAAACTTTAATAGACGGAGAAGTGGAAATCATCGATAAATTGTGTTTCTTATTTGTCTTTTCTATTTTGTAAGATTTTTTTATTATAATTATATTGTTGAATACAAATAAAAAGTTTCATTATAGAAATTTCTATTCCTCGTGATACTAATGTTTTCTCACCAGTATTGTTGGTTTATATATAACTGTTACTTACTGCAGAATTATTTTGAAAATAAATGAAATACAATGAAGGCAATATTTTTTAAGCTTAACACATTAGTTTTTTAGTTTAGATAGATGGAAGAGTCATCTGAAAACTAAAATGAAAAAGGCTCAAAGCGACAATGGACTGTAGAAGAAGATGTTATATTAGTCGAAAGTTTATTACAACTAGTGGATGATGGGTGAAAGGAAGATGCATGCATATTTAAATCGGGATATACTACAGTTTTAGAAAATCATCTCCATAAAAAATTAATTTGCACATTAAAAGCTAACCCTCACATTGAATCAAGAGTGAAACGTATAAAATCACAATATTCAACAATAAAAGATATGATGGGTCCAAGTGCAAGCAGTTTTGGATGGGATGATACTAGGAAGATGATTATTGTAGAGAAAGCATTGTGTTGCTTATGTTCAAGTACTGATTTTATTACTATTGGCAATGTCTTTGTTATGTTTGATACAATGACTTTTGTAGCATGTGAGTAAATCAGTTACTCATATTCAAATTGATAATTAATTCCACTTTTTAAACCTCAAATGCACTTTATAATTCATGTTCCTATTTGATTTTGCTACCGATTTTTTTGATTATGCATAATGTCATTTTGTTTATGATTTTTTCGATTATGTAGGGTATTGATTCTGCTAATGCATATATTTTTAATTCTTCCACTGAAACAATTTAATATACGATGAATTATGACACTATGCAACACAATCTCTATGGTTAATGCTACCAAAGCGATTTAAGATCTAAACTAGTGCAGAAATGACTTTTTACATCGGGTAAAATTGACTTTTTACATTGGTTTTGAATCCGATGTAAAGTCAGGTGATATAGTAAATCAGAGACTTTTTACATCGGTTCTGGGACCGATGTAAAAAGTCCCTTTTTTACATCGGTTATAATATCAGAACCGATGTAATAACCTGTTATTATGCATATTTTTTAAAAAATTGATCCAGTTTTTTACATTGGTTGGAAGTAATACCCGATGTAAAAAGTACCTTTTTTACATCGGTTATAATATATGAACCGATGTAAAAAACAATTATTATGCACATTTTTTTAAAAAATTGATCCAGTTTTTTACATCGGTTGGAAGTAATACCCGATGTAAAAAGTCCCCAGTGACGCGACTTTTTACATCGGGTATTACTTCCAACCGATGTAAAAAGTCCCTTTTTGAAAGTTTTTACATCAGTTTTACTAATAACCGATGTAAAATGTATGAAATTTTTTTGGAATAAATTATTTATTTTCTGGGTTTCCCTATACAAATATAATTTGTACCCATTTTTTCATAATTTTCCAATATGAAACAGACTATATTTATGTCGCTATATAGATTTCATAGCTTTCCAACATCACATATATCACATTTAGGACGATGTTTTCATATTTTTCACAACAAACTTACAAATTGAACAATTGTATTGCAAACTTGTATTGTATTACAACATACAAACTTACAATTACAAATTCTTCACAAAATATAAAACAATATTCAACTATTTATAAGTCTTTTTCAAAACTTACAATTACATAATATTCACAAAATATACATATACTAAAATATTCAACTATTTCTAAGTTTACAAACTTGAATTACCAATATAAAATCTTCGGTAGACAACACCAAAATCATATTGCCTGACAATAAATAATAACAATTAACATCAGCAAAAAAATCAAGAAACTCAACACATGAGCAAAAACCACATGTATTGTGCAAAAACCACAACTTATACAATTCTATAAAACTCACCAAGCTAAACTTAAGTTTCATGTAAGTCAAAGAAACATTTTGCCCAACGAAGTCGCAAATCATACAAATCATCTGGTGTTAATTCTGTTGGGTCATCAAATACCTATAATACATAAATATAACAATATAGAGTTATTTTTTAAAAATTCATATTAAGTCGAAAAACAAAAAGTAAAGAACAAAGTAAAGTTATTTTTAGTACCTGCATCCAATTCTCGGTTATATTAGCAGAGACAATATCCAACATATTTTTCATCACATAGTATCCACAATCATTAGAGTTATGTTGTTGCCTTGTCTACAATTGAATGACATAATTAGTGAATATTTATCGTATATATTTAACTATAGAATTACAATTTACATCACACTTACATTGGGATGAAGCCATGTAGCCTTTTTTCTATTTCCATTTGCCATTTGATGAATCCCAAAAGAACTAATACATAAAGATATAAACATCACATAACTAAATATACTCGCCAATGAAAAATCACATAACTATTAGTTGTCAATGAAAGTCACATGAAAGATAAACTTACTTTGTAATAATTTTCTTCGTGTTCTGGTCAATTTCCCGATGAAGTGAACAAAATACGACAACTAAATTGTCTCTTGGACACATGACTATTAATTGCCAATGTCTCCTGTACGTGTGTGTGGAAACAGAAAAGTCGCATAAAATATATATGTTATCAAAATCAAAATTAAATAACATAAAACACAATTTCATAAAAATTCTTACCCATGAATTAATGGTAGTAAGTGGCACGCTCTGTTTTCATCACGTAACTTTTCTAGCACGTAATTTTTAACATCTTCTTGAGATTTCGCTACATTATCATTATAAATACACCTAGCAGGGTCCATAAATCCATATAATTCTGAAACGGAATTCTCAAGACAAACACGATGAATATACCTGAATAATTTTAAAATTAACATTAGAATCAAAGTGATGAGAGATATAACATATTAATAGAGATTGACTTTAATAAAACAATAAAATTTACTTACGTGCACCAAATTTGAAGAATAGACACGTCCAGCCAATGACCTAAACCCACCAATAACTCTCTGATACATTTAGCTGAAACATAAAAATTAGAGACACTCGCACAATGACTTAATTGTATTGCCAAATGGTTATCATCCAATTTCAAAACCATGAGTAACAATCTCTGAACATCATCAACTTCCACGTCTTTTGTGCTCTCTTTTGTGCTTCCCTTTGCAGCTGAACAACTTCCTTTTCCGCTTCCATCAATAATTTCCAATTTTTGAATGCATTTAATATCACCTGTGCTTTGTGATAAACCCATAGACTTAAGTGTCTCCATTAATGATTGCTGAAACATCTTACGCTCTTCAACCAAATTTTCTTCAAGTTCAGCTCTAAGTTTTGTTTCCAATATTGTAAGTTGTTCATTTACGTCGATATGTTGACTTTTTCTTCCAAAGTAAGTGCTTTGTTTATGGTGTTTTCCAACACCACGAACACGACCTCCATGCTCAGATGTTCCAATGGCTAATGATAAGATATCGTTACGTCCATCTGGAACAATTGCACCTTTTTCAGCTTCTTGAACAAGAGAATCCTACAAAATGCAAAAACATCAATTAATCAATCACAAATATAATGATACTTTGTAATAATTTTTCGTTGTTTACTTACAATTTTTTGGGCAACCTCTTGTGTAGATTTTGATGTGTATTCTCCTCCTTTCTTTTGTCGTGCTCTCTTCCATAACTCATGGTGTGATGGTGGAGATTGACTATCATTATCATCTAATGTGGAATTATCTCTCGATGATGACTTTTCTTTCATAATTTTCTCCTCAAGTAAGCGATACCCTCCACGAGACAATACATGTGGGTATAAATTCTTGGCCACATTATCCTTACCCTTCTGACTTTTTTCCTATTATAAACTCAAACAAATAATTAATCACTAAATATAATAAAAATGTTATGCACACAAAAACATATAACTCCTACTAACCTTAAATTCAGGGGTATCTCGAATCTTGAGAAACTCTTTCCAGGCGTCTTCTGTAATAAAGTTATACTTGACATATGGAGGAGGATCATTTTCTATGGGATGATGAATATATCTATCTGTGAGTTGTGTCTTAAAACCTCTCCATCGCTCTCCCGCATATTTAATCCATTCTTTCTTCAACCTATCATTCTTTGGATCTTTACATTCTGGAATAGTAAAATGAGCCTACAAATGTAGTATATGTCATATGTTGTTAATTAGTATATGATTATAAAATATAATAAAGTATTGTATTTAAAATACCTGAATATCAGTCCAAATAGCATCTTTTACGCCTTCATCTACTTCTTTCCAATCATTTTTCACAATGCTACAATACTGTCGAGCAAGAGATGCTATATAACTCTTGAAATTTGTAGCATTTTTACCAACACCAATACATTCATAGGTTCTTGCATTAAACTCGACCTTTATCTTTTTGCCTGTTTGATGAACTTTGTCAATTTGTGTCATTAAAGTGGGACCTCTAACTCTTCTTTTATTGGGGTTTGAATCACCCATGTATCTGTTTACACAAAACAAAAATAATTAGAAATAATATTAAGCACAAAATAAAAACAATTAGAAATAAAATTAAGCACAAAATAAAAACAATTAGAAAATAAAGTAACGTGGAATTAACTTATACAAAAAATCTTACTAGTCCTCCCATATCCCTTCTTCATGGTCCATGCGAATAGCATGCACATCATCCCCTTCATTTTCTTCAGTGAATGTAGTCACATTTGTTGAGAAAGGATGAGTTTCAGAAATATCAAGGTTCTCATCATGATTTTCGTCACTATCATGGACCTTTCCTTGTAAAACCACTGACCACTTTTTATTAGAAGGATCTGTGACATAAAACACTTGTTTTGCTTGAGATGCCATGATGAATGGTTCGTTCGCATAAGCTAACTTGCTAAGATCAACCAGTGTAACTCCAAATTCATCGATTCTGACACCACTGTTGATATCAATCCATTTGCATTTAAATACAGGAACTTTAAACACAACATAATTAACTTCCCAAATCTCTTCAATCACCCCAAAGTACGGTGTAGATGCCATAACCGGGTTTTTATCTTTAGCACTAGAGAAGTGCATGGACTCGGCCACAATCATTACCCCACTATTTTGCGTGGTACTACGGTCATCCTTTGACTTTGTATAAAAAGAGGTTTTATTAATATCATATCCACTCCAAGTTATTAGGTTACATTTAGGCCCATAAGACAACCACTTAATTGTATTAGAAACACTATCTTCATTAGCAATTCTTTCTTTAAACCACTCAGAGAAACTCTTATTATGCTCTTTTAACAACCCTCTTTCATTCATCTTGGGGTACTTTTTCTTTACGATGCTTTTGTGAGCAGATAAGTAAGGTTGAACTTCATCTATGTTATTCAATATATACAAATGCGCTTGAACAACCACATCAATACTTAAGCTCTTGACTTTTAAACCTTGTGTACCCACACCCTCATATCTTCCATCATGACGAGACTTAGGAACCCCTACAACATCCACTCCTGACAAATAGTTAGAACAAAACTCAATTGCTTCTTCTGCAATGTACCTCTCAATAATCGATGCTTCCGGACGGTGTGGGTTTTTTGTATACCCTTTTAGAATCTTCATGTATCACTCTATTGGATACATCCACCGTAAAAAAACTGGACCACATAATCTAATCTCCCTTACTAGATGAACAATCAAGTGAACCATAATGTCAAAAAATGAAGGAGGAAAATACATCTCTAATTGGCACAAGATAACTGCAGCCTCATTTTCCAAATCGTCTAACTTTAGTGGATCAATGGTTTTACAACAAATTGCATTGAAAAATAAGCATAACCTAGTTATGGTCTTCCTTACGTTGTTAGGCAATATCCCACGAATAGCCAATGGTAGTAGTTGTTGCATTAAGACATGACAGTCGTGAGATTTTAAGCCAACTAATTTAAAATCTTTAACTGATACAAGCCTCTTGACATTTGATGAGTAACCATGCGGCACTTTGATACTTTGTAAACACTCACAAAAACTTGTTTTCTCTTTTTTAGACAAAGTGTAGCAGGCAAGAGGCAAATATGTCTTGTTACCTATATATTGTGGGGTTAACTCTTCTCGTATACCCATCAAACCCAAATCCAGATGAGCATTAATACCATCTTTTGTCTTGCCTTGAATGTTGAGAAGTGTTCCGATTACACTATCGCATACATTTTTCTCCACATGCATCACATCAATACAATGTCTTACATCAAGACTAGACCAATATGGAAGATCGAAGAAAATCGATCTCTTTTTCCATACATTTTTCACAGTAGATCATTTTTGGTACTTTCCAAAGATAACATCAAGTCCCTGTTGTCGCTGATAAACTTCCTCTCCAGACAAGGGCTTTGGAGCAACACCATGCTCTTGTTCCCCATTGAAAGCTTTCCGCAATCTACGATATGGATGATAACGTTTTAGAAATTTTCGATGCCCGAGATAAACGGTCTTCTTTCCTTTTTCAAGCTGATGGTAACAAGTGTCTTTTTCACATATAGGACATGCATTATGCCCTTTAACTTTATACCCAGACAAATTACCATATGCCGGAAAATCATTGATGGTGCAAAACAACATGGCACGCATATTGAACTGTTCGCCAGAATACGCATCAAAAACATCCACCCCTTCCTCCCACAACACTCTTAAATCATCAATCAGTGGACTTAGATAAACGTCTATGTCATTTCCTGGTTGTTTTGGGCCCGATATCATCATCGATAACATAATATATTTACGCTTCATGCACAGCCTAGGAGATAGGTTGTAAATCATCAAGAGAACAGGCCAAGAACTATGGTTAGTACTCAGATTACCGAACGGATTCATTCCATCAGTAGCAAGTCCAAGTCTAAGGTTTCTCGACTCTTTGCCAAAATTTGGAAACAAAGAATCTATTTTCTTCCATTGCAAAGAATCAGCTACATGACGAATTTGTCCATCATATTTTCTTTCTTCTGCATGCCATCTAAGATTCTTTGCGTCATCTGCATTGGCGAATAATCTCTTGAACCTTGAAATTATTGGTAGGTACCATACCACTTTCGCAGGAGGACCCTTTTTTACCACCTCATCATCAATTGACTCACCATCTTTCTTTTTGTAGCGTGAAGCCTTACACTTTGGACAATGAATATACTTTTCATACTCTTTTCTGTATAATATGCAATCATTAGGGCATGCGTGTATCTTTTCATACTCCAAACCCATTGGACACAATATTTTCTTCGCCTCGTAATAACGACTTGGCATTACATTACCTTCTGGAAGCATTTCGGTCAACAATTCAAGCAACTCGGTAAAACTTTTGTCAGTCCACCCATTCTTTGCCTTCAGATTAAATAATTTTAACACGGCTGACAGACGTGTAAATTTTTTGCATCCCGGGTACAATGGTTTATCCTTGTCATTGCATATAGTATCATACGTATGTGCCCTCTTAAACGAATCTTATCCAATATCACGCATCATGTCTTCTAGACGATCATCCATTTCTACACTAACACCATCTCTTTGAGACACGTTTGACTTTGCTACTACTTCACCGTGCCATATCCATTTTGTATAACTTTGACAAATCCCTACACAAATTAGATGATCCATGATTTCTTTCTTACTACGTTTTGGTTCTTTATTTGCACAACGAATACATGGACAGAGAAAAAGCGTAGGAAGACTTTTGTCAGCATTACTTTCAGCAAACTGTAGAAATTCCATCACTCCATGTTCGTACTCGTCACTTAATCGATTAGCTCTCATCCAACTACGATCCATAACTATGTTCACACGGAGGAAGGTCTGACGAACGGTGTGTCCGCGGCTGTGCTACTTCACGGAGATTCCGAGATTGCAAGTTGCGCTGCTTCGCGGAGAAAGACAAATAGAATCAAATTTCAATGGCAAGGTGATAACTCTATTAAGTTTGATAGGTTAAAGATAAACAATCGTATTATATATTTTTTTTTATTTCTTGTTAGTAATAATTTTTAAATCAGTATATATAAACACTACACTAACACAAAGACACTCTCTTAAATTTTTTTCAAAACCTTGTCCATATGTTTTTCTCAAACCATTGTTCTTAACAAATAAAATATCCAATTATTTTGAAAAAACACATTTCTCATTTAACAATTTATTACTAATTGTTATTATTTTTACACTTTGCACCACTAATACATAACTGATTCTCACTGGTTTCCTTTTCTAATAATTTCAAAACGATCACCATATATTCAATTTTTGTCTCAGAACCTGTAAATACTTAATAATATAACAATCTTCATGTTTCACTCTTCACCATCATGATCATGAAATTTCACACTGCACAAACACTAACATACACCATATTTTCTTGAAACAAGTAGCTTGTTGCATTAGTTAAAGTTACTAAGTTTAGTATCTATAAACATGTATAACTTTATCTTAAGGAAGAACCATAGAAATTTAAATTATCGTATACTAGCCAACTGCATAATATTGATATGTAATGTAACATAGCATAAATGCATAAAAATGCTGAAATTGTAATGAAAAAGAAAATGCAAAAAAGAAAAGAAATAGAATTAGAACGAACCCCAGAATGATTTGCAGAATGATTTGCAGAAGACGGGACCGATGAATCGGCGACGAGGAAGCAGTAGAATGGGTGTTGGAGGCGGTATGCGTCGCGGAAGTGGTGTTGGCGGCGACGGTGTAGGCAGCGACAACTATTTAAAATTGTTATCGCAAAATAAAAATTGATTCAAACATGAACAAACCCCCACAAGCAAGAATAACATATTAACATGATAATGACATTGAAACTTCAACCAAATTAAAATCAAGTGAACATATTATTGACGAACAAAAATCTCATTCAAATTTAAAACAAGCGAAAAAACAACCTCGCAACACGATCACAAGCACATTGACAAACCGAAACTCCATTATCAACTTCAACATACCGATGTCAAACTATAATTATCATATCATCAAAGTTTATCTTTCGATTCCAAACCAAAAATCTCACAAATGTATGAATAGAAATAAAATGTATGATCAGAAATGCAGCAAAACTTTCACTGTCAAACCAACAGAATATCAGCTATTCTCGCTCGAAAATATCAGACCCAAACAGCATATCTAACTTGTTTCAGCCAGAAATTACTTCAACCACTTGTTTTCCCAGAACAGAAACACAATTTAAACAAATTAGTACACTGATGAAAGGAAATCGAGATTTACCGATAATGATGAAATCGCTGTGATGTAAAGGAGTTTGCGACTGAAATCGACGCGGCGAACTGAACTGAAATCGCTGTGGAAATCGACGCGACGTCGTGACAGTACTGGCTGAATCGCTGTGGAAATCGTTGTGGAAAATGGGTCGGAATGGGGAAAATGGGTCGGAATGGTACTGGCTGAACGTCGCGGCGAACTTGACGGCGGAAGTAGATCGTGACAGTAGGCGGAGGGATCGTTGTGGAAAATGGGTCGGAATGGTGGAAAATGGATCGGAATGGAGAATGAACAGTTTTTAGCGAATAAAAGAAAATAGTGTTTAGAGTTTTTTACATCGGTGGAAATCCCCACCGATATAAGGGGATGGGCTATTACATCGGTGGAAACTCCCACCGATTTAATAGGTTTTTTTTTTTTTTTAAATACGTCTTAGGCTATTACATCGGTGGAGACTCCCACCGATTTAATAGGTTTTTTTTTTTTTTAAAATACGTCTAAGGATATTACATCGGTGGAGACTCCAACCGATTTAATAGGTTGTTTTTTTTTTAAAAAATACATGTTAGGCTATTACATCGGTGGACACTCCCACCGATTTAATAGGTTGTTTTTTTTTTAAATACTTGTTAGGCTATTACATCGGTGGAACTCCCAACCGATGTAATAGCTTACCTTTTTTTTTTACCCACGTTTTTATGATTTTTCAATATAATTTATATATTAATTCAAAGAATCACTTTTTACATCGGTTTGTGTTTAAACCGATGTAATAGCTTGCTTATATTTTTTTTAAACTTTTTTGTCACCTTGTTTCTTATTTACAAAAATGCCACCGTGTTTTTTTTCTGGAAATCTTTTACATCGGTGGATGAGATTACCCGATGTAATAGGTGACGAAAAAAAAATTTTCCCTTATTTTTTATATCATTGGAAATAAATACCTGATGTAAAAAGTTTGTTAACTGTATTTTTTACATCACCTATTTTGATACCCAATGTAAAAACCTTTTCTCAAATGTCTTTTTTTTAGTAGGTCTAATTTCAGTTGTTGAAACTTACACGTGCACAATTTAAATTTATGAATGACTTCATGAATAAGTGGTTTATTGAGTTGGTTGAATGACATTATTTTATTATAAGATATTTTAGATGCAACTTGTTCAAATTGAGTTGGTGAATCTGTCTGTTTCTGAATGTGAAAAGCTTCAAATTATACATCAGTTATTTGGACGAATTTAACTCTATAAATAGAGTCTAAGAATTCAGTTTTTGAGATCCAAGTTTTTAGAGTTTAAAGTTTATGAAGAAAATCACTTTTGAAAAGCACTTATTTGCTCACATTGAGTGATAAGTGCTCCTTAAAGATTGGTTATGTTTCTAGTTGCAAGAACACACAAATGAGGCGAAAACTTTGCTACACTCCAGAAGACTCTTCCAACAGTCATTTGTTGATGGCTACATAATGATGGAGACAGAACATATAAATTGGTTGCGTAGTAATCAATCTAAACTAAGAGTTTAGAAATACCATAAGCTCAACCAACAATGTGAAAGTAGTGAACAAAACCAGGGGAGCAAGCAAGGTAAGAGAGTTGTATTTCCTTCTTCATTTGTGGGAAGCAAGAGATACATGGACCAACTGTATTTTGATGGAATGTTTATTTTAATTGCAATTGGGTTTCCTGATTTATTTATAACATTTACATGTAATCTTAACTGACCTGAGATAATCCACCTATTGTCCAAGAAAATTTTAAAGTCTCATGATTGCCCAGATATCATATCTAAGGTCTTCAAGATGAAGTTTGACGAGCTCATGAATGATTTAACAAAAAGACATGTTCTTGGCAAAGTTCTGGATTTTAATTTTGTTAATTCTTGGACAACTTTTCTTTTTCGCATTTCAGTTTTTTTATTTTTCTATACAACCTTGACTTAATATTGCTTTTTTACCTACAATTTGCAGTCATTTATACAATCAAATTCCAAAAATGAGGTTTGTCACATGCCCACATTCTTATTTTCTTAGATCCACAAAGTAAATATCCAACAGAGTGTGACATAGACAACATCATCTTAGTTGAAATTCTAGACCTACCCTACATCTAAGGTTGTATGAATTAGTCAAAGAACACATGACGCATGGTCCTTGCGGTCTTCCAAGGATGTCATCCCCCTGCATGAAAAACAGAAGATACTCCAAGTTTTTTCCCAAAAAGTTCAACAAATAAAGTATTGTTGATAAGGATGGATATCTAGTCTACAAAAGAAGTTCAAAAATTCACATTATCATAAAGAATGGTATCTCTTTATACAATATATATGTGTTACTGTATAACACAAGGTTGCTTCTAAAATATCAAGCTCGTATCAATATGGAATGGTATAATCAAAGCACTTAAATAAAATACATGTTCAAGTATGTTCACGAGGGATATGATAGAATCACTGCATCAGTTGTCCCTACACATAGTTCATCTTCTAGACAACAACAATCGATTGATGAAATTAAGGAATACCCAAACTGTAGGTATGCCTCACCAAGTGAGGCATGCTGGAGGATATTTTCCTACAAAATTCATGGACGTAAACCCGTTGTAGAGCGTATGTTTTATCATTTACTGGGTGAGAAGGAAATTTTCTACACAGATTATGACAAGATGGAAAATGTCATCGAAAAGGCAAGTGTCACGGAGTCTATGTTCACATCATAGTTGACTGTAAATGCACTGTATAAAGAGGCTCAAAATTTGACTTATGGCCATTTTGTTTCTAAATTTGTATATGAAAAGAGGAAGAGAGCTTGAAAGCCAATAAAAAAGGCTTTACCATAGGTAGACTTATTTGGGTTCCACCGACTACAGGAGGAATTTGTTATCTAAGGATTATGCTCACAGTTGTCAAAGGACCAAAATCATATGAAGATATTTGCAAGGTTGGCGACACTCAATATTTTTCTTTCAGGGATGCATGCTTTGCAATGGGTTTCCTTGAAGACGACAACGAATATATTGGTGTTATAAAGGAGGCAAGTGAGTGGGGTTCAGGACATTTCCTTCGAAAATTGTTTGTTATTATGCTACTGTCTGGAACAATTAACATACATTCCCATGTATGGAATGAAACTTGGCATTTGTTGGCTGATGGATTCTAGCATTTATAGAGAAATATAGCAAATAACAAAGGCTTTCATTCTTATAACTTGTACTAACAAAGAATTGGATTTGTTATTTACAGACCTTGCATATTAAAATTAACCCATTAACATAACTATTTCTTATATATGGTAACATCCCATTTTATTTTTACAGATTTGGAATTGACTCGGGACAAGTAGCAGAATTTGACCTTAACTGAGATTGAGAAGTTACTAAAGGCTAATTGCAGAAGTCTCACTGATTTCAAACCTATACCTTATCCAAAAGGTTATGTACTTCAACAATTGGGTAATCAACTCATTTATCAAGAAGGAAAATACGATGTTGCAAAGATGAGATCTGAATTCCAGCAGCTATCTAATGCTCTTACAGGTTTTTTATTTGTTCCAACTACTATTTATTTCACCTATGTGACTACACTTCTCTTCCAGATTGTTTGTTTTCATGATATTCGTTTCTAGTTCAACAGATGAGCAGAGGGAAATATACGACAAGATCATTTTTGTTATGAACAAACAAAAGGGAGGTGTTTTTTTCTTGCATGGATATGGTGGTACAGGAAAAACTTACACGTGGTAAAAACTTGCAATATCTTTAAGGTTAAGACACAGAATTGTATTAACATAGGCCTCGAGTGGAATAACATCACTCTTGTTACCCTAAGGAAGAACGACTCATTCCAAGTTTAAACTACGTGTCCCAACTTTGAAAAATTCTACTTGCAATATTGAATGGAACAATGACTATGGGAAACTACTTTGGGAGAATAAGTTGATTATTTTGGATAAGGATCTTATGTGTAGTAAGTTTTATTTTTAATCTCTTGATAAAACTTTAAAGGATATTATGAGTATTGATAGCAACTCTGAACAAGTGTTTAGTGGTAAGGTTGTTGTTTTTGGTGGTGATTTCTGTCAAATTTTGCCTGCTATTCCAAGAGGGACTAGGTCTGATATTGTGCATGCATCCATTAATGTGTCTTACATTTGGAATTCTTTTCAAGGTGTTGACGTTGACAAAAAATATGTGTCTACAAGGAGGTCAAATGGTTGAGGAGAAAAACGAAATTACAGAGTTTTCAAAATGGATATTACAACTGGAGGAAGGGAAAATTTTGGAACCTAACGATGGCTATGCTGAGATTTATATTCCCGTGATATATTAATTGAGAAATTTTATGATCCTATAGTTGCTATTGTGGATAGTACTTATCCTGCTTTCATGGATCACTACAAGTTTTTTTAGTACCTAAAAAGTAGAGCTATCCTAGCACCTACTATTGAAGTTATTGATCAAATTAACAATCATGTACTTGAATTGATGCTAGGTATTATTTTCATCCACTTGTATATGAAATTTACTTTATCTAATTTGGATTCCAAAATCATCTTTGATGGTTCTCTATAATTAACTTAAGTTTTTTATAGGACAATGCAAGGAATATTTTAGTTCTAATTCGGTCGACAGATATGAAATTCATGATAACTTCATTATTGAAGTTCTTACTCCTGAGTTCCTTAGTTCTCTACGAACTTCTATGTTACCAAACCATGTAATAAATTTAAAAGTTGGCACCCCAATAATGCTTATGAGAAATACTAACCAATATGAGGGTTTGTGCAATGGTACAAGACTTATTATCACTAAACTTGCAAATCATGTTCTTGAAGTAGAAATCATGGATGGGAAAGGCCACAGAAAGATAATTTACATTCCTCAAATGGATATGTCTCCATCACAATCACCTTGGCCATTCAAATTGAATCAAAGACAATTTCCAATAATTGTATCCTACGCAATTACAATCAACAAGTCTCAAGGTCAATCCTTGGATTGGGTTGGACTATAAATACCAAAATATCTATTCATCCATGGACAATTATATGTTTCTATTTCAATAATTATAAGCAAAAAAGGTATCAAGATCTTGATACACCATGACAAAAAAATTCCAAAGACTACAACATCTAACGTTGTGTACAAGGATATTTTTTGAAATATTTAGTATGTTCACATTCTAATTTTTATCCTATACAAAAGTTTTCTTATTTATGCCTCAATATGTCATCCAGTTTAATTCATATCCAACCTTTATTCTTGACATTATTATCCATCAAGTCCTGTTGCATGTTTTCTTCATTATGGATTTGTGGTATTCTTCACATGAAAACTTCGAATGACATCCATATAAGACAACCAAATATTTTTATACAACAACTACATTACTTCAAATTGTAATTACTCACTGGGACCACTACTTTATATGTCCCCACAAAGTGTGGATGTTGTTACCAATTTGGTACTTATTACGTCTTATTCCCCACATACTTTTTTTTATACTTTTGTATCACTATCCTTTATTCCAATTATAATATATCACATATGTTATTTTCCCTACTGATAAGTAGCTTCTCTTATTAACATAATGTGCGTCCAATTATGTGTACTACATAAACATGTATTTCTGCAGCATATAACAATTGCCATGTACTGCTTTACATACTACAATTCTAAATATACAGATTTATCTATATAACATAACTGCAACTATAATATTATACTTGCTAATAATATTGCATCCATATACAATACATAAATTGTACACATTAGGGGCCTCATGATGGATGCTTACAACATTCAAGTTTTCGGTTTTACATCCACAATAGCATGGGCATCTTAACTACAACATTAATTGTTCATATTAGACAAAATAAATTCCACATTAATTGTTCATATTAAACAAAATACATTCCACTTAAATAGATAACATACAGAGCAACTGCACTACAACATCCAGCACCATTTGCCTCTTCATCATCGCCCTTCCTTAAACTTCCTCCAACGACTATTGATGATTGACAAGGGTGACAACATCCCTACTTGATGGAGGGTTTTGGAGGCAAAAGGCTACCTTATCACCTTTTCTTAGACTTTTCTTCTTAACAAATTCATACTACTCCTTTCCAATGTAACTTTCAACGCAATATTACCTTTCAGCACAATATAGTTTGCATTCAGAAATATGACATGTGTCTGAATCCGCTAACTGAATATGGCCATGGCCCTTTGGTAAGCAGTCCCTGATAACCTTTTGAGGAAATTTCTACACATGATACAATACATATACTTTCAATAAACGGTATCAGTAACGCGGTGGGAGAACTGACTTGGTTGTTTTGCGTTTGATCGCAAACGTTGCGGTTAGCAAGAGTCGCCACCGACTTTTCTTTTATCCAAAAGGAAAGGTTGAAAAGAATAGGAAGGACCTTTGAGATGTTTTCTTGAGTTTGTGGGGTAGATTATGAAAAGGGAAGGTATTAACACCCTTTTCATCCGTAGTTATCTACGGGCTCTTAGTTGCTTGCTAGATCACTTGCTTTTGTTTGAAAATATGCTTTGTGTGGTTTTTGAAAGTATTTTGAAAAGGGCGCCATCGTTTAGGCAAACTTTGTAATGATTCTCGTTCGTAAGAATGTATACAAAATTGTTGATCTTTTGAAAATGTTTTCAAGTTTGAAAGGTGTTTTGAAAGTGTTGGTGTTCGTTTTGAAAATAGCAAGGATGTTTTGGTTTGAAAATGAGCAAGAAACTATTCTACCTACTCAAAAGTCTTTCATATTTATTTCCTCTTTCCTTTAACATTGTTATCTTACCATTGATTTGGTAAGAAGCCTTATCTTTGGATGTAAAGGGACGAGCATGGGTCATCGTATAACCATGATAGCAATGTTGTGAAATATCTTAGTAATTCTCTTTGAGGGACTAAGATCATTTTGAAAGGAAACATTTGATAGCGTCATCGAGGGACTATGATCTTATATTTTTTATTGCTTTTGCTAAGATACCCCACATGCATAACATGACCATTTTTGTAAGGAAACAAAGTGGATTTACCCTAAGGGTGTAAGTGTGCAAGTGTGTTGATTTACATGCTTTTAATCTTTTATTAGGGTTATCTACTTGTTTATTTTTTTATCTTCCCATACAAATCCTAATTACTAGCATTTATATGAAAGCGATAAATTGCAGAAATTAAATTTACTATGCTATTACATCATTAGGGGGATGAGGTATACAAATTTACAAATGGGGAGATGAAAGCAAATAAACCTAATTTACTATTACAAAGCTTTGACAATTACATAATTATAGTGTGAAATAATAAAATATACAAAGAAATATAAAGAGAAGAGAAATTGTTTTTTATGAAAAAAAAGTTCTAATTGATTTGAAAAAAAATTAATTAAAATCCTAATGTCTAAATCAATTTAACCAAAATAAACCAAATTGAAATAAAACCTAAGTCTAAATTTTAAATTAATTTTAAGAAAAGAAATTGATTTTAATAAGAATTTTTTTTTTGTCTTTTTTTAGTTTAGAAAAAAAAGAATAAAACAAAAGTGTATGCATACATATTTAAATAAAATATTTTTTTTTGAATTTTTTATATGCAAATAATAATAATAAAAGTATAAATAAAATAAAAAAAAAATAAAAAAAAAAGATTAAAAAAAGTTTTATGAGCTGACACATGAGCTTATGTATTGGCTCATCCAGATTTCATATTGACTCATGTGTCGGCTCATGTGTTGGCTCATGTATATTTCTTGCTCTTGAAAGTCAAAATAACTCAGTATGAGTCGACGCATACTGGTTTTGTATCGACTCATAACTATTTTGTATCGATGCATACGTATTTCGTGTCGACTCATAACTTGTTTTGAACATAATACGTATCGACTCATAGCATTTCTTGTCGATGCATAACTGCTGTTTTTTGCTTTTATCGTTGTTTTTGCTACATGTAAAGTTAATTCTCAACACATGGTTAGTGAAAATGAAAAGCAAGCATATGGTTAGCTTCAAGGCAATGATATCTATATTTTATCTTCACAAATGAACCATTAATGATGCTTGTATGAAGAGTTCAAAGTCAAGAAAACTTACCTTGAAACTGAAATTTGTGCTTTGAGTTTGAGCTGTTGTATGGGCTATTGTTGAGCTTGGGAAGTGATGATAATGATGTTACAGAAGTTGTTTTTGTGTTTGAAGAACTTTTATATGATATATGTGGAGTGTTTGGATGGTTTGTTTGGAGAAAACTTGCAAGGTATGAGATTCAAAGATTTGAACTTCAAAGCTCAAAAATGGAGGTTTTGTGAGCAATTCTGGTTTTTTACAGCAAAAACGATTTTGAGTGTTAGTCTCCCCTTCTTTTTTTCTGACCCCTTTCTCTTACAATTGGCCTCTCTCTATTTATGGAGAAGGTTTGAGACTTCAAACAACTCATATTTTGAATCACATGTTATGGCTATCTTGCTTGTTTTTGAAGCAAGCATGAAGAACATGTTTCCAATGCTTGTACCAAGCTATCTAAAGTGGTTGATCACTTTAAACATGTTTTTTCTGACTTGTAGAAGTTGAGTATGATTAGAACAACAAGTTAGAGGCTCAAGAAATTGACTTTATGATTAAAGTGGACTTTGCAAGAATGGCAATGGTGCCTTTGTGCCAAAAATAGAAAGATGCAATGGACAATACTTGAACCACTTGGATAATAGTTCAATCAATTGTGTAAACATATGATTATGTATAGATTTGCAAGTCAAGAGGCCTGCAAAGTGAAGATTATGCAGCATGGCTAAGATTTTGGTTCCTTGTTCATCACAAATCTGCCTTGTAAATCAAGAATGAATGTCCAACTTCAGATCCTTGAATCTCCTAGGTCAAATATGATAAATTCATGCTCTTGGATGTTTTAGAAAGCTTAAAGCACCCTCTATAAATTTCATGTTGGCCATTTTTACAAAATCTTCTTGTAACTATGTGAAAAAATGCCAAGAAGTTGGGATAAAATCCTGACCAAAACTGCTGAAAATTTCTCTAAGTGTTTATTCAAAAATGCCATGACTTCATGAATTTATAACTCAAAATCTAATCATTTCTAGAAAAAGTCCTGCCCTACAAAGTTTTAGATCTCATTGAGATCTACAACTTTCATGTTGGAAGTTTTCCTTGAATCATCTTGCATCATGGTAAAAAGTTGGCATGAAGGAATGAAATTATCATGTATAAAAGACACTTAGAAAAAATTTCTAAGTCTTGAAGAGTTTGAATTTTCACATTGACTTTTGACTTTCTTGATTTCTTGATGATAAAGTTTCATATTTTTGATTGTCTTGATGAATTTTGATCTTTGAGACTTAATGTTGACCAAAACGTCAAAGTTTGACTTTTGGTGATACAATTGACTTTTTCATCAGTACAACTAATTTTTGGTCTCTTGGTCAATTGATTGAGAAGACTTGAAACTTGACATGAGCACTCTTGAAGTTCCATAATGATCCAAGAACATCACTTGAAGTATTAGAAGTCCGATTGTCCTTATGCAAATTAAACCCTAATCTTAAGGTATCAGTGTTGAGGAGATGGCTTGACCTAGTCAATACTGGTGAAAGCTTGAGCTTTCGCAGGTCTTTGTGAGAAATGTCTTGAGAAATGAGAGGAAAAATTTTGGGGTACAACAGTATCATACATACTTACTCAGACTTATATAATTGTATGGAATGATTAATCTACTTACCAACACATTTTTGGCTGTCGTCTTCTCTCAAGATATTTTCTTTTTCCATAAATAGTACCAGGGGACGCTACTGTTGTCACCATCAGCCTCAGCTTTATCACAAGTACAACATCAATTCAACCATTACAACCTTATTACAAAACTATATATACAATGTTTTTAAACATAATCAACACCATTAAATGTTTTAACAGATATTGTAAAACATGAAATGTTTTTAGTATTTCATCACTTGCCAATCACTGTTAGAGGAAATATTTGTATAACTTAATTCATTGGAATCTTCAAATATATCTCTGGCATTAAACTTCCACTTCACAACTACCACTTCACGCCTAAATGACTTCTTTCCTTTTTCTACACTTCCACCTTCTTACGTAGTAGTGTTGCATGAAGTTTCCATTTCTCACTAACACCGGAAATATTGACACGATCTTCATTTGATACAACCCTTTTCCTCTTCCGATCTTTAACTCTTTCAGCTATACCATTGTTGGAAACAAATGATACTGGTTTTTTCTCCTCATATTTCTTAGGAAAAAGGGATGTTTTAACTTCCCCGCATAACGCAACCGCCGATCCCACTTGATTCTCTCCACTTTTCTCCCGAACTACACCTGCATGCCCTAACCCAACATAATCAACCAAGGATCCACCGTCTATTTTTTGCGTCAACTCACCACCACCAACGGATGATCCTCCGTCTTTGACTTTTTATTTCACATTTCCCATTACCGATGATAAAGGTTTGCACATTTATGCTTTTCCTTCGCCAAACTGTATTTTTTAACCTCTTCCAAGTGCTTAAGGTAGACCATGTCAAACCTTTGTCTTCTCCATTCTAACTCTTCCATAGGTCTACAAAAACAATATCACACAACAAGTGAAAACCTTTAACTCTAACCGATTCAACTACAAAAACATGCAACCCTAATCTTATGCTCATCGAGATTTTACCTGGCTTCCTCATATGTAAAAAAAGTCTTGCTTGCCATTTCTCTGAACTTGGACGAACAAATACAACTCAACAATGCTTCTTGCCTTTTTAGTTAAACTTCATCAGTCAAACTTTAGAATATTTATATACTTGGAGTTATTGATATTTTTTCCTATTTTCTATTATTTTACTTTTTTTATTTTTTATTTAAAATGTTTATCTATTTGGATTTATTGCTTGTATTTTATTTTCTTCTCTAACATTGACACACTCATGTTTTAAATAATGTCACATGTTTTTTTTATGTTGCATTTAATATGTTGCAACTACTCATTTACAGGTCTTGTTATCCTTTTCCAATACTTTGTTACTTGACTCTTTGGTTTTTACTATAATAAAATCCACATTTTGATTACCCAGCATCAAAACATTTTTTTTACATTGCTCTATTGCTAATTTATCTATATAGTACAATATTTTTTCAACGTGTACCTACTATCTATTTTGGCAATATTTTTATTGAAATCAATACTAACTTCATTATTTTTGCTTCTAATCAACATACAATTCATATTTGTTTCAAATTATAATGATTCTTTTTAATACCAACCATAACTGAAATTGATATAACATAGCACACTAAATATTAATAAGGCCAATGCAAGATGATTACATTACTGATTTCAAATTTTAAATCCTAAAGCATAGTCAATTTACACATTACATTCATCCAATTCATAGTTCTTTAATAACAACTTATAAAAAACTTTGAAACTATCTTCTTAGACATATCCAAAATAACCTAAATTAATTCCTCTTACACCAACACCCAGACACTTCTTTGGAAGCACTATTATTTAACTTTTCAAGACGGTAACAACAATCTTTTCACCCTGAGGGTCGCTGAGTCTATACGCGACCTTATCACCATTCTTTAGCCACCTATCCCTGACAATCTCATTCCAACCATCACCTGAAAACCTTTCAACATAATACTTACTTTCTACTACATGAAGTTCACAACCATAACTATTTCCAGTACTCGAATCAACCAACTTTACGCGTCGATGAGACATGTGCAACAAATTTCTTATCACCTTATGAGGGATTTGCTACAAAAAATAATGGAAATTAATTTCAATATATCATAGTATATAACTTATATAATAACAATAACACATTGTGGTTTCATGGGTCTACTTACAAAAACATTTTCTTTGGGTTTCTTGCCAGCTTTTTTTCTCCCTTTTCCATATAGTATAGCTTGGACAGTTTTCGAGATCTACATCACTATCCTCGTCCTCAGAACTGCAGAACCATTAAATATAACTTAAACACTAACATACTCAAATTATATTTAATAACCACACCTATTCACTATTTTATTTAGTTAAATACGTATATACATGTCAGTGTCTGGAAATTGATATGTGTGAAGTTCCAGCACCACAATCGCATTTCACTCTCTTAGCATCCTTTTTATCCTTACTTGTTTCAATAAAATTTGTCACATTTGTCTTTTGTTTATCAACAACATTTGCCCGGTCATTAGAGGGTCCAACAAATACTGACATTTTCCCTTAAAGTCTCTGCCTCTATCACGTTCCTGTTAGCCTAATACAGATGAACCCCATTTTTCCTTCGGATTTGACACCATTAACAACCCAAGATCTATTCTATTTGTAATCAGTCTTTGAAGCATCAATAACCGATGATCCATCTTATTTTTCTTTACTTTTGAGGGAACCATGAAAATGGCTTCCAGATCTTGCTTTTTTAGCATTCTTCAAAGCTTCCTTAGCAACTCGAGCCTCTTCCATATCCCGACGAATTGCTTTTTCTAAACTCATTCTTCTCCAAATGGTTTTTTCCTGCAAATCTTCTATGGACCTGCAAATAAATTACATACAACAATGTAGCATATCAATATATGTAACAAACAACTTACTAATACGTCAATCTACCGTACATGGAATACATGATTATACCTTTTAATAGGGGTATTAGGAATGGTGTTGGACATCATTTGATGGAAGTAAAAAGGCACTGACCTTGAAAACCATAACTTTTTCCCTCGCAAATAACTTTTTACAATACGTAATGTATGTTGTCAACCTTCTCTCTTCAATATATGATATTTATATAAAAATGAATCCTACTTCCATTATGCCAATCAAATAAATCTAATGGGCTTGTGGCCCATTCTATCCATAGTTACACTTATCCATCCAAAAAAGACTTATTAATTCAAATTGACTTCTATCATATTTATTTTATAGTTTTTAAACTTTGTTTTGTACTTTAATTGTAAAAATTGAATTAATATGGGATTTTTTTTTCAAACAATGGTCATAACATGTTTTCTTAATCGTCGGTGTTGCAGCAAAACAGTTTGAGCAACTTAAATGCTCCTTACAAATTAACAACATAAATATTAAAACACAAAACAACAAAATAAATAATATTGCACTATTCAACTCTCATTGCATTCCTTTCATTACCAAACTTCTATCTTTCTTAACCAAAGGATGATCGGTTCATCACTGTCACGATAACCCTTCTTGCAGTAGGGTCAAGCCTCTTTGATGGACGATCACGAATGAAAAAAGCAAGCTTATCCCATTTTCCAATACATCTGTCATTTGCATAATCATACTATCTCTTGCCAATTGACCTCCCCACACAATAATTTCTTTTAGCATAATGCAGTTCACACTGGTAGATCTTCTTCTTATCAGAATCACGGAGCTCAATACGTTTATGACCCTCATATAAGCAGTTCTTTATAACTTCTTGGGGGAAATACTGCACAAAATATATGACATACATTATAGAAAAGCAAGGTACTATACATAAATTAAATGAGTTATAACAGTTAATACCAATATTACCATACTTACTAAAACACTTTTCACGATTGTCTTCCCGCAATTGACTTCCTTTGTCCAAAGGAAATACCTATGATCTTTTTTGTGTTTGATTACCATAGGGTCACGACGACAACACTTTTTAACATATGCAATTGTTTTCCCATTTCTATTATGGACTTTTGGATTCAATCCCCTACATTCAATCACCAACATACAATGAAACATGTCAATCCTAAATTATCGTCTCTACTACCTGAGTTGAATGATAACAATTTTGATATTCTTTACTAACGTTTCTTACATCTTTCCATCTTTCAATGCTTGACTCACACTGCCATCCTGACTAACACCATTTACATCTTCACAATGAATCCCTATCTTTCATTTTCCCTTTGCGTCTTCACTAACAATCGCTTCCTGACTATTCGAATTCAAACCATGGGATGTGGCAATTTCCCAATTTTTTTCCAATCTGCTTCGAATCGGGTCATCTTCAATGTTGCCGATAACAAACTTACTCTGGTAAATATTCTCCACTTCATATCTGGAGGTAACTATTTCAATGCTCTGACAAATAACACCCCAAAATAAACATCGGTGAGGGAAATTATCATAACAATTTAATTAAATAAACATACAAAATGTCAAATTTCATGAATCTAACTTTTGACGTCCCTAACTGCACCTTAGCTTGTCATTTTCAGATGGAAGTTGAGAGTTGTGGTTGCTGTTTTTGGAGAGCAAAATGAGAAGATATGCTGAAGCGTTTCCAATTTCACCTTATATCCACCATTCACCTTGGACCGGTGGAATTCAACTTTTTCATGGTCCAAATAAATTAGACAAATACAACTCAACTTTTTTTTAATTACATATTTTTTGGCCCACTTTCATTTTTTGCTTTAATCTCCTTCATATTTTTATTTATTTATTTATTGATTACATCATTTATTTTTTTTTTCCATTTTTAATAACCATTTTAACACTTTTTTTTTTCTTTCTAATTTTCACATTACAATTGGTATTACTTAAAATATTCACTTACCATTTTTAATAACCATTTTTAATGTTTCATTTTGACTTATATATATTTCTCAAACTATTTAAATATTCTATAATCTACTAGTAACAATTATTTTTAAAAAACTTTTTTGATCTTCAAACTTAAACGCATTTTATTTTATATAATGCACGTCTCATACTTGAACTCGTGCAAACACACATGTTTGTTACTAGTTTACTTTATCTTACTAACAAGCTGATTTGTCCATGTATATAAAAATTAGGTGGACACAAATTTTTATTTATATATCTTCAAATAGAATATCGAAATTAAATATATGTGCTTTTATTTTTATATAATTTTATATTAATTATTTATCTAATAATATTTAAATTTGAGGGTTATATTTAAAAATAAATATTTTTAGTTTTTATTAAATTATAGATTCTTTAAATATAATTTCTATACATTTTTTTCTTCCATTTTAGACTTTTAATTTGAGTGAAATGAATAAATATATTTTATTTAAAAAAATGTCATGTCATTAAAAAATTCAATTTTTTCACAATCAATTAAAAATATCATTGGAGAAGGAATGTTTGTACAATAAAATAATCATTTAATTTAAAATATATTTTTAATATTATTTTTAACTAAAAGTTAAGCTACAATATTATTAAGAATAAATTGAATGTATTAGAGAGAGAATAAAAATATGTAATACATTTATGAGAGAATTTGTGACAGAAATATTGATAAAGAATAACATTTATCTCAAATTCATTTACTTTTATCAATTTTATGAGAGATTTTTTGTGACGGAAAAATTACCTCACAAATTTCGTCACTAATTTATATTCATTTATGATTTATTATGTATACAGTTTTTCATTGCTAAACTCATCGCAATTAGGGAGGAATTTACTTTCCTCACAAATTTTCGTCCCTTATTTACCTCATAAATAAAGAAGATATTCTATTATACCTCGATATTTTGAGATCTCTATCTCAGTATGTTTGATGTCAAATGGATTAATATTGTTTTCCAACTCTTCATTTCATATTTCTTGAACAACTCTAACCAATATTTCGTCTAACTTATCAAAGTTCCACTCTCCATTTGCTTGATCTGCAATCTTAAGAAGTAATTGAGTTCTCCCATGAGACATCTCAAACTCTCCCTCTATGACATTATAAAATATTTCTCACAGCTCTTCGTTAGTAGATCCAAAAATATTATCATCAATATATATCTAAAGTAAAAGAATATCTGGTTCCTTATAAAACAGAGTAGTGTCAACGGTACCACGAGTGAATATTTTCTTAAATAAGAAGTCACTAAGATGCTCTTATCAAGTTCTATGAGCTTGCTTGAGACTATAGAGAGCTCGTTTGAGTTTAAAATATAATCAGGATTCTCATGATCCTCAAAACCCGATGGTTGAGAAACATAAACTTCTTTATTTATAAAGTCGTTAAGGAAGACAAACTTAATCTCCATATTATACAATTTAAAATCCAAACAACATGTGAATGTCAAAAAGAGTCGAAAAGAGTCAAATCATTTTGAGTCAAACAGAGTCAAATCGCTTTGAAACATATTACGATAACATATGTCTTCTCATAGTCAATCTCTTTAACTTGAATGTATCCCTTTACTACTAACATAACTTTATTAATGATAATTATGTCATATTCATCAAACTTGTTTCAAAAACTCGTATAATATCTATGATAGTTTTATTTTGACGAGACAAGACAAGATCTCATTCATCATTTAGTATAATCTCTTTTGTTTGACAAATTTTCAAGTAATCTCTTATTTGCAAGTCAAATTTATAAAACCCAGATTCCAAAAGGAGGGAGATTTCATCATATATTAATAATTCAATTGCTTAAATTATACACTTTATATAGTAAAATGTCAAAATTAGATTAGATTAACATCAAGCTTACAATTAGCCCAATCATAACATCTCTCCAACCGCTTTGATGGAACCATCTAACAATCATGTTCAAATATACCAATGCAGAAACAATGCACAATTGGCACCAATAATCTATGATGAAAATATAAAAAAGATATTGCTTTGATTAAAACAAGTGACTTTTGTGGTTGTCTTTACTGCGTCATGTAAATTATGTTTTCCTCTTTTCTTTTTTTTGCCGTCTAACATATCGAACCTTGTGAGTCACGTTAGCAAATGCTTTTGATTTCTCTCTCATTATATGGATCCATCCATTCAGGAGACAACTAGCTGGCGGAGCAAACGGAGACATGCTGTACTCACAAGGAATCACATGCTAATTCATTCATCTTTCTATCTTACCTCACTGGATTCTTTTTATCTTACCTGTATTAAATGTATATACTATCTGGCTTTTTTTAATCACTCAAGATCTACAAAAAAATATTATATAATTTAAGTTTGAAGTTATTTATTTATAATATGACCCTTTAGTAGTAAAAGTTTGATTCTATAAGCTCAAAAAAATTATTTTACTCTTTTCTAGTTCTCCTAATCAGGGTATATAATTGGTAACATTTAAACAATTTTAAGATACTATTTTTGTACAGTTTATTTATACTAAAGTTCAGCACATCACATTATATAAGGTTAATATGATATTATTAACTCACGTTTCCCCATTAAAAAAGTACTAGTATAATTATTAGGTAGAGAGTAAACTATATCCAATCTTTAGTTTGTGTTATTGTTCTTTGCTTCTGTGCCTTAAAATAAATACTGTAAATAAAAAAGCTTCCAAGAAAAACTTTAATTTATGCACTCTGTGTATGATTCGAATATTCTTGACCGTATATATGGAAAATCTAATCTGATCAATTTACATTTCCTCTTATTACAGCTAGCCTAAAAAATTGACTGAGCCATAAAAAGTTTGAATGTATTCTTGACTGATACTTTTCTTCAACTTCCAGCTACCGCGTGGGGAAAAAAGTAATATAACCAACTTCTAGTTTTGGTGTATAAGGGAAGCAACTATATTATATTAATATCTTAGTGTGAACAATTTAGGATGACATATTCATATCAAGACTTTCGTTTTTGAATTTAAGGTTTAATTCAACCTCACCAAATAATATGGTTTAATATAATTAATTATGGGATTGATGTTAATAATAGAAATAATAAAAAATAAGAGAGGAAGTAAGAGCTTAAGATTTCAATAACTGTAATATATATATATATATATATATATATATATATATATATATATATATATATATATATATATATATATATATTACATTAAAATAATTTTTAAAATCCTTCGAGATTTTCACTCGATTTTGAATCAAACCATTTTAAAAGAATTAAAGCATTACAAGATTTTGTGTGTTGCAATTTTTACTTGATTCTATTAAAATTTATTTGTGTGAGTTTTCAAATTGATTAAGGAGTTAAAAACTTCAAGATTTTGTTCGGAACGATCTTCACTTGATTCTATTGAAATTTTCTTATAGAAGAAAGTCTTCTCCGTCTTCACAAGATGTCAATCTTCATAACTTACAAACATAATATGATTCTTCAATATGAAAACACAATCAAGCTTCAAAAAACATTGAGTTCTTGATGTACCTAACAACTACCACTCACACTTTCATTTAGATTTGAGCAACCACGTTAATGGAGAGTTTTACTAAAGGTTTAAGAAGAAGTTTTCTTGAAGAATCTCAGACACAATTTGCTTACAAGAAATTAACTCATTAAAAAAATCTTCAAGGATGATTTGAAAGAAAGTTTGTGTGATTGACAATTTTTTTTATGGTTTTCAAAGATCGCAAGAGAATGAAAAACTATTTTTCAAAGATGAATGATATTTGAAAAAGTGAATTTTATTCTAGAGAGACTAAATTTTGCTTTTTATACGTACTAGATATTAGGCACAAAATAGGTGGAAAACAAGAAGAATGATTTGAGTCAAAATCCAAAATTATTATTTGAATAAAATGAAAGAGCGACTTGAATCAAGATGATCAAATTAGGATTCAACAACTTTGATTCGAGTCATGACTTGTATCATGTGATTCAAGTTAGACAAAATTCTGACTCAAGTCATACATCCTGAATAAAATCCCAAAAGTTTGAGTTCATTCATGATTCGAGTTGTAACACCCCAATTCTACTCCATAATTAATATAAAAATCAGAGTTATAAAATTTCCGACAACCGAATCAGGATGCTATAATTACAACTTAAAACAATGACATTCATTGCAGATACATAATACATTAAACTGGAATGAGCCAACATTAACATAGTTTAATCTTTTAAACCAGCAACTGTCATAACTATGCAGTGGAATCATAGAATTTGACTTAAAAGAATGTAACATCTTTATCCAACTGAAACAACTCCAAATAACAATTACTTAACGGAAATCAACTTAAAGTTCAACAACTGAAATGATAACAACAATAAAGCCACAAACGTTCATCCCCCCAAGTGTTATGTATCAGAGCAATGACATCGACTCGAACTACTGAAGGTAAATCACCTTCACTCGGGATTATCTGCACGTTACCACCATCGGGATAACATTCAAACAGAAGGGATGAGATATCGAACAATATAATCGGATGTAAGATAAATATTACAATAGAATTAGTCTATGTAAAATCACCACTTCACAACTTTAAACGACATCAATCACAACAAAACTTTAACGAAACATAACAAACAATTTATCAACACAACAACTCAAATATGCAACATGGAATGAAACTTATTGCTATGCACATGCATGTGGTACCAATAAAGCAGAACTCCCAAGAAATTTTGCCAATTAATAGAGGCAGCAATAAGGCATAAGCCTTCAACTTAATATTTTATCAATCCAGACCAACTTAACGAGCATCAGCTTCAACATAATATCCATGTATGCGGAAACATGATTAAATGCAACCTCAATAACAAAAACATATAACAACATTGGCATAACCTACAACTCAATAATTGCCAATAAATAGAGGCAACACAATAAAATTCATCACCTGCAACTTCAATAATTAGTAACAACAACATAACAACTTACACATGCCAATAATGTTATTAACACGTTCCTACTAAAGTACTTCCACTAAATTATCCTGCTGCTAAAACTAATTAATAGTTTTCTGCTAAATTAATGAAGCTATTATTTTCCTTCTACTTAAACTATCTCTACTGCTGCTATTTTTTTGATTACTACTGTTTCTGTTATTTGCTACTAGCTTTGCAACTAAAAATCGTACTGTGATGCGGTGGGAGAACTGACTTGAGGTTTTGCGTTTGTGTTTGCAAATATTGCGGTTTAGCAAGAGTCGCCACCGACTTTTATTTTATCCAAAAGGAAAGGTAAAAAAGCACAGGAAAGACCTTTGAGATTGTTTTTGGGTTCGGGGGGTAGATTATGAAAAGGTAAGGTGCTAGCACCCTTTTCATCCATAGTTTTCCATGGGCTCTTAGTTACTTGTTTTAGATCACTTGTTTTTGCTTTACAATTGTTTGAAATGGTGCTTTGTATGGTTTTGAAAGTATTTTGAAAAGAGGCATTTGTGTAGGCAATCTTTGTAATGATTCTCGTTCGTAAGAATGTATACAAAGATGTTTGTCTTTTGAAAAATGTTTCAATGTTTTGAAAGTTGTTTGGAAATTGTTTTGAAATGTATGTGTGTTTGTTTGAAAATAGCAAGGATTGTTTGCAAATTTATCAAGTAACTAAAAGCTATCTACCTACTCAAAAGTCTTTCCTACACATTTTTATTCCTTTGATATTGTTGACCTACCATTGTTTTGGTTGACAGCCCTATCTTTTGATGTTAAATGGGACGAGCGTGGGTCATCGTATGACCATGATAGCAATATTGCCAAGTATCTTTAGCAAGTTTTGAGGGACTTAAGATCATCTTTGTTTAGGCAACCAAGATAGCATCATCGAGGGACTATGATCTTTTGTTTTGTTTTGTTTTGCCAAGATACCTAGCATGCATACCATGGCCATTTTGTTAAGGCAACCAAGTGGATGGAAACCTAGGGGTGCTTGTGTGTAATGTGTTGTCATTTTTCATGCATTTTTGTCTTGTATTAGGTCATGCTATTTGTTTGATTTTTGTCTTATCATACAAACCCTAATTTACTAAACATGTATATAATGCGATAAATTGCGTAAAGTAAATCTAAACTATTACAACAATATTATGGGAAGGGGGATACAAGTTTTGAATGGGGGATATTGCTCAAAATAAAACTCTAATTCACTATTACAACCCAATTGAATTTATGGTACAATAAATAAATAAACAAATATTTAAATATGCAATAAAATGTAAATATGCAAAAATGTTTTGTGATTGTTTTATGTATGTAATAAATAAATTATTTAAGTTCTAAAAATAAGAGAAAATAATATTATTATTTTTAAAAGGGGAAACCCTAATTTTTTGTTTCAAAAGAAAATATGTTTTCTATATTATTTTATTCATTTTTGTACAAGAAATAAATAAATAAAAATATTTATAAATATTAAAAATTAAAATATATGTGGAAAATGATATTTTATGTGTTAAATAATAAAAATAAAAATGTATAATATTTTAAGGTATTTACAATATATTTTAAGAAAATAATTCCTATTCTATTTAAACTAATCAATATTTTATGTAAAAAAAAGAAGATAAAAATAAAATAAAAATGCAAAAAATTAAGAAAATATTTTTGGGTATTTTTTGTATCATTAAAAAAAATGAATTCAAGCACAAAAAATAAAAATATGCAAAAAATACAAAAATATAAAATAATAAGTCAGGGGGGTGCAAAAGTAATATGGGGGGTGTAAAAAGCCAGAAAAGCCAGGCCCAGGCGCGCCAGGCCCAAACACTTCATCCCTGTCGTTGGCTTCTTCCTCCTGCGCGCGTTTCTGAGCCAATCCTGTATCTTGCTATTCTTTGCATAAAATCAAAAACTTGTAACATGAAAAATGTAGCTCATGATCTCACGATTCCAGTGATATAAAGTTTGTGACCTAACACTAAAAGATCAAGGAGAATTTTATCACCCCTAATTTCTGACCTAAAATTTTCATGAACTTCAAGCTTCAAATTTTCACTACTCAGTTAATATAAATAAAAACTATGCATATGTACAGCTTAAGCAAGTTAAGGACTACATTTTTGCTTCACAAATCGTGACCTAACGATGCCTAAATAGAGAGATAGAAACTTGAAAAATACCTTGTTCAGTTGAGTTTGGATATGGCAATGGGGGAACTTTGAGTGAGGCCTGAAGATCTTGTGAGCTTCCTTGAAGTTCCCTCAAGCTTCTCCAATGCTCAGCTTGCCTTGTAGATGCTTGAAACTCCCTGTAGAAGTCAACCTACAAACCTTCAAAATGAAAATGGCGAAGCTTGAAACAGGGAACACCGTTGCAAGATGAATGCTTGGATAGCTTGGATGTGATGTAGGGAAGATGTTTCAAGGGTTGAAAGACAAAATGTACGAGCAAATTTCAAGTTGGCAAGAAATTTGCAGAGGCTGCCCTATTTTGGCAGAAAATGGTGTTTTTTGTGTTTGAGGGTGCTTGAGATGTTTAACAATTCGTGCTTAGGCTTGTTACAAGGTTCCGAGGTTGTTTGAAATGATACAAAGTCTTGCCTTTATCAGATACACAAGCTTACTTGACTTTTGCAAGTTTGCTTGCTTTTGAAGAAAAAGTGAAGTGACAAAGCCAAAGGCCTGTACAGGCTAGCTTATGGACTGCATAGGGTTGGTGTACTTTACCTGATGTTTGTGGATCTTGTTTGCAACAAAAGATCAGGTCCATGGCTCAAGAAATGCAAAGTTTGCAAAAGTATGCTTTATGAAAATGGTATTGAGAACTTTATGCCATAAATGGAATAATTCAATGTGCAATGCTTCAAAAGTCAGAACAAAATCATTATCCAATGTGTTTGCATTTAATTATGGAGTGTATAAGGTATTAGGACCTGTAAAACCAAGTACAATCATGTTTGAAACTGATTTGCAACTTGTAACATTGTGAAAATGCCTTGAACAAAAGTGATAAATTGCCATTTTCCTTTTTTCGATTCTCCCTAACCATAAATGATCTTGGAGAATTCTTGGATATTTTGGAAAGCTTGTAACATGCTCTACAATACATCTTTGAAATGCAACTTGAGATACCTCTTGATTGATACTTTTCTTCAACTTCCAGCTACCGCGTGGGGAAAAAAGTAATATAACCAACTTCTAGTTTTGGTGTATAAGGGAAGCAACTATATTATATTAATATCTTAGTGTGAACAATTTAGGATGACATATTCATATCAAGACTTTCGTTTTTGAATTTAAGGTTTAATTCAACCTCACCAAATAATATGGTTTAATATAATTAATTATGGAATTGATGTTAATAATAGAAATGATAAAAAATAAGAGAAGAAGAGATTAGAAGAAGTAAGAGATTAGGGTTTTAATAATCACTGTAATATATATATATATATATATATATATATATATATATAAATTTTAAGTTCCTTCGAAATTTTCATTCGATTTTGAATTAAACCATCTTGAAAGAACGAGAGCATTACAAGATTTTGTGTGTTGCAATTTTTATTCGATTCTATCAAAATTCATTTGTGCGAGTTTTCAAATTGACTAAAGAGTTAAAAACTTCAAGATTTCGTTCGAAATGATCTTCACTTGATTTTATCGAAATTTTCTTATAGAAGAAAGTCTTCTCCGTCTTCACAAGATGTCAATCTTCATAATTTACAAACATAATATGATTCTTCAATATGAAAACACGATCAAGCTTCAAAAAACATTGAGTTCTTGATGTACCTAACAACTACCACTCACACTTTCACTTAGATTTGAGCAACCACGTTAATGGAGAGTTTTACTAAAGGTTTAAGAAAAAGTTTTCTTGAAGAATCTCAGACACAACTTGCTTACAAGAAATCAACTCATTAAAAAAAATCTTCAAGGATGATTTGAAAGAAAGTTTGTGTGATTGACAAATTTTTTTATGGTTTTCAAAGATCGCAAGAAAATGCAAAACTATTTTTCAAAGATGAATGATATTTGAAAAAGTGAATTTTATTCTAGAGAGAGAAAATTTTACTTTTTATACGTACTAGATATTAGGCACAAAATAGATGGAAAACAAGAAGAATGATTTGAGTCAAAATCCAAAATTATTATTTGAATAAAATGAAAGAGCGACTTGAATCAAGATGATCAAATTAGGATTCAACAACTTTGATTTGAGTCATGACTTGTGTCATGTGATTCAAGTTAGACAAAATTGTGACTCAAGTCATACATCCTGAATAAAATCCCAAAAGTTTGAGTTCATTCATGATTCGAGTTGTAACACCCAAATTCTACTCCATAATTAATATAAAAATCAAAATTATAAAATTTCCGACAACCGAATCAGGATGCTACAATTACAACTTAAAACAATGGCATTCATTGCAGATACATAAACATTAAACTAGAATGAGCCAACATTAACATAGTTTAATCTTTTAAACCAGCAACTGACATAACTACGCAGCGGAATCATAGAATTTGACTTAAAAGAATATAAAATCTTTATCCAACTGAAACAACTCCAAATAACAATTACTTAACGGAAATCAACTTAAAGTTCAACAACTGAAATGATAACAACAATAAAGCCACAAGCATTCATCCCACCAAGTGTTATGTATCAGAGCAATGACACTGACTCGAACTACTGAAGGTAAATCACCTTCACTCGGGATTATCTGCACGTTACCACCATCAGGGTAACATTCAAACAGAAGGAGTGAGATATCGAACAATATAATTGGATGTAAGATAAATATTACAATAGAATTAGTCTATGCAAAATCACCACTTCGCAACTTTAAACGACATCAATTCCAACAAAACTTCAACGAAACATAACAAATAATTTATCAACACAACAACTCAAATATGCAACATGGAATGAAACTTATTGCTATGCACATGCATGTGGTACCAATAAAGAATAACTCCCAAGAAATTTTGCCAATTAATAGAGGCAGCAACAAGGCATAAGCCTTCAACTTAATATTTTACCAATCCAGACCAACTTAACGAGCATCAGTTTCAACATAATATCCATGTATGCCGAAACATGATTAAATGTAACCTCAATAACAACAACATATAACAACATTGGCATAGCCTACAACTCAATAATTGCCAGTAAATAGAGGCAACACAACAAAATTCATCACCTGCAACTTCAATAATTAGTAACAACAACACAACAACTTACACATGCCAATAATGTTATTAACACGTTCCTACTAAAGTACTTCCACTAAATTATCCTGCTGCTAATCCTAATTAATAGTTTTCTGCTAAATTAATGAAGCTATTATTTTCCTTCTACTTAAACTATCTCTACTGCTACTATTTTTTTGATTACTACTGTTTCTGTTATTTTCTACTAGCTTTGCAACTAAAAACCATACTATTTACTAATTCTGTACATTATTAATTTCGCCTACTATATTATACTAACCTACAAATTGTTCGCTTCTGTCACTAATAAATAACCTCTATTGTTATTCATTATTTTCTAACCCTGCTACACCTTTTCTGTAGCAAGCTACTAAGTAACAGACACACAAGCCAAACACATAAACAATTAAAAGGAGACACATTAATTGGGTTTGTGCCCCTCGGCAGGCTTAACCATACCCCTCGGCATAAATCATGGTACCCGTCGGCACCCTTCCACGACAACCGTCCCACCCATTGTACCCGTGCCCCTCGCCACACTAACTGTGCCCCTCGGCACGGCCTGCTTTCACGCAGCCCTTCACAGACTTCAGCCTGTTACTGATACCAACGTAGAATCTTCCAGTTTTTTCTTCGATTACAAGTCTCATACCAAAACAATATACATATATGCAGTAATATCATTTTTTCACTGAAACCACAACTTTACAGGGACGAAAATCTTTCCCAATTAACCATATATATATTAAGCATATAACCTCCATTAATCACATTAATCAAAGATATTACACGACTTTATAGAAAAACTCCCACATAATATTAGTCATATACCCAATTATAGAGTCATAACCCCGCCCTTACCTTAGATTGAATGTCGCTCTACGATTTTCCGATTGAACCCCACTTTGCCTCTTTTCTTCTTTGCTCTGCAACTTCTACGTTCTCTTTCTCTCTTCCAACCCTTATTCCTCTTTTTCTTCTTGACAAAAACCTATTTTTCCATTATTATAACTAAACTCGATAATATTATTATTTCCATTGGACCTAATTCTCACACCCCCTTAATACTACGTCTATCACCAAAACAAGCCTAACAACTAATACTATTAATTCCATTATTATTATTATTATTATTATTATTATTATTATTATTATTATTATTATTATTATTATTATTATTATTATTATTATTATTATTATTAATCAACTAATTAATTAACTAATAATAATCTAGAAATTTATGCTAACAATTCACAACACCTCATAACTTCAACAAATAACTCGAAAATAATTTAATTAAATAGTTAATTAAATAAACATGCGTTACAACTCTCTCCCACTTAGAATATTTCCGTTCTCTAAAATTGACCTTATTCGAATAACTCTGGATAGGAGTCTCGCATCTTGCTCTTCAACTCCCAAGTCATACTTTCTCCGCAGCTCCTAGCCAAACTACTTTCACCAAAGCAATCTCCTTACCTCTTAGAGTCTTCATTTCACGATCCACGATTCGTACAAGCATCGTCTCCACAGTAAGATTATCCAGTACTTGCATATCATCCATATGAATCACATGAGATGGATCTGAAATATACTTCCAGAGTTGTGACACATGGAACACATCATGCAAATTCAAAAGATTAGGCGGTAAATCCACTCTATAAGCAACATTCCCAACTCTGTCCGAAATTTAGCATGGACCAATAAAATTAGAAGTGAGTTTCTTAGACTTCAACGCTCGCCCAACACCAGTCACAGGTGTAACTCTCAAAAACACATGGTCACCTTCTTGAAATTCTAAATCTTTCCTTCGCTTGTAATGATAACTCTTCTGTCTACTTTGGGAAGCTTTCATCTTTTCTCGAATTAACTTCACCTTCTCAGTAGTCTCACGAACAAGTTCAGGTCCAAGTACTACACTTTCTCCAGATTCATGCCAACATAAAGGAGTTCTACATCTTCGACCATACAATGCTTCAAAAGGTTCCATTCCAATACTAGAATGGTAACTGTTATTATAAGTGAACTCTATCAACGTAAGATAAGTATCCCACAAACCTCCCTGCTCAAGAACACATGCTTTCAACAAATCTTATAACGACTGAATAGTCCTCTCTGTCTGACCATTCGTCTGAGGATGATACGCTGAACTCAACCTCAACTTAGAATCCAACGCCTCTTGCAAAATTTTCCAAAAATCTGAAGTAAACCTTGGATCTCTATCCAAAATAATACACAAAGGAACACCATGCAGCTTTACAGTCACACTAGTGTAAATCTCCGCCAACTTCGACATTGGAAAACTGATGTTAATAGGAATAAAATGAGCCTACTTCATAAGCCTATCAACAATCACCCAAATTCTATCATGTCCCCTTGAAGTATTAGGTAATCCCGTCACAAAGTCCATCGAAATGCTATCCTGTTTCCATTCTGGAACTTCTAACGGTTGCATCAACCCTGCAGGCTTCTGATGTTCAACTTTCGACTTCTGACAAGTCAAACATGCATACATAAACTTCACCACGTCACGCTTCATTCCAGGCCACCAAAACAAACTCTTCAAATATTGATACATTTTTGTAGCTCCCGGATGAATGCTTAGCTTGCTTCTATGACTTTCCTCGAGAAACACTTTCTTCATCTTTGCATCATCAGGAATACAAATTCGATTGCGGAATCTCAACGCACCTTGTGTATCTAACTTAAAGTATTTATTCTTGGACTGATCGATCCCAACCATCGAGTCTACCAATTTCACGTCCAACTTTTGAGCTTCTTTGATATTGTTCAGAAATTAATTAGTAATCTTCAACATCCCCAACATAACACTTTATGGTGTCACCTCACAAACTAAGCTCATATCTCTGAACTGTTTAATTAATTCCAACTCTTTAACCATCATTGCTGACATATGTAAAGTCTTTCAACTTAACGCATCAGCCACCACATTTGCTTTTCTTGGATGGTAATTCAAACCGAAATCGTAATCCTTTAACAACTCCAACCATCTTCATTGTCTCATATTCAATTACTTCTGATCAAATAAATACTTTAAACTCTTATGGTCGCTAAATACTTCAAATCTAGAACCATAAAGATAGTGCCTACAAATCTTCAACACAAAAACAACTATGACAAGTTCTAAATCATACGTAGGATAGTTCTTTTCATGAGTCCTCAACTGCCTTGACGCATAAGCAACCACCTTTTCATTCTGCATAAGCACACCTCCTAAACCCATCTTAGAAGCATCACAATATACCACAAAATTTTCTCCTGGATTAAGTAATGCCAAAATTGGAGCCGACGTCAATCTCTTCTTCAATTCCACAAAACTTTCCTCACATTGAACGCCCCATACAAAAGCTCTACCTTTACAAGTCAGCTTAGTCAACGGAAGTGCCAACTTAGAAAAACCTTTGATAAACCTTCTATAATAACCAACTAATCCCAAAAAGCTTCTAATTTTGGTAGCCGATTCAGAGTTTCCCATTGCAACATAGGATTTACTTTGGATGGATCTACAACAATGTCACTACCTGAGATCACATGACCAAGAAAACTATCCTCCTTTAACCAAAATTCACACTTAGACAACTTTGCATACAACTTCTTCTCTTTAAAAACTTACAATACTATTCTTAAGTGTTCTGCCTGATCTTCTTCCGATTTAGAGTAAATCAAAATTTCATCAATGAACACCACTACAAACCGATCCAAATAAGTATGAAAGATATAGTTCATGTATTCCATGAATACTCCCGGCACATTAGTAACACCAAAAGGCATCATCGAATACTCATAATGTCCATAACATGTTCTGAAAGCCATCTTCTGGATATCTTCATCCTTCACTTTAATCTTATGGTAGCCCGACCTCAAATCAATCTTACTAAACACACAAGCATCTACCAATTGATCCATCAAGTCATCTATTCTTGGAAGCGGATACTTGTTCTTAATCGTCACTTTATTCAATTGCCTATAATCAACACAAAGCCTCATACTTCCATCTTTCTTCTTTACTAGCAACATTGGAGCTCCCTATGGTGATACACTTGGTCTCAAAAACTTCTTTTTAAGTAACTCTTCCAATTGCTTCTTTAACTCTGACAATTCAGATGCAGATATCCTGTATGGTTCCATAGAAACAGGTCTGGTACCAGGTACAAGATCAATAGCAAATTCAACTTCTCTTTCTGGTGGTACATCAGGGATTTCATCAGGGAAAACTTCAGTAAATTCACACACCACTTGCAATTCCCCAATTACATCTTGATTCTCGACAGATATCAACGCCATTAACAAGAACATTTGATCCTCTTCTTGTATCAACTGCCACAACTGTCTAGCAGACAACAAACCAACTTCCTCTTCTTCAGGAGTAGAAAACCTCATCGACTTGTTATAACATTTAATATGAACATAGTTATTCTCTAACCAGTTCATACCTAAGATCACATCTAACCCACTTAAAGGCAAATAAACTAAATCAGCAGCATCTCTCTATTCATAGAAGACAACACCAGACCCGATATTTTAACATATTCAGCAACAATAAAACAATGAGTAGCACCGATATCAATAATAGTAATTAAAGGAGTACTATTAATGAAACATGTACCTCTGATGATTCTGTCCTTATTAGCCGTCTGACTCTCAGCCAAAGCGAACACCTTTCCACTGGTTTACGTCTTCTTTGGTTTATGACACTGACTACCAATGTGTCCTTCTTCACCATAATTGAAACAAATCATATATTTATGCTTGCATTCAGATACAACATGTCCAGTCTTACCACAACGTAAACACCTCTTTACCTCAGCAGTACAAGCATTGCTCTTATGCCTAGGTTTTCCATATTTGAAACAAGCCACGCCAGCAGGAGCATCTACCCCACTAGTTCTCTGACCCTGAGCAACTTTTTGTTTACCTTTACCATCTGGGGCATCATACGACTTACCACGATTCTGTTGGTGCTTACCCCTCTTCTCATTGATAATCTTATAGTGAGCATTATTATCCTATTCATAGATCTTGCAACTATCAATCAAATCAGCAAAGACACGAATCTTCTGGTATCCAACTGCCTTTTTGATCTCTGGGCGCAACCCGTTCTCAAACTTGATGCACTTTGAAAACTCAGCATTAGCCTCACTATAGTGCGGATAAAACTTATCCAACTCCACAAACTTTGCAGCATACTCAACAACCGACATACTCCCTTGCTTCGGCTTAAGAAATTCAATTACCTTCTTACCACAAACATCTTCATGGAAATACTTCCTCAGAAAATACCTGCGGAGCACAACCCAAGTGACATTTTAACCTGCAGCTTCTAACCTCTGACACGTCTCTAGCCAGCAGTCATCAACTTCGACTGATAGCATATGAGTTCCATATCGAACCTTCTGCGCTGGAGTGCAGTCCGTCAACAGAATATCCTCTCAATCTCTTTCAACCAATCCAACGCTCCTTCAGGATCATACTTACCCTTTAAGGTAGGCGGATTCTCCCTCTGGAAGGTCGCCAAACTACGAGATCCAACATTCCCGTTAGCGTTCGGTTGATTCTCCATAGCATGCACCATTACCTCTAAAGCAGCAGCAAGTGCAACATAATTCCTTCCAACCATTTCAACTTATCACTACAACATAAACAACAGTTAAAACTCAAGGTAACAAAACTTGATTATTAGACAAAACTACGACTCGACAACTTGGTCAGACGAACCGACTTGCTCTGATACCAACTTGTAGCACCCCAATTCTACTCGACAATTAATATAAAAATCAGTTATAAAATTTTCGACAACCGAATCAGGATGCTACAATTACAACTTAAAACAACGACATTCATTACAGATACATAACACATTAAACTGTAATGATCCAACATTAACATAGTTTAATCTTTTAAACCAAGAATTGTCATAACTACACAGCGGAATCATAAAATTTGACTTAAAAGAATGTAACATCTTTATCCAACTGAAAAAACTCCAAATAACAAGTACTTAATGGAAATCAACTTAAAGTTCAACAAATGAAATGATAACAACAATAAATCCACAAGCGTTCATCCCCTCGAGTGTTACGTATCATAGCAATGACACCGACTCGAACTACTGAAGGTAAATCGCCTTCACTCGGGATTACCTGCATGTTACCAACATCAGGGTAACATTCAAACATAAGGGGTGGGATATGAACAATATAATCGGATGTAAGATAAATATTACATTAGAATTAGTTTATGCACAATCACCACTTCGCAACTTTAAACGACATCAATCACAACAAAACTTCAACGAAACATAACAAATAATTTATCAACACAACAACTCAAATATGAAACATGGAATACAACTTATTTCTATGCACATGCATGTGGTACCAATGGAGCAGAACTTCCAACTTAGAAATTTTGGCAATTAATAGAGGTAGCAAAAAGGCATAAGCCTTCAACTTAATATTTTACCAATCCAGGCCAACTTAACGAGCATCAGCTCCAACATGATATGCCATGTATGCGGCAACATGATTAAATTCAACCTCAACAACAACAACATATAACAACATTGGCATAAGCCTACAACTCAATAATTTCCAATAAATAGAGGCAACACAACAAAATGCATCACTAGCAACTTCAATAATTAGTAACAACAACACAACAACTTACACATGCCAATAATGTTATTAACACATTCCTGTTAAAGCACTTCCACTAAATTATCCTGCTGCTAATCCTCATTAATAGTTTTATGCTAAATTAATGAAGCTATTATTTTCCTGCAACTTAAATTATCTCTATTGCTACTACTTTTTTGGTTACTACTGTTTTTGTTATTTGCTACTAGCTTTGCAACTAAAAACCGTACTAGTTACTAATTCTGTACATTATTAATTTCGCCTACTATATTATACTAACCTACAAATTATTCACTTCTGTCACTAATAAATAACCTCTACTTATATTCATTCTTTTCTAACCCTGCTACATCTTTTCTCTACCAAGCTACTAAGTAACAGACACGGAAGCCAGACACAAACAATTAAAAAGAGACACAATAATTGGGTTTGTGCCCCTCGACAGGGACGACAATCTTTCCCAATTAACCACATATATTAAGCATATAACCTCCACTAATCACATTAATTAAAGATATTACACGACTTTACAGAAAAAACTCCTACATAATATTAGTCATATACCTAATTATAGAGTCAGAACTCCACCCTTATCTTAGATTGAAGGTCGCTCTATGATTTACCGATCGAACCCCACTTTGCCTCTTTTCTTCTTTGCTCTACAACTTCTACGTTCTCTTTCTCTCTTCAAACCCTTATTCCTCTTCTTCTTCTTGACAAAAACCTATTTTTCTATTATTATAACTAAACTCAATAATATTATTATTTCCATTGGACCTAATTCTCACACCCCCTTAATACCACGTCTATCACCAAAACAAGCCCAACAACTAATACTATTAATTCCAACATTCTTATTATTATTATTATTATTAATCAACTAATTAATTAATAATAACCTAGAATATATGCCAACAATTCACAACACCTCACAACTTCAACAAATAACTCAAATAATTTAATTAAATAGTTAGTTAAATAAACGGGCGTTACACGAGTCAACCATGACTATTACCCGAGTCAAAGTGAATTTTATTTAAGTTAGGAAAGACCTTGAATCAAATCAAGTCATTTAGCACAAAAATCTAAATTTTATATTTACTCATGATTCGAGTCTAACAAAATTGTGTCTCGATTCAAGCTTAAAAAATCATGTTTCAAGTCTTCTAACTTGTGATTCAAGTCATACATTTTTAATTTTAATCAATTTGCTCAATTTTAAAATAATTGAATGGTTTCAACCTAACTGAGAATTAGGAATAACTACGAGGTACACCAACTACGATAAATAATAAATTGAAAATACGACAAAATGATAAATAAAAATATCTAAAATACAGAAAAATGTCAAACTACACATGAAATCACACTATTACCAACAAATCAATTTCATATTGCCTATAGGAAAATAAGCAACTTCAATTCCTAAGAAGTAGAAAAGAGTGTCTAAATCCTTCATCTCAAATTGCATGGTTAATTGAACTTTCAAATCATCAATCTCGTTAACATCATCACATGTAATAATCATATCAAAAACATATAATGATAGTAAAATATGAGTAATAGAGGTGGTCATAACAAACAAAGTCGAATCATGATCACTAGAGAGAAAAATCAAGAGATGAAATAACAATGGTACACTTCTCAAACCAAGCACGTGGACTTTGTTTCAAACCATATTGAGCCTTCTTAAATTTACACACTTCCCCTTAATTATGAGGAACACTTGGTAGAGGAGCTATATACACTTTCTCATCTAGAGAATCATTTAGAAACACATTTTTAACATCCATTTGAAAAATATGTCATTGATGAACCTATGAAACATCAATAAGAGTGTGAATAGTAGTCATCTTAGCTATTGGAGCAAAGGTTTCTTCATAATTCATATCATATAGCAACAAAACATACTTTGTAGTGCTCAAATGACCCATCAAATTTAATTTTTATTTTGTATACCCAAAGAGATCCAATAGCACATTTTTTTAGGAGGAAGATGTACTAATTTTCAAGTATCTACTTTCTACAAAGCTGAAAGTTCTTATATCATAACTTATTGCCAAATAGGATCAATAAAAATATTTTTATAGGAATAGGACTTACACAAATTGTGAAAAGAGGTACAAAAGAAGAAAAGGAATCAGAGTAAGTGGAATAGAGAAAATCTGATAATAAAGTAGATTTATAAAGTATATATATTTATTTATTTATTTATATGTTGGGCCATCTTGAGGAGCATCTAAATTAGGTCAAGAGACACACACAAGTGAAAGAGATACCACATATTCACCCAAAACTTTAAGGTAATATGTATATGGGTCTTCTCACGTATAAAGTGCTCAACATCCACTATTTCAAGCAATGTGGGACTAACAACTCACACTTGCACATAATAATCTCCTCCTCAAGTGTAAATTCATCCATTATGCTCCCCTCAAGTAGAAGCTCTTTCATCCACATACATTTGTACCTCCATTAAGGCACTTCAATGGGATACGCCGCCGGACCACAACCATGTCTGAAAGACTTTTGATACAAGAAGTTGGTCCCTTAGTTGAACCATCGACTTTAATACCACTGTTGGATCATCTTGAGGAGAATCCACATTGGGTCAAGAGCAACACACAAGTGAAAAAGATACCATAGATTCACCTAAAATCTTAAGGTGATACGTGTATGATTCTTCTTACTTATAAAGTACTCAACCTTCATTATTCTAAGCAATATGGGACTAACAACTCACACTCGCATACAGTTGTGGAAGGTTGTTGGGTAATTGTGAAGACAAGATTGATGTCAGTATCATGAGTATAAATAGTAGCAGTCATGCACTTTTCAAAATTAAAATCACTAAAAACACCATCATTAAGACCAAAAAGATCAATATGGGTTAGTTCTAAACTACCATTAATTTGATAATTCGAGAAAAAAAAATGGAATCGTTCAAGAAATACAACATGACGAAAAACATAAAATTTTCTTGGTTGAGGGTCATAACAATGATAGTCTTTTTAACCATCCTCAAAACCAAAAAAACACATATGATAGAATAATAAGACAAGCTACTACGTTCTACTTGTGGATGAAGAACAAAGCAAGTAGAACCAAAGAATTTTAAAGAAGAATACTTAAGGATATAATCATACAATTTTTAGAAATGAGACAAACATGGAGAAATAGTTGATGATATTCTATTAATATATTGAACAAAATTAACAAATGTTTCACCCCAAAACTCACTAGGAACCAGTGGCGGAGCCAGCGTCCGGCCAGGTAGGGCAGCTGCCCAGGCTCCGCCCCGAAACCCCTTTCACCTCTACGCCCTTGCGATTACCGTCACCAATTTCAGAGCCGCGAATCCGCAACCACGCATTATCGACCGACCGCACCGAAGCAAGCCCATCGGCAACCTCACTCCTCCGCACGCACAGCCAGGCCGTACAGATCAGCTTCGACCACCACAAATGACTTCAACTCTAACAATCGACCACCACCGCCATGTGAGTACTTCAATCTTTCTTCTGGTGTTTTCTTCATTTATTTTGAAATTGAGATGGAAAGGAAGAATGAAAGAGAAGGGATGAGTATTTAGAGAGAAAGTTTGAAGTATGAGAGAAAAATAAAGCTAATGTGAATGTTCTGGTTCCATGAGTCATAAAGCCACTGTATTTGTTTCACCTCTTTAGTTCTTTTATTTAGTAATATTATTATAGTTTATAATTTTGGTTTAGTTTTAACATTTGGTTATTGTTACAATTCTAAATTACGTTAAGATTTTGCTAATGTGGGTTTAAGTTTTTTTTTGCCTAATCTATTAGATAACCATCACACCTCCCCATTTTTTTTACTTACACCCTTTAATTTCTAATCATACAATTGCTTTATTTAAGTCAATTTATTTAATTGTTTTGATTTAATTAATTAGATTTAAAAAAGGAATATCAAATCAAGATAAAAAAACCAAAAAAAAAATAGATTTTTAATTCATCTAATTAATATAGCAAGAATTAAAAATATATATGTTCTTTAATTGGGCTAATTAGATCTTTAATATTACACATATTTGAGATTTTTTTCCTGAGTCAAAATAATTTAAAGTTCTACAAATAATATGGTGTCCTTCTTCGAGAAATTAAGTTGGTCGACATATCGTTTATCGGTTTATTATTCAAAAATCAAATAATCAAATCTCACGCGACTAACCAAAATTACTATATTTCATGACGAGTAACACGTATCAGACTCACTCACTCTGCGTATAAAAAATATTCAACCAAACACCAAATCTTTTTTTTCTTCAAATTAAATTAATTCGAACAATTAATTTTCGGAAAGAAATACGAGTATATTAACTACGCACTTGGTCTCAATAAACTCCACTATTCACACTCCTAGACTACGTATGCGGGAAATTCAAATATATTTTGCAATCTATAAAAAACACTGTTGTGAATTCAATGCCAATAACAAAGTATAGAATAAAGGGAGGAATAATGAACAGGGAAGAAGAAGAACACAAGAATTGGTTATAACTGCTATTCTTTACTTTCTCTTTAAAACAAGATTACAAGTTTACAAGAATAACAAATAACCCTCTCACCCTAATATTAGGATTTGCTGTGATGCAATGATGAGAGACTAGTATGCTATTTATAATAAAACCTAACATACTAACTAATGGGCTTTTTCCACAAGGCCCATTATACAAGCTAACTTAATAATCAAGCTAACTTAACAAATTAGGGTTTAAACACTAAAACCTAATTTAACAAGCATTTTTCGACAAATACATGCTAGACCCTTCTTCGACTACAGCATGTACTTCGATCATACTAGAGTTCGATCCAAAATCCCACAAGCATTTTTCGAAAAATACATGCTAGACCCTTCTTCGACTACAGCATGTACTTCGATCATACTAGAGTTTGATCCAAAATCCCACAAATCTCCACCTTGGACCTAACTCTACAGCATCAAGAGACACTAACTAGCTTTCTTCATGCAGCTTTATCAACTGCATACAGTGGAAAAACTTGCAACTTGGCAATGTTTTGGTGATCATATCAGCGGCATTGTGATCTGTCGAGACCTTCAGCACTTGGACTTCTCCACGCTCGATTACCCCTCTGACGAAATGCAGCCTCACATCTATGTGCTTGGTTCGCTCATGATAGGCTGAGTTCTTCGACAGGTGTATTGCACTTTGACTATCACATTTAACAGTGATACCTTGACCTTGAAGTTTCAGCTCCTTTGCAAAACCTTCAAGCCACAATGCTTCTTTCACAACTTCAGTTAGGGCAATATATTCTGCTTCAGTAGTTGATAAGGCAACAACCTTCTGAAGAGTTGCTTTCCAACTAATTGCTGTACCAAACATAGTGAAAACATATCCAGAAATAGATTTTCTGGAATCCATACAGCCTGCATAATCAGAGTCAACATAGCCTTCGACTGCTGCTTTACTATCTTCACCCAAGGCTCCACCATAAATTAAGACTCTGTTCAGAGACCCATTTATGTACCTTAGAATCCACTTTAACGCTTGCCAGTGAGCCTTTCCAGGATTCGCCATGTACCTGCTTACAAGACTTACTGCATATGCTATGTCGGGTCTAGTACAAACCATAGCATACATCAAAGAACCAACTATATTAGCATATGGGATGCTATTCATATAGGTTCTTTCAACATCAGTACTGGGACATTGATCAATACTCAGCTTGAATTGAGGGTTTGTTGGAGTCACAACAGGCTTTGAGTTCGACATACCAAACTTGTCAAGAATCTTTCGTAGGTATGCCTCTTGAGACAAGCATAATTTCGACTGCTTTCTATCTCTTCGAATGTCAATCCCAAGAATCCTAGATGCAGCTCCCAGATCCTTCATGTCAAACTCCTTATTGAGTTCAGCCTTCACCCTCATTACATCTTCGACATTGTTGCTTGCTATCAGAATATCATCAACATAAAGCAACAAAATTACAAATGAATTTTCAGGTCGAAATCTGGAGTAAACACAATGGTCGAACTGACTTCTAATGAAACCTATGTGTTCCATGAACTTGTCGAATCTCTTATTCCACTGTCGAGGAGATTGTTTAAGTCCATATAAAGATCTCTTCAGTTTGCACACATAATCTTCTTTCCCCTTTTCGACATACCCTTCAGGTTGCCTCATCAGGATTGTTTCATCTAAGTCACCATACAAGAACGCAGTCTTCACATCCATTTGTTCCAGTTCAAGGTCGAACTGAGCCACCATGGCAAGCAACATTCGGATGGATCTGTGCTTCACAACAGGGGAAAATACATCATTGAAGTCGACACCTTCTTTCTGAGTGAAACCCCTTGCGACTAATCTTGCCTTGTACCTCTTCGACATTACTCCTTCAATTCCTTCCTTAACTTTGAAAATCCACTTACAGCTGACTAACCTTGCCCCAACAGGTTTCTTGATTAGTTCCCAAGTGTGATTATCATGAAGAGATTTCATCTCATCATGCATGGCCTTTAGCCATTCAGCCTTCATTCGACTCCTTATAACTTCCTTATAATCTCTAGGTTCTTCGTCTAGAACTTCACTTGCAGAGATTAAGGCATAAGCTACAAGATCTGCATATCCAAGTCTCTGAGGTGGTTTTATGACTCTTCTTTGCCTATCTCTCGACAATAGGTAGTCATCAACAGTTTCCTCAACATCATCAGAATCTTCTGTTTCTTCTTCGACTTCATCTGGGATACGCATTTCAGCATCAACATGCTCCACCTCAACAGGAATCTCTACCTGTTCCAGCTCTTCGTCAACATCATCAGTTTTCTTGAAAGCCATTTCAGTTTCATTGAAAACTACATCTCGACTGGTGATACACCTCCTGTAACCTGGCTCTAGGCACCATAGCCTATAAGCTTTCACTCCTTCAGGGTATCCCATAAACATGCATTTCAGAGCTCTAGGTTCGACCTTGTCTTGCCTAATGTGAGCATAGGCTACACAACCAAATACTCTTAGTTTGTCGAGATCTGGTGGATGTCCCGACCAAACTTCTTCAGGTGTCTTCATATCTAACGCTGTCGAAGGACATCTGTTTATCAGATATGCTGCTGTCGAAACAGCCTCAGCCCAAAACACCTTCTTTAATCCCGCACTAGTCAACATGCATCTAACTCTCTCCAAAATAGTTCGATTAAACCTTTCAGCCAAACCATTTTGTTGTGGAGTACCTGCGGTAGTTCTGTGCCTTGCAATACCAGAGGCAACACAAAAACTGTCGAACGCCTCATTGCAAAACTCAAGGCCATTGTCGGTTCTCAACCTCTTTACCTTTCTGCCAGTTTGATTTTCGACAAGAGTCTTCCAACTTTTGAAATTCTCAAAAGTTTCATCCTTAGTCTTCTGGATGAATACCCATAACTTTCTGGAATAGTCATCTACTATGGATAGAAAATACTTTGCTCCTGAATGTGATGGACACCTTGCAGGCCCCCAAAGATCAGCATGGATGTAATCAAGGGATCCATGTGTTCTTTGTTTGCCTTTGTTGAACTTCATTCTACAGGACTTTCCAAGTACACAGGGTTCACAAAACTTCAGCTTTTCGACTTTATCTCCACCAAGCAGATTTTGTTTCCCTAATTCAACCAGACCCCTTTCACTGACATGGCCCAATCTCATGTGCCAAATTTCTGTTTTCGACAAAGGTTTCGTGGATGCAACATTTGTCGAACCACTTACAACTTCAGCCTCAAGGGTATACAAGCCTTGTTTCTTCACGCCTCTCAAGACTTCCTTCGACCCTTTCATGACTCTCAGGATACTTTTCTCTCCTTGAAAAACATATCCTTTCTTGTCGAATTCACCAAGAGAAATCAAATTTCTCTTCAAATCAGGTACATACCTGACTTCAGTCAACAATCTTATTGACTCATCATGGAGCTTGAATCTCACAGATCCAACGCCTGCAATCTTGCAAGCTTTGTTGTTTCCCAGCAATACAGATCCACCATCTTGATCACATAATTCTTCGAACAAGTCTTTGTTTGGAGTCATGTGCCAAGTGCATCCAAAATCCATAATCCACTCCTTCGACGAGTTGTTGCTTGAAACCACAAGAACATCAGATGATTCGAAATTATCTTGGACAATAGCTGCGTTGCCATTATCCTTACCTCCATGATCTTTCAGGCGTTCAGGGCACACCTTTCTTGTGTGACCTACTTTCTTACAGTGATAGCATCTAATACCAGATGCATCACCATTATAAGACTTCGACTGATTTTTACCTTTCCTCTTGTCGAATTTTCCTTTAACAGCCAAACCTTCACCAACCGTCGAAGGTTTATGCTCCTTACGTTCGTTCAAGTCCTTAGAGTACAAAGCTGATTGAACTTCTTCAAAGGTCAGGGACTCTCTTCCATACAAGAGGGTTTCTTTGAAGTGAGCATGTGATCTGGGCAAAGCGCACAACAATAACAGCGCTTGATCTTCATCATCAATCTTTACATCAATATTTTCAAGATCAAGAATCAGCTTGTTGAACATATCCAACTGCTCAGCCAACACTTTGTCTTCAATCATCTTGAATGAATACAAAGCTTGCTTCAGGTAGAGTCGATTTACCAGAGATTTGGTCATATATAAACTTTCAAGTTTCACCCATAACCCTGATGCCGTCGTCTCCTTTGATACCTGTCGAAGAACCTTATCACCAAGGCTCAACAAAATTGCGCTGTGTGCTTTCTCGATCATGGCCGTCTTCTCTCTTTTTGTTAACGCAGCGTCCATCGCCGTCACTCCCTTCAACGCTTCCAAACAACCCTGCTGAACCAGTAGGGCTTTCATCTTCAAGCGCCATAGACCGAAATCATTCACTCCGGTGAACTTTTCAATCTCATACTTTGTTGAAGGCATCTTCTCCACGCTCACCGCACCAATTGTTGTGAATTCAATGCCAATAACAAAGTATAGAATAAAGGGAGGAATAATGAACAGGGAAGAAGAAGAACACAAGAATTGGTTATAACTGCTATTCTTTACTTTCTCTTTAAAACAAGATTACAAGTTTACAAGAATAACAAATAACCCTCTCACCCTAATATTAGGATTTGCTGTGATGCAATGATGAGAGACTAGTATGCTATTTATAATAAAACCTAACATACTAACTAATGGGCTTTTTCCACAAGGCCCATTATACAAGCTAACTTAATAATCAAGCTAACTTAACAAATTAGGGTTTAAACACTAAAACCTAATTTAACAAGCATTTTTCGACAAATACATGCTAGACCCTTCTTCGACTACAGCATGTACTTCGATCATACTAGAGTTCGATCCAAAATCCCACAAGCATTTTTCGACAAATACATGCTAGACCCTTCTTCGACTACAGCATGTACTTCGATCATACTAGAGTTCGATCCAAAATCCCACAAACACAAACAAAACCGCGAACTACAAAATGAGACTCTGATTCCTCCTAAGAGGATACGTAGGCATACGATCAAAAATCGTGACGAGTTCCAGGTTATTCTGTTATCTGTTTTCTATTTCTTATATTCTGCATTTGATTAACTCTGTATTTTGTTTCAAAGATACAATTACTAATGTATACTAATCTCAGCCTAATACTAATCTCACTGGAGTCACTGGAGTTTAGTATACACTAGTATATGTTATTTTGATTGATGAGTATTTATATATTATATACAATGTGAATTTGCGATCTTTAATTTTTCGCCCAGGCTTTATAATATTTCTGGCTCTGCCACTGCTAGGAACTGAAGCATACAACAAAAGGAAACACGCAATCTCAACAATGGAACAATGTTTCTTTAATAAACTCCATTCTATTAAGGATTATTACTACAAGATGTATGGGGAATATTACCATCATATTCAACTAATTCATATAATTTATTATAGGTATATTAGCCTTCTAAATCACAATAGAAGCACTTTATAACAACATTATGTTGAGATTTAACCATCAAACGAGACATATGATAAAATTCAAAAGAAAATCATAACGGTTTTTTATAAGGTAAACCCAATAATAAATTGATAAACAAACATAATATTTAGATCTACCTTTAGTTGAACCTGTGATGGACCCCATACATCAATGTGAGCTAAGTTAAATGGTGCATATGAAATCGAAACACTTTTATTAAAAGGTGTAATACGGTGGGAGAACTGACTTGGGATATTTTACGTTTGATCGCAATTGTTGCAGTTAGCAAGAGTCGCCACCGAATTTTCTTTTATCCAATAAGGAAAGGCTGAAAAGAACATGAAAGACCTTTGAGATTATTTTCTTGAGTTCAGGGGGTAGATTATGAAAAGGGAAGGTGTTAGCATCCTTTTCATCCATAGTTATCTATGGGCTCTTAGTTGCTTGCTAGATCACTTGCTTTGTTTGAAAATATGATTTGTGGTGGTTTTTGAAAGTATTTTTGAAAAGGCGCCTTCGTTTAGACAAACTTTGTAATGGTTCTCGTTTTGTAAGAACGTATACAAAGTGTTAGACTTTTGAAAATATTTCATGTTTTGAAAGTGTTTTGCATGTGTTTGTTTTGAAAGTGTTTGGTTGTGTTTGTTTTGAAAGTGAGCAAGCAACTAAGAACGTTTCTACCTACTCAAAAGTCTTTTGTTCATTTCTCTCCTTTCCTTTGATATTGCTATTGATTGGTAAGAAGCATTATCTTTGGATGTAAAGGGACGGGCGTGGATCATCGTATAATCATGATAGTAATGTTGTGAGATATCTTAGCACTTTTATTGAGGGACTAAGATCATTTGCAATGCAACATTCGTAGCGTCATCGAGGAACTATTATCTTGTATTTTTTATTGTTTTTGCTAAGACATCTCACATGCGTAACATGACCATTTTTTAAGCAACAAGTGGAGTTAACCTTAGGGGTGCATGTGTGAATAGTGTGTTTATTTTTTCATGCTTGGTTTATCTTGAATTAGGATTCTCTAAGCATTGATTTTATCTTTCCATACAAACTCTAATTTACTAGCATTGATATGAAAGCGATAAATTGCGGGGATTGCAAGAAATTAAACCTAATTATCTATTACAACCATATTGAAACTTGAATAATGTACAAGAATTGAAAGGAATATAATGTACAAGGATATAAATGGAAAATAAATGGATTTTTGTTTAGACTTTGTTAAGGAAAATGGTTCTTGACCTAATTAATTAAAGAGAATAAAATAATTAACCTAAGGGAAATTAAACTTAAATTAATAAAAGAAATTAATTTTTTTAAAGAAAACAAGTTTTTATTTTTTTAGGGTTTTGTTTGCAAAAGTTTGAATTAGATTAAACTAATACAAAAAATTAGTTAATTAAAAGAAAACATAAGTTCTAAATTAAACTTGATTAGTAAAGAGAAAATAAGATAAACTAAACCTAAGTAATATTTATTTATGAAGAGAAATTAATATTGAAGATAAGAAGTTTATTTTTGTCTTTTTGTATTTTTTTTAAAGGAATAAAATATAAGTATATAGAATGCAAATAATAAATAAAAAAATATTTTTGGATTTTTTTATTTAATAAATAATAATAATAATAATAATAATAATAATTAATAATAATAATAATAATAATAATAATAATAATAATAACAATAAAAATAAAAATAAAGAAAATAAAACAAAATATGAAAAAAAATAAAGTCAGGAGGTAAAAATGGAATTTAGGGTATTTGTTAGGAAAAAACAGTTTTTGTCTACTAGGCCTGGCCCAAGTTTGTTTTTTTTTTCTTTTGTAAGTCAGAAAAAAATAAAATATGAATGGGTTAGGGATTGTGTTAGTGAAACAGGGGGTTAAAACCAAAAAAATGATAAAGCCCAATTGATTCAGGGCCCAGGCGCGCATGGTTCAAACAAAAGATGAAAAATGTTAAAAAATGCGCATGGTTCAAACAAAAGATGAAAAATGTTAAAAAAATATGCAAAATGGTAGCGCTGGGGCTTGAACCCATGCCCTTGACCATAAACGCGCACTGCCTTACCACTGGGGTGGCTATACATCCGTTAATTTAAACAAAACCATAAATATATATTACAAATCCATTTCTAGAAATGAACTTCATCTTCAACCTCGAGCCAGGGTCCCTGTATCTCATTCGTTTCTCATCCATTCTCAAAACTTCCAACATCAAACTTGTTAGAAATTTTACCAGGATTTCAGAAATGTAAACAATTTAGACTAACAATCAAAGATGAGCATGTATTTATAAAAGTACCAAATCCTGAACTAACATTTTTCAGATTTTCAAACTTAAAATTCTCTAAGCTCAGGCAAAATAAATGAAAACTATGGATATGTACAGCTTCAGGGCAATGATATATATATTTTGTCTTTGAAAATGAAAGTATAACAATGCCTAAATGAAGAGATGAAAGTTCAGAAAAATACATCAAGAACTGGAAATCGTGAAATGAGTTTGAGCTGCTTTTAAAGAGTTGTGATGATCAGGTTAGCTTCCTTGGACCTCTAGGAAGCTAATGCAATGCTTAGCTTGAGCTATGGATGGTTGGAATGGTCTAGAGAAGTCAAGTTGCAGACCTCTGTTTTTGGTTATGGAGGATGGTGATGGAGATGTTAAAGTTCCAAAACAAGGACATGGATGGATTATATTTGAGGTATAGAAGCTTTGTAAATGATTTTGAGGGAAAACGCGCGAGGGAAATGAAAGATACAAGTTTAAGGGTAGGATTGTGTATCAATGGTGTTTTTTGAGCAATTTCTGTTTTGTGAGTGTTTGAGGGAGTTTCAAGGCCTTAGCATTTGTTTACTAGCTCATAAATAATTCCTCTATTTATAAGCAAAAGGTTTGGAGTGCTCTAGTTGATCAGAATTCAAATTTACATGTTTAAGCTCAACATGTGATTTTTTGACAAAACAAGTTTCCATGCCTTATACTTGGTTCATAGAGTTATTAACCACTTAAACATAATACCTCTGACTTTGTGGATGGAGTGTAATCAAATAAAACAAGTTAGGAGCTCAAGAAGCTGACTTTGTGCATAAAGCTTGCTTTACAAGAATGGATATGTTACTTTCTCGCCCAAAATGGCAAATTGACTTGGATAGTGCTTGAATCAATTGGATAATGGTTAAATCAATTGTTTAAACCATTAGTTATGGAGTGAAACACAAGTTTAAAGCCTGCAAAGCAAATATTATGCAGCATGGACTTGGGATTTGAATTCTTGCATATCACAAAATGACCTATAATTCAAGAATGAAACCCTAACTTCATCTCTTCGATTCTCCTTGCTCAAGAATGATTTCAATGTGTTATTGGACATTTTGGAAAGCTTGTAACATCCTCTACAACCTTTATGTTGGACATTTTTGAAGAATTAACTTGGAACCATGTGAAAAGTTACTATGAAGTTAGTACCAAAAATCTGCCTAACTAGGACAAAATTTCACTAAGTCTTTTAGTTTCATGGACATGTCTTCATAAATTCATAACTTGAAATCCAAGCATTTCTAGAAAAAGTTCTGCCCTATAATGTTTTAGATCTTATTAAGATCTACAACTTTCATGTTGGAAGTTTTCCTTGAATCATCTTGCATCATGGTGTAAATTTGGCATAAAGTTATGAAAAATGTTAACTTACTAACACTTAGAAAAATTTCCAAGTCCTAGAATTTTGACTTTTCAAAGATAATTTTAACTTTTTAATTTCTTGATGAACAAATTTCATATTTTGATATGTCTTGATGAAATATGATTTTTGAAACTTGATTTTGATCAAAATGTCAAAGTTTGACTTTTCAGTGTACATTTGACTTTTCATCAGTTGATTGAAATTCATTTGTCAGTCCGATGATCTTGAGAGGTGATTTGAACTATGCAATTAGGTCAATATGGTGCATTTGAATCCTTGAGATCATGTCTCAAACCAATAAGTCATTTTCTTGGTCAAAAGTCAAGAACTGAGCCTTCTCAATCAAAACCCTAATTTTGACCATTTTGCCCTTTTGATGTTCTGATCAAATTTCTTTGAGGAATTGTGATCCAAACTTGATCAATTTACATATATGAGTTCATAATGTTGATATGGATAAAAAATTATGAAGTTTGACTGCAAATTGACCATAGTTGACTTTTCCCTAATACAACTAATTTTAGGTCAACTGATCAACTGACTGAGCAAAAATGTGACCCAAAGCTTGAAACTTGACATGAGCAATCTTGGGGATCTAAAATGATCCATGAAAGTCATATAAGGCATTAGAAGTTCAATTATATTTGTACAAACTCAAACCCTAATTTTGAGTTGTCAGTGTTTAAGGAGGTGTCTTGAGCTGCTCAAACCTTGTGTAGTCTTTAATAAATGGAGATCTTATGAGAGATTTATTGAGAAATGAGAGGGCAAATTTTGGGGTACAACAAAAGAGAAAGTTAAAAATTTAGCAAGTTTACAGCCGAAACAATCTAAGATGTCACTGGCTTATAACTTTTCTAAAACTCTAATAGCAGTGAATTACTTTAATCTAGAAGAAGATGCATGTCCTAGTCGAGAATGTCATAAATGAAAACTAGAAGACGAAGAATTCAAACGAAAAAGAAGCTAATAAATTTGATGTGAAAGTATAAGTGCAATGCTTTAGCATCCAAGACTCAAAGCTTATCCAAAACATAAAATCTCTCTTGTCTGCAACCTGTCACAATCAGCCTCCCAAAATGTGGATCCGGCATACAACATAAAGTGAAAGAAAATGTAATAGATTAAACAGAATCACGCATACTTACAAAACCAAAACTCAAAGTAAGGTTAGGCATATAATAAACATAAGAAATGACATATCGTTTGTAGAGACCGAACCAACCCTCGCTAATGGCATATGAGTGTCATCAGCAGCCATAACCGACATAAGTGAAGCAAGATTTAAAGAAACAATGAATTAATCATCATATAACATGTGGTGTAATGCTCTAGAGTAAATGATTCATATGGAACGAGACATATCTGACAGACGAGAAGATTTCAAACCTTTAACAAAGGAGGCAAACATGGCATGTGGTTGAGTGCCAAGAATCTTTTGAAGTTAATATGCAATATCTGATATTTGAGAAGTGGTGCCAGATTAGTATAAATGACCAGAACCCAAACCAATGGTAGTAGAAGCCACAATAATAACATTGGATGATGGACTGTAAAAATTCTTTTTATTTGTTCTTAATAATTTAGAACACTGTAACTTCTAATGATATTTTCCTTCCAAAAATAGAGTTCCTTTATTTGAAATCAGATTAGAGTGACTACTTGAATTTGATTCTTGATGGAAACAAGACTTGACCAATAAGTCGTTACTCTGAACTATGAAATCAAATTAATCGTTTTACTATGTAAATCAAAACTAATTAGCTAAACCAAAAAAAAAATTATATTAAAATAACAGTTGAATCTAATTTCTTTTGCCAACAACATATTACAGTAAAATTTTGATAGTAGTTCTTTTGAATTAAATTTTCATTGTTATAATTATCTCATTGAATTAACCAAACTCTTTAATAATATGTTAACAATTAAAATGACTAAATAAAATAAAATAAAAACTAGAGTTTTAAGGCCCATTTGATTTGATTTTATAAAACTGTTTTTTTTTTTAATTTTAAATTTGAAAACATAAAATTTGTTTGATAGTCTAATTTTCCAAAAATATTTTGAAAACTATTCTTCATTTGAGAGTTTTATAAACTATGAAGTGAAATAAACAATAACGAAAAATAATATATTTTTATTAATGACAAATTTGTAATATAGTTTAACTTTAAAACTATTTTAAAAATAGAATTATCAAATATATTTTATTTAATTTTTTCTTCAAAACTTATTTTAAAAATTAATTTTTAAAATAATTTTTAAAAATTAAAATTAAAAACTCATTCAAACCAATTCTTAATATTTAAATAACATAATTTTTAAAATATAAATTACAAAAGAAAATGTATATATAACAAACTATCTTACCATAATTCAGTTATAACAACAAAACAAAAAGACTTATTACACCTTATTTAAGGATTGGATCCAAAATCTCATCTTCCTATAGGTTTCTCAGCACAAAAGTTTTACTTAAATTTTTGAAATTCATTAATCAAATAGTATTGTCATTTTCCGGTGCCGTTTAATAAATATATGCATGTTTTGAAATTGAATTCTAAAGACAGGTCAAGCTCAAACGCGTCACCAAACATTTCCAGCAATTCAAATTCACATTGATTAACTACATTGATTTTAAATATGAGTTTATTATATTTAATTACATTTAAATTTTAATATGTGTCCTTATTAACACGATCCTATAATTATTTTTTTCTTGCAAAAGATAACACTCAATTATGAAAAATGTTTTAAATTCATGAGTTTTTGTTTAAGAAACTGATTTTTTTTAAAATTATACTCATATTAAGAATTACACACGTGATCGACAAATATATTGCTGCCTGCTCTAGTTTGGGGTGAATTCATGACTTGTTCCTTAATCAAGGCAAATATATGAATAATACAATAAAGGTGATGCAAAATTGAAAAATAATTTAATTTTAGGGAATAGTTTTTTAAGCTAGAAGAAATTTCTGTGTGAAAAAATAGAAGCAATTTCATCGTTACTATTTAAAATAGGAATGATTAAATTAAAAAAAAATTAGAATTTTGATCTTCTATTTTAACTCATTCATCAAATTAATTCAACATTTTAAATTCTCAACCAAAAAAGTAGAAGTAATTGCATCATTACTATTTAAAGGAAAAAATTTAGGTGTATTTTCTTAAGTGTGATTTATATTTTTTTTCTAATGAAAATATGATAATTATATAATTTTCTTTTACACATATGTAATTTTTTATTTATTTTACGATCTATAAAAGATATTTAGATATATTTATCATATTTTTATTAAAGAAAAATATTAACCACATCTATAAAATTATATCTATATTCTCCCTATTTAAAATAAGAATGATTAAATTAAAAAATAAATTTAATTAGAATTTTGATCTTCTATTTTAACTCATTCACCAAGTTAATTCAACATTTTAAATTCTCAACCGAAAAAATAGAAGCAATGCATCATTACTATTTAAAATAGGAATGATTAAATTTAAAAAAAACTTAATTAGATAGAATTTTGATCTTCTATTTTAACTCATTCACCAAATTAATTCAATGTTATCATCCATGAAATAGATCGATTAATTTGGTTCGTGTTACAAAGGTAAGTGTACTGAGTAAATATTTTATTTATCAAAAATAAAATTTGATATTTTTAAAATATTATTTTTTATAAAGACCTGTTTGTCACTCGAACTCAAGTGTTTGATTAATTAATTCAACATTTTAAATTTAAATATTTGAGACTTTTTATTTACATTTTTTTACTCGAAATTAATGGTGATTATATTTTTAGCGACTTATAATATATTTTTTATCTTTGAAAATTTTAAAAAATATTTTGGTCTCTTTCTCATATCTTTTTATTGATATAATTGATGATATGTTTATTTTTTTTAGTAATAGTATAATGTAATTTATATTTTTTGTTTTTAAAATTTTATAAAAGATTTTAAATAATAGGTTGACGAATTTTGGAGGAATATATTCTGCTAAGGAAATGAACTTTGTTGAAGAAGAGAATTCTGCAGAGGGATAAACTCAGCCGAGAAAGAGAATTTCTGCGAACTGTGCTAGTGACATACTTTCTGACGAGTATTAGGACTCCATAGGTTGATGAAATTGATGGGGAAAAGATCATACTTCTTTGTCCGCTAGGGGGGGTCTGCTAGGGAGTATGGTTATATTAATAGCTGAAAGATGCCCCAATTCTTGTCTGAAAGCATTTTAGACTTGTGGGGGAATGTGGCGAGTTTGTAAAGATGATTCTATATGGATATTCTTATGGAAATTACTCTGTGGGGATTATTCCATGGAGGTTGTTCTGTGGGGATTTGTGGACGACGTGAACGTTATCCCACCTCCTAGAGTCTTGAGTAAATATTTATTCATGTTTTTATGCATATATTAGTTAACAGTAATCATATTCATATGAATATGTCCATTCAATTTAGTCATTGGACGTTTTTGCAAGCAAAACAGAAAAAGTAAAACAAAATTTGAATTTTGAAATTGCGTTTATATTGATAGTTTGCCTATAAACAGGCGATTGTTGTACAAAGAGACAAAAGTCCTAGTAAGAGGAAATCGACGTGAAAAATGAAGAGAAAGTGAAAACAAAATACATAGCTATGTGTAAATGATCTCGTCTGGTTTCAACTCTGCTATTGCCCCTATGTCTTCGAGCATCTCATCCCTTATTGTCGGAAGAAGTTGATTGAATTGATCTGCACCATTCGAACTTGACGTTGGTAATAAAGTTGGTTGTGAGTGATCCAACGGGACATAGTCGTACACTTTAATCCCTAACTTTTTCCTGGACCGCCCCTTTTGGGTTTTCATTCCACCGGGATACCCTTTTTTGCCCAAGTCGCCTTTTCAGGTTTTCGACTTGTCGGGTGTACAGTCTTTTATCTATATCCCTAATTTTTGACCGAACCCTTTTGGTTTTCCGGGATGCCCTTATTTCTTCCTAGGCAGTCAACCAAGCAGGTCATTTTTTATGCGTAGTATCTTTTGACTATGTCCGCATTCACAGGGTGCGGAAAATCTTCACCGTCCATGGTGGTAAGTATCATAGCACCGCCCGAAAATATCTTCTTGATTACAAATGGCCCTTCATAGGTGGGAGTCCATTTTCCCCTGGGATCATCTTGCGATAGGATAATGCACTTTATTACCAAGTCGCTAGCCTGATATACCCGATGCTTGATTTTCTTATTGAACGCTTTGATCATATGCTTCTAATACATCTGACCATGATAAATAGCCGCAAGCCTCTTCTCGTCAATCAAATTCATCTGATCCAGCCTAGTTTGAATCCATTCATCTTCGTCTAAATATGCCTCTTACATGGTCCTCAGGGAAGGAATATGAACTTGGACAGGTAGGACGACTTCCATAATGTAAACTAGAGAGAACGGGATTGCCCCGATTGATGTTCACGCTGAAGTGTGATAGCCATGAAGAGAAAACGGTAACATCTCATGCCAATTTTTATATGTCACTGTCATTTTCTGTATAATCTTTTTGATGTTCTTGTTGGCGGCCTCCACTGCGCCATTCATCTTCGGTCGATACAGAGAAGAATTGTGGTGCTTGATCTTGAGCTGCATGCAGAGTTCCATGATCATAGTGTTATTGAGATTAGTACCATTGTCCGTGATAATCCTCTCGGGGATGCCATATTGACAGATAAGTTTATGCTTGATGAATCGAGCGACCACATTCTTAGTAACATAGGAGAACGAGGCTGCTTCAACCTACTTTGTGAAGTAATCAATGGCGACGAGGATGAAGCAATATCCGTTGGAAGCAGTAGGTTTGATCTCTCCAATCATATCAATGCCCCATATTGCAAATGACTAAGGAGTAGTTAAGACATTCAAAGGTATTGGAGGCACATGTACTTTATCAACATAGATCTGGCACTTGTGACAAGTTCTTGAGTGGTGATGGAAGTCAGTTTCCATAGTCGACCAATAGTAACCCGCTCTCAGAATCTTCTTAGTCATAGTATGTCCACTGGAATAAGTACCAAAGATACCTTCGTGCATATCTTCCATTATCTTCTCTTCCTCTCTCTTGTCTATACAACGAAGCAGAGTTGAATCGTGGTTACGCCTGTATAGAATTTCGTTACTTAGGGAGAGCTTATAAGATAACCTCCGTAGGAATTTCTTGTCATTGATTGATGCTCCATCAGGATACTCTTGAGCCTCAAGATATCTTTTCACTTCATGAAACCAAGGCTTCTCTTCTACTCTGTCAATGTCAACTTTGTAGTAGTGTCCAAGTTCTTCTAGCCTCTCAATGGTAACTTGGGGAGCCTCATTGTCCCATCCGACTTTAAACATAGATGACATTGTAGCCAATGCGTCTGCCAACTGATTCTCTTCTCTTGGGATATGCTCAAAAATGATCTCCTCGAAGTACGGAATTAAGGTCAGCACATGCTCTCTATAAGGAATGAGGTTTGGATGCTTCGTATCCCATTCTCCCTTGATTTGAATGATTACCAAGGTTGAGTCCCTATATATGCTCAAGAATTTGATTCTTAAGTCAATAGATGCTTTAATGCCCATGATGCATGCTTCATATTCAGCCATGTTGTAGATACAGTCAAAGCATAATCTGGCGGTGAATGGCGTACGACAACCCTGGGGAGAGATGATTACAACACCAATTTTGTTTCCAAGTGCATTAGAAGCTTTGTCGAAAACCATAGTCCACCGGGATCCTGTCTCAGGTCTTTCATACGGTCCGGGTTCTTCACAATCTGTAACTAGCATGACGTTCTCGTCCAGAAATTCGAAGTTCATAGATTGGTAGTCTTCTACGGCTTCATGGGCCAAATGATTTTCCAGTACACTCCCTTTGATTTATTTTTGAGTGGTATACTGAATGTCATATTCTGTCAGGACCATTTTCCATCGGGCTATCCTTCGGGAGAGAGCTGGCTTCTTGAATATGTACTTGATGGGATCCATTTTAGAGATCAACAAGGTAGTATGAGCCAACATATATTGTCTTAGTTGGCGAGTAACCCATACCAAAGTGTAACAAGTTTTCTCGAGCAATGAGTATCTTGTTTCACAGTCGGTAAAATTTTTGCTAAAGTAGTATATTGTATGCTCTTTTCGACCAGACTCGTCATGTTGGCCCAGTACACACCCCATTTAATTCTCTAGCACTATTAGATACATGATTAGAGGCGTTCCTTCAACTGGTGGCATCAGAATCAGAGGTTCTTGTAAGTACTCCTTTATTTTTTCAAAGGCTATCTGATAATCGTCGTTCCACTTCACTACCTGATCTTTTTTCAGTAATTTGAAGATCGAATCACAAGTAGCAGTCAAATAAGAAATGAATATGGCAATATAATTCAATCGTCCTAGGAGTTCTCGGACTTCCTTCTCAGTATGGGGAGTGGGAATTTCCTAAATAGCTTTAACTTTAGTGGGATCAACCTCAATACCTTTATCGCTGACAACAAAACCAAGGAGTTTATCGGATCTCACCCCAAAAGTGCATTTGTTCGGATTCAATCTCAGCTTGTACTTTTTCAGCCTCTCAAATAACTTGGGTAGATGGTCAAGATGCTCTTCTTCAGTCTGAGATCTGGCTATCATATCATAAACATAGACCTCTATCTCGTGATGAATCATGTCATGGAACAAAGCTACCATAGCACGCTGATATGTTACGTCGATGTTCTTCAACCTAAAAGGCATAACCTTGTAGCAGAAAGTGCCCCACTGTGTAACTAAAGTAGTATTTTCATGTCTTCAGGTGCCATCTTGATCTGATTATACCATGAGAAGCCATCCATGAAGGAGAATACCTTATGTTGGGTGGTGTTGTAGACCAAAACATCAATATATGGAAGTGGGAAGTCATCTTTAGGGCTCACCCTGTTCAGATCCCTGTAGTCTAAACACATACGTACCTTGATGTCTTTCTTTGGTACCGGAACAACATTTGCAACCCATTGAGGATAGGATGTGTAATACGGTGGGAGAACTGACTTAGGTGTTTTGCGCTTTATCGCAATTATTGCGGATAGAAAGAGTCGCCATCGACTTTTCTTTTATCCAATAAAGGAAAAGGTGAAAAGAACAGGAAAGACCTTTTGAGAATTTTCTGGAGTTCGGGGGTAGGTTATGAAAAGGGAAGGTGTTAGCACCCTTTTTATCTGTAGTTATCTACGAGCTCTTAGTTGCTTGATCACTTTGAAAATGCTTTGTTTAAAATGTGTTTGTGATTGGTGTAAGTTTGAAAATATTTTGGAAACGCCTTTGTTTCGGCAAACTTTGTAATGATTCTCTTCTCTATAAGAATGTATACAAAGTGTTGGTTTTAAAAAATAGTTCAAAGAGATGTTTGTTTTTGAAGATGTTTTTAAAATGTGAGTGTGGAGATGGTTTTAGTTTGTGAGCGAGCAACTACGAGCGTCCTATCTACTCAAAAGGCCTTTGTTCTTTTCCTCCTCCTTTAGAAATTGCTACCTTACCATTGATTGATAAAAATCCCTATCTTTGGATGTGAAGGGACGGGCGTGGGTCGTCGTATAGTCATAGAAGGCAACTTATGAGACGCTTTAGCAATTTTTGTAGGGACAAAAATCGTTTTACCGAAGGAAGCATCGAAGAGTCATCGAGGGATTACAATCTTTTTATCGAGGATCTTTGCTAAAATGTCCCATATTCGAGAGACATGACTATTTATTCGTAGGAAACAAGCAGGATTACCTTAAAGGTGCACGTGTGTGAATTGTGTTTCGATTGCATGCATTTTTGTCTTTGAGATTAGGGTTTTCTAAGGGTTGATTTTATCTTGCCATACATACCCTAATTACTAACAATTATATTAAAGCAATAAATTGCGAAAATTAAAATTCTAAACTATTACATCACTTGAGGGATGGGGGTACAATTTACAAATGGGGATGAAGCATAGGCCTAATTAAATTATTACAACCATATTGAATAAAATAAATAGAAATAAAAAATATAAAAGGAAAATAGTGTACAAAGAAAGTAAAACAAACTTTATGTATTGACACATAGCTTCATGCATCGACACATGCCACTTCCTGTTTCTGAAAAATCTAAATCAACTCAGTATGAGCCGATGCATAATGGAATGTGTCGACTCATTCCACTTCCTATTTCTGGAAAAAAAATCCAAATAAACTCAGTATGAGTCGATGTATAATGGGATATGTCGACTCATTTCTTGTTTGTGTCGATACATTCGTGTTTTGTGTCGACTCATGCACCTTTTGTCTCTCTGTATTGTGTCTGGAAAAACAGTATGCATCGATGCATAAGGTCTTGTGTCGACTCATACCCTGTTCTGAAACTAATATGAGTCGACTCATGTGAGTATGTATCGACTCATGCTGCAGTTTTTTACCTTAAACATTATTCTATTGTGTATATAGGTCAGTTCTCAACATAGTATTGACAAAAATGAAAAGCAAGTAAATGGTTTGCTTCAAAAGGCAATGATTACTACATTTTATCCTCAAAAATGAATCACTAATGATGTTTTAAATGAAGAGCTCAAAGTTAAGAAGACTCACCTAGAGACTGCAACTTATTTTGAATCTGAACCTCTTTCAAGATGATATGGTGACTTCAGTGAACCTCCAGGGAGCTGCTCCAGTCCTCCCTCTATATTAGAAGCTGCTGAACCACTCCAACCCAGCTGAGTTGTACAATACTATCTTTTGTTTATGTTTGGAAGGTGATAATAATGGTACTTCAGAAGTTGTTCTTGTATTTGAACAACCTCTATGTGATGTGAAGTGCTTGGATGATTGGTTTATAGGAAAAAATATCAAGGTGGAAAAGTGGGTTAAGGATTTTTCTATTTTGTGAATGAAGATAAAGAAGAGTTTTTTGAATGAACAAAGGTTACAAAGAATTCTGTTTTTTCTCTCCTTTCTCTCCAAAATCCTCTCAATCCTTTTTTCTCTCTCAGTCCCCCCTGTGTGTTGTGAAAAACAATTTATTTGTAGATGAAGTTGGCTGGAATTTGAGAGGGAAACAAATGAGTTTTTGAACTTTTTGGGTTTGCTGTCTCATTGCTTTTTAGATGTAGCTCTCATATGCAAATTTGGTGCAAACATGGGACTGATATGATGCAGATTTTTCAGGGCAGCATTGCAGGTTTTGGAGCAGACTGTGACGATGTTTAGAGGCAGCATAGCAGGGCTGGTTTTGTACAAGACTTTTTTGTGTAGGAACAAATGCAGCCTTGTTGTTTACTTGAAAGCTTGTAATAACTTGAACTGTCTTGGATTGTGATGAAAAGATATCATGAAGAAATGAAATTAACATGTATAGAAAATACTTAGAAATTTTTTCCAAGTCTTGCAAAGTTTTATTTTTTTGACTTTCTTGATTTTTGATGATCAAATTTCATATTTTGAATGTCTTGATGAAATGTGATTTTTGAAACTCAAATTTGACCAAAAAGTAAAAGTTTGACTTTTTAGCGTACAATTTACTTTTTCATTAGTTAACCAAATTTAATCTATCAATCCACTGATCTTAGGAGATGAATTGAAATATGCGATTAAGTCAAAATGATGTGCTTGAACCCTTGAAATCATGTTTCGAACCAATAAGTCATGTACTGGGTTAAAAGTTAAAGATTGGTCATTCTCAATCAAAACCCTAATTCGGAGTCTTAGTGCTTCGGAGATGATTTTGTATGATCAATTCCTTGAGAATCCTTGAGCATTGGAGATCCTTCATGAGAAATGCCTTGAAAAAGAGAGGGAAAATTTTGGGGTACAACAACTTTCCCTGTTCAATCTTTTTAAATCTGAAGAGTTAGATTGGTGAGTCCGCCATTCGTGACTTGAAGGTGGAAGATGATTAAACACTAGAGTGCCCAAAATTTTACACTTGATGATGTGTTAGTTGATTGTGTCGGGAATGGGCTTAAAGATACCATTTGGAGAAGTGATGAAGAGTTTGTCGGAGATGGGTTTATAGATGCCATCCAAGGTGACTGTTGATAGAGATTGGAAGAAGCATCAGAAGAAATCTTTGGTTGATTTAATCTGAATGATATGATGAAATGGACCCGTGTTAAGCCATGTCTGGAAATGTATGAAAAGGAATTCGTGTAAGATTGCTTCAGGATGAACCCGTGTGAAACTGTATATGAAAATGTATGAGAAGGAGCATCTGTAGGGCTGCTTCAAGATGAGTCCGTGTGAAACTGCATCTGGAAATATATGAGAAGGAGTCTGTGTAGGGATGCTTCTGGATGAGTCTGTGTGAAACTGCATATGGAAATATATGAGAAGGATCCTGTGTAAGATTGCTTCATGATGAGCCCGTGTGAAGCTGCATTTGGAAATTAGAAGGAACTCGTGTAAGATTGCATCTTGATGAGCCAGTGTGAAGTTGCATCTGGACGCGTAGATAGTTGCTTTGTCTTGCTTCAGGAACTAATCTTGGACCTGTTGAAAATTGTTGATGACAATCATCTATTGATTGATCTTTCCTGAAAAGGTAAAAAGTTAGATGTATGCAATGTCATGATGTATGGAATACATTGTGTGATGATGTTCTAAAAAATGAGGTTGTGCTATATGCACTTTGTATGCATATGCTATGATGTATGAAATGTGAAATGTTGTTGAAGTGTATCTTTGTTTGGGAAAATAAATTCCTGACTACTGTTGGGGAGTTTTGCTTATTTGTTTGGAGAAACTTCATTGGGGATGTGTTGATTTCTGTCTGGGGAATTGAATTCAGGAAATTCGGTTGTCCATTACTCTACTGGGGAATCCTAACTTGACTGGGGATAAAAGAGATGGTTAAGCCTTCGTCTTGGAGAGGATAGTTGACTGGTATTTGGTTGAAATCTAGGCTTTGCAACAACTTTCTTGGAGGATGAAGCTAATTTTTATCTGGTCGGTTTCCAGGCTTCGCAACAACTTACTAAAGTTAATTGTTATCTGGTCGGATTCCAGGCTTCACAGCAACTTTCTGAGGTGGATGAAGTTAATTATTATCTGGTCAGGTTCCAGGCTTCGCAACAACTTACTATAGTTAATTGTTATCTGGTTGAATTCCAGGATTCGCAACAATTTTCTGAGGCGGTTGAAGTTAATTTTTATCTGGTCGGATTCCAGGCTTCATAACAACTTACTAAAGTTAACTGTTATCTGGTCGGATTCCAAGCTTCACAACAACTTTATGAGGTTTACTGTTATCTGGTCGGATTCCAGGCTTCGCAGTAACTCTGAGGCGGATGAAGTTAATTGTTATCTGGTCGGATTCCAGGATTCGCAAAAACTTACTAAAGTTAACTGTTATCTGGTCGAATTCCAGGCTTCGCAGTAACTTTCTGAGGCGTATGAAGTTAATTGTTATCTGGTCGGGTCCAAGCTTCGTAGTAACTTGCTTAAAAGGATAAAGTTAACTATTATCTGGTCAGATTGCAGGCTTCGCGGTAACTTTCTTGAGTAGTAACGATTCTATTACAGAACGCAATGACTCTATAAAGGATTAAGAGGTTTCATCCATTGATTGGTAATAGTCTGAGAGACCAACTCAAGTAGGGGACTTTGTAGTTTGTTGCGGAAATAAACCCTGTTGAAGAGAATATTTTAACGACCTACTGGGGAAGTGACTTCTTTAGGTAGAACTCCACAAGGTTTCTTTTTTCAATTAAGACCAATTCAGCTGGGGAGATGGTTTTTAAGAGATTGCAACTCTGGATGGGGAATGTCAAAATGAATCCTAGTCTTGATTATATCTGAGGATATATTGGACGAGTATCAGAATGACATCCGTATCTGAACTGTATCGGGTAGAAAATCTGGAATAAGTGTCAGAATGAATCTTCATGTAGATTGTGTCTGAACTGTATCTAAGAAGATGCATTTTGAATAAGTATCAGAATGGATCTTTGTCTGGATCTTATCTATAATGTATCTGCAAGAGAATCTGGAATGAGTATCAGAATGAACCTGTATTTAGATTGTATCTGTACTGTATCTAGAAGATGGTAAATTATTGGCAATCTCCCTCTGTTTGGGAACTGGTGTGATGTGCGTTCGTTGGGAGAAGATCAAACTCCTCTATTCGCTGGTAGGTTTGACTATGTCATCGGCTGGAGGATGCCCCACTTTTGTTTGAAGAGGCTTCCGCACTTGTCGGGGATAGCCTTATGGAGGTGGCTCTGGCGACTTCACCGGGAATCACCTTATGAAAGGGAATTTGTGGGGATTTGTCACTGTCCATAGTAGTAAGTGTTGTAGCATTTCTAGAAAATGTTTGTTTGGTCGTACATGCCCCTTTACTGGAATTCATGTTCAATGCCCTAAGTGATTCCGATGGAGACATGCCCCTGGTTATTCAGGACTTTACGAGAGATTTCTTGGAATCTTGACTTGACTACCACTGATGAGCTGGACAATAACATGTCATACCCCCTTGATTATGGAGGGTTTGTCACTCGATTTGAAGTGATTCTGTTTCTTGAGAGAATTTTTCGTTCATTGGATATTCGTCGTGCGAATTTCTCTGTTGTCGATCAATTGGCCATATGCAAACAACGACATTCAAACAATGCAAAGTTTATGTTTGTCTTGAAATATTTGAAAATGCGTGTTTAGCAAAAGAATTTTGTAAGAATATGAATTCAACTTAGGATTTACAATAAGCCTTACAGGAGTCAGGATACCTTTTGTAACAATATGTTTTCGAACTAACCCATGCTTCAATTAGGACTTTTAAAAGGTTGTAACGTGTCCTTCTTCACGGTTTAAGAAACAAAGGATAAGGATCAAAGTTTATATGTACCTGTTGTACCGCAAAATTTGCCCTCTCATGTTTTCCTAGGTTTTCCCTTATATGGGTGGTCACAAACACTTGATTAAAGAAAAATAAATTTTTTGAAGATAAACAAGGTGTCTTCGATTGGCTTTGAGACAAGGTGTTTTCGATTGGCGCCTGAGCAATTTGCTTTTTCTATTGGCATCAGGATAAGGAGGTTCGATTGAGCATCTAAAACCCTTCGATCAGGCTTTGGTCTGCAAGTCTTTGATTGACGCTGAGTCTCCTTCGACCAAGATAAGTTCATAAAGTCTTCGATTGGGTGATGGGCTTCCTTCGATCAAGTTAAGTACACAAGGCTTCGACTGCGCATTAGTTGCCTCAAACATACCTTCGATTCACAAGGAAAATACCTCCTTCATGCCTGATTCGATTCACTAGGCAATGGCCTCTTTTACGCTTACTTTGACCTGCCTCATGCTAACACCCACAAGGCATTGGCTGCCTTTGTGCCAGCTTCGACTGGGCAATGGTCCCCTTTGAAACAGTTTTCCACACTTCGACACACGTGAGTCCCTTCGAAGGCGCATTCATTGGTCCATTAGAGGGACACATGATTATTGAAAACAAGTTTTCTTTGTGATGAGACTTGGGCCAAGATGTTTGTTGGCCAAGATCCTGCACGCTGCCAAGCCCAAACCCCCTGCACAAGCACATTTTTGCCAAAGGAAGCTTCGACTGGCCAGGATGAAGTCCTTCGATTGGGCTAGTTGAGCAGTGTCAGAGCAATCAAAGAGAGCGAACTTAGGGGGATGATCTAAGAAGCCAGGATGTGGAGGCCTTGTATAATTCGAATCAAGATCCAGAGTCAATCGAAAAGTAAGGATCTGAGGGGATTTCGAAGAGACCCTAACAAGGGAAAACTCTGAACAAATGAAATTCAGAGTCATCAAAGATCTGAGAAATTCGAATTGATGAAGTTGGACTCAATCGAAGGAGCTATAAGAACGAAACTAGAGCCATTTAAAGGAGGCAACTCAGAGCCATCAAAGAGAACAATTCTTGAGGGCTGATCGAACGAGCCATGATGATGTGGCCTTGTGCATTTCGAATAAGAACTTAGTGTCATCGAAAAGGGATGAGAGTTGGTTCGACTAGGTTTATCCTTCCAGATCAGGCAATCGAAACAAATGATGACGTAATCGAAGAAGCTCTGATGGGGGTAACTCTGAAAAATTCAAATTCATACAAGGCGCCAATGCAAAGTGTCCAGGTTCATGCAACCTACGAAAATGGCAAGAATATAACATAAATGGATGATTTTCAAATTCTTCATTTTTTTAAAGGCCCTATTAAAGACTTGATTCTTTCCATGTTTATCAAGCTTCGACCAACCCCAAAGTCCCTTCGAATGGACACCTAAAGGGGCAAAGGTATCCCAGGCTTTCGATTCCCATCAAGTTGGAGGCCCAAAACAACTCAGAGTAAGCTGGTAGAAACACATGATTGGATCAAATATGGCAAGTTTTCATGAAAAGAATCAAATTAAATATCTCCCACATGATGACCAAATATTTGGTACATAAATTTTGACCTAAATCTTTGCCTATATAAACCCAACAATTCCATACGCAAAGGGACGAGCTCATACACGCATATACACTGCCTAGAGAGCCACATAAATTGTCAAAAATCCAGCAAAGTAGTGAAATTCGAACAGCCAATTCCAGCCACCTCCAGTCCATTCCGGGTGTTCCACCATCACCTTGAGGATCCCAGGAGTGCCTACTAGTCCTCCTTGATGCTCAAAGCATCTTAAAACAAGTAGATCTTGTTGCTCCAGTAGGGTAAAATTCTCATGCTCTAATCTTTCAGTTCATGCAGTTTAAATAGATTTGATGCACATATCCATACTCATATTGTTTGCTTAAATTTGTTTTTTGACATAGTACATGCAAGGTTTAAGGCAGGAATCAAGAAATACTATTGTTAGGGCAGCCTGCGACGTTTTGGTCGTATCTCCCTGTACAATCACATTTAGTCCAAACCAATGCCATGGTTTTAACACCTCAGTGTTATGATATTTAAAATATACTGTTGTCTTGTTGTTTGTCTTAATGATTGAACAGATGTCCCAGTGGTGAAGGATGTGTGTGTAAGCTAGGAGAGCCTGGGGCTCGACACCAAGTCTAGATCGAAAATTAGCTCCTACCCTGGATCGAAGGAGACAACTCTTACCCTAGATCGAAGGAGGCAACTCCTTCCCTGATCGAAGAGGACAATTCCTTCCCTGGATCGAAGGACCTCTATGCATTGTCTTATTTTTGGTTTTGATTATTTCTTTATTTCTTGTTTCTTTTTTATTAACATTAAAACAAAATCACAAAAAATAGGTTTAGTTTATTTTTAACTAATTAATTTAATTACTTTAACACCTTTCTTAAAGATAAAAATAATAGACTTAGGTTTATTTAATTCCAATATTTTCCTAAAAAAGATACAAAAAATAAGTAGAATTAGTTTTATTAGAATTAATTTTAATTTACAATCATTTTTCTTTTATTTAATTAATTAGGATTATATTTAGCATTTCTTAATAAACACAAAAACAAACAAAAAGATTTCTTTTCTTTAGGATTTAGACGTCCCTTTTAATTCGTTTGCGCATTTATTTACTTTTACTTTTTTTTTCATCTTATTGTAACTGCTTCCCAGTTTGTAATAGTAACTAGGACTTTATTTTTTGCATTTCTATAATGTACCTCTCACAAAGCCATGTAATAGCGTAGAATTTACATTCCCGCACTTTATATTCCTGCACTTGAAATTACTGTATATACTACTGTTAGTAACTAGGCTTGTATGGAAAGGCTAATAATTAAACGTTAGCAAACCTAACAAAAAAGACAAAAATAGCTGAATACAACACATTCGCACATATACACCTCTAGGATACACCCACTTCGGTTGCCTTCAGAAAATAGTCACAACTCTCGAAACGCGAGAGGTTTTAGTGGCTACCCTCTGGTTCAAAAAGATCATAAGTCCTTCGATGACCCGCTCGACGTTGCCTCGGTAAAAATATGATCTTAGAATCTCAGGGTAGTTACTAAAGCTTCTTGCCCAATTGCCTTTGTGACTATAAAAAACGTCCCTTCAATTGTCCCTCAAAATATCCAATGATAAGGCTACCTACTCACTAATAGTAGGATAGCGCTGTCTAAAGAATAGGAGGAAAAGAATGAACATTTTAGAGTACAAGTAGATAGCTGTTAGATGCTTGCTCAAACAAAACAAACTTTTTTACACTTACACATTTCAAAAAAACAACTTTAAAAAACATTTGCTTTGTCAACACCCTTGAGGACTGATACAAGAGTTATCATAAAGCGAATCGCCATACTAAGGCATTTTCAAACTACTTTTTCAAAACACACAAAAGCACAAGGTATTTCAAAAAATGAGCTAAAGCATCTAAGATCCCGTATATAACTACGGATGGAAAGGGTGCTAACACCTTCCCTTTCCATAATCTACCCCCTTACTCAGAAAATTCTCGAAAAGGTCTTTTTTTATTCTTTTCACCCTTTCCTTAATTTGGATAAAATAAAAGTCGGTGGAGACTCTTACTTACCGCAACATTTGCGAATACAAACGCAAAACCATTAAAGTCAGTTCTCCTACCGTATCACAGTACCAACCCGTTCTTCATGATGTTCTACAGTCCTAAACTTAGTTAATTGTGCGTTTGAACTCCTATTGAATCTGGAATGATATTTTGGCGATGGTTCGAATAAGTTAAGTTTATTGGAGAAGGCAGTCATTTTTGCAACATTTTTTCGTTGTAGAGGATTTGTAGCGACCTCTATTTTTTGATTTATTATCCCTAATTATTGCCTAATTGTTTTTTCTTAAGACTACAGTCAGCGGGATGCCCCTGTTTTTCTTAAGTCTTCTTCGTAAGTTTTGACTCAGTGGGATTTTTTTAAAGAGATAATGACTGCCTATTTTCGGGGAACCATCATTGTATTTTGATTCCTTCATTGTGTACGAAGTGAAAGCTTGTGACTGAACGCGCCTTTGAATTAATTAAGAAACTACCCCTCCCCAGGTTATGATTAAAGGTTTTAATTTATGTGAAAAAGAAAACTCCTACTTCTTTGGCTCAAAGGGGTTGACTAGGGATTATCTTCCTTATAACTCCACTGTTTAGGAATTGAAAAACACCTGTACATTGTCAGCAAGGTCTGTATAAAAGTATACTGTATGAGATTATGGTATTACTTTCGTCATCCTCCTTCTAAAGACTTACAACTTTTAACGAGAGTTGAATATCACAAAAGGGAATAAAAAGCACAGTTTAAATATGGTGAAAATGAATGGGTTAATTGAAGACAAACATATGAAATGCATTAATGAAACAAAGTTTGACATAATAGATAAGTGTTCGAACAAACAAAAGAAATTACAATTGAAAATTCAAAATGAACTGGACGCTCTTAATGATTTGGCATGGGAGAAGTGATGACGTTGGGAGTCTCAAGAGTGCCGAATTCAATATCCTTGGCATCAATCATATTTTGAATCTTGTATTTTAGCGCCCAACAATCGTTAGTATCATGCCCAGGACTGCCATAATGATAGGTGAAACTACGCGGCCGGAACCTATCATCTGGATATTAATGAAACATCAATGAAGTCGCCACCGAACGTCTTTTATCCCGCCGAGAGGGAAAGGTAAACATCGAGAAAATATGAAAAGGGAGAAATCACGGTCTTTCGACCGAGAGATCGGGTAAGGGAGTCTGTTACGCGAGGGGAAGGTGTTAGCACCCCACACCCCCGTAGTACTCTATGGTATCCACTCTTGTTGTCTAATATAATGGGTGTGGTCAAATCCTATGTCTATGGCTTAAAACTGAAAAGGGAATGCATGTGAAAGAAAAAGAAGATAATGTAGGGAAAATAAAAGTTATGCTCGGTTGGGCCCTACCCCAATGCCTACGTATCCCTTTTAAGGAATCAAAGCAGCCGTAGTTTGGCTTATATATTTTGGTTGGTTTGTGTTTTTTAGTTAAGACAACAAAAACAGTCAAGATGGCAAAACATCAAATAAAACAACAAATGCATGAGACGGTCAAACATCGACTAAATAATAACAAGGTAACATGTCAAAGATGGCGAAACATCAAAATAAAAAAAATGGATGACAAAACATCACACCTAGCAATGATATTGAGCTTCAAGGCAGGATAACAAACATATGCGATGGTGAAACACCGACTTCAAACAAATGTGCGATGGCGAAACATCGGCTAAGAGATAACAAGGTATCATGGAAAAGATGGCGAAGCATCGATAAAACAGATGACAAAACATCACACCTAACAATGATATTGAGAATCAAAGTAGGATAACAAACATGTGCGATAGCGAAACATCGGCTAAAAGATAATAAAGTCATAGAAAAGATGGCGAGACATCAATAAAACGGATGACAAAACATCACACCTAACAATGATATTGAGAATCAAAGTAGGATAACAAACATGTGCGATGGCGAAGCATCGGCTTCAAATAAATGTGCGATGGCGAAACATCGGCTAAAAGATAACAAAGTCATAACAAAGGTGGCGAGACATCAATAAAACGGATGACAAAACATCACACCTAACAATGATATTGAGAATCAAAGTAGGATAACAAACATGTGCGATGGAGAAACATCGGCTTAAAGATAACACGAACAAAGTAAGATTGGTTTGTATCTTTTACTTTGAAGAAGAATTTGGGTTCATTAGAAATGTCTTATGATTTTCCAAGAAACAAATTTTTGTTTTATGATGCAGAATGCATAGAAAGGAAAAACAACTAAGGGAAACTAACCTAGTTCTATCCCTAGTGTTATCATACAATGGTTGACCCTAATGTTGAGGATAAAGGAGAGTCCTATCCTATGTTCACATGTTAGATGGAGTTTAACAAAACTATCCTATAGGGAACATGCAATGAGAGCGAAGTCGTGATCTCAATTTCTAAATTGAGTGATTCATCGATCAACAAATAAAGATGTAAAGCAATAAACATCTTATAGGGAACATACAATGAGAGCGAAGTCGTGATCTCAATGTCTAAATTGAGTGACTCATCGATCAACAATTAAAGAAGAAAAGCAGTAAACATCCTATAGGGAACATGCAATGAGAGCGAAGTCGTGATCTCAATGTCTAAATTGAGTGACTCATCGATCAACAGGCAAACACAACATATGCAATCAGACAAAAAACCAGAGGGCCTCCTGACATATATCAGCAACAGAGGTCCCATCATGCAGTCAGAGAATTATGCAAAATGAAATTAAGGGAAAGGATGTGATATAATACCAAACAGATAACTATCTGTAGTAGTCAAGCAAGAATAAAAGAAACCCAGAGAAACTTCAAGCAAGCTGGCATTAGTAGACAAATTGAGTCAGCAATTGCACCATCAAGATGTAAGCAATTTATCATATATAAACAAATCCCATGGGCAATGTATGGCATTCACAATCATAGATATGTGCATCCTGCATAAACCATCAAGCATACCAAACACAAAAGTAATGCCAATATAATAAAATGTGTTCCACAAATAAAGTGGAACACAAAAGCCTCAAGCCAGACGTGGCAACTTTCTCAGAGTACCTCGCATATTCAACAACCAAGTTAGTATTACAAAAGGTGAAGAAGTGAGAATAACATGGTGGCAATTACAAAATTTTAGACATTATAAGCAAGAGGAGACAAGCATATGCACATATTAGGTCAAAAGAATCAGAGGAATGTTGCTCTTTCCTATCACCATGTTAAATTGACAATTGAGTATCAATCAAGGATCATAAGAGCTTGAGAATAATATGAACAAGAACCATGAAGGTCAGTAGCTAACATATTTTAATCATGCATAATTATTTCAATCACAACCTCAAGAACACAATAGGACATAAAACCTACATAATGCATTAGATGGTTCAAAAACATTCAAATATGAAGCTTCTAAGTGAAATGGCTTAAGCTAACATGGACAATCATAATCAACATGATCATTAGGTTCCCAATTACAGGCCTCACTCAAGTTCATTGGCCAACAAACAAATTGCAACAATACATGCAAACATAATTGGGTACCTTCACTTCACAATTACATAAAAAATGGGGATAATGGTTCATAATTCAAACCAAAAACAAATTAGCATCCTTGAAAGGTGTAAAAGTCAGAATGCAAGCCCTAAGTTCATGAATGATTGAGGAAGAGGCCAAATGAAGTTCAAAATTCAAGACTAGTTGGCAAAACTACCAAACTAGACAAGTTTTCAAAATAATTTATGGAAAAATGTCAAACCAAGTCAAATAATTCAAGAAAAATGGTTTTCAAATACCCAACACATTCATGAACCATGATCAAGACCTGAATTCCCAATAAAGTCCAAGGAACAAGGGTTTAAAAAATGAAACTTGCACCATAAGCAACAAAACCCTAACTTTTGACTTTTTATCTCAAATATTGATTATATGAGATCAAAATTCAAACAAATCAAACCAGGGTCATAACAATCACCAAGAAACCTTAAATGTCATAATATACATTTTTCATATTTTTTTTGAGATAGGAAAAGTCAAGAAGGAAATTGATATTCAAACAATTATGTAATTAACAAATATTCACATATCAAAAATTTATTTAACTCAAAAAGTCAGAAAAATGGTCAACCAAAATTATATTCAAATATTAGGGATAAAAACACACATCCATGAATTTTTGTAGATTTTTTGAATTAAAGGAAAATATTAAAATAATAAAAAAAACAAACAATTATCAATTAAACTATTATTTAAGGGCAAAAATGCAAACCCTAGCTAAAAATCATGAAAAGGTCAAAAATGAATTTATATTCAGATTCTATAATTAAAAACAAGCTTACATGATTTTTTTGAGATTTTTTTGATTAAGGGAAATATTAAAATAAAAATCAAACAAACAAATATTATAAATAACTTTTGAAATTAAAATTTAAATCAAAAATAAAGAAAATGATAAACCAAAGTCAGAATCAATTTTTATATTATTTTAGGAGTCTCAAATATTTTTTTTGGATTTTTTAGGGCAAAGGAACTATTAAAATAAAAATAAAATTTGAACAATTAATTAATTAAACCTATGAATTTTTTAAACCAATCAAATTATTTTAAAAAAATCCAAAAAAAAAAATGACAAATACTAGAAAAAATATTGACCTATGGTAATTTTTTTTGTGATTTTTGAATGTGTTTTGATCAGGAAACAAAATTGAACAAAATGTCAAATAAAACAAAAATTCAAATAATCCAAAAATTCAAACAGACCAATCATGATGTGCCACCACATCATCTTCAACCTCTGGATGGTTCAAAAACGCGCACATCTTCTCAGGATTAGGGCTCACTTTCAGATCAGCATAACATGCTCAATTTTGCATCATTTTTTATGAAATCAAAGGCAAATCAAAGCTAGCATGGCAAGGAATCCATAGCAATTCGAATCAGATCAAATCATCAACCACATTGTCCATAATCAAGTCATGAATATGAACAAAAACATTATGAATTACGAGTTTCAGAGCATCCAAACATGCACAATTCATCAAATTAAACGCTATAAAGCTTCAGAAACGTTCCATTAACATCCTTGAACATGAATCCAAGCTCAAACATCCCAGTAAACAAGTGCATCTCAGAAATTGAAGTTTGGAATCATTATCTCAAGGCGAAAAGTGATCTACTGTTTCCTTCACTCCAGATGCAAACAAATGGTGCTAGCTTGATCTACTTGCTTTGCTGAAGTAGAATCCACAAGAAATTTGAAGAAAACACCAAGGAATTGAGAGATTCGAATCAAGTTGCAGAAGATGAAGGAAAATTTCAGATATGGAATTCTTGCAAATGGTGCGTCCTCTCCCTCTCTCTTTGCTTGCTTCCTATTATATAGAGTTTGTAGAGAAGGTTAGAAATGGAAATCTGACTTGTAAACCGTTGGAGGACAGGATTGGGAATTTTGGCCAAAAATGAGGTGCATACTGAATCAGCCCTTTTGCCCGTGCGTTTTCTTGCTTCTCATGCATTTTGTGAGCCAAATAACTTCAGAATTACACTCCCAAAATTCCAGCTCATGATTACTTGAAATGAGAGAGTGTTGGTGAATTTGCAATTTTGAGCAAGTTTGTCATTTTTTCAATCCAACATGTGCAATACCATATAGGGCACGAAATAGTGAGTGTGATGGGCCTCAACATGTCACAAATTACCAATGGGCTTGATTATAAGCAATAGGAATGGCTAAAACTTGAGTTTACAAGAAATGGCCATTTTGCATATTTGCCAATTTTCAATAAAATGCCCCAAAATTCCAAAACTCATAACTTGCTCATACTTTTGAATTTTGGCACAAATGAGCACAATTTGGAAAGGTATTGAAAATATCTACAAACCCTTAGTTTAGAGTTTTTGCGAATTAATCCATTAAGGTTCTCAAAATTTGGCTTGAAATTCACTAATTTTGAAAAATAACCTATAATTTTGTAACTTCAAAAGACCATAACTCTTGATTCCTTGTCAATTTTGACATGAGACCAAAAGGAGGTGAAATATCACTCTCTTAGCTTTCCAAGCATACTTCATTTGTATTTTTTTGATCAAAGATGAATAAAATATGAATTTTTGAAATTAAGTCCTTATTTTCCAAAATTAGAAACTTTTAGGGTTTCTTCAAGAACAAGTTTCAACCCAAACTTCAATCTCCTTGATCCAAAGACCAAAATGGACTTTAAATATGAAAAGTACGTCCTTGAATTGATGGTTGGCCAAAAATTCCCTTGGTCAACTTTGACTTTGACTGATTTTGACCAAAATGACCATTTTGCCCCTCTGAATCAATTGATCCACTTCCCTTCAAAATTGATGATCAAGACTTCAAACATATGATATTACAAATATATAGAGGCCATGTGCAAAGCTTCACTTCAAAATTCTCAAGGAAACCTGATAAAATCCCAAACCCTAGTTTTGGTCAACACCTTAGGGGATTGATGAATCATTTTCAAAACTTCAAATCCTCTGGGCATCATGCCCAATTCCTTGTGCAAAGACTTTTTAAATACCCATGAGATGTTGTAGCTCCCCAAATAAAGACTTGTATATTGGCCAATAGCCTTGCTTAACAAAACCCTAATTTGACTGGTGTATCCAAAAGAGTGTTTCTCCTTATAATTAAACACAAACTTCAATCCTCTGATGATCCAGAGAGATGGATGAAACATCTTGAGATATGCAATAACTTTTGAGCTTGAAATATCCAAAGGTTTAGATAATAAGATTTTTCTTGAGCAACTTGTCAATGCAAATAACCTTCAAGGCTTGGGGAAGACTTGATAACCAAAGTGCTTTGATCCCATCACAATGTATGAATGCAATGCAATATGATGTTCATAATGAAACACAAGCCAAAATCAAGAGGGTAAATTTTGGGGTGCAACAATAGGCACATATTGCATCGGGATTGTAGTTAGGAGAAGAAGTTTTGGGGTCCGGATGAGGTCCTATCAACGTAACCATATTCATCCTCAACATGTGTTGTAATGCTTGATATATTGGTATGTTGATTTTGGTAAACTATCTCTTGGACTCGTCTTGCCTTCGCTGATTTCCCATTTTTGTTGTCGCACTAATGCAGGACTAGAGATCAGGACTTTCCCTACAGATTGGTCGTGGTTACTCTTATTACGACCCTTATGGCCGTAAACACCATTGGACTCTTTCTTCCCATTGTATGGCTTCTTTTGAATATCGGAGGATGCAGCCACTTGTATCTTTCCGTTTCTAATTCCATTGTCAACTCGTTCCCCAGTTAGAATTAGCTCGGTGAACCCGACCGAAGAGCTTCTGCTTAGGTGATTGAAGAAAGGTCATGTCAAAGTTCTCATAAAGATATCAGACAACTTCCTGTCAGTTAGGGGTGGTTTCACCCTGCCATCCAAGTCTCTCCATTTTTGGGTGTATTCTTTAAAATCTTAATTGGAACCCATTGTCATTCCTTGCAACTGAACTCTAGTCGGCTCTAAATCAATGTTGTACTGATATTGATGGTAGAAAACGGTGGCCAGATCTTCCCAAGTATAAATGTTGGAACCCTCCAACTGGTAAAACCATTCTAACTGAGTCCTATATAGACTCTCTTGAAAGAAGTGTACCCACAACTTCTTGTCCGTGGTATGCAGTTGTATTTTGCGGACATAGGACCTTAAGTGAAGCTTTGGGCATGAAACACTGTCATACTTAGCGAAGATTGGAATTTTGAATTTGTAGGGGATAACAACCCCGGGTACTAATCCCAAATCACTAAAATCCAAGCCAGGTACAACTTGAATTTCCCTAGATTTTAACCTATCTTCCAGTTTCTTGTACTTATCCTCATTCGGTGGATACTGTTCATCAAAGTAATATTCATCCTCATACGCTTTATTATTTGCAATCCCAGCACGGGTTCTCCTTGAGTCTTCATTCTGATTCTCATCCTCCTCAGAGGAGTCTTCTTCCACTTGAACATGTCGGACGGGGCCCTTGAATCTCTTCCCCATGTTGATTACGACTTTCTTCTTTATCTTCTTTTTGGCCACCATAAATGACATCAGCTCTTGTTGTCCTTTGGCCAAGGTGAGCAAAGTTTCTTGAAATTGAGAATTTTGTTTCTGCAAGTCTTTCACAGTCTGCTCGATATCCATCTTACTGAAATAAACAGTAGAAAGATGAGGAAACATGTGTCTGAAAACCTTCTTATGTTATGATGACATGCATGTTATGTGGATGCGATGTTTTCAAGGATCTCGTGGGGTAAACACAAGAAAATGTTAGAAGTTGAACTTTAATCACAACTTTGAGTGAAGAACTTCGTATCATTGAATGTCCTTCCATAAGAATCAAGCTCACCATGTCAAGTGGGTCATAGCCCTTGACTTAAGTTATCGAGCTTTGGTTTTTGACAGCATTTGGCTAGAGGAAAATAAATCCTCTTTCCCCTTGATAGATGTCTGGTTTAATATAACCCTACATCACAAACCCTTGAGATCCTTGAAATGGTTATTGAAAATGCTATGATATGATGTTATGATGTTATGTATAAGTAAACATATACAATCAAAGCAAACAAGTCCTTAGGTTTAGGCTTGCATGAGGTTCATAGGTAAGTACCCTCTTTAAGTTTAGTTGGTTCAACCTGTCCTAAAAAGTAATTGGGTTCTAGGGAATCCCAATATCATTGATCTTTCTTCATTGGGCATTGTCTCAGCATAATCAATCTTTTCTTGTGGCCGAAGTATCCTAAAAGTATGATCTCAATGAGCATAGTATCGAGTATCAACCAATCTTCAGATTTGCACCAAAGTTGGCTATCTCACTACTTTCTAATAGCCAAGTTGTTCAATTAAAGGTTCTACGGCCAGTTAGTGCTTCATGACGCTGCTCAACGGCCCCGTATTCTCCTCGATTCAACACGAGGGATACCGGTACCAACAAATACGTCACACAAATGTAGCCATTGCTTCAACCATATCGGTCTATGCCATACAGTTTCCATAATCTATTTCTACTTACCTAATAATGTTCCACGATTCGGGTGGAGGATCAATACAAACCCAAACAAGGACTCATAAATGTAAAGCAAACAAATCAAAAAAGTAAAGAATTTTTAAATATGATCTAGCTCTAAGGTAACCCCACTTTTAAGTAATTCCCCAACAAAGTCGCCAATTCTGTAATACGGTGGGAGAAATGACTTGGGTGTTTTGTGTTTTATCGCCTTTGTTGTGGATAGCAAGAGTCACCACCGACTTTTCTTTTATCAAATAAAGGAAAGGGTGAAAAGAACAGAAAATAACTTTTGAGAATTTTCTTGAGTTCGGGGGGTATGTTATGAAAAGGGAAGCTGTTAGCACCTTTTTCATCCATAGTTATCTATGGGCTCTTAGTTGCTTGACCACTTTGAAAATGCTTTATTTGAAATGTGTTTGTGAATGGTGTAAGTTTGAAAATATTTTGAAAACGCCTTTGTTTCGACAAACTTTGTAATGATTCTCGTATCTATAAGAATGTATACAAAGTGTTGGTTTTGAAAATAGTTCAAAAAGATGTTTGTTTTTGAATATGTTTTGAAAGTGTGAGTGTAGAGATGGTTTTAGTTTGTGAGCAAGCAACTACGAACGTTCTACCTACTCAAAAGGTCTTTGTTCTTTTCCTCCTCCTTTAGATATTGCTACCTTACAATTAATTGATAATATGACCTATCTTTGGATGTGAAAGGACAGACGTGGGTCGTCGTATAGTCATAGAAGGCAACTTATGAAACGCTTTAGCAATTTTTGTAGTGACTAAGATCATTTTACCGAAGGCAACAATGAAGGGTCATCGAGGGACTACGATCTTTTTATCGAGGGTCATTGCTAAAACGTCCCATATTCGAGAGACATGACTATTTATTCGTAGGAAACAAGCGGGATTACCTTAAAGGTGCACGTGTGTGAATTGTGTTTCGATTGCATGCATTTTTGTCTTTGAGATTATGGTTTTCTAATAGTTTATTTTATCTTGCCATACACACCCTAATTACTAACGATTATATTAAAGCGGTAAATTGCGAAAATTAAAATCCTAAACTATTACATCACTTGGGGGATGGGGGTACAATTTACAAATGGGGATGAAGCATAGGCCTAATTAAATTATTACAAACATATTTAATAAAATAAATGGAAATACAAAATATAAAAGGAAAATAGTGTACAGAGAAAGTAAAATAAACTTTATGTATTGACACATAGCTTCATGCATCAACATATGCCACTTCCTGTTTCTGAAAAATCTAAATCAACTCAGTATGAGTCGATACATAATGGAATGTGTCGACTCATTCCACTTCCTGTTTCTAAAAAAAATCCAAATCAACTCAGTATGAGTCGATACATAATGGGATGTGTCGACTCATTTCTTGTTTGTGTCGACACATTCGTGTTTTGTGTCGACTCATGCACCTTTTGTCTCTCTGTATTGTGTTTGGAAAAACAGTATGCATCAATGCATAAGGTCTTGTGTCGACTCATACCCTGTTCTACAACAGATATGAGTCGACTCATGTGAGTATATATTCACTCATGCTGTAATTTTTTGCCTTAAACAATGTTCTATTGTTTATACAGGTCAGTTCTCAACATAATATTGACAAAAATGAAAAGAAAGTAAATGGTTAGCTTCAAAAGGAAATGATTACTACATTTTATCCTAAAAAATGAGTCACTAATGATGTTTGAAATGAAGAGCTCAAAGTTAAGAAGACTCACCTTGAGACTGCAATTTGTTTTGAATCTGAACCTCTTTCAAGATGTTGTGGTGGCTTCAGTGAACCTCCAGGGAGCTACTGTAGTCCTTCCTCTGTATTGGAAGCTGTTGAACCACTCCAACCTAGTCGAGTTGTACAATACCATCTTTTGTTTATGTTTGGAAAGTGATAATAATGGCATTATAGAAGTTGTTCTTGTATTTGAACAACCTCTATTTGATGTGAAGTGCTTGGATGGTTGGTTTATAGGAAAAGATTGCAAGGTGGAACAGTGGGTTAAGGATTTTTCTATTTTGTGAATGAAGATAGAGCAGAGTTTTTTGAATGAACAAAGGTTACAAAGACTTCTGTTTTTTCTCTCTTTTATCTCTAAAAATCCTCTCAATCCTTTTTTCTCTCCTAGTCCCCCCTGTGTGTTGTGAAAAATAGTTTATTTGTAGATTAAGTTGGTTGAAATTTGAGAGGGAATCATATGAGTTTTTGAACTTTTTGGGCATGCTGTATCATTGCTTTTTAGATGCAACTCTCATATGAAAATTTGGTGCAAACATGGGACTGATATGATGCAGATTTTTTAGGGCAGCATTGCAGGTTTTGGAGTAGACTGTGACAGTGTTTAGAGGCAGCATAATAGGGCTGGTTTTGTACAGGACTATTTTGTGTAGGAACAACAGGTTTTGAACTGATATGCTTGGACTGGTTGGTGTAAACTTTGGGCTTTATACAACAGCAAATTGGACATCATTGTTTGTAGCATGCAAACATTTTTTAACTTACAAATGCAACCTTGTTGTTTACTTGAAAGCTTCTAACAACTTGAATTGTCTTGGATTGTGATGAAAATATGTCATGAAGAAATGAAATTAACATGTATAGAAAATACTTAGAAAATATTTCCAAGTCTTGCAAAGTTTTATTTTTTTTACTTTCTTGATTTTTGATGATCAAATTTCACATTTTGAATGTCTTGATGAAATGTGATTTTTGAAACTCAAATTTGACCAAAAAGTCAAAGTTTGACTTTTCAGCGTACAATTGACTTTTTCATTAGTTGACCAAATTTCATCTATCAATCCATTGATCTCAGAAGATGAATTGAAATATGTGATTAATTCAAAATGATGTGCTTGAACCCTTGAAATCATGTTTTGAACCAATAAGTCATGTACCGGGTCAAAAGTTAAAGATTGGTCATTCTCAATCAAAACCCTAATTCAAAGTCTTAGTGCGTCAGAGATGATTTTGTCTGATCAATTCCTTGATAATCCTTGAGCATTGGAGATCCTTCGTAAGGAATGCCTTGAAAAATAGAGGGCAAATTTTGGGGTACAACAGCTGCCCCTGTTCAATCTTCTTAAACATGAAGAGTTAGATTGGCGGGTCTGCCATTCGTGACTTGAAGGTGGAAGATGATTAAACACTAGAGTGCCCAAAAATTTGCACTTGATGATGTGTTAGTTGATTGTGTCGGGAATGGGCTTAAAAATGCCATTTGGAGAAGTGATGAAGAGTTTGTCGGAGATGGGCTTATAGATGCCATCCAAGGTGACTGTTGATAGAGATTGTAAGAAGCATCAGAATAAATCTTTGGTTGATTTAATCTGAATGATATGATGGAATGGACCCGTGTTAAGCCATGTCTGGAAATGTATGAGAAGGAATTCGTGTAAGATTGCTTCAGGATGAAACCGTGTGAAACTGTATCTGGAAATGTATGAGAAGGAGCCCGTGTAGGGCTGCTTAAGGATGAGTCAGTGTGAAACTGGATCTAGAAATATATGAGAAGGAGTCTGTGTAGGGCTGCTTCTGGACGAGTCCCTGTGAAATTGAATATGGAAATATATGAGAAGGATCTTGTTTAAGATTGCTTCATGATGAGCCCGTGTGAAGCTGCATCTGGAAATTAGAAGGAACCCGTGTAAGATTACTTCTTGATGAGCCAGTGTGAAGTTGCATCTGGTCGCGTAGATAGTTGCTCTGTCTTGCTTCAGGAACTAATCTTGGACCTGTTGAAAATTGTTGATGATAATCATCTGTTGATTGATCTTTTTTAAAAAGGTAAAAAGTTAGATGTATGCAATGTCATGATGTATGGAATGCATTGTGTAATGATATTCTTAAAAATGAGGTTGTGCTATATGTATTTCGTATGCATATGCTATGATGTATGAAATGTGAAATGTTATTGAAGTGTATCTTTGTTTGGGAAAATAAATTCCTGACTACTACTGGGGAGTTTTACTTATTTGTTTGAAGAAACTCCGCTGGGGATGTGCTGATTTCTGTCTGGGGAATTAAATTCAGGAACTTCGATTATCCATTACTCTACTGGGAATCATAACTTGACTGGGGATAAAAGAGATTGTTAAGCCTTCGTCTTGGAGAGGATAGTTTACTGATATCTGGTCGAAATCCAGGCTTTGCAGCAACTTCCTGGGAGGATAAAGCTAACTGTTATCTGGTCGGTTTCCAAGCTTCCCAGCAACTTACTGAAGTTAACTTTTATCTGGTCAGATTCCAGGCGTTGCAGTAACTTTTTGAGGTGGATGAAGTTAATTGTTATCTGGTCGGATTCCAGGCTTCGCAACAACTTACTAAAGTTAACTATTCTCTGATCGGATTCCAGGCTTTGCAGTAACTTTCTAAGGCGGATGACTTTAATTGTTATCTAGTCGGATTCCAGGCTTCGCAATAACTTACTGAAGTTAACTATTATCTGGTTGGATTCCAGGCTTCGTAGAAACTCTCTAGGGTTAACTATTATCTGGTCAGATTCCAGGCTTCGCAGTAACTCTCTGAGGTGGATGAAGTTAATTATTATCTGGTCGGATTCCAGGATTCACAACAACTTACTAAAGCTAACTGTTATCTGGTCAGATTCCAGGCTTCGCATCAACTTTGAGGCAGATGAAATTAATTGTTATCTGGTCGGGTCCAGGCTTCGTAGTAACTTGCTTGAAAGGATGAAGTTAACTATTATCTGGTCGGATTCCAGGCTTCATAATAACTTGCTTGAGTAGTAACGATTTTGTTGAGGAATGCAATGACTCTACCGGGGATTAAGGGGTTTCGTCCATTGATTGGTTATAGTCTGAGAGACTAACTCAAGCTGGGGAATTTGTAGTTTGTTGGGGAAATAAACCCTGTTGAAGAGAATATTTTATAGACCTACTGGGGAAGTGACTTCTTTAAGTAGAACTCCGCAAGGTTTCTTTTTACCGTTAAGACCAACTCAGTTGGGGAGAGGGTTTTCAAGAGTTTGCAACTCTGGCTGGGGAATGTCAGAATGAATCCGAGCCTTGATTGTATCTGAGGAGATATTGGACGAGTATCAGAATGAGACTCGTATCTGAACTGTATCGGGAAGAAAATCTGGAATAAGTGTCAGAATGAATATGCATTTAGATTGTGTCTGAACTGTACCTAAGAAGATGCATTTTGAATAAGTATCAGAATGGATATTTGTCTAGATCATATCCGTAGTGTATCTGCAAGAGAATCTGGAATGAGTATCAGAATGAACCTGTATTTAGATTGTATCTGTCCTGTATCTAGAAGATGGTAAACTGTTGGCAATCTCCCCCTGTTTGGTAACTGGTGTGATTTGCGTTCGTTGGGAGAAGATCAAACTCCTTTATTCGCTGGTGGGTTTGACTATGTCATCTGCTCGAGGATACCCCACTTTTGTTTGAAGAGGCTTATGCACTTGTCGGGGATAGCCTTGTGGAGGTGGCTTTGGCGAATTCACCGGGAATCACCTTATGAAAGGGACTTTGTGGGGATCTGTCACTGTCCATAGTAGTAAGTTTTATAGAATTTCTAGAAAATGTTTGTTTGGTCGTACATGCCCCTTTAATGGAATCCATGTTTCATTCCCTAAGTGATTCTGATGGAGACCTGCCCCTAGTTATTCAGGACTTTACGAGAGATTTCTTGGAATCTTGACTTGACTGCCACTGATGAGTTGGACAATAACATGACATGCCCCATTGATTATGGAGGGTTTGTCATTGGATTTGAAGTGATTCTATTTCTTGAAAGAATTTTCCGTTCATTGGATATTCGCCGTGTGAATTTCTCTGTTGTCGATCAATTGGCCATATGCAATCGGCGGTATTAAAACAATGCAAAGTTTATGTTTGTCTTGAAATTTTTGAAAATGCATTTTTAGCCAAAGAATTTTGTAAGAATATGAATTCAACTCAGGATTTACAGTAAGCCTTACAGGAGTCAGGATACCTTTTGTAACAGTATGCTTTCGAACTAACCCATGCTTCAATTAGGACTTTTAAAAGGTTGTAACGTGGCCTAGTTCACGATTTAAGAAACAAAGGATAAGGCTCAAAGTTTATTTATACCCACCCGCTCTTCATGATGTTCTATAGTCCTAAACTTAGTTAATTGTGTGTTTGAACTCCCATTGAATCTGGAATGATATTTTGGTGATGGTTCAGATAAGTTAAGTTTATTGGAGAAGGCAGTCATTTTTGCAACATTTTTTCGTTGTCGAGGATTTGTAGCGACCTCTCTTTTTTGATTTATTATCCCTAATTTTTGCCTAATTGTTTTTGTCTTGAGACTATAGTTAGCGGGATGCCCCAGTTTTTCTCAAGTCTTCTTCGTAAGTTTTGACTCAGTGGGCTTTTTTTCTTTTTTTAAGAGATAATGACTGCCTATTTTCGGGGAACCATCACCGTCTTTTGATTCATTCATTGTGTACAAAGTGAAAGCTTGCGACTGAACGCGCCTTTGAATAAACTGAGAAACTACCCTGTGATACGGTGGCAAAATCGACTGTTTTGGAAAAATGCTGGTTTGCGTTTTGCGTTTTTATTTTCAAAATGTCACGGTAAGCAAGAGTCGCCACCGACTTTTATTTTATCCAACTGGAAAGGAAAAAAGCACAGCAAAATTCCTTTTTCGAGATTTTGAGTATGGGGGGTAGATTATAGAAAGGGAAGGTGTTAGCACCCTTTCTATCCATGGTTTTCCATGGGCTCTTAGGTACTTGCTCATCTTTTTAAAATTGCTTGTGTGTTTGTTTTTAAAAGTTTTATTTTTCTTCGTTTTAACCCTTGCTTTTGTCTTCAAGAGTGTTACGAAGTTGTTTTGAAAACATTGTTTGAAAAGTGTTTGGTGTGAAAAATTTTGTTTGTTTTGAGCAAGTACCTACTAGCATCTACCTACTCGAAAAAGGATTTGTTTATCTTCTTGTTTTCTTTAGACAATGATATCCCACTATTGAGAAATAGGAAGCACCGTCATTGGAGTTGTAAGGGTCAATTCGTAAGGGACGTACGATCACTAAAGCAATGTTAGGACGTCTTAGTAATAACCCTAATGTCTTAAGATCATATTCGAGGCAACATTTCTGAGGCAACCTTTCCGAGGATACCTTTCCGAACGGGACATTTGATCTTTGTTTAGACAGGAGGGCAACCACTAAGACACCCTATACTTAATGACCGTTTACGGAAGCCAACCGAAGTGAGAGTATACTCTAGGAGTGCGCATGTGCGAGTGATTTGATTTCAAGTTATTATCTTTGCACATTAGGGTTTTCTAACCATTTTAAATTATCATGCAATCTTATCATACAATCCTATTATCATACATCTAACAGTTAATATTTGCAAGAATTAAAATGCGAGAAGTAAAAACTACGCTATTACAAGGCTTCGGGGTAGGGATTAATTACATAGCCAAAAAACCGTAAAACGATAAAATAAAAGAAAGTCCTAATTAAGCTATCACATACCGTGAGCAGTTACATTAATATTGCAAAAATAAATAAACGCGCGTGATGAATCGAAAACGAGAGATTTAGGGTTTTGACCCCAACTACCTAATTGCAATAAAAGGAAAAACATTTTTTGTGTTTTTGTGATTATTTTGAGAAAATAAATTTTTAATAAATAAATAAACCTAATTACTTAATTAATTTAAATTTAAGAAAAATAATTAAATCAACCTATTTTTTTTTTTGTATTTTTGTTTTATTTGAGAAAGAAATAAAAATTATATCAAGCAAACCCTAATTTTTTAATTGATTTTAAATATATGAAAAAGTTAGAATTAATCCTAAATTAAATTACACTAATATTAAATTAAATTTGATAAAATAAAATAAAAGCTAATTCTAAATTTGTGAAAATTGATTTTATGATTTTTTGTGAAAAAAAGAAATTAATTTTGGTTAGAAAATAAATTAAACAAATTAATTAAATAAAAGAAAATAGAAAAAAATAAGAATGGGCCTGGTATCTTTGTAAGAAGGGGGGTGCTGATTGCAAATATCAAGCCCAACAAACTCTGGCCCTGTTTGACTTTTCCAATCCCATGCTGCTTCCTTGACTGGGAGTATGGTGGACCCTCACGTGGGAAGCCTTGGATATGGCTTGTTGACGATCTACTGGCTGGACGCTGAGGACGTATGGTGGACTCATTTGATATATGTGCACCTGATCATGTAAGAGAAAATAATAGAAAGCAAAGTTGGGGACCTGAGGATCGAACCCAGGTTCTTGAGCATAATCACACTGCACGCTTACCAGCTGGGCTGGCTTGGTTAATTCTATAATTGATAATAAATAAATATTATATGATGAAAACAAAACAATAAATTCTGAGACGCGCGAAATTTGAATTGTCCATTCACATTGTGCCACGCCATCGTCCCCTTCGTCGCTTCTGTCGTTTTAGGTCACATACTTTTACCTACGGTCATCTGAGTGTAGGTATAACCCTGTGCTTCTCCAAAATTTCATACAGGCATGATAAATCCCAACCAATGGTACCAATCAACTCGTTGCAACCTCACGAGCATCATGGTACCATTATCCATGGCCAATTGTTCCTGTACAAAAAAACCCTAAAAACGAAGCAAGAACCCTAACTATGGCAACTTGCTGTATAGTCAATGAAAACACAATTAAATATGATCAATAGCTTGCAAATAACTCAAGGATCAAGAATATGTCAATGAATCTTGCTAAATATGCCAGAATTATGATATTCGAATTCAAGAAAGTATGGAAATCGTGTGACTCTTACAGTGCATTTCAAGGCGTGGAGAAGCTTGCTAGTGATTGAAATAGGATCCTAGGACGTCCAGCAAACGATTGGGATCACTATAATGCTTTGAATTGATCTAGAATGTGGAAATCAGTTTGCCACTTTTCTCCAATTTTTTGAAACTTGCCTTCTCTTTTACACGCCTCCAAAATCTTGTTTTTGGTCTGCAAATATTCCTTATGTACCCTAGAATGAATTAGGGTTGCAAACTTGTATCAAATCTCCCTCAATTAAGATCATTGATTCATGATTTGATCCTTTGTGCAAATCTTTCCAAATCAAGCAAATCCAATCTTTTTGTGTCCATTTGAGCCTTGCACGATTTGATTCCATCTCCAGCTGTGTAATAGACCTAAGCATGCACAAAATCTCAAGCCTTGATTGGTTTTTGATATTTTCATGATTTTATTTTGATTTTATTTGATTTAATTGAAATAAAATCAAAATAAATGATAAAAATAAAATAATTACAAATGGAAGTGCTCATGGGTCTTGGGTCATGTTACAAACTCAATGCAAGCATAAAAAGTTGGGCCCATTTAGCAAAAAATGCAATTTTAGCCACATTTGACTTTTGGCAATTTTGCAAAAAGGGTCAACTTTACCAATGCATAACTCCTTCAATTTAGACCCTAGAGATGTGTTCTTGTACTTTTTGGAAATCTTAAGATGTCCTCTAAGCAACCCTTTTGGTCTCAATTGAATCTTCCATGTTCATGTATGAAGCTTTGACCCAAAATGTGTTTTTGTTGACTTTCCAAAATGACCTATAATGTCCAAATTCATATCTTCTTGTGAGTGCATATTTTGAACTTGGGAGATGAAGATGGATTGTAGGGAATTACATCTTCTTAAATATTAGCTTTGGATGGGTCATTTTTGATAAAGTATGAGAAAGTTATGCTTGATCAAAGTTGAGTTGACTTTTCCTGCAAAATCCTAATTTAACAACTTTTGGGTTTTGATGAATTGTGAGCAATCCTTGAGGAATCATGATCAACCCTTGATCAAATGATGAATAATACTTAAAAATGAGAATGTTGACCAAAAATCTTGAAGTTTGACTGTATGTGGGCCACAATTGACTTCTGCCCTAGCACAATCGATTTTCAGGCCTCTGAGCAATTGACTGAGCAAACTTCCTCTGCAAGGCTTGAAACTTGACATGGATGATCCTGAGAACATATTAGGACAATGGTGAGCATTTTGGATCCTTTGGACTAAAGCATCTTGGTGCAAACTGAAACCCTAATTTGAGGTAGACTGCCTTAGGAGATAGTTTGTCTGGTCAACCCTTGGACTTCCTTGAGCAATTTGAGGACCTCACTTGAAATGTATTGAGAAATATGGGAGGGAAAATTTTGGGGTACAATATCTTCCCCTGTTCAATCTTCTTACATCTGAGGATGTAGATTGGCTTGTCTGCCCTTCGTGATCCGAAGGTGGAAGATGATTGAACACTAGAGTGCCCAGAAATTTGCACTCAAATGAAGTGGTATTGGTCTTGCGATATCGGGAATGGGCTTATAGATGCAATTTGGAGGTTGATGTAGGAAGATGGGCTTAAAGGTGCCATCAGAAGAAGTGTCGATCGCATAAGAGATTCCTTTGCGAGAGCCCGTACACCTGTTGTTGAGGAGGAATATGCTTGGGAATGCTAGTCTATGTCTTGAGAGGAATAGAGTTTTAGGAACTTCAGTTGTCCGTTACTCTATTGGGGAATCACCTCTTAGTTAAGGAGGTGACAATGAACTGCTATCTGGTCGTGCTCCAGGCTTCACAGTGATTTGTTTGAGGAAAATAAGACTGACTGCTATCTGGTCGTGCTCCAGGCTTTACAGTGACTTACTGGGGAGATGAGATTAGGCTTGCTATCTGGTCGTTCTCTAGGCTTTGCAATTTCGCAATTCTTATCTGGTCGTGCTCCAGGCTTCAGAAGGAATCAAGTGGTTATCCGGTCACATCTAGGCTTCAACTTGATTTTAAGGCTTACTAATATCCGGTAGATTTCTGGGCTTCATAGTAATTGGCCGAGTAAACTGCTATTTGGTTGAATTCCAAGCTTCGCAGTACCTGATACTGTTATCTGGTCGTGTCCCAAGCTTCAGTGTCTTTTGCTGCTATCTGGTCGTGCTCCAGGCTTCACAACGTCTTATACCGTTATCTGGTCGATTCCAGGCTTCATGATATATTTTATTGCTATCTGGTCAATTTCTAGGCTTCACAATAACTTGTTAGGGATTGAGCTATTTTCCAGTCGATTTATGGGCTTCATAGTTTGAACTTGAGATATACCACTATCTGGTCGATTCCAGGCTTCATGGTATCTTGTATTGCTATCTGGTCGATTTCCAGGCTTCACAATAACTTGCTGGGGATCAAGCTATTTTCTGGTTGATCTCCGGGCTTCATAGCTTGAACTTGAGATATACCACTATCTGGTCGATTCCAGGCTTCTTAGTATTATGGAGATATCAAGATATTATCCGGTCGATTTCCGGGCTTCATAGCTTGAACTAGAATATAAATCTTAGTATCGATTTGACTGAACCAGAGAAAACTTGACAGAACTTGATTGTATCTTTCCCTGAAATGTAAAGAGTTAGTCGTATGTAATTTCATGATGTATGAAATGTGTTGAGTAATGATGTTCTCAAAATAAATGAGATTGTGTTGTATTATGCATATGCGCATGCTACGATGTATGGATATGCAATGCTCTTGTGATATTCTCCGGCTGGGGAGAATAAATTCTGGACTGTTGTTGAAGAGTACAAGGAGTTGAGTTCTTCGCGCTCGCTGGGGATAGTGACCGAAGATGATGAGCTGGAGATTTTCATCTGTTCTGCTCGAGAACATTCCACCGAGCGAAACTCTGTTTGAGAATAATCCTGTGGGGGAATAACTCTGTGGGGAAGAGAAATATTCAGTTGGAAGATCTGCTGACTTGGAGAAACAATTCCGGGGGATGAATTACCGTTGTTGGTGATAGATAAACTCTACTTGGGGAGAATTTTTCCGACTCATTTGTGATTATGAACCTCGGCCGGGGAAAGCTGACACCACTATTTTTGGACACTTCCTACTCTGCAAGGAGTGTATGTACCTTCAGTTATATTCTCCAGCTGGCTCTGTACCTGGTGGGTAGAACAACTGTAAGGTTTGGACACTTCTTGTTTGCCCCTGTTCCTGGAATTATGAGTAATTGTCTTTTGTTTCTTGTGTAAACGTTTATGAGCAACAATTATTTTCAAATGCATATATAAAAAATGAACCATTGGACGTTCTTGCAAAACAAAACAGAAAAATAAAAACAGTTTGAAATTTCTTGTAAAAGTGAATTGTATTGATTTTGAAGTTGGCTTGTAATAGGCTTTTTGTATAAGAGGCTGACGTCCTAGTAAGAGAACGCCTCCGAGGGAACAAAATTTATACAAATTGTGTAAAAAAGAAAGAAAAACAGCTATGTGAACAATCCCATTGGGTTCCAACTCTGCTATTGCCCTTATATCTTCGAGCGTCTCATCACTTTGCTACTTGGTCGAAGGTGGATCAGATTGATTGGCGCCGTCCGAGCTTGATAGTCGATACCGAAGTCTGGTCGCAAGATGATCCAATGAGACATAATGTTACGCTTTGATCCCTAACTTTTTCCTGGACCTCCCTTTTGGGTTTTCAGTCCACTGGGATACCCTTTTTTTCCCAAGCCGCCTTTTCAGGTTTTCGACTTACCGGGTGTAAAGTTTTTTTTTCATTTTCATCCCTTACTTTTGCCCGAACCCTTTTGGTTCGCCGGGAAGCCCTTATTTTTTCCTAGGCCAGTCGACCTAGCGGGTCTTTGATTATGCGTAGTATCTTTTCACTATGTCTGCATTGACGGGGTGAGGAAGGTCGTCACCATCCACGGTGGTTAGAATCATAGCTCCTCCTAAGAAGATGTTCTTAACCATAAATGGCCCTTCGTATGTGGGGGTCCATTTGCCCCTGGGATCACCTTGCGGTAGTATGATGCGTTTGATTACCAGATCCCCGACTTGATATTCTTGACGTATGACTTTCTTATTAAAAGCCTTGATCATTCGTTTTTGATACGTCTGACCATGACAAATAGAAGTAAGTCTCTTCTTGTCGATCAGGTTCAGCTGATCAAGTCGGGTCTGGATCCAGTCGTCTTCGCTCAAACCTGCATCCTTCATAATCTGGAGAGAGGGTATCTGGACTTCAATGGGTAAGACCGCTTCCATGCCGTATACCAAAGAGTAGGGTGTTTCCCCTGTCGATGTCCGTGATGAGGTATGGTACCCATGAAGAGTGAATGGTAACATCTCCTGCCAGTCTTTGTATGTCACCGTCATCTTCTGCACAATCTTCTTGATGTTCTTGTTAGCCGCTTCAATAACCCCATTCATCTTCGGCCGGTAAGGAGAAGAGTTATGATGCTGTATCTTGAACTGTTTGCAGAGCTCGGTGATCATTGTATTGTTGAGATTCATACCATTGTTCGTAATGATCCTCTCTGGTACACCATATCGACATATCAAATTGTGTCTGATGAACCACGCCACGATGTTCTTGGTCACTGTAGCAAAGGAAGTTGCCTCGACCCACTTTGTAAAGTAATTAATTGCTACCAGAATGAAATGATGCCCGTTAAACGCAGTAGGTCTGATCTCACCTATCATATCGATGCCCCACATTGCAAAAGGCCAAGGAGCTGTTAAAACATTCAAAGGAACTGGAGGTACATGCACCTTATCAGCATAAACTTGGCACTTATAACAGGTCCGAGAGTGTTGATAACAATCGACTTCCATAGTGGACCAGTAATATCTTGCCCATAGGATTTTCTTCTCCATGGTATGTCCACTAGAATGAGTTCTGAAGGTACCTTCATGCAACTCTTCCATGATCCTTTCTGCCTCTCTTTTGTCCACACACCGCAGTAAGGTTGAATCATGGTTACACTTATATAGAACCCCATTGCTGATGAAGAACTTCGCGGCAAACCTTCTCAGAAACTTCTTATCATTAACAGATGTACCCTAGGGGTACTCTTGAGTCTCGAGATACCTCTTTACCTTGTGAAACCAGGGTTTATCTACTACCTCTTCAGCCTCAATGTCACAACAATGTGCGGATTCGTCCAACCTCTCAATGGTAATATGGGGAGCTTCATTGTCCCATCTGACTTTGAACATAGAGAACATGGTAGCTAGCGCGTTCGCCAACTGGTTCTCTTCTCTCGAGAAGTGTTCAAAGGTTATCTCCTTGAAACGTGGGAGCAATGTCAGTACATACTCTTTATAAGGAATAAGTTTTGGGTGCTTCGTATCCCACTCACCTTTGATCTGACTGATCACTAAAGCAGAATCTCTGAATACACTCAAGAGCTTAATCCTCAGGTCAATAGAAGCTCGAAGACCCATGATGCATGCTTCATACTCCGCCATATTGTTAGTGCAGTTGAAACATAGTCGGGCGGTGAATGGAGTATGACAACCCTCAGGAGATATGATCATAGCGCCAATGCCATTAACCAACGTGTTTGAGGCTCCATCAAAATACATAGACCATCGGGATCCTTCCTCAGGTCCTTCATCTGGTCTAGGTTTCTCACAGTCGGTCACCAACATGATGTTCTCATCCAGGAACTCGAAATTCATGGATTGGTAGTCATCCACTGCCTGATGCACCAAATGATCCGCCAATACACTCCCTTTGATTGCTTTTTGGGTTGTGTATTGGATGTCATACTCGGTTAAGATCATCTGCCATCTTGCTATTCTTCCGGACAAGGCGGGCTTTTCGAAGATATACTTGATTGAGTCCATCTTTTATATTAATAAGGTGGTGTGAGTCAACATATACTATCTCAGCCAGCGAGCAGCCCATGCCAAAGTGCAGCAAGTTTTCTCGAGCAATGAGTATCGGGTCTCACAGCCGGTAAACTTTTTGCTAAGGTAGTAAATAGCATGCTCTTTTCGGCCAGACTCGTCATGCTGTCCCAACACGCACCCCATTGAATTATCCAGCACTATTAAGTATAAGATCAAAGGTCTTCCTTCAAATGGAGGCATCCGAATTGATGGATCTTGGAGGTATTCCTTGATTCTTTCGAAAGCGGTCTGATATTCATCATTCCATTTTACCACTTGATCTTTCTTCAACAGCTTGAAGATTGTCTCACAAGTAGCAGTCAGATGCGAGATGAACCGGGCAATGTAATTCAGACATCCAAAAAAGCCTCTAACTTCCTTTTCTATGCGGGGAGCCGACATTTCCTGTATGGCTTTCACCTTGGTAGGGTCCACCTGAATACCCTTATCACTGACAACGAAACCCAACAGCTTACCAGACCTTACCCCGAAACTGCACTTGTTCGGGTTTAACCTCAGCTTGTACGTCTTTAATCTGTCAAACAGTTTATGGAGATGGTCAAGGTGCTCTTCGTCAGTCTGGGACCTTGCTATCATGTCATCAACATAAACCTCGATCTCATGGTGAATCATGTCGTGGAACAAAGCGACCATGGCACACTGATAAGTTGCCCCAGCATTCTTCAACCCGAAAGGCACGACCTTGTAGCAAAAGGTGCCCCACAGTGTAACGAAGGTTGTCTTCTCCATGTATTTGGGAGCCATCTTGATCTGGTTATAGCCAGAAAGACCATCCATAAAGGATAAGACCTTATGCTGCGCGGTGTTCTCGACCAGAACATCGATATGAGGAAGTGGGAAATCATCCTTGGGGCTCGCCCTGTTCAGATCTCTATAATCCACACACGTCCGTACTTTACCATCCTTCTTAGGTACTGGAACAACGTTGGCAACCCACTGTGGATAAGAAGTGACAGCTAAAAATCCTGCGTCAAACTGTTTCATAACCTCAGCTTTGATTTTCTCAGACATCTCAGGGCACATACGGAGAAACTTCTATTTTACTGGAGGGCAGTCTTCTTTAGTTGGCAGTCGATGAACCACAATATCGGTGTCCAAACCAGGCATATCTTCATAGGACCAGGAAAAGATCTCAACATAGTTGCGTAGCATCTGTATTAACCGTTGCTTGACACTAGGCTCCAGTTTCGCACCTATCTTAACTTCTTTATTGTCTTCCTCTGTACCCAAGTTCACTGATTCGACTGGCTCTTCATGAGGCTGTATGGCCCTTTCTTCTTGCAATAATAGTCTAGCAAGTTCCCCAGGCACCTCACAATCATCCTCACCTTCGTCCTTGGCTTGGTTGATCGGATTTTCAAAGTCATAACTGACAGTAGCAGAGTCGTTATCAATGGGATCCAAAGTGGATATGAATCTTCATTATGATACGTGAGTGTGTGTAAGAGCATAGCTATTTTGATAAAGTGCGAGATAGAAAAGAAAAACAAGGAGCGCAAAATTTGTAATGCAAGAAACGTCCAATGTTTTATTGATGATATATGAAATGACAAATAATAAGCCCTCACAAGCAAAGCCAAGATGCCTCGGGCAAGGCACCGGGCCGTAAAGTTTTAAACTGTCTATTACAAACTCCAAAATAAAAGTCAATTTCTGTGTAATAAAAGAAACATGTATGAAGTCTTTCGTCGTCCAGTTTTTCAATCCACCATTGGTTGTAGGGTAGATCCAGCTGTCGATATCTGAATCTTCTTCACCATCTTCAACAACATTAACTCCTTGATTGCTGATGTGCAGAGGAGGTCTTCCAATCCGTGCGTGCCTGACAGCCCTTTGAGCCCCTGTAGTAAAGCCCAAACCAAATTTGTCAGTTTTGTGCGTGAAATCAGGGAGCTGACCCCAATTTGCACACTCACCTTCTTCAATTACAGCCTTAACATCCTTGAGAGAAGCCATCTTCATCGGAGGTTTGTCAGTAGTAACTTCAGTTGACACCATGGTCTGAGGGACCTCTTCAAAGTTCTGGCAAGGGGTTTCGATGAATTCCCCATCCATATCCATGTAGCGGAAGGAGTTGAGATGACTCACCATGTACTCCTCTTCACCTTGTATCATGACAATCTTCCCTTTTACCAGATATTTCAACATTTGATGGAGCGTGGAAGTCACAGCCCCAACCTTATGAATCCAAGGGCGACCCAGCAAACAAGAATATGTTGGTCTGATATCCATCACATAAAAGGTGGATGCAAAAGTCTGAGAGCCAACTTTAACAGGGATGTCCACCTCCCTGTGCACCATCCTTTTTGACCTGTCGAAAGCCCTGACCACAATATTTCTCGGTTTTAGAATCAAACCTTCACAGTCCAGACACTCTAATGCTTTCTTTGGCAAAACATTCAATGAGGACCCGATATCCACCAGTACATGGGCCATAGTATTTCCTCTGCACTCGATCGAGATGTGTAGAGCATCATTGTCATTTCTTCCTTTAGCAGTCAGATCTACATCTGAGAAACCCATCCCATTATCGACAGTCAGGCTAGCTACGCAATATTTGAATTGATCAGCTGAGGTTTCCTGCGGCACATGCGCAGTCTTGAGGAATGCAATTAAAACCTTTGCATGGGCTTCAGAACATAATAACAAGGACAACATGGAGATTTTCGACGGGGTCTGCCCTAGCTGCTCGACTACATTGTAGTCGCTCTTCTTGATAATCTTCAGAATTTCTTCTATATCTTGCTTAGAGGTTTCTACAATGATCTTCTTAGGTGCCTCCGTCCGGGCAGGCTCACTTATGATTTCTTTGCCCCGAGTCACAGATGGCTCGGCGACAGGGGTGATAACTGGAATAGGAACTGGGATAGTAGCTGATGTGCTAGCAGATGGAATGACAATAGGTTTGTGGACAGTTGGAGGGGAAATCTCGGGAGAAAAGAGTCTTCCACTTCTGGTGACCTTGCTAGCCCCGACAATATTGCTGACATTAGCATCAGCTTCCTCACTCTTCAAGTCTTGTTTAACTCCATGGTAATACACATCAGCACCGTAGTGCCAATGGACAACCTTATCCGAAGTGTATGGGATAGGACCAGGGACATTAATTATTAACGGAGCAATTCTTGGGACGGACATAATCCTAACAAGCTTTCTCGAGGAAGCCTTGGAAGGATTGGCGGAAATGGTTATGATGGAAACATCTTGAATTGGAACCAACAGAATCATAGTCTTTTCGAACATGATTTCTTTATTATCCATCAGGCGCTGAACACCTGATTTCAATAAGTAGCAACCAGCAGGCAGAATTGAACACATGTGGCAACCTTCACCACAACCCATAAATAAACTACCAACAACAAATTCTTCTTAACCGTCATCAAAGGAGTATAAATTTGTTCCACAGAGGTCACAAATAAATTATCGTCCACAGCATTTACTCCATGACCATGTTTGGGCATGGGAGCAGTTATGACGTTGGGCTTCTCCAGAGCGTCAAACTCAATCTCTTTGGCTTCGATCAAGTCTTGCACCTTGTTCTTCAAGGCCCAACAGTTGTTTGTATCATGACTTGGACCTTCGGAATGATAGGCGCAACGGGCATTCGGGTTATAGTGAGGAGATGTGGTGTTGGGATTCTTCGGGGCTTCCCTCAGAGTTACCAGGTTAGTCTTCAATAATTATGGTAGAATCTGAGACAAGGTCATATTGAGCCGAGTGTACTGCCTCTGCGGTCTTTCTACCCTTTGTTGATTGTTGCGTTGTGGCGCAACTGTGGGTCTTGATATCACCACCGCATTTACCGCTTGACGCTGTTCAGGTTTGCTCTGGCTCCTCGAGCCATAGACTGCACTAGCTTCTTTCTTACCGGTGAAAGGCTTCTTTACTGTACTTGATGAAGTATCTTTCTTTATCTTACCACTTTGGATACCAGCTTCCACTCTCTCTCTCCAGTCAAGATCAACTCAGTAAACCCAGACGATGAACTTCCGATCAGATGATTGAAAAATGGACCAGACAGCGTCCCTAGAAACATGTCAACCAACTCCCTATCAGACAAAGGGGGTTGGACTCTTCCAGCCAAGTCTCTCCACTTTTAAGCATAGTCCTTAAAACTTTCACTTGCCCCCATAGACATACCCTAAAGCTGAGTACGAGTGGGAGCAAGGTCGGCGTTATACTGACACTGCTTGTAAAAAGCAGCGGCAAGGTCCTCCCAGTTTCGGACATTAGCTCCTTCCAACTGATAAAACCATTAAAGTTAAGTTCCTGACAGACTATCTTGAAAGAAATGTACCCACAAATTTTTATCAGCAGTGTGGGGTTGGATTTTCCTGACGTACGAGCGAAGATGATGTTTTGGACAGGACACTCCATCATACTTGGCAAAAACCGAAGCTTTGAACTTATGATGGATCACCACTCCTGACACCAGTCCCAGCTCTCCAAAATCCAGACCATGGATTTTCTGAATCTCCATAGCACTCAGACGGTCTTCTAACTTCTTGTACCTATCCTCGGAAGGAGGATATTGCTCCTCATCATAATCTGTATCATCATTAGAGATGGCAGGACTGGGGCCCTTTTCTTCTTCTTGGTTCTCCCCTTCCTTGGATGAAGAGGTCAGATCAGCTTGCTGTTTTAACCTATCCCCAAACCTTTTACCCATATTCAGAAGAACAACCTTCTTCTTCTTCTTCTTCTTCTTCTTCTCTTTCAGAATGAGAGTCTTCAGATCCTCTTGCCCTTTAGCCAAGCTCAAGAACATCTCTTGGAATTAGGCGTTTTGTGCCTGAAGATCTTTGATGGCTTGATCAGAAGACATTTCGTGTTGAAATAAACAGTGAAGAAGATGAGAAACCTGTAATGGTGTGCATGATAATGGGATGCGCATGTAATGATTTCAAAGAATTTGGGAGATTTAAATTTGCAAACCAAAAATAAAACAAAACTTTATTAGATTAACTGGTAAAAAGGTTCAACAATGCCTTTGAGGCGTTACAAAGAAATAAATGGAAAACAAATCAAGACTAGAAAAGCAAAATAAAAAATCCCATGGACGCTTCCTCTTTGTGCTGACGTAGTCATTGATTGTTCTTTCTTCCTCGAGCTGCCTAGTGAGCTTCAGAATCTTCCTTTCTTGGTCATGGTACTTCTCTCGGTAAGTATCCCTTTCCTCTTTTAGCTGAATCCAGGACCTCTGCAATGCCCCAGGATCAGTGGGCATGTAAGGATATAGAACTGTGTAAGGAATGCCCTCTTCGTTGGTGGGCTCCACAATCACTGGCAATACAGCTTCATAAGGCATCCCAAGCTTCTGGGCACGAGCTCAGACCGACTGGAGATAATGATGCATAGGGAGAGAAGTCCTTGGTCCCAACTCTTGGGGGTCAGATCTTTTCACCATGCCCCAAGCTCGTATAAACCTCCGGCGGTGCTCGTCAACGTCTTCCTTGTAGTCAAATGCAATATCCTCAAGAAGTAGATCATGAGGACCGTCTCTCTGAGCACGACCAAATTGTCACAAAGCTAGACAAGGACTGTAGGTTATACCTCCTCTGATTCCAAGCAATGGGACATTAGGGTATCCCCCACAATGATCAATGACGGTAGTGTTTTCCATGGCCTGGGAGCTCCAAAGAATGTCTGTATGGGCAAGTGACATTATCCTGTAAGACCATCCCAAACCTTCTTCATTCTTTAACACAAACTTGGGGAGGTGCGAAATAAACCACCTTGACAGCAACGACATGCAACACATAAGAGTCCCTCTTCTTTACATAATACGAGTGTAGAGGGCATGCAAGATATCACCCAGTAAAGTGGGCACAGGATTGCGAGAGAGGAATATCTTAACCGCATTCACATCCACAAAGGAATCCGAATTCGGGAAGAGAACCCAACCGTAGATAAGGAGAGCCAAGATATCTTCGAAAGCCTGAAAATAAAAATTATCCCAGAACAACTGAGCCTGATCCATCAGAAATTTGGCTAAGAAACCTTCGACCCCGCTTTGTGTTTCCCAATTGGATACTACATCAGCCCGTTTCAGATGCAGAGCTGGAGCAATGTCTTCTGGTCTAGGAGTCTCTTCCATACCTGTTAAGGGCACCTGCTCAAGGATGGATATTCCCAATAAGTGAGAGAACTCTTCCAAAGTGGGAACCAACTGGTAATCTGGAAAGGTGAAGCAATGATGCACCAGATCAAAGAACTGAAAAGTACACTAATCATTTGCTCATCAAGCTTTGAGGTGACCAGGCTAAGAAGCTGACCACGTCTCTTAATGAACATGTAAGTCTCAGAAACTCTTGAGGCTAACTCTTTAAGTTGAGCAGGTATTTGCACAAAGTTAACTCGAATGATATTTCTATGTACGGAAGCCATAACCTGCAAAACATGACAAAGATAAATCCCCTTGGTCTTTGAAATGGTTAGTATAATGAAGTGTGAATGCCATGTTATGATGCATGATGTCATGATAAAAGTAACACAGGTATAGCAGATAACAGGCATGGCAAAGGCAAACAAGTCACACAATAGACCTTAAGTTTAAGGCTTGCATAGGGTTTAAGGTATTACCCTCTTGAAGTTCAGTTGGTTTTCAACCTGTCCTAGCAAAAGTAACCGGGTTCTAGAGGTTCTCAATATCACTGACCATCCTTCATCGGTCATGGTTTCAGCTCACACAATCTTTTCTTGCGACCGGAACTATCTCGAGAGTATGGTCTCAATGAGTGTAGCATCGAGTATCAACCAGTTCTCAGCTTTACACCGAGGTCGGCTATCTCACTACTTTCTAATGGCCAAGTTGGTCGATTAAAGGTTCTAAGGCCAGTTGATGCTTAACGACACACATAGCGGCCCCGTATTCTCCTTGTTTCTCCACAAGGGATACCTGTACCAACCAATGTGCCACATCAACGTAGCTAGTGCTTCAACCATATCGGTCTATGCCGTACAGTTCCCTCACAGTTTATTGCTACTTACCTAAAAGGTGTCCCCAGATCCGGGTTAGGATCTATAGTAACTCCCAAACAAAAACCCTTAAAAGTAAAGCAACCAAAACAAACAAGAGAAGCAATTTACGATGAACTAGATCCTAAGGTATACCCCACTTTCTTAAGCCCAACAGAGTTGCCAGTTCTGTGATACGGTGGAAGAATCGACTGTTTTGGAAAAATGCTGGTTTGCGTTTTGCGTTTTTATTTGCAAAATGTCACGGTAAGCAAGAGTCACCACCGACTTTTATTTTATCCAACTGGAAAGGAAAAAAGCACAGAAAAATTCCTTTTTCGAGATTTTGAGTACGGGGGGTAGATTATAGAAAGGGAAGGTGTTAGCACCCTTTCTATCCATGGTTTTCCATGGGCTCTTAGGTACTTGCTCATCTTTTTAAAATTGCTTGTGTGTGTTTGTTTTGAATATTTTTATTTTGCTTCGTTTTAATCCTTGCTTCTGTCTTCAAGAGTGTTACAAAGTTGTTTTGAAAACTTTGTTTGAAAAGTGTTTGGTGTAAAAAAGTTTGTTTGTTTTGAGCAAGTACCTACTAGCATCTACCTACTAGAAAAAGGATTTGTTTCTGTTCTCGTTTCCTTTAGACAATGCTATCCTACTATTGAGAAATAGGAAGCACCATCGTTGGAGTTGTAAGGGTCAATTCGTAAGGGACGTACGATCACTAAAGCAATGATAGGACGTCTTAGTAATAACCCTAATGTCTTAAGATCATATTCGAGGTAACCTTTCCGAGGAAACATTTCTAAATGGGACATTTGATCTTTGTTTAGACAGGAGGGCGACCACTAAGACACCCTATACTTAATGACCGTTTACCGAAGGCAACCGAAGTGAGAGTATACCCTAGGAGTGTGCATGTGCGAGTGATTTGATTTCAAGTTATTATCTTTGCATATTAGGGTTTTCTAACCATTTTAAATTATCATGCAATCTTATCATACAATTCTATTATCATACATCTAACAGTTAATATTTGCGAGAATTAAAATGCGAGAAGTAAAGACTACGCTATTACAAGGCTTCAGGGTAGGGATTAATTACATAGCCAAAAAAACTTAAAAACGATAAAATAAAAGAAAGTCCTAATTAAGCTATTACATACCGTGAGAAGTTACATTAATATTGCAAAAATAAATAAACGCGCGTGATGAATCGAAAATGAGAGATTTAGGATTTTGACCCCAACTACTTAATTGCAATAAAAGGAAAAACATTTTTTGTGTTTTTGTGATTATTTTGAGAAAATAAAGTTTTAATAAATAAATAAACCTAATTACTTAATTAATTTAAATTTAAGAAAAATAATTAAATCAACCTATTTTTTTGTACTTTTGTTTTATTTGAGAAAGAAATAAAAATTAAATCAAGCAAACCCTAATTTTTTAATTGATTTTAAATATATGAAAAAGTTAGAATTAATCCTAAATTAAATTACACTAATATTAAATTAAATTTGATAAAATAAAATAAAACCTAATTCTAAATTTGTGAAAATTGATTTTATGATTTTTTGTGAAAAAAAGAAATTAATTTTGGTTAGAAAATAAATTAAACAAATTAATTAAATAAAAGAAAATAGAAAAAAATAAGAATGAGCCTGGTATCTTTGTAAGAAGGGGGTGCTGATTGCAAATATCAAGCCCAGCAAATTCTGGCCCTGTTTGACTTTTCCAATCCCATGCTGCTTGCTTGACTGGGCGTATGGTGGACCCTCACGTGGGAAGCCTTGATCTGGCTTGTTTATGATCTACTGGATGGACGCTGAGGATGTATGGTGGACTCATTTGATATATGTGCACCTGATCATGTAAGAGAAAATAATAGAAAGCAAAGTTGGGGACCTGGGGAACGAACCCAGGTCCTTGAGCATAATCACACTGCGCGCTTACCAGATGGGCTGGCTTGGTTAATTGTATAATTGATAATAAATAAATATTATATGATGAAAACAAAACAACAAATTTTGAGACGCGCGAAATTTGAATTGTCCATTCACTGCGTGCCACGCGATCGTCCCCTTCGTCGCTTCTGTCGTTTTAGGTCACATACTTTTACCTACGGTCATCTGAGTGTAGGTATAACCCTGTGCTTCTCCAAAATTTCATACAGGCATGATAAATCCCAACCAATGGTACCAATCAAATCGTTGCAACCTCACGAGCATCATGGTACCATTATCCATGGCCAATTGTTCATGTACAGAAAAACCCTAAAAATGAAGCAAGAATCCTAACTATGGCAACTTGCTGTACAGTCAATGGAAATGCAATTAAATATGATCAATAGCTTGAAAATAACTCAAGGATCAAGAATATATCAATGAATCTTGCTAAATATGCCAGAATTATGATATTCAAATTCAAGAAAGTATGGAAATCGTGTGACTCTTACAGTGTGTTTCAAGGCGTGGAGAAGCTTGCTAGTGATTGAAATAGGATCCTAGGACGTCCAGCAAACGATTGGGATCACTATAATGCTTTGAATTGATCTAGATTGTGGAAATCAGTTTGCCACTTTTCTACAATTTTTTGAAACTTGCCTTCTCTTTTACACGCCTCCAAAATCTTGTTTTTGGTCTGCAAATGTTCCTTATGTACCCTAGAATGAATTAGGGTTGAAAACTTGTATCAAATCTCCCTCAATTAAGATCATTGATTCATGATTTGATCCTTTGTGCAAATCTTTCCAAATCAAGAAAATCCAATCTTTTTGTGTCCATTTGAGCCTTGCACGATTTGATTCCATCTCCAGCTGTGTAATAGACCTAAACATGCACAAAATCTCAAGCCTTGATTAGTTTTTGATATTTTCATGATTTTATTTTGATTTTATTTGATTTAATTGAAATAAAATCAAAATAAATGATAAAAATAAAAGAATGACAAATGGAAGGGCTCATGGGTCGTGGGTCATGTTACAAACTCAATGCTAGCATAAAAAGTTGGGCCCATTTAGCAAAAAATACAATTTTGGCCACATTTGACTTTTGGCAATTTTGCAAAAAGGGTCAACTTTACCAATGCATAACTCCTTCAATTATGACCCTAGAGATGTGTTCTTGGACTTTTTGGAAAGCTTAAGATGTCCTCTAAGCAACCATTTTGGTCTCATCTCAATTGAATCTTCCATGTTCATGTATGAAGCTTTGACCCAAAAGGTGTTTTTGTTGACTTTCCAAAATGACCTATAATGTCCAAATTCATATCTTCTTGTGAGTTCATATTTTGAACTTAGGAGATGAAGATGGATTGTAGGGAATTGCATCCTCTTAAAAATGAGCTTTGGATGGGTTATTTTTGATAAAGTATGAGAAAGTTATGCTTGGTCAAAGTTGAGTTGACTTTTTCTACAAAACCCTAATTTAGCAACTTTTGGGTTTTGATGAATTGTGAGAAATACTTGAGGAATCATGATCAACCCTTGATCAAATGATTAATAATACTTCAAAATGAGAATGTTGACCAAAAATCTTGAAGTTTGACTGTATGTGGGCCACAATTGACTTTTGCCCTAGCACAATCGATTTTCAGGCCTTTGAGCAATTGACTGAGCAAACTTCCTCTGCAAGGCTTGAAACTTGACATGAATGATCCTGAGAACATATTAGGACAATGGTGAGCATTTGGGATCCTTTGGACTCAAGCATCTTGGTGCAAACTGAAACCCTAATTTGAGGTAGACTGCCTTAGGAGAGAGTTTGTCTGGTCAACCCTTGGACTTCCTTGAGCAATTTGAGGACCTCACTTGAAATGCATTGAGAAATATGGGAGGGAAAATTTTGGGGTACAACATACCCTGCCCCAGGTTATTATTAATAGTTTTAATTTGTGCGAAAAAGAAAACTCCTAGTTCTTTGGCTCAAAGGGGTTGACTAGGGATTATCTTCCTTATAACTCCACTGTTTAGGAATTGAAAAAGGCTGTACATCGTCAACAAGGTTTGTCCAAAAGCATACTGTAAGAGATTATGGTATTAATTTCGTCATCCTCCCTCTAAATACTTACAACTTTTAACGAGAGTTGAATATCACAAAAAAGGAATAAAAAGCACAATTTAAATATAGTGAAAATGAATGGGTTAATTCAAGACAAACATATGCAATGCATTAATGAAACAAAGTTTGACATAATAGATAAGTGTTCGAACAAACAAAAGAAATTACAATTGAAAATTCAAAATGAAATGGACGCTTTCAATGATTTGGCATGGGAGCAGTGATCACGTTGGGAGTCTCAGGAGTTCCGAATTCACTCTCCTTGGCACCAATCATATTTTAAATCTTGTATTTCAGCGCCCAACAGTCTTTAGTATCACGCACAGGACTACTGAAATGATAGGCACATATTGCATTGGGATTGTACTTAGGAGAAGAAGTTTTTGGGTTCGGATGAGGTCCTATCAACGTAACCAGATTCATCCTCAACATGTGTTGTAATGCTTGAGACAATGACATGTTGATTTTGGTAAACTGTCTCTTGGGCTCGTCTTGGCTTCGCTGATTTCCCCATTATTGATGTCGCATTGATGCAGGACTAGAGATCAGGACTGGCCCCACAAATTGGTCATGGTTACTCTTATTATGACTCTTCTTTCCATACACAACATTAGACTCTTTCTTCCCATTGTATGGGTTCTTCTGAATATCGGAGGATGCAACCACTTGCATCTTTCCGTTTCTAATTCCATTTTCAACTCGTTCCTCATTTAGAATCAGCTCGGTGAACCTGGCTGAAGAGCTTCCGATTAGGTGATTGAAGAAAGGTCCTATCAAAGTTTCCATAAAGATATCAACCAACTCCCTGTTAGTTAGGGGTGGCTGCACCCTGCCAGCCAGGTCTCTCCACTTTTGGATGTATTCTTTAAAACCTTCATTGGAAGTTGTGATACGGTGGCAGAACCGACTGTTTAATATTGGTTTGCATTTTGCGTTTTTTATTCGCAACATGTCGCGGTAAGCAAGAGTCACCCCGACTTTTATTTCGTCAAACCAGAAAGGAAAAAAGTACAGAAAAAAATCCTTTTTCGAGAATTCTGAATATGGGGGGTAGATTATAGAAAGGGAAGGTGTTAGCACCCTTTCTATCCATGGTTTTCCATGGGATCTTAGGTACTTGCTCATTTTGAAATTTCTTGTGTGTGCTTGTTTTGAAAAGTTTTGTTTTACTTTGTTTTAACCCTTGTTTCTGTCCTCAAGAGTGTTATGAAGTTGTTTTTGAAAACTTTGTTTGAAAAGTGTTTGGTGGGAAAAAGTTTATTTGTTTGAGCAAGTACCTAGGAACTAATCTACCTACTCGAAAAAGACTGTTCGTTTTCCTTTAGACAATGCTATCCCATTATTAAGAAATAGGTAGCACTGTCGTTGGAGTTGTAAGGGTCAATTCGAAAGGGACATACGATCACTAAAGCAATATTAGGACACCTTAGTAATAACCTTAGAGTCTTAAGATCATATTCGAGGCAACATTTTCGAGGTAACATTTCTGAGGCAACATTCGAATGGGACGTTCGATCTTTCTAGACAGAAGAGCAACCACTAAGACACCCTATGCTTAATGATTGTTTACCGAAGGCAACCGAAGTGAGAGTATACCCTAAGAGTGACATGTGCGAGTGATTTGTTTTCAGTTATTTATCTTTGCACATTAGGGTTTTCTAACCGTATTAATTTGTCATGCATTCTTGCCATACAATCCTATTAGCATACATCTAAACAGTTAAATATTTGCAGGAATTAAAATGCGAGAAAATAAATCTACACTATTACAAGGCTTCGGGGAGGGGGATTAATTACATAGCCAAACACCCGGGGAAAAAGCGATAAGTAAAAGCCCTAAATTAACTATTACAAACCAGTGAGTAGTTACAAAAATATTGTCAAAATAAATAATAAGCACGCGACGAATTAAATGTGAGACGATTAGGGTTTTGACCCTTGACTAAACCTATTTGTGATTGATTAAAAAGGATGTTTTTGTCATGTTTTTGTTATTTAGGAAAATAAAGAAACCATTAAATTAAAAAGAAAATCCTAATTCTAATTAATTTTAAATTAATAAAAATAAACTAATTTACTCTAAAAACCTATTTTTATATTTTTATTTATTTGAGAAAAAATAAAAGAAAATAAGTCAAGAATTTAACCTAATTTCTATTTGATTTTATTTATGAAAACAAATTAAAATTGCCCTAGATTAATTAAATTAAATTAAATTTGATAATAATAAAAAAAAAACTAATTCTAATTTTTGTGTGAATTCTTGATTTTATGATTTTATAAAAAACGATTAATTTGTTAATTAAAATGATTAAAAGAAAAATTAAAAAAATTAAAGAAAAGAAATAAAAAAATTTAGAGATGGGCCAGATTGTTAGCAATTGTGGGGGGTATGAAGTTGAAATTCTGGGCTTAAGAATCCAAGCCTGTATTGACTATGCCTGATTCGGTATGGCTGTTAACTTGAGGAGCATGGTAAGCCTCTTACTACCTGAGCGTTGGATCCTGATGGTGGAATTTGGATGGCCTGTGGTGGACGTATAGGACAACTTTGCACCTGATCACATGATGAAAAATAATATGAAACAAAGGTTGGGACCTGGGGATCGAACCCAGGCCCTTGTATCCAATTCCAACGCCTGCTTGCCAACTGAGCCACGCGCTTTTGTTATTCACATAATGGAAGTAAAATAATATAATCAAAAACAAATAATGTATTCAGAAAATGCGCGAAAATTTAAATGGACCAATCTCACGCTGCCACGCCTCATCTTCTTCCTCTCTCCGTCACTTTAGCAAATCATACTTTTACCTACAGACGTTGGCTGTAGGTATAACCCTGTCCATCTCCAAAATTGCATATGCTCAAGATAAATGACAATGGCTGGTACCAATCAACTCGTATCATCCTCACGAGCATCATGGTACTAGAATCAACACCCAATTTTGCCTGCATTGAAAACCCCTAAACAAGAACACAAATCCCTAACCATGGCAATATCACGTACATGCATAAAAAATGCAATTAAATGGAATGATTACTTGCAAACACGATGATAAATATGAGTATAACAATCAAAAGTGCTAAAGATGCGTGAATTAGTGAAATTAGAATCAAATTTTTGGGCAAACCGTGGGAGGCATATAGCACGATTCTGGGCATTTCAAGACCTGGGAGTGACTGGAATAGCTTCCTGGGATGTCTGGGAAGGGATTGGTGCTCTTGAAATGCTTTGAAACTCCTTGTAGATTGAAAACCGATTCCCACTTTTTCTTGAATTTTTTAAGTTTTGTTCTTGGCTATGCACGACTGTCCCCTTCTTTTCCTGCCTTGTTTTTGTTCATTATATACCCCTCAATGAATTAGGGTTGCAAAACAGATTCAATCTTCAAGCTTTGATGATATTTGATTTGATTCTTTAGCCATATGATATCTTTCTAAATTTGGCCCAATCATGCTCTTTTTGTACCAATTGCCATTGATTCGAATTGATCTTGCAAGCTCATCATATCTTGGTTGCTAACCTGTAAAAAAACAATCAAATCAAATCTTTGATAATTTTCATCATTTATTTGATTTAATTCACTTTTTAATTAATGAAAAGTCAAAATAAATTGAAAAATGAAGAAAATAATTTATGGATAGGTATTTGAGTCGTGGACCACATTATAATTGAGGTGCAAGCATAAAAAGTTGGGCCCATTTAGCAAAAAATGCAAATTTGAGCACATTTGACTTTTGGCAATTTTGCAAAAATGGTCAACTTGGCCAATGCATAACTCTCTCAATTTTGACCCTAGAGAGGTGTTCTTGGACTTTTTAGAAATATTAGGATGTCCTCTAAGCAACCATTTTGGTCTCATCTCAATTGAGTCTTCCATGTTCATGTATGAAGCTTTGACCCAAAATGTGTTTTTGTTGACTTTCCAAAATGACCTATAATGTCAAAATTCATATCTTTTTGTGAGTGAATATTTTGGACTTGGGAGATGAAGAATAATTGTTGGTAATTTCATACTATTCAAAATGAGCTTTGGATGGGCCATTTTTGATAAAGTATGAGAAAGTTATGCTTGTTCAAAGTTGAGTTGACTTTTCCTACAAAACCCTAATTTAGCAACTTTTGGGTTTTGATGAATTGTGAGTAATCCTTGAGGACTCATGATCAAAACTTGATCAAATGATGGATAATACTTAAAAATGAGGATGTTGACCAAAAATCTTGAAGTTTGACTGTATGTGGGCCACAATTGACTTTTAACCTAGCATAGTTGATTTTCAGGCATTTGAGGAATTGACTGAGAAAACTTCCTCTGCGAGGCTTGAAACTTGACATGGATGATCTTGAGAACATTTTAGGACAATGGTGAGAATTTTATTCCTTTGTGGTCCACACATCTTGATGAAAATAGAAACCCTAATTTGAGGTAGACTGCCTTAGGAGAGAGTTTGTCTGGTCAACTCTTGAACTTCCTTGAGCAATTTGGGGACCTCACTTTACATTTGTTGAGAAATATGGGAGGGAAAATTTTGGGGTACAATAGCTGCCCCTGTTCAACTCTTGGGCATCCTTGAGCAAATTGAGGTTCTCTAGGAGTTTGCATTGAGTAAAATGAGAGGGCAAATTTTGGGGTACAATAGCTTCCCCTGTTCAATCTTCTTAAACCTGAAGATGTAGATTGGCTCGTCTGCCTTTCGTGATCTGAAGGTAGAAGATGATTGAACACTAGAGTACCCATAAATTTTTACTCGCATGAAGTGATACTTGATTTATGATGTCAGGAATGGGCTTATAGATGCCATTTAGTAGTTGCTAGAGAATTGCCGGAGATGGGCTTAAAGATGCCATCCGAAGGAGTTTCGATTGCATAAGAGATTCCTTTGCGAGAACCCGTATACCTGTTGTTGAGGAGGACTTCGCTGGGGGATGTTGGTCTCTGTCTTGAGAGAAATAGAGTTTTAGGAGCTTCAGTTGTTCTATACTCTACTGGGGAATAATTCTGGTTTAGGAAGCGGAAGTGAACTGCATATTTGGTCGGGGTATATGCTGCACCGCGACTTTCTAGGGAAATGTGAAATCAATTGTGTTTGATGGGTCCCGGTCTTACAGTGTTGTAGACTGCTGTCTGGGGATAAGAGAGGAAGAACCCGAATAGTAGGGCTGTGAGAAGGAACCTGGATAGTAGGGTTACTTCGATATGAAAGCCTAGATAGTAAGGCTGTAAGAAGAAACCTGGATAGTAGGGTTGCTTCAATATGAAAGCCTGGATAGTAGGGCTGTGAGAAGGAACCTGGATAGTAGGGTTACTTCGATATGAAAGCCTGGATAGTAGGGTTATGAGAAGGAACTTGGATAGTACGGTTTCTTTGATATGAAATCCTGGATAGTAGGGCTGTGAGAAGGAACCTGGATAGTAGGGTTACTTCGATATGAAAGCTTGGATAGTAGGGTTGTGAGAAGGAACATGGATAGTAGGGTTACTTCGGGATGAAAGCCTGGATGGTAGGGCTGTGAGAAGGAACCTAGATAGTAGGGTTACAAGAAGGAACCTGGATAATAGGGTTTCTTCGAGATGAAAGCCTGGATAGTAGGGCTGTGAGAAGGAAACTGGATAGTAGGGTTACTTCGATATGAAAGCCTGGATAGTAGGACTGTGAGAAGGAACCTGGATAGTAGGGTTACTTCGATATGAAAGCTTGGATAGTAGGGTTATGAGAAGGAACCTGGATAGTAGGGTTACTTTGATATGAAAGCCTGGATAGTAGGGCTGTGAGAAGGAACCTGGATAGTAGGGTTACTTCGGGATGAAAGCCTGGATGCTAGGGATGTGAGAAGGAACCTGGATAGTAGGGTTATGAGAAGGAACCTTGATAGTAGGGTTACTTCGAGATGAAATCCTGGATAGTAGGGCTATGAGAAGGAACCTGGATAGTAGGGTTACTTCGGGATGAAAGCCTGGATGGTAGGGCTGTGAGAAGGAACCTGGATAGTAGGGTTACGAGAAGGAACCTGGATAGTAGGGTTTCTTCGAGATGAAAGCCTGGATAGTAGGGCTGTGAGAAGGAACCTGGATAGTAGGGTTACTTCGATTTGAAAGCCTAGATAGTAGGGCTGTGAGAAGGAACCTGGATAGTAGGGTTACTTCAGGATGAAAGCCTGGATGATAGGGCTGTAAGAAGGAACCTGGATAGTAGGGTTACTTCGAAATGAAAGCCTAGATAGTAGGGCTGCTTCGGAATGAGTTTGGGTAAAACTACAGAAGGAACCTGGGTAAGGTTGTTCTTGTCGCGCCGATGATTACTCTGTTTAGCTTCGAGTGTTGATCATGGACCTGCTAGAAATTGTTGATAATAACTGTGTTTCCTGAAAGAAATACAGGGCTAGTTATGTGCGATGCATGAGATGCATTGTATGATGCCATTCTTAAAATAAATGAGACTATGTTATATGTGATGTATGCACATGTCATGATGTATGAACATAAGATGCTGGCGTAATAATCTGAGTCCGGGACATAAATCCCTGACTGATGTTTGGAGAGTATGAGAAATGGTATTCTTGACTGCTGTAGAAAACCATAGTTCCTCTATTTCCATTGGGGATGGTGAACAAAGATGACTATGCTGAGGATTTGCCACTCGGCTGGCAAATATTCTGCCAGAAGAGACCCTGTCTGAGGATAACTCTGTGGGGAATAACTTTGTTGGAGAGGAAATACTCTGTTGATAGATCTGCTGATGTGATACGGTGGGAGAACTGACTATGGTTTTGCGTTTGTTTTCGCAAATATTTCGGTTGAGCAAGAGTCGCCACCAACTTTTTATTTTATCCTAAGGAAAGGTTAAAAAGCACAGCAAAAACCTTTTGAGATGTTTTCTTGGGTTCGGGGAGTAGATTATAGAAAGGGAAGGTATTAGCACCCTTTCTATCCATGGTTATCCATGGGCTCTTAGTTACTTGCTTTAGATCACTTGCCTTTTGTTTTCAATTGTTTGAAATGGTGCTTGTGTGTGTGGGTTTGAAAAGGTTTTGAAAAGAAGCCAATGTGGTGGCAACCTTTGTAATGATCCATGTGGGGATGTATACAAAGATGTATGTCTTTTGAAAAGGTTTTCATTTGTTTTTTTTTTGAAAGTTGTTTTGAAAGTGTTGTGAGGTGTGGTTTTAGAAAATAGGCAAGTGTTTTATTTTTGCAAGTTTTGATTCAAGTAACTAAGAGGTTATCTACTCCTAAATTTCTCAAAGTTTTATTGCTATGTTTTAACCCTTTTAATAAGTTTGTTCCACCATTGTATTTGGTGGACAATCTCATGTTAGGATGTGAAAGGGACGGGCGCGGGTCATTGTTTAGACCATAATTGCAATGGTGCCAAGTATCTTTGGGCAATTTTCTTTAAGGGACTTGATCATTTGTTTAGGCAACATTTTGAAAGCGTCATCGAGGGACTATGATCATTTGATTTGTGTTTGTTTTGCCCAAAGAGACCTAACATGCAATATGGCCCAATTTTGAAAGGCAACAAGTGGAATACCCTAGGGGGGTGCAAGTGTGATTTGTGTGTCCATTTTCATGCTTGTTTATCTTGAAATTAGGTCAAAACTATTTTCATTGTTTTTTCGCATACAAACCCTAATTCTAACATGGTATAATTAGAAAGCAATAAAGTGCGAAAATAAATTTACTAAGCTATTACAAAACCATATATGGGAAGGGGGGGTACAAATGTTCAAATGGGGATTTTGACAAGGAATTTAAACCTAACTATTACATCAATATTTGAATTATTTACAAGGTAATTAATTTGCATAAATTAAATAAAATAAGAATAAATATGCAAGATGCAAAAAATGATTTTTGTATATATGAAAAAAAAGTATTTTTATATGTCAAAATAAACAAAAATAAAAGTATTATTTTTTGGAGTTTTTTCAATGTTTAGGGTTAAACCCTAATTCTATTAAATAAGATGCATTATTTACTTATTATGTACAAGTATTTATTTATTGTATACAAAAAATAAAATAAAAATGAAGTATATTAGTCAAAAGATATTTTTATATTTAAATATTAATAAAAATAAAAAGTGTATGTATTTTACATTTTAACCTTAAATATATTAATAAATACATATATATATATATATATATATATATATATATATATATATATATATATATATATATATATATATATATATATATATATATATATATATATATATATATATATATATATATATATATATATATATATATATATATATATATATATATATATATATATATATATATATATATATATATATATATATATATATATATATATATATATATATATATATATATATATATATATATATATATATATATATATATATATATATATATATATATATATATATATATATATATATATATATATATATATATATATATATATATATATATATATATATATATATATATATATATATATATATATATATATATATTATATATATATATATATATATATATATATATATATATATGTATTATTTACTAAATATGTATTATATATACAAATTAATAATATTTAATATTTAATATTTAATAAAAAAGTATTTTTTTCTATAAAATATTTTCAGAAAGTAAAACAAAATAAAAATGTATAAAAATGTATTTGCACTATTTTGATATTTTAAATAAAGGTATATGTATTTATTTATTTATGTACAAACTAAAAGAAAATCAAATAAATGCCTAATAAATTCAAAAATGGTGAGAAAAATATTTTTTATATTTTTAATATCATGAGAAAAAATAAATGAGTCAATCCAAAAAAGAAAAAGTCAAAAAGTCAAAGAAATAAGCAAAATGGGCTCAGGGGGTTCAGAAGCAAATGTATGGTGCAAAAAGAAAAGTCAACACAAGCCCTGCCCATGAAGACCTTTCTTCAACCTCCAGACTTCTGTTTGAACAAAAACACGCGCCTCTTTCTTCCATTGCAAGGTCCTGATTCTTTGAGTTTTAGCAAAAACTTCCAACATCAAAACTGTTAAGCATCTTCTCACGAATTCACACATATAAAGAACATGTTTTAACTCTTAGAAATGAGAGAGAATTTCTTCTCTCCCAATTCTTAACCTAATTTTTGTTCAAAGTTCAGACATCAAATTCTCTAAGCATACATAATATAAATGAAATCTAATTATATGGGCATGTTCAGGGCTATGATTGTGACATGTTTTCTTCACAAACCTAAAGCTAACAATGCCTAATAAGAGAGATACGAGTTCATGAACTTACCTATTCAGTTGAAGTTCTATCTGGCAATGGAGAAGCTTTCAGTGCAAGGTGATGATTGGTATAGCTTCCTTGAGGTCTAGGGATGCTATTCCAAGCTTTACTTTGTCTTGAAAGCTTTTGAATCGTGCTAGAGCACTTCACCTGCAAATCAGAAAAGTGAAAATGGTGGAACTAGTTAGAGGAGTTACAGGTCGTGTTTTAGGTTTTGGTTAGCTTGCATAGATGATAGGGAAGGTGTGTGAACTGGTTTGGGCAAGAAAGCTTGAGAGGAAAGAGAGATGGCACTCAAACTGCAGGCCCTGCCCTGTTCTTGCAGTTTGAAGGTGATTCTGGGAATGGGAGTGTATGAGGGATGTTAGGGTCGTGCTTTAGCTTAGGATCAATGTTTGGAATATGTTTGATATCTTTCTCTAAGGCCTGGTTCACTGATATGGAAGTTGGTAACTATTATGCAATGTTTCTTATTTCTTAAGTTAAAATGCCAAGTCCTTGTTACAAGCTTATGCATGCCCCCTAATCATGCTGCAAAGCCTTGTCTTGATCAGTGCAATGTGTCTCATAACTTGTGCCTCAGAGATCTCTTTGTACTTCAAAGATATGTGAACTTGACATAAAGCAATCTTTTCAAAAATGGCTAAAGTGCTTTTTCCATTTTAAGGTTAATCTCTTGTGTAATGGTTTAATGAACAAGATAATGCTAATACACAAGGGTTTTGCATTAAATTATTGAGTGTCAAAGGGTTTTAGGACCTGTATTGTAGCTTAAGCATGCTGAATTCAAAATGGCATCAAAGTATGAACATGTCTTGGCCAAGAACAAAAGTGATTTTTTTCCATTTTGCAAAATTCGATTCTCTCAAGTTATGAGGTTGTTTGATGAGTTCTTGGACATTTTGGAAAGCTTGGAATGTGTATTACAATCCATCTTTGAAATGAAAATTGAAATTCAAAATGGAAGTGTATGGAAAATGGCCTTGAAGTTAGGTAGAAAACCTTGTCAAAATAGGTTAAAATTTCACTAAGTTAAGAATGGTTTAGTACCCTTATTCCAAAAATTGTAACTTGAGATACAAGCCTCATTTGGGAAAACTTTGTGAATCAAAGTTGTAGATTATGCAACAAGCTACACCTTTCATGTTTTGACTTTTGCTTGAATCCAAATGAATCTTGGTGAGAAAGTGGGGCAAAGTTGGGAAAAAATTAGGGTTTTCCATAACTTAGAAAAATTCTAAGTTATGAAAAATTTCCATTTCAAACCCTAATTTGCATTTCTTGATTTCTTGGTGAACAAGTTTCATGATTTGGCATGTTTTGATGAAAAATGAATCTTGACCCTTGATTTTGACCAAAAAGTCAAAGTTTGACTTTTCAGTATACAGTCAAAATTGATCAATTGACTGGGAAATTCAATTGTCAATCTTGTGTACTTGGGATCTTTTGAACTTGTTGAGCATGTCAAGATAATTCCATGGGGTCCTTGAGTCCATATGTGAGCTAGGTTTGCCATTGGCTAGGTCAAACAGTCAAAAATTGCCCTTGGTGCAGTCAAAACCCTAAAAATGACCACTTTGCCCTTTTGATGATCTGATCCAATTTCTTGTGGAATTGTGATCCAAACTTGATCAAATGGTCCATGTGAGTTCATAATGTTGATGTGGGTCAATTTTCATGAGATTTGACTGTCAACTGGCCACAGTTGACTTTTTCCCAATACAGTTGATTTATAGGTCAACTGTCCAATTGACTGGGCAAAATTTGGAATCAAGACTTGAAACTTGGTATGGATAAGCTTGGGAGTCCAACATGAAGCATGAAAGTCATCTTAGGCATTTTAGGTCAAAATATCCTTGTGCAATCACAAACCCTAATTTGGGTTAACAGTGCAAGGAGAAGTCTTGAGCAGAGGAAACTCTAACTGGATCTTGATCTCCAAGGGCTTTGTGATGAGAAAATGTTGAGGAAATGGGAGGGAAAATTTTAGGGTACAACAGTTGCCCCTGTTCAATCTTCTTGAACCTGAAGAGTTAGATTGGCAAGTTTTGCCTTTCGTGACTCGAGGGTAAAAGGAGATTGGACACTAGAGTGCCCGGAAATTTGCACTCGCATGTTGGAGTATCAGCAATGTGATGTCAGGAATGGGCTTATAGATGCCATTTAGAGAGATGGTGGATAGGGAGATGGGCTTATAGATGCCATCTGGAGATGTGACAGAACCTTGTCGGGAATGGGCTTATAGATGCCATTTGGAAGCGTTGATCGCATAAGAGATTCCTTAGCGAGAACTTGTGTATTTGAGAAAGACAGATGTTTTCCCGGCTTGTTACAGGTGTTTGATCTTCAATCTCCTTATGCAGATATGCCCTGGCTAGATACTGGTATCGAATCTACAATCGGTTGCTCACAGATGTGCCCTGGCTGGATACAGGAATCGAATCTGGAAATGGTCGTCAATAGATATGCCCTGGCTGGATACAGGAATCGAATATGGAAATAGTCGTCAATAGATATGCCCTGGTTGGATACAGGAATCGAATCTTCGAACTCTTCAGACGTGCCCTGGCTAGATACAGGAATCGAGTCTGGAAATGGTTGTTAACAGATATGCCCTGGCTGGATACAGGAATCGAATATGGAAATGTTGTAGTTGATAGATGTGCCCTGGCTGGATACAGGAATCGAATCTTCGAACTCTTTAGACGTGCCCTGGCTAGATACAGGAATCGAGTATGGAAACTGATCACTCTCAGATGTGCCCTGGCTAGATACAGGTATCGAATCTGGAATTGTTATAGTTGAAGGTAGTTGTCTTTGGGATTGTCTTTTTCCCTGAAAAGGCAAAAACATAAGTTGTATGCAATGTCATGAGGTATGATATGCATGATGTCATGATGTTCAACATGAGATAGTGTTGTATGCACTTTATCATGTATGTAAGCAAGATGTATGAAAATGTGAAATGTTTATGAATGTAATTTCGTCTTTAGGAAAATAAATCCTTGACGACCGGCCGGGGAGTTGCTCTGTGGAAGAGATACTTTGCTGAAGTTTTGATGAGAGACCTGCTGAGGACTTCAATGACGGATTCCGCTGGGGATAATGATGATAAACTCCGTTGAGGAACACCAAAGATAAACTCCACTGGGGAATAGGAAGAACTTTGCCGGGGACTGAAGGAATTTTGTCGAGGGCGATCTTCCGTGGTAATTAGCTGAGGATAACCCAGTTATAAGCCCTTGTGAGGAACAACTCTGAATAAAGCTCGGGAGAGACGTCCGTATTCTGCAGGGAACAAGCTTCCAGAACCTACTGGGGATAAGCTTTAAGACCGGCCGGGGAATGTTGTGCCTTTTCAGGATTGACGGGGAAACAACTCCGCTTGGGGAAAGTATTACTGAATCTTGTCTTACTCTGCGGGGTGTTGAGATAATTTGGTCACATTCTTCAGTCGAATCTACCTTGGTACCTTGGCGGACAAAGCAACCAGACTGCATCAGGCAACTTCACATTTCCCCTGTTTCTGATGTCACCTGTAATTAATCTTTTGTTTCATATGCAAATATTTATGAATCAGCAATTTAATGTCAAATGCATATATCAAAAATGAACATTGGACGTTCTTCGCAAGACAAAACAGAAAAGTAAAACAATGGCAATTTGTATGGACAAGTGAATTTGTATTGATTTGAATTTTGCCTGTGAATAGGCGTTTTTGTACAAGAGGCTGACATCCTAGTAAGAGGACGCCGCCGAATAACATAGAATTTACAATTTTGAAAAGAAAACAAAACAGCTATGTGAACAATCCTACTGGGTTCCAACTCTGCTATCACCTTTATGTCTTCAAGCGTCTCATCACTTTGCTGCTTAGTTGAAGATGAAGCTGATTGGTCGATGCCGAAATCTGAGCCAGATCGTTGATGCCGAATTCCGGATGCGAAGTGATCCAATGAGACATAGTGTTACGCTTTATCCCTAACTTTTGCCTGGACCGCCCTTTCGGGTTTTCAGTCCACCGGGATACCCATTTTTGCCCAAGCCGCCTTTTCAGGTTTTCGACTTGCCGGGTGTACAGATTTTTTTCATTTCATCCCTTATTTTTGCCCTAACCCCTTTGGTTCGCCGGGAAGCCCTTATTTTTGCCTAGGTATGTCAACCTAGCGGGTCTTTTATTCATGCGTAGTATCTTTTCACTATGTCTGCATTGGCGGAGTGAGGAAGGTCGTCACCATCCATGGTGGTTAGGATCATGGCTCCTCCTGAGAACACATGTTTAACCATAAATGGCCCTTCGTATGTAGGGGTCCATTTGCCCCGGGGATCACTTTGAGGAAGGATGATGCGTTTGATTACCAGGTCCCCAACTTGATACTCTTGTGGTTTGACTTTCTTGTTAAATGCCCTGATCATCTGTTTTTGATACGTCTGACCATGACAGATAGCGGTGAGCCTCTTTTCGTCAATCAGATTTAATTGATCAAGTCGAGTCTGGATCCAGTCATCTTCGTTCAAGTCTGCATCCTTCATTATCCGGAGAGAGGGTATCTGGACTTCAACTGGCAAGACTGCCTCCATGCCATAGACCAAGGAGAAAGGAGTTGCCCCGATTGACGTCCTTGCTGAGGTACGGTACCCATGAAGAGAAAACGGTAACATCTCGTGCCAATCTTTATAGGTCACTGTCATCTTCTGCACAATTTTCTTGATATTCTTATTCGCTGCTTCTACAGCCCCATTCATCTTCGGCTGGTAAGGAGAAGAGTTGTGGTGTTGTATCTTAAACTGCTCGCAGAGCTCAGTGATCATCTTGTTATTGAGATTGGTACCGTTGTCTGTAATGATCCTTTCCGGGACGCCGTACCGACAGATCAGATTATGCCGGATGAAACGTGCCACGACGCTCTTGGTCACTGTGGCGTAGGAAGCTGGCTCAACCCACTTCGTGAAGTAATCGATTGCCACCAAGATGAAGCGATGCCCGTTGGAAGCCGTCGGTCAGATCTCCCCGATCATATCAATGCCCCACATTGCAAAAGGCCAAGGTGCCGTCAGGACGTTCAGAGGAACTGGAGGAATATGCACCTTGTCAGCATAGATCTGGCATTTATGACAAGTTCCAGAGTGTTGGTAACAATCGGCTTCCATTGTGGACCAGAAATATCCTGCCCGTAGGATTTTCTTTGCCATGGTGTGTCCACTGGAATATGTTCCGAATGTACCTTCGTGCAGTTCTATCATGATCTTCTCTGCTTCAGCCTTATCCACACAACGTAGTAGAGTTGAATCATGATTCCGTTTGTAGAGAATGCCGTTGCTGAGGAAGAATTTTGCCGCAAACCTCCTCATGAACTTCTTGTCATTGACGGATGCACTTTCAGGGTATTCCTGAGCTTCCAAGTACCTCTTCACCTCATGATACCAGGGTTTTTCAGTCACCTTTTCGACCTCAAGATCGCAACAGTATGCCGGTTCGTCCAACTTCCAGATAATGATCCGGGGAGCCTCATTGTCCCATTTAACTTTGAACATTGAAGACATCGTAGCTAGTGCGTCCGCTAGCTGATTCTCCTCTCTTGGGAAGTGCTCAAAAGTTATCTCTTCAAAGTGGGGAAGCAGGGTCAACACATACTCCTTGTAAGGAATAAGATTTGGGTGTTTCGTATCCCACTCGCCTTTGATCTGATTGATCACGAGAGCGGAATCTCCGAAGACACTCAGAAATTTGATCCTTAAGTCGATTGCAGCTCGCAGACCCATGATACATGCCTTATATTCTGCCATGTTGTTGGTGCAGTTGAAACATAATCGGGCGGTGAGTGGAGTATGAGTTCCTTTGGGAGATATGATTACAGCGCCGACGCCGTTACCCAAAGCATTGGAGGCTCCGTCAAAATGCATAGACCATCGGGATCCTTCCTCAGGTCCTTCATCCGGTCCAGGTACTTCACAGTCAGTTATCACCATGATGTCTTCGTCCGGAAAATCAAAGTTCAATGATTGGTAATCGTCCACAGGTTGGTGTGCCAAATGATCCGCCAGTACACTTCCTTTAATTGCTTTCTGAGTCGTATACTGGATATCATATTCCGTCAAGATCATTTGCCATCTCGCTATTCTTCCAGACAGAGCAGGCTTTTCAAATATGTACTTGATGGGATCCATCTTTTAAATCAACAAAGTGGTGTGAGTCAGCATATACTGTCTCAGCCGGCGAGCAGCCCATACTAGAGCGCAGCAAGTTTTCTCAAGCAGTGAGTAACGAGACTCACAGTCGGTAAACTTTTTGCTCAAGTAATAAATAACGTGCTCTTTTCGGCCAGACTCGTCATGCTGCCCCAGCACACACCCCATTGAATTATCAAGCACTGTTAAGTATAGTATCAGAGGTCTCCCTTCCACTGGTGGCATAAGAATGGGTGGCTCTTGGAGGTACTCCTTTATCTTTTCAAAAGCAGCCTGACATTCATCGTTCCAACGTACTACTTGATCTTTCTTCAGTAATTTGAAGATTGGCTCACAAGTAGCGGTTAGATGTGAGATGAATCAGGCAATGTAATCCAGTCGTCCCAGGAAGCCTCTGACTTCTTTCTCTGTCTTTGGAGTTGGCATCTCTTGTATGGCTTTTACCTTGGCAGGGTCCACCTGAATACCTTTATCACTTACAATGAAACCTACCAATTTTCTGGACCTCACCCCAAAGGTGCATTTGTTGGAATTCAACCTCAGCTTGTATAACTTGAGTCGGTCAAACAGCTTCCTTAGATGATCAAGGTGTTCTTCCTCAGTTTGGGACCTTGCAATCATGTCATCAACTTATACCTCAATCTCATGATGGATCATATCATGAAATAAAGCAACCATAGCACGTTGATAGGTTGCCCCAGCATTTTTTAACCCGAATGGCATGACCTTGTAGTAGAAGGTGCCCCACTGAGTCACAAAGGTAGTCTTTTCCATATCTTCCGGAGCCATCTTGATCTGATTATACCCTGAAAAACCATCCATGAAGGAGAACATCTTGTGTTGAGCAGTATTGTCGACAAGAACGTCGATGTGAGGTAGCGGGAAATCATCCTTGGGGCTTGCCCTGTTCAAATCCCTGTAGTCGACACACATCCTGACTTTACCGTCCTTCTTTGGCACTGGCACCACATTGGCAACCCACTGAGGGTAAGAAGTTACTGCTAGAAACCCGACATCGAATTGCTTCATAACCTCAACCTTGATCTTTTCGGACATCTCTGGGCGCATGCGGCGGACCTTTTGCTTTACCGGAGGGCAGTCTTCCTTGGTTGGCAGGTGATGAACTACAATGCCGGCATCCAAACCAGGCATGTCTTCATAGGACCAAGCAAAGATCTCCATGTAATCATGTAGCATCTGGATCAATCGTTGCTTCACGCTGAGCTCTAGATTGGCACCGATCTTGACCTCTTTCCTATCTGTCTCAGTACCCAGGTTAATTGTTTCCACCGGCTCTTCATGCGGCTGAATAGCCCTCTCTTCCTGGAGTAGCAGTCTTGCGAGTTCACCAGGCACTTCGCAATCATCTTCACCTTCGTCTTCGGCCAAGTTGATCGGATTCTCGAAGTCATAACTGGTGGTAGCAGAGCTATTACCAGTGAGATCCAGAGTGGATTGAGACCTGTATAAGTGAGTGTGTGTAAATATAGCTGTTTTGCAATATATAACACAGAAAGAAAAAAGAGCACAAGATTTGAAATGCAACAAACGTCCAATGTTTTGATTGATGATATATGGAAATGTCATACAAAAAGCCCTCACAAATGGAGCTACGATGCCCCGGGTAGGACACCGAGCCAATAAAAGTTTCAACATATTTGTTTGTTACAAATTGGAAATTAAAAGAATTAATTACTGCGTGACAAATGTGATAGGTGTAAAATCCTTTGCCGTTCAGTTGCTTGGTCCGTTGCTGGTGGTTGGATAGATCCAACTGTCAAACTCTGCTTCCTCTACGTCCTCCTCGATAGAATTCACCCTTGGTTGGGAGATAAACACCGGAGCCTTTCTGATCTTTTCCTTGCGCACAGCCCTCTGAGCCTCTGCAATAAAGCCCAGCCCAAACTTGTCATTCTTTTGAGTGAAGTCAGGAAGCTGACCCCAATTTGCACAATTGCCTTTCTCGATTACAGCCCGGGCATCCTTCAAGGATGCCATCTTCAACGGAAAGTCTTCTTCAACCACTGCTTCAGCTGATGCCAACGTTGGAGGTACCTCCTCAAAGTGCTGAAAGGGGGTTTCAATAAACTCCCCGTCCATCTCGATATACCAGAATGAATTCAAGTGACTAACCATGTATTCCTCCTCACCCTACACAGTAACAATCTTCCCTTTGACAGGGTATTTGAGCTTTTGGTGTAGAGTGGATGTTACTGCCCCAGCCTTGTGAATCCAGGGTCGACCCAACAAGCAGGAGTAAGATGGACGAATGTCCATTACATAGAACGTTGAGTCGAAGACTTGGGAACCCACACGAATAGGGATGTCTACTTCACCGTGCACCATCCTCTTAGAACCATCAAAGGCTCTAACAATGATGTTACTAGGTTTCAATTCTAGGCCCTTGCAATCCAAGCGGTCCAATGCCTTCTTGGGCAAAACATTCAGAGAAGAGTCGGTATCCACCAACACATGTGCGAGAGTAGTGCCCCTGCATTCTATGGAAACATGCAGGGCATCATTGTGATTTTTCCCTTTGGCGGTAAGGTCAGCATCCGAGAACCCTAAGCCATTGTCAGCCGTCAAATTAGCCACACAGTCGGTGAATTGATCCGCGGAGGTCTCTTGCGGCACATGGGCCGTTTTCAGAAATGAAATCAGGGCTTTTGCATGGGCCTCTGAGCATAGCAGCAATGATAGCATAGAGATTTTGGAGGGGGTATGCCCCAACTGTTCGACAACATTGAAGTCACTCTTTTTGATGATTTTAAGAATCTCCTCCATTTCTTGTTGGGAGGCCTCGACAGCAGTCTTTTTTGGTGCCTCCGTCCTGGCAGGCAAATCGGTAGCAACTTCCTTGCCCCGAGTATCAGAAGACTCGGCGGCAGTAGTAGACACAGGAACTTGAATTGGAACATGCACACTTGCGGGTGTGATGGTGAGAGGTTTTCGGATAACTGGCGGTGCAATGTTAGGCGAGAAGAGCCTGCCACTGCGGGTAATCTTGGCGGGACCAGTGATGTTACTGATACTGGTATTGGTGTTGAACTCCTGCTTCACCCCAAGCACATACACGTCGGCCCCATAATGCCATGGGATGGCTTTATCAGACTCATAGGGGAGAGGCCCCGGAACAGTAATAGTAATGGGTGCAACAGACATAATTTGGACTGGTTTCTTCATGGGAGCTTTGGCAGGATTGTAAATTGTGACAACAGATATTTCTTCAACGGAGACAAACGGAACAGCAGTTTTCTTGAACAGAATTTCCTTGCTATCCATCAGGCTTTGGATGCCTGATTTCAGCAGTGGACAACCGGTAGGGATAATAGCACACAGGAGGCAACCCTTGCTACAACCCGGAAATAAACCGGCTAGTAGTAAGTTCCTCTTAACAGTCAAAAGAGGGGTAGCAACGTCATTCACCGAAACAGCATACAAATCTTCCTCAATGGCATTTACTCTATGCTGGGGCATAGGAGCAGTTACAACATTTGGCCTCTCAGGCGCTTCAAACTGGATTTCCTTCGCGTCGATAAGATCTTGCACTTTGTTTCTCAAGGCCCAGCAATCATCAGTAGTGTGCCCGGGGCTATCAGAATGATAAGCACAACGGGCATTTGGGTTATACTTAGGAGATGCAGTATTGACGACCTTAGGAGCTTCTTTGATGGTCACCAAGTTGGTTGATAACAGTTGGGGTAAAATTTGAGATAAGGTCATACTCAGCCGAGTATACTGCCTCTTGGGCCTTTCACCTCTTTGTTGATTGTACTGCTGAGGAGCAGCAACAGGTTTTGAAATGACCAAAGCATTGACGGCTTGGCGACTTTCGGGCTTGACTTGTCTTCTAGGACCATAGACGACACTTGCTTCTTTCTTGAAAGGCCTTTTCTCAGTATTTGTGGAGGCAGCCTTTTGTATCTTTCCTGACCTAATGCCAGCTTCAATTCTTTCTCCCGTCAGAATCAAATCCGTAAACCCAGCGGAGGAGTTACCAACCAAATGATTGAAAAATGGACCAGACAAAGTCCCTAGGAACATATCAACCAGCTCACGATCAGTCAATGGAGGCTGCACCCTGCCAGCCAAATCTCTCCATTTTTGTGCATATTCTTTGAACCCTTCACCCGTTCCTAGAGACATACCCTGAAGTTGGGTACGCGTAGGAGCGAGATCAGAATTGTATTGATATTGTCTGTAGAATGCGGTTGCCAAATCTTCCCAGTGTCGGATGCTAGTTCCATCTAGTTGGTAGAACCACTCAAGCTATGACCCCGAAAGACTATATTGGAAGAAGTGAATCCAAAGGTTCTTATCTGCCGTGTAAGGTTGGATCTTCCTTACGTACGACCTTAGATGCAGCTTTGGACAGGAGGCCCCATCATACTTGGCAAAGGCAGGCGCCTTAAACTTGTGTGGAATTACTACCCCAGAAGATAACCCCAAATCTCCGAAATCCAGCCCCGGCACATTCGGAATCTCCATGGCGCTCAAGCGGTCCTCCAATTGCTTGTATCTGTCAGCAGCAAGTGGGTATTTTTCGTCATTATAGTCCGTCTCGTTGTCGGAGACTGCGGGACTAGGAGCTCCTCCCCCTTGGGGACTGTTTTTCTCAGCAGAAGAAGTAGTTGGATCAGCTTCATTATGGAGTGTGTTCCCAAATCTGCGTCCAGTGTTGAATAACGCAGTCCTCTTTTTCTTCTTCTTCTTCAGGAGTAGAGTCTTCAACTCTTGCTGACCTTGGGCCAGGCTCAGGACCATTTCTTGAAACTGGGCACTTTGGGCCTGAAGGGCCTTAATTGCTTGCTCACTGGATGAGTCTGGATTCATGATGATTGTTCAAAATAAACAGCGAAGGAGATTAAGCAACCTGTGGAATAGGGTACCTGCTATGCATATGGTGCAATGAGATGCGTATGTTTTATGTTTTCAAAGACAAATAAGATTCAACTTTGTAGGCAAAAGGGAAACACACTTCATTAGATTAAAACTTTAATTGTTCAACAACTTGCCCTTAGGCATTACAGGAATGAAAAATACTGGAAAGGAAATAAAAGCTATAAAAGGAAATATCCAAAGCCCATCAGTGCTCCCATGGCCTCCTCTTCTCAGTGTTGATGTAGTTGTTCAGGACCCGCTCTTCCTCCAATTGCTTAGTCAGCCTCTGGACCTTCCGTTCCTGCTCGTTGAACTTTTCCCGATAGAAATCCCGTTCTTCCTTTAGTTGCGCCCAAGATCTCTTCATTGTGTCAAAATCAGTAGGTATCTGAGGAGGGAGGACAGTTGGAGGAACCCCATCTTCATCAGGAGATTCAAGAATGATTGGTCTGACAGCTTCGTACGGAATACCTAACCTCTGAGCACGGATGCGGACCCATTTGCAATAGGGTTCCAATGGTAGAGAAGTCTTTGGCCCTAACTCATGTGGGTCAGCTTTGTGAATTCTGTCCCAAGCTCTAATGAATCCATGGCGTAGTTTGTCACTGTCTGCCTGAAACTCAAAATGGAAGTGAGGAACCAACATTTCATGAGGCCCAACTCCTCTGGCTCTTCCAAACTGGCGGAGAGCTAAGCATGGATTATAAGAGATTCCTCCTTGGATACCAATCAAAGGGACATTAGGATATTCTCCGCAACGATCAATAACAGCTACCTCATCCAAACCTCTGAGAGTCCAAGTGATGTCAATATCAGTGAGAGACATTAGCCTACGAGCCCAACCCTTTCCTTCTTCATTCTTCAGCACGAACTTAGGAAGGTGCAAAATAAACCACCTTACTAGCAAAGGAGCACAACACCACGGAGTTCCCCATTTTCGAGCAGTACGAGCATAGAGTTGTTGCAGGATATCACCCAAAAGAGTGGGTACAGGATTCCGAGACATGAAGATCCTTATGACATGGATACTGATAAAGGTGTCAGGATTGGGAAACAGTACCAGACCATAAATCAAAAGAGCCAGAATATCTTCGTACGCCTTGAAGTCCAAGTCATTCCAGAAATCATTAGCCTTGCCAACCAGAAATTTGACCAAAAAGCCCTTAACTCCACTTCTAGTTTCCCAGTTAGCCAATACCTCTTCTTTGGTCAAGGGGAGGACTGCAGCAACCTCTTCAGGCCTAGGAGTCTTTTCCAAACCAGTGAATGGTGTTTGTTCCAAGACAGGGATTCCAAGCAAGTAAGAGAATTCTTCCAGGGTAGGAACCAGCTGGAAGTCTTGAAAGGTGAAACAATGATACAGAGGGTCATAAAACTGGGTCAGAACACTTATCAGTTGTTGGTCCCATTTTGCAGTGATCAAGCCAAGGAGAGAACCGTGCCTGTTGATAAAGGAAGAAGTGTTTGGAATCCTACCAACCAAATCCTTGAGCAAAGTTGGTGGTTGAACAAAATTGAGCCGGATAGTATTCCTACGTACAAGCATCATGATGTCCTACAAAACAGAGCAAAGATGAAACTTTTTTGTCTTTGAAATGGGTTAGTCCTTTATACAGGATGCATGCAATGGTATGATGGCATGATGTTATGATGAAGCACACTACAAGTATTCACACAGGCAAACATGATAAGGAACACAAGTCACACAAGACACCCTTAGGTTTCAGGCCAGCATGAATTTTAGGTATTACCCTCTTTTGGTTTCGTTGGTTAAAACCTGTCCTATCAAAAGTAACCGGGTTCTAGAGGATCTCAAATCATTGACTACCCTCAATCGGTCATAACTCCAGCATCGCAATCTTTTCTTGCGGCCAGAACCATCGCGAGAGTTTAGTCTCAATGAGTGTAGCATACTGCTACTGTCCTAATAGCCAAGTTTGGTCAATTTAGGGTTCTAAGGTTGGTTGGTGTTTAATGACTCCTTAGAAGACCTATATTCTCCTCATTGCAACACAAGGGATATAGGTACAGACCAAGGTGCCACACCAACGTAGCCACTGCTTCACCCATGTCGGTCTACGCCGGACAGGTCCCTCACAGATTAAGCAACCTAAAAAGGGTATTTCCCAGATCCGGGTTAGGATCTATGAAACTCCGATGCAAAGCCCAAAAAGCAAACAAAGCAAACAATTGAAAACAAAGGTGATCTAAGCCCTAAGGTTACTCCACTTTTAATTATTATCCCCAGCAGAGTCGCCAGTTCTGTGATACGGTGGGAGAACTGACTATGGTTTTGCGTTTGTTTTCGCAAATATTTCGGTTGAGCAAGAGTCGCCACCGACTTTTTATTTTATCCTAAGGAAAGGTTAAAAAGCACAGCAAAAACCTTTTGAGATGTTTTCTTGGGTTCGGGGAGTAGATTATAGAAAGGGAAGGTATTAGCACCCTTTCTATCCATGGTTATCCATGGGCTCTTAGTTACTTGCTTTAGATCACTTGCCTTTTGTTTTCAATTGTTTGAAATGGTGCTTGTGTGTGTGGGTTTGAAAAGGTTTTGAAAAGAAGCCAATGTGGTGGCAACCTTTGTAATGATCCATGTGGGGATGTATACAAAGATGTATGTCTTTTGAAAAGGTTTTCATTTGTTTTTTTTTGAAAGTTGTTTTGAAAGTGTTGTGAGGTGTGGTTTTAGAAAATAGGCAAGTGTTTTATTTTTGCAAGTTTTGATTCAAGTAACTAAGAGGTTATCTACTCCTAAATTTCTCAAAGTTTTATTGCTATGTTTTAACCCTTTTAATAAGTTTGTTCCACCATTGTATTTGGTGGACAATCTCATGTTAGGATGTGAAAGGGACGGGCGCGGGTCATTGTTTAGACCATAATTGCAATGGTGCCAAGTATCTTTGGGCAATTTTCTTTAAGGGACTTGATCATTTGTTTAGGAAACATTTTGAAAGCGTCATCGAGGGACTATGATCATTTGATTTGTGTTTGTTTTGCCCAAAGAGACCTAACATGCAATATGGCCCAATTTTGAAAGGCAACAAGTGGAATACCCTAGGGGGGTGCAAGTGTGATTTGTGTGTCCATTTTCATGCTTGTTTATCTTGAAATTAGGTCAAAACTATTTTCATTGTTTTTTCGCATACAAACCCTAATTCTAACATGGTATAATTAGAAAGCAATAAAGTGCGAAAATAAATTTACTAAGCTATTACAAAACCATATATGGGAAGGGGGGTACAAATGTTCAAATGGGGATTTTGACAAGGAATTTAAACCTAACTATTACATCAATATTTGAATTATTTACAAGGTAATTAATTTGCATAAATTAAATAAAATAAGAATAAATATGCAAGATGCAAAAAATGATTTTTGTATATATGAAAAAAAAGTATTTTTATATGTCAAAATAAACAAAAATAAAAGTATTATTTTTTGGAGTTTTTTTCATGTTTAGGGTTAAACCCTAATTCTATTAAATAAGATGCATTATTTACTTATTATGTACAAGTATTTATTTATTGTATACAAAAAATAAAATAAAAATGAAGTATATTAGTCAAAAGATATTTTTATATTTAAATATTAATAAAAATAAAAAGTGTATGTATTTTACATTTTAACCTTAAATATATATATATATATATATATATATATATATATATATATATATATATATATATATATATATATATATATATATATATATATATATATATATATATATATATATATATATATATATATATATATATATATATATATATATATATATATATATATATATATATATATATATATATATATATATATATATATATATATATATATATATATATATATATATATATATATATATATATATATATATATATATATATATATATATATATATATATATATATATATATATATATATATGTATTATTTACTAAATATGTATTATATATACAAATTAATAATATTTAATATTTAATAAAAAAGTATTTTTTTCTATAAAATATTTTCAGAAAGTAAAACAAAATAAAAATGTATAAAAATGTATTTGCACTATTTTGATATTTTAAATAAAGGTATATGTATTTATTTATTTATGTACAAACTAAAAGAAAATCAAATAAATGCCTAATAAATTCAAAAATGGTGAGAAAAATATTTTTTATATTTTTAATATCATGAGAAAAAGTAAATGAGTCAATCCAAAAAAGAAAAATTTAAAAAGTTAAAGAAATAAGCAAAATGGGCTCAGGGGGTTCAGAAGCAAATGTATGGTGCAAAAAGAAAAGTCAACACAAGCCCTGCCCATGAAGACCTTTCTTCAACCTCCAGACTTCTGTTTGAACAAAAACACGCGCCTCTTTCTTCCATTGCAAGGTCCTGATTCTTTGAGTTTTAGCAAAAACTTCCAACATCAAAACTGCTAAGCATCTTCTCACGAATTCACACATATAAATAACATGTTTTAACTCTCAGAAATGAGAGAGAATTTCTTCTCTCCCAATTCTTAACCTAATTTTTGTTCAAAGTTCAGACATCAAATTCTCTAAGCATACATAATATAAATGAAATCTAATTATATGGGCATGTTCAGGGCTATGATTGTGACATGTTTTCTTCACAAACCTAAAGCTAACAATGCCTAATAAGAGAGATACGAGTTCATGAACTTACCTGTTCAGTTGAAGTTCTATCTGGCAATGGAGAAGCTTTCAGTGCAAGGTGATGATTGGTATAGATTCCTTGAGGTCCAGGGATGCTATTCTAAGCTTTACTTTGTCTTGAAAGCTTTTGAATCGTGCTAGAGCACTTCACCTGCAAATCAGAAAAGTGAAAATGGTGGAACTAGTTAGAGGAGTTACAGGTCGTGTTTTAGGTTTTGGTTAGCTTGCATAGATGATAGGGAAGGTGTGTGAACTGGTTTGGGCAAGAAAGCTTGAGAGGAAAGAGAGATGGCACTCAAACTGCAGACCCTGCCCTGTTCTTGCAGTTTGAAGGTGATTCTGGGAATGGGAGTGTATGAGGGATGTTAGGGTCGTGCTTTAGCTTAGGATCAATGTTTGGAATGTGTTTGATATCTTTCTCTAAGGCCTGGTTCACTGATATGGAAGTTGGTAACTATTATGCAATGTTTCTTATTTCTTAAGTTAAAATGCCAAGTCATTGTTACAAGCTTATGCAGGCCCCCTAATCATGCTGCAAAGCCTTGTCTTGATCAGTGCAATGTGTCTCATAACTTGTGCCTCAGAGATCTCGTTGTACTTCAAAGATATGTGAACTTGACATAAAGCAATCTTTTCAAAAATGGCTAAAGTGCTTTTTCCATTTTAAGGTTAATCTCTTGTGTAATGGTTTAATGAACAAGATAATGCTAAGACACAAGGGTTTTGCATTAAATTATTGAGTTTCAAAGGGTTTTAGGACCTGTAATGTAGCTTAAGCATGCTGAATTCAAAATGGCATCAAAGTATGAACATGTCTTGGCCAAGAACAAAAGTGATTTTTTTCCATTTTGCAAAATTCGATTCTCTCAAGTTATGAGGTTGTTTGATGAGTTCTTGGACATTTTGGAAAGCTTGGAATGTGTACTACAATCCATCTTTGAAATGCAAATTGAAATTCCAAGTGGAAGTGTATGGAAAATGGCCTTGAAGTTAGGTAGAAAACCTTGTCAAAATAGGTTAAAATTTCACTAAGTTAAGAATGGTTTAGTACCCTTATTCCAAAAATTGTAACTTGAGATACAAGCCTCATTTGGGAAAACTTTGTGAATCAAAGTTGTAGATTATGCAACAAGCTACAACTTTCATGTTTTGAATTTTGCTTGAATCCAAATGAATCTTGGTGAGAAAGTGGGGCAAAGTTGGGAAAAATTAGGGTTTTCCATAACTTAGAAAAATTCTAAGTTATGAAAAATTTCCATTTCAAACCCTAATTTGCATTTCTTGATTTCTTGGTGAACAAGTTTCATGATTTGGCATGTTTTGATGAAAAATGAATCTTGACCCTTGATTTTGACCAAAAAGTCAAAGTTTGACTTTTCAGTATACAGTCAAAATTGATCAATTGACTGGGAAATTCAACTGTCAATCTTGTGTACTTGGGATCTTTTGAACTTGTTGAGCATGTCAAGATAATTCCATGGGGTCCTTGAGTCCATATGTGAGCTAGGTTTGCCATTGGCTAGGTCAAACAGTCAAAAATTGCCCTTGGTGCAGTCAAAACCCTAAAAATGACCACTTTGCCCTTTTGATGATCTGATCCAATTTCTTGTGGAATTATGATCCAAACTTGATAAAATGGTCCATGTGAGTTCATAATGTTGATGTGGGTCAATTTTCATGAGATTTGACTGTCAATTGGCCACAGTTGACTTTTTTCTAATACAGTTAATTTCTAGGTCAACTGTCCAATTGACTGGGCAAAATTTGGAATCAAGACTTGAAACTTGGTATGGATAAGCTTGGGAGTCCAACATGAAGCATGAAAGTCATCTTAGGCATTTTAGATCAAAATATCCTTGTGCAATCACAAACCCTAATTTGGGTTAACAGTGCAAGGAGAAGTCTTGAGCAGAGGAAACTCTAACTGGATCTTGATCTCCAAGGGCTTTGTGATGTGAAAATGTTAAGGAAATGGGAGGGCAAATTTTGGGGTACAACAGCTGACTTGGAGAAATAAATCTCAGCTGGGGATGAATATCCATTGCTTGCGATAATGAATTTTGTTGGAGATTGCCTTTCTGCTTGTGAGAGGAATAAACTCTGCTTGGGGAAAAATTTACTGACTCACTCGCGATTGTGAACCTCAACTGGGGAGAGTTATGTCCTATTCAGGAAAGCTAACATTACTGTCTTTGGATACTTTTTACTCTGTGGGATGTATGTACCACTGCTCATGTTCTCAAGCTGGCTCTATCCCTGTACCTGATGGGCAGCGTAACTGTAAGGTTTGGGGGCACTTCTTGTTTGTCCCTGTTCCTGGAATTACGAGTAATCATCTTTGTTTCTTGTGTAAATATATATGAGCAACAATTATTTTCAAATGCATATATCAAAAATGAATCATTGGACGTTCTTGCAAAACAAAACAGAAAAAGAAAAACGATTTGAAATTTCTTGTGAAAATGAATTGTATTGATTTTTGAAGCTAGCCTGTAATAAGCATTTTGTACAAAGAGGCTGACGCTCTAGTAAGAGAATGCCACCGAAAGATAGAAATTACAATTTGTGTAAAAGAAAGGAAAACAACTATGTGAAACAACCCCATTGGGTTCCAACTCGTCTATTGCCTTTATATCTTCAAGCGTCTCATCACTTTGCTACTTGGTCGAAGGTGGATCAGATTGATTGGTGTCGTCTGAGCTTGATAGTTGATACCGAAGTTTGGTCGCAAGATGATCCAATGAGACATAGTGTTACGCTTTGATACTTAATTTTTGCCTTGACTCCCCTTTCGAGTTTTCAGTCCACTGGGATACCCTTTTTTTGCCAAAGCCGCCTTTTCAGGTTTTCGACTTGTCGGGTGTACAGTTTTTTTCATTTTCATCCCTTACTTTTGCCCGAACCCTTTTGGTTCGCCGGGAAGCCCTTATTTTCCCTAGGCCAGTCAACCTAGTGGGTCTTTGATTATGCGTAGTATCTTTTCACTATGTCCGCATTGACGGGGTGAGGAAGGTCGTCACCATCCATGGTAGTTAGAATCATAGCTCCTCCCGAGAAAACGTTCTTAACCACAAACGACCCTTCGTATGTGGGGGTCCATTTGCCCCTGGGATCACCTTGCGACAGTATGATGCGTTTGATCACCAGATCCCCGACTTGATATTCTTGACGTCTGACTTTCTTGTTAAAAGCCTTGATCATTCACTTTTGATACGTCTGACCATGAAAGATGGCAGTAAGTCTCTTTTCATCGATTAGATTCAGCTGATCAAGTCGGGTTTGGATCCAGTCGTCTTCATTCAAACCCGCATCCTTCATAATCCTGAGAGAGGGTATCTGGAATTCTATGGGTATGACTGCCTCCATGCCATACACCAGAGAGTAGGGTGTTTCCCCGGTCGACGTCCGTGCTGAGGTACGGTACCCATGAAGAGCGAATGGTAACATCTCGTTCCAGTCTTTGTATGTCACCGTCATCTTCTGCACAATCTTCTCAACAACTCCATTCATCTTCGGCCGACAGGGAGAAGAGTTATGATGCTAAATCTTGAACTGTTTGTAGAGCTCGGTAATCATCGTGTTGTTGAGATTTGCACCATTGTCAGTAATAATCCTCTCGAATACACCATATCGATAAATCAGATTGTGTCGAATAAACCGCGCTACGACGTTCTTGGTTACTGTAGCAAAGGAAGCTGCCTCAACCCACTTCGTAAAGTAATCATTGGCTACCAGAATGAAACGATGCCCGTTAGACGCAGTAGGTCTGATCTCACCAATCATGTTGATTCCCCACATTGCAAAGGGCCAAGGAGCTGTCAAAACATTCAGGGGAACCGGAGGTACATGCACCTTATCAGCATAGACTTGGCACTTATGACATGTTCGAGAGTGATGATAACAATCGGCTTCCATGGTGGACCAGTAATATCCTGCCCGTAGAATTTTCTTCGCCATGGTATGTCCACTGGAATGAGTTTCGAAGGTACCTTCATGTAAATCTGCCATGATCCTTTCTGCCTCGCTCTTGTCTACACAACGCAGTAACGTTGAATCATGGTTACGCTTATAGAGGACTCCATTACTGATGAAGAACTTCACAGCGAACCTTCTCAGAAACTTCTTATCATTAACAGATGCCCCCTCGGGGTATTCTTGAGCCTCAAGATACCTCTTTACCTCGTGAAACTAGGGTTTGTCTGCCACTTCTTTGATGTCGATCTCACAGCAGTGTGCGGGTTCATCCAACCTCTCAATGGTAATCTGGAGAGCTTCATTGTCCCACCTAACTTTGAACATAGAAGACATGGTAGTTACCGCGTCCGCCAACTGGTTCTCTTCTCGTTGGAAATGTTCAAAGGTTATCTCCTCAAAGTGTGGGAGCAATGTCAGTATATACTCTTTGTAAGGAATAAAATTCGGGTTCTTCGTATCCCACTCGCCTTTGATCTAACTTATCACTAGAGCGGAATCTCCGAATACACTCAAGAACTTAATCCTCAGGTCAATAGCATCTCGAAGACCCATAATACATGCTTCATACTCCGCCATATTGTTGGTGCAATTAAAACATAATTGGGCGGTGAACGGAGTATGACAGCCCGTAGGAGATATAATTACAGCGCCAATTCCATTACCCAATGCGTTCGAGGCTCCATCAAAATACATAGACCATTGGGATCCCTCCTCAGGTCCTTCATCCGGTCCAGGTTCTTCATAGTTGGTTACCAACATGATATTCTCATCCGGGAACTCGAAATTCATGGACTGGTAGTCATCCACGGCCTGATGCACCAAATGATCCGCCAATACACTCCCCTTGATTGATTTTTGGGTTGTGTATTGGATGTCGTATTTGGTTAAGATCATCTGCCATCTTGCTATTCTTCCGGATAAGGCGGGCTTCTCGAAAAGATATTTGATCGGATCCATCTTTGATATCAACAAGGTAGTGTGAGTCAACATATACTGTCTCAGTCGGCGAGCAGCCCATGCCAAAGCGCAACAAGTTTTCTCGAGCAATGAGTATCGGGTCTCACAGTCGGTAAACTTTTTGCTAAGGTAGTAAATGGCATGCTCTTTTTGACCAGACTCGTCATGCTGCCCCAATACACACCCCATTGAATTGTCTAGTACTGTCAAGTATAATATCAAAGGTCTCCCTTCAACTGGAGGCATCAAAATTGGTGGTTCTTGAAGGTATTCCTTGATTCTTTCGAAAGCTGTCTGGCATTCATCATTCCACTTTACCACTTGATCTTTCTTCAGCAGCTTGAAGATTGGCTCACAAGTAGCAGTCAGATGTGAAATGAACCTGGCGATATAATTCAGACGTCCCAAGAAACCTCTAACTTCTTTTTCTGTGCGAGGAGCTGGTATCCCTTGTATGTCTTTTACCTTTGCGGGGTCTCCTGAATACCTTTGTCACTGACAACAAAACCCAGAAGCTTACCAGACCTTACCCCGAAGGTACACTTGTTTGGATTCAACCTCAGCTTGTACGTCTTCAAACTGTCAAATAGTTTCTGGAGATGATCAAGGTGCTCTTCCTTAGTCTGGGACCTGGCTATCATGTCATCAATATAAACCTCGATCTCGTGGTGAATCATATTATGGAACAAAGCGACCATGGCGCGCTGATAAGTTGCCCCATCATTCTTCAACCCAAAAGGAATGACCTTGTAACAGAAGGTGCCCCACTGTGTAACGAAGTTTGTCTTCTCCATGTCCTCAAGAGCCATCTTGATCTAGTTGTAGCCAGAAAAACCATCCATGAAGGAGAAGATTTTATGCTGCGCGGTGTTGTCGACTAGAACATTAATGTGAGGGAGTGGGAAGTCATCCTTGGGGCTTGCCCTGTTCAGATCTCTGTAGTTCACACACATCCGTACCTTACCGTCCTTCTTAGGTACCCGAACGATGTTGACGACCCACTGCGGATAAGAAGTGACAGTTAAGAATCCTGCGTAGAACTATTTCATGACCTCTGCCTTGATTTTCTCTGACATTTCAGGGTGCATATGGCGGACCTTTTGCTTTACCGGAGGGCAATCTTCTTTAGTAGGCAGACAATGTACCACAATATTAGTGTCTAAACCAGGCATATCTTCATAGGACCAGGCGAAGATCTCAACATAGTCGTGTAGCATCTGTATTAACCGTTGTTTGACACTAGGCTCTAGATTCACACCTATTTTAACCTCTTTCTTGTCTTCCTCTGTACCCAAATTTACTGACTCGATTGGATCTTCATGAGGCTGTATGGCCCTTTCTTCCAGCTGTAATAGTATAGCAAGCTCTCCAGGCACCTCACAATCATCCTCACCTTCGTCCTCGGCTTGGTTAATCGGATTTTTGAAGTCATAACTGGCAGTAGCAGAGCTGTTATCAATGGGATCCAGAGTGAATATGGATCTGTAGTATGATACGTGAGTGTGTGTAAGAGAATAGCTGTTTTGATAAAGTGAGAGATAGAAAAGAAAAACAAGGAGCTCAAAATTTGTATGCAAGAAACGTCCAATGCTTTATTAATGATATATGAAATGACAAATAATAGCCCTCACAAGCAAAGCCAAGGTGCCCCGGGCAAGGCACCGGGCCGTAAAGTTTCAAATTGTTTATTACAAATCTTAAAACAAATGAGTCAATTACTGCGAAATAAAAGAAACAGGTATGAAGTCCCTAGCCTTCCAGTTATTTGGTCCACCGTTGGTTGTTGGTTAGATCCAGTTGTCGATGTCTGAATCCTCTTCACTGTCTTCAATTGCGTTAATTCCTTGATTGCTGATGTGCAGAGGAGGTCTTCCCGCCCGAGCGCGCCTAACAACCCTTTGAGCCCCTGTAGTAAAGCCCAAACCAAATTTGTCAGTTTTGTGAGTGAAATCAGGGAGCTGACCCCAATTGGTACACCCACCTTCTTCAACCACAGCCCTAGCATCCTTGAGAGAAGCCATCTTCAATGGAGGTTTGTTGGTAGTAACTTCAGTTGATGCCAAGATCGGAGGGACCTCTTTGAAATTTTGACAAGGAGTTTCTATGAATTCCCCGTCCATCTCTACGTAGTGGAAGGAATTAAGGTGACTCACCATATATTCTTCTTCACCTCGCACTGTGACAATCTTTCCCTTTACCGGATACTTCAACATTTGATGGAGTGTGGAAGTAACTGCCCCAGCCTCATGGATCCAAGGACGACCTAGCAATAAATAATACGAAGGCCTGATATCCATTACGTAGAAGGTGGACCCAAAAGTCTGAGAACCCACTTTGACAGGGATGTCCACCTCCCCATGCACCATTCTCTTCGACCCGTCAAAAGCCCTTACCACAATGTTACTAGGCTTTAGAGTCAAACCCTCACAATCCAAATGGTCAAACGCTTTCTTCAGCAGAACATTCAGTGAAGACCTGGTATCTACCAGCACATGAGCCATAGTGGTGCCCCTGCACTCAATCGAGACATGCAGAGCATCATTATGCTTCCTTCCTTTCGGGCTGGCCACACAATCTTTGAACTGATCTGCTGAAGTTTCCTGCGGCACATGCGCAGTCTTGAGAAATGCAATCAAAGCCTTCACACGGGCTTCAGAACACAACAACAAAGACAACATGGAGATCTTTGACAGGGTCTGCCCCAACTGTTCGACCACATTGTAGTCGCTCTTCTTGATAATTTTAAGTATTTCCTTTATTTCTTGTTTAGAGGCTTCCACAACGATTTTCTTAGGTGCCTCTGTCCGGGCAGGCTCACCTATAATTTCCTTGCCCCGAGTCCCAGATGGCTCAGCAGGAGGGGTGATAACTGGAGTAAGAATAGGAACAGTAGCAGGTGTAATAACTGGATTAGGAAAAGGAGAAATGTCAGGAGTGCTGGTTGGAGCAGCAGTTGGAATAATAGTAGGCTTGATGATAGTCTTCGGGGAAATCTCGGGAGAGAAGACCCTTCCACTTCGGGTAACTTTACTAGTCCCGACAATATTACTGAAATCAGTATCAACTTCTTCATTTTTCGGATCTTGCTTGACACTATGATAATACACATCAGCACCGTAATGCCATGGGACAGCCTTGTCTGAGATGTACGGGATGGGACCAGGAGCAATGATTATTAGCGGAGCAAATCTTTGAACATGTGTAATCCTAACAGGTCTTCTCGAGGAAACCTTAGAAGGATTGGCGGAAATGGTTATAATGGCAACGTCTTCCTTTGGAACAACAGGAATCATAGTCTTTTCGAACAAAATCTCTTTATTATCCATCAGGCACTGAACACCTGACTTCAACAAACAGCAACCGGAAGGCAGAATCGAACACATGTGGCAACCTTCACAACAACTAGGAAATAAACCGGCCAACAACAAATTCTTCTTAACAGTCATAAGAGGAGTGGAAATTTCTTCAATAGAGGTCACAAACAAATCAGTGTCAACAACATTAACTCCACGACCATGTTTGGGCATCGAAGCAATTATAACATTCAGCTTTTCTGGAGCATCGAACTCTATCTCCTTGGCTTCAAGCAGATCTTGTACTTTGTTTCTCAGAGCCTAGTAATCGTTTGTATCATAGCCTGGACTCTCATAATGGTAGGCACACCGCGCGTTAGGATTGTATCTGGGAGAGGTAGTGTTTGGATTCTTGGGAGCCTCTCTCAAGGTCGCAAAGTTGGATTTCAGCAGGTGAGGTAACACTTCAACCAATTTCATGTTGATGCGGGTAAACTGCCATTGTGGTCTTTCCATCCTTTGTTGATTGTTGCATTGTAGAGCAACTACGGGTCTTGGTATCACTACAGCATTTACCGTTTGACGGTGTTCAAATCTGCTTTGGCCCCTCGGGCTATAGACTACACTAGCTTCCTTCTTACCAGCGAAAGGCTTCTTTATGGAACTCGAGGAGGCATCCTTCTGTATTTTACCACTCCGAAATCCATCTTCTACTCTCTCTCCAGTTAAAATCAACTCAGTGAAACCAGATGACGAGCTGCCGATCAAGTGATTGAAAAATGGACCAGATAGCGTCCCCAGAAACATGTCAACCAACTCCCTATCAGACAATGGGGGTTGAAATCTCCCAGCCAAGTCTCTCCACTTTTAAGCATAATCTTTAAAACCTTCTCCTGATCCCATGGACATACTCTGAAGTTGAGTACGAGTGGGAGCAAGGTCGTCATTATACTAATACTTCTAGTAGAAAGCAGCAGCAAGATCTTGCCAGTTTCAGACACTGACTCCCTCCAATTGGTAGAACCATTCAAGCTGAGTCCCTGACAGACTATCTTGAGAGAAATGCACCCAGAAATATCTATCAGCAGCGTGGGGTTGGATTTTTTGGACATACGAGCGGAGATGGAGCTTTGGACAGGACACTCCATCATACTTGGTAAAAACTGGAGCTTTGAACTTATAAGGGATGACCACTCCCGATACCAGTCCCAATTCTCTGAAATCCAAACCAGGTATTTTATGAATTTCCATAGCGCTCAGACGGTCTTCTAATTGTTTGTACCTATCCTCAGCAGGAGGATATTGCTCATCTTCGTAATCAGTATCGTTGTCAGACTCTGCAGGACTAGGGTCCTTTTCCCTTTCTTGGTTCTCCCTGTCCTTGGATGAAGAGGTCAGATCAGTTTGATGCTTCAACCTTTCTCCGAACCTTCTACCCATATTCAGAATTCCAGTCTTCTTCTTCTTCTTCTTCTTCTTCTTCTTCTTCTTCTCTTTCAGAATAAGGGTCTTCAGATCCTCTTGCCCCTTAGCTAGACTTATGAATATCTGTTGGAACTGGGCGTTCTGCACTTGAAGATCTTTGATGACTTGATTGAAAGACATTTCTGCTGAAATAAACAGTGAAGAAGATGAGAAACCTGTAGTGGTACCTGTAATGATGTGTATGATAATGGGATGCGCATGTAATGATTTCAAAGACTTTGGGAGATTTAAATTTGCAAACTAAAAATAAACAAAACTTTATTAGCTTAACTTTGAAAGGTTCAAAATGCCTTTAAGGATTTACAAAATAAGTAAATAAAACAAATCTAAAACTAGAAAAAGAACATCAAAAGTCCCATGGACGCTTCCTCTTTGTGCTAATATAGTCATTGATCACTCTTTCTTCCTTGAGTTGTCTGGTGAGCTTCAAAACCTTCCTTTCTTGCTCATGGAACTGCTTCTGGTAAGTATCTTGCTCATTCCTCAATTGAATCCAATACCTATGTAACTCCCCAGGATCAGTGGGCATGTAAGGATAGAGAACCGTGTAAGGAATGACTTCTTCATTAGTGGGCTCCATAATCACTGGTAATACGGCCTCATAAGGAATCATAAGCTTCTGGGCACGAGCTCGGACCCATTGGAGGTAAGGCTGCATAAGAAGGGAAGTCTTCGGTCCCAATTCTTCGGGGTCAGATATGTTTACCATGCCCCAAGCCCGTATGAACCTCCCGCGATGCTCCTTAACATCCTCCTTATAGTCGAATACAAAGTCCTCGAGAAGTAACTCATGGGGACCATCTCTCCGAGCACGACCAAATTATCGCAAAGCTAGACAAGGATTGTAAGTTATACCCCCTCTGATACCAAGTAATGGGACATTAGGGTATTCCCCACAGTGATCAATAACAGTAGTGTCTTCCATAACCCGGGAACACCAAAGAATATCTGTATGAGCAAGTGACATTATTTTGTACGACCAACCCAAACCTTCTTCGTTCTTCAGTACAGACTTAGGGAGGTGAGAAATAAACCACCTCGACAGCAACGACATGCAGCACATAAGAGTCCCTCTTCTCTTTGTAGTACGAGTATGGGGGGCATGCAAGATATCTCCAAGCAAGGTAGGAACAGGGTTGCGAGAAAGGAAAATCTTGACAACATTCACATCTACAAAGGAGTCCGGATTAGGGAAGAGAACTAAACCACAGATAAGAAGAGCCAAGACATCTTCAAAAGCTTGAAAATCCAAATCATCCCAGAATAGCTGAGCCTGGTCTATCAGAAATTTGGCTAGAAAACCCCTGACTCCGCTTCGAGTTTCCCAGTTGGATACCATATTGGCCCGTTTCAAATGCAAAGGTGAGGCAATGTCTTCTGGCCTAGGAACATCTTCCATACCTGTGAAGGGTACCTGTTTAAGAATGGATATGCCCAATAGATGAGAGAATTCTTCCAAGGTGGGTACCAGCTAGTAATCTGGAAAGGTGAAACAGTGATGCTTGGGATCGAAGAACTGAAATAGTACGCTCATCATCTGTTCATTAAGGTTTGAAGTAACCAGGCTGAGAAGTTGACTGTGTCTCTTAATGAAAGTAGAAGTTTCGGAAACTCTTGATGCTAGCTTCTTAAGTTGGGCAGGTATCTGTACAAAGTTGATTTGAATGGTATTTCTGCGCACGGAAGCCATGATCTGCAAAACAGAACAAAGATATATTCCCTTGGTCTTTGAAATGGTTAGTGTAATGAAACATGAATGCCATGTTATGATGCATGATGTCATGATAAACTACAGGTATAGCAAACAACAGGTATTGCAAACACAGTCAAATCACATAAAGCCCTTAGGTTTAAGGCTTGCATGAGGTCAAAGGTAATACCCTCTTGAAGTTAAGTTGGTTTCACCTATCCTAGAAAAGTAATCGGGTTCTAGAGGATCTCAATATCACTGACCATCCTCCATCGGTCATGGTTTCAGCTCACACAATCTTTTCTTGCGGCCAAAATTATTTCGAGAGTATGATCTCAATGAGTGTAGTATCCAGAATCAACTAGTTCTCAGCTCTACACCGAGGCCGGCTATCTCACTAATTTCTAATGGCCAAGTTGGGTAATTAAAGGTTTTAAGGTCAGTTGATGCTTAACGACACCACACAACGGCCCCATATTATCCCCGTTTCTCCACAAGGGATACCCGTACAAACCAAAGTGCCACACCAACGTAGCTACAGCTTCAACCGTATCGGTCTACGCCGTATAGTTCCCTCACAGTATATTGCTACTTACCTAAAAGGTATTCCCCAGATCTGGGTGTAGGATCTATAGTAACCCCAAACAAAACCCTTAAAAGTAAAGCAAACAAAGCAATCAAGAGAAGCAATTGTGATGAACTAGATCCTAAGGTATACCCCACTTATATATGTCCCCAGCAGAGTCACCAGTTCTGTGATACGGTGGCAGAATCGACTGTTTAATACGGGTTTGCGTTTTGTGTTTTTTATTTGCAAAATGTCGCGGTAAGAAAGAGTCGCCACCGACTTTTATTTCGTCCAACCAGAAAGGAAAAAGTACAGAAAAAAATCCTTTTTCGAGATATTCTGAGTACGGGGGTAGATTATAGAAAGGGAAGTGTTATCCCCAATCAATCCTGGTATTCCAGTGTGCACAAATGTACTTAGCTCAATATTGCCATAGCAAGTTAGAGATTATTAGAACATAAATGATAAAAATTTATAAACTTGATTATCACCAAAGCTAGTACGAAGTTGTTTTTGAAAAACTTTGATCGCCAGTGAAAGGTATTGCCCATATTATATAGATATGAGAAGACTACGGCCCAAACATCCAAAAGCAAACGCTGTTGATTAAAATAGCAAATGCAATAAAAAAGAGCAAATTAAGCCAGTCGGATGTAGTTTAATGACAACACCCGTTAAGTACGAACCCTAAGCAAATATTCCCTTATTCCACCCTACCTAATAAGAATCAACGCTTCACCCCAAATCCATCTTCACCAAAGCTATTCCAAAAGTCTTCCCTAACCCTGTCCCCAACTCAAAACCACAAAACCACATAATAATAAATCTCTCTCACAACCTCCATAATCTTTTTAGACAAGAGGGCAACCACTAAGACATCCTATGCTTAATGATCGTTTAGCGAAGGCAACCTAAGTTAGAGTATACCCTAAGAGTGACATCTGCGAGTGATTTGTTTTCAGTTATTTATCTTTGCACATTAGGGTTTTCTAACCGTATTAATTTGTCATGCATTCTTGCCATACAATCCTATTAGCATACATTTAGACAGTTAAATATTTGCAGGAATTAAAATGTGAGAAAATAAATCTACGCTATTACAAGGCTTCAGGGAGGGGGATTAATTACATAGCCAAAATCCCGGGGAAAAAGCGATAAGTAAAAGCCCTAAATTAACTATTACAAACCAGTGAGTAGTTACAAAAATATTGTCAAAATAAATAATAAGCGCGCGGCGAATTAAATACGAGACGATTAGGGTTTTGAACCTTGACTAAACCTATTTGCGATGGATTAAAAAAGATGTTTTTGTCATGTTTTTGTTATTTAGGAAAATAAAGAAACCATTAAATTAAAAAGAAAATCCTAATTCTAATTAATTTTAAATTAAGAAAATAAACTAATTTACTCTAAAAACCTATTTTTGTATTTTTATTTATTTGAGAAAAATAAAAGAAAATAAATCAAGAATTTAACCTAATTTCTATTTGATTTTATTGATGAAAACAAATTAAAATTGCCCTAGGTTAAATTAAATTAAATTAAATTTGATAATAATAATAAAAAAAAACTAATTCTAATTTTTTTGTGAATTCTTGATTTTATGATTTTATAAAAAATGATTAATTTGTTAATTAAAATGATTAAAAGAAAAATTAAAAGAATTAAAGAAAAGAAATAAAAAAAGTTAGAGATGGGCCTGATTGTTAGCAATTGTGGGGGGTATGAAGTTGAAATTTTGGGCCCAACAATCCAAGCCTGTATTGTCTATTCCTGATTCAGTATGGCTGTTGACTTGAGGAGCATGGTAAGCCTCTTGTTACCTGAGCGTTGGATCCATCTTGCTGATGGATCTGATGGTGGAATTTGGATGGCCTATGGTGGACGTATAAGACAACTTTGCACCTGATCACATGATGAAAAATAATATGAAACAAAGGTTGGGACCCGGGGATCGAACCCAGGCCCTTGTATCCAATTCCAACGCCTACTTGCCAACCGAGCCACGCGCTTTTGTTATTCACATATTGGAAGTAAAATAATATAATCAAAAACAAATAATGTATTCAGAAAATGCGCGAAAAATCAAATGGACCAATCTCATGCTGCCACGCCTCATCTTCTTCCTCTCTCCGTTGCTTTAGCAAATCAGACTTTTACCTACAGACATTGGTTGTAGGTATAACCCTGTCCATCTCCAAAATTGCATATGCTCAAGATAAATGATAATGGCTGGTACCAATTAACTCGTCTCATCCTCACGAGCATCATGGTACCAAAATCAATGCCCAATTTTGCGTGCATTGAAAACCCCTAAACAAGAACACAAAACCCTAACCATGGCAATATCACGTACAGGCATAAAAAATGCAATTAAATGGAATGATTAGCTTGCAAACACGATGATAAACATGAGTATAACAATCAAAAGTGCTAAAGATGCGTGAATTAGTGAAATTAGAATCAAATTTTTGGGCAAACCGTGGGAGGCGTAGAGCATGATTTTGGACATTTCAAGACCTGGGAGTGACTGGAATAGCTTCCTGGGATGTCTGGGAAGGGATTGGTGCTCTTGAAATGCTTTGAAACTCCTTGTAGATTGAAAGTTGATTCCCACTTTTTCTTGAATTTTTTCAGTTTTGTTCTTGGCTATGCATGACAATCCCCTTCTTTTCTTGCCTTATTTTTGTTCATTATATATCCCTCAATGAATTAGGGTTGCAAAACAGATTCAATCTTCAAGCTTTGATGATATTTGATTCTTTAGCCATATTATATCTTTATAAATTTGGCCTAATCATGCTCTTTTTGTACCAATTGCCATTGATTCGAATTGATCTTGCAAGCTCATTGTTGTACCCCAAAATTTGCCCTCCCATATTCTTCAAAGTTTGTCAAGAATCATCTTCAAATGGTTCAAGACTCCTCAAGGATTGCATAGTCCAACTGCCTCCTAAGCCGGTCAAATTAGGGTTTTGGTTCCTTCAAGGAATTTGAGGTTTTCAATGGCTCAATCAGGCCCCATAGGCCTATATACATTGTCAAGCATCTACATGCCAAGTTGCAAGACTCACATTGTCAAATTGCACAATCAAAAGCCCTATTTGGTTCACAGTCAACTGCAGGGGTAAAATGGTCATTTTACAGTCAAAAGTCAGAATTTTTGGTCAACATCTTATTTTGAGCTCACAATAATCATTTGATCAAGTCTTGATCATGATTCCACAAGCATGGCGCAAAAATCATCAAGATGCAAAAGTTACTATTTTTGGACAGTAGAAAAGTCAACTGTATATTGACCAGGGCATAACTTTTTCATGGTTCATCAGAAAAATCCCATCCAATGCTCATTTTGAAGGGGATGAAATTTCCTACAACTAATCTTCACATTCCAAGTCCAAGAAATTCTCTCACAAAAAGTTATCAATTTCTACATTATAGGTCAATTTCAAAAGTCAACAAAAATGCACTTTAAGTCAAAGACCATAACTTGTGATTGGTAAATCCAAATGACATGGGACCAAAGGCATTGGTTAGAAGACTTCAAGACCTTTCCAAAATGTCCAAGAACATGTTCATATGATCAAAATTGAGTAAGATATGCATTGGAGAAGTTGGGAAATTTTTGGGAATTTGCAAAAGTCAACTTTGCCCAAAACACCTTGTTTTTGCTAATGGGCCTAAAATTTCTTCTTGAAACTTTGTCCAAGGCCTATACACGACCCATTGAGTTTACATTGAATTATTTTCTTATTTTTTTATTAATTAATTGAATTTTTAATCAATATTAATTCATTTAATTCATTTAATTGTAGGAAAATATCAAGATATGGTTTTGCAATCTTTCCATGAAGCAAATATGACCTACAAGAGCTGGCAAATTCGTGTGCACATCAAGGGGACAAGGATCTCTCAATTTGGCAAGATCTTTCAATCAAAAAGATGCAAAAAGATATGATTGAAAATCAAATATTCCAACCATTATTCCATGGATTTCTTGGCCAAGATTTGACCTAGTTCCATTCTACTATATATGCACAACTCAACCCTAATGCCATACACGTGAAAAGCTGCTGCAAAAAGCCATAACCAATTCCAAAAAATTCAAGAAAATTTGAAAACAGTTTTCCATATTCCAAGCCAATTCAAAGCATTATAGTGATTCAAATATGTTGCTGGGAGTGTGAGGAACCTATAGCAATCAAAAACAAGCATTAAAGCTACATGAATCACCTAGAACAGGCTCACGATTTGGTGATTTTTTCTATAATCGTAACTCATTATTCATGCATCATTAACGTGATTTTTTTTGTGCTTTGCATTGCTAGAACTCAGGTGAAGCTTTTGGCATATGTTAATTGGATTTAAACGCCCTGAAACAGAAATCACCATTGATGAATTCTAGGGTTTCCAAGCTTCCAGATTAGGGCTTTTCAGTATAGGAAAAATCAAGCCTCGTGATGCCCATGAATGAACTCGTTGCATTCAGACGAATCTAGTGAAACCCTCGCGAACAATTTATATTAAACACAGACCTAGTCACTATTATTCCTCATGGTAGATTGTGGGGGTTAAAAACCCCCGCTATCTGTTTGTTATTTTGCAGGTTCAGTGAAAGAGATGATGACGCGTTGGTACACCATTGGACAATTCAAAAGATGCGCGCTTGTTTTTATGTTTATAGCATAGGGATTAGTTTTGATATATTATTTTTATTGATTATCATAATATCAAAGCGTGCAGGTTGGCTCAGTGGATGGTGTGCTGGCTGTGTACCATTGGGACCTGGGTTCGATTCCCAGGTCCACCCAAATAATTGTTTCTATTTTCCCCCTTGTGTTCACGTGCAGGTATTCTAAAGGCATCCTACCATGCACTTCCAACATCCACACGTCATGTGTCTTCAGGTAGCAATCCAATGGCCAAAGATGAGTGACCATCATACTCCTGGTCAATGCACGTGCAGCCAATTACAAAAGTCAAACAGGCTTGCTGATTAATGGGCCTCAAATTTCTAAACTCACCTCCAAACTGGCCCAACACCCCTGGTTTCTCTATTCCTTTTTCTTTTACATTTTAATTTTTATTCTTATTATTTAATTATCATTATTATTATTTAACTCACAAATTATTATTTTCCTAATAAATTCAGTAAATATGTATATTATTACTATTATTATTAACTATTAACTAAATAATTATTTTTCCATAGTAAATCCAGAAAACAAAAATAATAATATTTTTATTGATTAAATTTAATTAGTTATTATTTTGTAAATAAATTCTAACAAATTAGTTTAATTAGGTTTAATTTTGACTTTTTTTCATAATAAATAAAATGAATTAGACTTAGGGTTTTTTCTTTTGATAATTTTAATTTCCTTTTATTTTATTTTCATTAAGACCTAAAAAACATAAAAAATACTTTTTCTTTTAATTAATTAATTAATTAGTAAATTAGGTTTAATTTTAATTAATTGCAAAAAAGGGACAAAATTCCATTCTTTTCTCAAAAAAGGGTCGAAACCCTAAGGACGTCCCGATTCAATTCTTTCGCGCGCATATTTATTTTTAATTCATTATTTTGATCATATTTATGTATCTGCTCCGAGAATGTAATAGATAATTAGGGCTTTTATCGCTTTCTTTATTTTCTCGCATTTATTTTCAAGGGTTATGTTTTTGGTGATGTAAATACCCGACGCCTTGTAATAGCGTAGATTTATCTTTCCACAATTTATTTCCCGCAAATTATTAACTGTTAATTATGCATGACAAGACTTGTATGAAAAATAAAATCAACCCGTAGCTCACAATGATGCATGTTCAAAGATAATCTTAAACTGAAACCGGACACACATGCACATGCCACTCCTAGGGTACGCCTCACTTGGTTGCCTCGAGGTGGTCGTCAAGTATAGGGTGTTTTAGAGGTCGCCCTCCTGTCTAAAGATCCAGTTGCCTCGAAACGGTTGCCTCGGATAAAAAGGATCTAGGACATTAGGGTTACTGCTAAGGCGTCCTACTATTGCTTTGGTGACCACATTGTCCCTATAATCGAATTGACCCGAATACCTCCAACGACGGTGCTACCTACTTCTCAATAGTGGGATAGTACTGTCTAAAGGACTCTTACACATCTTAATTCCTTAGAGTAGGTAGATTTCTCCTGGGTACTTGCTCTTTCAAAAAAAAAAAAATCTTTTCGCACCTACACTTTCAAAAAGTTTTCAAACAAACACTTCATACACTCTTGAGGACTGATACAAGAGTTACCTAGAAGTTTTCAAACTAAACTTTTTCAAAACCCACATACACAAGAAAAGTAAACAATTTTTGAAAACATAGTGAGCAAGTACCTAAGAGCCTGTGGATAACCACGAATAGAAAGGGTGCTAACACCTTCCCTTTCTATAAATCTACCTCCCGAACCGAGAAACATCTCGAAAAGGAATTTTGTTGTGCTTTTGTCCTTTCCTTGTTGGAGAACATAAAAGACGGTGGCGACTCTTGCTTACCGCGACATTTCGCGAACCAGCATTTCAAAATAGTCAGTTCTATTTCCACCGATCACAGAACTGGCGACTCTTGCTTACCGCGACATTTTGCTAAACGCAAACGCGAACCAGCATTCCAAAACAGTCAGTTCTATTTCCACCGATCACAGAACTGGCGACTCTGCTGGGGAAAATTAATAAGTGAGGTGTACCTTAGGATTAGACCACTCTTGTTTTCAATTGCTTGCTTTGTTTGCTTTAATATTGTGGGCTTGTTTTGGAGTTTCATAGATCCTAACCCGGATCTGGGGATACCCTTTTAGAAGTAGCAACAAACTGTGAGGGAACTGTGCGGGGTATACCGACACGGTTGAAGCAGTTGCTACGTTGATGTGGCACTTTGGTGAGTACCGGTAACCCTTGAGTCAAGTCAAGGAGAGTACGGGGTCGCCGCGTGGTGTCGTGAAGCATCAACTGACCTTAGGAACCTTACTTAACCATCCTGGCCTCTTTAGGGGTAGTGAGATGACCGACTTTGGTGCAGTCCGAAGTTGGTAGATACTCGATACTACACACATTGAGGGTTGTTTTCTTGGAATATTTTGATCGCCAGTTCAGTGGATAAATCAAAACAATGAACATAGAAAACAACCCAATGATATTGAGCTCCTTAGAACCCGGTTACTTTTGATAGGACAGGTTTTGAGCCCACCAACTTCAAGAGGGTAGCACCTAAACTTCATGCTGGCCTAAACTCTAAGGGCTGTCTTGTGTGACTTGTTTGCCTTCAAACTTGAAATACTTGCACATTCTTGTTATCTGACAACATGAGTTCCTTGCAGGTTTTGTTTACAGTCCTTAATCTGGGCTTATAACAGGGTTTACTTACATCACTCCACGCATAGCATGACATCATACCATCATACCATTGCATACATCCTGCATAAGGACTAACCCATTTCAAGGATCTCAAGGGTTTGTGGTGCAGGTCATAATGAACCAAATGTCTCGCAAGGGGCAAAGGGGATTTATTTTCCTCTAGACAAGGTTGTCCAGAAATCAAAACACGATAACTTGAGTCAGGGGCTATGACCCACTCGATATAGTGAGCTTTGACTCTTGAAGAAGGACTCTCAATAACATGAAGTTCCTTCAATCAAGTTACCAGATTCAAATGCTAACAATTTTCTTGTTTACCCCGCGAGATCCTTGAAAACATTGCATGCATACATACATGTGATACGGTGGGAGAACTGACTAGTGTTTTGCGTTCGTATTCGCACTTGTGCGGTTGAGCAAGAGTCGCCACCGACTTTTTATTTTATCCTAAAGGAAAGGTTAAAAAAAGCACAGCAAAAACCTTTTGAGATATTTCGTGGGTTCGGGGGGTAGATTATGAAAAGGGAAGGTATTAGCACCCTTTTCATCCATGGTTATCCATGGGCTCTTAGTTACTTGGTTTTTTAGATCACTTGCCTTGTTTTTCGATTGCTTGAAAATGGTGTGTGAGTGCTTTTTTTTTTTGAAAATGTTTTAGAAGAAGATGCCTTGTCTTAGGCTAACCTTGTAACAATTCTTTACTCGAATGTTTTACAAAGGCGTGTATCTTTTCGAAAAGATGTTTCAAAATGTTTTTAAGAGTTTGTTTGAAAGTGTTGTGGATTGTGGTTTTTGAAAAGAAGGCAAGTGTTTTTGCAAGTCGATCTCAAGTAACTAAGAGTTTTGTCTACCCTATTGTACTCAAAGGTTTTTGTTATGTTTTAACCCCTTTTAACAATTTTGTTCCACCATTGAAATTGGTGGACAATCTTGCGTTTAGGAAGTTTATTCGGGACGGGCGCGGGTCATCGTATGGACCAGGAATGCAATGGTGCCAAGTGTCTTTGGCAATTTGCTTTGAGGGACTTGATCATTTTGTTTAGGCAACATTTTGAGGGACTTATGATCATTTTGATTTTATTTTGCCAAAGGTACTCGACGTGCAAGCATGGCCCATTTTGGAAGGCAACATGTGGGATTACCCTAGAGGGTGCAAGTGTGATTGTGTATTGATTTCATGTATTTGTCTTGTATTAGGTTATCTAGCGTTTGATTTTATGTACATACAAACCCTAGGTCTAACCATGGTATAATTGAAAGCGGTAAATTGCGGAAATATAAAATCTACGCTATTACAAATAGTATCCGGGAGTGGGGGTATAAATGTACAAATGGGGATGAGACTTAGGATCATGGGGTCCAATAGATTAACCGAATCGAACCAATCAAGTGTAAGTGTAACGAATGTCAATATAAGCAAACGTATAATGTATCAAAATGCCAGTATATTGTGTAGGTGTACGTGTGTATGTGTATGTAATTATTTACATGTGCGACAATGTGAAATTAATGTATATTAGGGTATTTATTTAACCTAAGGAATAATTAAGCGTTTATTTAATTATTGATCTTGTATTCTTTAATATGCACAAAAAGAAAATTGTTTTAATTAAATGTTCAAGTTCTAATTGAATTATGAAATGATGTTTTTTAAGAAAAGAAACTATTTCTAGGTTTTCATTATGTATAAAAAGTATGTTGTCATGTGTTATGTACAAAACTTATTTTTAAAAAAAAAAGGGAAAAAAATGCTTTTTATTATATTAAAAGGAAAGGGATACATTTTTATGTATTTGTGTTTTAATATGCATTCAAAAAAATGTTTTAAATAAAAAATCAAAGATTAAATTAAAAAAAAAAGGTAATTCTAAGTATTTTTAGTATTTTTAATAATAATGTAATATTATGACAAATATGTTAAGTTAGAGAAATATAGGGTATTTATATATAAAAAGAAGTTAGTGTTAATGAAAATATTTGTAAAAAAAAGGTTAAGTTAGTTTTAAAAGGTTAAATGGGTTAGTAAATATGAGTGATATATTTTCTTTAAAAAAGAAAGCAAACGTTTTTAATGGGCTTAGGCAAGTAGAATGGGGCGAGGCCCACGTTTGAACTCAGGCATTTTTTAGGGTTTGAGGTTTTTTCGTTCAGTAAAGGGATTTAGGGTTAGGGAATATGGCCGCGGCGCCGTTCACTGAGTTCCGTTCATCCTCGTCTTCTATTAGTCGCTGAATGCAATTTCTATTCCAAATGCCGAGCCACCCAGCGCCGCCTCCGGTTCCGTTCATCTCCATGGTTGGACCAAACCCAAACGGAAAGGGTAACGATCTCGCCTTCTTTATGCATTAGGGTTTTCACTAAGTTTCTTTTTTTTTTTTGCTTAGTTTGACTTCTCATTTCACATGCTTATTATTGTTTGTTATTTGAGATTAAGGAAAAGGAACGAAAAGCTACCTTAACCCTTGGGGACGGAGAAAGAGGAACCGGAACTGGAGGCGTTGAGGTGGAGGCCCGGTGAAGGGATTGCGCGATGAGAGCTTTCTTGATGTCCCCGGTATTTCGTTCTCACTTCTTGCCGTGTGAGGGTTTTATGATGATATTAATTTGACTGAAAACCTTATCTTTTCTCTCTTCTCCTTCTTATGTTGCCTTCTGAGATTGAATAATGCCCGTATTGACTTGCCTTTGAACGTTGCTTCTGTATATTTGCTAGCCCGATGATGAGCTCCCTGAGTTCTGAGAGCCTTGGATGTCTCACCTGCTTATGTTGCCTTCCTGTACGCTTGTGTTGCCTCTTGGAATGTTTATGTTGCTTGCTTTTTCTGCCCTATGATGAATGCTTCTGAGGGCCTAGGAGTTGGTTTTGAATGCTTTTGGTCCTTTGAACTGGTATCCTGGCTTTTGGATTAATGCAGGTTCTGAGTAGGTTTCAGCAGGCCTGAGTTTAGGCCAAGGTATTTTAGTTGTATGCAGGTTTATGGTTCTGGTTGACTGGCTATATGCTTGAGGTTTATTGGACTGCAGGTTGTATGTTTGGTTTGATGGTTGGTTCTGGTTTAGGCAAGTGCAGGCTTGGCCAATGCAGGTTTTTGGTATATGTTTGGCTATTGCAGGTTCTAGTATAGACTGGTTGGAATGGTTTTGTTGTTAGGCAGGTTATCTGGTTTCTGATTTGTACTGGTTTCAAGTTTGAATGCTTGGGCTTAACAGGGTTTTGGTTGTTAGGCTTGACATGTTTACTGGTTAGGCTTCAGTTTTTTGTAACTTTTTGTTTTGGTAAGGCTAGAACAGGTTTGAAGTTGTGAACGATGTAGGTAAGGTGTTGATGGTTAGGCCCGGTTTGGAGTTGTGTGTTTATATCTTGGTGATATTGGTATCTTGGCTCAATCAGGTTTTTTTTTAAAGCTCAGTATATTTTCTTTTTTCTTTGTTGTTTAGCCTCTTGGTCTTTGGCGCCTAAGACTTGTTCAAACCTTGGCATCTCTTCTTGAACCAAGTTACTGGGTAGTTTTGCAAAGTTTTTTGGCACTTTTCTGTTTTAGTGATTGACTCTGCTATGTACTTCTGCCCAATTTGAGTAATACTGAATTAATGCTTCTTTTAGCCTTTGCCTTACTGTCTTATTGCAGTTGTATTTTCCATGTTCTTCTATGTCTCAAGCCTAAACCTGTAAGCCTAAACACTTTCCTCTCTCTTTTTCTCTCTCTAGTACAGTATTTAGCATACTATATTGCTTGACATGTACTACTTCTGAAAAAGTAATGGCCTATGGAAATGATGAAGCTGAAAATTGTTTTTTGTTGCAATACACGTTACCTCTGCATTTTATATCTTCCAGATTTTGTGCTTCTTGATATCTTCTTTTTGCCAGCTTGGGTAGTGTTGTACCCCAAAATTTGCCCTCCCATTTCCTCAACATTTTCTCATCACAAGACCTTTGAAGATCAAGATCCAGTTAGGGTTTCCTCTGCTCAAGACTTCTCCTTGCACTGTGGACTCAAATTAGGGTTTGTGTTTGCCTAAGGATGTTTTGACCTAAAATGCCTAAGATAACTTTCATGCTTCATATTGGACTCCCAAATTTACCTATACCAAGTTTCAGGTTTTGATTCCAAGTTTTGCCCAGTCAATTGGACAGTTGACCTAGAAATCAGCTGTATTGGGGAAAAAGTCAACTGTGGCCAATTGACAGTCAAACCTCATGAAATTTGATCCACATCAACATTATTAACTCACATGGACCATTTGATCAAGTTTGGATCACAATTCCCCAAGAAATTTGATCAGATCATCAAAAGGGCAAAATGGTCATTTTTAGGGTTTTGACTGCACAAAGGCAATTTTTGACTGTTTGACCTAGCCAATGGCAAACCAAGCTCACATATGGCCTCAAGGACTCAATGGAATTATCTTGACATGTTCATCAAGCTCAAAAGATCCCAAGTACACAAGATTGACAGTTGAATTTCTCAGTCAATTGATCAATTTTGACTGTATACTGAAAAGTCAAACTTTGACTTTTTGGTCAAAATCAAGAGTCAAGATTCATTTTTCATCAAAACATTCCAAATCATGAAACTTGTTCACCAAGAAATCACAAAATGCAAATTAGGGTTTGAAAATGGAATTTTTCATAACTTAGAATTTTTCTAAGTTATGAAAAACCCTAATTTTTTCCCAACTTTACCCCATCTTTTCACCATGATCCATTTGGATTCAAACAAAAGTCAAAACATGAAAGTTGTAGCTTGTTGCATAATCTACAACTTTGATTCACAAAGTTTTCTCATTTGAAGCTTGTATCTCAAGTTATGAATTTTTGAATAAGGGCACTAAACCATCTTTTAACTTAGTGAAATTTGACCTATTTTGACAAGGTTTTCTACCCTACTTCAAGGCCACTTTTCATACCCTTCCACTTGGAATTTTGATTTGCATTTCAAAGATGGATTGTAGTACACATTCCAAGCTTTCCAAAATGTCCAAGAACTCATCAAACAACCTCATAACTTGAGAGATTCGAATTTCACAAGTTGGCAAAAATTCACTTTTGTTCTTCATCAAGACATGTTCATAACCTTGCCAATTTGAAATCAGTTTGCTTTATGCTTGATTACAGGTCCTTGGACCATTTCATACTCAATAATTTAATGCATATTCAATGTGTTAAGGTCATGTTCTTTGTGTTCTAACATTGCATAATGGTTTAATCCTAAACTAGATAAAGTGGAATTTCCATTTTTGAAAAGTTTAGCTTTATGTCAAGTTTGTAATCCAACAAGTACATGAAAGATCTGCTTTGCACAAGATTATGTGCATAACACACTGATCAAGAGAGGCTTATGCAGCACATTAGGAAGCCCCCTACTAACCTAAAACAACCAACTTGCTTTTGTAGCTTAAGTGTGAAGAAACATCCATAACTTATGCCATCTCTCTTTTCAGCTTAGAAACACAAGAACAAAGTTGTCAAACACATTACACATAACATATCCAAGCTAACACACGAGCTTTTGACCTCCAATACACCCTTCATCTCAGAATCATCCTCAAACTGCACAAACAGGGGTGCCCCTGCAGTTTGAGTGCAATCTCTCAATCCCTTCGAGCATTTTGATCAAAACCTGTTCCTCTACCTTCCTTACAACATATGCAAGCTATCCAGAAGCTAAGGCACGATCTGTAGTTGCTCTAACCACTTCCACCATTTTCACATCTTTGACTTGCAGGTGAAGTTCCATAGCTTGATTCAGAAGCTCTCAAGACAAAGTAAGCATTGGAACAGCATCCCTGGACCTCAAGGAAGCTTTTCCAATCATCACATTGCACTGAAAGTTCCTCATTCTCCAGATTGAAGTTCAACTGCACAGGTAAAAGTTTGAATTCGTATCTCTCTTATTAGGCATCTTTAGTCTTAAGTTTGTGAAGAAACAAGGTCCTACTCATAGCCCTGAACATGTACATAGCTTTACTTTTCATTTCTTTTGTCTGAGTAGAGAGAATTTGAGCTCTGAAAATGGTAGAAAGATTAGGTCAGAAAAGAGGGGGAGAGAAATTCTCCCTCATCTTAGAGAGATAGGTCAAGTTCTTTATATGGTTAGAACCGTCTCTTCATGCTTAACATCTTTTGTGTTGGAAGTTTGTTCAAAAAATCAAGGAATCAGGAGTTAGACATTGAAGCAAGAGGCGCGCGTTTTTTTCAAATGTTTGAAGCTGGAGGTTGAAGACAGTGTTTCATTGGGCTGGGCTTTTGTGTTCTTTCTTTTCACACCATCTTTTTTGGCTTACACCCCCCTGAGCCCATTTACTCATTTTTTGACATTTTTGACTTTTTCCTTTTTTGCTGATTTTGTTTATTTTTTCTCATGCCATTTAAAAATTAAAAATATTTTTTTTATCATTTTTTGCATTTATTGCATAATTATTTGTTTATTTTCTCTATTTGTACATAAATACATATATATGATTATTAGAATAAAAATGTAAAAATAATGTAAATACACTTTTTATTTTCATTTACTTTCTGAAAATATTTCACACAAAAAAATACTCTTTTATTTATTTTATTAAAATATTGAATAAATATTTATTTTTGTATAATACACATTTAGGGTTTAATAAATATATATATATATGTGATTATTAATATATTTAAGACAAAAATATAAAAATACTTGATTTTTTTATTTTTATAATATTTGATATAAAAATACCTTTTTTCACAATACACTTCATTTTATTTTATTTTTGTGCATAATAATTAAATAGTTGAATTAAATTAGAAAATAATACCTTTTTTTTCTTTAAAATTAGGGTTTTTGCCCTAAAATTAAGATACTCAAAAAATAATACATTTTTTATTTTCTTTTCCTTTTACATAAATAATATTTTTCCATACACATAAAAACTTTCTTTTTTGCATTTCACCTATTTATTTAATTTACATTTAATTATGTATTATTTAAATTGCAAATATTCAATTGATGTAATAATTTAGATTTAAATTCTTGTCAATATCCCCATTTGAACATTTGTACCCCCCTTCCCATATTTGGTTTTGTAATAGCTTAGTAATTTTAATTTCGCACTTTATTGCTTTCTAATAATGACATGTTAGAATTAGGGTTTGTATGCGAAAAATGATAAAAAATAGTTTGACCTAATAAAAGATAAACAAGCATGAAAATGGACACACAAATCACACTTGCACCCCCTAGGGTATTCCACTTGTTGCCTTCAAATAAATGGGCCATATTGTATGTTGAACATCTTTGGGCAAAACAAACAGTTTGAATGATCATGGTCCCTCGATAAAACTTTTCAAAACAAACAAAAAACAAATGATCAAATCCCTTAAAGAAAATTGCCCAAAGATATTTAACGTCGTTACAATTATGGTCTAAACGATGACCCGCGCCTGTCCCTCTCACATCCTAACACAAGGTTGCCCACCAAATACAATGGTGGAGCAAACTTGTTAAAAGGGTTAAAGTATAGCAATAATCTTTTGAGAAATTTAGGAGTAGATAACCTATTAGTTACTTGAATCAACTTGCAAAACAAAACACTTGCCAAATTTCAAAATCACACCTCACAACACTTTCAAAACAAAACTTTCAAAACAAAAATGAAAACCTTTTCAAAAGACATACATCTTTGTATACATCCCCACATGGATCATTACAAAGGTTGCCACTACATTGGCCTCTTTTCGAAAAACATTTTCAAAACCCACACACTCAAGCACCATTTAAAACAATTGAAAACAAAAGGCAAGTGATCTAGGCAAGTAACTAAGAGCCCATGGATAACCATGGATAGAAAGGGTGCTAATACCTTCCCTTTCTATAATCTACTCCCCGAACCCAAGAAAACATCTCAAAAGGTTTTTGCTGTGCTTTTTAACCTTTCCTTAGGATAAAATAAAAAGTCGGTGGCGACTCTTGCTAACCGCAACATTTGCGAATTCAAACGCAAACCTCAAGTCAGTTCTCCCACCGTATCACAGAACTGGCGACTCTGCTGGGGAAATTACTTTTAAAGTGGAGTAACCTTAGGGTTTAGATCACCTTTGTTTTCAATTGTTTGCTTTGCTTGCTTTTACATCTTGTGGGCTTTGTATCGGAGTTTTATAGATCCTAACCCGGATCTGGGAAATACCCTTTTTAGGTAGCATAATCTGCGAGGGACCTGTCCGGCGTAGACCGACATGGGTGAAGCAGTGGCTACGTTGGTGTGGCATCTTAGTCTGTACCTATATCCCTTGTGTTGTAACGGGGAGAATATAGGTCTTCTAAGGGGTCATTAAACACCAACCAACCTTAGAACCCTAAATTGACCAACTTGGCTATTAGGACAGTAGCAGTATGCTACACTCATTGAGGCTAAACTCTCGAGATGGTTCTGGCCGCGAGAAAAGATTGCGATGCTGGAGTTATGACCGATTGAGGGTAGCCAATGATCTGAGATCCTCTAGAACCCGGTTACTTGTGATAGGACAGGTTTTAACCGACAAAACCAAAAGAGGGTAATACCTGAAACTCATGCTGGCCTGAAACCTAAGGGTGTCTTGTGTGACTTGTGTGCTTTATTTGCCTATGTGAATACTTGTGTTGTGCTTCCTCATAGCATCATGCCATCATACCATTGCATGCATCCTGTATAAAGGCTAACCCATTTCAAAGACAAAAAGGTTTCATCTTTGCTCTGTTTTGTAGGACATTATGATGCCCGTGCGTAGAAATACTGTCCGGCTCAACTTTGTTCAACCACCAGTTCTACTCAAGGATCTGGTTGAAAGGATTCCAAACACTACCTCCTTCATCAACAGACATGGTTCCCTCCTTGGCTTGATCACTGCAAAATGGGACCAACAACTGATAAGTGTTCTGACCCAGTTTTATGACCCTCTGTATCATTGTTTCACCTTTCAAGACTTCCAGCTGGTTCCTACCCTGGAAGAGTTCTCTTATCTGCTTGGGATCCCTGTCCTGGAACAAACTCCTTTCACTGGTTTGGAAAAGACTCCTAGGCCTGAAGAGATTGCTGCAATTCTCCCCTTGACCAAAGAAGAGATACTGTCCAACTGGGAAACTAGAACTGGGGTCAAGGGCTTTTTGGTCAAATTTCTGGTTGGCAAGGCTAATGATTTCTGGAATGACTTGGACTTCAAGGCATATGAGGATATTCTGGCTCTTTTGATCTACGGTCTGGTATTGTTTCCCAACCCTGACACTTTTATCAGTATCCATGTCGTAAGGATCTTTATGTCTCGGAATCCGGTACCCACTCTTTTGGGTGATATTCTACAACAACTCCATGCTCGTACTGCTCGAAAACGGGGGACTCCGTGGTGTTGTGCTCCTTTGCTAGTAAGGTGGTTTATTTCGCACCTTCCTAAGTTCGTGCTGAAGAATGAAGAAGGAAAAGGTTGGGCTCGGAGGTTAATGTCTCTCACAGATAAGGATATCACTTGGACTCTCAGAGGTTTGGATGAGGTAGCTGTTATCGACCGTTGCGGAGAATACCCTAATGTCCCGTTGATTGGTATCCAAGGAGGAATCTCTTACAATCCGTGTTTAGCTCTCCGTCAGTTTGGAAGAGCCAGAGGAGATGGGCCTCATGAAATGCTGGTTCCTCACTTCCATTTTGAGTTTCAGGCAGACAGTGACAAACTACGCCTGGGATTCATTAGAGCTTGGGACAGAATCCACAAAGCTGACCCACATGAGTTAGGACCAAAGACTTCTTTACCATTGGAGCCCTATTGCAAATGGGTCCGCATCCGTGCTCAGAAGTTAGGTATGCCGTACGAAGCTGTCAGACCAATCATCCTTGAATCTCCCGATGAAGATGGGGTTCCTCCAACTGTCCTCCCTCCTCAGATACCTACTGATTTTGACACCATGAAGAGATCTTGGGCACAGCTAAAGGAAGAGCGGGATTTCTATCGGGAGAAGTTCAACGAGCAGGAAAGGAAGATCCAAAGGCTGACTAAGCAATTGGAGGAAGAACGTGTCCTGAACAACTACATCAGCACTGAGAGGAGGAGGCCATGGGAGCATTGATGAGCTTTGATTATTTCCTTTTGTAGTTTTATTTCCTTTTCCGTACTTTTCATTCCTGTAATGCCTAAGGGCAAATTGTTGAACAATTGAAAATTTTTTTTCTAATGAAGTGTGTTTCCCTTTTTTGTCTACAAAGTTGAATCTTATTTGTCTTTGAAAACATAAAGCATACACATTCCATTGCACCATATGCATAGCAGGTACCCTATTTCACAGGTTGCTTAATTTTTCGCTGTTTGTATGCACAGTCATCATGAATCCAGAATCCTCCAGTGAGCAAGCAATCAAGGCCCTTCAGGCCCAAAGTGCACAGTTTCAAGAGATGGTCCTAAGCCTAGCCCAGGGTCAGCAAGAGTTGAAGACTCTACTCCTGAAGAAGAAGAAGAAAAAGAGGACCGCATTGTTCAACACCGGACGCAGATTTGGGAACACACTCCACAATGAAGCTGATCCAACCACTTCTTCTGCTGAGAAAAACAGTCCCCAAGGGGGGGGAGCTCCTAGTCCCGCAGTCTCCGACAACGAGACGGACTATAACGATGAACAATACCCACCTGCTGCTGACAGATACAAACAATTGGAGGACCGCTTGAGCGCCATGGAAATTCAGAATGTGCCAGGACTAGATTTCGGAGATTTGGGGTTATCTTCTGGGGTAGTCATTCCACACAAGTTTAAGGCGCCTGCCTTCGCCAAGTATGATGGGGTCTCCTGCCCAAAGCTGCATCTAAGGTCGTACGTAAGGAAAATCCAACCTTACACGGCGGATAAGAACCTTTGGATTCACTTCTTCCAAGATAGCCTCTCGGGGTCACAACTTGAATGGTTCTACCAATTGGACGGAGCTAGCATCCGGCACTGGGAAGATTTGGCAACTGCATTCTACAGACAATACCAATACAATTCTGATCTCGCTCCTACGCGTACCCAACTTCAGGGTATGTCTCTAGGGACGGGTGAAGGGTTCAAAGAGTACGCTCAAAAATGGAGAGATTTGGCTGGCAGGGTGCAGCCTCCATTAACTGATCGAGAGCTGGTTGATATGTTCCTGGGGACGTTGTCTGGTCCGTTTTTCAATCATTTGGTTGGTAACTCCTCCGCTGGATTTACAGATTTGATATTAACAGGAGAAAGAATTGAAGCTGGCATCAGGTCAGGCAAGATACAGAAGGCCGCCTCTACAAGTGCTGAGAAGAGGCCATTTAAGAAAGAAGCAAGCGCCGTTTATGGTCCTAGAAGACAAGTCAAGCCCGAAAGTCGCCAAGCCGTCAATGCTTTGGTCATCTCCAAACCTGTTGCTGCTCCTCAGCAGTACAATCAACAGAGAAGTGAAAGGCCCAAGAGGCAGTATACCCGATTGAGTATGACATTATCTCAAATTTTACCCCAACTGTTATCCACCAACCTGGTGACCCTCAAAGAAGCTCCTAAGGTCGTCAACACTGCGTCCCCTAAATACAACCCAAATGCTCGGTGTGCTTATCATTCTGATAGTCCCGGGCACACTACTGATGATTGCTGGGCCTTAAGAAACAAAGTGCAAGATCTGATCGACGCGAAAGAAATTCAGTTTGAAGCACCAGAAAGACCGAATGTTGTAACTACTCCTATGCCCCAGCATAGGGTAAATGCCATTGAGGAAGAAGTGTATGCTGTTTCGATAGATGAAGTTGTTACCCCTTTGAAGACTGTTAAGAAGAACCTACTGTGGGCCGGTTTATTTCCGGGTTGCGGTGAAGGTTGCCTATTTTGTGCTGTTTCCCCATCTGATTGTCCCTTGCTAAGGTTAGGCATCCAAGGCCTAATGGATAGCAAGGAGATTCTATTCAAAAAGGCTGCCGTTCAATTGGTTCCGATGAAAGAAGTTTCCGTGATTACCATCTTCAAAAATCCAATCAAGGCTCCCCCGAAAAAGCCTATTCAAATCTTGACAGTTGCGCCTGTGATCATTACTGTTCCAGGACCCCTCTCCTACGTGTCTGATAAAGCTGTCCCCTGGCATTATGGGGCAGACGTGTATGTAAATGGAATCAAGCAAGAATTTGATGCTAGTGCTAGTATCTGCGATATCACCGGTCCAGCTAAAGTCACCCGCAGTGGCAGGCTCTTCTCGCCTGACATTGCGCCGCCCGCTATTCGAAAACCCCTCCTCATAAAACCTGCAAGTTTACCTAGTCCTGTTGCTGATCAAATTGCATCCCCTGCTGCCGAGTCATCAAATGCTCGGGGCAAAGGGATTGAAGAAGAGCCTGCCCGGATGGAGGCACCAATACCCGTAAATGCTGAGGCCTCCCGACAAGAAATGGAGGAGATTCTGAAAATAATAAAGAAAAGTGATTTTAATGTTGTCGAGCAGTTGGGACATACACCCTCCAAGATCTCCCTGCTCTCCTTATTGCTATGCTCCGAGGCTCATGCTAAAGCCTTGATCTCATTTCTCAAGACGGCCCATGTGCCGCAAGAGACGTCTGCAGTCCAGTTCACTGACTGCATAGCGAATCTGACGGCGGACAACGGCTTGGGCTTTTCAGATGCTGACCTGACCGCAAAAGGGAGAGACCACAACGATGCCCTGCATGTCTCTATTGAATGCAGGGGCACTACTCTGGCACATGTATTGGTGGACACCGGTTCTTCCTTGAATGTTCTACCGAAAAAGGCTTTGGATCGCCTGGATTATGAAGGCCTGGAGTTGAAGCCCAGCAATATCATTGTCAGGGCCTTTGACGGTTCCAAGAGGATGGTTCATGGAGAGGTTAACATCCCTATTCGTGTGGGCTCTCAAGTGTTTGACTCTACCTTTTACGTGATGGATATACGTCCATCGTACTCCTGTCTGTTGGGTCGACCTTGGATCCATAAAGCTGGGGCAGTGACCTCCACCTTGCACCAGAAGTTGAAGTATCCCGTCAGGGGGAAGATCGTCACGGTACAAGGAGAAGAGGAGTATATGGTGAGCCATTTGAATTCCTTCAGGTACATCAAGATGGACGGAGAGTTCATTGAAACCCCCTTCCAGCATTTCGAGGAGGTGCATCCAATTTCAGCAGCCGCAGAGACAATGGCCGAAGAGAATGATTCCTTGAAGATGGCTTCCCTAAGGGATGCCCGGGCTGTGGTTCAGAAAGGCAATTGTGCACACTGGGGTCAGCTTCCTGACTTCACTCAGAAGAACGACAAGTTTGGGCTAGGCTTTACTGCAGAGGCACAGAAGGCGATGCGCAAAGAGAAGATCGGAAAGGCTCCGGTGTTTATTTCCAGCTCAAGGGTGAATGCTATTGAGGAGGATGTGGAGGAAGCTGAGTTTGACAGTTGGATCTACCCGACTACCAGCAACGGACCAAGCAACTGGACAGCAAAGGATTTTACCCCTATCACATTTGTCACGCAGTAATTGATTTCTTTTGATTTCCAAATTTGTAACAAACAATATGTTAAAACTCTGTTGGCTCGGTGTCCTACCCGGGGCATCGTAGCTCCATTTGTGAGGGCTTTTTGTATGACATTTTCATATATCATCAATCAAAACATTGGACGTTTGTTGCATTTCAAATCTTGTGCTCTTTTTCTTTCTGTGTTATACATATTGCAAAACAGCTATATTTACACACACTCACTTATACAGGTTTCAATCCACTCTGGATCTCACTGGTAACAGCTCTGCTATCGCCAGTTATGACTTCGAAAATCCGATCAACTTGGCCGAAGACGAAGGTGAAGATGATTGCGAAGTGCCTGGTGAACTCGCAAGACTACTACTCCAGGAAGAGAGGGCTATTCAACCACATGAAGAGCCTGTGGAGACAATTAACTTGGGTACTGAGACAGAAAAGAAAGAGGTCAAGATTGGTGCCAATCTAGAGCTCAGCGTGAAGCAACGATTGATCCAGATGCTACAAGACTACATGGAGATTTTTGCTTGGTCCTACGAAGACATGCCTGGTTTGGATGCCGACATTGTAGTTCACCATTTGCCAACCAAGGAAGATTGCCCTCCGGTAAAGCAGAAAGTTCGACGGATGCGTCCAGAGATGTCTGAAAAGATCAAGGCCGAGGTTATGAAGCAGTTTGATGCCGGTTTCCTTGCAGTGACTTCTTACCCTCAGTGGGTTGCCAATGTAGTGCCAGTGCCGAAGAAGGACGGTAAAGTCAGAATGTGTGTCGACTACAGAGATCTGAACAGGGCCAGCCCCAAGGATGATTTCCCCCTACCTCACATCGATGTCCTTGTTGATAATACAGCTCAACACAAGGTGTTCTCCTTCATGGATGGCTTCTCAGGGTATAATCAGATCAAGATGGCTCCTGAAGATATGGAGAAGACTACATTTGTAACTCAGTGGGGGACCTTCTGTTATAAGGTCATGCCATTCGGATTGAAAAATGCTGGGGCAACCTATCAGCGTGCCATGGTTGCTTTATTTCATGATATGATCCATCATGAGATTGAAGTATACGTTGATGACATGATTGCAAGGTCTCAAACTGAGGAGGAGCACCTTGATCATCTGAGGAAGTTGTTTGACCGACTCAAGTTGTACAAGCTGAGATTGAATCCCAACAAATGCACCTTTGGGGTAAGATCCGGAAAATTGCTAGGTTTCATTGTAAGTGATAAAGGTATCCAGGTGGACCCTGCCAAGGTTAAAGCTATTCAAGAGATGCCGACGCCAAAAACAGAGAAAGAAGTCAGAGGTTTCCTAGGACGACTGAATTACATTGCCCGATTCATCTCACATCTGACTGCTACTTGTGAGCCAATCTTCAAATTACTGAAGAAAGATCAAGTGGTACGCTGGAATGATGAATGTCAGGCCGCCTTTGAAAGAATATAGGAATATCTCCAAGAGCCACCTATTCTTATGCCACCAGTGGAAGGAAGACCTCTGATACTATACTTGACGGTACTCGATAATTCAATGGGGTGTGTGATGGGGCAGCATGACGAGTCTGGCCGAAAAGAGCACGCTATTTATTACTCGAGCAAAAAGTTTACCGACTGTGAGTCTCGTTACTCACTGCTTGAGAAAACTTGCTGCGCTCTGGTATGGGCTGCTCGCCGGCTGAGACAGTATATGCTGACTCACACTACTTTATTGATTTCAAAGATGGATCCCATCAAATACATATTTGAAAAGCCCGCTCTGTCTGGGAGGATAGCGAGATGGCAAATGATCTTAACAGAATATGACATCCAGTATACAACTCAGAAAGCAATTAAGGGAAGTGTACTGGCTGATCATTTGGCACACCAACCTGTGGACGATTACCAATCATTGAACTTTGATTTTCCGGACGAAGACATCATGGTGGTAACTGACTGTGAAGTACCTGGACCGGATGAAGGACCTGAGGAAGGATCCCGATGGTCTATGCATTTTGATGGAGCCTCCAATGCCTTGGGTAACGGCGTCGGCGCTGTAATCATATCTCCCAAGGGGACTCATACTCCACTCACCGCCCGATTATGTTTCAGCTGCACCAACAATATGGCAGAATATGAGGCATGTATCATGGGTTTACAAGCTGCGATCGATTTGAGGATCAAGTTTCTAAGTGTCTTCGGAGATTCCGCTCTCGTGATCAATCAGATCAAAGGCGAGTGGGATACGAAACACCCGAATCTCATTCCTTACAAGGAGTATGTGTCGACCTTGCTCCCCCACTTTGAAGAGATAACTTTTGAACATTTCCCCAGAGAGGAAAATCAGCTAGCGGACGCACTAGCCACGATGTCTTCAATGTTCAAAGTTAAATGGGACAATGAGGCTCCCCGAATCATAATCTGGAAGTTGGATGAACCAGCATACTGCTGCGAGCTCGAGGCCGAGAAGGTGACTGAAAAACCCTGGTATCATGAGGTGAAGAGGTACTTGGAAGCTCAGGAATACCCTGAAGGTGCGTCTGTCAATGATAAGAAGTTCATGAGGAGGTTTGCTGCAAAATTCTTCCTCAGCAACGGCATTCTCTACAAGCGGAATCACGATTCGACTCTGCTGCGTTGTGTGGATAAGGCTGAAGCTGAGAAAATCATGATGGAACTGCATGAAGGTACATTTGGAACACATTCCAGTGGACACACCATGGCTAAGAAAATCCTTCGGGCAGGATATTTCTGGTCCACAATGGAAGCCGATTGTTACCAGCACTCCCGAACTTGTCATAAGTGCCAGATCTATGCTGACAAGGTGCATATCCCTCCAGTTCCTTTGAATGTCCTAACGGCACCTTGGCCTTTCGCAATGTGGGGGATCGATATGATCGGTGAGATCCGACCAACGGCATCCAATGGGCATCGCTTCATCTTGGTGGCGATCGATTACTTCACGAAATGGGTTGAGGCAGCTTCATATGCCACGGTAACCAAGAGCGTCGTGGCGCGGTTCATCCGGCATAATCTGATCTGTCGGTACGGAGTCCCGGAAAGAATCATTACGGACAACGGTACCAATCTCAATAACAAAATGATCACTGAACTCTGTGAACAATTCAAGATACAGCACCACAATTCTTCTCCCTACCGGCCGAAGATGAATGGGGCTGTAGAGGCAGCCAATAAAAATATCAAGAAAATTGTGCAGAAGATGACAGTGACCTATAAAGATTGGCACGAGATGTTACCGTTCGCTCTTCATGGGTACCGCACCTCAGCAAGGACATCAACCGGGGCAACTCCTTTCTCCTTGGTCTATGGCATGGAGGCAGTCTTGCCGATCGAAATCCAGATACCCTCTCTCCGGATAATGAAGGATGCAGACTTGAATAAAGATGATTGGATCCAGACTCGACTTGATCAATTAAATCTGATTGACGAAAAGAGGCTCACTGCTATCTGTCATGGTCAGACGTATCAAAAACGGATGATCAAGGCATTTAACAAGAAAGTCAGACCGCAAGAGTATCAAGTTGGGGACCTGGTAATCAAACGCATCATCCTTCCTCAAAGTGATCCCCGGGGCAAATGGACCCCTACATACGAAGGGCCATTTGTGGTTAAGCGTGTGTTCTCAGGGGGAGCCATGATCCTAACCACCATGGATGGTGACGACCTTCCTCACCCCGCCAATGCAGACATAGTGAAAAAATACTACGCATAAATAAAAGACCCGCTAGGTTGACATACTTAGGCAAAAACAAGGGCTTCCCGGCGAACCAAAAGGGTTCGGGAAAAAATAAGGGATGAAATGAAAAAATCTGTACACCCGGCAAGTCGAAAACCTGAAAGGGCGGCTTGGGCAAAAATGGGTATCCCGGTGGACTGAAAACCCGAAAGGGCGGTCCAGGCAAAAGTTAGGGATAAAAGCGTAACACTATGTCTCAATGGATCACTTCGCATCTGGAATTCGGCATCAACTATCTGGCTTCAGATTGCAGCATTGACCAATCAGCTTCATCTTCAAATTGGACAGCAAAGCGATGAGACGTTCGAAGACATAAAGGCAATAGCAGAGTTGGAACCCAGTGGGATTGTTCACATAGCTGTTTTGTTTCCTTTTTTCAAATTGTAAACTCTATACTATTTGGCAATATCCTCTTACTAGGATGTCAGCCTCTTGTACAAAAAACGCCTATTCACAGGCAATCAATACAAATTCACTTGTCCATACAAATTACCTTTGTTTTCCCTTTTTTCTGTTTTGTCTTGCGAAGAACGTCCAACGTTCATTTTTTGATATATGCATTTGACATTAAATTGCTGATTCATAAATATTTGCATATGAAACAAGAGATTAATTACAGGTGACATCAGAAACAGGGGCAATGTGAAGTTGTCTAGTGCAGTCTGGTTGTTTTGTCCGCCGAAGTACCAAGGTAGATTCAACTGGAATGTGACCAAAACATCTCAACTCCCCGCAGAGTACAAACAGGTTCAGCAACACTTTCCCCAAGCAGGAGTCGATTTCCCGTCGATCCTGAAAAAGGCACAACATTCCCCGGCAGGTCTTAAAAGCTCATCCCCAGTAGATTCTGCAAACTTATCCCCGGCGGAGCACGGACGTCTCGCCCGAGTTTTATTTAGAGTTATTTCCTCACAAGGACTTATAACTGGGTTATCCTCAGCTAAAAGCCACGGAGGACCGCTCTCGGCAAAGTTCCTTCAATCCCCAGCGAAGTCTATCTTTAGTATTCCCAAGCAGAATTTATCTTTGGAGTTCCCCAGCGGAGTTTACCATCATTATCCTCAGCGGAGTCCATCGTTAAAAGTCCTCAACAGGCCTCTTATCAAACTTCGGCCAAATGTCTCTTCCACAAAGCAGCTTCCCGGCCGTTCGTCAAGGATTTATTTTCCTAAGATGAAATTACACTCATAAACATTTCACATTTTCATACATCTTGCTTACATGGTGAAACGCATACAACATCTCATGTTGAACATCATGACATCATGCATATCATACATCATGACATTGCATACAACTTACGTCTTTGCCTTTTCAGGAAAAAGACAATCTCAAAAGCGACTACCTTCAACTGTCACAATTCCAGATTCGATACCTGTATCTAGCCAGGGCACATCTGAGAGTGATCAGTTTCCAGACTCGATTCCTGTATCTAGCCAGGGCACGTCTGCAGAGTTCAAAGATTCGATTCCTGTATCCAGCCAGGGCACATCTATCAACTACAACGTCTCCAGATTCGATTCCTGTATCCAGCCAGGGCATATCTGTTGACCACGTTTCCAGACTCGATTCCTGTATCTAGCCAGGGCACGTCTGAAGAGTTCGAAGATTCGATTCCTGTATCCAGCCAGGGCACATCAATTAAGCGACTATTTCCAGATTCGATTCCTGTATCCAGCCAGGGCACATCTGTGAGCAACCGATTGTAGATTCAATACCTGTATCTAGCCAGGGCATATCTGCATAAGGAGACTGAAGATCAAACACCTGTAACAAGCCAGGAAAACATCTGTCTTTCTTAAATACACAAGTTCTCGCTAAGGAATCTCTTATGCGATCAACACTTCCAAATGGCATCTATAAGCCCATTCCCGTCAAAGTTCTGTCACTTCTCCAGATGGCATCTATAAGCCCATCTCCCTATCCACCATCTTTCCAAATGGCATCTATAAGCCCATTCCCGGCACCACATTGTTGAGACTCCAGCATGCGAGTGCAAATTTCCGGGCACTCTAGTGTCCAATCTCCTTTTACCCTCGAGTCACGAAAGACAAACTTGCCAATCTAACTCTTCAGGTCCGAGAAGATTGAACAGGGGCAACTGTTGTACCCCAAAATTTGCCCTCCCATTTCCTCAACATTTTCTCATCACAAGACCTTTGAAGATCAAGATCCAGTTAGGGTTTCCTCTGCTCAAGACTTCTCCTTGCACTGTGGACTCAAATTAGGGTTTGTGTTTGCCTAAGGATGTTTTGACCTAAAATGCCTAAGATAACTTTCATGCTTCATATTGGACTCCCAAATTTACCTATACCAAGTTTCAGGTTTTGATTCCAAGTTTTGCCCAGTCAATTGGACAATTGACCTAGAAATCAGCTGTATTGGGGAAAAAGTCAACTGTGGCCAATTGACAGTCAAACCTCATGAAATTTGATCCACATCAACATTATGAACTCACATGGACCATTTGATCAAGTTTGGATCACAATTCCCCAAGAAATTTGATCAGATCATCAAAAGGGCAAAATGGTCATTTTTAGGGTTTTGACTGCACAAAGGCAATTTTTGACTGTTTGACCTAGCCAATGGCAAACCAAGCTCACATATGGCCTCAAGGACTCAATGGAATTATCTTGACATGTTCATCAAGCTCAAAAGATCCCAAGTACACAAGATTGACAGTTGAATTTCTCAGTCAATTGATCAATTTTGACTGTATACTGAAAAGTCAAACTTTGACTTTTTGGTCAAAATCAAGAGTCAAGATTCATTTTTCATCAAAACATTCCAAATCATGAAACTTGTTCACCAAGAAATCACAAAATGCAAATTAGGGTTTGAAAATGGAATTTTTCATAACTTAGAATTTTTCTAAGTTATGAAAAACCCTAATTTTTTCCCAACTTTACCCCATCTTTTCACCATGATCCATTTGGATTCAAACAAAAGTCAAAACATGAAAGTTATAGCTTGTTGCATAATCTACAACTTTGATTCACAAAGTTTTCTCATTTGAAGCTTGTATCTCAAGTTATGATTTTTTGAATAAGGGCACTAAACCATCTTTTAACTTAGTGAAATTTGACCTATTTTGACAAGGTTTTCTACCCTACTTCAAGGCCACTTTTCATACCCTTCCACTTGGAATTTTGATTTTCATTTCAAATATGGATTGTAGTACACATTCCAAGCTTTCCAAAATGTCCAAGAACTCATCAAACAACCTCATAACTTGAGAGATTCGAATTTCACAAGTTGGCAAAAATTCACTTTTGTTCTTCATCAAGACATGTTCATAACCTTGCCAATTTGAAATCAGTTTGCTTTATGCTTGATTACAGGTCCTTGGACCATTTCATACTCAATAATTTAATGCATATTCAATGTGTTAAGGTCATGTTCTTTGTGTTCTAACATTGCATAATGGTTTAATCCTAAACTAGATAAAGTGGAATTTCCATTTTTGAAAAGTTTAGCTTTATGTCAAGTTTGTAATCCAACAAGTACATGAAAGATCTGCTTTGCACAAGATTATGTGCATAACACACTGATCAAGAGAGGCTTATGCAGCACATTAGGAAGCCCCCTACTAACCTAAAACAACCAACTTGCTTTTGTAGCTTAAGTGTGAAGAAACATCCATAACTTATGCCATCTCTCTTTTCAGCTTAGAAACACAAGAACAAAGTTGTCAAACACATTACACATAACATATCCAAGCTAACACACGAGCTTTTGACCTCCAATACACCCTTCATCTCAGAATCATCCTCAAACTGCACAAACAGGGGTGCCCCTTCAGTTTGAGTGCAATCTCTCAATCCCTTCGAGCATTTTGATCAAAACCTGTTCCTCTACCTTCCTTACAACATATGCAAGCTATCCAGAAGCTAAGGCACGATCTGTAGTTGCTCTAACCACTTCCACCATTTTCACATCTTTGACTTGCAGGTGAAGTTCCATAGCTTGATTCAGAAGCTCTCAAGACAAAGTAAGCATTGGAACAGCATCCCTGGACCTCAAGGAAGCTTTTCCAATCATCACATTGCACTGAAAGTTCCTCATTCTCCAGATTGAAGTTCAACTGCACAGGTAAAAGTTTGAATTCGTATCTCTCTTATTAGGCATCTTTAGTCTTAAGTTTGTGAAGAAACAAGGTCCTACTCATAGCCCTGAACATGTACATAGCTTTACTTTTCATTTCTTTTGTCTGAGTAGAGAGAATTTGAGCTCTGAAAATGGTAGAAAGATTAGGTCAGAAAAGAGGGGGAGAGAAATTCTCCCTCATCTTAGAGAGATAGGTCAAGTTCTTTATATGGTTAGAACCGTCTCTTCATGCTTAACATCTTTTGTGTTGGAAGTTTGTTCAAAAAATCAAGGAATCAGGAGTTAGACATTGAAGCAAGAGGCGCGCGTTTTTTTCAAATGTTTGAAGCTGGAGGTTGAAGACAGTGTTTCATTGGGCTGGGCTTTTGTGTTCTTTCTTTTCACACCATCTTTTTTGGCTTACACCCCCCTGAGCCCATTTACTCATTTTTTGACATTTTTGACTTTTTCCTTTTTTGCTGACTTTGTTTATTTTTTCTCATGCCATTTAAAAATTAAAAATATTTTTTTTATCATTTTTTGCATTTATTGCATAATTATTTGTTTATTTTCTCTATTTGTACATAAATACATATATATGATTATTAGAATAAAAATGTAAAAATAATGTAAATACACTTTTTATTTTCATTTACTTTCTGAAAATATTTCACACAAAAAAATACTCTTTTATTTATTTTATTAAAATATTGAATAAATATTTATTTTTGTATAATACACATTTAGGGTTTAATAAATATATATATATGTGATTATTAATATATTTAAGACAAAAATATAAAAATACTTGATTTTTTTATTTTTATAATATTTGATATAAAAATACCTTTTTTCACAATACACTTCATTTTATTTTATTTTTGTGCATAATAATTAAATAGTTGAATTAAATTAGAAAATAATACCTTTTTTTTCTTTAAAATTAGGGTTTTTGCCCTAAAATTAAGATACTCAAAAAATAATACATTTTTTATTTTCTTTTCCTTTTACATAAATAATATTTTTCCATACACATAAAAACTTTCTTTTTTGCATTTCACCTATTTATTTAATTTACATTTAATTATGTATTATTTAAATTGCAAATATTCAATTGATGTAATAATTTAGATTTAAATTCTTGTCAATATCCCCATTTGAACATTTGTACCCCCCTTCCCATATTTGGTTTTGTAATAGCTTAGTAATTTTAATTTCGCACTTTATTGCTTTCTAATAATGACATGTTAGAATTAGGGTTTGTATGCGAAAAATGATAAAAAATAGTTTGACCTAATAAAAGATAAACAAGCATGAAAATGGACACACAAATCACACTTGCACCCCCTAGGGTATTCCACTTGTTGCCTTCAAATAAATGGGCCATATTGTATGTTGAACATCTTTGGGCAAAACAAACAGTTTGAATGATCATGGTCCCTCGATAAAACTTTTCAAAACAAACAAAAAACAAATGATCAAATCCCTTAAAGAAAATTGCCCAAAGATATTTAACGTCGTTACAATTATGGTCTAAACGATGACCCGCGCCTGTCCCTCTCACATCCTAACACAAGGTTGCCCACCAAATACAATGGTGGAGCAAACTTGTTAAAAGGGTTAAAGTATAGCAATAATCTTTTGAGAAATTTAGGAGTAGATAACCTCTTAGTTACTTGAATCAACTTGCAAAACAAAACACTTGCCAAATTTCAAAATCACACCTCACAACACTTTCAAAACAAAACTTTCAAAACAAAAATGAAAACCTTTTCAAAAGACATACATCTTTGTATACATCCCCACATGGATCATTACAAAGGTTGCCACTACATTGGCCTCTTTTCGAAAAACATTTTCAAAACCCACACACTCAAGCACCATTTAAAACAATTGAAAACAAAAGGCAAGTGATCTAGGCAAGTAACTAAGAGCCCATGGATAACCATGGATAGAAAGGGTGCTAATACCTTCCCTTTCTATAATCTACTCCCCGAACCCAAGAAAACATCTCAAAAGGTTTTTGCTGTGCTTTTTAACCTTTCCTTAGGATAAAATAAAAAGTCGGTGGCGACTCTTGCTAACCGCAACATTTGCGAATTCAAACGCAAACCTCAAGTCAGTTCTCCCACCGTATCACAGGTAGCCTTGTGACAGCATTTTGGCAGAAAGTTGAATTTGGACTTTGTTTGGCAATTCAGTTTGTAACTTGGACTTTGGTTATTTGCCTATGCTGTCTTGCTTTTGAGCTATGCAGTTTCGACAGTTTGAAATGTGCAATTTTAATTTTGTGCATTCATTTAATTTGCAAACATTTTCATCCTTCTCTGTGAACCGGGAGAAATCCCGTGATTTGCAGAGAGGGCCAACTGATCCTGGCCGTTGCTTTTAATGATGAGTCTAAATTTATCTGTCTTTTTAATTTACTTCTCTGCTTTTTTGACTTTTCTCCTTTCTTTTGCAGGTGAAAAAAAATGGATGGAGAGGAATAAAGTGAAGCATGAAGATTTAGAAATAGGATAGTTTCTTTTTATTTAATATTTGAATTAATGTAAACCATTGTTTGTAATTAAATTATAACAATAATTGTACAAATAATTCAAATATCAATAAAAGTATTTATTATCCAGCCAATTCTATTTCCTCTCTTTATTGTTTATTTATTTATTTAAAACTCTTTGAATTAAAATAACTGAAAAAATAAATTTCAATCACTTAATTCAGAATAATAAATAATTTAGATAAACAATACTTTAGCACATTGATCAATTAAACCTGGCTTTTCCAATATTCACAGTAAAGTAACAGTTAATCGAAACAAACCGAACAGGCGCATTCCCCCTTCACTGATTTTCAACAAACACTGTAAATCCAAATTGCGTACTTCTTCCGACTGGTTCAAACAAAACAACATGAATTCAAACCAACTGCCTCTTCCACTGATTAAATCAAAACAATGCGAATTCAAACCGAATCTCGGAATAACTTGCAAAGTGCTGTGGAATTTTAACCTTTCTGGGAATATACCCATAAAACCCTTAATTCCTGATTAAATGCCAATGAACATTCGCCTGATCAAAATTGAGCCAAAATCAACCAAAAACCTAAGGCCAACTGTGTGAGAAATCCAGAGCCCTGAAAAATCAATGGAACCCTAATTTTTGTTTGATTGATGAGAAAAGTCCGTTTATCCGATTCTTGAACCAGTTTGAAAAGTCAGGAAATGCCTGAAGCTGCGATTTCTGGTGGTAAGATGCGAGGGCAAATTTTGGGGTACAACAGTTGCCCCTGTTCAATCTTCTTGGACCTGAAGAGTTAGATTGGCAAGTTTGCCCTTCGCGACTTGAAGGTAAAAGGAGATTGGACACTAAAGTGCCCAGAAAATTTGCACTCGGCGATATGATGGTAGGGGTGAATGGGCTTAAAGATGCCATTTGGTGATGGGCTTAAAGATGCCATCTAGTGATGGGCTTAAAGATGCCATCTGGTAATGAGTATCAGGAGGGTGTCCATGCTTTGGACCATCTTCGAACTGGGGGTCTGAATAAGCAATAGATTGACGTTCGTTGTTGGGAGGAATCCGTGAGCTGTTTTCAAAAGTCTTGAGAAGAACCTTGAACAAGCGATAGGTTAACACCCGTTACTAGGAGAACCCGTGAACTGTTTTCAGAAGTCTTGAGATTGAATAAGCAATAGAGCAGCATCCGTTGTTGGGAAGCGTCCGTAAACTGTTTTCAGAGGTTGCATCTGAACAAGCTGATAGATTAACATCCGTTGTTGGGAAGAATCCATAAACTGTTTTCAGAAGTCTTGAAGAAGAATCTGAACAAGCGATAGGTTAACGTCCGTTACTTGGAGAACCTGTAAACTGTTTTCAGAAGTCTTGAAGTTGAATAAGCAATAGAGCGGCATCCGTTGTTGGGAAGCGTCCGTAAACTGTTTTCAAAGGTTGCATCTGAACAAGTTGGTAGATTAACATCCGTTGTTGGGAAGAATCCATAAACTGTTTTCAGAAGTCTGCACCTGAATAAGTTGATAGATTAACATCCGTTGTTTGGAAGAATCTATAAACTGTTTTCAGAAGTCTTGAAGAAGAATCTGAACAAGCGATAGGTTAACGTCCGTTACTTGGAGAACCTGTAAACTGTTTTCAGAAGTCTTGAGATTGAATAAGCAATAGAGCAGCATCCGTTGTTGGGAAGCGTCCGTAAACTGTTTTCCAAGGTCTTGAGAAATAACGATTTCAGTCTGTCGACTGGATCTTACCTGAAAAGGTAGAGAGTTAGTTACATGTAATGCCATGATGCATGATACAATATGTGTTATATGGTATGAATATGAATGGGTGCACATGTAAGCCACAGAGCTGTCTTGCAACGAATATATGAACCCGGGATGGCTGAAGATAAAAATATTTTGACTGCTGCTGGGAAGGACACTTCCTGGTTGTTGCTGGAGAATAAGGAGCTTGGGTTGTATACCACTCTTCTGGGGAAATCTTGGCGACTTTTACTGGGGATAACAATCTAGTAGACTCATGCTGGGGGAGGTGGGATTGAGACTCTTCGGCTTGGAGGGCAGTATCTCTGAAGATCTCGCTGGGGAACTCAAGATTTCTCTTGCTAGAACTCTGTGGGGAGAAGGCTCATCAGTCTGGCTCCGCTGGGGATATTGAAAATTTGCACTCTGAGGGGATTTTGAGCTCTAGAGGACTCTCTGGCTGGTGATAACAAAGATAAACTCCTCCGGGGATCATATTGGTAAGTTATGCTGGGAAACTCTTGATGAACTCCGCTGGGGATAGGAAGAATTCTGGCGAGTGCGATCTTCTGTGGTTGTTAGCTGAGGATAACCCAGTTATAAGCCTTTGTGAGGAATAACTTTGAATAAAACTCGGGGGTGACGCTCGTGCTCTGCGGGGAAATGCCTTCCAGAGCCTTACTGGGGATGAGCTTCGAGGGTCTGCTGGAGATAAGCCTCAGGGTTTGCTAGGGATGTGGATTCCAAATCTCTCGGGGGTCTCCTTCGAAAGGGTGTCAAGATATCCATCTGTACCTTCATCCTATCAGTAATTCTTTTTCTTAGGTTCATTTAGGAAGTGATTATGTTTCAAATGCATATGCCTATTTAACAAAACATTGGACGTTTCTCAAAATGAAACAAATAGTGTAAGAGAAAAAGGAAAGGGAAATGACACAAATTTTTGGGAAGAGTATTTGTATTGATTTTCTTTGAGTATATTTGTACAAAGGAGACAATCATCCTAGTAAGAGGATTCTGTCGTAAACATTGAAAGATTTATACAAAATAAAGGATGGCTATGTGAAATAATTCCATGGGATTCCATTCTGCTATAGCTTTCCCAACTCTGAACATCTGTCCATTCAATGCTTCGTTTGCTGGTAACTGGATTGGTCAGAAGCCTGGAGCTGGTTGATGAAGAGATTGTCTTTGAAGTGATCCGACGAGACATAGTCATACGCTTTAATTCCCTAACTTTTGCCTGAATCGCCCTTTCGGGTTTTCGATCCATCGGGAAACCCTTTTTTTGCCCAAGCCGCCCTTTCGGGTTTTCGACTTGCCGGGTGTACAGATTTTTTTTGTTTTTATCCCTAATTTTTGCCTGAACCGCCCTTTCGGGTTTTCGATCAACCGGGATGCCCATTTTTTGCCCAAGCCGCCCTTTCGGGTTTTCGACTTGTCGGGTTATTTTATGCGTAGTATCTTTTGACTATGTCTGCGTTCGCAGGGTGCGGAAAATCGTCGCCGTCCATGGTGGTCAGAATCATTGCCCCACCAGAAAATATGCTTTTGATCACAAATGGTCCTTCATATGTAGGAGTCCATTTGCCCCTGGGATCACTTTGCGGCAAGATAATCCGCTTGATTACAAGATCTCCGACTTGATACACTTGACGTCTGACTTTCTTGTTGAAGGCTTTGATCATCCGTTTTTGATACGTCTGACCATGGCATATAGCAGCAAGTCGCTTTTCGTTGATTAGATTGAGTTGATCAAGTCGGGTCTGCATCCAATCATCTTCATTCAAACCTGCATCCTTCATAATCCTTAGAGAAGGGATCTGGACTTCCATAGGCAAGACAGCTTCCATGCCATAGACCAAAGAAAATGGGGTTGCCCCAGTCAAAGTACGTGTCGTCGTACGGTATCCATGTAGAGCAAATGGTAACATCTCATGCCAGTCTTTGTAAGTGACTGTCATTTTCTGAATGATCTTCTTAATGTTTTTGTTCGCAGCTTCAACAGCACTGTTCATCTTCGGCCGATAGGGAGATGAATTGTGATGATAAATCTTGAACTGTTCGCACAATGCAGTGATCATTGTGTTATTCAGATTTGTCCCGTTGTCTGTGATGATCCTGTCCGGGACACCATACCGACATATGAGATTTTGCTTGATAAAGCGGGCAACCACATTTTTAGTGACAGAGGCGAAGGAAGCTGCTTCGACCCATTTAGTGAAGTAATCAATGGCGACCAGGATGAAGCGATGTCCGTTGGAAGCCGTGGGCTTGATCTCTCCAATCATATCAATGCCCCACATGGCAAAGGGCCACGGAGCAGTCAGGACGTTGAGGGGAACCGGAGGAATATGAACTTTGTCAGCATAGACTTGACACTTGTGGCAAGTACGGGAATGTTGATGGCAGTCAGCCTCCATAGTAGACCAGTAATAGCCTGCCCTTAGGATCTTCTTAGCCATTGTATGCCCGCTCGAGTGAGTGCCAAACGTGCCGCTGTGTATATCAGTCATGATCAATTCTGCTTCAGCTTTATCCACACATCGGAGTAATACACAATCATGGCTTCGTTTGTAAAGGATGTCGTTGCTCAGGAAGAACTTAGCAGCGAATTTCCTTAAGAACTTCTTGTCATTTACGGAAGCTCCTTCAGGATAATCTCTGGTCTCGAGATACCTTTTGATTTCATGGAACCAAGGTTGTTCCACTACTTCTTCGGTATTAATCTCGTGGCAATGCGTCGGTTCATCCATTCGCTTGATGGTGATTTGGGGAGCCTCGTTATCCCAGTTGAGTTTAAACATGGAGGACATTGTGGCTAGAGCATCTGCTAGCTGATTCTCTTCTCGCGGGAAATGCTCGAAGGTAATTCGCTCGAAATGAGGCAATAATGTCAGGACATGTTCTTTGTATGGGATAAGATTAGGATGCTTGGTATCCCACTCTCCTTTGATTTGACTGATAACCAAAGCCGAGTCCCCAAATACGATCAAAGATTTGATCCCCAAGTCTATAGCAGCCTTGAGACCAAAGATGCAAGCTTCATACTCAGCCATGTTGTTTGTGCAGCTGAAGCAAAGTCGGGCCGTGAAAGGTGTGTGACAACCTTCCGGAGAAATGAGTACTGCGCCAATACCGTTTCCAAGCGCATTTGAAGCACCATCAAAGTACAGGGTCCATCGGGATCCCTTTTCGGGTCCGTCATACGGTCCGTTATTTTCAATGTTGTCCAAATTCATGATGTCCTCGTCTGGGAAGTCAAACCTCATGGGTTGGTAATCTTCGATAGCTTGATGAGCCAGATGGTCAGCTAATACACTCCCTTTGATAGCCTTTTGGGTGGTGTACTGGATGTCGTACTCAGTTAAGATCATTTGCCATCTAGCTATCCTTCCAGATAAAGCGGGCTTCTCGAAGATATACTTGATAGGGTCCATTTTGGATATCAACAAGGTAGTATGAGTCAGCATGTACTGTCTTAGTCGGCGAGCAGCCCATACCAAAGCGCAGCAAGTTTTCTCGAGCAGTGAGTAGCGAGTCTCACAGTCGGTAAACTTTTTGCTAAGGTAATAAATAGCATGCTCTTTTCGACCAGACTCGTCATGCTGGCCCAAAACACACCCCATTGAGTTATCCAAGACGGTTAAGTACATGATTAATGGTCTTCCTTCGACGGGTGGCATCAGAATAGGAGGTTCTAGTAAATACTCCTTGATTCTATCAAAAGCAGCCTGGCAATCGTCGTTCCATTCCACTATCTGATCTTTTTTCAAGAGTTTGAAAATTGGCTCACAGGTAGAAGTCAGATGTGAGATGAATCTGGCAATGTAGTTTATGCGTCCCAAGAATCCTCTAACCTCTTTTTCAGTACGTGGGGTAGGCATCTCTCGTATTGCTTTTACTTTTTCCGGATCGACTTCAATGCCTTTGTTGCTTACAATGAATCCCAGGAGTTTACCAGACCTAACTCCAAAAGTGCATTTACTTGGATTCAGCCTGAGTTTGTATTCTTTTAACCTGGCGAACAGCTTCTCTAGATGTTCAAGGTGCTTTTCCTCTGTTTGTGACCGAGCTATCATATCGTCTACGTAAACTTCAATCTCATGATGTATCATATCATGAAATAAGGCTACCATGGCGCGTTGATAAGTTGCCCCTGCGTTCTTCAGCCCGAACGGCATCACCTTATAACAGAAAATGCCCCATTGTGTGACAAAAGTTGTTTTCTCCATATCCTCGGGAGCCATTTTGATTTGATTGTAGCCCGAGAATCCGTCCATGAAGGAAAACACTTTATGCTGAGCTGTATTGTCGATCAAGATGTCAATATGAGGTAGCGGGAAATCATCTTTAGGGCTGGCCCTATTCAAATCCCGGTAGTCCACACACATTCTAACTTTGCCATCTTTCTTAGGTACTGGCACAATGTTAGCGACCCATTGAGGATAGGACGTAACAGCCAAAAAGCCAGCATCGAATTGTTTCATTACTTCTGCTTTGATCTTTTCAGACATGTCAGGCCTCATTCGGCGAATTTTTTGCTTGATCGGTGGACAGTCTTCTCTTGTGGGGAGACGGTGAACCACGATGTCTGTGTCTAAACCCGGCATGTCTTCATAGGACCAAGCGAAGATTTCAACATACTCATTCAACAACTGTACCAAGCGCTCCTTGACTTTTGGTTCCAGATTGGCACCCACTTGCACCTCCTTCCGGTCCTCATCGGTTCCCAAGTTAACAGCTTCCAATGGCTCTTCATGTGGTAAGATGGCCCTTTCCTCTTGTTGCAGAAGTCTGGCTAGTTCCCCGGGTACTTCACAACCTTCGTCATCTTCATACTCGGCTAGATTGACCAGATCTTCAGAGGTATTGAAAGATACAGCAGAATAGTCACCCATGGAATCCGGAGTGGATGGGTACCTGCATTGGTGAGTGTGGGTGTGTGTAAGGGATAGCCATCCTTAAACAAAAAATGCAAAAGGAAAGAAAATGAACATAAGCATTTTATCAAATGAAAAACGTCCAATGAATCATTAAACATGGCATATGAATATGAAAAATAGTCAAATCCCTTACAAGTGGACCTACATGCCCCGGGCAAGGCAGGAGGTGAAAAGATAGTGTACGGATTGTTTGAAAGTAAAATATTACAGACCAAATAGGAAATGTTTAACAGATAAATTACTGATGAATAAAAGTGATGGGGACAAAATCCTTAGCCTCCCAATTGCTCAATCCTCCTCTGACTGTTGGATAAATCCACTCTTCAATGTTGCTTTCCTTGCCTTCATCTTCCAAGACGTTGATTCCGTAGGGAGAAATTTTGACTGGCGCCCTTTCAATCTTCGACCGGCGCATAGCTTTCTGGCCAGCGGCTGTGAACCCTAATCCAAACTTGTCAGTCTTGTGCGGAAAGTCGGGTAACTGCCCCCATGCTGAATTCTTCCCTTCTTTGACTGCAGCCCTTGCATCCTCCAAAGATGCCATCCTGGCCATCTGTCCTGGTGTCTCAGCTGCCAACTTTGCCACTGCTATTTCAGGAAGAACTTCTTCGAAATGTTGAAACGGTGTCTCAATGAACTCTCCTTCAACCTCCACATACCGGAAAGAATTTAAGTGGCTAATCATGTACTCTTCTTCGCCGTGGACAGTGATGATCTTTCCCTTGACAGGATACTTCAGCATCTGATGCAAGAAGGAGGTGACTGCCCCAGCATGGTGTATCCAAGGTCTACCCAGCAGGCAGGAGTATGATGGACGGATGTCCATTACATAGAAAGTGGACTTAAATACCTCAGTACCTATCTTGATGGGAATTTCAACCTCTCCGTGGACCATTCTCTTCGACCCATCGAAAGCTCTGATGAAAATATCACTCGGCTTCAATTCTAACCCTTTGCAATCTAGCCGGTCCAGGGCCTTCTTAGGCAAAACATTCAGCGATGAACCGGTATCAACCAAAACATGTGCAAGGGTGGTTTCGCGACACTCGATCGAAATATGCAAAGCATCATTGTGGTTTCGGCCCCTGGGAGTTAGGTCGGCATCAGAAAAACCTAATCCATTGTCCGCAGTCAGGCTAGCCACGCAATGTTGGAATTGATCCGCAGAGGTTTCCTGGGGCACATGAGCTGCCTTCAGAAACTTAATTAAAGCTTGAGCGTGCGCTTCTGAGCAAAGCAATAGTGCCAGCATGGAGATCTTGGAGGGGGTTTGCCCCAACTGTTCCACCACATCGTAATCACTTCTCTTGATTATCCTTAAAATCTCGTCCATTTCCTTCTTGGAGGCTTCCAGGATCACCAAGGGTTGAGCCCTCGTCCTGACGGGCTCATCTTGTATTCCTTTTCCTTTATCAGCAATGGTAGGAGAGACAGCACTAGGAACAACAACTTCTTCAATCAAAGGAGTTATGGCAGAGAGCTTTACTGGTGCAGGGATGACTTCTTTAGCTGATGAGGGTCCAAAGACTGCTCTTGGAGGGGAAATCTCTGGAGAAAATATTCTCCCGCTCCTGGTGATTTTGCTGGTGCCCGCAATGTTACTAACGCTGGCTCCTTCATCATCCGAACTTTCTTCAATTACTTCGACTTGCTTGATACCATGGTAGTATATGTCACCACCATAGTTCCAAGGTATCGACTTCTCAGAAACATAGGGAACAGGCCCCGGCATTGTTATCTTCAAAGGTATAGATTTTGCAGCTGGTGTAATCTTAACAGGCTTTTTGACGGCCTTGGAAAGACTGGCGTGAATGGTTATGATTGAGACATTTTCAACATGAACTGGAACAGCAGAAACTTTTTCGAACAAAATTTGTCGGCTATCCATAAGGCCTTGGATGCCTTTCTTTAATAGCGGACAATCAAACGGCAGAGAGTGGCAACAGTAGCAGTCTTCTTTACATCCCGGGAAGATCCCGGCCCTTAACAAATTCAACTTAATGGTTAGCGGTGGAGTAGTCAAATCATTGATGTCAGCAACATACAAATCCTCTTCAATGGTATTGATATTTTGGCCGTGCTTCGGCATAGGTGCAGATATCACATTGGGCTTCTCTGGAGCGTCAAACTCTACCTCCTTAGCCTCTATCAGGTCTTGGATCTTATGCTTGAGTGCCCAACAATCATTGGTGTCGTGTCCAACACTGTCCGAATGATAGGCACATTTAGCGTTGGCATGATAATGCGGGGAGGACGTATTCACATTCTTTGGCGCCTCCTTGATGGTGGCAAGATTCAACTTCAATAGATGGGGAAGCACTTGCGCTGGAGTCATATTAATATGGGTGAACTGCCGTTGTGGCCTTTCCACCCGTTGTTGATTTGGTCTGGACTGGTTATAGCGAGGCTGCTCACTCGGAGTGTTTTGAATCATTACGGCCCCCACAGTTGGCCGACACTCCATCTTCCCTGCTCTTCTCTGAGAATATACCATAACTGTCTCCTTCTTAAAAGGCTTCTTCTCAACACTTGTAGCAGCACCCTTCTGAATCTTTCCTGACTTGATGCCAGCTTCTATTCTTTCGCCGGTTAAGATCAAATCGGTAAACCCTGCGGAAGAGTTACCAATTAGATGATTGAAAAATGGCCCAGACAGGGTCCCAAGAAACATATCGACGAGCTCATGATCGGTTAAAGGAGGCTGCACCCTGCCAGCCAAATCCCTCCATTTTTGTGCATATTCTTTGAATCCCTCACTTGTTCCTAGTGACATACCCTGAAGTTGGGTACGAGTAGGAGCAAGATCAGAATTATACTGGTATTGTTTGTAGAAAGCGGTGGCCAAATCTTCCCAATTTCTGACACTGGTTCCTTCTAGCTGATAAAACCACTCCAACTGAGCTCCCGATAGGCTGTCTTGAAAGAAATGAATCCAGAGGTTTTTATCTGCCGTATAGGGTTGAATTTTTCTCACGTAGGACCTGAGATGCATTTTGGGACAGGACAGCCCATCATACCTTACAAACATTGGCACTTTGAATTTTGGAGGAATCACAATTCCGGCAACCAAGCCCATGTCTTCAAAATCCAAACCCGGTACCCTTTGCAATTCCATGGCAGCCAATCGGTCTTCTAAACCCTTGTACTTATCATCAGCTGGAGGGTATTGTTGGTCAGAATAATCTTCATCCTCTTCAACTTCTTCCTCCTCCGCATCAGACTCGGAAGGCACCGCAACTCGATCTCTTTTACTAGTCCCTTCATCAGAAGTAGGAGGGAATTCAAGCACCCTCCGAGCTTCTCTGTCAAATCTTCTCCCCAAAGTAGCCACTCCGACCCTCTTCTTCTTCTTCACTGGGTCCTTGTTCTCCAAATGAGCCTTGATATCCTCTTGACTTTTAACCAAAGTCATCAAGAGTTGCTGGAACTGTGCATTCTAGGCTTGTAGGTCTTTGATTGTTTGCTCGAGATCCATCCTACTGTAATAAACAGCAGACAGATAAGGAAACCTGGAGTGAGACCTGCTTATGCACATGATGAATGGTATGCTGATGTATGCAATGCATTCAAGGATTTAGGACATTCAAAATTGTTTCAGACAAAGAAGAACGCACGTCATATTAATAAGAAGAAATTTGTTAGTACATAAATGCCCCACGGGCCAAATGTTACAAAATAAACTTCTCAAGGCAGAAAGACATTGCGCATCCTCTTTGGTGCGATGTAGGTGTTGAGGGCCTCTTGCTCGTGGAGTCGGCGGGTAAGCTCTAGAACCTTCTTTTCACTGGCGTAGTAACTAGCTTCAAAAGTGTTCCGTTCCTCCTTGAGCTGAATCCAACTTTTCTGCATTTTCTCCCACGATGTAGGCATGTCTGGATGCAGGATGGTGTAGGGAACCTCTCCTTCATTGACGGGCTCTTTAATCACTGGGAGTACATGAGGATAAGGCATTATTAGACTTTGGGCTCGGGCTCGTACCCACTTGAGATAGGGCTCAAGAGGGATGGAGTTCTTGTGTCCCAGAGTCTTGCTATCAACTTTGTTGAGTTTTCCCCAAGCTCTGATGAATCTTTGGCGAAGTCCTTGCGCATCGTTGTCGAAGTCAAAAACTAGGCTAGGAATCAACATGTCATGAGGGCCATCCCTCCGTGCATATCCAAATTGCCTCAAAGCTAGGCAAGGGTTGTAGGTGATACCTCCCCTAATTCCAAGTAAAGGAACATTAGGAAACTCTCCGCAACGATCGACGATGATGACATTTTCTCTAGACCGAGAACACCAATGTACATCAGAGTGAGTAAGAGTCATCAACCGTTGGGACCATCTTGTACCCTGGTCATTCTTCAAGACAGATTGCGGAAGGTGCGAAATAAACCACCTTGCAAGGACAGGAGTACAGCACATGAGAACACCCCTCTTTCTCATTGTTCGTGTGTAAAATGAGTGAAGGATGTCCCCAAGCAATGTTGGTATTGGGTTCCTAGACAAGAAGATTTTGACGGCGTTGACATCCACCAGTTGGTCAGGATTTGGGAACAAGACCAACCCATAGATAAGGAGTGCCACAATCTCTTCAAAGGCTTGTAAATCCAATGAGTTCCAACATTCTTGTGCCTTCTCAAACAAGAACTTTGCTAAGAATCCTTTGACGCCGCTTCTGGTTTCCCAATGCCCCTTAATGTCGGACGGTTGTAGATGTAATGCTCGAGCAACATCTTCCGGCTTTGGTTCCTTTTCCGTACCGTTGAAGGGTAGTTGATTAAGGATAGGAATTCTCAGGAGTTGAGAAAACTCCTCCAAAGTGGGCACCAACTGGTAATTAGGGAAAGTGAAACAGTGGTGAAGAGGGTCAAAGAACTGAAATAGCACCTTTATCATGTCTTCTTCAACGTTGGTGTTGACTAGGCTGAGCAGTCTACCATGTCTTTCACTGAAGGATGAGTTTTCCAGAATTCTTGAGGTGAGCTCCTTGAGTTGAGGAGAGATTCTCACAAGGTTGACTTGGATGGTTTTTCTTCGGGGAATTTCCATGATCTAGAAAACAGGAACAAAGATGAAGATCCAAACCCTTGAAATGGTTAGTGAATGTGTATGATGCTTTATGATGTTTATGATGTATGCGCAAAACATATGTACAAGCAATTCACACCAACCCTAGTTTCAGGCTTGCATGGGGTTTCATAGGTAAGTACCCTCTTGAGTGTAGTTGGCTTAAAAACCTGTCCTATAAATAGTAACCGGGTTCTAAGGAGCTCAATATCATTGGATTATTTTCATTGTTCATTGTTTTGGTTTAGCCACTTAACTAGCGACCAAAATATTCCAAGAAAACAACCCTCAATGAGTGTAGTATCGAGTATCTACCAACTTCGGACTGCACCAAAGCCGGTCATCTCACTACCCCTAGTAAAAGGCCAAGATGGTCAAGTAAGGTTCTAGGTCATTAGTGCTTAGTGACATCACTCAGCGGCCCCGTACTCTCCTTTATTGAACTCAAGGGTTACCGGTACTCACAAATATGTCGTACTAATATAGCTATTGCCTCAACCGTGTCAGTATACCCCGCACAGTTTCCACAATGTATTACTATCTATGAATGTTTCCCAAATCCGGGTATAGGATTTCAAGCCCAAACAAGAGAACCATAAGAGGTAAAGCAAGCAAAGCAAACAAAATAACCATGCAAGAAGGTGATCTAGAAAACCCTAAGGTAACCCCACTTTTAAATTTGTCCCCAGTAGAGTCGCCAGTTCTGTGATACGTGGGAGAACTGACTAGTGTTTTGCGTTCGTATTCGCACTTGTGCGGTTGAGCAAGAGTCGCCACCGACTTTTTATTTTATCCTAAAGGAAAGGTTAAAAAAAGCACAGCAAAAACCTTTTGAGATATTTCGTGGGTTCGGGGGGTAGATTATGAAAAGGGAAGGTATTAGCACCCTTTTCATCCATGGTTATCCATGGGCTCTTAGTTACTTGGTTTTTTAGATCACTTGCCTTGTTTTTCGATTGCTTGAAAATGGTGTGTGAGTGCTTTTTTTTTTTTGAAAATGTTTTAGAAGAAGATGCCTTGTCTTAGGCTAACCTTGTAACAATTCTTTACTCGAATGTTTTACAAAGGCGTGTATCTTTTCGAAAAGATGTTTCAAAATGTTTTTAAGAGTTTGTTTGAAAGTGTTGTGGATTGTGGTTTTTGAAAAGAAGGCAAGTGTTTTTGCAAGTTGATCTCAAGTAACTAAGAGTTTTGTCTACCCTATTGTACTCAAAGGTTTTTGTTATGTTTTAACCCCTTTTAACAATTTTGTTCCACCATTGAAATTAGTGGACAATCTTGCGTTTAGGAAGTTTATTCGGGACGGACGCGGGTCATCGTATGGACCAGGAATGCAATGGTGCCAAGTGTCTTTGGCAATTTGCTTTGAGGGACTTGATCATTTTGTTTAGGCAACATTTTGAGGGACTTATGATCATTTTAATTTTATTTTGCCAAAGGTACTCGACGTGCAAGCATGGCCCATTTTGGAAGGCAACATGTGGGATTACCCTAGAGGGTGCAAGTGTGATTGTGTATTGATTTCATGTATTTGTCTTGTATTAGGTTATCTAGCGTTTGATTTTATGTACATACAAACCCTAGGTCTAACCATGGTATAATTGAAAGCGGTAAATTGCGGAAATATAAAATCTACGCTATTACAAATAGTATCCGGGAGTGGGGGTATAAATGTACAAATGGGGATGAGACTTAGGATCATGGGGTCCAATAGATTAACCGAATCGAACCAATCAAGTGTAAGTGTAACGAATGTCAATATAAGCAAACGTATAATGTATCAAAATGCCAGTATATTGTGTAGGTGTACGTGTGTATGTGTATGTAATTATTTACATGTGCGACAATGTGAAATTAATGTATATTAGGGTATTTATTTAACCTAAGGAATAATTAAGCGTTTATTTAATTATTGATCTTGTATTCTTTAATATGCACAAAAAGAAAATTGTTTTAATTAAATGTTCAAGTTCTAATTGAATTATGAAATGATGTTTTTTAAGAAAAGAAACTATTTCTAGGTTTTCATTATGTATAAAAAGTATGTTGTCATGTGTTATGTACAAAACTTATTTTTAAAAAAAAAAGGGGAAAAAATGCTTTTTATTATATTAAAAGGAAAGGGATACATTTTTATGTATTTGTGTTTTAATATGCATTCAAAAAAATGTTTTAAATAAAAAATCAAAGATTAAATTAAAAAAAAAGGTAATTCTAAGTATTTTTAGTATTTTTAATAATAATGTAATATTATGACAAATATGTTAAGTTAGAGAAATATAGGGTATTTATATATAAAAAGAAGTTAGTGTTAATGAAAATATTTGTAAAAAAAAGGTTAAGTTAGTTTTAAAAGGTTAAATGGGTTAGTAAATATGAGTGATATATTTTCTTTAAAAAAGAAAGCAAACGTTTTTAATGGGCTTAGGCAAGTAGAATGGGGCGAGGCCCACGTTTGAACTCAGGCATTTTTTAGGGTTTGAGTTTTTTTCGTTCAGTAAAGGGATTTAGGGTTAGGGAATATGGCCGCGGCGCCGTTCACTGAGTTCCTTTCATCTTCGTCTTCTATTAGTCGCTGAATGCAATTTCTATTCCAAATGCCGAGCCACCCAGCGCCACCTCCGGTTCCGTTCATCTCCATGGTTGGACCAAACCCAAACGGAAAGGGTAACGATCTCGCCTTCTTTATGCATTAGGGTTTTCACTAAGTTTCTTTTTTTTTGCTTAGTTTGACTTCTCATTTCACATGCTTATTATTGTTTGTTATTTGAGATTAAGGAAAAGGAACGAAAAGCTACCTTAACCCTTGGGGACGGAGAAAGAGGAACCGTAACTGGAGGCGTTGAGGTGGAGGCCCGGTGAAGGGATTGCGCGATGAGAGCTTTCTTGATGTCCCCGGTATTTCGTTCTCACTTCTTGCCGTGTGAGGGTTTTATGATGATATTGATTTGACTGAAAACCTTATCTTTTCTCTCTTCTCCTTCTTATGTTGCCTTCTGAGATTGAATAATGCCCGTATTGACTTGCCCTTGAACGTTGCTTCTGTATATTTGCTAGCCCGATGATGAGCTCCCTGAGTTCTGAGAGCCTTGGATGTCTCACCTGCTTATGTTGCCTTCCTGTACGCTTGTGTTGCCTCTTGGAATGTTTATGTTGCTTGCTTTTTCTGCCCTATGATGAATGCTTCTGAGGGCCTAGGAGTTGGTTTTGAATGCTTTTGGTCCTTTGAACTGGTATCCTGGCTTTTGGATTAATGCAGGTTCTGAGTAGGTTTCAGCAGGCCTGAGTTTAGGCCAAGGTATTTTAGTTGTATGCAGGTTTATGGTTCTGGTTGACTGGCTATATGCTTGAGGTTTATTGGACTGCAGGTTGTATGTTTGGTTTGATGGTTGGTTCTGGTTTAGGCAAGTGCAGGCTTGGCCAATGCAGGTTTTTGGTATATGTTTGGCTATTGCAGGTTCTGGTATAGACTGGTTGGAATGGTTTTGTTGTTAGGCAGGTTATCTGGTTTCTGATTTGTACTGGTTTCAAGTTTGAATGCTTGGGCTTAACAGGGTTTTGGTTGTTAGGCTTGACATGTTTACTGGTTAGGCTTCAGTTTTTTGTAACTTTTTGTTTTGGTAAGGCTGGAACAGGTTTGAAGTTGTGAACGATGTAGGTAAGGTGTTGATGGTTAGGCCCGGTTTGGAGTTGTGTGTTTATATCTTGGTGATATTGGTATCTTGGCTCAATCAGGTTTTTTTTAAAGCTCAGTATATTTTCTTTTTTCTTTGTTGTTTAGCCTCTTGGTCTTTGGCGCCTAAGACTTGTTCAAACCTTGGCATCTCTTCTTGAACCAAGTTACTGGGTAGTTTTGCAAAGTTTTTTGGCACTTTTCTGTTTTAGTGATTGACTCTGCTATGTACTTCTGCCCAATTTGAGTAATACTGAATTAATGCTTCTTTTAGCCTTTGCCTTACTGTCTTATTGCAGTTGTATTTTCCATGTTCTTCTATGTCTCAAGCCTAAACCTGTAAGCCTAAACACTTTCCTCTCTCTTTTTCTCTCTCTAGTACAGTATTTAGCATACTATATTGCTTGACATGTACTACTTCTGAAAAAGTAATGGCCTATGGAAATGATGAAGCTGAAAATTGTTTTTTGTTGCAATACACGTTACCTCTGCATTTTATATCTTCCAGATTTTGTGCTTCTTGATATCTTCTTTTTGCCAGCTTGGGTAGCCTTGTGACAACATTTTGGCAGAAAGTTGAATTTGGACTTTGTTTGGCAATTCAGTTTGTAACTTGGACTTTGGTTATTTGCCTATGCTGTCTTGCTTTTGAGCTATGCAGTTTCGACAGTTTGAAATGTGCAATTTTAATTTTGTGCATTCATTTAATTTGCAAACATTTTCATCCTTCTCTGTGAACCGGGAGAAATCCCGTGATTTGCAGAGAGGGCCAACTGATCCTGGCCGTTGCTTTTAATGATGAGTCTAAATTTATCTGTCTTTTTAATTTACTTCTCTGCTTTTTTGACTTTTCTCCTTTCTTTTGCAGGTGAAAAAAAAAATGGATGGAGAGGAATAAAGTGAAGCATGAAGATTTAGAAATAGGATAGTTTCTTTTTATTTAATATTTGAATTAATGTAAACCATTGTTTGTAATTAAATTATAACAATAATTGTACAAATAATTCAAATATCAATAAAAGTCTTTATTATCCAGCCAATTCTATTTCCTCTCTTTATTGTTTATTTATTTATTTAAAACTCTTTGAATTAAAATAACTGAAAAAATAAATTTCAATCACTTAATTCAGAATAATAAATAATTTAGATAAACAATACTTTAGCACATTGATCAATTAAACCTGGCTTTTCCAATATTCACAGTAAAGTAACAGTTAATCGAAACAAACCGAACAGGCGCATTCCCCCTTCACTGATTTTCAACAAACACTGTAAATCCAAACTGCGTACTTCTTCCGACTGGTTCAAACAAAACAACATGAATTCAAACCAACTGCCTCTTCCACTGATTAAATCAAAACAATGCGAATTCAAACCGAATCTCGGAATAACTTGCAAAGTGCTGTGGAATTTTAACCTTTCTGGGAATATACCCATAAAACCCTTAATTCCTGATTAAATGCCAATGAACATTCGCCTGATCAAAATTGAGCCAAAATCAACCAAAAACCTAAGGCCAACTGTGTGAGAAATCCAGAGCCCTGAAAAATCAATGGAACCCTAATTTTTGTTTGACTGATGAGAAAAGTCCGTTTATCCGATTCTTGAACCAGTTTGAAAAGTCAGGAAATGCCTGAAGCTGTGATTTCTGGTGGTAAGATGCGAGGGCAAATTTTGGGGTACAACAATACACATCATTGCATAACTGGTACCCTTGTTACAGGTCACTTACCTTCTTCGCTGTTTATTTCAGCAATGGCTTTCCAACAAGACAACCAGGATCTTCATGCTCAAGAGACTCAGTTCAGGGAAATCTTCCTAAGCCTATCCAAGGGACAGGAAGAGTTGAGAACACTCCTCATGGGGAATTTGGTTAAGAACAGTCCAGAAGACAGTAAGGATGAACGGATGAAACATCTGCAAGCTGAGGTAGATGCAATGAGGACTCAAATGCTGGGGCAGATGGCCCTTATCCAAGGCTTAGCTCAGGAGCAAGAAGAGTTGAGAACTGTGATCAACCAGCTTCAGCAAGACAGTATGAAGCAAGTAGTCAAGGCTGGGGACCAAACCGGTAATCAGCCTCCAAGAAGTCAAAGGTTTGGTTCAACGAATAGACCTCTCCAAGCTGCTACTACTTCACAGGTCCAATAACGACCTCGCCAAGAACAACGGGTTGATCAGAGCAAGCCTAGGAGGCAATTCACCAAGCTCAACGTATCACCGTCTCAAGCTTTACAATGCTTGTTGAGATTGAATCTGGTAACTCTAAGGGACCCTCCTAAGAATCCCAACACTTCCTCTTCCCGGTATAACCCGAGTGTGAGATGTGCCTACCATTCTGACAGTCCTGGACACGACACCGACGAATGTTGGACTTTGAAGAATAAGATCCAGGACCTGATTGATGAAGGAGCAGTGGAGTTCACCCAAGGTGGTCAGGCTGAGTTTTTCTACCATCCCTCCAAGGTTCACCATTTGAAGTGACAAGTCCTGAGACTAGAAGATTTTTTGTTCATTGGAATTTTCAAGTTGTATTTTTCTTTGCTTATACAAACAATTATTGTCATAGCAAAATTTATTACTTTCATTAATGCATCACATATGTCTGTTTTGAATTAATCCATTCGTATTCACTATATTCAAATTGCTTTCATTTTTGTGATGTTCAACTCTCAATTAAAAAATTCTAAGCCTCTTGAGGGAGGATGACGAAAACGATACCACGATCCTTAAATTATGCTTTTGAACAGACCCCGCTGATGAAGTACATGCATTGCTTCAAATCCTAAACAGTGGAGTTATAAGGAAGATAATCCCTCGTTAACCCCTTTGAGCCAAAGAAGTCGGAGTTTTTCTTTTCGAAAATTAAAACCCTTAATCATAACCTGGGGAAGGGTAGTTCTCTCAGTTGATCCAGGTGCACAACGAATAACATCAAAGGAGTCCTTCCGAAACAAAAGACCGTGATGGTTCCAAATAATCATAACAACAGGCAGTCATTATCTCTCAGAAATAAAAGCCCATTAAGTCAAAACCTATGAAGGAGACTTACAAAAACCGGGGCATCCCGCTGACTGTAGTTACAAAAGAAATAGTTCAGGCAAAAAGACAGGGATAATAAAATCAAAAAGGGAGAGGTCCTACAAACCCTCAACAAAAAGAAATGACTGCCTATTCAAAATAAACTGTCAATATCTGAACCATCACCGGAATATCAGAGCAAAGACTCAAACAAGGTCTAAGGCACGATCAACTGAGTTTAGGATTGAAGAACATCACGAAGAGCGGGTGGTACAAATATAATTTGAGCCTTTATCCTTTGTTTCTTAAACCGTGAACCAGACCACGTTACAACCCTCAAAAAGTCCTAGCTGAAGCATGGGTTAGTTCGAAAGCATACTGTTACCAAAGGTATCCTGACTCCTGTAGGGCTTGCTGTAAAATCTTGGGTTGACATCACATTTTACAAAATTTGCTTGTTTTACTGAAAAATGCATTTTCAAAAACTTCAAGACAGACATAAGCTTTGCATTCTTAAAATTACATTGTTTGCATATGATTATTTGTTTAAACAGCAGAGAAATTCGCACGATGAATATCCAGTGAACAAGAATCTTCTCAACAAAAAGGTCACCTCAAATGGAAAAACACTTCCAACCAAGGGGCAGACATGATCATTGTCCATCATCTGGGGCAGTTAAGTCAAGATTCAGAGAATCTCTCAAATGCCAAATAGCCAGGGGCAACTCTCCATCTGAGTCACTTGGGGCATTAGACATGGATTCCTGCAACGAATCTGGCATGATCAAACAAAGATCTTCGGGTAGTATGGCGACACAACACTACTGACAGTGACAACTCCCTACATTCTGAGAACATGGACATAGTCGAAAAAATACTACGCATAATCAAAGACTCGCTAGGTCGACTCGCCTAGGCAAAAATAAGGGCTTCCCAGCGAACCAAAAGGGTTCGGGCAAAAATAAGGGATGAAAATAAAAAAATCTGTGCACCCGACAAGTCGAAAACCTGAAAAGGCGGCTTGGGCAAAAAGGGGTATCCCGATGGACTGAAAACCCGAAAGGGTGGTCCAGGAAAAAGTTAGGGATCACAACGTACGACTATGTCCCGACATCTCGTCACTTGCCTACCAGAAGAAGATTGGTCAATCGGCAGTCATCAAGCACCTCCACAGGTACCTTCTCCCGCAGAAGCTAGGGCAATGAGAATTGTCCGAACTGTACAAACTGCTCTGTCAACCAAGGTACCAAGGTAAGTTCAACTGAAGAATATGACCAAGATACCTTCACTCCCTGTAGAGTAAGACTCAGCAATACTTTCCCCAAGCAGAGTTGGTCTCCCAGCAGCCCCTAAAAAGGCACAGTATCTCCAGCAAGTCATCAATACTCTCCCCCGAGCAGAGTTATGCTACTGTCAGCCCTAAGGAAGTTGGGTATCCCCAGAAAATCTCAACATTCCCCAGCGGAGTATGCAGATGTTCCTAAACAAGCATCCCTGGCAGTCTTAATATAAGATTGTTCCCCGGCGGAATACAAGACACCCCAGTGGAGCCACTTCCCCGGTATAGTCCAAAAGTTTCCCCAAGAGAGTTGAATCATTCTCCCCAGTAAATTCTGGAAGTTTATCCCCAATAGATTCTGGAAGCTTATCCCCAGTAGATTCTGGAAGCTTATCCCATGCAGAGTACGAATGCGTCCCCGGCCATATTCAGAGGTTATTCCCCACCATAGCTTATAACTGGGTTATCCTCAGCTAATTGCAACGGAAAGATCGTCCTCGGCGAAGTTCTTCCTATCCCCAGCGGAGTTCATCAAATTCCCCAACAAAGCTCATCAACGGAATCCCCAGCGGAGTTATCATCAAAATCTCAGCGAAGTACCTCTCCCCACAGAGCAATTCCCCACAGAGTAATCTCTTCAACAAGTTTATTCCCCAATGGAGTCATCTTCTCCTATCGGCTTATTCTTGCAATCATCATCCTCAATGGAAACGAAGAACTCTACTCTTCAAACATCAGCCCAGGATTCAACAAGCTCCCGGCATTCGCCAAAGATTTATTTTCCTAGACGAAAATATATTCATAGACATTTCACATTTCATACATCCTGCTTACATACATGATAAAGTGCATACGACACGTTCTCATTTATTTTTGAGAACATCATGACATCATGCATTTCATACATCATGACATGGCATACAACTAATGTTTTGCCTTTTCAGGAAAAGGTCAATCAAAAGACGATTACCATCAACTTTCGCAATTCTAGATTCGATACCTGTATCTAGCCAGGGCATATCTGTGAGCGATTGATTGTAGATTCGATACCTGTATCTAGCCAGGGCATATCTGCATGAAGAGATTGAAGATCAACACTTGTAACAGGCCAGGAAATTATCTTTCATTCTCAGGTCAGAGGCCTACGCCTGTATCCAGCCAGGAAAGTTATCTCGACCAACCTTTTGAAGTTCCAGATTCGATACCTGTATCTAGCCAGGGCATATCTGTGAGCGATTGATTGTAGATTCGATACCTGTATCTAGCCAGGGCATATCTGCATGAAGAGTTTGAAAATCAACCCCTATACCAGGCCAGGAAATTATCTCTCATTCTCAGTTCCAGATTCGATACCTGTATCTAGCTAGGGCATATCTGTGAGCGATTGATTGTAGATTCGATACCTGTATCTAGCCAGGGCATATCTGCATGAAGAGTTTGAAATTCCAGATTCGATACCTGTATCTAGCCAGGGCATATCTGTGGACGACTAATTCCAGATTCAATACCTGTATCTAGCCAGGGCATATCTGTAGACGACCAATTCCAGATTCGATACCTGTATCTAGCCAGGGCATATCTGTAGATGACTAACTTCGGATTCGATACCTGTATCTAGCCAGGTCATATCTGTGAGCGACTGATTGTAGATCTACACCTGTATCCAGCCAGGAAAGCTATCTCGACCAACCTTTTGAAGTTCCAGATTCGATACCTGTATCTAGCCAGGGCATATCTGTGAGCGATTGATTGTAGATTCGATACCTGTATCTAGCCAGGGCATATCTGCATGAAGAGTTTGAAGATCAACACCTGTAACAGGCCAGGAAATTATCTTTCTTTCTCAGGTACGCAAGTTCTCGCTAAGGAATCTCTTACGCGATCGACACCCCGGATGGCATCTTTAAGCCCATCTCCGCAACTATCCATTACATTTCCAAATGGCATCTATAAGCCCATTCCCGACAAGATTCTGTCACACCTCCAGATGGCATTTTTAAGCCCATCTCCATAGCTATCCATCATCTCTCCAAATGGCATCTGTAAGCCCATTCCCGACATCACACTGCTGATATTCTACTATGCGAGTGCAAATTTCTGGGCACTCTAGTGTTCAATCATCTTCCACCTTCGGATCACGAAAGGCACGCAAGCCAATCTACATCCTCAGGTCTAAGAAGATTGGACAGGGGCAACTGTTGTACCCCAAAATTTGCCCTCTCATATTCTTCAAAGTTTGTCAAGAATCATCTTCAAATGGTTCAAGACTCCTCAAGGATTGCACAGTCCAACTGCCTCCTAAGCCAGTCAAATTAGGGTTTTGGTTCCTTCAAGGAATTTGAGGTTTTAAATGGCTCAATCAGGTCCCATAGGCCTATATACATTGTCAAGCATCTACATGCCAATTTGCAAGACTCACATTGTCAAATTGCACAGTCAAAAGCCCTATTTGGTTCACAGTCAACTGCAGGGGTAAAATGGTCATTTTACAGTCAAAAGTCAGAATTTTTGGTCAACATCTTATTTTGAGCTCACAATCATCATTTGATCAAGTCTTGATCATGATTCCACAAGCATGGCTCAAAAATCATCAAGATGCAAAAGTTACTATTTTTGGACAGCAGAAAAGTCAACTGTATATTGACCAGGGCATAACTTTTTCATGGTTCATCAGAAAAATCCCATCCAATGCTCATTTTTAAGGGGATGACATTTCCTACAACTCATCTTCATATTCCAAGTCCAAGAAATGCTCTCACAAAAAGTTATCAATTTCTACATTATAGGTCAATTTCAAAAGTCAACAAAAATGCACTTTAAGTCAAAGACCATAACTTGATATTGGTAAATACAAATGACATGGGACCAAAGGCATTGGTTAGAGTACTTCAAGACCTTTCCAAAATGTCCAAGAACATGTTCATATGATCAAAATTGAGCAAGATATGCATTGGAGAAGTTGGGAAATTTTTGGGAATTTGCAAAAGTCAACTTTGCCCAAAACACCTTGTTTTTGCTAATGGGCCTCAAATTTCTTCTTGAAACTTTGTCCAAGGCCTATGCACGACCCATTGAGTTTACATTGAATTATTTTCTTATTTTTTATTAATTAATTGAATTTTTAATCAATATTAATTCATTTAATTCATTTAATTGTAGGAAAATATCAAGATATGGTTTTGCAATCTTTCCATGAAGCAAATATGACCTACAAGAGCTGGAAAATTCGTGTGCACATCAAGGGGACAAGGATCTCTCAATTTGGCAAGATTTTTCAATCAAAAAGATGCAAAAAGATATGATTGAAAATCAAATATTCTAACCATTATTCCATGGATTTCTTGGCCAAGATTTGACCTAGTTCCATTCTACTATATATGCACAACTCAACCCTAATGCCATACACGTGAAAAGCTGCTGCAAAAAGCCATAACCAATTCCAAAAAATTCAAGAAAATTTGAAAACAGTTTTCCACATTCCAAGCCAATTCAAAGCATTATAGTGATTCAAATACGTTGCTGGGAGTGTGAGGAACCTATAGCACTAAAAAACAAGCATTAAAGCTACAGGAATCACCCAGAACAGGCTCACGATTTGGTGATTTTTTCTATAATCGTAACTCATTATTCATGCATCATTAACGTGATTTTTTATGTGCTTTGCATTGCTAGAACTCAGGTGAAGCTTTTGGCATAGGTTAATTGGATTGAAACGCCCTGAAACAGAAATCACCATTGATGAATTCTAGGGTTTCCAAGCTTCCAGATTAGGGCTTTTCAGTATAGGAAAAATCAAGCCTCGTGATGCCCATGACTGAACTCGTTGCATTCAGACGAATCTAGTGGAACCCTCGCGAACAATTTATATTAAACATAGACCTAGTCGCTATTATTCCTCATGGTAGATTGTGGGGGTTAAAAACCCCCGCTATCTGTTTGTTATTTTGCAGGTTCAGTGAAAGAGATGATGACGCGTTGGTACACCATTGGACAATTCAAAAGATGCGCGCTTGTTTTTATGTTTACAGCATATGGATTAGTTTTGATATATTATTTTTATTGATTATCATAATATCAAAGCGTGCAGGTTGGCTCAGTGGATGGTGTGTTGGCTGTGTACCATTGGGACCTGGGTTTGATTCCCAGGTCCACCCAAATAATTGTTTCTATTTTCCCCCTTGTGTTCACGTGCAGGTATTCTAAAGGCATCCTACCATGCACTTCCAACATCCACACGCCATGTGTCTTCAGGTAGCAATCCAATGGCCAAAGATGAGTGACCATCATACTCCTGGTCAATGCACGTGCAGCCAATTACAAAAGTCAAACAGGCTTGCTGATTAATGGGCCTCAGATTTCTAAACTCACCTCCAAACTGGCCCAGCACCCCTGGTTTCTCTATTCCTTTTTCTTTTACATTTTAATTTTTATTCTTATTATTTAATTATCATTATTATTATTTAACTCACAAATTATTATTTTCCTAATAAATTCAGTAAATATGTATATTATTACTATTATTATTAACTATTAACTAAATAATTATTTTTCCATAATAAATCCAGAAAACAAAAATAATAATATTTTTATTGATTAAATTTAATTAGTTATTATTTTGTAAATAAATTCTAACAAATTAGTTTAATTAGGTTTAATTTTGACTTTTTTTCATAATAAATAAAATGAATTAGACTTAGGGTTTTTTCTTTTGATAATTTTAATTTCCTTTTATTTTATTTTCATTAAGACCTAAAAAACATAAAAAAATACTTTTCATTTAATTAATTAATTAATTAGTAAATTAGGTTTAATTTTAATTAATTGCAAAAAGGGACAAAATTCCATTCTTTTCTCAAAAAAGGGTCGAAACCCTAAGGACGTCCCGATTCAATTCTTTCGCGCGTATATTTATTTTTAATTCATTATTTTGATCATATTTATGTATCTGCTCCGAGAATGTAATAGATAATTAGGGCTTTTATCGCTTTCTTTATTTTCTCGCATTTATTTTCAAGGGTTATGTTTTTGGCGATGTAAATACCCGACGCCTTGTAATAGCGTAGATTTATCTTTCCGCAATTTATTTCCTGCAAATTATTAACTGTTAATTATGCATGACAAGACTTGTATGAAAAATAAAATCAACCTGTATCTCACAATGATGCATGTTCAAAGATAATCTTAAACTGAAACCTGACACACATGCACATGCCACTCCTAGGGTACGCCTCACTTGGTTGCCTCGAGGTGGTCGTCAAGTATAAGGTGTTTTAGTGGTCGCCCTCCTGTCTAAAGATCCAGTTGCCTCGAAACGGTTGCCTCGGATAAAAAGGATCTAGGACATTAGGGTTACCGTTAAGGCGTCCTACTATTGCTTTGGTGACCACATTGTCCCTATAATCGAATTGACCTGAATACCTTCAACGACGGTGCTACCTACTTCTCAATAGTGGGATAGTACTGTCTAAAGGACTCTTACACAACTTAATTCCTTAGAGTAGGTAGATTTCTCCTGGGTACTTGCTCTTTCAAAAAAAAACAAAAAAAAAACATCTTTTCGCACCTACACTTTCAAAAAGTTTTCAAACAAACACTTCATACACTTTTGAGGACTGATACAAGAGTTACCTAGAAGTTTTCAAACTAAACTTTTTCAAAACCCACATACACAAGAAAAGCAAACAATTTTTGAAAACATAGTGAGCAAGTACCTAAGAGCCCGTGGATAACCACGAATAGAAAGGGTGCTAACACCTTCCCTTTCTATAAATCTACCTCCCGAACCGAGAAACATCTCGAAAAGGAATTTTGCTGTGCTTTTGTCCTTTCCTTGTTGGAGAACATAAAAGACGGTGGTGACTCTTGCTTACCGCGACATTTCGTGAACCAACATTCCAAAATAGTCAGTTATATTTCCACCGATCACAGAACTGGCGACTCTTGCTTACCGCGACATTTTGCTAAACGCAAACGCGAACCAGCATTCCAAAACAGTCAGTTCAATTTCCACCGATCACACGCATCATATCTTGGTTGCTAACCTGTCAAAAAAACAATCAAATCAAATCTTTGATAATTTTCACCATTTATTTGATTTAATTCACTTTTTAATTAATGAAAAATCAAAATAAATTGAAAAATGAAGCAATTAATTTTTGGATAGGTATTTGAGTCGTGGACCACATTATAATTGAGGTGCAAGCATAAAAAGTTGGGCCCATTTAGCAAAAAATGCAAATCTGAGCATATTTGACTTTTGGCAATTTTGCAAAAATGGTCAACTTGGTCAATGCATAACTCTCTCAATTTTGACCCTAGAGAGGTGTTCTTGGACTTTTTAGAAATATTAGTATGTCCTCTAAGCAACACTTTTGGTCTCATCTCAATTGAGTCTTCCATGTTCATGTATGAAGCTTTGACCCAAAAGGTGTTTTTGTTGACTTTCCAAAATGACCTATAATGTCAAATTTTATATCTTTTTGTGAGTGCATATTTTGGACTTGGGAGATGAATATGAATTGTATTTAATTGCATCCTCTTCAAAATGAGATTTTGATGGGTCATTTATGATAAAGTATGAAAAAGTTATGCTTGGTCAAAGTTGAGTTGACTTTTCCTGTAAAACCGTAATTTAGCAACTTTTGGGTTTTGATGAATTGTGAACAATCCTTGAGGACTCATGATCAACCCTTGATCAAATTATGGATAATAATTCAAAATGAGGATGTTGACCAAAAATCTTGAAGTTTGATTGTATGTGGGCCACAATTGACTTTTGACGTAGCATAGTTGATTTTCAGGCATTTGAGCAATTGACTGAGCAAACTTCCTCTGCAAGGCTTGAAACTTGACATGGATGATATTGAGAACATTTTAGGACAATGGTGAGCATTTGAGTCCTTTGTGGTCCACACATCTTGATGAAAATATAAACCCTAATTTGAGGTAGACTGCCTTAGGAGAGAGTTTGTCTGGTCAACTCTTGAACTTTCTTGAGCAATTTGGGGACCTCACTTGACATTTGTTGAGAAATATGGGAGGGAAAATTTTGGGGTACAACAGAACCCATTGTCATTCCTTGCAACTGAACTCTAGTCGGCGTTAAATCAGCGTTGTACTGATATCGACGGTAGAAAGTGGTGGCCAGATCTTCCCAAGTATGAATGTTGGAACCCTCCAACTAGTAAAACCATTCTAACTGAGTCCCAGATAGACTCTCTAGAAAGAAGTGTACCCAGAGCTTCTTGTCTGTGGTATGCAATTGCATTTTGCAGACATAGGACCTTATGTGAAGCTTTGGGCATGAAACACCGTCGTACTTAGCGAAGATTGGAATTTTGATTTTGTGGGGGATGACAACTCTAGGTACTAAGCCCAAATCACTAAAATCAAAGCCAGGTACAGCTTGAATTTCCATAAATTTCAACTTATCTTCCAGTTTCTTGTACTTATCCTCATCTGGTGGATACTACTCATCAAATTAATCTTTATCCTCAGACGCTTGATTGTTTATAATCCTAACACGGGTGCTCCTTGCGTCTTCATTCTGATTCTCATCCTCCTCAGAGGAGTCTTCTTCCAATTGAACATGTCAGACGGGGCCCTTGAATCTCTTCCCCATGTTGATTACGGCTTTCTTCTTTGTCTTCTTTTTAGCCACCAGAAGTGACATCCGCTCTTGTTGTCCTTTGTCCAAGGTGAGCAAAGTTTCTTGAAATTGAGAATTTTGTTTCTGCAAGTCTTTCACGGTCTACTCGATATCCATCTTACTGAAATAAACAATAGAAATATGAGGAAACCTATGTCTGAAAACCTGATTATGTTATGATGACATGCATGTTATGTGGATGTGATGTTTTCAAGGATCTAGTGGGGTAAACACAAGAAAATGTTAGAAGTTGAACTTTAATCACAACTTTGAGTGAATAACTTTGTATGGTTGAATGTCCTTCCACGAGAATCAAGCTCACCATGTCAAGTGGGTCATAGCTCTTGACTCAAGGTATCGATCTTTGGTTTTTGACAACATTTGGCTAGAGGAAAATAAATCTCTTGCCCCTTGATAGATGTCTGGTTCAATATAACCCTGCATCACAAACCCTTGAGATCCTTGAAATTGTTATTGAAAATGCTATGATACGATGTTATGATGTTATGTATAAGTAGACATATACAAGCAAAGCAAACAAGTCCTTAGGTTTAGGTTTGCATGAGGTTCATAGGTAAGTACCCTCTTGAAGTTTTGTTGGTTCAACTTGTCCTAAAAAGTAATCGGGTTCTAGGCAATCTCAATATCATTGATCTTTCTTCATTGGGCATTGTCTCAGCATAATCAATCTTTTCTTGTGGCCGAAATATCTCAAAAGTCTGATCTCAATGAGCGTAGTATCGAGTATCAACCAATCTTCAGCTTTTCACCAAAGTCGGCTATCTCACTACTTCCTAATGGCCAAGTTGTTCAATTAAAGGTTCTACGGAAGTTAGTGCTTCATGACACCATTCAGCGGCCCCATATTCTCCTCGATTCAACACAAGGGATACCGCTACCAACAAATGTGTCACACTAACGTAGCCATTGCTTCAACCATATTGGTCTACGTCGTACAGTTTCCACAATCTATTGCTACTTACCTAGTAATGTTCCCCGATCCGGGTGGAGGATTAATACAAACCCAAACAAGGACCCATAAATTTAAAGCAAACAAATAAAACAAGTAAAGCATTTTTAAATATGATCTAGCTCTAAGGTAACCCCACTTTTAAGTAATTCCCCAGCAAAGTCGCCAGTTCTGTAATACGGTGGGAGAACTGACTTGGGTGTTTTTCATTTTATCGTAATTGTTGCGGATAGCACGAGATGCCACCGACTTTTATTTTATCCAATAAAGGAAAGGGTGAAAATAATATGAAATACCTTTTGAGAATTTTCTTGAGTTCGGGGGGTAGGTTATGAAAAGGGAAGGTGTTAGCACCCTTTTCATATGTGGTTATCTATGGGCTCTTAGTTGCTTGATCACTTTGAAAATGATTTGTTTGAAATGTGTTTGTGATTGGTGTAAGTTTGAAAATATTTTGAAAACGCCTTTGTTTCGACAAATTTTGTAATGATTCTCGTCTCTATAAGAATGTATACAAAGTGTTGGTTTTGAAAATAGTTCAAAGAGATGTTTGTTTTTGAAGATGTTTTGAAAGTGTGAGTGTGGAGATGGTTTTAGTTTGTGAGCAAGCAACTACGAGCGTCCTACCTACTCAAAAGGTCTTTATTCTTTTCCTTCTCCTTTAGATATTGCTACCTTACCATTGATTGATAAGAAGCCCTATATTTGGATGTGAAGGGACGGGCGTGGGTCGTCGTATAGTCAAAGAAGGCAACTTATGAGACGCTTTAGCAATTTTCGTAGGGACTAAGATTGTTTTACCGAAGGCAGCATCGAAGGGTCATCGAGGGACTACGATCTTTTTATCGAGGGTTTGTGCTAAAACGTCTCATATTCGAGAGACATGACTACTTATTCGTAGGAAATAAGCGGGATTACCTTAAAGGTGCACATGTGTGAATTGTGTTTCGATTGCATGCATTTTTGTATTTGAGATTAGGGTTTTCTAACGGTTGATTTTATCTTGCCATACACACCCTAATTACTAACAATTATATTAAAGCGATAAATTGTGAAAATTAAAATCCTAAACTATTACATCACTTGGGGGATGGGGGCACAATTTACAAATGGGGATGGAGCATAGGCCTAATTAAATTAGTACAACCATTTTGAATAAAATAAATAGAAATAAAAAATATAAAAGGAAAATAGTGTACAAAGAAAGTAAAACAAACTTTATGTATTGACACATAGCTTCATGCATCGACACATGCCACTTCTTGTTTTTAAAAAATCCAAATTAACTCAGTATGAGTCTATGCATAATGAAATGTGCCGACTCATTCCACTTCCTATTTCTGGAAAAAAAATCCAAATAAACTTAGTAAGAATTGATGCATAATGGGATGTGTCGACTCATTTCTTGTTTGTGTCGACACATTCGTGTTTTGTATCGACTCATGCACCTTTTGTCTCTCCGTATTGTGTCTGGAATAACAGTATGCATCAATGCATAAGGTCTTGTGTCGACTCATATCTTGTTCTGCAACTGATATGAGTCGACTCATGTAAGTATTTATCGACTCATACTGCAATTTTTTTGCCTTAAACATTGTTCTATTGTGCATACAGTTCAATTCTCAACATAGTATTGACAAAAACGAAAAGCAAGTAAATGGTTAGCTTCAAAAGGCAATGATTACTACATTTTATCCTAAAAAATGAATCACTAATGATGTTTTAAATGAAGAGCTCAAAGTTAAGAAGACTCACCTTGAGACTGCAATTTGTTTTGAATCTGAACCTCTTTCAAGATGTTGTGGTTGCTTCAGTGAACCTCCAAGGAGCTTCTCCAGTCCTTCCTCTGTATTGGAAGCTACTGAACCACTCCAACCCAGTCGAGTTGTACAATACTATCTTTTGTTTATATTTGGAAGGTGATAATAATGGAACTACAGAAGCTGTTCTTGTATTTGAACAACCTCTATGTGATCTGGAGTGCTTGGATGGTTGGTTTATAGGGAAAGATTTCAAGGTGGAACAATGGGTTGGGGATTTTTGTGTTTTGTGAATGAAGATAGAGCAAAGTTTTTTGAATGAAAAAGGTTACAAAGAATTCTATTTTCTCTCTCTTTTCTCTCTCAAAATCCTCTCAATCCTTTTTTCTCTCCCAGTCCCCCCAGTGTGTTATGAAAAAAATTTATTTGTAGATGAAGTTGGATGAAATTTTAGAGGGAAACATATGAGTTTTTGAACTTTTTGGGTATGCTGTCTTATTGCTTTTTAGATGCAGCTCTCATATGCAAATTTGGTGCAAACATGGGACTAATATGATGCAGATTTTTTAGGGCAGCATTGCAGGTTTTGGAGCATACTGTGAAAGTGTTTAGAGGCAGCATAGCAGGGCTGGTTTTGTACAGGACTGTTTTGTGTAGGAACAACAGGTTTTGGACTGATATGCTTGGACTGGTTGGTGTAAACTTTGGGCTTTATACAACAGAAAATTGGACAACATTGTTTATAGCATGCAAAAGTTTTTTAACTTACAAATGAAACATTATTGTTTACTTGAAAGCTTGCAACAACTTGAATTGTCTTGGATTGTGATGAAAAGATGTCATGAAGAAATGAAATTAACATGTATAGAAAATACTTAGACAAATTTTACAAGTCTTGCAAAGTTTGATTTTTTTGACTTTCTTGATTTTTGATGATCAAATTTCACATTTTGAATGTCTTGATGAAATGTGATTTTTGAAACTCAAATTTGACCAAAAAGTCAAAGTTTGACTTTTCAGCATACATTTGACATTTTCATTAGTTGACCAAATTTCATCTATCAATCCACTGATCTCAGAAGACGAATTAAAATATGCGATTAAGTTAAAATGATGTGCTTGAATCCTTGAAATCATGTTTCGAACCAATAAGTCATGTACTGGGTCAAAAGTTAAATATTGGTCATTCTCAATCAAAACCCTAATTTGGGGTCTTAGTGCTTCGAAGATGATTTTGTCTAATCAATTCCTTGAGAATCCTTGAGCATTGGAGATCCTTAGTGAGGAATTCCTTGAAAAAGAGAGGGAAACTTTTTGGGTACAATAGGATATCACTGCTAAGAAACCTGTGTTGAATTGCTTCATAACCTTAGCTTTGATCTTCTCTGACATCTTGGGACACATGCGACGAACCTTCTGCTTAATTGGAGCACAACCCTCTTTCATTGGAAGTCGGTGAAACACAATATCAGTATTGAGCCATGGCATGTCTTTGTATGACCAAGTGAAGATCTCAACATATTCATGCAACGTCTAGATAAACCTGTCCTTGACACTACCCTCTAATTTGGCACCTATCTTGACCTCTTTCCTGTATGTCTCAGTACCCCGATTTAAAACATCAATTGACACTTCATGCGGTTGTATGTCCTTTTTTCTCTTCCATTAACAGTCTAGAAAGTTCTCCCGGTATTTCACAATCTTCCTCAGCTCCGTCCCCGACTTGGTAGATCGGATTTTCAAAGTCATAAGTGGCAACAACAAAGTCCTTATCAACGAGATCCAAAGTGGATGTCAATCTGCAATGTACTGTGTGGGTGTGTGTAAGAACACATAGCTATTTGAAAATGGTAAAAGTAAAAAGAAAGACAGAGAACACAAAATTTGAACGCAAAACGTCTAATGCTTTATTAAATGAAAATATGTTTATGAAATGACAACCATTAACAAACGATCATTGTGCCCCAGGTAGGCACAAGGCTTAAACTCATTTTTTAAATATTACAAAGCCAAAACTTGAAAGCAATAAAAATAGAAACGTAGCTGTTACTCCTGACTAAAGGAGATAAAGATAATGTCTTCTTCCTTCCAGTTGCTGAGCCTGTTGCCAATGGTAGGAAAAATCTAGCTGTCAAGGTCATGATCACTGTCACCATCTTCTATAGCGTTAACTCTGTTGTTACTTATGCGGATTAATGGTATTCCAGCGCGAGCGCGAGGAACAGTCCTCTAACCCTCTGCAGTGAAACCCAAGCCAAATTTGTCAGATTTATAGGGAATGTCAGGAAGATGACCCCAAATAGTACCACCATCTTCTTCTATAGTAGCTTTAGAATCTTTTAAGGAAGCCATTCTGGGTGGAACTCTGGTAACCTTGGGAATGGTCGAGACGTCTTCAGTTGAGGCAGGAGGGATGACTTCAAAAGTATGACAGGGAGTTTCAATGAATTCGTCGTCCATCTCTACATACCGGAAAGAGTTCAAGTGGATAACCATATACTCTTCTTCACCGCAGACAGTAACAATATTTATGTTCATAGGATACTTTAAATTCTGGTATAGGGTTGAGGTAAGCGCCTGCCCCATGGATCCAAGGGCATCCCAGTGGGAAAGGATAAGTTGTCCGAATGTCTATCACATAGAAGGTAGATTCAAAGATCTGCGAACCTACCTTGACTGGAAGATCCACTTCTCCGTGTACCATCCTCTTTGATCCGTCAAAGGCTCGGACTACAATATCACTGGGTTTCAGTATAACTCCTTCACAATCAAGTCTGTTCAGGGCGCCTTTCGCTAGAACATTTAGCGAGGAAACAATATCAACCAATACATGAGCCAAAGTAGTGCCCCTGCGTTCAATAGAGATATATAGGGCTTTATTGTGATTTCTTCCTTCCGGAGTCAGATCAACATCAGAGAAACCTAATCCATTATCAGTCGTTAAGCTAGAAACATAAATTCCAAATTGATCGACAGAAATCTCTTGTGGCACGTGAGAAGTCTTCAAGAATTTTACTAAAGCATGTGCATGGGCTTTAGAACACAATAGTAGGGATAACATAGAGATCTTGGATGGGGTCTGACCCAGCTCTTCAACAATTTTATAGTCGCTCTTGCAGATAATCTTCAATACCTCTTCCAAATCTTGCCTAGAGGTGTTCTCAACTGCAACTTCTTTAGGAGCCTCCGTCTGGGCAGGCTCCACGATTTGTTCTTTGCCCTGAGCCCCAGCAGTTGACTTGGTAGCAGTAACCTTAACAGGTGTGGCAACAGTCTTTAGAGAGATTTCTGGGGAGAAAACCCTTCAGCTTCTGGTAACCTTACTGGTCCCAACAATATTTTCAATTCCGGGATCAGCAACTTCAATAACTTCATTTTTAACAGTCGATAGTTCTTGCTTGATGCCGTGGTAGTAGATGTCAGATCCATAGTTCCAAGGAATAACTTTATCCGAAGAATATGGGATAGGTCCAGGTGTAGTGATGATCAGGGGTGGAACTTTCGAATTTGCAGTAATCCTTACAGGACCTTTAGAAGTAATCCTGACAGGAGTTCCGGATATTACAGATAAATCTTGACACAGATTCTCAGCAGACGGAACCTTCTCGATCAAAGTTATATGATTTTCCATTAGGCACTGAATTCCTTCCTTCAACGACTTGCAGCCATTGGGTTGGGTTGCGCAGCAGTAACATATTTCAATACAGCCCAAAAATAAACCGGCATGCAACAAATCCTTCTTGATAATTGGAAGGGGAGTAACCAATTCACTTACAGTAGAAACATAAAGAACATCGTCAATAGAACTTATGCCTTTGTCATGCTTCGACATAGGTGCAGTAACCACATTCGGGGTCTCTGGAGAATCGAATTCAATCTCCTTGTTGTCAATCATGTGTTGAATCTTGTTTTTCAGGGGCCTAACAGTTATTAGTGTTGTGCCCATGACTGTTAGAATGGTAGGCACACTTCGCATTCTGATTATAACAAGGAGAGGAGGTGTTAGGGTTCTGAGGAGGCTCCCTCAACATTATCAATTCCTCTTTTAATAGATGTTGTAATGCCTAAGACAATGGCATATTGATATTCGTAAACTGTCTTCTTGGAGCGTCTGACTTATGCGGAATGCCCTGTTGTTGTTGAACAGACGCATTATTAGAAATTAATACTGCTCCTATAGACTGATTATTGTCACTTTTAACACGGCCCTTATGGCCATAAACAACATTGTTCTCCTTCTTACCACTGAATGTCTTCTCCAAAGCACTTGAGGACGCGGTCACTTGAATTTTTCCGCTCTTAATACCACTTTCGACACGTTCTCCAGTTAGAATCAACTCAGTGAAACCATATAAGGAGCTTCCAATCAGATGATTAAAGAATGGACCTGTCAGAGTGCCCATGAACATATCAACCAGCTCCCGGTCAGACAAGGGAGGTTGCACCCTGCCAACTAAGTTTCTCCATTTCTGGGCATACTCTTTGAACCCTTCATTCGAGCCCATAGTCATGTTTTGTAATTGCACCCGAGTTGGTGCAAGGTCAACATTGTATTGATACTACTTGTAAAAAGAAGCAGCCAAGTCTTCCCAAGTATGGATGTTGGTTCCCTCCAGCTGGTAGAACCACTCGAGTTGTGTACCAGATAAGATTTCCTGAAAGAAGTGAATCCATAACTTTCTGTCAGCGGTATGGGGTTGGATCTTCTAAACATAGGACCTCAGATGAAGTTTGGGACAAGAAACACCATCATATTTAGCAAAATCGGGGAATTTAAACTTATGAGGGATAACTAATCTTGGAATAAGACCCAGCTCTTCAAAATCTAATCCATGCACTTTTTGGATTTCTATAGCATTAAGACGATCTTCCAGCTACTTATACCTGTCATTAGCGGGAGGATATTGGTCGGCAGAATAGTATCCATAAGAATCTTGGCCAGAACCAAGGTTGTTATTCTCTTCAGCTTTCACACTCTTTTCATCCTCTTCTTGGTTATCTTCTTCATTCAGGGGAACCTCAAAATCTAGAGCCCTCCTGACTAGACCCTTGAATCTTATGTCCATGTTAAGAAAGATTGTTGGATTTTTAGTCTTCTACTTATTCCCCTTTGTGATGAGGGTCTTCAACTCGTCTTGACCCTTAGTTAAGTCCAAGGACATCTGCTGAAACTGAGCGTTCTGAGCTTGAAGTTCTTTCATAGTTTGCTCGAGTGCCGTCTTTTACTAAAATAAACAACAAGAAGACGAGAAAGCCTATCTAGAAGGTACCTGCTATGTGATGATATGCATGATGTGCAAATCCAAGTGAAATGTTGTCAAGGACCTTTGTGGGATTTAAATTTGTTTAAACAAAAGGAAACAAAAGAAATTTTAGTAATAAGTTCATATTATAATTGCTTTCAATAAAAAGTGTTACAAAACAGCAAAATATGACTTCAAGTCTCCCATGGACTCTTCCTCTTTATGTTGACATATGCATTAAGGCTTTGTTCTTCGTGGAGTCATTTTTTCAGCTCCAGTACTTTCTTCTTACTAGCATAAAACTGAACCTCGAAGGTATCTCTTTCCTCCTTAAGCTGAATCTAGGACTTCTGTAGCTCTTTGAAGTCAGTAGGCATATCAGGCTGGAGAACGATATGAGAATCATACCTTTCAACTACATGCTCTACGATCACTGGTAAGATAGCAAGATATGGCATTTCAAGATTTTGAGCACGAGACCGCACCCATCTGAGGTAAGGCTCTAGAGGAATGGAATTCTTATGTCCTAAAGTCTTGCTATCAATCTTGTTGACTGTGTCCCAAGCACGTACAAACCTTTGATGTTAATTTTGAGGATCATTCTCATAGTCGAACATAATACCCTGGATGAGCATATCTTGAGGATCTTCCCTTCGAGCATAACCAAACTGACGCAGAGCTAGAGAAGAATTGTAAGTGATGGCCCTCTTATACCAAGGAGTGGTACATTAGGGAATTCCCCATAACAATCAATAATAGTGACATCTGCCTGAGATCGAGAACACCAATGGATATCTTTATGAGTAAGTGACATCAATCTTTGAGACAACCTCAAACCTTGTTCGTTCTTTATCAATGAATGGGGCAGGTGCAAAATAAACCACCTAGACAGTATATGTATTCAACACATAAGAGTTACTTGCTTCTTCATAGTACGAGTGTGGATGGAATGCAGGACATCTCCAAGTAAAGTAGGTACTTGATTATGAGTGAGAAATATTTTAATGGCATTCATTTCTATGAATTTGTCCAGATTAGGGAACAATACCAAACCATGTATTAGCAAATCCAAAATATCCTCAAAAGCATGAAAATTCATGGCATCCAGAAACCACTAAGCCTTCTCTATCAGAAATTTATGAGAAAAACCCTTGACTCCATTCCTTGTTTCCCAATTTGATACAATGTCCGATCGTTTCAGGTGTAAGGATACTGCAACATCTTTAAGTTTTGGAACTTGCTCTAAACTGGTGAAGGGTATCTGATCAAGAATAGGCATTTCAAGCAACTTTGAGAATTCTTTATTGTGGGCACCAACTGATAATCCAGGAAAGTAAAACAATGATGCTTCGGATCAAAGAACTGGAAAAGAATGATCATCATGTCTTCCTGGAAACCAATAGTAACCAAACAGAGTAGGTGACCATGTCTCTTGGTGAATTGAGAATCGTTGGGAACCATTGAGACTAATTCCTCGAGCTTGGAAATTATCCTTATAAAGTTGATCCAGATAGTATTCCTACGACTGAAAGCCATGACCCTGCAACACAGAACAAAGATAAATCCCCTAGATCCTTGAAATGGTTAGTCATGATGTTATGATGTTATGATGTTATGATGTCATGATACCATGTTCAAATAGATAATCAAACACAAGAAAAGCACGCAAAGGCCTTTGGTTTAAGGCTTGAATTGGGTTTGTAGGTAAGTACCCTCTTGAAGTTTAGTAGGCTCAACTTTTCCTAAAGAAGTAATCAGGTTCTAGGGATCTCAATATCACTGATTTTTCCCATAAATTTTGATTAGCACGGAAACTGACTTGCCACCAAAAAAAAACCCGAGAGTCGAATCTCAATGAGTGTAGTATCGAGTATCAACCAACTTCAGACTGCACCAAAGCCGGATATCTCACTACCTTCTAATGGCTAAGTTGGGTCAATTAAGGTTCTAAGGTCAGTTAGTGCTTATGACACCATGCGACAACATAGTATTCTCCCCGACTGACTCAAGGGACACCAATGCAAACTAATGTGTCGCACTAACGTAGCCATCACTTCAACCATATTGGTATACGCTATATAGTTTCCATGATTTATTTCTACTTACCTAAAATATCCCCAGATCTGGGTGTAGGATCTTTGCAAGAAAATTAACCCGAGCAACTCCCAAAATATAAATAAATCAAAGCAAACAAGTAAGCATTAAAAGTGATTTAACTCTAAAGGTAACCCCACTTTTAGTTATCCCTAGCAGAGTCACCATTTCTGTAATATGGTGGGAGAACTGACTTGGTTTTGCATTTTATCGCAAATGTTGCGGATAACAAGAGTCTCCACTGACTTTTCTTTTATCCAATATTTAGGAAAGGTGAAACGAACAAGAAAGACCATTGATAGATTTTGAGTTCGGGGGGTAGGTTATGAAAAGGGAAGGTGTTAGCACCCTTTTCATCCGTAGTTATCTACGGGCTCTTAATCACTAGCTCACTTTTTGAAAATGCTTTGTGTTGTATGTTTGAAAATATTTTGAAAATGCCTAAGTACGACAACTTTCTAATGATTCTTGTATCAGTTAAGAATGCGTACAAAGTGTTTGTTTTTGAAAATATTTATGAAAAGTGTTTTGTGTGAAAAAAAGTTTTGAAAAGTGTGAGAAAGCGATTACTGGCTATCTACCTACTCAAAAGTCTTTCATGTTATTTTCCTCCTCCTTAGATAGTGCTACCCTACCATTAGTTAGTAGGAAGCCCTATCATTGGGTGTGTGAGGGACAAGCGTAGGGTCGTCGTTATGGTCATAGAAGGCAACATATAGGGATACCTTAGAAATTCAAAGGGACTGCCATCACATATTCATAGGCAACATCGAGGGACAATATCATTTCTTGTAGGAAACTCGAAGGACATTGTGGGACTATGATCTTTATGATGATTTTAACCGAGGGTATTTGTTAAGGATATCCCTAAGTTTGAGGGACATGACCACATTGGTCCAAAGAAAACAAGTGAGGTTACCCTAGAGATGAGTGTGTGAAAAGTGATTCAATTCAGTTTATTTATCTTGCATTTATGGTTATCTAACGGTTGATTTTAGATCTTGCCATACATGCCTAGTTACTATACAGTAATAAGGAAAGCAGTAAATGCAAATAGTAAAGGCAAAAATTAAAAGGTTCTATGCTATTACAAGGCTTTGGGAGTGGGGGTACAAACCATAAAATCGGGGAAAAAGTAGTAAACCCTAATTAAAACTATTACAAACCATATCGGTTACATAATCGGAAAATAACGCGAAAATAATAAAGTACGCGAAGATTATGAAATAAAGGGAAGAAAAAAATTATTTTATGATTTTGGTAGAAAATAAATTTGATGATTAACCTAAAAAACTAATTGATTTTAATGGATTAAAAAGTTAGGTAATTAAATTAAATTAAATAAACCCTAAAATCTAGATTGATTTTAATTTAATCGAGAAAAACCTAAAAAAATTAAATTAGGGTTAATTAAATAAAACCCAAAATTAAATTAAATTGATTAAAAAAAACCTAAAATCAAATTAAAAACCTAAAATTAAATTAGGGTTTGTTAAAAAATGTTTTTCGAAAAAAAGGTTTTAAAGAAAAAGGGTGAAAAAGAGTGAGAAACATAGAAAATAACCAAAGGGTAGGGGTGGATGTTGAACCCACACCCTCAAGCATTCTCCACACATAACTTACCACCAGGCCAAGCGCTGGTTGGTGATGGATAACAGGATCAATGATTTATATAATAAACCTGCAAAAAATATGTGAAATATGAGAATTTTGGCAAAACCGGGGATCAAACCTGTGACTTGGGAGAGAAGTGGCTTAGCGCGCGCGTTTCTGCCACTGGGGTGACTATACATGTAACGCCCATAATTTGATTAAATAATTTATTTAATTAGATTATTTTGGAATATTGGTGAAGTTGTGTAATATTGAGGATCATTGGTATAAGTTGTTAGATTATTATTAATTAATTAATTAGTTGATTAATAATAATTATAATGTGGAATTAAAGGGAATATATGAAATAATGTTGGACTTATGCTATTGGTTAGAAGTAGTAAAGTGGGGGTGTAGGTTAGGCCCAAGAGGATTGTTATATAAGGAGAAGCTAACACAAGGATTTGTTTTAGTTGGAGAATAAGGATTTCTGTATGCTGATTGATAGAGCTGCACGGACGAGGAGTAAGCTGCCCGGTGTCGAGCAGAGCAAATCAAGGATTACGGCCGAAGCTTTGGTTGAGCAACCTTCAATCCAGGTAAGGGTGGGGTTCTGACCTTATAATGGGATTTATGATGCGTATTATGTGGGAATTAGTCGTAATTGTGATTGTTTCCCGTGATGTTGCTGAACCTATTAAGGGAAGATGCTTTTCCGTTATGTTGTGGATGTTTTGTGTTGTCTGCATGACTGTCCAATAGAGTCAATGAGTAGGTTAGTATAGATTGTTTCCTGTTGTTGTGGTCGTTAGTTTGTTATAGTCGTTATGAGGGTATGTCGAGGAGTGTGATTTAGTTGTATGCAGTACTAGTTGTTGTACATGTCGAGGGACACGTAGTTCCCTATCCCTTTTGCCCGTACATGTTGTGTGTTTAGTCGTTACCAGTGCTGTGTGAAATTATTGGTAAGTTGTTGTTCGATTATGTTAATGACTGAAATGTTGATTGATGTGATAGGCTTATGGCCAATGTTGATTTATGATGAGTTGTTGTGATGTTGTGATTGTTGTTGTGAATTCTCGTTGATAATGCGAAGTTGAAGGGAATTTACATGATGATGAATTACCTCTATTTACTGGTAATAATGGTGATGTGGGCTTATGCCTTGCGATGGATGATGATTGCTGTGAGTATGTGATAGTGAATTCATTGAGTCACATACATTTGCATACTCTGTGATGGTCTGGATTGGCAAACTGTGAAGAAGGCTTATGCCTTGTTGATGCCTCTATTAATTGGCAATTATTAAGATGGGAGTTCTACTCCATTTTTAAGATGAGAGTTCTGCTCCAATGGTACCACATGAATTCACATAGTATTGAGTCGCATTCCAAGTAGTACGATTGAGTTGTTGTGTTGATGAATTAATTATTATGTTTCGTTGATGTTTTATTGTGATTGATGTTGTTTAAAGTTGTGAAGTGGTGATTTTGCACGGACTAATTCTGATATAGTATTTACCATACATTCTATTATTGTGTTTGTTATCTCACCCCTTCTGTTTGAATGTTACCCTTATGTTGGTAACGTGCAGGTAATCTAGAGTGAAGGCGGTTGACCTTCAGTAGTTCGAGTCGGTGTCATTGCTCAGATATGTAACACTCGGAGGGATGAACGATTGTTGCCTTAGTATTTGTTATTTCAGTTGTTGAACTTTAAGTTGATTATTGTTAATTACTTGTTATTCATAAGTTGATTTCATATGGGATAAATATGTTATTATGATTTCGCTGCGTAGTTGTTCAAGCTGTTGATTTAAAAGATTAATTTATTTTGCTGTTAGTTCATCCAAAGTTTTAAAGTGTTATGTATCCATGTTGAATGCAATGGTTTTTAAGTTTAATTTCTGGCATCCTGATTCAGTTGTATAATATTTATAACTCTGATTTATATTTATATTATCGGGTAGAATTGGGGTGTTACAAAGTTGGTATCAGAGCCTGGTTGGTCCGTCTGACCAAGTTGTCTAATGTTGTTTGTTCCTTAGTGCGCGACAAGTATGTGAAACATTGTTGGTACTTGTTGTTTTTCTAATCGATTGTATACATGAGTTGGTTTGAAGATAAGTAGGGGGGATTTTCTTCTCGGGTATTTTTTGGCTGTAAGATGTTAAGTTCAATATGCTATTGATGGCGACAGTGCGAGTATTGTTGCAATTTTGTTTTTTCCCGAATCCGAAGATGACATGGATTCAAGATTTTGTTTGTTAATCAAGTTAGAGCGTCTTGAGGGAGGATGATCAGACTTTGTCGATGTTTACTCCTCTAAGGATGAGGAGCAAGGCAACGGTTGTTGATATACGAGTAGAGTGTAAATCCCTGATATTTCTGAAGGTGATTGTTAAGTAACAAGGATACTTTTTAGAAGATGGAGTTTAGAAAGTTACGATGTTTCCGCACTGCTGGTGGACCGTGAAGTTGTTAGTTTGAGTAGCCCTTGTGTAAGATGTCGATGTTTGAATGATGATAGAGTGACAAATTGCTGTAGACCTTGTCGTGGGATCCTTGTGAGTGATTGAAAAAGTTGTTGAAGTTGTTGGGGATGTTTTGAATCACGAGTTAGAGTTGGAAATGCGGAGAGATGAGTACATTTCAAGAATGATAAATGTTGGTACTGGTACAAATAAATTATGTTATGATGTTATTGTAAGATGTGTAATAGTATGTCATTGCATGACGTCGGTGTTCACATTTTTGGATAACCTTGGAAATTCATATCTTGTGTTCCGAGTATTGGATTGGAGTTCTGTTTGAAACTATGAGGAGGTAGGAATATATTCTATCTTATGAAAGTGTTTTCAAATATGGTTGATGCATTCCCATATGGAGGAACTCTGGAGTCGTTTACGGAACTAGAGGCTTTTTGGGCATAAATGGTTATTATTGCATTTGTTCGAAACGAGGTCAAGCATACTATGTTTTTGGAGATTAAGTTGAGAAATGAGATGTTCGGCATTGAGAGGGATAATCGTTCATCATTTCAAGTATGGGATGTTGCATGTGAATAAATTTTTGGTAGGACTAAAGAAAAGATTGACGACTGCTCTGGTATTGGTTTTGCCTAATCTGAGTGAGTCATTTGTAGTGTATTATGAATGCGTCTAAGATGGGATTTAGTGGTGTGCTAATGCTGAATGAACAAGTTGTTGCTTGTGCTTCTAGACAACTCATAATTCATGAGAGGAATTATCTTAAGCATGACTTAGCATTAGAAACGGTGGTGTTTATGTTGAAAGATTATAATTTCGGTTTGAATTATCATCCAAGGTAAAGCTAATGTTGTGGCTGATGCTTTAAGTCAAAAGACTTTACATATGTCGACAATGATTGTTAAAGAATTGGAGTTAATTGAAAAATTCAGAGATATTAGCTTAGTTTGCGAAGTGACACCGAAGAGTGTTATGTTGGGGATGTTGAAGATTAAGAATGATTTTCTGGACCGTATCAAAGAAGCTCAGAAGTTAGAGGTGGAAATGGTAGATCCGGTGGTTGGACTCGATCAGTCTGAGAATGATTTCAAGTCAGATGCATAGGGTGTGTTGAGATTCAGTAATCGAATTTGTATTCCTGAGGATGCAGAGTTGAAGAAAGTAATTCTTGAGTTGGAGAATATTTAACCTTCGAGTAAGGCTAAGTGAGTGTAATGTGGACCATGTAATATGTTGAGCCTTGGTGTCTCATCGACAAAATCAAATGAGAGGGAAATTGTGGGAGTATTTGTAAACCTCAATGGAAAATTATTGGATGATGGTGCTTTAGGTGACTTGAGTGCAAGTTCGAAAGGAACATTATTATAGTTAGTAATGATAGTTATACTCCATTATGGTTGTCGGATATCTATTGACAAATTGAGGAACTGATCACCCTTAATCTCTTGTTGATAGTAGACGAGATTGTGTTGGATGGTATAGACTTGTCTTGCTGTCTTAATGGTGAGTGAAGTGGTTGATGTTATATCATGAGGTATCCGCTCACCAATTTGTGTGAAGAGTGGATAAGAAAGAATTGAGATGTATTGAACAAGTCGGAGTGGCGAGTTATATGCGAATTAACGTCGCAAAGTGAAAGATTGAGAATATCAAGTGAACAATGGTTTATGGTGGGTATTGAGGAAATTCTGAAACTAGATTAAAACTTCCAAGCTAGACAGTTGACGGAAATTTTAACGAGGACGGTGACTTAAGGTGGATTATCAGAGTTACGCAGCTGAAGCATGATGAGGCGCAATTGCTATGCGAGTACGACTCGTTAGAAGTGAAGGATTAAAACCTAAGAAGCCAATGAGAATGGTGTGTCTTAATCTACATGCTTGATTTGGTGGATTATTGATATAGAGATGTTGCTCCAGGGCAATATGTTGGCTAGTAAATATTTGCGAATTTTATGAGAAGATTGTTGTGGATTGTTGGTTGATGGTAAGCTATGGGTATGATTATTGAGTTGTACAGTTAAGATGATGTTGTAATGATTTTGTTATCGTTATTGAGATGTTATTATTGATTTCCGTAAGTAAGGAAGGATACTCCATAACGTGGTAAACTTGATTATGTTGGTTTGTTGATGTCACTATAAGAGAGATACGACGATATGGACAAATTTGTTGATATTTTGTTGATAATTGACATACGAGAATGAAATTGTGTATGTGTTTTGGTGTTGAAAAATGTTGTTAAGATGATATTGCGATGATGAACATCCAAGAATAAGTGTGTTATAGTTGTTGCTACTCTAAATGTTGATATGTCAGATTATGGTGGAGTAGTTGAGACGATTCCTGTATGAATCACGAATCGTGAAATGAAGACTCTGAGAGTTTGGTGAAAGTAGTTTGGCTAGGAGCTGCTGGAGAAAGCATGACTTGGGAGTTGGAAAGCAAGATACGGAACTCCTATCCTGAGTTGTTTGAATGAGGTAAATTTTTGAGGACGAAAATATTTTAAGTGGGGGAGAGTTGTAATGCCCATAATTTAATTTAATTATTTATTTAATTAGATTATTTTGGAATATTGGTGAAGTTGTGTAATATTGAGGATCATTGGTATAAGTTGTTAGATTATTATTAATTAATTAATTAATTGATTAATAATTATAATGTGGAATTAAAGGGAATATATGAAATAATGTTGGACTTATGCTATTGGTTAGAAGTAGTAAAGTGGAGATGTAGGTTAGGCCCAAGAGGATTGTTATATAAGGAGAAGCTAACATAAGGATTTGTTTTAGTTGGAGAATAAGGATTTATGTATGCTGACCGGTAGAGCTGCACGGACGAGGAGCAAGCTGCCCGGTGTCGAGTAGAGCAAATCAAGGATTACGGCCGAAGCTTTGGTTGAGCAACCTTCAATCCAGGTAAGGGTGGGGTTCTGACCTTATAATGGGATTTATGATGCGTATTATGTGGGAATTGGTCATAATTGTGATTGTTGCCCGTGATGTTGCTGAACCTATTAAGGGAAGATGCCTGTTCCGTTATGTTGTGGATGTTTTGTGTTGTCTGCATGACTGTCCAATAGAGTCAATGAGTAGGTTAATATAGATTGTTGCCTGTTGTTGTGGTCGTTAGTTTGTTATAGTCGTTATGAGGGTATGGTCGTTGTGATGTTAGGAATTATTGTTGTAGTCAGTCTTGTATGTGGATGAATTTGTCGATAGAAATATAGTTGCCCGTTACAGTGTTATTTCGAGCGGTTGGCCGAAAGTTATGAATTTATAGTGGTGTGGTCGTTAAGACGTTGTATCATGACTGTATTGTTAGCTAAATTAGTGGTCGGGGAGGATACTGAAGTAGTAGGTATCGAGCGGCGTTTTAGCCTGCGAGGCGTGTTAAGGAATGATGTGTTGGACTTTTCGAGCATAATTAGGTTGCAGGACGTGTTGAGGAGCATGGGTCGGTCGTCGCCCTGTTTTTCTTAGTGCGTGTCGAGGAGTATGGTTTAGTTTTATGCTGTACTAGTTATTCTACATGTCGAGGGACACATAGTTCCCTATCCCTTTTTCCCGTACATGCTGTGTTTTGGTCGTTACCAGTGCTGTGTGAAATTATTGGTAAGTTGTTGTTTGATTATGTTAATGACTGAAATGTTTATTTATGTGATAGGCTTATGGCCAATGTTTATTTATCATGAGTTGTTGTGATGTTGTTATTGTTGTTGTGAATTCTCGTTGATAATGCGAAGTTGCAGGGAATTTACATGATGATGAATTACCTCTATTTACTGGTAATAATGGTGATTTACGCTTATGCCTTGCGATGGATGACGATTATTGTGAGTATGTGATAGTGAATTCATTGAGTCACATACATTTTCATACTCTGTGATGGTCTGGAAAGGAAAACTGCAAAGAAGGCTTATGCCTTGTTGATGCCTCTATTAATTGGCAATTATTAAGATGGGAGTTCTGCTCCGTTTTTAAGATGGGAGTTCCGCTCCAATGGTACCTGATAACACCGAATCGCATTATGTTTCTGACTCGAATATCACATGTTTTCCTTAGTTTTATTATTGTTTTTTCTAGTATTATGCCCTTGTTTCCTTTGTTTTCAGGTCACATGTCCTTTCAGAGCCTTCAGAGAAGAAACGAGCGAAAACGCCAGAAAAACAGGGTTATTCCAAGAAAATACACACATGGCGTCCAGCTCCGCGCGACTACAGGGAACGTGCTGACTTGGCGCACTTTCACCCAGGGGCCAACTTCCACGTTTCCACGATCTCTCCATTTTCACCCACCACGCCCGCGGCCTTCACAAACCATTTCCCGCTCAGAAGGAGTTGAGGGGCATGCTCGTCTTTACAGAGTTTCAGGATCTTCTATAAATAGCAAGTTCATTTCATTTTCGTTTTCATCCAAATTTAGGTGCATACTTAGATCCAGTCAAGTTACTGCTTAGGCATATATTACTACTTTGTAAAGTGATAATCTTCTCACATCGGGAAGTTATCACACTTGAGTGTGCGAGTTTGTATTCAAGTTTGGGACACTTTGGTTGAAGTTTATCATACTATCTTTTACATTTCCACGACTTGTATCAGATTCAAGCCTCTGATTGGAGCAAGGTTCTAATTTAATTGCTTTCATTTATTTTATGCTCTTATCATAGTCTACACGTTTTATAGACTCTAAATGCTCTTACCATAGTCTACACGTTTTATAGACTCTAAATGCTCTTACCATAGTCTACACGTTTTATAGACTCTAAATGCTCTTACCATAGTCTAAACGTTTTATAGACTCTAAATGCTCTTACCATATTCTACACGTTTTATAGACTCTAAATGATCTTACCATAGTCTACACATTTTATAGACTTTAAATGCTCTTATCATAGTCTACATGTTTTATAGACTTTAAATGCTTACCATGTCTAGCTAAATTTATTAGGGTTAGAATGTAAGGATCGAATCATAACTATGTTCTGCATGCCATGCTAATGGAAATACCTTTGGGATGTTTTAGTTTTTATTACTGGTTTAAATATGTTTAAAAGTTTATGGGTAAGATCGAAAGTCGTCCATACCTGAGATTAAGCCAGATTAGTTCTTGACCAAACGAAAAGAGCGAAAGCAGTTCGTTTGGTTAAGTAGGATTACTTGATATAATTTTAGAAAACGATTTTGAAACTATTTGTGGACTCGTTTGTGGGATTAAAATCTGATTCTTGGTCGAAAGCCAAGGATCTCTTTAATTTAAGTTTTCCAAATTAAAACACTTTTTCACTAAGCCAAAATAACTTGTTTCTTAAAAATAGGTTTACTTCTTTAACGCGTTAGGCACCCTTTATAAGTGACAATAAAGGAATTTAATTTAAAGAGTAAACTCGGTTCTTAGTATGCGAAAGCTACAAGTTCCTATTAAATAGTTCTTTGCTATAAATGGAAAATATTGCCCAAAAGTAAATACTATACATGCATACTAGGACACTGTCTGATCTCGTGATTTACATTCGATCCCGTTTGTTTTATCTCTTTAATTTTATTCGCTTTTATTTCCCTGTACTGAACTCAATCCCTTACTGATCTTCCTTAGATAAACACCTGAACAATAGAGTCGATAGATTGACAATTGGTCTCTGTAGTTCGATAATCTTATATATTACTTCGATAGGCTGTGCACTTGCAGTTATAATTTAGACTATACAGTAAAAGCTCATCAAGTTTTTGGCGCCGTTGCCGGGGACCAACTTTGCCAAATTTCATACCCTTTTTGTTATCCCGTTTAGACTAAGGCTACTTATTTAGCCGGTAGATGCGTAGAAATCGTAGCACCAGTAACCTAATAGATCCTTTAGTAGAACCTGAACGTTTCGATCGAGCCCGTCTCTTTATACGAAAGTTGAAGAAAGCTATGGCCGAAGACCGTAATCAAAGACCGCTTAAGTAATTTGCCCAACCATCTAACGAGGAACCTAGTTCTAGTATAGTAAATCCAGCTATAACAACTAACAACTTCGAACTAAAACCCTCGCTATTACAATTAGTTCAACAAAACCAATTCGCTGGTCTCGCTACCGAGAACCTGAATCAACACTTGAAGGCATTTATCCAATTAGCCGACACCCTCAAAGCAAATGGTGCCACATCTGAAGTAATACGCCTAAGATTGTTTCCATTCTCTCTAAGAGGGAAAGCTCACAATTGGTTAGATTCCCTCCCTGCCAATTCGATAACAACTTGGGAGGACCTTAGAAGAGTGTTCCTTGCCAGGTATTTTCCCCCTAGCAAAACCGCTATTCTTAGAAACCTGATCACTAGACTCATCCAAAACCAGGGAGAATCTCTATTTGAGGCTTGAGAAAGATATAAATACCTTTTAAGAGCTTGTCCACACCATGGCCTAGAGAAATGGTTGATCATTCACACCTTCTATAATGGACTCCATTATAATACCAAAATGTCTATCGACACCGCCGTAGGTGGTGCGCTGATGAACAAACCTTACCCTGAAGCTTGTGCCCTGATCGAAGATATGGCCCAAAACCATTACCAATGGGGGGCAGAACGAGCGACGGTGGAGAAGAAGGAGACCCAAGGAGGGGTGCATGAGATAAGTAGCATGGACATGATGCAAGCTAAAATGGACGCCCTAGCCTTAAGAGTAGATAACATATCCCAAAACCCTGCCACAGTAGCTGCACTCCACTCGGAATGCAAACTCTGTGGAACCCAAGGACATCCAACTTCAGATTGTTACTTGTTGAATGAGTCTAGCTCAGAACAAGTCAATTACACCCAAGGAAACCCTTTCTCGAACACCTATAACCCTGGATGGAGGAATCACCCATATTTTTCCTATAAAAACAACAATCCAATCCAACATCCTGGAACACCCAGACCGCAAGGTTTTAAACCACAAAAATCAAACTAACCTATGCAAGTTGTGCCACAAAGACCAAATCTTAGGGAAACCCTAGATACTTTTGTCACAACCCAGACTCAGCAAAACAAATAATTTATGAACCAAAACGCCCATACAAACGAACTAGTAACACAACTAGTAACTAAGTTTGACCAAATGATGACCATCATAAGATGCTCGAGACTCAGATCTCGCAAGTAGCTCAAACATAAGCCACGCAAACCACACCTGGAGGACAATTCCCTGGACAAACTCAACCTAATCCTAAAGGACAAGCGAATGCTATCAATCTAAGAAGTGGAACCGCTTATGATGGACCGAAACTTCCAACGATGTGCGTACCCGAAAAACCAAAAAAAGATAGCATACCTAAGGACCAAGTAGAGAAACCAGAGGAACCAAGAACCAACAGAACCAGGTGGAAGAATCGAAAGATAAAACTTATACACCACCTCCCCCTATAATCCTCCAATACCATACCCACAAAGACTTAAACAAACCAAGATAGAAAGCCAATACCGAAAATTCATCAAAGTAATAGAGAAACTCCATGTAGAGATTCCCTTTACCGAAGCGATTACCCAAATACCATCATATGCTAAATTCTTAAAAGACATCCTGTCAAACAAACGCAGACTCGACGATCCTAAACCCCTACAATGTCATTCCATCTCTGAAAATAAACTTTCAAAAAAGGACAAAGATCCTGGAAGTTTTTCTATTCCTTGCATCCTAGGAAATCATATGATCGACAAAGCTTTCTTAGACCTAGGAGCAAGCGTAAGCTTAATGCCTTTGGCAGTCTGCAAGAGGTTAAACTTAGGAGAACTACAACCAACCAAAATGTCTTTACAACTAGCTGATAGATCTGTCAAGTACCCCACAGGGATATTAGAGGATATACCAGTTAGAATAGGTCAGTTGTATATCCCAACCGATTTCGTGGTAATGGATATTAAAGAAGATGATGAAATCCAGACTCTCTTAGGAAGACCACTCTTGTCAACCGCCGGAGCTATAATCGATGTTAAGAAAGGAAAACTTACCTTCGAAGTAGGAGATGAAAAGATAGAATTTATCCTCTCTAAATTCCTTATGGCACCTGTGATAGGAGATGCATGTTATGCAATCGACATCATTGATGAATGCGTAAACGAACTTGAGCAAGATAAATCCTTAATTAAACTACCACCAACACCCATTATAGAGGATGATCGATATAAATAACCTTACATTGATGACAACCTCTTTGAATGTTTAGCTCTTACACCCGATCCTATGCCGTGTCTTAAAAAGCCATCTCTAGAACTCAAAGAACTACCCAAGAATCTAAGATATGAGTTTTTGGACGAAGAGATGAATCGCCCAGTTATAATTAACGCCACTCTAGGCCAAAACGAAACAAATTAACTCTTAGATACCTTGAGAAGATACCCTTCAGCATTAGGATATAAAATCTCTGACTTGAAAGGGATAAGCCCGTCCGTAGGCATGCATCAGATCATGCTAGAAGAAAATTCGAAACCATCTAGAGAGCATCAGAGAAGAAATCCTATTATGAGTGATGTAGTTAAGAAAGAAGTTCTTAAGTTACTGGAAGCTGGTATAATATATCAGATATCAGATAGTGAGTGGGTAAGTCCTGTACATGTGGTGCCAGAGAAAGGAGGCATCACGGTTGTTGAAAATGATAAGGGAGACAAAGTAGCAAAACGAACAGAAGGAGGATGGCGTATGTGCATCGATTACAGAAAGCTAAATAGGGCGACTAGGAAAGATCATTTCCCACTTCCATTTATAGATCAGATGCTCGAACGTCTAGCTAGGCATTCGTATTTTTGTTATCTAGATGGATATTCCGGATTTTTCCAAATCCCTATTCACCCAGAGGACCAAGAAAAAATTACATTCACCTGTCCTTATAGAACGTTTGCCTATAGGCGGATGCCCTTTGGACTCTGTAATGAAACTGCCACCTTCCAACGTTGTATGATGTCCATATTTGCGGACTATCTCGACGGAATTATGGAAGTATTCATGGATGATTTTTCTTTATGTGGATTCGATTTCAAAAATGGTCTCTCGAACCTTGAGAAAATCTTAGAAAGATGCGTGGAAGTGAACCTTGTGTTGAATTGGGAGAAGTGTCACTTTATGGTCAACGAAGGAATAATTTTAGGGCATATTATCTCCGAGAGAGGGATAGAAGTTGACAAAGCCAAAATAGAAGTTATAGAGAACCTCAACCCACCTAAAACCGTTAGGGAAGTACGAAGTTTTCTAGAACATGTTGGATTCTACCGACGCTTTATAAAAGACTTCTCCAAAATAACAAAACCCTTAACTAACCTTCTTATGAAAGATGCTGAATTTGACTTTAATGAGAAGTGTCTTGAAGCCTTCAACATTCTAAAACAAGCGCTGATTTCAGCTCCTGTCATTCAACCCCCTGACTGGGAGCAACCATTTGAAATCATGTGCGACGCTAATGACTATGCAGTTGGGGCTGTCTTAGGGCAAAGAAAAGACAAGAAATTACATGTCATTTACTATGCCAGTAGAACCCTAGATACCGCCCAACTTAACTACACAACTACAGAGAAGGAATTGCTAGCTGTAGTATTCGCAATCGATAAGTTCCGATCTTATTTAGTAGGAGCTAAGATTGTAGTTTATATTGATTACGCATCAATCCGATATCTGTTAAATAAAAAAGACGCTAAGCCAAGATTGCTCAGGTGGATTCTCTTACTCCAAGAATTATACTTAGACATTAAGGATAAGAGAGACACTGAGAATTTAGTAGCCGATCATCTATCTAGGCTAGAACATTTGAAACCAGGTCTAATACCAATAGACGATCACTTCACTTACGACGGACTGATAGCTAGGATAAACACAATGAGCGAGGATGACTCTGAAACCTATAAAGAATTTAAACTGGAAAAAGTCTCAATGATAAGAAACGTACCTTGGTACGCAGACATTATGAACTATCTAGCTGCTGACATCATACCCCCAGACTTAAGTTTTCAACAAAAGAAAAAGTTCTTCAATGACATCAAAAGCTTTTATTGGGACAAACCACTCTTGTTCAAAAGAGGAATAGACAACATCTTTAGACGATGTGTTCCAGAGGAGGAAGTGGAAAGCGTCATCAAACATTGTCATGCCGCGCCTTATGGTGGACACGCAAGCACATCAAAGAAATGTGCCAAAATCTTTCAAGCAGGCCTTTACTGGCCAACTTTATGGCGAGATGTCCATACTTACATCACCAAGTGTGACCAGTGTCAACACACTGGGAACATTTCAAGGCGTGACGAAATGCCATTAAGAAATATTCAATAGGTAGAACTCTTTGACGTATGGGGTATAAATTTCATAGGGCCTTTTCCATCATCAATGGGAAATAAATATATTCTTGTGGCAGTTGACTATGTGTCCAAGTGGATAGAAGCAATAGCGGCCCCCACAAACGACACGAGAGTAGTGATCAAATTGTTCAAGAACATCATATTCCCTAGATTTGGAACACCCCGTCTAGTCATAAGTGATGGAGGATCGCACTTTATATCCAAGATATTCAATAAACTTTTAAACAAATACGGAGTCAAACATAGAGTAGCAACGCCATATTACCCTCAAACTAGTGGCCAAGTGGAGGTATCGAATAGGGAAATCAAGCAAATCCTAGAAAAAACTGTGTCAATATCCAGAAAGGATTGGTCCGGAAAGCTGAAAGATGCACTTTGGGCCTATAGAACAGCTTACAAAACCCCTATTGGAACTACCCCATATCAATTGGTCTATGGAAAATCCTGCCACTTACCTTTCGAGTTAGAACATAAAGCCTATTGGGCTATAAAATCCTTGAATTTAGACTACCTAAGAGCTGGAGAGAAACGAATTCTGGACATACATAAGTTGGAAGAACTCCGCCTAAATGCTTATGAGAATGCCATCATCTATAAAGAAAGAACAAAGATATGGCACGACAAGAAAATTATTAAGAAAGAATTCAATGTAGGCGATCTTGTTCTTCTGTTTAATTCCAGATTACGACTTTTTCCTGGTAAGCTACGTTCAAGATGGACAGGTCCATTCGAGGTATCAAAAGTGTTAGTATCAGGAGTTGTAGAAATCAAGAATAACTCAAGCACTTCTTTCGTGGTAAATGGACAACGACTAAAGTTGTATAGATGAGGTGACCTGCCTATTGACTACTCTAGTCAGACTCTGATAGACCCACCAATCCCAACGTGAAAAGTGAGATCTTATCGTCAAGCTAACGATGTTAAACAAAGCGCTGCGTGGAAGGCAACCCACTATTTTTTTTCTTTATTTTAAATTTTTAAATTTTTAATTAAATTTGTAATTTTGGACTGACTCATCTATCTTTTTCAGGACCAAATGCTCTTATATCACCTTTTTTCAAATGGATTTCGTTGATGGACTCAATGTCATCTTCAGAGACGACGCTCAGAGGGAGCGATTTGCTACATTGTCTGCTTGACCGATGCTTCCAACTAGATACCCTGATTCTGCTTGCATGGATGCACTAGGCATTGAGGCCAGTGTCCGTTATCTGTGCCATCAAGTCAATTGGGATGTATATTCTGACGAGATCCACGTGACCTACAGGAACCTCACCTTGGAGTTCCTCACCTCACTGGAGTATGTGCCCTATGTTGGCACCAGAGAGGACCGTGGGCAGATTAGTTTTCGCATGTTCGGAGCAAAGTATGTTTTTACTTTGAGACAGTTTGGAGATCTGCTTGGATTCGAGACTGCACTTACTGCCATCCCTGAGCTTCCTCTAGGATATTTCATGAGCAGTGATATAGACAGATTTTGGAGAGCTATTATCGATGGGGGCAGCCTCGACCCATCTGAGCAACTGTCTAAGAGGATTCATAACCCAGCTTTCAGGTACTTTGAGATGATTCTTTGTCATACCTTCTTCAGGAGAAGCTATTGCGATCATTTAGTGACTGCAGAGGAGATACTATTTTTATATTGCGCCAGTCAGTCGCGTCCCATTGCGAGTGGAGCTTTCTTGATAGAAAGTATAGATATGGCTGCATTATCCTCTGAGGGATACTTTCACGCTGGTGGGAATGTGACGCTGATTGCATCTGCTCTGGGCTTGGATAGCCAGTTACTCCGCCTAACACCATACTGTGATAGTACACGCATCGACATTGACTTCTGCTTAGACCATGGCCTTATGCACCGAGCTTCTTTTCATCCATATAAGTACAGGCTCCTTATTAATGATCAGACTGTCTACTATTTCACCCTGCCTGATCCACAGATGACCTGCGTCTCCAACCGGGAAAACTGGAACTACACTTTAGAGGGTTGGGGCGAGATAGATATAGACATCACTGACCTGCCAGAGCCAGAGTATTCACCAGAGCCAAAGTATTCACCAGAGTTAGAGCCAGAGGCAGACGACCCGACCACTGAGGATCCGGTTATAGAGAATCCTACTCCAGAGTACACGCCTGCACCTGAGGTTGAGCATACCGTTGTTTATACTAATAACTTGACCTTATAGGAGCCCGACATGAGAGCGCAGATGGCAGCCACGAGAGCTGAGATGGCTACACTTTGCCAGGAGGTGGCTGATCTCCTCCTACAGGTAGCGCTAGATGGTGCCACATATGCTGGCAAGATCGACGATTTGACACACGAGATTGCTGAGCTCAGACGCCAGGTGGCTGAGCTGCGAGGACGTGACTTTGTTGATATCTGATCATGAGACGTCCACCATTGTTATTATTATTATACTATTTCTATTTTTATTTTTTATTATTTCTCAGACTTACTTTTTCTGTTTTTTCAGTTCAGTTGCACTTCGTACTCACTTACATTTACATATATATTGTGTATTTATTTTATTTTCTCTTAACTTGTTTTATTTTATTTTGCAAAAATTAGAAAATAAAATGTATCTGTATGATATACACATATATTTTACAAAAAAAATATATTTTCACCTTAAAACACTAGGTACACCCCAAGTGACAAGAGCAAGCCACCATTTTTGAAGCCCAATTGCCCAACGAACAAAAACCGGCCCAACTAGAATTTCAACAGGCCGCGCCCGCGGAGGGAGGGACCACGCCCGCGGACCTCCAACGATAATAAACGACTATTTTTCGGAAAACTCACCATTTACTCCATTTTTTCCTATTTAAACCCCATTTTCTTCCTCATTTTACCCACATTTTCATACCTTACCTTCCATAATTTCTCCATTTCAACTAATTCTCTATTATATTTCTTTTCACACTACAAACCCTCCAAATCTATAAAAATCACTATTTTCTTCCTCCACCATACTATTTTTCTTTCTCTAAATCATTCAAAACAATCAAAATGGACTTCAATGGGTATGTTCTTCGAAACGGCAAACCGGGATCCACACAAAGGAAGCTGCTCGAAAAGCTACAGTCTACGGCAATTTACTCAACCGGGTATATTGACGAAGACTGTCTCTACACTTTAGGTATTTATCATAGTGTTTTTCATTTATTAGATAAAATAGGCATGCATAATATTTTCTCTACAAAGGAACCTACCTACCCAAGGTTGACATATGAGTTTTTAAGTTCACTTATTTATAATGTCACTCCTAACACTGCTAGTACCGTAGGTGGGGTACAATTTAGAATGTTTAACCGTGAATATAGTTACTCCACCGACGGATTAGCTGAGTTGTTAGGGATGCCTTTTGGGGAAGGTGCCATTTATGAAGCACCCTTGGATACGGAATGGACAACCGCTGGCTATGCTTTCTGGCAAAAACTTACAAACCAAGAAGAAAATTCTTTTGATGGCCTGCTAGCCTAGAGTGTCCATAATCCGGCCATCCGTGTCTTCTGATACATTTTAGCATCCACCATCTTTGCTCGGGAAAACCCGAACAAGGTGAATGCTAAAGAGTTAATTATTATGCAAGCATGCCTCACCGACACCAAAATTAACCCGGTGCCCTTTATGATTGCTCACATGAGCTATGTCCGAAAAAAGGGGGCACCGATTTCTTTTGGTGGCCTGGTTACTACTATCACTCATGCCATTGGCTTGGCCACCGAGCTTGCTACTTTAGAGCCACTTCCTCCTTGTACTGCAGGCCTGAAATTTTTGAAAGATATGCGCCTCTGCAAAGCGAGAAGGGAAGGTGGCTATTACCTTATGATTGGTAATGCTGATGTACCAAGTGTTGTCCTCCCCTGTACCCATTGCACTGAGGTTAGATTGGAGCGTAACTGGACATATGATTTAAGCGCTCCCGCTTTCACTGGTCCGTTACCTCCGAATGTTCCTTTAGAGGAGGGGAACAACACTGATGACGAGTATGACTTCTAAACAGAGTCACCTCCTCGATTTACACCATCACACGCTGCACCATCTTCTTCTAACCCTCCTGCAGGTACCGTCCCGAGCTTCCATGTCACTGAGGACACGTGGAGAGAGCATATGGCTAGAGAGGAGAGGCGTGATGCCCTCCTTTCTACCATCCAGCAACAGGTTGCCGACAACATGGCTTTCATGTAGGCATATCAAATTCAAAATGCCCGCTCTCTGACTACCATCATGGAAAGTCAATTGGCTTTCCAGAACCAGCAGCACTGTCAGCAGAATAGCTTCGCTACTCACTTCCAATTAATGGAGGCCACACAAGGCACATTGATTGGTCGGACTAGGGAGATACAAGCTGCAAATGCTGCTCTCACTGAACGTATGGCACAGTTTAACCTCGATAGAGATCGTCGTCGCCGTAGTCGTAGCCTCCGTTCCGGACGTTCACCTCATGATGGCGAGGGTACTAGTGGACCTCACTAGTTTTACTAGGTATCTCCTACCTAGACTTGTTTTGGAACATTGGGGACAAAGTCAAATTCAAGTGTGGGAGGAGCATTTTATCGCTTTTATTTCCTTTCCGTTATTTCTGTTTCTGTTATTTCCCTTTTCAGTACTTTATTTTTCAGTATCTTTTAGTTATTTCCCTTTTAGTAGTTTAGCCGTTAAATAAAATACATGTGATCGACGAGTCATTTTGCGCAGTGTATCCTTAAGTTCTCCACCACTTCCTAGCCTTGAGAAATTTTTTTTCTAAAAATGAATACAACATGTTTTTAGTTTTTTGAGCCATGAGTAAAGTTTTAGGTCTAGGATAGAGTGTGATTAGTCTTAGGTACCCTTTTTGAAAAATCAACATCGTCTTTTACACCATAGACCTTGTAAATATTAGAGTTAATCCCGTCTTCTCTCCATGCTATGATTTTAATTTTACAAAACGGGTCCTAAGTAGTTTATTCTCGTAGTCGGCTCCGGCCTAAGCATGTGCTACGTGTAGGATCGATGAAAATAAGTGAATGATCTTTTTGCCTTGAAAATATATATATATATATATATATATATATATATATATATATATATATATATATATATATATATATATATATATATATATATATATATATATATATATATATATATATATATATATATATATATATATATATATATATATATATATAAGAAAAAATGTATGGTTACGACCATGAATTGGGTGATCCTCACATGATCATTTAATTCCACTGGTCGCGAACATCCACAAAAAAATAAAAAGTGAAAAATAATAATAAAATGCATTACCCATTATGGCTGGTTCAGAGGTATCTGGTGCTGAACTCGGTAGGGCAGATTACGATCTGATCCCCCACAGCTATAATTGGGTAATAACGGGATTACACCAATTCTTATACCAGAATCCCATTGCAAAGATCAGAATCACTAACCGGTCACTACAATATGAGTATGTACGGATAACAGGCTTAATGTGATTACACCTGAATGAAAAGGACCTTACCTAAAAGAGAAGTCTTAGCATAGTGGGAGTAATAGGAGTTGACTTGTGTATGAATAAGGTTTATGTCCGCATTCTACGATAAAGTGTCACTTCGATGTTCTTAGTTCAAATAGTTGGTACCTGTCGAACACACTCTCACTTGAACCTTACTGCTTTAGCTCAATAACTAGAAAAAACACTTGTATCCCTTTGACTACTTCTGAGAGTTTTGCTTGAGGACAAGCAAAGGTTTAAGTGTGGGATAATATGATAACACCGAATCGCACTATGTTTTTGAATCGAATATCACATGTTTTCCTTAGTTTTATTATTGTTTTTTCTAGTATTATGCCCTTGTTTCCTTTGTTTTCAGGTCACATGTCCTTTCAGAGCCTTCAGAGAAGAAACGAGCTAAAACGCCAGCAAAACAGGGTTATTCCAAGAAAATACACACATGGCGTCCAGCTCCGCGCCGGCTACAGGGAACACGCTGACTTGGCGCACTTTCACCCAGGGGCCAACTGCCACGTTTCCATGATCTCTCCATTTTCACTCACCGCACCCGCGGGGAGGGTGGCCGCGCCCGCGGCCTTCACAAACCATTTCCCGCTCAGAAGGAGTTGGGGGGCATGCTCGTCTTTACAGAGTTTCAGGATCTTCTATAAATAGCAAGTTCATTTCATTTTCGTTTTCATCCAAATTTAGGTGCAAACTTAGATCCAGTCAAGTTACTGCTTAGGCATATATTACTACTTTGTAAAGTGATAATCTTCTCACATCGGGAAGTTATCACACTTGAGTGTGTGAGTTTGTATTCAAGTTTGGGGCACTTTGGTTGAAGTTTATCATACTATCTTTTACATTTCCACGACTTGTATCAGATTCAAGCCTCTGATTGGAGCAAGGTTCTAATTTAATTGCTTTCATTTATTTTATGCTCTTACCATAGTCTACACGTTTTATAGACTCTAAATGCTCTTACCATAGTCTACACGTTTTATAGACTCTAAATGCTCTTACCATAGTCTACACGTTTTATAGACTCTAAATGCTCTTACCATAGTCTACACGTTTTATAGACTCTAAATGCTCTTACCATAGTCTACACGTTTTATAGACTCTAAATGCTCTTACCATAGTCTACACGTTTTATAGACTTTAAACGCTCTTATCATAGTCTACATGTTTTATAGACTTTAAATGCTTACCATGTCTAGCTAAATTTATTAGGGTTAGAATGTAAGGATCGAATCATAATTATGTTCTGCATGCCATGCTAATGGAAATACCTTTGGGAAGTTTTAGTTTTTAATACGGGTTTAAATGTGTTTAAAAGTTTATGGGTAAGATCGAAAGCCGTCCATACCTGAGATTAAGCCAGATTAGTTCTTGACCAAACGAAAAGAGCGAAAGCAGTTCGTTTGGTTAAGTAGGATTACTTGATTTAATTTTAGAAAACAATTTTGAAACTATTTGCGGACGCGTTTGTGGGATTAAAATCTGATTCTTGGTCGAAAGCCAAGGATCTCTTTAAGTTAAGTTTTCCAAATTAAAACACTTTTTCACTAAGTCAAAATAACTTGTTTCTTAAAAATAGGTTTACTTCTTTAACGCGTTAGGAACCCTTTATAAGTGACAATAAAGGAATTTAATTTAAAGAGTAAACTCGGTTCTTAGTATGCGAAAGCTACAAGTTCCTGTTAAACAGTTCTTTTCTATAAATGGAAAATATTTCCCAAAAGTAAATACTATACATGCATACTAGGACACTGTTTGATCTCGTGATTCACATTCAATCCCGTTTGTTTTATCTCTTTAATTTTATTCGCTTTTATTTCCCTGTACTGAACTCAATCCCTTACTGATCTGCCTTAGATAAACACCTTAACAATAAAGTCGATAGATTGACAATTGGTCTATGTGGTTCGATAATCTTATATATTACTTCGATAGGCTGTGCACTTGCAGTAATAATTTAGACTATACAGTAAAAGCCCATCAGTACCACATGCATTCACATAGTATTGAGTCGCATTCCAAGTAGTACGATTGAGCTGTTGTGTTGATGAATTTATTATTATGTTTCATTGATGTTTTGTTGTGATTGATGTTGTTTAAAGTTGTGAAGTGGTGATTTTGCAAGGACTAATTCTGATATAATATTTATCATACCTTCTATTATAGTGTTCTATATCTCACCCCTTCTGTTTGAATGTTACCCTTATGTTGGTAACGTGCAGGTAATCCAGAGTGAAGGCGGTTGACCTTCAGTAGTTCGAGTCGGTGTCATTGCTCTGATACGTAACACTCGGGGGGATGAACGCTTATTGCTTTAGTATTTGTTATTTCAGTTGTTGAAATTTAAGTTGATTGTTGATAAGTACTTGTTATTTAGAAGTTGCTTTCATGTTGGATAAAGATGTTATTATGATTCTGCTGCGTAGTTGTTCAATATGTTAATTTAAAAGATTAATTTATTTTGCTGTTAGTTCATCTGAAGTTTTAAAGTGTTATGTATCCATGTTGAATGCAATGGATTTTAAGTTGAATTTGTGGCATCCTGATTCAGTTGTATAATTTTTATAACGCTGATTTACATTTATATTGTCGGGTAGAATTAGGGTGTTACAATACATCCATTAACTTAAATGAATCAAAAAATATATATTATACAAACATATGTATTGACTGGAGAAGCACCGGAGCCCTAGCTCCGGTCTTCTTCTGCGGTGAGACAATTCTTTCACCTGCGAAAATAGTAAGCATTAGTGAATAAAGAGGACTCTACCCCCTAAATCAAGGACTGCAAATATAATGGATGTATTTTTGTGGGCTAAAACGCAAGGGATCAAGAGCTATGGCGAAAACGTGTTCGATCAGTGCTAGCATGGTGGTTCACAATTTAGCATGCATTGGACCATCATGATGGTCCAAACCTGTTCAGATGTATCTCAGAAGCATGTTAGTAACACCAATATTATTTAAAACGATATAGAAATTAAAATAAGAAATTTGCAAAGTTATGAAATTAGAGATGCATGGTATGGTGTTTTCATGAATTTTGGACCATCCTATTTGGTCCAAACTTACTCTATAGGCTTCCTGGAAGAGAATTGAATAGAGGTTTTGTAGTGAAAGGGTTTGTGACAAGAGTTTTGAAATTCTAGGGTTCTTGAAAAAAGTTTGATATTTTTTTGACAAGTTTTAGACAAGGTTTTTTCGTGTGTTTGTATGAGAATGAATGAGGGAAAATATAGTGGAAATTAGGTCAAAGTCATGTGGGCTTGGACCTTGTAGAAGAAGATATAATTTTGTATTATTTTTTTTTCATTATTTAATGAATAAATCCAAAAATAATTAAAATAATTAAAATAAAAATAGGTCATGGGGTGTAAAAACAAGATTTGAGGTGTATGAGGGGTATAAAGCACGTTTTGGACTTTCAAACCATGGCCCAATAGCCCAAAATATCAAGCTTGCTCAATTTGAACTTCATGCATTTGCTCAAAATTTCCCAACTTGCATTAGTCATAACTCTCTCAATTTTCATCTTTTGAAAGTGATATTGAACTTTTTGGAAATCTCAAGATGTCCTTTACAACCTCTGTTGATCATTTTTTCTTTTAAAGACTTTATCTTGATGTAAGTTGCCTTGACAAAAAGTGTCTTTTTGTTGAATTTTGAAATGACCTATAATGAGATTTGGCTTATATCTCTCAAATGGTGCATTTTTTGGACTTGAGATTTGAGAGAAAAAGTTATAGAGAATTGAATTCCCTTCAAAATGAGCTTTGGTTGGGGAAAAGCTAATGAGGCATGTGAAACCCTAGTTGTAAGTCCATTTCTTAGGAGGAGAATTTGTCTGATCAACTCTTGAGCAACTTTGAGCATTTGAGAACCCTAGGAGAATGTCTTGAAGAAAATGGGAGGGAAAATTTTGGGGTACAACATGATGAATCTCATTATTAATAACAGAGACAACATGCACCACATGAGGTGCAGAAGAAACAACAATATAATAAAATGGAGCAACTTGAGCAGTAGGATTGTAACCTTCTGGCATTAAATTCTCAAGCATTCCCCACGGGTAACCGCGAGGCACACGATATTGAGTAGCAGTAAGTAGAGTAACAGAGATGGGAATTGACATAACCTCTGAAATAACGGTTGTCTTCTGTGGTTGAGTAGCATGAGGAGACGGAGGAGGAGGAGATGGTGGCTGATTCTGAGTAGCCACCAACGATTCTACCAAAACAGTCAGGTTGTCCATATCAGCTCTTAAAGCAGTAAATTCTTTGTGAAACTCACGATTCTCTTGTTCAAGGTTTTCCATATTCTTTCTAGAATTAGCCCGAGTATTGTAGCGATGAGACAACTTGTCGACTGAACGAAGCATAGAAACAGGTAAGACACATGTGAAAGGTAGGAATGAAAAAAATGTGCAAAAGGATGCATGATATGCAGTGCATATGATTTATTGTGTTTATTCAAGGAACTCAAAGAATTATACATAATTGCAAATATTGAGGAACTAACACATTTGGAAATACTGAAAATCTCATTTTAATAATAACTTTGGAACGTATTACAACTTTTAGTACAAGTTTCAAGAATTCTAAGTACAAGAGAATAAAGATAGAATTTAAAATCCTAAGGAGACAAAGCTGATGAAGATCTCTCCACACACTGACGCTTTCCCCTGAGTCTTGCAATCTGAGCCTTCAACTGCTTGTTCTCTTCTGCATAATTGTCTGCGACTTCTTTCCATCCACCAGAATAAAAAAATGGGTGACTGTGACCTGGATGAGCTATAGAGGAAAATAAATCATTTTGCTTCTCCATCATCTCTACATGATAACTCTCAAGAATCTCAATCAAGTCATCCTTCTCTTTCAATTCTATTGAGTGGGACACCTCCAAAATCTGGTACTTGTTCTTCCATGCTTTCTTCTCTTATTGTATCCTAACTAAGGCAAACTGAAGTTCTTCCATATCATCTAACAAAGGAGTAGTAGTCCTCATAAACATATCAGATATAGGTTCCTCACGAGAATAAGGCATCTTCAACTGAATTGCCCTTGCTTGTATCCAACAGAGATGAGGCTCTAAGGAAAAAACTCCTTTTGGTCCCAAATATTTTCTACGCTTTCTATGAATATGGCGCCAAGCCTTTTCAATCTATTCCTTAGATGCCTTGTGATATTCTCCTTCTTCGGGAAAGAAACCACTCAGATGAATGTTGCTTGGCTTGTCTCTCATTGGATATCCATGTTAGCGACGTCCAGGAACAAGATTGTAGTTAATTCCTCCCTTTGTACCAATAAGAGGCACATTGGAAAAAACAACACAACTATCAATAATCTTCACATAATAATAATCTTGATGATAACAGTCAATGTCAGAATAAGTGAGAGCCATAATATTCGGTGCCCAGTAGTGTTCTTTCTTGATATCCCAAAAAGCAGCATACTGAGGTAAGTGAGAAATAAACCACTGATATAACAACAGTGTGCAACAAATGATCATCCCTTCCAGATAGAAATTTTGAAGATAAATAGAATAATAAGTATCTCCTAGCAATGTAGGGATTGGGTTCCCAATCAGAAAGATCCTAATGGAATTAACATCCACAAATTTGTCGACGTTAGGAAACAAGAACAAACCATAGGCAAGCAAAGCAAAGATATCCTCAAAAGCAACTGTAGTTTTCATCTTTAGGAAGTAATTAGCTTTCTCCAATAGAAAATGAGCAGGTAAACCTCTGATTCCTCCTTTATTAGTCATGTTAGCCTCAATCTCATACTGCTTCAAGTGAGTTATGATAGCAATCTCATGAGACTTTAGATCTCCTTCTAAGCCGGTGAAAGGAACACAATCAGTAATAGGTAAATAAAGTAAGTAAGAATACTCCTCCAATGTGGGAATCAACTGATAATAAGGAAAAGTAAAACACCAGTATAACGAATCATAGAACTCGACCAATGTAGAAAGAATACCATCCTTCATATTGAGCTTCATAAGAGGCACAATTGATCCATATGTCTTCTGGAAATCTTTAGGACTCTCAATCTCAGGAATCAAACTCATCCGTTCCTCTATCTTAGGGTCCTTGAAATTGTACTTTCGAGTCTTTATCCTTCCAAAAGCTATGGTAAAAAAAGTACCTGAGATATTTGCAAAAGTCAACCTTAAGTTCCTTGAAAAACTGTTTAAATAATGCTCATGGATGCATGAATGCATGATGATGCAACAATTATACACAAGATCACAAAAATGGGGGTTCATAGGTTCAACGTCACGAGCATGAATTCAAAGGTACTGCCCACAAGGTAAGGACTAATGGTTTATGACCTGGAAAACAAGGTTATAAGGAAATACCAGAGTATACATTCTTCCTTCGGATATTACCAAAGTCCCGATTAGCTCAGTAATTAGCAATATTCTCAGGAAAAACTCGTCTAAGTGCAACATCGCATGACAAATAACTCTGGATTGCTCCATTATAGTCTCTACACTACACGTAAAAGGCCAAGATGGGTTAAGGGTTCTACGACTTCTCAATTTTGTGGGCTCCCAGATCGAAAGCAACAATGTCTTCCCGATTTCTCGATAAAGAAATACTACAGTCAAAGGGGCCTCCACTGAGTGAGAGATCTCATGTCTCCTTTTTTGGAATTACTCCCTCAAAGTTAACATGACTATACCGCTTGTCATATCTTAAGTTTTCCCAAGTCCGGATATATGACTTATAAGATATCACCAAGCACCCTAAAAACTAGAAAATCCCATACATACATATACACAATAAATAATATACAACAAATAATATCACATACACAAATAAACAAAGATAGACTCAACCCACTTAGAGATTTATTAATTCCCCAGTGAAGTTTCCATTTTTCAGTAGCGGTTGAAATGTTGAAACTAAGCCATTGGAATGACTTAACTCATAAAGATCAAATAAAAATCGCCACCGCACTTTATTATTTCTAAAGGAAATCGGAAAAGAGCGAATAAAACCAAAAAAAGAGGGGAGAATCTAGGTACAGGGGTTGGTTATGCAAATGGAAAGTATTATCACCTTAGACATCTAAGGGATACTCCGCAGGAACCTCTTTGAAAATCTGTGTATTTTGGCTATAAAAGGTGTATACAAAATAAGATGGTGGAGATGAGAAAAGAAGTATTGTCTTTACAATTTTTCACCCGCCGCAGTTGTGAACCTTAAGTGCCTACATACCACCTTTTATGCAATAGGAGATCAAGGTTGTGATACGGTGGCAGAACTGACTGTTATACTGGTTTTGCATTTTGTATTCGCAAATTTCGCGGTAAGCAAGAGTCGCCACCGACTTTTATTTCATCCAACTAAGGAAAAGGAAAAAGAAAAGAAAAAACCTTTTTCGAGAATATTTCTAAGTACGGGGGGTAGATTATAGAAAGGGAAGGTGTTAACACCCTTTTTATCTGTGGTTTTCCACGGGCTCTTAGGTACTTGCTCATTTTTTAAATTGCTTGTGCGTGCTTGTTTTGAAAAGGTTTTACTTCGTGATGACTCTTGTATCATCCTCAAGAGTGTGATGAAGTTTGTTTCAAAAATTATTTTGAAAAGTGTTGGTGTGGAAAAAAAATTTGTTTGAGCAAGTACCTAGGAACTAATATACCTACTCGAAAAAAGTCTGTTCGTTTTCCTTTAGACAGCGCTATCCTATTATTAAGGAATAGGTAGCACCGTCATTGGAGTTTTAAAGAGACGTTCGAAGGGATGAAATGGTCACTGAAGGCAACAAGTAAGGATACCTTAGCATTTTGAAGGGACTATCATCATAAGATCAATTCGTAGGAAACTCGAGGGACAAGTAGGGACTATGATCTTTACGACGACTTTGAATCGCGGGTCATTGCTAAGGTATCCCTACATTTGAGGGACACGACCATTATTTCCAAGGCAACCAAGTGAGGCAAACCCTAGGAGTGCAAGTGTGCAAAAGTGTTTGGTTTCCGTTATTTATCTTGTAATTTAGTGATATAGGATTGATTCATTAGTCATACGCGCCTAAGTTACTAACAGTTATATACAAGCATGCAGAATATAAAAGCGAGAAGGTAAAGGTCCTACGCTATTACTGGGCTTTTACAGATACATAATTGTCTTGACTGAAAATAAAAATGCAGAATTTTAAACCCTAATTACTATTACAACCTCGAAACAGTTATAATAATAGTAAAAAGATTTAAAATGCGCGCGACAAATTTAAATGCGATAATAATTAAGAGACCTTAAAATCCAATTGAAAAAGTATTTTTGTTATTTTTTTGAGAAAAGATTGAATTATGTACAAATTAAAACCCTAATTTCTAATTAATTTAAATTATAAAAAGGAATTGAATTTGGCCTAATTTTAATTAAACTAATTAATTCAAGAAAATAAAATATTTTATGAAAAAAATATTTTTATGTTTTTTGTGATTTTTTGATTTAATAAAAAAATGATTTTGTTATTTTGTAAAGAAAAAAAAAAGAATTAAGTAAATAATAAAAAGAATAAGAAATAAAATAAAATAAAAAGATTAGAGATGGGCCTGGGGGGGGTGTGAAATCCAAATTGGAGGCGTGTTTGTTGAATTTTTGTTCAGGCCCACTATTCTGAGCCCAAGCGTCAGATCCAGTGTGCCGGTCTCCTGATGATCCATGGTATGACTGCGCATATGGGACGTTGGATCTGGATGTGATGAGATCTGATGATGATGGTGTGAAGTTATATGGTGGACATCTGAGTATGAGGCGCACCGGATCTGAAAAGAATTATTCAGAAAACAAGAAAATGCCTGGACCTGGGATCGAACCCAGGTCCTCTCCTTTACACACACGCTTCGTTTCCAGCTACGCTAGGATGTTCATTTGTTAACATAATAACAATAATATATTTTATGTGAAACCAAGTGAATAATTGAAAAGAAAAGAAAAAACGCGCGCTTATTCAAAAACTCCAATGTGGTTACGCCATCTATTCATCTTCTTCCTGGAACCGTCGATTTAGGTAACAACTTTTTACCTACAGACAAATGTTTCTAGCTATAACCCCGTATCATTCAAAAATCAAATACAAGAGGTATAAATTTCAATGGAGACCATGAATCAACTGGGCTTGAAGCCCTGAATGTCATGGTACTCATATCCAGCCCTAATTTCGCATGTACTAAAAGACCCTAAAACGGAGCTTGAAACCCTAGAAATGACATCTTTTGATTCCTGCACTTAAAACCAAATGAAAGCATCCCAACACATTGAAAACATGATAACAAGCATGAATGTATACTTAGAACATGTTGATAATTCCAGAATCAATGAAAATGATTTTAAAAAAAAGATGCAAACTGTGACTGTTAGTAAGTGTGACTCTTGATGCTTTGAGGCTTGGGAATGAGTGGGATAGCTTCATAAATCACCCTAGTATGTGATTTGATCCTTCAAATGGCTTGAATTGGCCTGTGGAAAGAGATATCACCTGCACTTTTTTACCAAAAATTTGGAATTTGTTTCTTGCTTTTTGAGGCAGCTGCGCGTATGAATCTTCTCTTTTAGGGTTCACAATGATCTTGTATATGTATAGAATCAAATTAGGTCATTTGTTTTGGCAAGAATCCAAGATATGAATGTGTTTTCAATTTTCTTCCATTCTTTCCAATTATGGAGATTCTCTTCTTTCATGGCATGGCACGATCTTGCTTGGCTATTGACAGCACATGAGATCTTCATTCAATGCAAAAAATATCCCAAAAACAAATTATGTGATTTGTTTTGATTTTATTTGATTTTTTTTCAATTTTAAATGAATTAAATCACAATAAATCAAATAAATAAGTGTATGAGGCATGGAGTGGTTCATGGGTCGTGGACCATGTTAGGAACAAGCTCCAAACTTGAAAATATAGGCCCATGTGGAAAAAATGCAATTTTGGGCACATTTGACTTTTAGCAATTTTGCAAAAATGGTCAACTTTGACAATGTATATCTCTTCAAATTTTAACCCTACAGAGGTGTTCTTGGATTGTTTAGAAATCTTAGGATGTCCCCTAAAAATACCTTTTGGTCTCATCTCAATTGGGTCTTCCATGTTCATGTAAGAAGCTTTGACCCAAAAGGTGTTTTTGTTGACTTTTCAAAAGGACCTATAATGTAGAAATTCATATCTTTTGATGAGTACATATTTTGAACTTGAGGGATGAAGATGAGTTGTAGGGAATTGCACCCTCTTCAAAATGAGCCTTGGATGGAAAATTTATGATAAAGTATGAAGAAGTTATGCTTGGTCAAAGTTTGGTTGACTTTTCCTAAGAAACCCTAATTTAGCAACTTTTGAGTTTCGATGAATTAGGAGCATTCCTTGTTAGAAGCCTTGATCATTCGCTTTTGATACGTATGACCATGATAGATAGCGGTAAGTCTCTTTTCATCAATTTGATTTAACTGATTAAGTCGGGTTCAGATCCAGTCGTCTTTATTCAAACCCGCATCCTTCATGATCCTAAGAGAAGGTATCTGGACTTCGATGGGTAGGACCGCCTTCATGCCATATACCAGAGAGTAGGGTGTTACCCATGTCGACGTACATGCTGAGGTACGGTATCCATGAAGAGAAAATGGTAACATCTCATGCCAGTCTTTGTATGTCACCGTTATCTTCTGTACAATCTTCTTGATGTTTTTGTTAGTTGCTACAACAACGCCATTCATGTTTTCCGGTAGGGAGAAGAATTATGATGTTGTATCTTGAACTGTTTATAGAGCTCGGTGATCATTGTGTTGTTGAGATTCGTATCATTGTCAGTAATAATTCTCTCTGGCACACCATATCGACAAATCAGATTATGTCGGATAAACCGCGCCACGACGTTCTTGGTTACTGTAGCAAAAGAAGCTGCCTCAACCCACTTCATGAAATAATCAATGGCTACTAGGATGAAGTGATGCCCATTGGAGGCGGTGGGCCTGATTTCTTCGATCATGTCAATGCCCCACATTACAAAGGGCCATGGAGCTGTCAAGACGTTTAAGGGGACCGGAGGCACATGCACCTTATCAGCGTAGATTTGGCACTTATGATAAGTTCGAGAGTGCTGATAACAACCGGCTTCCATAGTGGACCAGTAATATCCTTCCTGTAGGATCTTCTTAGCCATGGTATGTCCACTAGAATGGGTTCAGAAGGTGCCTTCATGTAGATCAGTCATGATCCTCTCTGCTTCGCTCATGTCTACACACCATAGTAGTGTGGAGTCATGGTTGTGTTTATAGAGGATTCCATTACTGAGGAAGAACTTTGCAGCGAACCTTCTCAGAAACTTCTTATCATTGACAGATGCCCCTTCAAGATACTCTTGAGTCTCAAGATACCTCTTGACTTTGTGAAACCAGGGTTTGTCTGCCACTTCTTCAGTATCGATTTCACAGCAGTGTGATGGTTCATCCAACCTCTAATGGTGATTTGGGGAGCTTCATTGTCCCACCTAACTTTGAACATAGAAGACATGGTAGCTAGCGCGTCCGCTAACTGGTTCTCCTCTCGTGGGAAATGTTCAAAAGTTACCTCCTCAAAGTGTGGGAGCAATGTCAACACCTACTCTTTGTATGGGATGAGATTCAGATGCTTCGTATCTCATTCACCTTTGATCTGACTTATTACCAAAGCTGAATCCCCGAAAACATCCAAGAATTTGATCCTGAGGTCAATAGCAGCCTTGAGTCCCATGATACAAGCTTTATACTCCGCCATGTTGTTAGTGAAGTTGAAACATAGTCGGGCGGTGAATGGAGTATGACAGCCCTCAGGAGATATGATTACAATGCCGATGCCATTACCCAGTGCGTTCGAAGCTCCATCAAAAAACATAGTCCATTGGGATCCCTCCTCGGGTCCTTCATCCGGTCCAGGTTCTTCATAGTCAGTCACCAGTATAATATTCTCATCTGGGAACTCAAAATTCATGGACTGGTAGTCATCCACAGCTTGATGAGCCAAATGATCAGCCAAAACACTCCCCTTGATTGCTTCTTGGGTTGTATATTGTATGTCGTATTCAATTAAGATCATTTTCCATCTTTCTATTCTTCCGGAAAGGGCGGGTTTCTCGAAGATGTATTTGATCGGATCCATCTTAGATATCAACAAAGTAGTGTGGGTCAGCATGTACTGTCTTAGTCGGCGAGCAGCCCATGCCAAAGCGCAACAAGTTTTCTCGAGCAGTGAGTATCGTGTCTCATGGTCGGTAAACTTTTTGCTAAGGTAGTATATTGCATTCTCTTTTCAACCAGACTCGTCATGCTGCCCCAACACACACCCCATTGAATTGTCTAGCACTGTCAAGTATAATATCAAAGGTCTTCCTTCAACCGGAGGCATCAAAATTGGTGGTTCTTGAAGGTATTCTTTGATTCTTTCGAAAGCAGTCTGACATTCATCATTCCACTTTACCACCTGATCTTTCTTCAGAAGCTTGAAGATGGGCTCACAGGTAGCAGTCAGATGCGAAATAAACCTGGCGATATAATTCAAGCGTCCCAAGAAACCTCTAACTTCCTTCTCTATATGGGGAGCCAGCAGCCTTTAACTTTGCAGGATCTACTTGGATGCCTTTGTCGCTGACGATGAAACCCAAAAGTTTACCGGATCTTACCCCGAAGGTGCACTTGTTCAGATTCAACCTCAGTTTGTATACCTTCAACCTGTCGAACAAATTTTGGAGATGATAAAGGTGCTCTTCCTTAGTCTGAGACCTGGCTATCATGTCATCAACATAAACTTTGATCTCATGGTGAATCATATCATGGAACAAAGCGAATATGGCGCGCTGATAAGTTTCCCCAGCATTCTTCAACCCAAAAGGCATTACCTTGTAGCAGAAGGTGCCCCCCTGTGTGACGAAGGTTGTCTTCTCCATGTCTTCAAGAGCCATCTTGATCTGGTTGTAGCCAGAGAAACCATCCATGAAGGAGAAGATTTTTTGTTGCACGGTGTTGTCAACCAGAACATCAATGTGAGGAAGAGGGAAGTTATCCTTGGGGCTTTCCCTGTTCAGATCTCTATAATCCACACACATTCGCACCTTACCGTCCTTCTTAGGTACCGGAACGACGTTAGCAACCCACTGTGGATAAGAAGTAACAGCTAAGAATCATGCATCGAACTGCCTCATGACCTCTGCCTTGATCTTCTCTGACATTTCAGGGCGCGTACGACGAACCTTCTGTTTAACCAGAGGACAATATTCTTTGGTCGGCAGACGATGAACCACAATATCAGTATCTAAACCCGGCATGTCTTCGTATGACCAGGCGAAGATTTCAATGTAGTCGTGCAACATTTGTATCAACCGCTGTTTGATCTTAACTTCCAAATTTGCACCAATCTTGACCTCCTTTCTGTCTATCTCCGTGCCCAAGTTTATCGTCTCAACCGGCTCTTCATGAGGCTGTATAGCCCTTTCTTCCTGCTGTAATAGTCTAGCAAGTTCTCCCGGCACCTCACAATCATCCCCACCTTTGTCTTCGGCTTGGTTGATCGAATTTTCGAAGTCATAACTGGCAATAACAGAGCTATTATCAATAGGATCCATAGTGGATATGGATCTGCAGTATGATACGTGAGTGTGTGTAAGAGCACAGCTGTTTTGATGAAGTAAAAACAGAAAATAAAAACAGATAACGCAAAATTTATATGCAAGAAACGTCCAATCCTTTATTAATGATATATGAAATGACAAATAATAGCCCTCACAAGCAAATCCAATGTGCCTCAGGCAAGGCACAAGGCCGTAGAGTTTTAAATTGTTTATTACAAATCTCAAAACAAGTAAGACAATTATAGCGGAATAAAGGAAATTGGTATAAAGTCCCTAGCTGTCCAGTTATCCGGTCCACCGTTGGTAGTTGGGTAGATCCAGCTGTCAATGTCTGAGTCTTCCTCACTGCCTTCAATGGAATTAATTCCCCGATTGCTGATGCATAGGGGAGGTCCTCCAGCCCGAGCTCGTCGAACAACCCTTTGAGCTTCTGAAGTAAAGCCCAAACCACGCTTGTCAGTTTTATGAGTAAAATCAGGGAGCTGTCCCCAGTTGGTACACCCACCTTTTTCAACCACTACTCTAGCGCCTTTGAGGGAAGCCATCTTCAAAGGAGGTTTGTTGGTAGTAGTTTCAGCCGATGCCAGGATCTGAGGAACCTCTTCAAAATTCTGACAAGGAGTCTCTATGAATTCCCCATCCATCTCTACATACCTGAAAGAATTGTGGTGGCTCACCATATACTCCTCCTCAATATGCACAGTGACAATCTTTCCTCTTGTTGGATACTTCAGCATTTGGTGCAGTGTAGAAGTAACTGCCCCAACTTCATGGATCCAAGGACGAATCAACAAACAACAGTATGACGGTCGGATGTCCATTACATAGAAAGTGGACTCAAAAGTCAGGGAACCTACTTTGACGGGGATGTCTACCTCCCCATGCACCATTCTCTTTGACCCATCAAAAGCCCTCACCATAACGTTACTAGACTTTAAGGTCAAACCCTCACAGTCCAACCGATCCAACGCCTTCTTAGGCAGGACATTCAGCGAAGACCCAATATCTACCAGCACATAAGCCATAGTGGTGTCCCTGCACTCAATCGAGACATGCAGAGCATCATTATGCTTCCTCCTTTTCGGTGTCAGGTCCACGTCTGAAAAACCCAGCCCATTGTCAGCAATCAGGCTAGCCACACAATCTTTGAATTGATTAGCCGAGGTCTCCTGCAGCACATGTGTAGTCTTGAGGAATGCAATCAAATCCTTCGCATGGGCTTCAGAACACAACAACAGAGACAACATGGATTGCTTCGAGGCTTCCACGACAATTTTTCTAGGTGCCTCCATCCGGGAAAACTCACCTATAACTTCTTTGCCGCGGATTCCAGACAATTCGCCGGCGGGGGTAATAATTGTAGTAAGAATAGGAGTAGTAGTGGATGTACTAGCAGGAATAGCAGATGGAATGACAATAGGCCTGTTGACAGTCTTAGGGGAAATATCGGGAGAGAAGACCCTTCCACTTCGGGTAACCTTGCTTGTCCTGACAATGTTACCAATATCAGGATCAGCCTCTTCATTTTTCAGATCTTGTTTGATGCCATGATAGTACAAATCGGCACCATAATGCCAGGGGACAACTTTGTCTGAGGCATAAGGGACAGGACCAGGAACATTGATTATTAGCGGAGCGATTCTTGGAGCAGATGTAATCCTAACAGGTCTTCTCGAGGAGACCTTGGAAGGATTGGCAGAAATGGTTATAATGGCAATGTCTTCAGATGGACAACAGGAACCAAAGTTTTCTCAAACAAAATTTCTTTGTTGTCCATCAGGCGTTGAACACCTGACTTCAGCAAATGGCAACCAGAAGGCAAAAATGAACACATGTGGCAACCTTCACCACAACCCGAAAATAAACCGGCTAACAGCAAATTCTTCTTCACAGTCAAGAGAGGATTAGAAACTTCATCCACCAAGGTCACAAACAAGTCGGTATCAACAACATTAATTCCACGACCGTGCTTAGGCATGGGAGCAGTTATGACATTGGGCTTTTCCGGAGCATCAAACTCAATTTCCTTGGCTTCGATCAGATCTTGCACCTTATTTATTAGAGCCCAACAATCATTGGTGTCGTGGCCAGGACTCTCAGAATGATAGGCACACCGAGCGTTTAGATTATATATGGGAGATGTGGTATTCGGATTCTTGGGAGCCTCTTTCAAGGCCGCCAAGTTGGATCTCAGCAGATGAGGTAGAACTTCAGCCAACGTCATATTGATTCGGGTAAACTGCCGTTGTGGCCTTTCCACCCTTGGTTGATTGTTGAGCGGTTGCAGGCCTAGGTATCATTACAGCACTTACTGTCTGACAATGTTCAGCTCTGTTTTGGCCCCTCGGGCTGTAGATGGCACTGGCTTCTTTCTTACCAGCAAAAGGCTTCTTTATCGAACTTGAAGAAGCATCCTTCTGTATCTTACTGCTCCGAATCCCAGCTTCTACTCTCTCTCCAATCAAGATCAGCTCGGTGAAACCAGTTGACGAGCTGCCGATCAAATGATTAAAGAATGGACCAGATAGCGTCCCCAGAAACATATCAACTAACTCCCTATCAGACAACGGGGGTTGGACTCTTCCAAACAAGTCTCTCCACTTCTGTGCATAGTTCTTAAATCCTTCACTCGCCCACATGGAAATACTCTGGAGTTGAGTACGAGTAGGAACAAGGTCGGCGTTGTATTGATACTGCTTATAGAAATCAGCATCCAGATCTTCCCAATTTCGGACATTGGCTCTTTCCAATTGGTAGAACCATTCAAGCTGAGTCACTGATAGACTATCTTGAAAGAAATGAACCCACAAATTTCTATCAGCAGTGTGGGGCTGGATCTTTCTGACATAAGAGCGGAGATGGAGTTTTGGGCAGGACACCCCATCATACTTTGCAAAAAATAGAGCTTTGAACTTCTACGAGATGACCACTCCCGACACCAATCCCAATGCTTCGAAATCTAGCCCAGGTATCCTCTAGACTTCCATAGCACTCAAGCGATCTTCCAACTTCTTGTATCTATCCTCAGTGGGAGGATACTACTCATCATTGTAGTCGGTATCATTGTACGAAACTTCAGGACTGGGAACCTTCTCCCTTGTCTCTTCTTCTTAATTCTCCCCTTCCTTGGATGAAGATGTCAGATCGACTTGTTGCTTCAATGGCCCTCTAAACCTTCTGCCCATATTCAGAATACCGACATCCTTCTTCTTTTTCTTTTTCTCTTTCAGGATGAGGGCTTTCAGATCCTCCTGCCCTTTTTCCAGATTTATGAACATTTACTGGAACTGGGAGTTTTGTGCCTGAAGGTCCTTGATGCTTTGTTCGGAAGACACTTATGCTAAAATAAACAACTAACAAGATGATAAACCTGTAATGGTACCTGTACATGCAATGTTATGAATGGGATGTGCATGCAATGATTTCAAAGACTTTGGGAAATTTAAATTTGAGAACCAAAATGAAACAAAGATTTTATTAGTTGAATTCAAAGTTCAAATGCCTTTTAGGCGTTACAATTAAAAACAAATCTAAAACTAGAAAAAAATCAAAATTCCCATGGATGCTTCCTCTTCGTGCCGAGATAGACATTGAGTCCTCTTTCCTCATGGAGCTGCTTTGTGAGCTCTAAAACCTTCCTCTCCTGGGCGTAGAACTGACCCCTGTAAGTATCTCGCTCTTTCTTCAACTAAATCCAAGACCTCTGTAATTCTCCAAGATCAGTGGGCATATCAGGATAGAGAATCGTGTAAGGAATACCTCTTCAGTAGTGGGTTCCATAATCACTGGTAGAACGGCCATATAGGGCATTGTAAGTTTCTGGGCGCGAGCTCGTACCCATTGGAGATAGGGTTCCATGGGAATGGAAGCCTTTGGCCCTAAAGCCTTGGCGCCAGATCTGTTTACCATACCCCAAGCTCGTATGAACCTTCGGCGATACTCTTGAACATCATCCTCATAGTTGAATATAATGCCCTCGATAAGTAACTCATAGGGACCATCTCTTCGAGCGTAACCAAATTGTCGTATAGCTAAACAAGGATTGTAGGTTATACCCCCTCTGATGCCAAGTAGCGGGACATTAGGGTACTCCCCATAGCGATCAATAATAGCAGTGTTTTCCATAGCTCGGGAACACCAGAGAATATCCATGTGAGCGAGTGGCATTATCCTTTGTGGCCAACCCACACCTTCTTCATTCTTTAGTACAGACTTAGGGAGGTGAGAAATAAACCACCTCGACAACAATGGCATGCAGCACATAAGCACCCCTCTTCTCTTCATGGTACGAGTATGGAGAGTGTGCAAAATATCTCCAAGCAAGGTAGGCACAGGGTTGCGAGAGAGGAAGATCTTGATAGCATTCACATCTATGAATGAGTCTAGATTAGGGAATAGTACTAACCCATGGATTAGAAGGGCCAAGACCTCCTCAAAAGCCTGAAAATCCATATCATCCCAAAACAGCTGAGCGTTGTCTATCAGGGACTTGGCTAGAAAACCCTTGACTCCACTTCTTATTTCCCAATTGGATACCACATCGGCCCGTTTCAGATGCAAAGCTGAGGCAATGAATTCTGGCTTAGGAACTTCTTCCAGACCTGTGAAAGGCAACTGTTCAAGAATGGGTATATCCAACAGATGAGAGAATTCTTCCATGGTAGGTACCAACTGATAGTCTGAAAAGGTGAAGCAGTGGTGCTTGGGATCAAAGAACTGAAAGAGTACACTCATCATCTTTTCATCATAGTTTGAAGTAACCATGTTGATAAGTCGACCATGTCTCTTAGTGAATGCAGAAGTTTCGGAAACCTTTGATACTAGCTCTTTGAGTTGGGAAGGTATCTTCACAAAGCTGATTCAGATAGTGTTTCTACGAACGGAGGCCATGATCTGCAAAACAGAACAAAGATAAATTCCCTTGGTCCTTGAAATGGTTAGTGCAATAAGAATGGAAGCTATGTTATGATGCATGATGTCATGATAAATCACAGGTATAACAAACACAAACAAATCACACCAAGTCCCTAGGTTTATAGGCTTGCATGAGGTTAAAGGTAAGTACCCTCTTGAAGTTTAGATGGTTTCAACCTGTCTTAGAAAAGTAACAGGGTTCTAAAGATTCTCAATATCACTGACCATCCTTTATCGGGCATTGTTTCAGCTCAAGCAATCTTTTCTTACGACTGAAATATCTCGAAAGTATGATCTCAATAGTGTAGCATCGAGTATAAACCAATCCCCATCTCTATACCGAGGTCGGATATCTCACTACTTTCTAATGGCCAAGTTTATTTAACTAAGGTTATAAGGTCCGTTAGTGCTTCACGATACCATGCGGTGGCCCCTTATTCTCCTCGTTTCCCCACGAAGGATACCGGTACCAACCAAAGTGCCACACCAACATAGCCATCACTTAAACCATATCGGTCTACGCCGTACAATCTCCATGATCTATTGTTGTTTACCTAAAATATTGCCCCCAGATCCGGGTGTAGGATATATAGTAACCCAAGAAAAACCCTTTAAGAATAAAGAAAACAAACAAGAAAGCAATTTTAAAATGACCTAGATCCTAAGGTAAACCCCACTTTATTAATTTTCCCCAGCAGAGTCGCCAGTTCTGTGATACGGTGGCAGAACCGACTGTTATACTGGTTTTGCATTTTGTATTCGCAAATGTCGCGGTAAGCAAGATTCGCCATCGAATTTTATTTCATCCAACTAAGGAAAAGGAAAAAGAACAGAAAAAACCTTTTTCGAGAATATTTCTAAGTACGAGGGGGTAGATTATAGAAAGGGAAGGTGTTAGCAGCCTTTCTATCCGTGGTTTTCCACAGGCTCTTAGGTACTTGATCATTTTTTAAATTGCTTGTGTGTGCTTGTTTTGAAAAGGTTTTACTTCGTGATGACTCTTGTGTCAGTCCTCAAGAGTGTGACGAAGTTTGTTTCAAAAATTGTTTTGAAAAGTGTTGGTGTGGAAAAAAGTTTTGTTTGAGCAAGTACCTAGGAACTAATCTACCTACTCAAAAAAAGTCTGTTCAGTTTCCTTTAGATAGCACTATCCTATTATTAAGGAATAGATAGCACCATCATTAGAGTTTTAAAGGGACGTTCGAAGGGACGAAATGGTCACTGAAGGCAATAAGTAAGGATACCTTAGCATTTCGAAGGGACTATCGTCATAAGATTAATTCGTAGGCAACTCGAGGGACAAGTAGGGACTATGATCTTTATGACGACTTTGAATCACGAGTCATTGCTAACGTATACCTACATTCGAGGGACACGACCATTATTTCCGAGGCAACCAACTGAGGCAAACCCTAGGAGTGCAAGTGTGCAAAAGTGTTTGATTTCAGTTATTTATCTTGTAATTTAGTGATCTAGGATTGATTCATTAGTCATACACGCCTAAGTTGCTAACAATTATATACAAGCATGCAGAATATAAAAGCGAGAAGGTAAAGGTCCTATGCTATTACAGGGCTTTTGCAGATACATAATTGTTTTGACTGAAAATAAAAATGCGGAATTTTAAACCCTAATTACTATTACAACCTCGAAACAGTTACAATAATAATAAAAAGATTTAAAATGCGCGCGACAAATTTAAATGCGAGAATAATTAAGAGACCTTAAAATCCAATTGAAAAAGTATTTTTGTTATTTTTTTGAGAAAAGGTTGAATTTGTACAAATTAAAACCCTAATTTCTAATTAATTTAAATTATAAAAAGGAATTAAATTTGCCCTAATTTTAATTAAACTAATTAATTCAAGAAAATAAATTATTTTATGAAAAAAAGATTTTTATGTTTTTTGTGATTTTTTGATTTAATAAAAAAATGATTTTGTTATTTTGTAAAGAAAAAAAAAAGAAATAAGTAAATAATAAAAAGAATAAGAAATAAAATAAAATAAAAAGATTAGAGATGGGCCTGGGGGTGTGAAACCCAAATTGGAGGGGTGTTTGTTAAATTTTTGTTCAGGCCCGCTATTCTGAGCCCAACATGTGCCAGATCCAGTGTATCGGTCTCCTGATGATCCATGGTATGACTGCGCATATGGGACGTTGGATCTGGATGTGATGAGATCTGATGATGAAGGTGTGAAGTTGTATGGTGGACATCTGAGTATGAGGCGCACCAAATCTGAAAAGAATTATTCAGAAAATAAGAAAAATGCCTGGACCTGGGATCGAACCCACGTCCTCTCCTTTACACACACGCTTCGTTGCCAGCTGCGCTAGGATATTCATTTGTTAACATAATAACAATAATATATTTTATGTGAAACCAAGTGAATAACTGAAAATAAAAGAAAAAACGCGCGCTTATTCAAAAACTCCAATGGGGTTACGCCATCTATTCATCTTCTTCTTGGAACCGTCGTTTTATGTAACGACTTTTTACCTACAGAAAAATGTTTGTAGCTATAACCCTGTGTCATTCAAAAATCAAATACAAGAGGTATAAATTTCAATGGAGACCATGAATCAACTGGGCTTGAAGCCCTGAACGTCATGGTACTCATATCCAACCTTAATTCGCCTATACTAAAAGACCCTAAAACGGAGCTTGAAACCCTTGGAATGGCATATTTTGATTCCTGCACTTAAAACCAAATCAAAGCATCCCAACACATTGAAAACATGATAACAAGCATGAATGTATACTTAGAACATGTTGATAATGCCAGAATCAGTGAAAACGATTTTAAAAAAAGATGTAAACCGTGCCCGTTAGTAAGTGTGACTCTTGATGCTTTGAGGCTTGGGAATAAGTGGGATAGCTTCAGAAATCACCCTAGTATGTAATTTTATCCTTCAAACGACTTGAATTGGCCTGTGGAAAGAGATAGCACAGTCGATTCTCAAGCATTTGAGCAGTTGACTGAGCAAACTTCTTGTGCAAGGCTTGAAATTTGATATGGAGGGTCTTGAGGACATATTAGGACCACGGAAATCATTTGGGACATTTGGAACTCAAACATATTGATAGAAATGGAAGCCCTAGTTTAAGGCTCATTGTCTTAGGAGGAGGATTTGTCTGGTCAATCCTTAAACATCCTTGGGCAAATTGAGGACCTCAATGAGCATGTGTTGAGTAAAATGAGAGGGTAAATTTTGGGGTGCAACAAGGGTACTCATTGTCCACCTCAACAAATTTGAAATACACGTGTGTTGATTAATCTTAAGAGAATAGACATCATCGTCATATCTGAGTAGAAAACATACTTACTACCCACGATTATGAGAAAGGATAATTTGAAACATCTCAAAGTGGATGATATAGCTTGGATTTTAAAATCAACAAAGCTTCAGTCAACACCCAAGTGGAAAATATCTGAATTCACTACATATCATAGAAGTATAATAGCTCGCATCACTACAAGAATCGACAAAAGTCTAATCTTTTGAGAAAAGTTTAAAAGTAAAAAGCCAAAGTGGAAAAATGGTTTAAATGAAGTTAATGACTTTTAGTCTTGAAAAAATGATGTCAAAGCATGATTAAATTGATTAAAGTTTGATTTAAGAAAAGATTTTTGAAAATGCATGGACCTAAGTCCAAGTTTATTATGAAAGTGGTTCAAGTTAGAAAAAGAAAGAAGAACTTTGAAAATGAGGGAGAATATTTTTGAAAATAAAGAAGGTTGGAGGAGATGAAGGAAATATCCTAAAGCACAAGGTAAAGGCCAAGGAAAAGAACGATCTAACCAACAAGAAGCTGACATTTGACATAAAAAAGTCAATGTAGAATTCCTATCCTTTGGATTAAAAGCAAGCAAGCAAAAATACTAAACCTATGAGGAACACCAAGATTCAGATAAATTAAGTCTTCACGAAAATTGGGCAGAGTAACAGCTGTATACCGAGGAACTCTCAATCACAGACAAAGCATAAAATCAGAATAACTTGCACACAAAGAAAATTAACCCAACACCTTGGAATAAACCCCAAGAACTTTAGACAGAATAACAACAGAACAACAAGGTCCTCAAGTATCAAGGTTTCTAATCCTAAGTCCGAGAGATCCACAAATCCGTAATGCCAAGGATAGTAACCAAATAGTACAAGTAACCTTAAAGCTTTTAATGTTCAAGTTGATTATTAAGTGTCTCAAAAGAAAATAAACGCTCAAATGAGCAAAGATAAAATGACATAAAGATAAATGCTCAAGTGAAATAAAGGAAAATGGCATGAGATGTAAATGATAAAATAAATGGTACATAAAAATAAAGGCACAAAATAAAGGTATAAAGTAAATTTAATTGTTAGTGAATTAGAAGTTAAAAGGTTAGTTGAATGACCATCTTGAAGCTTTCTTTTAAAAACTAATTAGAAGATTGATAAAATCAAAGCTTCTCAACAACAAGTATCATTTGCTTTTTGTCAAGTATATCATTCAATTCAAGTGCTCAAGGAAATCACATATGATCATTGATGTTAAAATGATTCACTTAGACCAAAATTCATGAAGTTCATTAGAGGATTAATAGAATCAAAGTCTCCTAAAAATGAACTTCAAAGTTATTAGACCCAAGGTTTCAAATTTAACATACTTGGGCTTGCAAACATAGGTTTGGGCCACGAATGATAATTTTTCAAATCAGGACAAATTTAGCGCTAAGTTAAGCAATCGTAAGTGGACTTATGTAGAAGTCACACCTATTTTGAGGTCAATCAATAACAATCTATATACTAAACATGTTAGAGAAATGATATGTAGATCCTTCTCAAAAAACATGTTGCACAAGTAAAAACAAGAAAGGGATAAGAGAAGAGGGGGGGGGGGAATAATAGTATAACCAATGTATCAGATGAAATTAGGGTTTCAAATATCACCAACATCATTCATCCATTTTGGTGAGTTTGGTTTCTCAACCTATCAACACCCAAGATCCAATGAGGTAGAGGAACTTGTCTCAAAATAACACTCAAGTGTCTCCAAATCAAGACCAATAAAAAATAATAAAATATATTTAATATAAAACAAAATTTAAATGATTTAAAGAGGAAATAATTGGTAAAATATACAAAATATATTAAAGTACCAAATAAAAATTCTAAAAAAATATCAGAAGTTAAACATGAGTCAACAAGTGTTGACAAATTTTTTTAGAATTTTTTAAAGTCAAAAACTATGTTTAAAATATAAATAAATAAGCAAAATAAACCAAAATTTGTAAAAAATAGTAAAATAAAAAATAAAAATAAAATGAGGTCACTAATGTTTGTCAAGAGGTCATTGATTCTTTCCATAATTTTTTCATAATTTAAAATGATCAAAAAGTATTTTTTAAACAATTAAAACAAGTCAAATAAAGTGAAATATCATAAAAAATACCAAATCAAAAAAAAAATTATGAAAAAAAAATAAAAAAACCAGAAAGAGAAAAATCAAAAGTATTTTTGATAATTTTTTCACAATTTTAGAAGTTGAAATGAATTTTTTATGAATTTTTAAAGTTTAAAACAATTAAAACAAAAATAAAATAATAAAATAATAAACTAAAAAAAATATGGACCATTTGATCTTTGTCAAAATGCGTTAGTAAGCAGATCTGATGGATATGACGCGTTGTGCATGTTATCGTCATCCATGAATTTCACACTGGATCATCAGTTTAAAAAAAATAAAATATAAAACAAGAAAAAATATGGAGCATTGGATCTAAAGGTATTTTAAAACACACTGGCAATTTGAATGAACCAAAGGTGTGGACACACTGTGAGACAGAGTCAATGCGCGCGTTTAAAACACAAAATAGTCAAGCCAATCGAATTAAAACAATTGGCCAAGGTTCAATAGTTTAAGAACGACACGTAGGTCATCTCCAACCTCCAACCACCTACGAATAGAGATTTTGTGAGATTATTCAAACGGAAACATTAGAACTCACAGCGGTATCATTAAATTTGTCTCATCTAGACGATTCTAACCAACCCATCGTGAAAAATTTATTTAAAGTGTAGTTCACTCGATTTGGAAAAAAACCAGAGAGTTTTTAAAATTTTGAATTTGAAAACAGATACATCAAATGCATCAATCACCCAAAATTAAACCATCAGCAAGCATCAATGAACATCATAGACCATTCCAGTAATTTGAGTTAGAAGAATTGATGCCAATTCTTACCTGAATGAAGTCCACTAAAATTGCTCTGAAACTTGACTAGGCTAGCACGATTTAGAGCACTTCAAGGCTTGGTTCTTCTTCTGTTAGCTTCAGTGAAGTTCAAGGATGAAGAATGAAAAATGAAATTGGATTGAAAAATAAGGAAATAGTGAATTCGAAAACTCATAATTGTGAGCTATGAAGAGAGTTTGGCAGAGTGATTTTGGCTATTAAAGCTTGATAAAATGAATGGAATAACATCCTCTATTTATAGGGAAGTGAATGATGATGAGAAATGAGAGGTATTGTGAGCAAATCATGCAAGCCAAGCCAACTGTGATCATTCTAAGTGCAATTCTTATCAAAATGAATTTGGACAATTAGTTAAACATGTTTAATAACTAAACTTTAAGTAATTCGACCTGTAATCCAAGTTTACTCATGGTAAAAATTTTGACTCGTAGCAAAAAATAGATTCCATGGAGCCAACTTCAACAATGCATAACTCACTACTCAGGGACCTTTATGATGCAATCTTTGATTCTTTAGAAAGCTGACTAATCAATCTTGACAATATGCTTTGAAATTTTTCATTTGGATGTTTGAGAAAAAAGTTATTCAACTTTGAAATCAAGAAAAACACATATATTTTTGTACTTAGAAATATTTCTAAGTGTTGAGCTTCAAAATGACCTATAATGTTCTTCAGAATTACATGTCGTTCCATTCACAATTAGCTCTTGATCCTTAAAGATGAAATGAATTAGACCTCTTGAATTGAATTATTGAATTGAGATCACTAAATAATCATAAAAATTGAAAGAGTTATAATCTTTGGAAGATGATGAACAAATTTGGGGAAATTCACAAAAGACCTATAATCTTTTCAATTCTTAAACAACTTTCCAAGCAATTTCAAGTCTGGCATATTGAACCAAAGTTTTAGTAGTGTTGTACCCCAAAATTTTACCTCCCATTATTCAAGACAACTTATTTCAATAGGTCTCCCCATGCTCCAAGGGTTCTCATTTGCTCAAGACTACTTAAGGATTGACCAGACAAACTCTCCTCCTAAGCAGTTGACCTACAACTAGGGTTTTGCTTCTCTCAAGGAAAATTGGACTTCTAATGCCTCAAGTGGATTTCATGGTTTCTCACATGTCTCAAAGAATCCTCATGCCAAATTTCAAGCCTTGCAGCATAAGTTTGCCCAGTCAATTATTCAGATGATTCAAAATCAACTATATTGGACAAAAAGTAAACAATTTACAGTCAAACTTCAAAGGTCTTGGTCAACGTCAACATTTTAAAGTCACATTCATTATTTGATCAAGGTTTGATCATGATTCATCAAGAAAACTCAAGATTCATCAAAAGTCAAAAGTTACTAAATTGGGGTTTTCTTAAGGAGAAGTCAACTAAACTTTGACCAATCATAACTTTCACATACCTCATAAAATATTTCTCAACCAAAGCTCATTTTGAAGGAAATTCAATTCTCTATAACTTTGTCTCTCTAAGCTCAAGGCTAAAAAATGCTTCATTTGAGAGATATGGGCCAAAACATTACATGTCATTTTAAAAGTCAACAAAAAGACACTTTTTGTCAAAGCAATTTACACCAAGATAAAGATTTCAAATGAAAAAATGACCAACATAAATATTGTAGGGAACATCTCGAGGTTTCCAAAAAAAGTCCAAGATCACCTTCATATGGCAAAAGTTGAGAGAGTTATGATTGGTGAAAGTTGGGTAGTTTTGAGAAAATGCATGAAATCCAAATTAAGAAAATTTGATTTGTTAGGCTAATGGGCCCATCTTTTAAGGTCCAGATGTGTTCTTGACCTCATAATAGACCTCTAAATCCATTCATGCATCATTTTAATTTTTATTTCATTTATTTTGATTTTTTATTTATTTAAATTCAAAATTAAATCAAATAAATATTAAGTGAATGTATAAGGCATAAAAGGCTTTTGATTCAAATCTTTTGGAGGCCCCAAGAGCATGAAAAACCCGTGTGAACTTATTCTTGAAACAAATCTTCATGCTTTTGTCATATTTCAATCTATTTTCTAACAAAATCAAAAGATTTGTTTTATATGATGTCCAAGCCCATCTCTTAACCTAATCTCTTCTCCTATATATACTCTTCATATTCTGAAAAAGAGAGGACACAAAAAGCCGCTCAAGAATACCTTCTCAAAATCTCAAATTTTGTCAAACTAGGGAAAATTCAAAATCAAAGATCCAACATTCCTTAAGCCAAACCATCCATTCAAATCGATCCCTGAGGTATCATAAAGCAAGTTTTGATCATTCTCGATGATCAAAAGTGCCTAAAACAAGTATTCCAAGCATGTCCAGTTTTGCATATTTCATGAAATTCATATTTTGATTTTTGCGATGCTTTGACTTGAACTAACATTTGCAATGTGTTCCTGAGACAAATTAGTGCAGGTTTGATCCCTTGCATGAGGCCCATGATACTAGAATAGCCCATCATCGTTATTGAAGCGATTTATATTATTTTCATCACATCTCATTGTACAAGACGAATTAGCCAAAAATAACACCGCCATTGGATTCATAACGGTCGATTTAAGGGGATAGGGCCCTTCTTAATCTATAACATTTTCTATTTTTTCAGGTTGGAAAAAGAGCTCACTGGAGAAGACGACTGGAGCTAGGGCTCTGGCGCCTCTCCGGTCCACTTGGTTTATAATATATTTATTCATTTCAATTATATAACCGGGTGAGAGCTGTGATACAGTGGAAGAACCGACTGTTAATACTGGCTTGCATTTTTTATACACAAATGTTGCGGTAAGCAAGAGTCACCATCGAATTTTCTTTTATCCAACAAAGGAAAGGGTGAAAAGAACAGAAAACGACCTTTTTCGAGATTTTTTGAGTAAGGGGTAGATTATGGAAACAGAAGGTGTTAGCACCCTTTCCATCCGTGGTTTTCCACAGGCTCTTAGGTACTTGCTCATTTTGAAAATTGTTTGTGTTTGTGTGTTTTGAAAGATTTTTGTTTGCTTTATGGTAACTCTTGTGTCAGTCCTCAAGAGTGTGATAAAGCGTTTTTGAAAAGTGTGTAAGTGTGAAAACTTAGGTTTGAGCAAGTACTTAAGAGTCATCTACCTACGCGAAAAAGGACGTTCTTTTCCTTCTTTCCTTTAGATAGTGCTATCCTACTATTAATGAGTAGGTAGCCCTATCGTCGAATGTTAAGGGAATATCCAAAGGGACAATATGGTCATTGAAGGCAACATGTAAGGATATCTTAGCGTTCGAAGGGACTGTCATCATATAGGCAACATCGAGGGAAAAGATCATTTCTCGTAGGCAACTCGAGGGACATTAAGGGACCATGATCTTTTATGATGATTTTTATACCGAGGGTATTTGCTAAGATATCCTTATGTTCGAGGGACATGACCATTAATCTGAGGCAACCAAGTGAGGAGTACCCTAAGGGAGCAAGTGTGCAATAGTGCTTTTTTCAGATATTTGTCTTGAGATTAGTGATCTAATGGTTAATTGATTAATCTTGTCATGAAAGCCTAAGTTACTAACAATTATATACAAGAATATAAGAATATAAAGAGCGAGAAATAAAAGCTCCTACGCTATTACAGGGCTTTGGTGTAGATACATAAAAAAAGTGCAAGAAAATAAAGTGCGGAATTTTAAATCTAGATTATTACATCCCATAATCAGTTACATTATTATATAAAATACGAGAATAAAAATAATGCGCGCGAAATGAAATATTACGTCTAAAAAATCCTAAGAATGAAAGTCTTTTTTTGGTTTAAATTTTATTTAGGAAAATACTTAAAATGAACATCCTAAAGTCTATTTAAAAAAATAAAAATTAATTAAGAAATAGTCTAAGTTCTTTTTTTGTTTAGTTTTTATTATGAAAAGAAAATAATTAAGCCTAAATTAAATCCTAAGTTCTTAATTCAATTTTAAATTAAAGAAAAAAAATGGTTAAAATAGTTATTAATTAATTCAAGAAATTAATTATTTAAAAAAAAATCTGATCCTAATTTTTTATGATTTTTTTATGACTTGTTAAAAAATGATATTTGAAAAAAAAAACAATAAACAAAATAAAACAAAAATGAGAAGAAAAAAAAGGGGCCTGGTCATCAAAAATAAAATGGGGGGTGTTGTTATAAAAAACGCTAGCCCAAATCAAAAACTGTGTTGGAATTTATTGAGGAGCGCCTTTGATGGCTCATGGTGCACCTGCATGTGGTAACCTTTTGATCTAGATAAACCAAGATCTAGTGGTTGTGATATGGAGGCACATGATGGACTGCCGTAGCTGAAGAAATACTGGATTTGTAGTTAACAATGTTAGAAAAATAAAATGCTGGACCTGAGACTCGAACCCAGGTCCTCCCCTTCACATACACGCTTTCCTGCCAACTGAACTATCATACCATTCGTTACATAAAGTCAATTAATAATATAATATATATAAAATGTCAATAATGGAAAACAAAAACAAAAAAAAAACACGCGTGCTGATTCAAACTGGCCAATTGTAGGCTGCCACTCATTGTCTTCTTCCCCCTCCGTCGTCTTAGACAACAAGGTCTATAGTGACGGTTTTATGTCTGTCACTGTAACCCCTGCATTTGAAACAAACAGAATACGCAACAAAAATAAATTGTGAGACCATGAATCAACTAGTCTCGTCTCCATGAACATGATGGTATCAGTAGCCAAGCCTAATTTTGCCTAACAATGGAAGCCCCAATTCTAAGGTCCAAACCCTAACAATGGTGGTATTCGATTCCTGCATCAAAACTCAAATCTAACCATACATAAAGCTTGCAAATACAAGAGTGGTTAATAATGCATGATTAAAATACATTTATATCATATGAATCATGGAAATCAAAGTCAAGAAAAAACACAAATCGTGGGGTGGTTAAAACACGCTTCAGACTGTTTTAGGACTTGGTAATGGGTGGGAACGATCCAGGAGGCTTCCAGGAATATGTTTGAGCCTTTGTTTGGGATTAAAACCAGCTGCAATTTGAAATTCAGGTATGACAATTTTTTTAGTTTTTGGGTGAAATGTGCAGCAATTCTCTAGGCTTTTTGTGCGTGCATTTGGCTGGCTAAAGTGTTGTTCTTATAGTGTAGAAGGAGGAGACACCATTGAATGGAAAAGATCATGGCCATAACTCATGTTTTGCAACAAGAATCCAACAAATTCAAAGCCTTCCAAATTTGCCAAAACATGCCTTATCCTTGCTTGAATGAACCTGGTCACTTGTGCACGAAATCTTGGGCTTCAAGCAAAGTCAAAACACCAGCCCAAATGCCTAGGCCCATTTCCAATTATTTTGTACCATTTATTTTATATTTATTTGAAATAAATTAAAATATATATGTAAAAACTAGGTAGAAAATTCAAGGCCATGCAAAAATAATATTAGAGGTCCTCTATGACCTTAGGAAGATATTTGAACCTTAAAAAGTTAGGCCATTGACCCAAAATTTCAAATTTGCTCAATGCACCATTCTTAAAATTTCCAAAATTTTCCCAACTTGGGAAAGCCATAACTTTCTCAATGTTTATCTCATGATGATTATCTTTTACTTTTTGGAAAGCCCAATATGTCTACTTCAATCCCTCTTTTGATCAATTTTGCATTTGAAAATGTTATCTTGATGTAAAAGGTCTTGGCACAAAGTGGCTTTTTTTGACTTTTTGAAAATGACCTGTAATGTTTGAGCTCATATATTTCAAATGGTGCATTTCTTGATCTTGGGGGATGAATAGAAGTTGTAGGTAATTGTATTCTATTCAAAATAAGATTTGGTGTAAAATTTTCTGATAAAGTATGAGAAAGTTATGCTTGGTCAAAGTTTGGTTGACTTTTCCTATAGAAACCCTAATTTGCCATTTTTTACTTTTGATGAATTAGGAGCATTTCTTGAGGAATCATCATCAACCCTTGATAAAATGATGGGTATCACTTTAAAATGTTTATGTTCACCAAAAATCTTGAAGTTTGACTGTACATGGGCCACGGTTGACTTTTGACCTAGCATAGTTGATTTTCCAATACTTGAGCAATTGACTAAGCAAACTTATTGTGCAAGGCATGAAATTTGGCATGGATAATATTGAAGGCATATTAGGACCATGGGAAGTATTTGAGACCATTGGAGCTCAACCATCTTGATAAAAATTGAAACCCTAGTTGGGGGTTCATTGCCTTATGAGGAGAATTGTCTAGTCAATTTTTGGTCAACCTTGAGCAATTAAGAACCTCTAGGAGTATGTCTTGTGTGAAAAAAGGAGGGAAAATTTTGGGGTACAACAGCTGCCCCTGTTCAATCTTCTTAAACCTGAAGATTTAGATTGGCTTGTTTTCCTTTCGTGATCTGAAGGTGGAAGATGATTGAACACTAGAGTGCCCAGAAATTTGCACTCGTCTGAAGTGAGGCTGTTGGTCGATAATATTGGGAATGGGCTTACAGATGCCATTTGGAGAAGATAACAGAAGAGTCGTCGGAGATGGGCTTAGAGATGCCATCCAGAGAACATGACAGAGGGTCGTCGGAGATGGGCTTAAAGATGCCATCCAGAGAATATGATTTCATGAGATATTCCTTTGTGGGAATCCCCAATCTTGTTGTTGAGGAGGACTTCAGTGAGGAATGTTGGTCTCTGTCTTGGGAAATAGAGCTTAGGAGCTTCAGTTGTCCATTACTCTACTGGGGAGTCATCTCTTGAATGAAGATACAGAAGTGAACTGCTATCTAGTCAGGATCCAAGCTTCACAGTGATTTGTTAAGGATAATAAAGTTGATTGTTATCTGGTCATATTCCAGGCTTCACAGCGACTTAATGGGGAAGGGAAATTAACTGTTATCTAGTTGTACCCCAGGCTTTACAGTTTCTTTAACTGGAATAGAAATCAGAAAAACCTTAGTGTTGATTTAACTAAACCAGAGAAAGGATCTACCAGAAAAGAATCAGTAATAAATCAATGGTCGATTAGAACTGAACTAGTAGAGGTCTTGATTTATCTTTGAATGGATAAGAAACAGAAAAATCTTAGTGTCAATTTAACTGAACCAGAAAAAGGTCTTGGATTATCTTCAACTCGAATACGAAACAGATAGATCTTGGCATCGATCTAACTGAACCAGAGGAAAACCTTGAACTATCTTTGACTGGAATGGAAATCAGAAGAGTCTTAGTATCGATTTAGATGAACCAGACAAAAATCTTGGAATATCTTCAACTGGAACCAGAGATATCTTAGTGTCGATCTGAATGAACCAAAGAAGGTCTTGTGAGGACATCTTTTAGAGGAAATTGCTGAAATAGCCCTTCATCAGACGTAGCTTTTGAGAAGATTACCAGGTCACATAAGTAGTCAGCGGTGTTTGTTGATTTGATCTTTTCCCTGAAAAAGGAAAAGAGTTAGTCATATGCAATGTCATGATGTATGAAATGCATTGTGATTATATTCTCAATATAAATGAGATTATGATGTACGCAATGTGCATGCGCATGTCATGATGTATGAATATGGAATTCTATTGCGATATTTCTTAGTCTGGGAAAGTAAATCCCAGACTGCTGTTGAAGAGTGTTGGGAAGTTGAATCCTTCATTTCTGTTGGGGATGATGAATGGAGATTTCCTCTTTCTGTTTGAGGATGTTCTGCTGGGGATTGACTCTGCTTAAGGATAACTCTGTGGGGAGGATGTTTTGTTGGAAGATTTTGCCTATGTAGAGAAATAAACTCTGTTGGGGAATGAGCTTCCGCATTTGGAGAAATAAACTCTACCCGGGAGGAGGTTTCATAAACTGTTTAAGATTATAAAGCTCGTCTGGGGAACACAAATTTCAGCTCTTGACTGGAGGAAGTAATTTCTGCTTGGGGAAGGAGAGATCAAAACTTTGGTTGTTTCTACTCTGTGGGGAATATATATGTCACGGGGTCGTATGCAATGGTGACTCTGTCTCAAACTGTCTCTGCCCTGGTACCATGCTGGAGGGAGTAACTGTCGGGACATAAAAGGCTTTTCTAGACTTTTCCCCGTTTCTTAACATCATTAGTAATCGTCTTTCTATTTCTTATGCAAGTATTTGTGAACAGTAATCATATTTAAATGCACATGTGTAAAATAATCACTGGACGTTGTGATACGGTGGGAGAACTGACTTGGGTGTTTTGCGTTTTATCGCAAATGTTGCGGTTAGCAAGAGTCGCCACTGACTTTTCTTTTATCCAAAAGGAAAGGTGAAAAAGCACAGGGAATACATTTGAGATTGTTTCTTGAGTTCGGGGGGTAGATTATGAAAAGGGAAGGTATTAGCATCCTTTTCATCTATGTTTTTCCATGGGCTCTTAGTTACTTGCTAGATCACTTGCTTTTATTTGAAAATGTTCTTTGTGTGGTTTTTGAAAGTATTTTGAAAAGGAGCCACTGTTTAGGCAAACTTTGTAATGATTCTCGTTCGTAAGAATGTATACAAATGTTGATCTTTTTGAAAATGTTTTCAAGTTTTGAAAGATTTTTTTGAAAGTGTTTGGTGTTTGTTTTGAAAATAGCAATGATGTTTTGTTTTGAAAGGGAGCAAGTAACTAGGAACATTCTACCTACTCAAAAGTCTTTCATGTTCATTTCCTTTTTCCTTTTACATTGTTATCTTACCATTGATTTGGTAACCAACCATATCTTTGGATGTAAATGGGACGGGCATGGGTCATCGTATAATCATAGAAGGCAACATTATAGGATACCTTAGCAATTTTTTTAAGGGACTAAGATCGTTTATGAAGGAAACATTGAAGGGTCATTGAGGGACTACGATCTTGTATTCGAGGGTCATTGCTAAAGCATCCCACGCTCGAGTGACATGACTATTTTTATCCGAGGCAACAAGTGTGGGTTACCCTAGAGGTGCAAGTGTGCAAAGTGTTTTATTTTCATGCATTTTGTCTTGAATTAGGGTTTTCTACTTGTTGATTTTATGTCTTGCCATGCAAACCCTAATTACTAGCATTTATATTTGAAAATGATAAATTGCAAAAATATAAAGTCCTACGCTATTACATCATTTGGGGATGGGGGTACAAATTTACAAATAGGGAGATGAAAGCAAATAAACCTAATTTACTATTACAAGGCTTTGACAATTACATAATTATAGTGCGAAATAATAAAATGTACAAAGAAATATAAAGAGAAGAGAAATTATTTTTATGTTTTTTATGAAAAAAAGGTTCTAATTGATTTGAAAAGAAATTAATTAAAATCTTAATGTCTAAATTAATTTAATAAAAAAAATTGAAATAAAACCTAAGTCTAAATATTAAATTAATTTTAAGAAAAGAAATTGATTTTAATATAAAAATATTTTTGTCATTTTTAGTTTAGAAAAAAAGGAATAAAAACAAAAGTGTATGCATACATATTTAAATGAAATATTTATATTTATTTGAAATTTTTTATATGAATATAATAATAATAATAAAATTATAAATAAAAAAAAAAGATTAAAAAAAGGTTTTATGAGTTGACACATGAGCGTATGTATTGGCTCATCCAGATTTCGTATTGGCTCATCCATATTTCGTATTGGCTCATGTGTCGGCTCATGTGTGTTTCTTGCTCCTGGAAGTCAAAACAACTCTGTATGAGTCGCCGCATACTGGTTTCGTGTCGACTCATAACCATTTTGTATCAATGCATACGTGTTTTGTGTCGACTCATAACCTATTTTGAACATAGTATGTGTCGACTCATAGCATTTTGTATCAACGCATAACTGCTGTTTTTTGTTTTTATCACTGTTTTGCTACATGTAAAAGTCAATTCTCAACACATGGTTAGTGAAAATGAAAAGCAAGCATATGGTTAGCTTCAAGGCAATGATATCTACATTTTATCTTCACAAATGAACCATTAATGATGCTTGTATGAAGAGTTCAAAGTCAAGAAAACTTACCTTGAAACTGAAATTTGTGCTTTGAGTTTGAGCAGCTGTATGGGCTGTTGTTGAGCTTGGGAAGTGATGATAGTGATGTTACAGAAGTTTTTCTTGTATTTGAACAACTTCTAATGATGTTTTTGGAGTGTTTGGATGGTTTGTTTGGACAAAACTTACAAGGAATGAGAGGTTCAAGGATTTGGACTTCAAAGCTCAATAATGGGGGGTTTTATGGACAATTCTGTTTTTTTGACAGTGCATGGATTTTTTGAGGGCTTCTACACAAGAGAACTTCTTATTTTTCTCTCTATTTTTCTAACCTCTAACTCTTGCAAATGCTTCTTCTATTTATAGGCAAGGGGTTTGTTCATATGAGCTGATTAGCATTTTATCATTTGGTTGGATTACAAAGATCAAACTAAGTCAAGTACTCCATAGTCCCAAGATGAAGTATTAAAGTTGCTTGTATTGAGGAGCTACTTCCCATGACTTATGGTGGAGTATAATCAACAACCAACAAGGTATGGGCTCAAGACAAACTTTGTACAAAAAGCTTGCTTTTCAAGAATAGAAATGTTGCCTTTATGCCATAAATGGAAAGATCTTTTAGACAATGGTTTAGACACTTGGGTAATAGCTTAAGCTCTTGTGTAAACATTAAATTATGATGAGATTTGAAAGCAAAGAATCCTGCAACATAAGATTATGCAGCAAATCATGAGAGTTTTGTTAAGTGTTTTTCACTAGAATGACTTGCAATTCAAGGATGGATGCCCAACTTCAAGCCCTTGAATCTCCTAGATCAAGTATGATAAATTCATGCTCTTGGATTTTTTGGAAAGCTTGAAACATCCTCTATAACTTTCATGCTAGCCATTTTGACAAAATCATCTCGTAACTATGTGAAAAAATGCTAAGAAGTTGGGATAAAATCCTGAACAAAATTTGTTGAAAATTTCTCTAAGTGTTAAATGGAAATGTCATGACTTCATAAATTTATAACTCAAAATCCAAGAACTTATAGGATTTGATCAACAAATCAAAGTTGTATATCTCATCGGGATCTACAACTTTCATGTTGAAAGTTTTCCTTGAACCGTCTTGCATCTTGGTGAAAAATTGGCATGAAGTGATGAAATTATCATGTGTAAAAACACTTAGAAAATTTCTAAGTCTTGGAAATCTTGACTTTTCAGGTTGACTTTTGACTTTCTTGACTTCTTGATGATCAAGCTTGACATTTTTGAATGTCTTGATGAATTTTGATCTTTGGAATGTAATGTTGACCAAAAAGTCAAAGTTTGACTTTTTAGGGTATAGTCGACTTTTTCATAAGTACTGTTGTTTTTAGGTCATCTGATCAATTGACTGAACAATTTTGTGATCCAAGGCTTGAAACTTGACATGAGCAATATTGAAGGTCCATAATGATCCATGAAAGTCATTTGAGGAATTAAAAGTCCAATTGTCCTTGTGCAAACTCAAACCCTAATTTGATGTATCAGTGTTGCAAACTTGAACCATTGAAGATCTTGTGAGAGAATCGTTGAGAAATGAGAGGTCAAATTTTGAGGTACAACAACTGCTCTTGTTCAGTATTCTTAAACCTGAAGAGTTAGATTGGCGAGTCCACCATTCGTGACTTGAAGGTGAAAGATGATTGAACACTAGAGTGCCCAAAAATTTGCACTCAAAGATGAATTGAGAATTGGCTTATAGATTCCATTTGGAGGAATGTTGGTAAACACCGGAAGAAGTATCAGCATAAATCTCTTGTTGATTTTATACTAAAACTTGATATTTTACCTGTGAGAAAAAGAGTTAGTAAAATGCAGATGTGTGCATGATGTTCACCAGATGTGGTATTATGTTAAATGCATATGGTATGTACATGCTATGAGGTATGAATGTGAGATGTATGTTTTTGTCCGGGAAAATAAATCCCTGACTATCGCTGAGGAAATTTTGGGGGGTTGAATCCCTGATTGCCGTTGGGGATGAAGAATATGCATATCTTCAAACTTTGTTGAAAGGATGCTTTCGTTGGGGAATATCTCTTGAATGTCAGCTGTTATCAGGTCGGGTCCAGGCTTTACAATTTGCTGAGGATGAAGTAGTTAACTGCTATCTGGTCGGATCCAGGCTTCACAGAAACTTACTAGGGGAAGATACAAATTAATTGCTATCTGGTCGGATTCCAGGCTTTGCATAAAATCTGTTGAAATTGAATAGTTATTTGGTTAGATCCAGGCTTCACAACAACTTGCTGGGGATACAAAAGTTAACTGTTATTTGGTCGGATCCAGGCTTTGCAGTAACTTGAAGTGGTAACTACTATCTGGTCGGGTATAGGTTTCATGATTTTTTTTGGAAAGTTGTACTATTATCTGGTCGAGTCCAGGCTTCATAGTGTCTCTCTGGGGATCATAGTTAATTGTTATCTGGTCGGGCTCCAGGTTTCACAATAAACTATTTGAAAAACTGTCATCTGGTCGGGTCCAGGCTTTGCAGATTTCTGAGGTTGATGAGGTCAATTGCTATCTGGTCGGGTCCAGGTTTCATAATAAACTGTTTGGGGATTTAGTTGTTATCTGGTCGGTTTCCTAGTTTCACAAAGAATCTCTGAGGGTAATTGCTATCTGGTCGGATCCAGGCTTCACAATAACTTGCTTGAAAAGATGAAATTGAAAACTGACATCTGGTCGGATCCCGGCTTCACAATAATTTGTTGGAGCAGAGGCAAACTTTACTGGGGAAAAGAAGTTAAACCTTGGTCGGGTTGAGTCCAGGTTCTTCTATATCTTTGAAGAGTTAGACTATTATCTGGTCGGTTCCAGGATTCATAGTATCTTGAAATTGAGATCAACTGTTATCTGGTCGGGTCCAGGTTTCAGGTATTCAAATTGTTATCTGGTCGGGTCCAGGTTTCAGTAATTGACTAGGGATAGTGGCAAACTCTATTGGAGAAAAGGAGTTTTGCTAATGATTTTGTAGGAATTAAACTGCTATCTGGTCGGGTCCAGGCTTTGGCAATTGAAGAAGTTAAACTCTTATCTGGTCGGGTCCAGGCTTCAGTATTAACTTGAAAATTGTGCTAATATCTGGTCGGGTCCAGGCTTCATAGTATCTTTTTGGAAATAGTAAAGGTTTTACTGATGGCTTTACTGGGGATCAGGGGTTGTGGCCCTATGATTTCAATAATCTAAAAGGAAAATTCAATTGGAGAGTGTACACTCAGTTGGGTAGGATAGACTCAGCTTAGTGAGGGTACACTCAACTGGGGAGAATAGACTCTGTTTGGAGATATATAGCTGTTGTACCCCAAAATTTTCCCTCTCATTCTTCAGGAAATCATCCTGGATTCTCAGAGTCTCTCTGAAACAAATCCAAGTCCTGAATTATCATTTCTTCCCAAGAAAACCATTTACAAGAGCAAAATGATCACACAAGCTCTAAAGGCAACGCTTTTACCTTGAAAAATTAAATTCTAAACATTTGGAATTTTTCTCTAAAAATGGGTGTTTAAGAAGAAAATAGCACTTCAGAACTTCTGGACCAACCTCCAGACAGAAACGGTCAGAAGTTGCAAGCTTGGCTCAACGCAGTCAGAAGTTGGCTCTTCAGCAGCTACATTAACTCGGTTAGAGGTTGCAAACATGGTCCAACACGTAAGCCTCAAACAGAACATGGCTCTTTCAGCAGTTATGCAAGTTCAGGCAGAGTTTGCTAGAGGAATGCAAAGGAAGCAAAGAAGTCTGAAGGCTCCTTCAGAACATGCTGGAATCAGAAGATGAAAGGGTCAGAAGAGTGGGTGTTACACTGACACAGAATCTCTAAGTCCAGGATTTCCAGAAGCAAATCCAAGGAACGTGTTAGAAAGTCAGGAGAATCCCCAGAATTTGCTGAGACAACAAGAGGCCAAGATCAGAGCTTGATTCACGTTGTCTTTGGTAAAATAGAACTGCTGGTTCAGGTTTTCTCCTATTACAAGAATTTTGGTGTTGATAAGTCTCATCACCATTTAATGCTCATTAATGCTCCCAACCACTCCTGAACATTCATCCAAGAGGTCTCTTCATGTGTGGCTTGGTAAACACCTTTATGTCGGCTTAGGCATGGGTCTACGCGCCACCTTCCACCTATAGAGGTCACTTCTCCTCAATCCTCGCCTGTTGTTCCAGCCTAGGTTGAAAAGTTGTGCATTATCACAACTTTCCATGAACTTCTTTCAAAAAAAAACAATTTAACCTCTATTGGCGCCTTTAACATTCAAGAATGCACAAGAACTTTGCCTATAAATAGAGCACCATTGTCCACTAAGAGGAGGTCCCAAAAAACTAGAAAAAAAATTGCTAGAAGAGAAACAAAAATTTTTTAGCAAGAAAATACTTTGAAACTCTCAAAAAATCTTGGTGTCTCAAGAGCCTCAAACATAACTTTGAATCTCCTGTGTCAAAACCTCATTTGTACCCAGATTGCTTCTTGATTAAATAAATACGCCCCTACAGCTTCTGACCACATATACTCTCCATCCACCCCTTCAAAAAAGAACCTGTCCAGAATACCATTAGAGCTAAAAGCTAGCTCTCACTCACAAACTTTTCCAACAGCCAGGTAAGCACCTGCTGACCTTCATCACGCTGCTAAGCATCATCAACTTTGCATGCTCAAAAAAAACATAATGTAAATATCATGTTGCTGCTGTTGGAGTTCTGAGGATTTTCATACCTCAGAATGTTTGAGTAGGAAGTAAATCAGCGTAGAACCTGCCTGTGACCTTGTTGGTTCTGTCTCCTAAAACAATTTGACATTTGCTGAAGCTGTCCCAAACATATTTTCTGTTTTTGTGGAAAAATAACAAAACTGCAGATGTTCTGACTAGCACAGGGAGAAGCCAAGTGCTGACTTTGACGTTTGCACATCTAAAGCCTGTTCTGCTGTCAATAATATCAGAACTTCTGAAGATTATTGTATCTCCAACAGGATCAAAACTTCTGATACCCCCACTAACAAATTTTTGTCTTGCAGCGCATGGGGGTCAGAACTTCTGATCTTCCCACTAACAAGTTTCTGTTTTACAGGTGCCAGAGTCAGAAGTTCTGACTCATACAATTTAACCAAGAGGTTGATAATCTGGCAGCAGGCCTGAGTCAGAACTTCTGATGGCCTCTCAGCAGCGCGCTGGCTCTATCTCTCTCTCTCTCTCTCTCTCTCTCTCTCTCTCTCTCTCCTCTCTCTCTCTCTCTCTCTCTCTCTCTCTCTCTCTCTCTCTCTCTCTCTCTCTCTCTCTCTCTCTCTCTCTCTCTCTTTCTCTCTATCTTGCCTTTGTTATTTTCTTTTCTCATTGAACCACCCTATGTACAAATATGTATCCCCACCCCCTAATTGCTGTAATAGCGTAGGATTTTATATTTCTGCTTTTTATTGCATTCAAATATAAATGCTAGTAATTAGGATGTGTATGGCAAGATAAAATCAATGAAATAGAAAATCCTAATTCAAAGATAAACTCTTATATGCAACAAAACACACTTGCACACTTACACCCCTAGGGTTACATCCACTTGTTGCCTTCAAAAATGGGCCATGTTTGCATGTCAAGTATTTTGGCAAAACAAAACAAAAACAAACAAAATGATCATAGTCCCTCGATGACGCTATCTAGTTGCCTAAACAAAATGATCATAGTCCCTCAAGAAAATTGCCAAAATACTTGACACTATTGCTTTCATGGTCTATACGATGACCCGCGCCTGTCCCGTTTACATCCTAACACAAGGTTGTTCACCAAATACAATGGTGAAGTAACACTGTTAAAAGGGTCAAAAACATAAGGAAAGATCTTTGAGTAAAATAGGGTAGACAACTCTTAGTTACTTGATCAAACTTGCAAACAAACATCCTTGCTACTTTTCAAAAACACACATCACAACACAATTTCAAAACAACTTTTCAAAAACATTGAAAACTTTTTCAAAAGACAATACACCTTTGTATACATTCAAACAAGAATCATTACAAAGGTTGCCACAAATGGCCTCTTTTCAAAATATCTTTCAAAACCACACACAAAGCACCATTTCAAACAATTGAAAATGCAAAGCAAGTGATCTAAGCAAGTAACTAAGAGCCCATGGATAACCATGGATAGAAAGGGTGCTAATACCTTCCCTTTCTATAATCTTCTCCCCGAACCCAAGAAAACATCTCAAAGGTATTTCCTGTGCTTTTTGACCTTTCCTTAGGATAAAATAAAAAGTCGGTGGCGACTCTTGCTAAACCGAAATATTTGCAAACACAAACGCAAAATCCCAAGTCAGTTCTCCCACCGTATCACAGAACTGGCGACTCTGCTGGGGAAAAACTCTGAATATGGAGTAACCTTAGGGCTTAGATCACCTTTTGCATGATTAATTGTTAGCTTTGATTGCTTTACATTTTGGTTCTCTTGTTTGGGCTTGAAATCCTCCACCCGGATTTGGGAAACATTCATAGATAGCAATACGTTGTGGAAACTGTGCGGTGTATACCGTCACGGTTGAAGCAATAGCTATATTAGTGCAACATATTTGTGAGTACCGGTAACCCTTGAGTTCAATCAAGGAGAGTACGGGGCCACTGAGTGATGTCACTAAGCACTAATGACCTAGAACCTTACTTGACCATCTTGGCCTTCTATTAGGGGTAGTGAGATGACCGGCTTTGGTGCAGTCCGAAGTTGGTAGATACTCGATACTACACTCATTGAGGGTTGTTTTCTTGGAATATTTTGGTCGCTAGTTAAGTGGCTAAACCAAAACAATGAACATAGAAAACAATCCAATGATATTGAGCTCCTTAGAACCCGATTACTATTTAGGACAGGTTTTAAGCCAACTACACTCAAGAGGGTACTTACCTATGAAACGTCATGCAAGCCTGAAACTAGGGTTTTGTGTGACTTGCTTGTACATGTGTTTGTGCATACATCATGAACATCATAAAGCATCATATGCATCCACTAACCATTTCAAGGGTTTGGATCTTCATCTTTGTTCTTGTTTTGTAGGTCATGGAATATCTTCGCAGGAAAACTATCCAAGTCAACCTTGTGAGAATCCCTCCTCAACTCAAGGAGCTTACATCCAGAATTCCAGAAAGTTCTCTCTTCAGTGAAAGACATGGTAGACTGCTCAGCCTAGTAAACACCAGCATTGAAGAAGACATGGTGAAAGTGTTGTTCCAATTCTTTGACCCCCTTCACCACTGTTTCACATTCCCCGACTACCAGTTGGTGCCTACTTTGGAGGAATTTTCTCAACTCATGAGAATTCCTATTCTTAATCAACTACCCTACAATGGTCCGAAAAAAGAGCCAAAGCCTAAAGATGTTGCTCAAGCACTACACTTGCAACTATCTGACATCAAGGGGCATTGGGAAACTAGAAGTGGTGTCAAAGGCTTCTTGGCAAAATTCTTGTTTGAGAAGGCACAAGAGTGTTGGAATTCTTTGGATCTGCAAGCCTTTGGAGAAATTGTGGCACTCCTCATTTATGGGTTGGTCTTGTTCACAAATCCTGACCAACTTATAGATGTCAATGCTGTCAAGATTTTCATGTCAAAGAATCCCATACCTACATTACTTGGGGACATCCTACACTCATTTTACACACGAACAATGAGGAAAAGAGGTGTTCTCATGTGTTGTACTCCTCTCCTAGCAAGGTGGTTTATTTCGCACCTTCCACAATCAGTTTTGAAGAACGAGCAGGGTTCAAGGTGGTCACAACGATTGATGACCCTCACGCATTCTGATGTACATTGGTGTTCTCGGTCCAGAGAAAATGGCATCATCATCGATCACTGTGGTGAGTTCCCTAATGTTCCATTACTTGGCATTAGAGGAGGCATTACCTACAACCCCTGCCTAGCTTTAAGGAAATTTGGATACGCTCGGAGGGATGGCCCTCATGACATGCTGATTCCTGACCTAGTTTTTGACTTTGACAACGATGCACAAGGACTTCGCCAAAGATTCATCAGAGCTTGGAGGATGCCTAACAAGGTAGATAGCAAGACACTGGGGCACAAGAACTCCATCCCTCTTGAGCCTTACCTCAAGTGGGTATGAACCCGCTCCCAGAGTCTTATGATGCCTTACCCTCACATTCTCCCTTTGATCAAAGAGCCTGTTAAGGAAGGAGAGGTTCCATACACCATCCTACATCCTGACATGCCAACATCATGGGAGGAAATGCAGAAGAGTTGGATCCAACTCAAGGAAGAACGAATTACTTTCGAAGCCAGCTTCTACGCCAGTGAGAAGAAGGTTTTGGAACTTACCCGCCGACTTCATGAGGAGGAGACCCTCAACACTTACATTGCACCAAAGAGGATGCGCAACGTCTTTTTACCTTAAGAAGTTTTTGTAATATTTGGCCCATGGGGCATTTATGTACTGACAAAATTTCTTCTTATTAATATGACGGGTGTTCTTTTTGTTTGCAACAACTTTGAACTTCTAAACCCTTGAATGCATTACATGAATAAACATATCATTCATCATATGCACAAACAGGTCTTCACACCAGGTTTCCTTATCTTTCTGCTGTTTATTTCAGTAAGATGGATATTGAGTAGACGGTCAAAGATCTGCAGGCACAAAACTCGCAGTTTCAACAGCTTCTCATGACCTTAGCAAAGGGTCAGGAGGATCTTAAAGCACTATTAGGGAATAAAGAGCAATTAAAAGGAAAAAATAAAAAGAAAAGAGTTGGGGTAGCTACACTGGGAAGAAGATTTGAGAATGAAGCTAGGAGAGTTCTTGATTTCCCCTCCACATCTGATGAGGGGACCGGTAAGGGAAAAGGAGCTGCATTACCCTCTGAGTCTGAGGCTGAAGAAGAAGAGGTTGAGGAGGATGAAGATTACTCAGAGTAGCAGTACCCGCCAGCGGATGACAAATACAAAAACTTGGAGGATAGACTGGCAGCTATGGAGCTGCAAAGGGTTCCCGGGCTAGATTTTGAAGAATTGGGATTGATTGTTGGGATTGTTATACCTCCCAAGTTCAAGGTACCAACTTTTGCAAAATACGATGGTCTGTATTGCCCAAAGATGCACCTGAGGTCGTATGTCAGAAAAATTCAGCCTCATTCATCCGATAGAAATCTCTGGGTACACTTCTTCCAGGACAGCCTGGCTGGTACACAACTAGATTAGTTTTACCAGCTTGAAAGATCAAAAGTGCATAATTGGGAGGACTTGGCAGCTGCCTTTTATCGCCAGTATCAATACAACGCCGACTTGGCGCCAACCCGTACTCAGCTACAAAGTATGGGGATGGCCTCCAATGAAGGATTCAAAGAATACGCCCAGAAATGGCGCGACTTGGCCGGAAGAGTGCAACCACCTCTTTCAGATAGGGAGCTAGTTGATATGTTCTTGGGAACCCTATCTATCCCTTTCTTCAACCATTTGATCGTGAGCTCTTCTGCAGGGTTTACTGAACTGATTCTGACTGGCAAACGGGTGGAAGCTGGTATTAAGAGTGCGAAGATTCAAAGGGATGCCTCCGCATCCACAACTGCTAAAAAACCTTTCCCGGCAAAGAGGGAAGCAGCTGTTATATACTCCCAGAAAGGATTGGGAAGAACTGAGCACCGGCCAACTGTAGGGGCCGTAATGATTCAAAATTCGTCAAATGATCAGCCTCGTAACAATCAGTCGAGACCAAATCAGCAACGGGTAGAACGGCCACAACGGCAGTTCACCCGCATCAACATGACGCCTGCACAAGTTCTTCCATATTTGTTGAAGTTAAATCTGACTGGTTTAAAGGAGGCACCAAAAAACCCTAACACCACATCTCCGTACTATCATCCAAATGCTAAATGTGCCTATCATTCTGACAGCGCCGAGCATGACACCAACAATTGTTGGGCGCTTAAGAATAAAATTCAGGATTTGATAGATGCTAAAGAGGTTTAGTTCGACGCCCCTGAGAAGCCGAATGTAATCTCCGCTCCAATGCCGAAGCATGGTCACAACGTCCATGCTGTTGAAGAAGATCTGTATGTTGCTGCTGTTGATGATCTGATAACTCCACTACTGACAATCAAGTTGAATCTGTTGAAGGCTGGGATTTTCCCAGGTTGTAAAGAAGACTGCTACCTTTGTTCCACCCTACCAACCGACTGTCCATTGCTGAAGATGGGCATCCAACGCCTAATGGACAACCAACAAATTCTTTTCGAAAAGACTCCCGTTACTCCAACTCCTATCAATGAAGTTTCAATAATAACCATTTCCTCCAATCTTTCCAAGGTCCCCAAAAGACCTGTTAAGATTACATCCGCTCCGAAGATAGTACCTCTGAAAATAACCATGCCTGGGCCCATCCCCTAAAAATTTGACAAATCAATACCGTGGAATTATGGTGGAGAAATCTACTACCATGGCGTTAAACAAATTGAGATAACTGAAGGGAGCTCTGACGAAGAAACTGCCGACATTGGAAACATTGCCGGTGCGAGCAAAATTACCCGAAGTGGAAGAATTTTCTCTCCAGAGATTTCCCCTCCAAAGGGAATCTTTGGACCCTCAGCTGTTCCCAAGGTTACCTCTGCACCGGTAAAACTATCTGCAAGAACGCCAATGATTGAAAAAGCTGTTACTCCTGTGGTTGTCCCTCCTGCTGCTGCTGATAAGGGGAAAGGGATCTAAGAGGAGCTCGTCAGGACGAGGGCTCAGCCATTGGTCATCCCCGAAACCTCTAAAACAGAAATGGAGGAGATTCTGAAAATAATCAAGAAGAGTGATTATAATGTGGTGGAGAAACTGGGGCAAACCCCCTCGAAGATCTCCATGTTAGCCTTGCTGCTTTGTTCGGAGGCTCATGCCAAAGCCCTGATTAAGTTTTTGAAGACGGCCCATGTGCCCCAAGAAACCTCAGCCGATCAATTCCAGGATTGTGTAGCCAGCCTTACCGCCGATAATGGCCTGGGTTTCTCTGATGCCGGCCTGACTCCGGAGGGAAGAAAGCACAATGACGCACTGCATGTGTCAGTTGAATTCCGAGGAACCACTCTCGCCCATGTCTTGGTCGATACTGGTTCTTCCTTAAATGTTCTGCCTAAGAAGGCTCTCGACCGGTTGGATTGTGAAGGTTTGGAGCTGAAACCAAGTAATATCATCGTCAGGGCCTTTGACGGGTCTAAAAGGATGGTACATGGGGAGGTCGACATTCCCATCAAGGTAGGCACCGAAGTGTTCCACTCAACCTTCTATGTGATGGACATCCGCCCATCATACTCTTGCTTGCTAGGAAGACCATGGATACATAATGCTGGGGCAGTCACCTCTTCTTTACATCAGATGTTGAAATACCCTGTTAAGGGTAAAATCATAACTGTACACGGTGAGGAGGAGTACATGATCAGCCATCTAAATTCCTTTCGGTGTGTGGAAATGGATGGCGAATTCATTGAAACACCTTTTCAACACTTTGAGGAAGTTTCTCCCGAGGTTGCAATAGCAAAGGCAGTAGTTGAGGTACCCAAGCAGGTGGCCAGGATGGCATCTCTGAAAGATGCAAAGGCTGCAATGAAGGAGGGAAAGAGCACAGTGTGGGGACAATTGCCTGATTTTCCTCATAAAACAGACAAGTTTGGTTTTGGATTTACTGCTGCGGGGAAAAAGGCTATGCGTCGCTCCAAAATTGAAAAGACACCCATCAAGATTTCTCCTCATGGAATCAATGCTTTAGAAGACAGTGATGAAGAGGCTAACTTTGAAGATTGGATCTTTCCAACCATTGAAGGAGGGCTGAACAACTGGGAGGCGAAGGACTTCGTTCCCATTACTTTCATCAATTAGTAATTTATCTTTCGAACATTTCCTGTTGGTCTGTAATAATTACTAAAACAATTCGCACACTCTTTTCACCTCATCCTTTGCCCGAGGCATGTAGGTCCATTTGTAAGGGCTTGATTCTCTTCATAATCATATGCCATGTTTAATGAATCATTGGACGTTTTTCATTCATAAACTGCTGTGTTCATTTTCTTTCCTTTTGCATTTTTGCTTGTTTAAGGATGGCTATCCCTTACACACACCCACACTCACAAATGCATGTACCCATCCACTCCGGATTCCATGGGTGACTATTCTGTTGTATCCTTCAAAAACTCTGAAGATTTGGTCAATCAGGCTGAGTACGAAGACGACGAAGATTGTGAAGTGCCGGGAGAGTTAACCAGACTTTTACAACAAGAAGAGAGGGCCATCTTACCTCATGAAGAGTTGTTGGAAACCGTCAACTTAGGAACAGAGGAAGACAGGAAAGAAGTAAAAGTGGGTTCCAACTTGGAACCAGGTATCAAGGAGCGCTTAGTACAGTTGTTGAGTGAATACGTTGAAATCTTCGCCTGGTCTTATGAAGATATGCCAGGGTTAGACGCAGACATCATGGTTCACCGTCTCCCTACGAGAGAAGATTGTCCACCGATTAAGCAAAAAGTCCGCCGAATGAGGCCCGACATGTCTGAGAAGATTAAAGCTGAAGTAATGAAGCAATTCAACACTGGCTTTCTGGCTGTTACATCCTATCCGCAATGGGTTGCTAACATTGTGCCCGTTTCCAAAAAAGACGGCAAGGTCAGAATGTGTGTGGACTACCGGGATTTGAACAGGGCTAGCCCTAAAGATGATTTTCCGCTACCACATATCGACATTTTGATTGACAACACGACTCAGCACAAAGTATTTTCTTTCATGGACGGATTCTCGGGCTACAACCAGATCAAAATGGCCCCCAAGGACATGGAGAAAACAACCTTTGTTACACAATGGGGTACCTTCTGCTACAAGGTGATGCCGTTCGGACTGAAGAACGCAGGGGCAACTTATCAACACGCCATGGTAGCTTTGTTTCATGATATGATACATCATGAGATCTAAGTTTACGTAGACGACATGATAGCTCGATCAAAAACAAAGGAAGAACACCTTGAACACTTGCAGAGGCTGTTTGCCAGGCTGAAGGAGTACAAACTCAGACTGAATCCAAGTAAGTGCACTTTTGGAGTTAGGTCTGGTAAACTTCTGGGATTTATTGTCAGCAGCAAAGGCATTGAGGTCGATCTAGCAAAAGTAAAGGTTGTACAAGAAATGCCTGCCCCCGTACTGAAAAGGAGGTTAGAGGATTCTTGGGACGCTTAAACTATATCGCCAGGTTCATCTCTCACCTGACGTCTACCTGTGAGCCAATTTTCAAACTATTAAAGAAATATCAGGTAGTCGAATGGAACGATGATTGTCAATTTACTTTTGATAAGATCAAGGAGTATTTGCTAGAACCTCCTATTCTGATGCCACCCGTCGAAGGAAGGCCGTTAATCATGTACCTGACTGTTTTGGACAACTCAATAGGGTGCGTACTGGGCCAACATGACGAGTCTGGTCGAAAAGAGCATGCCATTTATTACCTTAGCAAAAAGTTTACCGACTGTGAGACTCGCTACTCACTACTCAAGAAAACTTGCTGCGCTTTGGTATGGGCTGCTCGCCGACTAAGGCAGTATATGTTGACTCATACCACTTTGCTTATTTCCAAAATGGATCCTATCAAGTATATCTTCGAGAAGCCTGCTTTATCTGGAAGAATCGCTAGATGGCAAATGATCATGACTGAGTATGACATCCAGTATACTACCCAAAAAGCTATAAAAGGGAGTGTACTAGCTGACCCTCTAGCTCATCAAGCTATCGAAGATTATCAACCCATGAGATTCGACTTCCCGAACGAGGACATCATGACATTGGACAACAATGAAGGTAACGGACCATATGACGGACCTGAAAAAGGATCCCAATGGACCCTGTACATTGATGGTGCTTCAAATGCACTTGGAAACCGTATCGGTGCGGTACTCATTTCCCCAGAAGGTGGCCATACACCTTTCACGGCCCGACTTTGTTTCAGCTGTACCAACAACATGGCCGAATATGAAGCTTGCATCTTTGGTCTCAAGGCTTCTATAGACTTGGGGATCAAATCTTTGATCGTATTTGGGGACTCGACTTTGGTTATCAGTCAAGTCAAAGGAGAATGAGACACCAAACATCCTAATCTTATCCCATACAAAGAACATGTTTTGACATTGCTGCCTCATTTCAAGCAGATCACCTTCGAGCATTTCCCGCGAGAAGAAAATCAGTTAGTAGATGCTCTGGCTACAATGTCTTCCATGTTTAAACTCAACTGGGATAACGAGGCTCCCCAAATCACCATCGAGCAAATGGACGAACCTGCGCACTGTCATGAGATTAATGCCGAAGATGTAGTGGAACAACCCTGGTTTCATGAAATCAAAAGATATCTCCAGACTAGAGAATATCCTGAAGGAGCTTCAATAAATGACAAGAAGTTCTTAAGGAAATTTGCCGCCAAGTTCTTCCTAAGCAATGACATCCTTTATAAGCGCAACCATGATTGTGTTTTACTGCGTTGTGTGGACAAAGCTGAAGCAGAGTTGATCATGACTGAGATACACAGTGGCACATTTGACACTCACTTGAGCGGACATACGATGGCTAAGAAGATTCTAAGGGCAGGCTATTACTGGTCTACCATGGAAGCTGATTTCCATCAACATTCCCGTACTTGCCACAAATGTCAAGTCTACGCCGACAAGGTTCATATTCCTCTTGTCCCTCTCAATGTTCTGATAGCCCCTTGGCCATTCGCAATGTGGGGCATTGACATGATTGGAGAGATCAAGCCCACGACATCCAACGGACATCGCTTCATCTTGGTCGCTATCGACTATTTTACCAAGTGGGTCGAAGAAGCTTCCTTTGCCTCTGTTACAAAAAATGTGGTTGCCCGCTTCATCAAGCAGAACCTCATATGCCGGTATGGTGTCCCCGACAGGATCATCATAGACAACGGTACAAATCTGAACAATACCATGGTCACCGCTCTATGCGAACAGTTCAAGATTTATCATCACAATTCATCTCCCTATCGGCCGAAGATGAACGGTGTTGTTGAAGCTGCAAACAAAAACACCAAGAAGATCATCCAGAAAATGACAGTCACCTACAAGGACTGGCATGAGATGTTACTGTTTGCTCTGCATGGATACCGTACCACGGCACATACTTCAACAGGGGCGACCCCATTTTCTTTGGTGTATGGCATGGAAGTTGTCCTACCCATGGAAGTTCAGATTCCTTCTTTAAGGATTATGAAGGACGCTGGTTTGAGTGAAGGCGATTGGATTCAGACCCGACTTGATCAACTCAATTTGATCGACGAGAAGCGACTCACTGCTGTTTGCCATGGTCAGACTTACCAAAAATGAATGATCAAGGCTTTCAACAAGAAAGTCAGACGTCAAGTATATCAAGTCGGAGATCTTGTGATCAAGCGGATCATCTTGCCGCAAAGTGATCCCAGGGGCAAATAGACTCCTACTTACGAAGGATCATTTGTAATCAAGAGCATCTTTTCTGGTGGTGCAATTATTCTGACCACCATGGACGGCGACGATTTGCCACACCCTGCGAACGCAGACATAGTCAAAAGATACTACGCATGAAACAACCCGACAAGTCGAAAACCCAAAAGGGCGGCTTGGGCAAAAAATGGGCATCCCGGTGAACTGAAAACCCGAAAGGGCAGTTCAGGCAAAAATTAGGGATAAAACAAAAAAATCTGTACACCCGGCAAGTTGAAAACCCGAAAGGGCGACTTGGGCAAAAAAGGGTTTCCCGGTGGACCGAAAACCCGAAAGGGCGATTCAGGCAAAAGTTAGGGAATTAAAGCGTATGACTATGTCTCGTCGGATCACTTTAAAGAACAATCTCTTCATCAACAAGCTCCGAGCTTCTGATCAATCCAATCATCGGCGGACGAAGTAATGAATGGACAAGATATTCAGAGTTGTGAAGGCTATAACAGAATGGGAATCCCATGGAATTGTTACACATAACCATCTTTCTTTTGTATAAATTTTTCAATGTTTACGACAACATCCTCTTACTAGGATGTATGTCTCCCTTGTACAAAGATACTCATAAAAAGTTAATACAAATACTTTTCCAAGTACAGAAATTTTGCTTTGTCTTCCTTTTCTTTTTACACCTATGTTTTATTTGAGAAAACGTCCAATGTTTTGTTAAATAGGCATATGCATTTGAACATAATCATTTGCTTACAAATCAAGAAAAGATGATTGCTGATAGGTTGAAGGTACAGACATATATCTTGAGGCCCTTTCGAAAGAAACTCCCAGCGGAATTAAACTCCAAGTTCCTCAATTGAGTTAAAATCCAGAACTTAATTCCCCAAACAGAGTTAAACTTCAGGATCCTCAGCAGAGCAAAAGCTTTCTAAAAACTGATTTCCCCAGCTAAGAGAGCCTTCCAGAACTTAATTCCCCTCAGAGTTGAGTTTCAAGATCCCCGGTGGAGCCAAGACTGATAGTCCCCAGCGGAGCTAAAACATCCAACTATCAATCCCCAGCGGAACCAGATCAACGAACATTCTCCCCACAGAGATACTTCCCATCAGATTGAAGATTCTCAGTCTCACTTCTCCAGCATAAGTCTCCCAGGTTTTAAATTCCCCAGTAGCGATCGTCAGAATTCTCATTCCCCACAAGTCACCAAGGATTTTCAATCCCCAGCAGTGGTCCTAAGATCCCTCAACAATTGAAGATCTTGCTCCCCAAGCAGTCAGCAATCAACCGTCAACAAAGATTTCTCATCTCCAGTGATCAAAGATCCTTGGAATCTCCAGCTTCGGTCATGGATTTATTTTCCCCGACAACAATCAAAGGATTTTCAAATCCCCGGCAGCAGTCTAGGATTTATCCTCCTCAGCAAGACAACTACTCGGCTTACATGCATAATCATTACATTCATATATCATAAACATTGATGAAACGCAATTCCTTACATCATACATATCATGCAACATAACTTTGTGTTTTAGCTAACATTTTATCCTTTTCAGGATAAGATTAAAAGGCTATCGCTAACAAATAGTCAGATACAGTATGGATACACCCCATACACGGCGGTCATTCTATTACTCATTCAGAATTTCAAGTCAGATACAGTATGGATACACCCCAGACACGGCGGTCATTCTATTACTCATTCAGAATTTCAAGTCAGATACAGTATGGATACACCCCAGACACGGCGGTCATTCTATTACTCATTCAGAATTTCAAGTCAGATACAATATGGATACACCCCAGACACGGCGGTCATTCTATTACTCATTCAGAATTTCAAGTCAGATACAGTATGGATACACCCCAGACATGGCGGTCATTCTATTACTCATTCAGAATTTCAAGTCAGATACAGTATGGATACACCCTATACACGACGGTCATTCTATTACTCATTTAGAATTTCAAGTCAGATACAGTATGGATACACCCCAGACACGGCGGCCATTCTATTACTCATTCAGAATTTCAAGTCAGATACAGTATGGATACACCCCAGACACGGCAGTCATTCTATTACTCATTCAGAATTTCAAGTCAGATACAATATGGATACACCTCAGACACGGAGGTCATTCTATTACTCATACAGATCTCAACTTCAGATACAGTCCAGATACGCTCCAGACACGGTTGCCATTCTGTCACTTATTCAGATCCCAGTTACAGTACAAATACACCCCAGACACGGCAGTCATTCTACTACTCATACAAATCTCAACTCCAAGATACATTATGGATACACCCCAGACACGGCGGTCATTCTATTACTCATTCAGAATTTCAAGTCAGATACAGTATGGATACACCCCAGACACGGCGGTCATTCTATTACTCATTCATAATTTCAAGTCAGATACAGTATGGATACACCCCAGACACGGCGGTCATTCTATTACTCATTCAGAATTTCAAGTCAGATACAATATGGATACACCCCAGACACGGCGGTCATTCTATTACTCATTCAGAATTTCAAGTCAGATACAGTACAAATACACCCCAGACACGGCGGTCATTCTACTACTCACTGAGACTACAACAATCGGATACAAACTAGATACGCTCCAGACACGGAAGCCATTCTATCTCTCACTCAGATTCATTTATCAACTTCAAGTCCAGATATGCTCCAAACACGGATGCCATTCTGGCCCTTACACCAGCTGTTTGATTCTCCCCAGTGCAGTCGCCATGGAAGTCATTCTGTCACTTATTCAGATCCCAGTTACAGTACAGATACACCCCAGACACGGCGGTAATTCTACTACTCATACAGATCTCAACTTCATATACAGTCCAGATACGCTCCAGACACGGTTGCCATTCTGTCACTTATTCAGATCCCAGTTACAGTACAGATACACCCCAGACACGGTTGTCATTTTACTACTCATACAGGTCTCAACTCCAAGGTACAGTCCAGATATGCTCCAGATACGGTTGCCATTCTGTCACTCATTCAGAGTTTATCCCCAGCACACAGTCACTCCATACACAGATATTCCTCTGTCATCCAGATACAATACAGATACACCCCAGACACGACGGTCATTCTACTACTCATACAGATCTCAACTTCAGATACAGTCCAGATATGCTCCAAACACGGATGCCATTCTGGCCCTTACACCAGCAGTTTGATTCTCCCCAGTGCAGTCGCCACGGAAGTCATTCTGTCACTTATTCAGATCCCAGTTACAATACAGATACACCCCAGACACGGCGGTCATTCTACTACTCATACAGATCTCAACTTCAGATACAGTCCAGATACGCTCCAAACACAGTTGCCATTCTGTCACTTATTCAGATCCCAGTTACAGTACAGATACACCCCAGACACGGCGATCATTCTACTACTCATACAGATCTCAACTTCAGATACAGTCCATATACGCTCCAGACACGGTTGCCATTTTGTCACTTATTCGGATCCCAGTTACAGTACAGATACACCCCAGACACGGCGGTCATTCTACTACTCATACAGATCTCAACTTCAGATACAGTCCAGATACGCTCCAGACACGGTTACCATTTTGTCACTTATTCAGATCACAGTTACAGCTCAGATACGCCCCAGACACGGAGGCCATTCTTTTGCTCATACAAATTCAGTCTCCAGATACAGTTCAAATGCATTCCAGACACGGATACCATTTTGATACTTATTCTTTTGACTTACAACATTGCAAGTTGACAAAGATTCTTGGATGGCATCTTTAAGCCCATCTCCAGCAAGATTCTACCATCTCCAAATGGCATCTTTAAGCCCATTCCCTCAACTATGCTTTAGACGAGTGCAAATTTACGGGCACTCTAGTGTCCAATCCTCTTTTACCTTTGAGTCGCGAAAGGCAAACTTGCCAATCTAACTCTTCCGGTTCAAGAAGATTGAACAGGGGCAGCTGTTGTACCCCAAAATTTGCCCTCTCATTCTTCAGGAAATCATTCTGGATTCTCAAAGTCTCTCTGAAACAAATCCAAGTCCTGAATTATCATTTCTTCCCAAGCAAACCATTTACAAGAGCAAAATGATCACACAAACTCTAAAAGCAACACTTTTACCTTGAAAAATTAAATTCTAAACATTTGGAATTTTTCTCTAAAAATGGGTGTTTAAGAAGAAAATAGCACTTCAGAACTTCTGGACCAACCTCCAGACAGAAACGGTCAGAAGTTGCAAGCTTGGCTCAACGCAGTCAGAAGTTGGCTCTTCAGCAGCTACATTAACTCGGTTAGAGGTTGCAAACATGGTCCAACACGTAAGCCTCAAACAGAACATGGCTCTTTCAGCAGTTACGCAAGTTCAGCCAGAGTTTGCTAGAGGAATGCAAAGGAAGCAAAGAAGTCTGAAGGCTCCTTCAGAACATGCTGGAATCAGAAGATGAAAGGGTCAGAAGAGTGGGTGTTACACTGACACAGAATCTCTAAGTCCAGGATTTCCAGAAGCAAATCCAAGGAACGTGTTAGAAAGTCAGGAGAATCCCCAGAATTTGCTGAGACAGCAAGAGGCCAAGATCAGAGCTTGATTCACGTTGTCTTTGGTAAAATAGAACTACTGGTTCAGGTTTTCTCCTATTACAAGAATTTTGGTGTTGATAAGTCTCATCACCATTTAATGCTCATTAATGCTCCCAACCACTCCTGAACATTCATCCAAGAGGTCTCTTCACGTGTGGCTTGGTAAACACCTTTATGCAGGCTTAGGAATGGGTCTACGCGCCACCTTCCACCTATAGAGATCACTTCTCCTCAATCCTCGCCTGTTGTTCCAGCCTAGGTTGAAAAGCTGTGCATTATCACAACTTTCCATGAACTTCTTTAAAAAAAACAATTTAACCTCTATTGGCGCCTTTAACGTTCAAGAATCCACAAGAACTTTGCCTATAAATAGAGCACCATTGACCACTAAGAGGAGGTCCCAAAAAACTAGGAAAAAAATTGCTAGAAGAGAAACAGAAATTTTTAGCAAGAAAATACTTTGAAACTCTGTCAAAAAATCTTGGTGTCTCAAGAGCCTCAAACATAACTTTGAATCTCCTGTCTCAAAACCTCATTTGTACCCAGATTGCTTCTTGATTAAAGAAATACGCCCCTACAGCTTCTGACCACATATACTCTCCATCCACCCCTTCAAAAAAGAACCTGTCCAGAACACCATCAGAGCTAAAAGCTAGCTCTCACTCACAAACTTTTCCAACAGCCAGGTAAGCACCTGCTGACCTTCATCACGCTGCTAAGCATCATCAACTTTGCATGCTAAAAAAAACATAATGTAAATATCATGTTGCTGCTGTTGGCGTTCTGGGGATTTTCATACCTCAGAATGTTTGAGTAGGAAGTAAATCAGCGTAGAACCTGCATGTGACCTTGTTGGTTCTGTCTCCTAAAACACTTTGACATTTGATGAAGTTGTCCCACACATATTTTCTGTTTTTGTGGAAAAATAACAAAACTGCAGATGTTCTGACTAGCACAGGGAGAAGCCAAGTGCTGACTTTGACGTTAGCACATCTGAAGCGTGTTCTGCTGTCAATAATATCAGAACTTCTGAAGATTATTGTATCTCCAGCAGGATCAGAACTTCTGATACCCCCACTAACAAATTTTTGTCTTGCAGCGCATAGGGGTCAGAACTTCTGATCTTCCCACTAACAGGTTTCTGTTTTGCAGGTGCCAGAGTCAGAAGTTCTGACTCATACAGTTTAACCAAGAGGTTGATAATCTGGCAGCAGGCCTGAGTCAGAACTTCTGATGGCCTCTCAGCAGCGTGTTCGCTCTCTCTCTCTTTCTCTCTATCTTGCCTTTGTTATTTTCTTTTCTCATTGAACCACCCTATGTACAAATATGTATCCCCACCCCCTAATTGCTGTAATAGCGTAGGATTTTATATTTCTGATTTTTATTGCTTTCAAATATAAATGCTAGTAATTAGGATGTGTATGGCAAGATAAAATCAATGAAATAGAAAATCCTAATTCAAAGATAAACTCTTATATGCAACAAAACACACTTGCACACTTACACCCCTAGGGTTACATCCACTTGTTGCCTTCAAAAATGGGTCATGTTTGCATGTCAAGTATTTTGGCAAAACAAAACAAAAACAAACAAAATGATCATAGTCCCTCGATGACGCTATCTAGTTGCCTAAACAAAATGATCATAGTCCCTCAAGAAAATTGCCAAAATACTTGACACTATTGCTTTCATGGTCTATACGATGACCCGCGCCTGTCCCGTTTACATCCTAACACAAGGTTGTTCACCAAATACAATAGTGAAGTAACACTGTTAAAAGGGTTAAAAACATAAGGAAAGATCTTTGAGTAAAATAGGGTAGACAACTCTTAGTTACTTGATCAAACTTGCAAACAAACATCCTTGCTACTTTTCAAAAACACACATCACAACACAATTTCAAAACAACTTTTCAAAAACATTGAAAACTTTTTCAAAAGACAATACACCTTTGTATACATTCAAACAAGAATCATTACAAAGGTTGCCACAAATGGCCTCTTTTCAAAATATCTTTCAAAACCACACACAAAGCACCATTTCAAACAATTGAAAATGCAAAGCAAGTGATCTAAGCAAGTAACTAAGAGCCCATGGATAACCATGGATAGAAAGGGTGCTAATACCTTCCCTTTCTATAATCTACTCCCCGAACCCAAGAAAACATCTGAAAGGTCTTTCCTGTGCTTTTTGACCTTTCCTTAGGATAAAATAAAAAGTCGGTGGTGACTCTTGCTAAACCGAAATATTTGCGAACACAAACCCAAAATCCCAAGTCAGTTCTCCCACCGTATCAAAATAGCCTTGGCTGGGAAAGATATACTCAACTTGGCGATGATAGGCTCAGCCAGGGAACTTCGTGGTGTCTTGATTGTTGTATGTTGAGGAAATTTGAACTCGGTCGGGGAGTTTTGTGGTTCCTCAATTATTGTTGGGGAAATAAAATTTGTTGAGGAAAGGTTTATTGCAGCCGTTCTTGTGGGGATAATGATAATGAGATAAATCTGTGGGGATATTTCATATACATTAAAGAGATGCTTACTGCTTCTTAGCAGGACACATGTGCCAAATAGTTTTAATTATGTTCATATGCATATTTCATTCAATTTTAGTCATTGGACAAATTTGCATTCAAAACAAAGACAAAAATTTTGCACTTCAAAGTATATTTGTATTGATATTTTTCCCATGAATATGTGTTTTTATACAGAGAGACGGAGATCCTAGTAAGAGGAAATCGTTGAAAGAAAAACAAAATTGAGAAAGAAAACAAATAGCCACGTGAAATAATTTCATTGCCTTTCAACTCTACTATTTCACCAATGTCTTCGAATGTCCCTTGCCATTTATGGAAGTTTACTGGATTGATCTTGGACCTTTTGAACTTGGACCTTGGTGATAGAATTGACTGTGTTGATTTCACGGGACATAGTTATACGCTTTTAATCCTTAATTTTTTCCTGGACCGCCCTTTCAGGTTTTCAGCCCACCAGGATACCCTTTTTTGCCCAAGTCGCCCTTTCGGGTTTTCAACTTACCGGGAGTACAATCTTTTGCATATATCCCTAATTTTTTCCCAAACCTTTTGGTTTGCGGGGATGCCCTTATTTTGCTTAGGTGTGTAAACCTAACGGGTCTCTTATGCATAGTATTTTTTAACTATGTCCGCGTTTATAGGATGTGGGAAATCTTCACCATCCATGGTAGTCAGCATCATGGCACCGCTAGAGAAAACTCTCTTGATAACAAATGGCCCTTTATAGGTGGGAGTCCATTTTCCTTCGGGGTCTCCTTGTGGTAAAATGATGCGCTTTATCACCAAGTCACCAACTTGATATACTCGAGGCTTGACCTTTTTGTTGAAAGCCTTGATCGTCCGTTTTTGGTACGTCTGACCATGGCAAACAACAGCTAATCATTTTTCGTTGATCAAGTTCAGCTAATCCAATCTCCTTTGAACCCACTCGTCTTTGCCTAGGCCTGCCTCATTCATAATTCTTAGAGAGGGAATCTGAACTTCCACTGGCAAAATAGCTTCCATGCCATAGACTAGGGAAAAGGGAGTTTCCCAAGTTGATGTTCTAGCTGAAGTTCGGTAGCCATGTAGAGCAAACGGCAACATCTCATGCCAATCCTTATAGGTTACTACCATTTTCTGCACAATCTTCTTGATATTTTTGCTTGCCGCTTCAACTATGCCATTCATTTTCGATCTATACGGAGAAGAATTGTGATGCTTGATCTTAAACTAAGTGCAAAGCTCAGTGATCATAGCATTGTTGAGGTTAGTCCCATTGTCAGTGATGATCCTTTCGGGGATACCATAACGGAAGATGAGGTTGTGTTTGATGAATCTGGCTACCACATTCTTGGTGACTGAGGCAAATGAGGCGGCTTCGACCCATTTAGTAAAATAGTCGATATCAACAAGAATGAAGCGATGTCCGTTGGAAGCTGTGGGCTTGATCTCTCCAATCATGTCAATGCCCCACATTGAAAATGGCCACGGAGAGGTCATGACATTCAAAGAGATAGGAGGCACATGGACCTTATCGGCATAGATTTGGCATTTGTGACAAGTTCTTGAGTGTTGATGGCAATCAGTATCCATCGTTGACCAATAGTAACCAACTCTTAATATTTTCTTAGCCATCGTATATCCACTTGAGTGAGTACCGAAGACACCATCGTGCATGTCTTCCATAATTTCCTCTGCCTCCTTCTTGTCCACACATCGGAGTAGAGTTGGATCATGGTTGCGCTTGTATAATATCCTGTTACTTAGGAAGAATTTGGCTGCAAATCTTCGCAAGAACTTTCTGTCATTGATAGATGCCCCCTCTGGATACTCTTGTACTTCAAGGTATCTCATCACCTCATGGTACCATGGCTTTTCCGCATCAGTGTCAAGCTCATAGAAATGCGCAGGTTCATCGAATCTTTCAATTTTTATCATAGGGGCTTTGTTGTCCCATTTGACTTTGAACATTGAAGACATGGTTGCCAAAGCGTCAGCCAACTGGTTTTCTTCTCTAGGGAAGTGCTCAAAAGTGATCTCTTCGAAGTAAGGAATTAGGGATAGCACAAGTTCCTTGTAAGGGAAAACATTAGGGTGTTTAGTGTCCCAATCTCCTTTTACTTGGATGATCACTAGGGTGGAATCCCCGAACACATCCAAATGCTTGATCCTTAAGCCAATAGCATCTTTCAGACCTAAGATGCATGCTTCATACTCGGCCATATTGTTTGTGCAATTGAAGCATAGTCTGGTGGTGAAAGGAGTGTGACAACCTTCAGGAGAGATGATCAGAGCAGCAATTCCGTTACCTAAGGAGTTGGAATCCCCATCGAATACCATAGTCCATTGGGATCCTTGTTCAGGTCCGTCATACGGTCCAGGTTTCACATAGTCGGTTACCAGCATGATGTTCTCATCAGGGAAGTCGAAGTTCATTGACTAATAATCATCCACAACTTGATGGGCCAAATGATCTGCTAGTACACTTCCTTTGATGACTTTTTGAGTCGTGTATTGAATGTCGTACTCAGTCAAGATCATTTGCCACCTGGCTATCTGTCCGGAAAGGGCAGGTTTCTCTAAGATGTACTTGATTGGGTCCATCTTAGAAATCAACAGAGTGGTATGAGTCAACATATACTGTCTTAGCCGGCGAGCAGCCCATGCCAGAGCGTAGCAAGTTTTCTCGAGCAGTGAATATCTGGTTTCACAGTCGGTAAACTTTTTGCTCAGGTAATAAATAACATGCTCTTTTCGGCCAGACTCGTCATGTTGGCCTAAAATGCACCCCATAGAATTCTCTAGTACTGTCAAGTACATGATCAAGGGTCTTCCTTCAACTGGAGGCATGAGAATAGGAGGTTCTTGTAGGTATTCTTTGATTTTTTCAAAGGCAATCTGGAACTCATCGTTCCATCTGACTACCTGAGCTTTCTTCAAGAGTTTGAAGAGTGGCTCACAAGTAGCAGTCAAGTGAGATATGAAACAGGCAATGTAATTGAGACGACCCAAGAATCCTCTGACTTCTTTTTCAGAATGAGGGACTAGCATTTCTTGGATGGTCTTTACCTTGGCAGGATCAACTTCAATGCCTTTATTGCCGACAACAAAACCTAGAAGCTTTCCAGATCGTACTCCAAACGTGCACTTGTTAGGGTTTAACCTCAGCTTGTACTTTTTCATCATCTCGAATAACTTATGCAGGTGATTGATATGTTCTTATTTAGTTTATGATCTGGCAATCATATCATCAACATATACCTCTATCTCATGATGAATCATGTCATGAAATAAAGCTACCATAGCCCTTTGATATGTTTCCCCTGCATTCTTCAATCCGAACGACATAACTTTGTAACAGAAGGTGCCCCATTGCATAATGAAAGTAGTATTTTCCATATCTTCGGGAGCTATCCTTATTTGATTATAGCCCGAGAAGCCATCCATGGATGAGAAGACTTTATGTTGAGCAGTATTATCAACTAAGACGTCAATGTGTGGTAGAGGGAAGTCATCCTTGGGGCTTGCCCTATTCAGATCCCTATAGTCTACGCACATGCAAACTTTCCCATCTTTCTTTGGCACTGGCACCACATTGGTAACCCATTGAGGATATGATGTCACAGCTAGGAACCCCGCATCAAATTGTTTCATCACTTAGGCTTTGATCTTTTCAGACATATCAGGCCTCATGCGACGAACCTTTTGTTTAACAAGAGGGCAGTCTTCTCTTGTCGGCAGACGATGAACTATGATGTAGGTATCCAACCCAGGAATATCTTCATAAGACCAAGAAAATACTTCCATGTAATCATGCAACATCTGAACCAACTTGCTCTTAACACTGCTTTCCAAGTTAGCACCGGTCCTGATTTCCTTCTTATCTGACTCAATACCCAGGTTGATAACCTCAACTGACTCTTTGTGCGGTTGAATAGCTTTTTCTTCTTGTAATAGAAGTATGGCTAGTTCTCCAGGTATGTCACAATCTTCCTCACTTTCATCTTCGTCTTGGTTGATAGGACATTCAAAGTCGTAGTCGACAATAGTAAAGTCATTGGCAATAGGATCCAGAGTGGATGTGGACCTGCAAGAGTGTGTGTGTGTTTTCTTCTTGTAATAGAAGTATGGCTAGTTCTCCAGGTATGTCACAATCTTCCTCACTTTCATCTTCGGCTTGGTTGATAGGACATTCAAAGTCGTAATCGACAATAGTAGAGTCATTGGCAATAGGATCCAGAGTGGATGTGGACCTGCAAGAGTGTGTGTGTGTGTATGTAAGATACATGGCTATTTTTTTGAAAAATGTATTTGTAAGAAAGGAAAGACAATGAACACAAATATTTGAATGCAAAAAGAGTCTAATGTACGGAATGATCATATGATTAGATGAATATAAATAAAACACTTGAGAAATGGACAAAGTGCCCCGGGCCAGGCTTAAAAGTCATTGTTAAAATATTACAGACAACAAGTTCTTGATTTGAAAGAAAAGAAATAACAAAGTAGATTACTCCTCAATGAAGGACATGGGCACAAAGTCTTTTGTATGCCAATTCATCAGCTCCATAGTAGTTGGATACACCCACTCTTCAAATGCAGCTTCTTCTTCAGAATCACCCACGGTGTTGACTTCATGGCTTCCAATGCAGAGAGGTGGCTTTCCAGAACTAGCACGCCTCACCTCCCTCTGAGCTTTGACAATGAAGCCCAAACCAAACTTGTCTGCTTTAAACGGGATATCGAGGAGTTACCCCTAAGTATCGTAGTTTCCTTCTTCAATTTCCGCGCGTGCATCCTTGACTGAAACCATCTTTGGCGTGGTCTTAACAGTTTTAGACTCATTGGAAGAACATTTAGTAGCATCAATCATCAGTGATACAACCTCGAAGTTTTGACATGTGGTTTCAATGAATTCTCCGTCCATCTCCACGTACTTGAAAGAGTTAAGGTGGCTCACCATAAACTCTTCTTCCCCACAGACGGTGACTATTCTGCCCTTGACTGGATATTTGAGTTTCTGGTGTAGGGTTGAGGTTACTTCCCCATATTTATGGATCCACGGGCGACCTGACAGACAATAATAGGCCGGACTAATATCCATAATATAGAAGGTGGAGTTGAGGATTTTGGAGCCCACTTTGTTTGGAAGATCCACCTCCCCATGAACAGTCCTCTTTGATCCGTCAAAAGCCCTTACAATGATATTGCTATGCTTCAAAACTAAACCTTCACAGTCAAGACGGTCTAACGCCCCCTTGGGTAATACATTTAGAGAAGAACCAGTGTCGACTAGCACATGTGCTAAGGTAGTCCCTTTTCACTCGATTGACACATATAAAGCTTTATTGTGATTCTTTCCGAGAGGTGTTAAGTCAGTATCTGAAAATCCCAAGCCATTATCAGCTGTCAGGCTAGCTACGCAATTTTCAAATTGGTCCATTGTTGTCTCAAGGGGGACATGAGCCTTTTTCAGGAACTTGATTAATGTCCGAGTATGGGCATCGGAGCAAAGCAGCAATGATAATATTGAAATCTTAGAAGGGGTTTTCCCCAACTATTAAACAATTTTGAAGTCGCTTCTCTTGATGATCTTCAAAATCTCGTCCATTTCACGAGCGGAGGGTTCTTCATCAGCTACGTCTTTGAAGGGTACTTCAATCACAACAGGCTCGACAACCTTCTCTTTCCCTCTTGTATTGGCACTTGGCTTGGTAGAAATAATGCAGATGGGTGTCTTTGTAACTAATGGAGGTGAGATATTGGGTGAAAATATTCTCCCAGTTCTAGTTACTTTGCTTGAGACAGTTATGTTACCAACATCGTCATCTTTTTCTTCTCTGATCCAGGCATCTTGTTTAATCCCATGACAGAACACTTAAGCACCGTAATTCCATGGTACTACTTTATTTGAAGAATAAGGAATCGGTCCGGGATTTGTAATTATTAAGGGAGCAACAGTGGGTTCATTTGAAATCCTAATAGTACTTTTTGAGGTGATCCTAAGAGGCTTGTTGGAGATGGTAATAATGGAGAGGTCTTCACATTTGTTAATCAAACTCTTGGCAGGTGGAGTCTTTTCAAATAGAATTTTGTGGCTATCCGTCAGGCGTTGTATGCCTTTCTTCAGCCCTTCACATCCATTGGGTTGTCTTGTACAACACATACAGTCTTCTTCACAGCCAGGGAAGATCCCATCTTTCAACAGATTGTTCTTGATTACATTCAGCGAAGTAGTCAATTCTTTAACAGAGGCAACAAAAATTGATCTTCGACAGCATTAACACCTTTGTCATGCTTTGGCATCGGAGCGGTAATTACATTTGGCGTTGGAGGAGGATCAAACTCAATAGTCTTGTTGTCAATCAAATCCTGGATTTTTTTCTTCAAGGCCCAACACTGGTCAGTCTCGTGCCCGGGGCTACTTGAATGGTAAGCACACTTAGCGTTTGGATTATACTTTGGTGATGAGGTGTCAGGGTTGGCGGGAGGATTGCCCAATCTCACTAGATTAGCCTTGAGAAAATGTTGAAGGGCTTGAGACAGTGACATGCCTAACCTCATAAATTGTCTTCTTGGAGTTTCAAAATGTTGATGATTTGCATATGGTCTTGGAGTAGGAGTTGGATTGGAGATTCGGACAACATTGACAGACGGACGATCATTCTTCTTGGTATGGGCCCTTTCCCCATACACATCATTAACTTCCTTCTTTGCAGAAAAAGGTTTCTTGATAGGATTGATGGTGGAGGTAGATTCCACAGAGATCTTCCCACTTTTGATGCCACTTTCAACTCTTTCACCGGTTAAGATTAATTCGGTGAAACTAGAAGAAGAGCATCCAACCAACAAATTAAAGAAAGGACCAGATAAAGTGCCCATGAACATGTCAATGTGCTCCCTTTCAGTCAAGGGAGGTTGGGCTCTACTAGCAAGGTCTCTCCACTTTTGCGCATATTCCTTAAATCTTTCATTCTTCCCCATGGTCATATCTTGCAACTGAACCCTCGTTGGCGCCAAGTCGGCATTGTACTAATACTGATGGTAGAAGGCAGTACCTAGATCCTCCCAAGTGTTGATACGAGAACCATCTAACTAATAAAACCATTCAAGTTGTGTTCCAGCCAAGCTCTCTTGGAAAAAGTGAACCCAAAGCTTCTTATCAGCAGTGTGCGGCTGTATCTTGCGCACATAAGATTTCAAATGGAGTTTTGGACAAGAAACCCCATCGTACTTTGCAAAGAGTGGTACTTTGAATTTGTGGGGAATGACTACCCCAGAGATCAAACCCAAATCATCAAAATCTAAACCGGGGACGGCTTGGATTTCAACAGCTTTCAATCTGTCTTCTAACTACTTGTATTTGATATCAGCGGGTGGATACTGCTCGTTGAAATAATCATCATCAGATTCTTGATCATTAGCACATTTAGCTTGAGTACTCTTGACCTCACCGACCTGGTTCTCGTCCTCTTCAGATGAGTCTCCTCCTACTGGGATTTGACGGGTTGTCTCCTTGAACCTTCTACCCATGTTGAGCAGAGCTTTCTTCTTTGGCTTCTTCTTAACGGCCAGCAAAGCCATCATATCTTGCTACCCCTTGGCTAGGGCTAGTAGAGCTTCTTGAAACTGAGAATTCTGGGCTTGGAGATCCGTCACAGTCTTCTCTAGATCCATCTTGCTGAAATAAACAGCAGAAAGATAAGGAAACCTGTTATGCGAAAGCATGTCATGTTATGATGCATGGAATATGTAAATGCAAATGATTTCAAGGATTAATGAAATTTAAATTTGTATAGACAAAAGAATGAACAAATGTTAATTTTCATTAGACAAAACAAGATTACATCATGCCTCTTGGGCTTACAAAATAACTTTCTAAGATAAAAAGACTGAACGCATCCTCTTTGGCACGAGATAAGCGTTCACACTTTGCTCTTCTTGTAGCTGCTTTGTAAGCTCCAAGACCCTCTTATCACTAGAATAGAATTAAGCTTCAAAAGTATCCCGTTCTTCCTTAAGCTGAATCCAACCCTTTTGCAAGTCTTCGAGAGAGGTAGGCATGTCGGGATGGAGGATAGTGTAGGGAATATCTCCTTCGACCACAGGCTCCCCGATGACTGGTAGGATGGAGGGATAAGGCATCACAAGTTTCTGAGCACGAGCTCACATCCGTTTAAGGTAAGGCTTGAGGGGAATGGAATTCTTGTGTCCTAGTTTCTTTCTACCCACCTTGTTCAACATCCTCCAAGCTCGGATAAATCTCTGGCGGTGACCTTGACCGTCGCTCTCGTAGTAAAATACCAAACCTTGGATAAGCATCTCATGTAGACCATCCCTTCGGGCGGAACCAAATTGTCTTAAGGCTAAGAAAGGGTTGTAGGTGATACCTCCCCTAATTCCAAGCAAAGGGACATTAGGTAATTCTCCATAACGGTCGACGATAGTAACATTCTTCAAAGAGCAGGAACACTAATGAATATCTGAATGTCTGAGCATCATCAACATATGTGACCACCTTGAAACTTTCTCATTCTTTAATACATATTGGGGAAGATGCGAAATAAACCATCTTTCCAAAAGAGGAGTACAACAAATAAGGATACCTCTTTTCCTCGTGGTGCGAGTGTGAAAATAACGTAGGATGTCCCCTAGCAAAATAGGCACTGGGTTACGAGACATGAAGATTTTGACGGTGTTCACATCTATGAGTTGGTCACGATTTGGAAACAAAACCATCCCATAGATGAGGAGAGCCACAATTTCCTCAAAGGCTTTCAAATCAAAAGAGTTCCAACAGTTTTAGGATTTCTCAAACAAGAACCTTGCTAGGAAGCCTTTGACACTACTCCTTGTTTACCAATTAGTTGTGATATCAGATGGTTGCAAGTGTAGAGCTTGAGCAACCTCTTCTGGCTTTGGATCTCTTCCCGTACCATTGAAAGGTAGTTGATTGAGAATGGGGATCCTTAAGAGTTGGGAGAATTCTTCCAAAGTTGGCACAAGTTGATAATCGGGAAATGTGAAGCAATGGTGTAGAGGATCAAAGAACTGAAAGAGAACCTTTATCATGTCTTCATCAGTGTTGGAGGTAACCAAGTTTAGTAGGCGACCATGTCTTTCGGTAAATGGAGAATTTTCAGGAATCCTTTATGCTAACTCTTTGAGTTGAGGAGGGATCCTTACGAGATTGACTTAAATGGTTTTCATGCGAATAGAATCCATGTCCTACAAAGCAGGACAAAGTTAAATCCCAAAAATCCTTGAAATGGTTAGTGAGTATGAGTATGATGTTATGACGTTCATGATGTTATGTACAAGTAAATATATACAAACAAAGCAAACAAGTCCTTAGGTTTAGGCTTGCATGGAGTCTCATAGGTAAGTACCCTCTTGAAATTTAGTTGGCTCAAACCTTTCCTAGTAATAGTAACCGGGTTCTAAGGAGCTCAATATCACTGGTTTGTTTCCTTGGGCATTGTTTCAGCGTAAGCCTCTTAAATGGCGACCGAAATATCCCAAAAAATCAAATCTCATTGAGTGTAGTATCGAGTATCTACCAACTTTGGACTGCACCAAAGCCGGTCATCCCACTACGTCCTAAAGGCCAAGTTGGTCAAGTAAGGTTCTAAAAGTTCATTAGTGCTTCATGACATCACTCAGTGGCCCCGTATTCTCCTTGACTACTCAAGGGCTACCAGCACCCACAAATATGTCGCACTAACATAGCTATTATTTAGACCGTGTCGGTATACCCCGCACAATTTCCACAATGTATTGCTACTTACCTATAAGGTATCCCAAATCCGGGTAGAGGATTCAAACCCAAACAAAGAACCAAAATGTAAAGCATACAAGTTAAATAATAAAAGCAAGTAAATGTGATCTAGCCCTAAGGTAACCCCACTTTTAGAATTTTTCCCAGCAGAGTCGCCAGTTCTGTGATACGGTGGGAGAACTGACTTGGGTGTTTTGCGTTTTATCGCAAATGTTACAGTTAGCAAGAGTCGCCACCGAATTTTGTTTTATCCAAAAGAAAAGGTGAAAAAGCACAGGAAAGACCTTTGAGATTGTTTCTTGAGTTCGGTGGGTAGATTATGAAAAGGGAAGGTATTAGCATCCTTTTCATCTATGTTTTTCCATGGGCTCTTAGTTACTTGCTAGATCACTTGCTTTTATATGAAAATATGCTTTGTGTGGTTTTTGAAAGTATTTTGAAAAGGCGCCATCGTTTAGGCAAACTTTGTAATGATTCTCGTTCGTAAGAATATATACAAAGTGTTGATCTTTTTGAAAATGTTTTCAAGTTTTGAAAGATGTTTTTAAAAGTGTTTGGTGTTTGTTTTGAAAATAGAAAGGATATTTTGTTTTGAAAGGGAGCAAGTAACTAGGAACATTCTACCTACTCAAAAGTCTTTCATGTTTATTTCCTTTTTCCTTTGACATTGTTATCTTACCATTGATTTGGTAAGCAACCCTATCTTTGGATGTAAACGGGACATGCATGGGTCATCGTATAATCATAGAAGGCAATATTGTAGGATACCTTAGCAATTTTTTGTAAGGGGCTAAGATCGTTTATGAAGGCAACATTGAAGGGTCATCGAGGGACTACGATCTTGTATTCGAGGGACATTGCTAAAGTATCCCACGCTCGAGGGACATGACTATTTTTATCCGAGGCAACAAGTGTCGGTTACCCTAGAGGTGCAAGTGTGTAAAGTATTTTATTTTCATGCATTTTGTCTTGAGTTAGGGTTTTATACTTGTTGATTTTATGTCTTGCCATACAAACCCTAATTACTAGCATTTATATTTGAAAGCGATAAATTGCGGAAATGTAAAGTCCTACGCTATTACATCATTTGGGGATGGGGGTACAAATTTACAAATGGGGAGATGAAAGCAAATAAACCTAATTTACTATTACAAGGCTTTGACAATTACATAATTATAGTGCGAAATAATAAAATGTACAAAGAAATATAAAGAGAAGAGAAATTATTTTTATGAAAAAAGGTTCTAATTGATTTGAAAAGAAATTAATTAAAATCCTAATGTCTAAATTAATTTAATCAAAATAAACAAATTTAAATAAAACCTAAGTCTAAATATTAAATTAATTTTAAGAAAAGAAATTGATTTTAATATAAAAATGTTTTTGTCATTTTTAGTTTAGAAAAAAAAGGAATAAAAACAAAAGTGTATGCATACATATTTAAATAAAATATTTATATTTTTTTGAAATTTTTTATATGAAAATAATAATAATAAAAGTGGAAAGAAAAAATAAAAATAAAATTAAAAAAAAGATTAAAAAAAGGTTTTATGAGCTGACACATGAGCTTATGTATTGGCTCATGTATTGGCTCATCCAGATTTCGTATTGGCTCATGTGTCAGCTCATGTGTGTTTCTTGCTCCCAGAAGTCAAAACAACTCAGTATGAGTCGACGCATACTGGTTTCGTGTCGACTCATAACCATTTCGCATCGACGCATACGTGTTTCGTGTCGACTCATAACCTGTTTTGAACATGGTATGTGTCGACTCATAGCATTTCGTATCGACGCATAACTGCTGTTTTTTGTTTTTATCTCTGTTTTGCTACATGTAAAAGTCAATTCTCAACACATGGTTAGTGAAAATGAAAAGCAAGCATATGGTTATCTTCAAGTCAATGATATCTATATTTTATCTTCACAAATGAACCATTAATGATGCTTGTATGAAGAGTTCAAAGTCAAGAAAGCTTACCTTGAAACTGAATTTTGTGCTTTGAGTTTGAGCTGCTGTATGGGCTGTTGTTGAGCTTGGGAAGTGATGATAGTGATGTTACAAAAGTTTTTCTTGTGTTTGAACAACTTCTATATGATGTATGTGGAGTGTTTGGATGGTTTGTTTGGACAAAACTTACAAGGAATGAGAGGTTCAAGGATTTGGACTTCAAAGCTCAATAATGGGGGTTTTATGGACAATTATGTTTTTTTGATAGTGCAGGGATTTTTTGAGGGCTTCTACACAAGAGAACTTCTTACTTTTCTCTCTATTTTTCTAACCTCTAACTCTTGCAAATGCTTCTTCTATTTATAGGCAAGGGGTTTGTGCATATGAGCTGATTAGCATTCTATGGTTTGGTTGGATTATAAAGATCAAACTAAGTCAAGTACTCCATAGTGCCAAGATGAAGTACCAAAGTTTTTTGTATTGAGGAGCTACTTCCCATGATTTATGGTGGAGTATAATCAGCAACCAGCAAGGTATGGTCTCAAGACAAACCTTGTACAAAAAGCTTGCTTTTCAAAAATAACAATGGTGCCTTTATGCCATAAATGGAAATATCTTTTGGACAATGGTTTAGACACTTGGGTAATAGATTAAGATCTTGTGTAAACATTAAATTATGATGATATTTGCAAGAAAATAAGCCTGCAACATAAGATTATCCAGCAAATCATGAGAGTTTTGTTATGTGTTTTTCACTAGAATGACTTGCAATTCAAGGATGGATGCCCAACTTCAAGCCCTTGAATCTCCTAGCTCAGGTATGATAAATTCATTCTCTTGGATGTTTTTGGAAAGCTTGAAACATCCTCTATAACTTTCATGTTTTCCATTTTGACAAAATCATCTTGTAACTATGTGAAAAAAATGCTAAGAAGTTGGGATAAAATCCTGAACAAAATCTGTTGAAAATTTCTCTGAGTGTTAAATGGAAATGTCATGACTTCATAAATTTATAACTCAAAATCCAAGCACTTTTAGGATTTGATCAACAAAGTAAAGTTGTAGATCTCATTGGGATCTACAACTTTCACGTTGAAAGTTTTCCTTGAACCGTCTTGCATCTTGGTGAAAAATTAGCATGAAGTGATGAAATTATCATGTGTAAAAACACTTAGAAAATTTCTAAGTCTTGGAAATCTTGACTTTTCAGGTTGACTTTTGACTTTCTTGAGTTCTTGATGATCAAGCTTGATATTTTTGAATGTCTTGATGAATTTTGATCTTTGGAATGTAATGTTGACCAAAAAGTCAAAGTTTGACTTTTCAGGGTATAGTTGACTTTTTCATCAGTACTGTTGTTTTTAGGTCATTTGATCAATTGATTGAACAATTTTGTGATCCAAGGCTTGAAACTTGACATGAGAAATCATAAAGGTCCATAATGATCCATGAAAGTCATTTGAGGCATTAAAAGTCCAATTGTTCTTGTGCAAACTCAAACCCTAATTTGATGTATTAGTGTTGCAAACTTGAACCATTAAAGATCTTGTGAGAGAATCCTTGAGAAATGAGAGGGAAAATTTTGGGGTACAACAGACGTTTTTGCAAAAAAAAAAAATAGAAAAAGAAAAACAAATAGTGTTGTACTTTGAAAAGAATGATTTTTATTGATTTCTGAAGTTCGCCTATAACAGGCATTTTGTACAAAGAGACTGACGTTCTAGTAGGAGAATACCGTCTTAAAAAATGAAAACTACACAAGACTGTACAAAGAGAAAACATCTATGTGTAATAATCCCATTGAGTTTCAATTATGCTATTTCCCCTACGTCTTCGAGCATCTCATTAGCTTGCTACTCGTCTAAAGCTGACTGGATTGATCGGTACTGTTTGAGCTTGATAGTTAATATTGAGGCCTGGCCTGGACCTCCCTTTCGGGTTTTCAGTCCACCGGGATCCCCTTTTTTTCCCAAGCCGCCTTTTCAGTTTTTCGACTTGCCGGGTGTACAATTTTTTTTGTATCTATCCCTAATTTTTTCCCGAACCCTTTTGGTTCGCCGGGATGCCCTTAGTTTTGCCTAGGCCAGTCAACCTAGTGGGTCTTTATTTATGTGTAGTATCTTTTTACTATGTCCGTATTAACAGGGTGAGGAAGGTCATCACCATCCATGGTGGTTAGAATCATGGCTCCACCGGAAAATATGCTTTTGATCACAAATGGCCCTTCGTACGTGGGAGTCCATTTGCCCCTGGGATCACCTTGTGGCAGTATGATGCGTTTGATTACCAGATCACCCACTTTATACACTTGATGTCTGACCTTTTTGTTGAAAGCCTAGATCATCCGTTTTTGATATATCTGACCATGACAGATAGCAGCAAGCCTTTTCTCATCAATCAGATTCAGTTGATCAAGTCGAGTCTGGATCCAATCGTCTTCGTTCAAGCCTGCATCTTCCATGATCCTCAAAGAAGGGATCTGGACCTCAATAGGTAGGACAACCTCCATACCATATACCAGAGAATAAGGTGTTTCCCCTGTCGACGTTCGTGCTGAGGTTCGGTAACCATGAAGAGCAAATGGTAACATCTCATGCTAGTCTTTATATGTCAACGTCATCTTCTGTATGATTTTCTTGATATTCTTGTTAGCAGCCTCCACAATGCCATTCATCTTTGGCCGGTAAGGGGAAGAATTATGATGCTGGATCTTGAATTGTTTAAAGAGTTTGGTGATCATTGTATTGTTGAGATTTGTACCATTGTTCGTGATGATTCTCTCTAGCACACCATATCGACAAATCAGGTTATGTTTGATAAACCGCGCCACAACATTCTTGGTAACCGTAGCAAAAGAGGCAGCCTCAACCCACTTCATGAAGTAATCAATGTCCACAAGGATGAAGCAATGCCCATTGGAAGCAGTAGGTCTAATTTCTCTGATCATGTCAATGCCCCACATTGCAAAGGGCCAGGGAGCCGTCAAGACGTTCAAGGGAACCGAAGGTACATGCACTTTATCAGAGTAGATCTGGCATTTGTGATAAGTTCGGGAATTCTGATAACAGTCTTCTTCCATAGTGGACCAATAATATCCTACCCATATGATCTTTTTAGCCATGGTGTGTCCACTAGAGTGGGTGCCAAAGGTACCTTCATGTAGATCTGCCATAATCTTCTCTTCTTCGCTCTTGTCTACACACCGAAGTAAGGTAGAGTCATGATTGTGCTTATAGAGGATTCCACTACTGAGGAAGAACTTTGCAGAGAACCTTCTCAGAAACTTATTATCATTGATAGATGCCCCCTCAGGATATTCTTGTGCCTCGAGATACCTTTTCACTTCATGGAACCAAGGTTTGTCTGATACTTCTTTAGCGTATATCTCATAGCAGTATGCTGGTCCATCCAACCTCTCAATAGTGATTCGAGGAGCCTCGTTGTCCCACTTGACCTTGAACATAGATGACATAGTAGCTAACATGTCTGCTAACTGGTTCTCTTCTCGTGGAAAATGTTCAAAGGTGACCTCTTCAAAGTGTGGAAGCAATGTCAGCACATGTTCTTTGTAAGGGATGAGATTCGGGTGCTTAGTGTCCCACTCCTCTTTGATTTGACTTATCACCAAGGCTGAATCCCCGGAAATGCTCAAGAACTTGATCCTCAGGTCAATAGCAGCTTTGAGACCCATGATACATGCTTCATACTCCGCCATATTGTGGGTACAATTGAAACATAATCGGGTGGTGAAAGGAGTATGACAGACCTCAGGAGATATGATTACAACACCGATATTATTGATGTGTGCATTAGAGGTTCCATCAAAAACCATAGTCCATCAGGATCCTTCTTCAGGTCCTTCATCCAGTCCAGGTTCTTCATAGTCAGTCACTAACATAATATCTCATCCGGGAATTCGAAATTCATGGATTGGTAGTCGTCCATGGCCTAATGAGCCAAATGATCAACTAGTACACTTCCCTTAATTTCATTTTGGGTTGTGTATTGGATGTCGTATTTGGTCAAGATCATTTGCCATCTTGCTATTATTCTTGAGTGAGTGGGCTTCTCAAAGATGTACTTTGTCGAATCCATCTTAGACATCAACAAAGTAGTGTGGGTCAACATATACTGTCTCAGTCGGCGAGCAGCCCATGCCAAAGCATAGCAAGTTTTCTTGAGCAGTGAGTATCTTGTTTCACAGTCGGTAAACTTTTTGCTAAGGTAGTATATCGCATGCTCTTTTCAACCGGACTCGTCATGCTGCCCCAACCCACACCCCATTGAATTATCTAACACTGTTAAGTACATTATCAAAGGTCTTCCTTCAATCAGAGGCATCAGAATTGGAGGCTCTTGAAGGTATTCTTTGATCCTTTCGAAGGAGGTCTGGAATTCGCCATTCCACTTTACCACTTGATCTTTCTTCAGGAGTTTGAAGATTGGCTCACAAGTAACATTTAAATGGGAAATGAACTTGGAAATGTAATTCAGGCGTCCTAAGAAACCTCTAACTTCCTTCTCAGTGCGAGGAGCCGACATCTCTTGTATGGCCTTCACCTTTGCAGGGTCTACCTGAATACCCTTGTCACTGACAATGAAACCTAGGAGTTTACCAGACCTTACCCCGAAGGTGCACTTGTTCGGATTTAACCTAAGCTTGTACGTCTTTAACCTATCAAACAATTTTTTTAGATGATCAAGGTGCTCTTCTTCAGTTTGAGACCTAGCTATCATGTCATCAACATAGACCTCTATATCATGGTGAGTCATGTAATGAAACAAAGCTACCATTGCTCGCTGATAGGTTTCCCCAGCATTCTTCAATCCAAACGGCATCACTTTGTAGTAGAAAGTTCCCCATTGCGTAACGAAGGTTGTCTTCTCCATGTCTTCGGGTGCCATCTTGATCTGATTATAACCAGAGAACCCGTCCATGAAGGAAAATATCATGTGTTGTACGGTGTTGTCAACCAGAACGTCAATATGGGGAAGCGGGAGGTCATTCTTGGGGCTTGCCCTGTTCAAATCTCTGTAGTCCACACACATCCGTACTTTGTCGTCCTTTTTAGGCACCGTGACTACGTTAGCAACCCATTGGGGGTAAGAAGTTACAGCTAGGAACCCAACATTGATTTGTTTCATAACCTCTACTTTGATCTTATCTGACATTTCAGGGCGCATACGATGAACCTTTTGCTTTACCGAAGGGAAATCTTCTTTAGTTGGAAGACGGTGAACCACAATATCCGTGTCTAGTCCCGAAATGTGTTCATATGACCAAGCGAGTATCTCGACATAATCATGCAACATTTGTATCAACCGCAGTTTGACACCAAGCTCCAAATTTTCACCGATCTTAACTTCTTTTTTGTCCTCCTCTGTGCCCAAGTTTATGGCCTTAACTGACTGTTCATGAGGCTGTATGACCCTTTCTTCCTGCTGTAATAGCCTAGAAAGTTCTCTGGGTACCTCACAATCTTCCTCACCTTCGTCCTCAGCTTGGTTGATCAGATTTTCAAAGTCATAACCGACAATAGAAGAACTATTATCAATGGGATCCAGAGTGGATATGGATCTGCAGTTTGATACGTGAGTGTGTGTAAGAGCATAGCTGTATAGGCAAAGTAAAAAGCAGAAAAGAAAAACAGAGAGCACAAAATTTGTATGCATAAATGTCCAATTCTTTATTAATGCCATATGAAATTAAACATGATGACCCTCACAAATGAACCATTGTGCCCCGGGTAAGGCACATGGCCAAGAAGTTTATATTGTTTATTACATATCTAAAAAACAAGAAAGATAATTACTTCTAAATAAAAGTAATTGGTACAAAGTCCTTTGTCGTCCAGTTACTGGGTCCACCGTTGGTAGTAGGGAAGATCCATCTATCCACATCATACTCATTGTCAGCATCTTCCATGGCGGAGACAACATCAATAACATTGATTCCCGAGCTGTGCTTGGGCATGGGTGCAGTTATGATGTTGGGAGTCTCAGGGGGATTGAATTCAATCTCTTTTGCCTCGATTAGATCCTGCACCTTGTTTTTTAAAGCCCAGCAGTCGTTCGTGTCATGCCCCAGAGTCTCAGAGTGGTAGGCACATCGAGCATTTGGATTGTAGCGGGGATAGGAAGTATTAGGATTCTTCGGGTCTTCCTTCAAAGTTACCAAATTGGACTTTAATAATTGCGGAAAAACTTGAGACAGAGTCATATTTATCCGGGTAAATTGTCTTACAGGCCTTTCTGCTCTAGGCTGATTGTTCCTTTGTTGAATATGTGCAGGTTTAGAGATCATAACAACCCCTACCACTGGACGGTGTTCAGTTTTGTCCTGATTCCTTTGATTGTACACAACAATAACCTCTTTCTTCCTAGAAAATAGATTCCTTACTCCACTGGAGGATGCATCCTTTTGGATCTTACCACTCATAATTCCAACTTCCACCCTTTCTCCTGTCAAAATCAATTCAGTGAAGCCGACTGAGGAACTTCCAATTAGATGATTGAAAAATGGACCAGACATGGTACCCATAAACATATCCACTAGCTACCTATCAGATAGGGGAGGTTGGACTCTTCCTGCTAAGTCCCTCCACTTCTGAGCATAGTCTATAAAGCCTTCGCTCGAACCCATAGACATACTTTGGAGTTGTGTACGGGTGGGAGTAAGGTCTGTATTATAATCATAATGCTTGTAGAAATCAGCAACCAGTTCTTCCCAATTACGAATGTTGGTCCTTTCCAGCTGGTAGAACCATTCTAATTGAGTTCCGGACAGACTATCCTGAAAGAAGTGGACCCATAAGTCCTTGTCAGCAGTGTGAGGCTGGATTTTCCTCACATAAGATCGGAGGTGCATTTTGGGACATGAAACCCCATCATATTTGGCGAACATCGACACCTTGAACTTTTTAGGGATGATAACCCCAGAGACCAAACCCAACTCTTCAAAATCTAGCCCAGGCACCTTCTGGATTTCCATTGCACTCAGACGTTCTTCCAGCTATTTGTATTTTTGTCGGCCAAAGGATATTGCTCCTCATTATAGTCAGTCTCATCATCAGATTCCTGTGGATTGGGTCTTCCTTTCTTATCTACCCTTCTTGATTATCCCCTTCTTTTTATGAAGATGTCAGCTCAACCACTTGCCTTAGAGGCCATTTGAACCTCCTTCCCAGATTCACCACACCAGCTGTCTTCCCTATCTTCTTAGTCTTATCTTTCACAATCAAGGCTTTCAGTTCCTCTTTCCCCTTAGCCAGAGCCATGATCATCTGTTGAAACTGGGCATTCTGAGTCTGTAGATCATTCACTGTTTGTTCTAGAGCCATTACTGAAATAAACAGCGAAGAAGATGAGAAACTTGTACTGGAAGACCTGTTATGAAATGGCATGCATGCAATGTTTTCAAGGATCTCGTGGGGTAAACAAGAAAATGTAAGAAGTTGAAATTTTCAGCTTTGATTGAAGAACTTCGTATCATTGAGTGTCCTTCTACGAGAGTCAAGCTCACCATATCAAGTGGGTCATAGCCCCTGACTTAAGTTGTTGAGTTTTGATCTTTTGATGACATTGGCTAGAGGAAAATAAATCCCCTTTGCCCCTTGTTAGACGTCTGATTTACCATAACCTGCACCACAAACCCTTGAGATCCTTGAAATGGTTAAGGAAATGATGTGGCATGATGTTATGATGTGTATGATTATGCTAAGAAATCACAGATATAGCAAGCACAAGCAAATCACACCAAGACCTTAGGTTTAAGGCTTGCATGGGTCTTAAGGTAATACCCTCTTGAAGTTTGGATTGGCTCAACCTGTCCTATAAATAGTAACCTGTCCTCATTGTAGGGAACATCTTGAGGCTTCCAAAAAAGTCCAAGATCACCTTCATATGGCAAAAGTTGAGAGAGTTATGATTGGTGCAAGTTGGGTAGTTTTGAGAAAATGCATGAAATCCAAATTAAGCAAATTTGAATTGTTAGGCTAATGGGCCTATCTTTTAAGGTCCAAACGTGTTCTTGACCTTATAATAGACCTCTAAATCCATTCATGCATCATTTTAATTTTTATTTCATTTATTTTGATTTTTTATTCATTTAAATTCAAAATTAAATCAAGTAAATATTAAGTGAATGTATAAGGCATACAAGGCTTTTGATTCAAATCTTTTGGAGGCCCAAGAGCATGCAAAAACTGTGTGAACTTATTCTTGAAACAAATCTTCATGGTTTTGTCATATTTCAATCTACTTTCAAACAAAATCAAAAGATTTGTTTTACATGATGTCCAAGCCCATCTCTTAACCCAATCTCTTCTCCTATATATACTCTTCATATTCTGACAAAGAGAGGACACAAAAAGCTTCTCAAGAATACCTTCTCAAAATCTCAAATTTTGTCAAACTAGGGCAAATTCAAAATCAAGGATCCGACCTTCCTTAAGCAAAACCATCCATTCAAATTGATCCATGAGGTATCATAAAGTAAGTTTTGATCATTCTCGATGATCAAAAGTGCCTAAAACAAGTATTCCAAGCATGACCAGTTTTGCATATTTCATGAAATTCATATTTTAATTTTTGCGATGCTTTTACTTGAACTAAAGTTTTCAATGTGTTCCTGAGACAAATTAGTGCAGGTTTGATCCCTTGCATGAGGCCCATGATACTAGAATAGCCCATCATCATTATTGAATTGACTTTTATTATTTTCATCGCATCTCATTGTACAAGACGAATTAGCCAAAAATAACACCGCCATTGGATTCATAATGGTCGATTTAGGGGGATAGGGCCCTTCTTGATCTATAACATTTTCTATTTTTGCAGGTTGGAAGAAGAGCTGACCGGAGAAGAAGACCGGATCTAGGGCTCCGACGCCTCTCCGGTCTACTTAGTTTATAATATATTTATTCGTTTAAATTGTATAACAAGATGAGAGCTGTGATACGGTGGCAGAACCGACTGTTAATATTAGTTTACGTTTTTTGTTTGCAAATGTTGCGGTAAGCAAGAGTCTCCACCGAATTTTCTTTTATCCAACAAAGGAAAGGGTGAAAAGAACAGAAAAAGACCTTTTTCGAGATTTTCTGAGTAAGGGGGGTAGATTATGGAAAGGGAAGGTGTTAGCACCCTTTCCATCTGTGGTTTTCCACGGGCTCTTAGGTACTTGCTCATTTTGAAAATTGTTTGTGTTTGTGTGTTTTGAAAGATTTTTGTTTGCTTTATGGTAACTCTTGTATCAGTCCTCAAGAGTGTGATAAAGCCTTTTTGAAAATAGTTTTTGAAAAGTGTGTAAGTGTGAAAACTTAGGTTTGAGCAAGTACTTAAGAGTCATCTACCTAGCGAAAAAGGAAGTTCTTTTCCTCCTTTCCTTTAGATAGTTCTATCCTACTATTAGTTAGTAGGTAGCCCTATCGTCGAATGTTGAGGGACTATCAAAAGAGACATTATGGTCATTGAAGGCAACATGTAAGGATATCTTAGCGTTCGAAGGGACTGTCATTTTATAGGGAACATCGAGGGACAAGATCATTTCTCGTAGGCAACTCGAGAGACAGTAAGGGACCATGACCTTTTATGAAGATTTTTATATCGAGGGTCTTTGCTAAGATATCCCTACGTTCGAGGGACATGACCATTATTCCGAGGCAACCAAGTGAGGAGTACCCTAAGGGTGCAAGTGTGCAATAGTGCTTTTTTCAGATATTTGTCTTGAGATTAGTGATCTAATGGTTATTTGATTAATCTTGTTATGCAAGCCTAAGTTACTAAGAATTATATACAAGTATATAAGAATATAAAGAGCGAGAAATAAAAGCTCCTACGCTATTACAGGGCTTTGGTGTAGATACATAAAAAAGGTGCAAGAAAATAAAGTGTGGAATTTTAAATCTAGACTATTACATCCCATAATCAGTTACATTATTATATAAAATACGAGAAAAAAAATAATGCGCGCGAAATGAAATATTGCGTCTAAAAAATCTTAAGAATGAAAGTCTTTTTTTTCTTTTATTTTTATTTAGGAAAATACTTAAAATGAACATCCTAAAGTCTATTTAAAAAAATAAAAATAAATTAAGAAATAGTCTAAGTTCTTTTTTTGTTTAGTTATTATTATGAAAATAAAATGATTAAACCTAAATTAAATCTTAAGTTCTTAATTCAATTTTAAATTAAATAAAAAATGGTTAAAATAGTTATTAATTAATTCAAGAATATAATAATTTAAAAAAAAAATCTAATCCTAATATTTGTGATTTTTTTATAACTTGTTAAAAAATGATTTTTGAAAAAAAAAACAATAAACACAATAAAACAAAAATGAGAAAAAAAAAGAACAAAACAATGGACCTGGTCATCAAAAATAAAATGGGGGTGGTGTTGTTATCAAAAACACTAGGCCCAAATCAGAGATTGCGCTGGAATTCAGTGAGTAGCGCCTTTGATGGCTCATGGTGCACCTGCATGTGGTAACCTTTTGATCTAGATCAACCAAGATCTAGTGGTTGTGATCTGGAGGCACATGATGGACTGGCGTAGCTGAAGCAATACTGGATCTGTAGTTAACATTGTTAGAAAAATAAAATGTTGGACTTGGGACTCGAATTCAGGTCCTCCCCTTCACATACAAGCTTCCCTGCCAACTGAACTATCATACCATACGTTACATAAAGTCAATTAATAAAATAATATATAAAAAATGTCAATATTGGGAGAAAAAACACGCGCGCTGATTCAAACAAGCCAATTGTAGACTGCCACGCATTGTCTTCTTCCCCCTCCGTCGTCTTAGACAACAAGGTCTATAGTGACGGTTTTCTGTCTGTCACTGTAACCCATGCATTTGAAACAAATAGAATGTACAACAAAACTAAATTGTGAGACCATGAATCAACTGGTCTCGTCTCCCTGAACATGATGGTATCAGTAGCCAAGCCTAACTTTTCCTAACAATGGAAGCCCCAATTCTAAGGTCCAAACCCTAACAATGGTGGTATTCGATTCCTACATCAAAACTCAAATCTAACCATACAAAAAGCTTGCAAACACAAGATTGGTTAATAATGCATGATTAAAATACGTTTATATCATATAAATAAAGGAAATCAAAGTCAAGAAAAAATGCAAACCGTGGGGTGGTTAAAACACACTTCACACTGTTTTAGGACTTGGTAATGGCTGGGAACGATCCAGGAGGCTTCCAGGAAATTGTTTGAGCCTTTGTTTGGGATTAAAGCTGCAATTTGAAATTCAGGTTTGACAATTTTTGAGTTTTTGGGTGAAATGGACAACAATTCTCTAGGCTTTTTGTGTGTGCATTTGACTGGCTAGAGTGTTGTTCTTATAGTGTAGAATGAGGAGACACCATTGAATGGAAAAGATCATGGCCATAACTCATGTTTTCTAACAAGAATCTAACAAATTCAAAGCCTTCCAAATTTTACAAAACATGCCTTATCCTTGCTTGAATGAACCTGGTAACTTGTGCATGAAATCTTGGGCTTCATGACAAGTCAAAACACCAGCCCAAATGCCTAGGCCCATTTCAAATTATTTTGTACCATTTATTTTATATTTATTTGAAATAAATTAAAATAAATATGTAAAAAATAGATAGAAAATTCAAGGCCATGAAAAAATAATATTAGAGGTCCTATATGACCTTAGGAAGATATTTGAACCTTAAAAAGTTAGGCCATTGACCAAAAATTCAAATTTGCTCAATGCACCATTCTTGAAATTTCCAATATTTGCCCAACTTGGGCAAGCCATAACTTGCTCAATTTTTATCTCATGATGATGATAGTTTACTTTTTTGAAAGCCCAAGATGTCTACTTCAATCCCTATTTTGATCAATTTTGCATTTGAAAATTTTATCTTGATGTAAAAGGTCTTGGAAAAAAGTGGCTTTTGTTGAATTTTTGAAAATGACCTGTAATGTTTGAGCTCGTGTCTTTCAAATGGTGCATTTATTGATATTGGGGGCTGATGATAAGTTGTTGGGAATTGGATTCTCTTCAAAATGAGCTTTGGTGGAAAATTTTCTGATAAAGTATGAGAAAGTTATGCTTGGTCAAAGTTTGGTTGACTTTTCCTATAGAAACCCTAATTTGCCATTTTTGACTTTTGATGAATTAGGAGCATTTCTTGAGGAATCATCATCAACCCTTGATAAAATGATGGGTATCACTTCAAAATGTTTATGTTCACCAAAAATCTTGAAGTTTGACTGTACATGGGCCACAGTTGACTTTTGACCTAGCATAGTTGATTTTCCAATACTTGAGCAATTGACTGAGCAAACTTATTGTGCAAGGCATGAAATTTGGCATGGATAATATTGAAGGCATATTAGGACCATGGGAAATATTTGAGACCATTGGAGCTCAACCATCTTGATAAAAATTGAAACCCTAGTTGGGGGTTCATTGCCTTATGAGGAGAATTGTCTAGTCAATTTTTGGTCAACCTTGAGCAATTAAGAACCTCTAGGAGTATGTCTTGTGTGAAAAAAGGAGGGAAAATTTTGGGGTACAACAAGAGCGTAACACCGTTGGTCAAGGCAAAGGCGTATAACATTAAGGGCGTGGGTTCGATCCCTGTATTTTACAAATATTTTTTGTTATTTTCCAACTAACCCACGTGTATCATACATATTATTCAACGCCTATTTCCAAACACCAACAGGCGCTTGGCCTAGTGGCAAGCGATGCAGTGAGAAGCCAGGAGGGTGTGGGTTCAACACCCACCACATGAAATCTTTTTTTCCTTATTTTTGTTTTAACCTGATTTCCTTTCCTTTTCTTTTCCTAACGCTATTTTTTTTAATTAATCAATCATAAACTAATCTAATTTTTTCTAATACTAAAGAATTAGGTTTAGGGTTTTTAACTAACATTTAATTTTATTGATTTATTTAATTAATTAATTAATTAACCTTTTTAAAAAAAACATTAAAATCAATTAGAATTTAGGTTTGATTATTAATTATTATCACTCAAATTATTTTTTACAAAAATTACAACAACATTATTTTTCTATCTTACTTTTCTCGTTTATTTCTTTTCTATTTAAATTTATAGAAAAGTGCATAGGTTGCACTCTCCAATGTAATACCGTAGATTTACTTTTCGCAGTTTTTCCTATTATGTAACTGCTCACGGGATATAATAGCTTAGGTTTAATTTTCCGCACTTTACATTCCACACTTTATTTTCCTGTACATATTTAACTGCTAGTAACTAGGGTTTGTATGACAAGACTAAAAACAAATCTAGAAAACTCTAATTCTCAAGAAAAAATAACTTAAAACAATACACTTCGCACACTTGCACCTCTAGGGTAACCTCTCTTGTTGCCTTTATGAATATTCATCACGTCCCTTAAAATTTGGGAAACTTTAGCAAAAGACTCTCAATCAAACCATAATGTCCCTTTCGAATAAAGATCGTAATCCCTCGATGACACTTTGAGCTGCCTAAAAAATGATCTAGTCCCTTCTAGTTGCCTACAAAATTGTGATAGTCCCTTCGATACAATTGCTAAAGTATCATTACTTGTTGCCTTCGATGACCATACGATAACCCTGTGTCTGTCCCTTTACATCCAATAGATAGAAATACCTACCAACTAATGGTATGGATAGTACTATCTCTAAAGGAGAAGGAAAAGAATAAGAAATAATTTAGTGGGTAAGAAACTCTTAATTGCTTTCTCACAACTTTTCTCAAAACTTTTTTTCACACTACACTTTCAAACAAATAGTTTCAAAAATAACACTTTGTATAGATTCTTGAGGACTGATACAAGAATCATTACAAAGTCAGCCTTACATTGGCGATTTAAAAATATTTTTAAACAAATCACACACTGTTGTACTCCAAAATTTTCCCTCTCATTTTCTCAAGTAATCTCTCACAAGATCTCTATTGATTCTACACTACACAAGATTTGATCAGCTCAAGACACCTCCTTAAGCACTGATGACTGAAAATTAGGGTTTGAGTTTGCACAAGGACAAATGGACTTTTAATGCCCCATATGACTTTAATGGATCATTTTGGATTCTTAAGATTTCTCATGTCAAGTTTCAAGTTTTGGATCACATTTTTGCTCAGTCAATTGATCAGATGACCTAAAATTAGTTGTATTGGGGAAAAAGTTAACTGTGGCCAATTTACAGTCAAACTTCATAATTTTTGATCCATTTCAACACCATGAACTCATATATGTCATTTTATCAAGTTTAGATCATAATTCCTCAAGAAATTTGATCAGAACATCAAAAGGGCAAAATGGTTAAAATTAGGGTTTTGATTGAGAAAGTGCAATTTCTGATTTTTGACCTAGTAAATGACTTATTGATTCAAGGCATGATTTCAAGGATTCAAATTTTTCATTTTTACCTAATGGCATGGCTCAAAACATCTCTCAAGATTAATTGATTGACATATGAGTTTCAGTCAACTGATGAAAAGTCAAATGTACACTAAAAAGTCAAACTTTGACTTTTTGGTCAAAATCAAGTATCAAAGATCACAATTCATCAAGATATGTAAAAATATGAAAATTGTTCATCAAAAAATCAAAAAGTCAAGATTTCATTTTGAAAAGTCAAAATTTCCAAGACTTAGAATTTTTTTAAGTGTTGGAAAATTCATATTTTTTCACAACTTTGAGCCAAATTTCCACCATGATGCAAGATGATTCAAAGGAAACTTCCAACATGAAAATTGTAGATCTCCGTGAGAAATAAAACATTTTAGAACATAAATTTTTCTAGAAATGATTGGATTTCATGTTATGATTTTAAGAAGACATGTTCATGAAACTTGGAAACTTAGTGAAATTTTTCCCTAGTTTAGGCAGGATTTTGACCAAACTTCATGGAAATTTTTCAAATAGTTCCAAATTGAATTTTCAAAAATGTATAACATATAGGTTGTAGAGGATGTTACAAGCTTTCCAAAATGTAAAATAACTCATTGAGATCATACTTGATCTAGGATAATAGAAGGCAAGAAGTTAGGGTTTCATTCTTGAATTACAAGTCATTTCTTGATGAACACATAATCCAATCTCCATGTTAGGCTGCATAATATTGCTTTTAAGGCCTTCTAACTTGTGTATCTATCCATAGTTAATGGATTACACTAACTTTTGAGCTATAATCTAAGTGGTTTAAGCATTGTCCAATTTAAATTGCCATTTTAGGAAGAAAGTGAAGAATGTCATTCTTGAAAAGCAAGCTTTATGCACAAAGTCAATTCTTGAGCCTCTCACTTGTTCCCTCTGATCACACTCCATCTACAAAGTCAGAAGCAAGTTTGTTTAAAGCATAACCACTCTACATTAACAAGTACAAAGGCATTGAAACTTGATTTTTCAAGAAAATCACATGTTGAGCTTAAACATGTGATTTTGAATTTTGATCAAACACAAGCCTCCAAACTTGTTGCTTATAAATAGAGGCCCTATTTGCTAGCTAACACACGAGCTTAAGCACCCTGAAACTCTCCCAAACTCCCTCAAGCCATAAATTTTCCAAAAACTCCATTGATGCACAGGTTCTGACTTTGAACTTAAAACTCAGAATCTACTCGTGTGTTTCCTGGCCTTTTGGTTCCTAAAGCTCCTACACCTCAAATATAACCTATGCTTGTCCATGTTACACGACTGTAACACCATTCTCATCAACCTCTATAACCAAAAATAGACCATTGCAAGTTGACTTCTCCAAGCCATTCCATCCATCCATTGCTCAAGTTAATCATTGCATTAGCTTCCTGGAGACTTAAGGAAGCTAACCTGATCATTGCAGCACCTTGAATCAAGCTCCTTTTCATTTCACGATTTCCAGTTTTGAGGTACATTTTCTAAACTTTTATCTTTTCATTTAGACATTGTTAGGCTTGCATTTGTGAAGATAAAATGTAGACATCATTGCCCTGAAACTGTACATGTCCATAGATTTCATTTATATTGCTTGAGTAGTGAGAATTTTAGGTTTGAATCTGAAAATAATTAGGTCAGAATTTGGTACCATTCAAAATTCATGCTCATCTTTGATTTATAGTTTTAATAATTTACATTTCTGGAATCTTTGTAAAATTTGGAACAAGTTTGATGTTTACGTTTTTGCAAATGGATGAGAAATGAGGAAGTTGCAGATGTTCAGGCTGGAGGTTGAAGATGAAGTCATTTTCAGGACAAAGGTAACGTGCATGTATGTTGGAGGTCATGGGTTCAACACCCAACCCTAACTTTTGTTTTGTTTCTCATATTTTTCCTCCTTTTTTTTTTGTTTCAAACAACAACGCATGGGCCTAAGTCAGTGGGCCTTGTCTTTTTGCTTCTTCTAACCCCTGCCTTTACTATTATACACCTGGCCCAACATTTTATTATTTCATTTTTTATTTATTTTCTTTTTCTTATTTTATTTTATTTTAGTTTTCTTTTATTATTTTTTATTAATATTAATATTACTATTATGATTAAAAAATCCAAAAATATTTGTATTTATTATTTTCACATTTTATGCTTATTTTCTTTATAAAACAAAAAGATAAAAATCATTTTCTTAACAAATTTAATTCTTTTTTAATAAATTAATAATTATATTTAAGTTTAATTATGTTTCTTTTTTTTAATTAAAATTAGTTTAGAATTTAGGTTTATTTTAATTAATTAATTACCTTACTAATTTTATTAAATTTAAAACCTTTTCATAAAAAACCCTAAAAAATGTTTCTAACTTAATTTGTTTTCTTAATAAGTTTAAGTTTAATTTTGTTTAATTTTAATTAATCATTTTCTTTAATTAGGTCAAAATCAAATCTTTCACAAAAAACCAAACAAAAATCATTTCTTTTTGCATTTAGATTCTTGCATTATTTTATTTTCAATTCTTGTATATTATTCAATATGGTTGTAATAGATAATTAGGTTTAATTTTATTGCAATCCCCATTTGTAAATTTGTATACCCCCTCCCCTAATGATGTAACAGCGTAGTAATTTTACTTTCCATAATTTATCGCTTTATATAAATGCTAGTAAATTAGGGTTTGTATGGCAAGACTAATATCAACAAGTAGCAAACCCTAATTCAAGATAAACAATGCATGTAAATCAAACACATTTTCACAAATGCACCCTTAGGGTAATTCCACTTGTTGCCTTACAAAAATGGCCATGTTACGCATGTGGGATGTCTTAGCAAAAAGCAATCAAAAATACAAGATCATAGTCCCTCGATGACGCTACAAATGTTGCCTTTCAAAATGATCTTAGTCCCTTAAAGAAAAATGCTAAGATATCTCACAACATTGCTATCATGACTATACGATGACCCACGCCCGTCCCTTTACATCCAAAGATAAGGTTTCTTACCAAATCAATGGTAAGATAGCAATATCAAAGGAAAGGAAGAAATGAACAAAGACTTTTGAGTAGGTAGATTGTTCCTAGTCGCTTGCTCATTTTCAAATCAAACATCCTTGCTTATTTTCAAAACAAACACCAAACACTTTCAAAACATTTTCCAAACATGAAACATTTTCAAAAGTCCAACACTTTGTATATGTTCTTATGAACGATAACTATTACAAAGTTTTCCTAAACGAAGGCGCCTTTTTCAAAATACTTTTAAAACCACCACAAGGAACATTTTCAAACAAAATAAAGTGATCTAGCAAGCAACTAAGAGCCCATAGATAACTATGGATGAAAAGGGTGCTAATACCTTCCCTTTTCATAATCTACCCCCCGAACTCAAGAAATAATCTCAAAGGTATTTCCTGTTCTTTTCAGCCTTTCGTTTTGGATAAAAGAAAAGTCGGTGGCGACTCTTGCTAACTGCAACATTTGCAATAAAACACAAAACACCCAATGTTCAAGGTCATATGGGATAACGAAGCCCCTATGATTACAATTGAAAGATTCGACGAACCTGCACATTGCTATGAGCTTGACACTGATACAGAAAAGCCATGGTACCATGAGGTGAAGAGATACCTTGAAGCACAAGAGTATCCCGAAGGAGCATCCATTCTTACGAAGATTTTAAGCCAAATTCTTCCTGAGTAACAAAATATATACAAGCGCAACCATGACTCTACTCTACTCCGATGTATGGACAAGAAGGAGGCAGAGGAAATTATGGAAGACATGCACGATGGTCTCTTTGGTACTCACTCAAGCGGACATACTATGGCCAAGAAAATCTTAAGAGCTGGCTACTATTGGTCAACAATGGAGACTGATTTCCATCAATATTCAAGAACTTGTCACAAATGCCAAATCTATGCTGACAAGGTCCATGTGCCTCCTATCCCTCTGAACGTCATGACCGCTTCGTGGCCATTTGCAATGTGGGATATTGACATGATTGGAGAAATCAAGCCCACTGCTTCCAATGGACACCACTTTATTTTGGTCGCTATTGATTATTTCACCAAATGGGTCGAAGTCGCCTCATTTGCCTCAGTCACCAAGAATGTGGTAGCCAAATTCATCAAACATAACCTCATCCGCTGCTATGGTATCCCCGAAAGGATCATCATCGACAATGGAACTAATCTCAACAATGCTATGATTACCGAACTTTTCACTCAGTTCAAGATCAAGCATCACAATTCTTCTCCTTATAGACCTAAAATGAATGGCGCAGTCGAAGCAACCAACAAAAACATTAAGAATATTGTGCAGAAGATGGTAGTGACCTACAAGGATTGGCATGAGATGTTACCATTTTCTATTCACGACTACCGTACTTCAGCTAGAACATCAACTGGGGCAACTCCCTTTTCTTTAGTCTACAACATGGAAGATTTTTTGCCAGTGGAAGTTCAGATTCCCTAACTGAGGATTATGAATGAGGCAGGCCTAGGCGAAGACGAGTGGATTCAGACAAGATTGGATCAGTTGAACTTGATCGACAAGAAGCGACTGGCTGCTGTTTGTCATGGTCAGACGTACCAAAAATGTATGATCAAGGCTTTCAACAAAGAAATCAAGCCTCGGGTATATCAAGCCGGTGACTTGGTGATAAAGCGCATCATTCTGCCATAAGGCGACCCCAGGGGCAAATGGACTCCCACCTATGAAGGTCCATTTGTTGTCAAGAGAGTGTTCTCTGGCGGTGCCATGATGATGACTACCATGGATGGTGAAGACTTCCCACATCCTGTAAACACTGACATAGTTAAAAAATACTACGCATAAGAGACCTGCTAGGTTGACACACCTAGGGAAAATAAGGGCATCCCGAGAAACCAAAAGTTTTGGGCAAAATTAGGGATATATGTAAAAGATTGTACACCCGACAAGTTGAAAACCCGGAAGGGAAACTTGGGCAAAAATGGGTATCCTGGTGGGCTGAAAACCCGAAAGGGTGGTCCAGGCAAAAGTTAAGGATTGAAAGCGTATGACTATGTCCCGTGGAATCACCACAATCAACTTTATCACCAAGATCCGAGTTCAAACGGTCCAAGATCAATCCAATCAACTTATGTCAATGGCAAGGGGCATTCGAAGACATTGGGGCAATAGTAGAGTTGGAATGCAATAAGATTATTTCCACATGGCTATTTGTTTTTGTTTTCAATTTTTATTTTCCTTTCGACGATTTCCCCTTACTAGGATCTTCGTATCTTTGTACAAAAACGCTTATTCATGGGTAAAATATCAATACAAATATACTTTGAAGTGCAAAATTTATGTTTTTGTTTTGAATGCAAAGTTGTCTAATGACTAAAATTGAACGAACATATGCATATGAACATAATTAAACTATTTGGAACATGTGTCCTGCTAAGCAACAACAAGCATCTCTTTAATGTAGCTGGAATATCCCCACAAAGTTATTTCATTAACATTATCCCTGCAAGGACGACTACAATAAACCAATCCTCAACAAAGTTACCCATAAAGTTTCTTTGCACATGTTAATCTCCAACCAGAGTTTCAATCTCTTGGAAGCTCTCTCCCCATCTAAGTTGATCCTACAAGTAGAAGCCTTGTGGATCTCTTCCTTAAATAACTCACCTCATCAGCAGTTCATCAAGTATTCATCAACAGGGTTTATTTCCCCAACAGGGTTTATTTCCCCAACATACAACAATCCGCAAATTCCCCCGGTATAGTCTATCTTCCCCAGCTGAGTCTGTTATCCCTAGCTGAGTATATCCTCCCCAAGCTGAGCCTGTCCTCCCAGGCTGAGTTTATCCTCTCTAGCTCGAGTTTTCCTTTCAGACTATTACCAATCAGAGGGCCACAACCCCTAATCCCTAGTAAAGTCATCAACAAAACCTTTACTACCTCTAAAAGATACTATGAAACCTGGACCCGACTAGATATTAGTACAACTTTCAAGCTACTATGAAGCCTGGACACAGCCAGATAATAGTTAAACTTCTCAAGTCACTATAGAGCCTGGACCCGACCAGATAATAGTGTAACCTTTCAAATACTATGATGTCTGGACCCGACCAGATAATAGTCGATTCTCAATATGCTATGAAACCTGGACCCGACTAGATAATAGTTTAACTCTTCAAGATATAGAAGAACCTGGACTCAACCAAACCAAGGTTTAACTTCTTTTCCCCAGTAGAGTTTACCTCTATCCCAACAAGTTACTATGAAGCCTGGATCCGACCAGATATCAGTTTTCAACTTCATCTTTTCAAGTAAGTTATTGTGAAGCCTGGATCCGACCAGATAACAATTCCCCTCAGAAGTTTGTTATGAAACCTGAAAGCCGACCAGATAAAAATTAAATTCCAAATAAGTTACTGTAAAGCCTTTACCTGACCAGATATCAGTTCAACTCTTTTCTTCAGATAAGTTTATTATGAAGCCTGGACCTGACCAAATAGCAATTAATTTCATCCACCTCTAAATCTGTGAAGCCTGGATCCGACCCGATATCAGTTCAATTTCGTCTATTCAAGCAAGTTATTGTGAAGCCTGGAGCTTGACCAAATAACAATTACTTACCATCCCCAACAAGACACTATGAAGCCTGGACCCGACCAAATAATAGTTTAACTCTTCAAAAAACTATGAAGCCTGGACCCGAGTAGATAGTAGTTACCACTTCAAAAAATTTCTATGAAGCGTGGATCCGACCAGATAATAGTTCAAGTTCAAGAAATTTTCTGCGAAGCCTGGAATCCGACCAAATAACAGTTAATTTATTCTTCCCCAGTAAGTTACCATGAAGCCTGGAATCCGACCAGATAGCAGTTGGCTTCCTCACCCTCAGAAAATTGTTGTGAAGCCTGGACCCGACCAGATAACAGCTAACAGTCAAGAGATATTCCCCAGCAGAAACATTATGTCAACAAAGTCTGAAGATATGTATATTCTTCATCTCCAACAACAATCTGGGATTCAACTTCCCAGAACTCCTCAGCAATAGCCATGGATTTATTTTTTGGACGAATATGCATCCCACATTCATACATAATAGTATATACATACAAAATTCATTTAGTATAATCTTATTCACCCTGTGAAGATCATGCATACATATGCATTTTACTAACCCTTTTTCCCACATGTAAGACATCAAGTTTTAGTATAAATCGACCAAAGATTTGTACTGATACTTCTTCCAGTATTTACCATCATTCCTCAAAATGGCATCAATAAGCCCATTCCTAATACATCTTTGAGTGTAAATTTTTGGGCACTCTAGTGTTCAATCATCTTCCACCTTCAAGTCACGAATGGCGGACCCGCCAATCTAACTCTTCAGGTTTAAGAAGATTGAACAGGGGAAACTGTTGTACCCTAAAATTTTCCCTATCATTTTCTCAATTAATCTCTCACAAGATCTCCATTGATTCTAGACTGCACAAGATTTGAGCAGCTCAAGACACCTCCTTAAGCACTGATGACTGAAAATTAGGGTTTGAGTTTGCACAAGGACAAATGGAATTTTAATTCCCCATATGAATTTCATGGATCATTTTAGATTCTTAAGATTTCTCATGTCAAGTTTCAAGTCTTGGAACACATTTTTGCTCAGTCAATTGATCAGATGACCTAAAATCAGCTGTATTGGGGAAAAAGTCAACTATGGCCAATTTACAGTCAAACTTCATAATTTTTGACCCATATCAACATCATGAACTCATATATGTCATTTGATCAAGTTTGGGTCACAATTCCTCAGGAAATTTGATCAGAACATCAAAAGGGCAAAATGGTCAAAATTAGGGCTTTGATTGAGAAAGTGCAATTTCTGATTTTTGACCTAGCAAATGACTTATTGATTCAAGGAATGATTTCAAGGATTCAAATATTTCATTTTGACCTAATGGCATGGCTCAAAACATCTCTCAAGATTAATTGATTGATAGATGAATTTTAGTCAACTGTACACTGAAAAGTCAACTTTGACTTTTTAGTCAAAATCAAGTATCAAAGATCACAATTCATCAAGACATATCAAAATATGAAACTTGTTCATCAAGAAATCAAAAAGTCAAGATTTTATTTTGAAAATTCAAAATTTCCAAGACTTAGAATTTTTCTAAGTATTGGAAAATCCATATTTTTTTCACAACTTTGAGCCAAATTTCCACCATGATACAAGATGATTCAAAGGAAACTTCCAACATGAAAATTTTAGATCTCCATGAGATCTAAAACATTGTATAACATAAATTTTTATAGAAATTCTTGGATTTCAAGTTGCGAATTGAAGAAGACATGTTCATGAAACTTGGAAACTTAGTGAAATTTTCCCTAGTTTAGGTAGGATTTTGACCTAACTTCATGGAAATTTTTCACATAGTTCCAAATTTAATTTTCAAAAATGTCCAACATAGAGGTTGTAGAGGATGTTTACAATCTTCCCAAAATGTCCAAGAACTCATTGAGATCATACTTGAGCTAGGAGAATCGAAGGCAAGAAGTTAGGGTTTCATTCTTGAATTACAAGCCATTTCTTGATGAACACATAATCCAATCTCCATGTTAGGCTGAATAATATTGCTTTGCAGGCCTTCTAACTTGTGTATCTATCAATCATTAATGGATTACATAAACTTTTGAGCTATAATCCAAGTGGTTTAAGCATTGTCCAATTTAAATTTCCATTTTGGGAAGAAAGTGAAGAATGCCATTCTTGAAAAGCAAGCTTTATGCACAAAGTCAATTATTGAGCCTCTCACTTGTTCCCTCTGATCACACTCCATCTACAAAGTCAGAAGCAAGTTTGTTTAAAGCATAACCACTCTACATTAACAAGTACAAAGGCATTGAAACTTGATTTTTCAAGAAAATCACATGTTGAGCTTAAACATGTGATTTTGAATTTTGATCAAATACAAGCCTCCAAACTTGTTGCTTATAAATAGAGGCCCTATTTGCAAGCTAACACACGAGCTTAAGCACCCTGAAACTCTCCCAAACTCCCTCAATCCAGAAATTATCCAAAAACTCTATTGATGCATAGGTTCTGACTTTGAACTTGAAACTCTGAATCTACTCGTGTGTTTCTTGGCCTTTTGGTTCCTAAATCTCCTACATGTCAAATATAACCTATCCTTGTCCCTGTTACACGACTGTAACACCATTCTCATCAACCTCCATAACCAAAAACAGAGCACTGCAAGTTGACTTCTCCAAGCCATTCCAGCCATCCATTGCTCAAGCTAATCATTGCATTAGCTTCCTGGAGACTTGAGGAAGCTAACCTGATCATTGTAGCACCTTGAGTCAAGCTCCTTTTCATTTCACGATTTCCAGTTTTGAGGTGCATTTTCTAAACTTCTATCTTTTCATTTAGACATTGTTAGGCTTGCATTTGTGAAGATAAAATGTAGACATCATTGCCCTGAAACTGTACATGTCCATAGATATCATTTATATTGCTTGAGTAGTGAGAAATTTAGGTTTGAATCTCTGAAAATAATTAGGTCAAAATTTGGTACCATTCAAAATTCATGCTCATCTTTGATTTATAGTTTTAATAATTTACATTTCTGAAATCGTTGTAAAATTTGGAACAAGTTTGATGTTTATGTTTTTGCAAATCGATGAGAAATGAGGAAGTTGCAGATGTTCAGGCTGGAGGTTGAAGATGAAGTCATTTTCAGGAGTTGACTTGTGTTATGTATTATTTGTTTTGTTTATGTTACCAGATGTACAGCCACCCCAGTGGCAAAGGTAGCGCGCGTGTATGTTGGAGGCCATGGGTTCAACACCCAACGCTACCTTTTGTTTTGTTTCTCATATTTTTCCTCCTTTTTTTTTGTTTCAAACAGCAGCGCATGGGCCTAAGTCAGCGGGCCTTATCTTTTTGCTTCTTCTAACCCCTGCCTTTACTGTTATTCACCTCGCCCAACTTTTTATTATTTCATTTTTTATTTATTTTCTTTTTCTTATTTTATTTTGTTTCAGTTTTCTTTTATTATTTATTATTATTATTATTATTATTATTATTATTATTATTATTATTATTATTATTATTATTATTATTATTGTTATTATTATTATTATTATTATTATTATTATTATTTTTATTATTAAAAAATCCCAAAATATTTTTATTTATTATTTTCACATTTTATGCTTATTTTCTTTATAAAACAAAAAGATAAAAAAACATTTTCTTAACAAATTTAATTCTTTTTTAATAAATTAATAATTAGATTTAAGTTTAATTATGTTTCTTTTTTTTAATTAAAATTAATTTAGAATTTAGGTTTCTTTTAATTAATTAATTACCTTACTATTTTTATTAAATTTAAAACCTTTTCATAAAAAACCCTAAAAACTGTTTCTAACTTAATTTCTTTTCTTAATTAGTTTAAGTTTAATTTTGTTTAATTTTAATTAATCATTTTCTTTAAATAGGTCAAAATCAAACCTTTTCACAAAAAACCAAACAAAAATAATTTCTTTTTCCATTTACATTCTTGCATTATTTTATTTACAATTCTTGTACATTATTCAATATGATTGTAATAGATAATTAGGTTTAATTTTCTTGCAATCCCCATTTATAAATTTGTATACTCCCTCCCCTAATGATGTAATAGCATAGCAATTTTACTTTCCGCAATTTATCATTTTATATAAATTCTAGTAAATTAGGTTTATATGGCAAGACTAAAATCAACAAGTAGCAAACCCTAATTCAAGATAAACAATACATGTAAATCAAACACATTTGCACACTAGCACCCTTAGGGTAATTCCACTTGTTTCCCTACAAAAATGACCATGTTACGCATGTGGGATGTCTTAGCAAAAAGCAATAAAAAATACAAGAACATAGTCCCTCGATGATGCTACAAATGTTGCCTTTCAAAATGATCTTAGCCCCTCAAAGAAAAATGCTAAGATATCTCACAACATTGCTATCATGACTATACGATGACCCACGCCCGTACCTTACATCCAAAGATAAGGTTTCTTACCAAATCAATGGTAAGATAGCAATATCAAAGGAAAGTAAGAAATGAACAAAGACTTTTGAGTAGGTAGATTGTTCCTAGTTGCTTGCTCATTTTCAAATCAAACATACTTGCTTATATTCAAAACAAACACCAAACACTTTCAAAAACACTTTCAAAACATTTTCCAAACATGAACCATTTTCAAAAGTCTAACACTTTGTATACGTTCTTATGAACTAGAACTATTACAAAGTTTGCCTAAACGAAGGCGCCTTTTTCAAAATACTTTCAAAACCACCACAAAGCATATTTTCAAACAAAAGAAAGTGATCCATCAAGCATCTAAGAGCCCATAGATAACTATGGATGAAAAGAGTGCTAACACCTTCCCTTTTCATAATCTACCCCCCGAACTCAAGAAATAATCTCAAAGGTCTTTTCTGTTCTTTTCAGCCTTTCCTTTTGGATAAAAGAAAAGTCGATGGTGACTCTTGCTAACCATAACATTTGCGATAAAACACAAAACACCCAAGTCAGTTCTCCCACCGTATCACACACACAAAGCAGGTTTTAAAAAGTGAGCTAAGTAATTAAGAGCCCGTAGATAAATATGGATGAAAAGGGTGCTAACACCTTTCTTTTTCATATCTTACCCCCCAAACTCAAAATGTATCAAACATTTTTCCTGTTCTTTTCACCTTTCCTAAATATTGGATAAAAGAAAAGTCAGTGGCGACTCTAGCTATCCGCATATTTGATAAAACCAAAAAGTTAGTTCTCCCACTGTATTACAAGTAAACATAAAGAATATTATTGTAGAAAAATAATTAGACCAAGGAGATAAAAGATGATCATGTTATGATCCTTTGAAGTCACATAAGAGAATTTGATAGTCTTTTTAAAGGACTTGTAATCTTCTTCAACCATTAGTGAACTTACACCCAAAATTAGCCTTAAACCCTTGAAGAGAACTTTTTAAGGACCCTTTAAAGAGAACCATGGCTTTGGAATCAATCAAAAATCTCAAAAACTGAGCAAGATATGGTTCTTGGAAGTTAGCAAACCCTAACTCAGAGAGTGTCAAAATGAATTGGAACCCCTTTCAGCTTTTGATGGTTTTTCTTGCATAATTGGATCTTATCATGTGAAGAGAAGTTGTTGTAGATGATTATAAGAACCAATAGAAAAAAGAATAAACTCAAAATATTGAAAATTGAGAGAGTTATACACTTGTGTTCATTGAATCAAACACTTGCTCAATTAGGTCAAACTTGTTGAACCAACCTTGAATATTTTGAACTTTCCTTGCAAAATAGAGCATGAAAAGTCACGTCAGACCTTGATATGATGTTATATTGAAGCACACTCAAAGGTGGAGCTTAAGTATCAGTGAAACTTGTTGAAGAAGGCATGGAAATAGACACATGAACCTATGAATCTTCTTGATGAATACCACCAGCAACCTTGAGGAAAACTTGACCTAAGTAAAGTGAGAGAGCTCTTTGAAACAAAAAATTTGATATCATAGACATAGCCTTGAAGCTTAAGCTCTAGAAATCCATTGAAGAACCATTTGACCGAGGACCAACCCTTAAAACCCTAAGTTAGATGGTGAGATGGATGCAGTTGTGCCATCACCAACAATATGATCATTCAAAGAAACATATATACATATTTTGATGTTAGCTAATATTTAATCCAACTAAAAAAACACATGTACAAGATACACAATTCAAGGTGCTTGGTGATCCCTCAAGAGAAAACTTAAAGATAGGATGAAGTAGAAGGGAAAACCAACCCTAATGTGTGATCTTGATGTATTGATAACATGAGATCATGAGAGATCTTAGGGGGGGAAATTGGGGTATAACAGCTTCCCTTTTTTAAGTGTCTTCTATCGGAGATACGAAGGTTAAAATCTTTGTCTTGACGCAATTGAAGATAATTAAATACAAAACAAACCCTATTTTCTGCCATAAGATGCCATGCAAAGCTTGTGATTATGAATGCAAATGACCAACTCTAAAGGTGACACAAAACACCACTGGGGAAACAGAAAATAAAACCAATAGAACAAAAAGAGAGTTCAACCAGGAAAATAAATTGCTGGGGAACAACACGACTTTGCGGATGGCTATAAACAGGTAAATCCTAAATCATGATTAAAGAAACCAAATGTATAGTAAGATTTCAACAACGAAAATTCTTAACAATGCAAGCAACAAACTATCAAGGAGGTAACCATTAAGAAAGGATTATCGGCTTGACTAGAGGAAAGAAACTTAACTCCATTGGACGAAAAATCAACTCTATGGGGGAAAAGAAGACTCAACTCTACTGGGGTAAAGCCCAAAGAGGAGACAAAGTATCATCAATTCAAAAAAATAAGGAGAAAAAAAGCAACGGGTAACATCGACCGATATATAACTATAAACTACGCACTCATAGAGGAGTTAGCAAAAAGAGAGTAACGTCGACTCACAGGGGATCAAAAACTACCAACCTGAAGGACACGAATAGAAATTGTACGATATTACCAGCTCAGAGATGACGGTAAACATCAACCTCGAGACTAGTAAACGAATGATTGACATCAGTACTTATGACTGGAAATAAATGTTTGACACCAACACTTATGTTTGGGAACAACTTAACTCTATTGGGGTAAAGTCCAATGAGGAGAAAGAGATAAATGATAACTAACGAATGACGGTGAACTACCAACTCAAGGATGAAGGTAGAAAAAAAACATGAAACAATAACAAGTTTCCGAAAATTCTAGTATTCCACCTAGAACGGGTCTCAACTTCTTCTTTAACAAAGGCATTGCACTTAGAAAGGGTAATAAACTGCTGTAAGAATCTTTCAACAAAATGTCTTTGTCAAATTGAAAAGACCAACCATCCATTGGAGTACAGCCTCAACAACAAACTATCTCCCATAACAAAGAGACTACCATCCCTCAGAGTAAATATATCCTCAACAACAAACTATCTCTCATAACAAAGAGACTACCATTCATCAGAGTAAAATGAATATCAACAACGAACTATCTCCCATAGCAAAGAGACCATAACCCATTGGAGTAAAACCTCAACAACAAACTATCTCCCATAACAAAGAGACCACCATCCATCAGAGTAAATCAAACCTCAACAATGAACTATATCCCATAACAAAGAGACTACCATCCATCAGAGTACAAATCAAACCTCAACAACAAACTATATCACATAATAAAGAGAATACCATCCATTAGAGTAAATATATCCTCAACAACGAACTATCTCTCATAACAAAGAGACTATCATCCATCAGAGTAAATCAAACCTCAACAATGAACTATCTCTCATAACAAAGAGACTACCATCCATCGAAGAACATATCATACCTCAACAATGAACTATCTCCTATAATGAAGAGACTGCCATCCATCAGAGTAAAAACATCTTCTCTGGCATTAACATACTTACTGGGGAAGTACATGTTGCTCAAATAAAGAGACAACGACTTGTTGTTACGAAAAGGATTACGATAACATTGCTGGGAAACGAATCTTGATTTCATAGGGAAATACCAACACATTCCTGTTGAGGGAATAAAGTCTTCACGTGCAAAATAAATGCTCATTCTCAATCCAAGGCTTACAACCTATAGGGATCAAAATAATATTTCTGTCAGGATCAAAAATTTAAACCTGGAACAAACCGGAGTGAAATAATCAACCAAGACGCCATCCAATGAGGAATAAACTCAAATAGGGACTAAATTCCATCCAGCTGATGATCTGGGTAGGAAGGCTAATGCAAAATTCTTACACTAGGGATAACTCAGTGGGGAAATTTAAAGGATATACATTTTCTGCTTAAAGTTGACACTCTATTGGAGAGAGGAGAACATAACTCTGTAAAGAGGGTAATATGCCAACAAAAACATCAATGAATGCAAATGAGCAATGAACTGTAATTTAATTATGCATGACGTATGTATGAATGTTATCATGTATATGCTGACAAAACAGACATATTGCACTCGGGATAACAAGAAAAAACCAACTTGGGTAAGGACAACACTCAACTAAATCACATCCAGGATGAAGTTTCCATAAAATAGTAAGCACCAACTAAGGAAACAAAGTCCAACTTCACGAATTAACTTCACTGGGAAGAAACATGGTGTGATACAGTGGCAGAACCAACTGTTATACTGGTTTGCATTTTTTGTTTGCAAATGTTGCGGTAAGCAAGAGTCACCACCGACTTTTATTTCATCCAATAAAGGAAAAGGAAAAAGAATAGAAAAATCCTTTTTCGAGATGTTTCTGAGTACGGGGGGTAGATTATAGAAAGGGAAGGTGTTAGCACCATTTCTATCCATGGTTCTCCACGGACTCTTAGGTACTTGCTCATTTTGAAATTGCTTGTGTGTTTTGAAAAAGTTTTTGTTTACTTCGTGATAACCCTTGTATCGGTCCTCAAGGGTGTGACAAAGTTGCTTTGAAAGCTATTTTTGAAAAGTGTTTATGTGAAAAGTTTTTGTCTTGAGCAAGTACTTAAGAGTTTTCTACCTACTCGAAAAAAATTTGTTCCTTTTCGTTTCCTTTAGACGGTGATATCCTACTATTAAGGAGTAGGTAGCTCTGTCATTGGAATTCTAAAAGGCGTTCGAAGGGACGAAATGGTCTCTGAAGGCAACAAGTAAAAATACCTTAGCATTTCGAAGGGACTACCGTCATAAGATCAATTCGTAGGCAACTCGAGGGACATGTAGGGACTATGATCTTTATGACGACTTTGAATCCCGGGTCATTTCTAAGGTATCCCTACGTTCGAGGGACACGACCATTAATTCTGAGGCAACCAAGCGGGGCAAACCCTAGGAGTGAGCATGTGCAAGTGTATTTTTTCAGTTAATTATCTTTTCACAATTAGGGTTATCTACTGTTTTAAATTGATTTATCTTGCCATTAAATCCTATTATCCATACATCTAGAAGTTTAATAGTTGCGGAAATTAAAGAGTACGAGAATTTAAAGACCTAACTATTACAGGGCTTTTGGGCAGATACATAAATATTTGACTGAAAATAAAGATGCAGAAATTAAAATCATAATTAATCTATTACAAACTTGAAACAATTACAATAATTTGAATTAAAAGAAAGTAAATGCGCGCGTGACGAATTAAGTACAGGAATAAAGTCCGAGTCCTAAAAAATCTAATCCATTAAAGAGAAAATATTTTTTGCATTTTTATTGTTGAGAAAAATATTTGAAATCTTAAACTAATTTGTCTAATTAATTTTAATTATAAAAAAGAATTTTAATTAATCTAATTAAGCTAATTATTTAATAGCAATTAAATATATTATGAAAGAAAGGAAAAAAAACTAAATATATTTTTTTATGATTTTCCGATTTTATGAATTAATTAAAAAATGATTTTTATTGTGAAAATAATTAAAATAATAAATTAAAAGAAAAAAAAACAAATAAAAATAATATAAATAAAAAGAGATGGGCCTGATGTTATAAGCAACCCAGGGGGTGTATTGCCAAATCTGCGCTAGGCCTAAAACTGGTGGCCCAGAGTCTGGCGCCTGATCCAGGGACACCATCTTTTGAGGCTTCATGGTGGACCTGCGTATGTTGGGCATTGGATCTGGCTAGAGATGAATCCAGAGGATGAGATCAAAGGGCGCATGATGATCCTTAGAAAGTGAAGTGCACTGGATCTGGAATTGAAATTTCAGAAAATATAAAAGGCCTTGACCTGGGATCGAACCCAGGTCCTCCCTCTCACACGCTTTCTTCCCTTGCCATCTGCGCTAGTTAGTCAATTATGTATATAATAACAATAATTAAATATAATAGGAAACAATGACAACTACTGAGTTGTCAAACGCGCACCAGCAAGTGGGGCCCCTGTGATTCAAAATGGACAATCAAACAAAGAGAGACAAAGAACTATTTGAAAGGAACCAATGAGATGCTGCCTTTTTGCCATGCCATCCAGTTGACGGACGACCGGCCAGTCTAACCACTGGAGACGGTGGTTTCCACCGTCTTCTCCGGTGAGGTCGCCTGAAAAATCAATCAAATGAAAAACCAAACAATGCCTCCTACCTTAAAAAAGTCCCATGAATTCGAATCTGGCCTCTAAAATTCTAATTCCTCACGCATCATTGAGTTTTTGTTTGAAACCCTAGCGACGGTCAAACATGGCAAAGTCTAAACCCAGGCCTTATTGCCCCATGTAATACACCAAAAAGCTAGCAAAGATCATTAGCAACACAAATATAAACTCAAACAAAATTGATATGGACTGTTATGAGAGTTTGAGATCCAAGACTTACCAAGAAAATTGAGATTCGGTTTGGCCACTTCAGAGTGTTTTAGGCGTGGGTGAGGGTTGGTTCGTCTTCTTGGGAGCCTCAAGAGGATGATAGACTGCCTACTTCTGATTGAGAGTGGCTGAAACGTGAGTTTTTTATTACACCACTTTTTGATATTTTTGTAAACTTGTTCTTGATTTTTTGAGGCAGCCTCTCGTGTCTTTTAGGTCTGGGATGATTGTGCTTATGTATGGTAGCATATTAGGTCAACATAAGTGGAAGAAATCTCATGCTTTGATAATAAAATATTCTCCTTTCAAATATTTTATTTTTGTCTATTTTTCGATCAAATATACTCTTTCTCCCTCCACAAATTTGCCTTGCCATGCCAGCACATCTTGCTCCTTATTTTAATGAGAAAAAGATTTGAAATCAAATCTTACATTATTCCTTTTATTCCCTTTATTTAATTTTGCATTGTATTTAATAAAATATCAAAAATAAATAATATAAATAATAAAATAATGTAATAATGGATTCAAAGGTCGTGGGTCATGTTGGAAGTGAGATATAAGCACAAAAATTTGGGCCCATTTGCCAAAAATGCAATTTTGGGCATTGTTGACTTTTGACAATTCTCCAAAAATGGCCAACTTTGCCAATGCATATCTCCTTCAATTTTGACCCTAATAGGGTGCTCTTGGACTTTTTAGAAAGCTTAGGATGTCCCATAAACAACCTTTTTTGTTTCACCTAAATTGGAACTTCCATGTTCATGTAAGAAGCTTTTACCCAAAAGGTGTTTTTGTTGACTTTTTGGGATGACCTATAATGTCTGAATTTATATCTTTTCATGAGTGCATTTCTTGAACTTGAGGACTGAAGATGAGTTGTAGGGAACTAAATTCTCTTCAAAATGAGCCTTGGATGAGAAATTTCTAATAAAGTATGAGAATGTTATGCTTGGTCAAAGTTTGGTTGACTTTTTCCTGAGAAACCCTAATTTAGCAACTTTTGAGTTTTGATGAATTAGGAGCCTTCCTTGGGGAATCATGATCAACCCTTGATAAAATGATGGATATCACTTCAAAATGTTGATGTTGACCAAAAATCTTGAAGTTTGACTGTATGTGGGCCCCAGTTGACTTTTGACCTGATAAAGTTGATTTTCAAGTATCTGAGCAGTTGACTGGGCAAACTTCTTGTACAAGGCATGAAACTTGGCATAAATGGTCTTGAGAACATATTATGACTATGGAGAGAATATGAGTCCCTTGGTACTTACCCATCTTGACGAAAATGGAAACCCTAGTTGGAGGTTTCATTGCTTTAGGAGAGAGTTTGTCTGGTCAACTCTTGGGCATCCTTGAGCAAGTTGAGTATCTTAATGAACATATGTTGAGTAAAATGGGAGGGAAAATTTTGGGGTACAACAGCTGCCCCTGTTCAATCTTCTTAAGCCTGAGGATGTAAATTGGATGGTGGAAGATAATTGAACACTAGAGTGCCCAGAAATTTGCACTCGCATGAAGTAACATTGATCAGTGATATCAGGAATGGTCTTACAGAGGCCATTTGGGAGTCGACATAGAGTCGTCAGAGATGGGCTTAAAGATGTCATCCAGAAAGATATCAGTCGCGTGAGATTTTTTGGGAGAATTCCTATACCTGCTGTTGAGGAGGACTTCGCCGGGGAATGTTAATTTATGTCCTGGAAAGTAGAGTCCATGAGCTTCGGTTGTCCATTATTCTACTGGAGAGTTAACTATTGAGAAGGCGGAAGTGAACTGCATATCTAGCCAGGGTCCAGACTACACAACGACTTACTAGGGAATTGTGAAATTGACCGTATCTGGTCGGGTGCAGGTCTTACAGTGTTGTAAATTGTTGTCTGGAGATAAAAGAGAAGGAACCTGGATAGTAGGGTTACTTCGAGATGAAAGCCTGGATAATAGGGCTATGAGAAGGAACCTGGATAGTATGGTTACTTCGAAATGAAATCCTGTATAATAGGTCTATGAAAAGGAACCTGGATAGTAGGGTTACTTCGAAATGAAAGCCTGGATAGTAGGGCTATGAGAAGGAACCTGGATAGTGGGGTTACTTTGAAATGAAAGCCTGGATAATAGGGCTATGAGAAGGAACTTGGATAGTAGGGTTACTTCAAAATGAAAGCTTGTATAGAAGGTGTTGTACCCCAAAATTTGACCTCTCATATTTCTCAAGACATTGCAAGAATAATCTCCAAGTGTCTCAAGATTGCTCAAGAGTTGGACAATCAAGCTATCTCCTAAGACGGTCAACCCCAATATAGGGTTTTGTGTTGCATCAATATCCTTGAATCCAAATGACCTCAAGTACTCCCAAATGTCCTAATATGTTCTCAATGTCATCCATGTCAAATTTCAAGCCTTGCAGAGGAAGTTTGCTCAGTCAATTGCTAAGAGGGTCCAAAAATCGACTGTGCTGGGGCAAAAGTCAACTGTGACCTACAAATAGTCAAACTTCAAGATTTTTTGTCAAAATTCTCATTTTGAAGGATATTTCATCATTTTATCAAGGGTTGATCATGATTCATCAAGGATTGCTCAAAATTCATCAAGACTCAAAAGTTACTAAATTAGGGTTTTGTAGGAAAAGTCAACTCAACTTTGACCAAGCATAAGTTTCTCATAATTTATTAGAAATGACCCATCCAAAGCTCATTTTTAAGAGGATGAAATTCCCTACAATCCATCTTCATACCCCAAGATCCTAAAATGCACTCACAAGAAGTTATAAATTTGGACATTATAGGTCATTTTTGAAAGTCAACAAAAACACCTTTTTTGCCAAAAGCTTATAACTTGAGCATGGAATATCAAAATGTGATGAGACCAAAAGGGTTGGTTAGAGGACATCGAAATATTTCTAAAAAGTCCAAGAACACGTTCAAAATTGAAGAAGTTATGCATTGTTGAAGTTGGGTATTTTTGCAAAATTACCAAAAGTCAACTATCCCCAAAACTTCAAATTTTGTCAAATGGGCCCATTCTTTTCCACTTGATTTGATCTTGCCACATTTCACACGTGTCCTAACTTCAGCCTTGTGTCCATTTATCAATTTTATTATTTTATTTGATTTTTTATTGAATTATTTCACTTTAAATCAATTTAAATCAATTTAAATCAAATCAAATCCCAAAACTTGATTACATGAGATCTTTTTCTATTTTCAGGATTTGATTCTCATCAATATCATCATCAAATTCGTACCACACAAAATCATGTGCAAAAAGATGGTTTTTTGACCAATTTGGCAAGTTTTCAAATGGAAATCAAATCAAATATGCAAGCCATGATGGGAGAAGATTTGGATCTTAATTCTTGACCTAACGCATTCCACGATACCTATAGAAGCTAGAGGGCACGAAAAAATTGGTTAGAGGCTGCAAGAATACTGAAAACAAAACTTGAAAAAAAGTGGAAAAAGTGTGAAACCAAAATCACACTTAGAGGCAAATTCAGAAGCCAAGAACGATCTCAATCGTTTCCTTGACAATCACTGAGTCAGAATCAACCTAAAGCAAGCTCTCACATCCATCGAAACACGCTGTAAGTGTCACGTATCTCAGCCTTGTTCTCAAAAACTTAACTCTCTATTCTTGCATCTTTTGTACGAAATACTTGCATATTCATGATCCTCATCAAGTTTCTAAGCTTTTTACATTATCTAATTTTGTTTATGTGACTCATACTGTGAGATACCATATCTAGGGTTCGTGTTTGGTTTTTGGGCATTTCTTTTTCAGGGAAAATTGGCTGATGAGAAGGGCATGGTTGTGACCGGGACGATGAGACAAGCACAACCATGCCCTTAGATTTTATTTCAATGGCCTCCAGTGGATTATAGGGACGCACGATCTTTAGTGACGAGTGGTGTCCGTGGCTATAGGTGTTGCAGAGTTTTAGCCACGGACGTGAGGAAGAAGACGATGACGCGTCAATCCCCCAGTGGCCAATTCAAACACGCGCGCTCTTTTTTTTATATTCTGGCATATTAGTGTATTTTCTCTTATTATGTTTTATTCTCATATAATTAACAAATTAAGCGAATGGCCTAGTGGAAAGGGGAGTTGGCAGTCACCAACAGGACCTGGGTTCGAATCCTAGGTCCTCCAAATGCTTTGTTATATTTTTTCTACAGGTTATCACATGCAACTCAAGCGCTGTAGCACATCATACACCATCATCTAATCAATGGACAGATGGCCAATGTCCAGATCTGATGGATGGAGATGAGAGTCTACCATAGAACCAAGTCAAAGTGCATACGCTGGATCTCTCAAAGTCAACCAGGCCAGCATGTTTTTGGGCCTCTGAATTGCTATTCCAAACCTCCTAATCAGGCCCACCCCCTAACTCATTCTATTTCTTTTTATTTTAATTATTTATTTTTATTATATTTTCATGATTAATTAACCAATCAAACTTTTTTTCTTAATAAAATTAAAACCAAAAAATATTTTCTTTATTAAATTAAATTTTAGTATTTTCTTTTTTATTAACAAATCAATTAATTAATTTAGGTCATTAATTAGAATTAACTTTAATATATTTTTCAATAATTAAAATCAATTAGACATAATTAGGTTTTTATTAACATTGATCAATTTTATTTTCTTTCTTTAAATAACACAAAAACCCAAAAATATTTATTTTTATTAATTAGTTTAATTAATTTAATTTAATAATTAATTTAGGATAGTTTATTTCTTAAAAATTCAAAAATAACCAAAAAAATCTTTTCTTTAATTACAAAGGGTAAAAACCCTAGAACTTGCGCCTGATTTAATTTCCCGCACGCGATCCATTTTATTCAATATTGTATCTGTTTTCAGAATGTAATAGCTTGATAGGACTTTAAATATTTTTATCGCTTTATTTGTTTTCCGCATTTATTTTAAAGGGTTTGTCTTTGGCGATGTAAATACCCGACGCCTTGTAATTTAATTTCCGCAATTTATTTTCCACAACTTATAAACTGTTAGATGTTTGATAATGGGAATGCATGACAAGATTGCACGTTTTAACCTAAAATCAACATAGATCACCCATGACATGTACAAAGATAAAATAATTGAAAAATAACACACTCGCACATGCGCACTCTTAGGGTACACCCCACTTGGTTGCCTTCGTACGAGGTCATTGAGTATAGGTCACTTTAGAGGTCACCCTCTTGTCCAAAGATCATAAGTTGCCTCGAAACGGTTGCCTCGGATATTGTTGCCTCAAAACAAATGATCTAAGACATTAGGGTTACCGCTAAGGCATCCTAACATTGCTTTAGTGACCGCACGTAATCGAATTGACCCTAAAACTCCAACGACGATGCTACCTACTCATCAATAGTGGGATAGCATTGTCTAAAGGAAGATAGCATATAATGATTCCTTTTTCGAGTAGGTAGACGGTTCTTAGATACTTGCTCTTTCAAAACAAAACAAAATTTTCACACTTACACTCCTTTTCGAAACAAAAACTTTTTCAAACCCACAAACATAAAGAAAGCAATTTTGAAAACAATATGAGCAAGTACCTAAGAGCCCGTGGATAACCACAGATAGAAAGGGTGCTAATACCTTCCCTTTCTATAATCTACCCCCCGAACCCGAGAAATATCTTGAAAAAGGAATTTTTCTGTGCTTTTTTCCTTTCCTTGTTGGATAAAATAAAAGTCGGTGGCGACTCTTGCTTACCGCGACATTTTACGAAAACAAACGCAAAACACAAACCAGCATTCCAAAAAAACAGTCAGTTCTCTCCCACCGTATCACAGTAGGGCTATGAGAAGGAACCTGGATAGCAGGGTTACTTCGAAATGAAAGCCTGGATAGTGGGGCTATGGGAAGGAACCTGGATAGTAAGGTTACTTCAAGATGAAAGCCTGGATAGTAAGGCTATGAGAAGGAACCTGGATAATAGGGTTACTTCGAAATGAAAGCCTAGATAGTAGGGCTATGAGAAGGAACCTGAATAGTAGGGTTACTTCAAAATGAAAGCCTGGATAATAGGGCTATGAGAAGGAACCTGGATAGTAGGGTTACTTCGAAATGAAAGCCTGGATAGTAGGGCTATAAGAAGGAACCTGGATAGTAGGGTTATTTCAAAATGAAAGTCTGGATAGTAGGGCTATGGGAAGGAACCTGGATAGTAGGGTTACTTCGAGATGAAAGCCTGGATAGTAGGACTATGAGAAGGAACCTGGATAGTAGGGTCACTTCGAAATGAAAGCCTGGATAGTAGGGCTATGAGAAGGAACCTGGATAGTAGGGTTACTTCGAAATGAAAGCCTGGATAGTAGGGCTATGAAAAGGAACCTGGATAGTAGGGTTACATTGAAATGAAAGCCTGTATAGTAGGGCTATGGGAAGGAACCTGGATAGTAGGGTTACTTTTAGATGAGAGCCTGGATAGTAGGGTTACTTCAAAATGCAAGCCTGGAGAGTAGGCTATGAGAAGGAACCTGGATAGTAGGGTTACTTCGAAATGAAAGCCTGGATAGTAGGGCTATGAGAAGGAACCTGGATAGTAGGGTTACTTCAAAATGAAAGCCTGGGGAAGAAACTTGGATAATAGGGTTACTTCGAGATGAGAGCCTGGATATTAGGACTATAAGAAGGAACCTGGATAGTAGGGCTATGAGAAGGAACCTGGATAGTAGGGTTACTTCTTAATGAAAGCCTGGATAGTAGGGTTATGAGAAGGAACCTGGATAATAGGGTTACTTCGAAATGAAAGCCTGGATAGTAGGGCTATGGGAAGGAACCTGGATAGTAGGGTTACTTTGAGATGAGAGCCTGCATAGTAGGGCTATGAGAAGGAACCTGGATAGTAGGGTTACTTCGAAATGAAAGACTGGATAGTTGGGCTAAGAGAAGGAACCTGGATAGTAGGGTTACTTCGAAATAAAAGCCTGGATAGTAGGGCTATGGGAAGGAACCTGGATAGTAGGGTTACTTTGTTTGGTCATGTAGATTAGCTGTCTACGAATATGACATGTATAACTGCTGGGATCGTTGGAGATAATTGGCTTTCCTGAAAAGATACCAGGGTTAATTATATGCGATTTATGCAATGCGTTGTGAGATGATGTTCTCAAAATAAATGATATTATGCTATATGTGATATGTATGCACATGTCATGATGTATGAACATGAAATGCTATTGTGACATGTCCGAGTCTGGGAAAATAAATCCCTGACTGCTGCTAGAGTATAGCATTCCTGACTGTTGTAGAGAACTGTGATTCTTTTACTTCCCTTAGGGATGATGAACGGAAATGACTGTGCCAGAGATTTTCTCTTTTTTGTTTGTGACTATTTTTCCAGGGAGAGACTATGTTCGAGAATAACTCTGCGGGGGAAAAACTCCGTTGGAGGATGAACTTCCGTAGTTGAAGTAATAAGCTCTGTCGGAAATCGAGCTTCTGTACTCAGAGAAATAAACTCTGCTTGGGAGATAAAATTTATGATGATCTGCTCGCGATTTAAAATCCGGCTGGGGGATATAGATGTCAGGCTTCTGAGAGACCCTGGCTGGGGAGATTATTTCCTGCTTTGGGAAAGCTGATATCAAATGACTTGACTGCTTTTACTCTATGGGGAGTGTAGATGTTACAAGGTCGTATGCCCTGATGATTATGTTTCGAAGTTGTCTATGCCTTGGTACCTGCTGGACAGAGTAACTATCGGGTTTGACATATGTCAATAATATTCAAATGCATATGTCAAGAATAAATCATTGTATGTTCTTGCAAAACAAAACAGAAAAAGGAAAAAAATACATAGTTTTTTGTAAAAATGATTTGTATTGATTTTCGAAGTTGGCCTGTAATAGGCGTTTTTTGTACAAAGAGGCTGACGCTCTAGTAAGAGAACGCCGCCGTAAAGATAGAAGCTATACAATATTGTGTAAAAGAAAACAGCTATGTGCAACAATCCCATTGGGTTCCAACTCTACTATTTCCCCTATGTCTTCGAGCGTCTCATCACTTTGCTGCTTGTCCGAAGCTTATTAGATTGATCGGTGTCGTTTGAGCTTGATGGTTGATAATTAGGTCTGATCACAAGGTGATTCAATGGCACATAGTGATACGCTTTACATCCCTAACTTTTGCCTGGACCGCCCTTTTGGGTTTTCAGTCCACCGGGATACCCTTTGTTGCCCAAGCCGCCTTTTCAGGTTTTCGACTTGCCGGGTGTACATATTTTTTTATTTTCATCCTTTATTTTTACCCGAACCCTTTTGGTTCACTCGGAAGCCCTTATTTTTGCATAGGCCAGTCAACCTAGCAGGTCTTTTATCATGCGTAGTATCTTTTCACTATGTCTGCATTGACAGGGTGAGGAAGGTCGTCACCGTGCATGGTGGTTAGAATCATGGCTCCACCCGAGAAAATTTTTTTAATCACAAATGGCCCTTCGTAGGTGGGAATCCATTTGCCCCTGGGATCACCTTGTGGCAGTATGATACACTTAATTACTAGATCCCCGACTTGATATTCTTGACGTCTGACTTTTTTTATTGAAAGCCTTGATCATCCGCTTTTGATACGTCTGACCATGACAGACAACAGTAAGTCTCTTCTCATCGATCAGATTTAGTTGATCAAGTCGAGTCTGGATCCAGTCGTCTTCGTTTAAACCCGCATCTTTCATAATCCTTAAAGAAGGAATCTGGACCTCGATGGGTAGGACTGCCTCCATGCCATATACCAGAGAGTAGGGTGTTTCCCCTGTCAATGTCTGTGTTGAGGTACGCTACCCATGAAGAGCGAATGGCAACATCTCATGCCAGTCTTTGTATGTCACTGTTATCTTCTGTATGATCTTTTTGATGTTTTTGTTAGCCGCTTCAACAACGCCATTCATCTTCGGCCGGTAGGGAGAAGAGTTATGATGTTGTATCTTGAACTGCTTACAGAGTTCGGTGATCATCGTGTTGTTGAGATTTGTACCATTGTCAGTGATAATTCTTTCTGGCACACCATACCGACATATCATATTATGTCAGATAAACCGCGCCACGACATTCTTGGTAACGGTAGCAAAGGAGGCAGCCTTAACCCATTTTGTGAAGTAATTGATTGCTACCAGGATGAAGCGGTGCCCATTGGAAGCGGTAGGCATGATTTCTCCGATCATATTAATGCCCCACATTGCAAAGGGCCACGGAGCTGTCAAGACATTCAAAGGAACCGGAGGCACATGCACCTTATCAGCATAAATTTGGCACTTATGACAAGTTCGGGAGTGATGATAACAATATGCTTCCATAGTGGACCAGTAGTATCCTGTCTGTAGGATCTTCTTAGCCATGGTATGTCCACTGGAATGGGTTCCGAAGGCACCTTCATATAGATCTGTCATAATCCTCTCTACTTCGCTCTTGTCTACACACCGTAGTAAGATAGAGTCATGTTTGTGCTTTAGAGGATTCCATTACTGAGGAAGAATTTCGCAGCGAACCTTCTCAGAAACTTCTTATCATTGATAGATGCCCCTTCGGGATACTCTTGAGTCCTGAGGTACTTCTTCACTTCATGAAACCAAGGTTTGTCTGCTACTTCTTCAATATTAATCTCACAACAGTGCGCTGGTTCATCCAACCTTTCAATGGTGATTCGGGGAGCTTTATTGTCCCACCTGACTTTGAACATAGAAGACATGGTAGCTAGCGCGTCTGATAACTAATTCTCCTCTCGTGGGAAATGTTTAAAGGTTACCTCCTCAAAGTGTGGGAGCAATGTCAGCACATGCTATTTGTATGAGATGAGATTTGGATGCTTCGTATCCCATTCGCCTTTGATCTGACTTATCATTAAGGTTGAATCCCCGAAGACATTTAAGAACTTGATCCCGAGGTCAATAGCGGCTTTGAGACCCATGATGCAGGCTTCATACTCTGTCATGTTGTTAGTGAAGTTGAAACATAGTCGGGCAGTGAAAGGAGTATGACAGCCCTCGGGAAATATGATTATGGCTCCAATGCCATTACCAAGTGCGTTCGAGGATCCATCGAAAACCATAGTCCATTGGGATCCTTCTTCAGGTCCTTCATCCGGTCCAGGTTCTTCATAGTCAGTCACCAGCATAATGTTCTCATCCGGGAACTCAAAATTCATGGATTGGTAGTCATCCACTGCCTGATGGGCCAAATGATCAGCTAATACACTTCCCTTGATTGCTTTCTGGGTTGTATATTATATATCGTATTTAGTTAGGATCATCTTCCATCTTGCTATTCTTCGGAGAGAGCGGGCTTCTCGAAGATGTATTTGATTGGGTCCATCTTAGATATCAATAAAGTAGTGTGGGTCAGCATATATTGTCTTAGTCGGCGAGAAGCCCGTGCCAAAGTGTAGCAAGTTTTCTCGAGCAATGAGTATCGTGTCTTACAGTCGGTAAACTTTTTTCTAAGGTAGTATATTGCATGCTCTTTTCGACCAGACTCGTCATGCTGCCCCAGCACACACCCCATTGAATTGTCTAGCACTTTTAAGTACAATATCAAAGGTCTTCCTTCAACTGGAGGCATCTGAATTGGCGGTTCTTGGAGATACTCTTTGATCCTTTCGAATGCGGTCTGACATTCGTCATTCCACTTTACCACTTAATCTTTCTTCAGAAGCTTAAAGATGGGCTCACAAGTAGCAGACAGATGTGAAATGAACCTGGCGATATAATTCAAGCGTCCCAAGAAACCTCTAACTTCCTTCTCAGTACGAGGAGCCGGCATCTCTTGTATGGCCTTTAACTTCGCGGGACTAAATTCACCAACAAGGACTTAATTCACTAATCAAAAACTGATTACAACACTACTTTGAGAACTACCAAAGTCTTCTTGAGTACAACCACAACCCGGTTTATCTCAAGGAAAACTAGCTTAATAAAGATAAAGGAGTATATTTTGTATTGTTGTTTTTCTTTACAAAAACTGTATCACAACTGTGATATTTTACACAATTTCTAGCGTATATATGAATATGTGAGAATGTAGCATTTGAGAGGTATGTTACAGTAGTTGTCAAAATCGTAAATGATTTGTCCTCTTAATCTTGTTTATATAGGCATGGAAATCTTGTCCAATAAAAAGCGTGATAATGGACATTCAATGTTGTTTCCATATTGAGAAGATTCTTGTCTGAATGAAGCCGTTGCATATGATGTAGTCTTGATTGAAAAGTAACGCTTCAGAACTTAGAATCTTGCATGCTGCAATTGCTTCAGAACATTTATGACTTAGAGATGTGAGGTTCTGATGGTATATTGAACTTCTGTTCAGAATCAGAGTATTCTTTACTTCAGCGCAGATTCTGATCATCATTCTTCAGTGCAAATTCTGATTACCTCAGCTTGAAAGCTTCTATAGCTTAATTTCTGATGATGTTTCGGTCAGAACTTTTGCATACAAAATAACACAAATTTAGAGTGCATATTTGTTCTTTATGTTTGTTATTATCAAAACTCTAATTAAGGGTTGTAGAATCAAACTATGTTCTAACAATCTCCCCCTTTTTGATGATGACAAAAACTAGGATTTTCAATGAAAAATATAGAACAAAAAGCTTTAAGAGAGTCTCCCCCTAAGTTGATTACTCAGATAGAGATGAGTTACTTTCCTGAAGTTCCTTCTCGTCAGAGCTTTTGATGCATCTCCTTCTGTCCTTATCAGAATGTGTTCCTGTTCAAGCTTTTCAGAAAATATAGAGGTTAAGATATTCATAATGTTTGAGAGTTTGTCCCGGTATACTGTTATTGAAAATATCTTACTTTCTCCCCCTTTTTGTCAGGTATCAAAAAGCAATATAATCAGAGTCAAAAGGATGATTTATATTGAAAATAGAATGGAATGACAATTTTCAGAAACAAGGAGGATATGATGAAAAATAAAAATAGAGATAAACATTTAAAGAAAATCTAAGAAGGAGGGGGAAGACGTGTGAACAATGCTTCCAACAAGCTCTTAATCTGAGTGCTTAATTCTTCCTACTTTCCCAGAATGTCTTTGATTTCTTTTGTTGTATCTTCTTGTTTATCTAATATATCCTTGATCTCTTTGTTTGTGTCCTCTTGCTTATTCAGTCTAGCATGGATTAAGGCATTCTCCTTCTTCAACTCTTCCAGAGTTTGCATGACTAGAGACGAAGCAGGCGTATCTTCAGGGGTTGCATAACATTCAGAACACTCTGCGGCCTCTTCTGATTGAACAACTTCTTCTGTTGAAATCACTTTTTCTAGAGCAGTAGTCAGAGGGTGACTACCAGAATTTGGTTTAGTGACTTCTAAAGGTTGGTGCTCTTTCCATGGAGCATTATCCAGCGAAAGAATTTATTTCTTGTACCATTGGCTTAGAACATGATCTTGAAAGGATTTCAGCTGATCACTGAAGTTTTGTTGAGCCCTTTCATAGCCCAATTCTTTGAGCTTCTGGGTTTCAGAGTTGAGCCATTTTCTGAATCTTTCCCATAGAGAATCAGAAGCAGCAGGATTAGAAATCTCTTGACTTTCTTGATTCAAAGAAGTAATCCATTCCTGCATTTCTGTTTCAAAAATCAACAGATTCGTACCAACATCTGATTTGGTTGATGCTGGTTTAGGTTTGGGAGTGGCAATTTTGTTTGAGGTGGAAGCTAGTTGGTCCAGCACTTGTGGATCAATGACAAGTCTGAGTTGGTCAGCTGGATGGTTGATAGGTGAGGGAGTGAAAGAGTCAGAAATTAGGATTGGTGAGTGAGGGGTGTTTGGTGGTGTAGATTCATATGGTGAAGGGATTTCTGGAATATCATGAATAGTGAGAGGTAAACGAACCGTAAGAGGTTTTGTGATCCCAAGAATTGGGGTAGTGGTATCAGAATCTGAAAAGGAGTCTTCTGATTGGTTTGCGGTAGTGTGTTGAATTTCTGGTTCAGGTAAGATGGGTTTTTAGATGGAGGAGTGAGAGGGTTTTCATTCTCTGGTTGGGGTGAGTTGAGGTTCGAATGTTCTGGTTGAGGAGAGTGTGGTTGTGGATTTTCCGGTTGAGGAGAGTGTCACTGTGGATTTTCTGGTTATTGAGGTTGAGTGTTTGGATTTTCTAGGAGTGGTGGGGAAAAGTCTTGATCAAACAGTTCAATATCAGATAGAACTCTAGCAAGTTCTGGTTGATGTTGTTCTGGATTTGGATTTGGATTGGGGGAGAGAGATTCATTCAAGAAATTTTCAAGAGTTACAGATGGGTTAAACTCTATGTCAAAATCCTCAAATGTTTGGGGTGAAGGATTTTCTGTTTGTTGAGGGGGATGGTTTCAGATGTTGGAATAGCTATTGATTCAACAACATAAACAAAAGAAGGGTTACCTTTCTTTTTCGCAGCCTTGGGTGTCCTCTGAGAGGATCCTTCTCCTGCTGCCTTCCTCTTTTTGGATTTCTTTAGCACAACCTCTGGAGATGGCTTGTGCAGATCTTGGATGTTGATTTCTGGAATAGCACCATCAGCCTTGCAAGCTTCAAGGTATCTGACTATGATCTCTGGGGAGGCATCTATCTCAGAAAATAGTGGAAAATCCTTCAGAGGGATTCTCCTAGAAGTGATGACCTCATGAGAAGTAGTTGTTGGTTCCTTCTTAATTTTCTCAATAATCTTCATTTTCTTCAGATTCTTGGCATTTAAAGGTTTCCCAGCAGTTGCTTCCAGAGTGTTGATTTCTTGAGCCTCTGTCAGATATTCTATCAGCCTATTTTCTGTTAGAATATCTGAAATCAATCTTTCTAGAGGAATCCAATCCCTCTTAGTTCTTTCTTCTTCTCTTGTCTCTTTCAAAATTGTTCTGATATGGTTGAAGAGATAATGTGGAAGGTTTATCTTGGTCTTCTTTGCAATGAAGTAAATCAGAAACTGCTGATCAATATTTATGTAATCAGGGGAGCTTGTAAGCTTCCTGTGATTGATACATCCCAAAATTATTCTAGCCCAGCTTATGTGATGATCCTTCAAGTCTCTGATCTTGCTGGATGGCTGTCCAGAAGTGAAGATTTCCCTAGCAATAGATTTTAGGTCAGAGCACCTATTAGCCATATTAATGCATCTGACTCCACCGCCATTGTATCCAATGAGTTTTCCAATCAAATCTTCTGTAATCATTATCTTCTTCCCCATAACATATGATGTGACCTGGTGGTTGGATGAGGTAGCATGAATCCAGAACTCTTTAACAAGAATGGGAAAAGTTAGACCCAACAGATGACCAAAGTATCTGTTACATCCCTGTGCAGTTACATCTTCATACAGATCAAACCCGTTTTCTTGTAAGCTTTCAAAATCAACGATCAATTCACAGAGAACTTCAAGGTTGTCAACCGAAGTGAGTAGCATTCTAATGGGCTCTTCATATTGTTTAGTTGATGAAGAATCAGGAGCACTGTTGATATTCTTGAGACTTGATGATGATGCCATTGTTCACACGGATTCTTTGAAGAAAACTGATGGAAAGGGTTTTTGAAAAAGAAACTAGAACAAGAGAGAATATTGAAGATGGTAAAACGTGAATGAATGAAATAGTAAATTGAGTTTATATAGGTTTTTAGAAAACGAAATCAGTAAGAAAGAAAATAAGTAATGATTATATGCATTAATGAAACCTGAAATTAGGGGATTTAGAGAGATATTGAACAGTTACCAATGACAAGTGTCTCAATGCATCCAATCAGAGCCTTGGACCCTTCAAAATTTGAACGCGTGTTCAGACCCAGAAGGTAGCTTGTGAGAGGATGACAGATGTTTGATGGTGTGAACTGCACGCCTCTATCCTTGAAATGAAACGTACAGATCTTCATAGATAGATTCTGAGGCAACTATACTTCTAACTTCTGAAGACAAGTTGATCAGATGTTCACAGAAAACAATAAAGTTCTGAGGGTTAGGATATACAAATAAATTTTTTTATTCTGGACATAATTTCATGCTGAGATGTTTTAGAACGAAATTGAATCTATCTTCAGAAAGGGGTTTTGTGAATACATCAGCCCATTGATGGTCAGTGTCAATAAATTTCAAAGTAAGAATTCCTTTCTGAATATAGTCCCTAATAAAGTGATGTTTTATTTCTATATGCTTAACCCTAGAATGCAAAATAGGATTTCTAGAGAGACATATGGAAGAAGTGTTATCACAGAAGATAGGAATGTTACTCTCAAATATGTTGAAGTCTTCAAGTTGACTTTTCATCCAGAGCATTTGAGTGCTACATCCAGCAGCTGCTATGTATTCAGCTTCTGCTGTTGACAATGCTATTGTGGACTGTCTCTTGATGGTCCATGAGATCAGATTGTATCCCAGAAACTGGCAGCTTCCAGAAGTTCTTTTACGCTCTACTCTGTCTCCAGCAAAGTCAGCATCACAGTATCCTACTAAGTTGTATTCATTTGATTTTCTATAAAACAAACCCAGATTAGTAGTACCTTTCAAATACTTGAAAATTTGCTTAAATGCTATTAAGTGAGATTCTCTAAGATCTGATTGGAATCTAGCACATAAGAAAACACTGAATAAAATATCAGGCCTTGAAGCTGTCAGATAAAGGAGAGATCCAATCATACCTCTGTAGATTTTCTGTTCTACCTTTTTACTTACCTCTTCCTTTTCCAGAATGCACGTGGGATGCATTGGAGTCTTTGAGGACTTACATTCGGAGAGGTCAAATTTCTTCAGAAGTTCTCTGATATATTTTCTCTGATGAATGTAAGTTCCTTCTGGAGTTTGATTTATCTGAATTCCCAGAAAGAATTTGAGTTCCCCCATTAAGCTCATCTCAAACTCAGCCTGCATGCACTTAGCAAATTCTCTTCCCATAGAAGGTTTAGTGGATCCAAAAATGATATCATCTACGTAAATCTGACAAACTAAAATTTCATTCTTAAATGTCTTACAGAACAAGGTTGTGTCCACTTTCCCTCTAGTGAATTCCTTTTCTAACAGAAAGTTACTTAGTCTTTCATACCAAGCTCTAGGAGCTTGTTTCAGACCATAGAGTGACTTCTTCAGTTTGAAAACATATTCTGGGTGTTTGGAATTTTCAAACCCAGGGGGTTGGTGCACATATACTTCTTCATCTATGTAACTATTTAAGAATGCACTTTTGACATCCATCTGATACAGAGTGATGCCATTGTTTACAGCAAATGAGATTAAGAGTCTGATAGATTCTAAACTGGCGACTGGAGCAAAGATTTATGTATAGTCTATCCCCTCTTGCTGACTATAACCTTATGCCACAAGTGGTGCCTTGTTTCTGATGACTTCTCCTTGCTCATTCAGTTTGTTTCTGAACACCCACTTTGTTCCAATGAAGTTGAATCCTTTTGGTTTGGGAACCAGATCCCATACGTCATTTCTGGTGAACTGATTTAATTCCTCATGCATTTCCAGAATCCAGTCATTGTCCAGAAGAACTTCATCAATTGTTGTTGGTTCAATCAGAGAGACCAGTCCCATGAGGGATTATTCAGATTTTTTGAATGTTGATCTTGTTCTGATTGGATCATCCTTCTTTCCCAGGATCTTATCTTCTGGGTGAGCTATGATGCTTATGGATAACTTTTTCTGGAGTTGATCAACAAAAGGTACATGATCACTTGTAATATTTCTTTCTGAAGTTGTTGGAGCGTCTCTGTTGGGAACTTCTGATGGGTTGACTTTAGTACCTGTGAATTCAACTTCTATATCTGCAAAAGATTCATTCTGCTTTGACTTTTGAGGGTCAAGCTTATCATCAAATCTAACACTGATTGACTCTTCAACAATCTGTGTTTCTGTATTGTATACTTTGTACCCTCTTGAGCGTTCAGAGTATCCTAACATAATACACTTTTGTGCTTTAGAGTTAAATTTGTTCAGATGATCTTTAGTATTCAGAATAAAACAGGTGCATCCAAAAGGATGGAAATAAGAAATGTTGGGCTTTCTGTTCTTCTACAATTCATATGGATTCTTTTCCAGAATAGGTCTTATAGAGATTCTATTTTGAATGTAACACGTTGTGTTAATTGCTTATGCCCAGAAGATCTTAGCAATGTTAGTCTCATTGATCATGGTTCTGGCCATTTTTTGCAATGTTCTGTTCTTTCGTTCTACAACTCTATTTTGTTGGGGAGTTCTAGGACAAGAGAAGTCATGCAAGATGCCTTTTTCATTAAAAAATGTTTCAAATTTTTTACTTTCAAATTCTCCACCATGATCACTTTTGACTTTGACAATTCTAAGATCCTTTTCATTCTGAACTTGGTTACAGAATACAACGAACACAGAATGTGACTCGTCCTTGTGTCTTAAGAACTTTACCCATGTCCATATGATATAGTCATCTACGATCATTAACCCATACTTCTTGCCACTAACAGACGCAATTTTCACTGGTCCAAATAAGTCTATGTGCAGAAGTTCTAATGGCTTAGAGGTGGAAACAACATTTTTAGATTTAAAAGCAGGTTTTGCAAATTTTCCTTTCTGACATGCTTCACACAGAGCATATGAGCTGAACTTCATATTAGGAAGTCCTCTAACCAGATTGAGTTTGTTAATCTGAGATATTCTTCTCATACTAACATGCCCCAATCTTATTTGCTAGACCCATTGCTCGTTGTTAACAGAGAGAAGACATTTTACATTCTGACTTTTTAGTTCAGAAAGTTTTATCTTATAAATGTTGTTTTTCCTCTTTCCATTAAAAAGGATAGTTCCATCTTTCTGACTAACAGCTTTGCATGAATTTCGATTAAAGATTATATCATAATCGTTATCACTTAATTGACTTATAGATAACAGGTTATGCATTAATCCATCAACTAAAAGCACACTATTGATAGAAGGAAGATTACCATTACCTACTGTTCCAGAGCCAATGATCTTCCCTCTTTGGTTGCCTCCAGAGCCAATGTGTCGAGAGCATCCAAAGTCCAAGTACAATGACTGGTGTTTTAGCCTTGTTGTTAAAGATGTCTGCTACATATATAATTTTGTCCTTAGGTACCCATATCTTTTTGGGTCCTGGTTTGTTAGTTTTACCAAAATTCTGGTTGAATTTTGGTTTGACAGAGTAATTATTACTAGTGTATTTTAGGTCATGTGTGTGCCCATATGTGAAGTGTGATTTTAGTGGTGTGCGTTTTATAACAAGGTCCATGACTTTCTTAGGTGGAGATACCTTACCTTGGTATCCTATTCCTTTTCTGCCATTCCTGCTAACTCCATAGATCATTGAAGCCATCTTTCTTCTATCTATGTTTTTAGCCAGAAACTTCTGAAAGCTGTGATCATACTCTTTGATGATCTTATCAGCGTTACTGAGAGTCTCTGAGATTATTTCTTTCTGAGAGTTTTGTAAATCATTTTCTAATTTTAAAATCTTTTCTTTTAACTCAGAATTCTCTAATCTAAGACTCTCAGTTCTTTCAGAGTCAGAGACAAGTTCCCTTTTCAGGTTCTTGAATTTGACTCTGATCTGCTGATATCTTTCCAGAATTTCATTCAGACTTTCTGCAAGTTCAGCCTTAGTGAAATTAATAGTGAAATCAGGGAATACCTCTTCTGTGTCTGATTCTGAGTCTGAACCAGAAGCTTCACTGTCTTTTGACACATTTTTCATGAGAGCTATGTTGGCTCTTTCATCATCTGACTCTGAGTCAGCATCAGAAGTATCTGAGTCGTCCCATGTTGCCATGAGGCTTTTCTTCTTCTCTTTGAAGAACTTCTTTTTGGGCTTCTCCTTCTAAAGCCTTGGACAATCACTTTTGTAGTGCCCTTGCTCATTGCACTCATAGCAGATGATGTCCTTGTTATTTGACTTTCTGTGTCCTGAAGAAGCTTCAGATCTTCTGTGTCCAGAGGAGGACTCAGACTTTCTGTATCTGGAGGAGGATTCATTTTGATTCTCTGATCTTCTCGGGTTTCTGAATTTCCTTTGTCTCTGCTTCCATAGTTGATTGACCCTTCTGGAGAGAAGAGACAATTCATCTTCTTCTGATGAGGATCCATCAAAGGTTTCTTCCATAGCCTGCAAAACCTTAGAATCTGATTTTTTGTTAGATTTTAATGCTAGAGGCTTACCTTGCTTTTGAGGCTCATCTTCTTCTAGCTCTATCTCATGACTTCTGAGGGAGCTGACAAGTTCCTTCAGAGATATCTTGTTGAGATATTTAGCTAGCTTAAGTGCAGTGACCATTGGTCTCCATTTCTTGGGTAGACTTCTGATGATCTTCTTTACATGATCAGCAGTAGAATATCCTTTGTCAAGAACCTTCATCCCAACAACAAGAATATGGAATCTTGAGAACATTGCTTCTATGGATTTACTATCTTCCATCTTGAATGCTTCATATTTTTGAATGAGCACAAGGGCCTTGGTTTATTTGACTTGTATGTTGCCTTCATGCGTCATTCTCAGAGAGTCAAACATGTTTTTGGTTGTCTCTCTGTTTGAGATTTTCTCATATTTTGAGTATGAGATGGCACTGAGAAGTATTGTTTTGGCTTTATGATGGTTTCTAAAATCACGTTTTTTCTGGTCATACATCCTTTTTCTTTCCATCTTCTTACCATTTTCATCCACAGGATGTGTGTATCCATCAATCACCATGTCCCATAGATCAGCATCATGAGCCAGAAAGAAGCTCTCAATTTTGTCTTTCTTGTAGTCAAAATTTTCTCCATCAAATACTAGAGGTTTGCCGCTGATTCTTTCCTTGTCCTCATGATAGTTATTGTTGATGTTTTGGCTTGGTCCCACCATAGTGTTTTTCTAAAGCTTGGATCTTGTACTGACACAGTTAAGTGTATGAACTCAGAACCAGGCGCTCTGATGCCAATTGAAGAAGTGAAAAACATAAGAAGGGGGGTTGAATTGAGACTTAAAATCAAAAGCATAGTAGACACGATATTTTTATCCTGGTTCGTTTGATCTCAAACTACTCCAGTCCACCCGCCAAGGTGATTTCGCCTCTCTCCAACGAGGACTTAATTCACTAATAAAAAACTAATTACAACACTACTTTAACAACTGCCAAAGTCTTCTTGAGTACAACCACAACCCGATTTATCTCAAGGAAAACTAGCTTAATCAAGATAAAGGAGTATATTGTGTATTTTTGTTTTTCTTTACAAAAACGGTATCACAACTGTGATATTTTACACAATTTCTGGCGTATATATGAATATGTGAGAATGTAGCGTTTGAGAGGTATGTTACAGTAGTTGTCAAAATCGTAAATGATTTATCCTCTTAATCTTGTTTATATAGGCATGGAAATCTTGTCCAACAAAAAGCGTGATAATGGACATTCAATGTTGTTTCCATATTGAGAAGATTCTTGTCTGAATGAAGCCGTTGCATATGATGTTGTCTTGATTGAAATGTAACGCTTCAGAACTTAGAATCTTACATGTTGTAATTGCTTCATAACATTTATGACTCAGAGATGTGAGGGCCTGTGGTATATTGAACTTCTGTTCAGAATCAGAGTATTCTTCACTTCAGCGCAGATTCTGATCATCATTCTTCAGTGCAGATTCTGATTACCTTAGCTTGAAAGCTTCTGTAGCTTAATTTTTTATGTTGTTTCAGTCAGAACTTCTTCATACAAAATAACACAAATTTAGAGTGCATATTTGTTCTTTGTGTTTGTTATCATCAAAACTCTAATTAAGGGTTGTAGAATCAAAATATGTTCTTACAAACCTTAGCTTGTATGTCTTCAACCTATCAAACAACTTTTGTAGATGATCAAGGTGTTCCTCTCTGGTTTAAGACCTGGCTATCATGTCATCAACATAAACCTCGATCTCATGGTGAATCATATCGTGGAACAAAGTGACCATGGCTCGCTGATAGGTTTCCCCAGCATTCTTCAACCCAAAAGGTATCACCTTGTAACTGAAGGTGCCCCACTATGTGACGAAGGTTGTCTTCTCCATGTCTTCAGGATCCATCTTGATCTGGTGATTTCCAGAGAAACCATCCATGAAGGAGAAGACTTTGTGTTGCACAGTGTTGTCAACCAGAACATCAATGTGGGGAAGCAGGAAGTCATCCTTGGGGCTTGCATTGTTCAAGTCTCTGTAATCCATACACATCCTTACCTTGTCGTCCTTCTTAGGTACCGGAACAACGTTAGAAACCCGATGTGGATAAGATGTGACAGCTAAGAACCCTGTGTCAAATTGCTTCATAACCTTTGCCTTGATCTTCTGTGACATTTCAGGGTGCATACGGCGGACCTTTTGCTTGACCGAAGGACAATCTTCTTTAGTAGGCAGACGGTGTACCATAATATCAGTGTTTAAACCAGGCATGTCTTCATATGACCAGGCGAAGATCTCAACATAGTCGTGAAACATCTGTATCAACCGTTGTTTGATCTTAGTCTGCAGATTTACGCCGATCTTGACTTCTTTTTTGTCGACCTTCGTGCCCAAGTTTATCGTCTCAAGTGGCTCTTCATGAGGTTGTATAACCCTTTCTTCCTATTGTAATAGTCTAGCCAATTCTCCAGGCACCTCACAATCGTACTCACCTTCGTCCTCGGCTTGGTTGATCGGATTTTCGAAGTCATAACTGGAAATATTAGGATTGTTATCAATGGGATCCAGAGTGGATATGAATGCAGTTCGATACGTGAGTGTGTGTAAGAGCATAGCTGTATTGATAAAGTAAAGGCAGGAAAGAGAAACAGAGAGTGCAAAATTTGAATGTAAAGAAACGTCCAATGTTTTATTGATTATATATGAAATGACATATAATAACCCTCACAGATAGAACCATTCTGCCTCGGGTAAGACACAAGGCCAGAAAGTTTAAATTGTTTATTACAAATTCAGAAAATAAGTAAGACAATTACTGCGGAATAAAAGAAACTGGTATAAAATCTCTGGCCGTCCAATTACTCGGTCCACCGTTGGTAGTCGGGTATATCCAGCTGTCAATGTCAGAGTCTTCCTCACTGTCTTCAATGGCATTAATTCCCCGATTACTGATGTGTAGGAGAGGTCCTCCAGGTCGAGCGCGTCGAACAACTCTTTGAGCTCCTGAAGTAAATCCCAAACCAAACTTGTCAGTTTTGTGAGTAAAATCAGGGAGTTGTCCCCAGTTGGTATACCCAACTTCTTCGACCACTTCTCTGGCATCCTTGAGAGAAGCCATCTTCAACGGAGGTTTGTTGTTGGTGGTAGTTTCGGTCGACGCCAAAATTTGGGGAACCTCTTCAAAGTTTTGACAATGAGTCTCTATAAATTCCCCATCCATCTCCACATACCTGAAGGAGTTCAGGTGGCTCACCATATACTCCTCTTTGCCATGCATAGTGACAATCTTCCCCTTCACCGGATACTTCAGCATTTGGTTCAGTGTAGAAGTAACAGCCCCAGCTTCATGGATCCAAGGGCGACCCAACAAACAAGAGTATGACGGCCTGATGTCCATCACATAGAAGGTGGACTCAAAGGTCTGAGAGCCTACCTTGAAAGGGATGTCCATCTCCCCATGCACCATTCTCTTTGACCCGTCAAAAGCCCTTACCACAATGTTACTAGGCTTTAAGGTCAACCCTTCATAATCCAGCTGGTCGAGAGCCTTCTTAGGAAGAACATTCAGCGAAGACTCAATATCCACCAGCACATGAGCCATAGTGGTGCCCCTGTATTCGATCGAGACATGCAGAGCATCATTATGCTTCCTCCCTTTCGGTGTCAAGTCGGCATCTGAAAAACCCAGCCCATTGTCAGCAGTCAAGCTGGCTACATAGTCTTTGAATTGATCAGCCGAGGTCTCTTGCGGCACATGTACAGTCTTGAGGAATGTGATCAAATCCTTTGCATGGGCCTTGGAACACAACAACAGAAAAAACATGGATATCTTCGAGGGGGTCTGCCCCAGCTGCTCGACCATATTGTAGTCGCTCTTTTTAATTATTTTTAAAATTTCCTCTATCTCTTGCTTAGAGGATTATACGACAATCTTTCTAGGTTCCTCCGTCCGGGAAGGCTCACCTATAGCTTCTTTGCCTCGGGTCCCAGATGACTCGACGACAAGAGTAACAATTGGAGTATGAACAAGAGTAGTAGTTGAAGTACCGGTAGGAATAGTAGGTGAAATAACAACGGGCTTATTGACAGTCTTCAGGGAAATCTCGGGAGAGAAAACCCTTACACTTCTGGTAATCTTACTGGTCCCGACAATGTTACTGACATCGGGACCAGCCTCTTCATTCTCCAGATCTTGTTTAATGCCATGGTAGTAAACATCGGTGTCATAATGCCAAGGGACAACTTTGTCTGAGGCGTACGAGACAGGACCAGGAAAAGTGATTATTAACAGAGCAACTCTCGGAGCGGGTGTAATCCTAACAGGTATTCTCGAGGAGACCTTGGAAGGATTGGCGAAAATGGTTATAATAGCAACATCTTCGAACGGAACATTTGGAATTAAAGTTTTCTCGAACAAAATTTCTCTGTTGTCCATCAGGCGCTGGACACCTGTCTTCAGCAAATAGCAACCATAAGGCAGAGATGAACACATGTGGCAACCTTCACCATAACCCGGAAATAAACCGGCCAACAAAAAATTCTTCTTAAGAGTCATAAGGGGAGTAGAAACTTCATCAACTGAGGTCACAAATAGATCGGTATCAACAACATTAACTCCTCAGTTGTGCTTAGGCATGGGAGAAGTTATGACATTGGGCTTTTCCTGAGCATCGAACTCAATCTCCTTGGCTTCAATCAGATCTTGTACTTTATTTCTCAGAGCCCAGCAGTCATTTGTATCGTGGCCAGGACTCTCAGAATGGTAGGCACACCGAGCGTTTGGGTTGTACCGAGGAGACGTGCTATTAGGATTCTTGGGAGCCTCTTTCAAGGTTGCCAAGTTGGATCTCAGCAGATGGGGTAGAACCTCTGTCAATGTCATGTTAATCCGGGTAAACTGCCTTTTTGGTCTTTCTACCCTTTGTTGATTGTTGCATTGTGGAGCAGCCGCAGTCCTAGGTATCATTACAGCACTTACCGTCGGACGGTGTTCAGTTCTGCTTGGACCTCTTGGGGTATAGATAACATTGGATTCCTTCTTACCAGTGAAGGGCTTCTTTACTGAACTCGAAGAGGTGTCTTTCTGTATTTTACCGCTCCAGATCCCAACTTCTACCCTCTCTCCAGTTAATATTAGCTCAATGAAACCAACTGACAAGCTGCCAATCAAATGATTAAAGAATGGACCAAACAGCGTCCCAAGAAACATGCCAACCAACTCCCTGTCAGATAAAGGTGGTTGGACTCTCCCAGCCAATTCTCTCCACTTATGTGAATAGTCCTTAAAGCCTTCACCTACACCCATGGACATACTATGGAGTTGAGTACGAGTAGGGGTAAGGTCGGCGTTGTATTGATACTACTTATAAAAAGCAGCAGCCAGATCCTCCCAGTTTCGGACATTGGTTCCCTCCAGTTGGTAGAACCATTCAAGCTGAGTCCCTGACAGACTGTCTTGAAAGAAGTGAACCCACAAGTTTCTATTAGCGGTGTGGGGCTGGATCTTCCTTACATAGGAACGAAGATGGATCTTTGGGCAAGATACCCCATCATACTTTGCGAAAACCGGAGCCTTAAATTTCTGCGGGATGACCATTCCTGACACCAATCCTAGTTATCCAAAGTCCAACCCAGGTATTCTCTGGACTTCCATAGCGCTCAATCGATCTTCTAACTGCTTGTATCTATCCTCAGTGGGAGGATACTTCTCATCATTGTAGTTTATATCATTGTGGTAAACTTCAGGACTGAGGTCCTCCTTCCTTGTCTCCCTCTCTTGATTCTCTTCTTCCTTGGACGAGGAGGTCAGATCGACTGGTTGCTTCAGTGTCCCTTTGAATCTTCTTCCCATATTAAGGATACTAGCGGGCTTCTTCTTCTTCTTCTTCTCTTTCAGGATGAGGGCCTTCAGATCCTCCCGCCCATTTGCTAGAGTTATAAACATTTGTTGAAATTGGGCATTTTGTGCCTGAAGATCTTTGATGCTTTGCTCAGAAGACATTTTTGCTGAAATAAATAGAGAAGAAGATGAGAAACCTGTAATGGTACCGAAATGCAATGATTTCAAGGACTTTAGGAAATTTAAATTTGCGAACCCAAATGAAACAAAGATTTTATTAGTAGAATTCAAAATACAATTTCCTTTCAGGCGTTACAATTGAAAAAATCTAAAAACTAAAAGAAATCCAGTTTCCCATGGATTCTTCCTCTTCGTGCCGAGATATACATTAAGGCTTCTTTCCTCATGAAGCTGCTTTGTGAGCTCTAAAACCTTCTTCTCCTGGGCATAGAACTGGTCCCTATAAGTATCACGCTCCTTCTTCAACTGAATTCAGGACCTCTGTAGTTCTTCAAGATCAGTGGGCATATCAGGATGAAGAACCGTGTAGGGAATATCCCCTTTAGTAATGGACTGCACAATCACTAGTAAGACGGCTATGTAAGGCATCATAAGTTTCTGAGAGCAAGCTCGTACTCATTGGAGATAAGGTTCCATAGGAATGGAATTCTTCGGCCCCAAAGTCTTTGCGTCAAATCTGTTTACCATGCCCCAAGCTCGTATGAACCTCTGGAGATACCCTTGAACATCATCCTTATAATTAAATAGAATTCCTTTGATAAGTATCTCATGAGGACCATCCCTTCGAGCGTAACCAAAATGTCGTAGAGCCAAACAAGGATTGTAAGTTATACCTCCCCTAATGCAAAGTAGTGGTACATTAGGGAACTCCCCACAGTGGTCAATAATAGAAATATCTCCTATGAATCGGGAATACCAGAGAATATCCGCGTGCGAAAGTGACATTATTCTTTGCGACCAACCCAAACCTTCTTTATTCTTCAGCATTGACTTAGGGAGGTGAGAAATAAACCACCTCGACATTAATGGCATGAAGCACATAAGAACCCCTCTTCTCTTCATGGTACGAGTATGGAGAGCGTGCAAGATATCTCCGAGCAAGGTGGGCACAGGGTTGCGAGAGAGGAAGATCTTGATAGAATTCACATCTATGAGCCAGTCTGGATTAGGGAATAGTACTAACCCATAGATTAGAAGATCCAAAACCTCCTCAAAAGCCTGAAAGTCCAAATCATTCCAAAACAGCTGGGTCTTCTCTATTAGGAACTTGGCAAGAAAACCCTTGACTCCACTTCTTGTTTCCCAATTGGACACCACGTCGGCCCGTTTCAGATGCAAAGCAGAGGCGATGACTTCTGGCTTAGGAACCTCTTCTAAACCTGTGAAAGGCACCTGGTCTAGAATAGGTAGATTCAATAACTGAGAGAACTCTTCCATGGTAGGAACCAACTGATAGTCTGGAAAGGTGAATCAGTGGTGCTCGGGATCAAAGATCTGAAAGAGTACACCCATCATCTTTTCATCAAAGCTCGAAGTAACCAGGTTAAGAAGTCGACCATGTCTCTTAATGAACGAAGAAGTTTCAGGAACCCTTGATACTAGTTCCTTGAGTTGGGGAGGTATTCTCACAAAGCTGATTCAGATAGTGTTTCTACGAGCAGAAGCCATGATCTGCAAAACAGAACAAAGATAAATTCCCTCGGTCCTTGAAATGGTTAGTGTAATGAGAATCAATACTATGTTATGATGCATGATGTTATGTTCAAACAAAGTAAATCACACACCAGCAAAGCACACAATAGACCTTAGGTTCAAAGGCTTGCATGAGGTTAAAGGTAGGTACCCTCTTGAAGTTTAGTTGGTTTCAAACCTTTCTTAAAAAAGTAATCGGGTTCTAAGGATTCTTAATATCATTGATCATCCTTTATCGGACATTGTTTCAGCTCAAGCAATCTTTTCTTGCAGCCGAAATATCCCGAAAGTCTAGCCTCAATGAGTGTAGCATCGAGTATCCACCAATCCTCAGCTTTATACCGAGGTCGGCTATCTCACTACTTTTTAATGTCCAATTTTGTTCAACTAAGGTTCTAAAGTTCGTTAGTGCTTTACGACACCACGCGGCGGCCCCGTATTCTCCTCGTTTCCACACGAAGGATACCGGTACCAACCAAAGTGTCACACCAACACAGCCATCGCTTAAACCATATCGGTCTATGTCGTACAGTCTCCATGATATATTGTTGTTTACCTAAAGAGTGTCCCCAGATCCGGGTGTAGGATCTTCAATAATACCCAAGCAAAACCGTTAAAGATAAAGCAGGCAAAGCAAACAAGAAAGCAATTAAAATGACCTAGATCCTAAGGTATACCCCACTTTATAATTCAATAGTCCCCAGTAGAGTCACCAGTTTAGTGATACGGTGGCAGAACCGACTGTTATACTGGTTTGTGTTTTTTGTTTGCAAATGTTGCGGTAAGCAAGCGTCGCCATCGACTTTTATTTCATCCAAAGGAAAAGGAAAAAGAACAGAAAAAACCTTTTTCTAGATGTTTCTGAGTACGGGGGGTAGATTATAGAAAGGGAAGGTGTTAGCACCCTTTCTATCCGTGGTTTTCCACGGGCTCTTAGGTACTTTCTCATTTTGAAATTGATTGTGTGTTTTGAAAAAGTTTTTATTTACTTCGTGATAACCCTTGTATCGGTCCTCAAGGGTGTGACGAAGTTGTTTTGAAAGTTGTTTTTGAAAAGTGTTTGTGTGAAAAGTTTTTGTCTTGAGCAAGTACTTAAGAGTTTTCTACCTACTCGAAAAAAGTTTGTTTATTTTCGTTTCCTTTAAACATCACTATCCTACTATTAAGGAGTAGGTAGCTCTGTCGTTGGAATTTTAAAGAGGCGTTCAAAGGGACGAAATGGTCTCTGTAGGCAACAAGTAAAGATACCTTTGCATTTCGAAGGGACTACCATCATAAGATCAATTCGTAGGAAACTCGAGGGACAAGTAGGGACTATGATCTTTATGACGACTTTGAATTGCGGGTCATTGATAAGGTATCCCTATGTTCGAGGGACACGACCATTATTTCCGAGGCAACCAAGCGGGGCAAATACTAGGAGTGGGCATGTGCAAGTGTATTTTTTCAGTTAATTATCTTTGCACAATTATGGTTATCTACTGTTTTAAATTGATTTATCTTGCCATTCAATCATATTATCCATACATCTAGCAGTTTAATAGTTGTGGAAATTAAAGAGTGTGAGAATTTAAAGACCTAACTATTAGAGGGCTTTTGGGCAGATACATAAATATTTGACTGAAAATAAAGATGCAGAAATTAAAATCCTAATTAATCTATTACAAACTTGAAACAATTACAATAATTTGAATTAATAGAAAGCAAATGCGCGCGCGGTGAATTAAGCACGGGAATAAAGTCTGAGTCCAAAAAAATCTAATCATTTAAAGAGAAAATATTTTTTTCATTTTTATTGTTGAGAAAAATATTTGAAATCTTAACCTAATTTGTCTAATTAATTTTAATTATAAAAAATAATTTGAATTAATCTAATTAAGCTAATTATTTAATAACAATTAAATAATTTATGTAAGAAAAGAAAAAAACTAAATCTAATTTTTTATATGATTTTATGATTTAATTAAAAAAATGATTTTTATTGTGAAAATAATTAAAATAATAAATTAAACAAAAAAAAACAAAAAAAAATAGAAAGAAAAAGAGATGGGCCTGATGTTATAACAACCCAGGGGTGTATTGCCAAATCTGCGCTAGGCCCAAAACTGGTGGCCCTGAGTCTGGCGCCTGATCTAAGGAGACCATCTTCTGAGGCTTCATGGTGGACCTGCGTATGTTGGGCGTTGGATCTGGCTAGAGATGAATCCAGAGGATGAGATCAGAGGGCGCGTGATGATCCTCAAAAAGTGAAGTGCACTGGATATGGAATTGAAATTTCAGAAAATACAAATGGCCTGAACCTGGGATCAAACCCAAGTCCTCCCTCTCACACGCTTTCTTCCCTTGCCACCTGCGTTGGTTAGTCAATTATGTATATAATAACAATAATTAAATATAACAGGAAACAAGGACAACTGCTGAGTTGTCAAACGTGCGCCAGCAAGTGGGGCCCCTGTGATTCAAATTTGCCAATCAAACAAAGAGAGATAAAGAACTATTTGAAAGGAACCAATGAGATGCTGCCTTTTTGCCACGCTATCCAGTTGACTGACAACCGACCAGTCTAACCACCGGAGACGGTGGTTTCCACCATCTTCTCCGGTGAGGTTGTCTGAAAAATCAATCAAATAAAAAAACAAACAATGCCACCTTCCTTAAAAAAAAGTCCCCTGAATTCGAATATGGCTTCTAAAAATGTTGATTCCTCACGCATCATTGAGTTTTCGTTTGAAACCCTTTCGACGGTCAAACATGGCAAAGTGTAAACCCAGGCCTTATTGCCCCATGTAATACGTCAAAAAGATAGCAAAGATCATTAGCAACATAAATACAAACTCAAACAAAATTGATATGGACTGTTATGAGAGTTTGAGATCCAAGACTTACCAAGAAAGTTGAGATTCAGTTTGGCCACTTCAGAGTGTTTCAGGCGTGGGTGAGGGTTGGTTCGTCTTCCTGGGAGCCTCGGGAGGATGATAGAGTGCCTACTTCTGATTGAGAGTGGCTGAAATATGAGTTTTTTATTGCACCACTTTTTGATATTTTTGCAAACTTGTTCTTGATTTTTTGAATCAGCCTCTCGTGTCTTTTAGGTCTGGGATGATTGTGCTTATGTATGGTAGCATATTAGGTCAACATAAATGGAATAAATCTCATGCTTTGATGATAAAATATTCTCCTTTCAAATATTTGATTTTTGTCTATTTTTGGATCAAATCTACTGTTGCTCCCTCAACGAATTTTCCTTGCCATGCCAACACATCTTGCTCCTTATTTTGATGAGAAAAAGATTTGAAATCAAATCTTACATTATTCCTTTTATTCCCTTTATTTAATTTTGCATTCTATTGAATAAAATATTAAAAATAAATAATATAAATAATAAAATAATGTAAGAATGGATTCAAAGGTCGTGGGACATGTTGGAAGTGAGATATAAGCACAAAAAGTTGGGCCCTGTGATACGGTGGGAGAACTGACTTGAGGTTTTGCGTTTGTTTTCGCAAATGTTTCGGTTTAGCAAGAGTCGCCACCGACTTTTTATTTTATCCTAAGGAAAGGTCAAAAAGCACAGGAAAGACCTTTGAGATGTTTTCTTGGGTTCGGGGAGTAGATTATAGAAAGGGAAGGTATTAGCACCCTTTCTATCCATGGTTATCCATGGGCTCTTAGTTACTTGCTTAGATCACTTGCTTTGCATTTTCAATTGTTTGAAATGGTGCTTTGTGTGTGGTTTTGAAGGATATTTTGAAAAGAGGCCATTTGTGGCAACCTTTGTAATGATTCTTGTTTGAATGTATACAAAGGTGTATTATCTTTTGGAAAAGTTTTCAATGTTTTTGAAAAGTTGTTTTGAAATTGTGTTGTGATGTGTGTTTTTGAAAAGTAGCAAGGATGTTTTCTTTGAAAGTTTGATCAAGTAACTAAGAGTTGTCTACCCTATTTTTTACTCAAAGATCTTTCCTTATGTTTTTAACCCTTTTAGCAGTGTTGTTTCGCCAATGTATTTGGTGAACAACCTTGCGTTAGGATGTAAACAGGACAGGCGCGGGTCATCGTATAGACCATGAAAGCAATAGCGTCAAGTATTTTGGCAATTTTCTTGAGGGACTATGATCATTTTGTTTAGGAAACTAGATAGCATCATCGAGGGACTATGATCATTTTGTTTAGGAAACTAGATAGCGTCATCGAGGGACTATGATCATTTTGTTTGTTTTTGTTTTGTTTTGCCAAAATACTTGACATGCAAACATGGCCCATTTTTGAAGGCAACAAGTGGATGTAACCCTAGGGGTGTAAGTGTGCAAGTGTGTTTTGTTGCATATAAGAGTTTATCTTTGAATTAGGATTTTCTATTTCATTGATTTTATCTTGCCATACACATCCTAATTACTAGCATTTATATTTGAAAGCAATAAAAAGCAGAAATATAAAATCCTACGCTATTACAGCAATTAGGGGGTGGGGATACATATTTGTACATGGGGTGGTTCAATGAGAAAAATAGATAAGAAAAGAAAATAACAAAGGCAAGATAGAGAGAAAGAGAGAGAGAGAGAGCCAACGCGTTGTTGAGAGGCCATCTGAAGTTCTGACTCAGGCCTGCTGCCAGATTATCAACCTCTTGGTTAAACTGTATGAGTCAGAACTTCTGACTCTGACACCTGCAAAACAGAAACCTGTTAGTGGGAAGATCATAAGTTCTGACCCCCATGCGCTGCAAGACAAAAATTTGTTAGTGGGGGGTATCAGAAGTTCTGATCCTGCTGGAGATACAATAATCTTCAGAAGTTATGATATTATTGACAGCAGAACAGGCTTCAGATGTGCTAACGTCAAAGTCAGCACTTGGCTTCTCCCTGTGCTAGTCAGAACATCTGCAGTTTTGTTATTGTTCCACAAAACAGAAAACATGTTTGGGAGAGCTTCAGCAAATGTCAAAGTGTTTTTAGGAGACAGAACCAACAAGGTCACAGGCCGGTTCTACGCTGATTTACTTCCTACACAAACATTCTGAGGTATGAAAATCCTCAGAACGCAAACAATAGCAACATGATATTTACATTATGTTTATTTGAGCATGCAAAGCTGATGATGCTTAGCAGCGTGATGAAGGTCAGCAGGTGCTTACCTGGCTGTTGGAAAAGTTTGTGAGTGAGAGCTAGCTTTTAGTTCTGATGGTGTTCTGGACATGTTCTTTTTTGAAGGGGTGGATGTAGAGTATATGTGGTCAGAAGCTGTAGGGGTGTATTTCTTTAATCAAGAAGCAATCTGGGTACAAATGAGGTTTTGAGACAGGAGATTCAAAGTTATGTTTGAGGCTCTTGAGACACCAAGATTTTTTGATAGAGTTTCAAAGTATTTTCTTGCTAAAAAATTTATGTTTCTCTTCTAGCAATTTTTTTCTGGTTTTTTGGGACAATAACAAAACTGCAGATGTTCTGACTAGCACAGGGAGAAGCCAAGTGCTGACTTTGAAGTTAGCACATCTGAAGCCTGTCCTGCTTTCAATAATATCAGAACTTCTGAAGATTATTGTATCTCCAGCAGGATCAGAACTTCTGATACCCCCCACTAACAAATTTTTGTCTTGCAGCGCATGGGGGTCAGAACTTCTGATCTTCCCACTAACAGGTTTCTGTTTTGCAGGTGCCAGAGTCAGAAGTTCTGACTCATACAGCTTAACCAAGAGGTTGATAATCTGGCAGCAGGCCTGAGTCAGAACTTCTGATGGCCTCTCAGCAGCGCGCTGGCTCTCTCTCTCTCTCTCTTTCTCTCTATCTTGCCTTTGTTATTTTCTTTTCTTATCTATTTTTCTCATTGAACCACCCCATTTACAAATATGTATCCCCACCCCCTAATTGCTGTAATAGCGTAGGATTTTATATTTCTGCTTTTTATTGCTTTCAAATATAAATGCTAGTAATTAGGATGTGTATGGCAAGATAAAATCAATGAAATAGAAAATCCTAATTCAAAGATAAACTCTTATATGCAACAAAACACACTTGCACACTTACACCCCTAGGGTTACATCCACTTGTTGCCTTCAAAAATGGGTCATGTTTGCATGTCAAGTATTTTGGCAAAACAAAACAAAAACAAACAAAATGATCATAGTCCCTCGATGACGCTATCTAGTTGCCTAAACAAAATGATCATAGTCCCTCAATAAAATTGCCAAAATACTTGACACTATTTCTTTCATGGTCTATACGATGACCCGTGCCTGTCCCGTTTACATCCTAACGCAAGGTTGTTCACCAAATACAATGGCGAAACAACACTGCTAAAAGGGTTAAAAACATAAGGAAAGATCTTTGAGTAAAAAATAGGGTAGATAACTCTTAGTTACTTGATCAAACTTGTAAAGAAAACATCCTTGCTACTTTTCAAAAACACACATCACAACACAATTTCAAAACAACTTTTCAAAAACATTGAAAACTTTTTCAAAAGACAATACACCTTTGTATACATTCAAACAAGAATCATTACAAAGGTTACCACAAATGGCCTCTTTTCAAAATATCTTTCAAAACCACACACAAAGCACCATTTCAAACAATTGAAAATGCAAAGCAAGTGATCTAAGCAAGTAACTAAGAGCCCATGGATAACCATGGATAGAAAGGGTGCTAATACCTTTCCTTTCTATAATCTACTCCCCGAACCCAAGAAAACATCTCAAAGGTCTTTCCTGTGCTTTTTGACCTTTCCTTAGGATAAAATAAAAAGTTAGTGGTGACTCTTGCTAAACCGAAACATTTGCGAAAACAAACGCAAAACCTCAATTCAGTTCTCCCACCGTATCACAGAACTGGCGACTCTGCTAGGGAAATCAGTTTTTAGAAAGCTTTTGCTCTGCTGAGGATCCTGAAGTTTAACTCTGTTTGGGGAATTAAGTTATGGATTTTAACTCAGTTGAGGAACTTGGAGTTTAATTCCGCTGGGGGTTTCTTTCGAAAGGGCCTCGAGATATCTGTCTGTACCTTCAACATATCAGCAATCATCTTTTCTTGATTTGTAAGCAAATGATTATGTTCAAATGCATATGCCTATTTAACAAAACATTGGACGTTTCTCAAATAAAACATAGGTGTAAAAAGAAAAGGAAGACAAAATTTCTGTACTTGGAAAAGTATTTGTATTAACCTTTTATGAGTATCTTTGTACAAAGGAGACAGACATCCTAGTAAGAGGATGTTGTCGTAAACATTGAAAAATTTATACAAAAGAAAGATGGCTATGTGTAACAATTCCATGGGATTCCCATTCTGTTATAGCCTTCACAACTCTGAATATCTTGTCCATTCATTGCTTCGTCCGCCGATGATTGGATTGATCAGAAGCTCGGAGCTTGTTGATGAAGAGATTGTTCTTTAAAGTGATCCGACGAGACATAGTCATACGCTTTAATTCCCTAACTTTTGCCTGAATCTCCCTTTCGGGTTTTCGATCCACCGGGAAACCCTTTTTTGCCCAAGTCGCCCTTTCGGGTTTTCAACTTGCCGGGTGTACAATTTTTTTTGTTTTATCCCTAATTTTTGCCTGAACCGCCCTTTTGGGTTTTCGGTTCACCGGGATGCCCATTTTTGCCCAAGTCGCCCTTTCGGGTTTTCGACTTGTCGGGTTGTTTCATGCGTAGTATCTTTTGACTATGTCTGCGTTCGCAGGGTGTGGCAAATCGTCACCGTCCATGGTGGTCAGAATCATTGCACCACCAGAAAAGATGCTCTTGATTACAAATGGTCCTTCGTAAGTAGGAGTCCATTTGCCCCTGGGATCACTTTGCGGCAAGATGATCCGCTTGATCACAAGATCTCCGACTTGATATACTTGACGTCTGACTTTCTTGTTGAAAGCCTTGATCATTCGTTTTTGGTAAGTCTGACCATGGCAAACAGCAGTGAGTCGCTTCTCGTCGATCAAATTGAGTTGATCAAGTCGGGTCTGAATCCAATCGTCTTCACTCAAACCAGCGTCCTTCATAATCCTTAAAGAAGGAATCTGAACTTCCATGGGTTGGACAGCTTCCATGCCATACACCAAAGAAAATGGGGTCGCCCCTGTTGAAGTACATGTCGTGGTACGGTATCCATGCAGAGCAAACGATAACATCTCATGCCAGTCCTTGTAGGTGACTGTCATTTTCTGGATGATCTTCTTGATTTTTTTGTTTGCAGCTTCAACAACACCGTTCATCTTCGGCCGATAGGGAGATGAATTGTGATGATAAATCTTGAACTGTTCGCATAGAGCGGTGATCATGGTATTGTTCAGATTTGTACCGTTGTCTGTGATGATCCTGTCGGGGACACCATACCGGCATATGAGGTTCTGCTTGATGAAGCGGGAAACCACATTTTTTGTAACAGAGGCAAAGGAAGCTGCTTCGACCCACTTGGTGAAATAGTCAATAGCGACCAAGATGAAGCGATGTCCGTTGGATGCCGTGGGCTTGATCTCTCCAATCATGTCAATGCCCCACATTGCGAATGGCCAAGGGGATGTCAGAACATTGAGAGGGACAGGAGGAATATGAACCTTGTCGACGTAGACTTGACATTTGTGGCAAGTACGGGAATGTTGATGGCAATCAACTTCCATGGTAGACCAGTAATAGCCTGCCCTTAGAATCTTCTTAGCCATCGTATGTCCGCTCAAGTGAGTGCCAAATATGCCACTATGTATCTCAGTCATGATCAACTCTGCTTCAGCTTTGTCCACACAATGCAGTAAAACACAATCATGGTTGCGCTTATAAAGGATGTCATTGCTTAGGAAGAACTTGGCGGCAAATTTCCTTAAGAACTTCTTGTCATTTACTGAAGCTCCTTCAGGATATTCTCTAGTCTGGAGATACCTTTTGATTTCATGAAACCAGGGTTGTTCCACTACTTCTTCGGTATTAATCTCATGACAATGCGCAGGTTCATCCATTCGCTCGATGGTGATTTGGGGAGCCTCGTTATCCCAGTTGAGTTTAAACATGGAAGACATTGTAGCCAGAGCATCTGCTAACTGATTTTATTCTCGCGGGAAATACTCGAAGGTGATCTGCTCGAAATGAGGCAGCAATGTCAAAACATGTTCTTTGTATGGGATAAGATTAGGATGTTTGGTGTCCCATTCTCCTTTGACTTGACTGATAACCAAAGCCGAGTCCCCAAATACGATCAAAGATTTTATCCCCAAGTCTATAGCAGCCTTGAGACCAAAGATGCAAGCTTCATATTCGGCCATGTTGTTGGTACAACTGAAACAAAGTCGGGCCGTGAAAGGTGTATGGACACCTTCTGGGGAAATGAGTACCGCACCGATACCGTTTCCAAGTGCATTTGAAGCACCATCAAAGTACAGGGTCCATCGGGATCCTTTTTCAGGTCCGTCATACGGTCCGTTACCTTCATTGTTGTCCAATGTCATGATCTCCTCGTCCAGGAAGTCGAATCTCATGGATTGATAATCTTCGATAGCTTGATGAGCTAGATGGTCAGCTAGTACACTCCCTTTTATAGCTTTTTGGGTAGTATACTGGATGTCATACTCAGTCAGGATCATTTTCCATCTAGCGATTCTTCCAGATAAAGCAGGCTTCTCGAAAATATACTTGATAGGATCCATTTTGGAAATCAGCAAAGTGGTATGAGTCAACATATACTGCCTTAGTCGGCGAGCAGCCCATACCAAAGCGCAGCAAGTTTTCTTGAGCAGTGAGTAGCGAGTCTCACAGTCGGTAAACTTTTTACTAAGGTAATAAATGGCATGCTCTTTTCGACCAGACTCGTCATGTTGGCCCAGTACGCACCCCATTGAGTTGTCCAAAACAGTCAGGTACATGATTAACGGCCTTCCTTCGACGGGTGGCATAAGAATAAGAGGTTCTAGCAAATACTCCTTGATCTTATCAAAAGCAAATTGACAATCATCGTTCCATTCGACTACCTGATCTTTCTTTAATAGTTTGAAAATCGGCTCACAGGTAGACGTCAGGTGAGAGATGAACCTGGCGATATAGTTCAAGCGTCCCAAGAATCCTCTAACCTCCTTTTCAGTATGGGGGGCAGGCATTTCTTGTATAGCCTTTACTTTTGCTGGATCGACCTCAATGCCTTTGCTGCTGACAATAAATCCCAGAAGTTTACTAGACCTAACTCCAAAAGTGCACTTACTTGGATTCAGTCTGAGTTTGTACTCCTTCAGCCTGGCAAACAGCCTCTGCAAGTGTTCAAGGTGTTCTTCCTCTGTTTGTGATCGAGCTATCATGTCGTCTACGTAAACTTCGATCTCATGATGTATCATATCATGAAACAAAGCTACCATGGCGCGTTGATAGGTTGCCCCTGCGTTCTTCAGTCCGAACGGCATCACCTTATAGCAGAAGGTACCCTATTGTGTAACAAAGGTTGTTTTCTCCATGTCCTCGGGGGCCATTTTGATCTGGTTGTAGCCCGAGAATCCGTCCATGAAAGAAAATACTTTGTGCTGAGCCGTGTTGTCAATCAAAATGTCGATATGTGGTAGCGGAAAATCATCTTTAGGGCTAGCCCTGTTCAAATCCCGGTAGTCCACACACATTCTGACCTTGCCGTCTTTTTTGGGAACGGGCACAATGTTAGCAACCCATTGCGGATAAGATGTAATAGCCAGAAAGCCAGCGTTGAATTGCTTCATTACTTCAGCTTTAATCTTCTCGGACATGTCGGGCCTCATTCGGCGGACTTTTTGCTTAATCGGTGGACAATCTTCTCTCGTAGGGAGACGATGAACCACGATGTCTGCGTCTAACCCTGGCATATCTTCATAAGACCAGACAATGATTTCAACGTATTCATTTAACAGTTGTATTAAGCGCTCCTTGACACTTGGTTCCAAGTTGGCACCCACTTTTACTTCTTTCCTGTCTTCCTCTGTTCCTAAGTTGACGGTTTCCAACAACTCTTCATGAGGTAAGATGGCCCTTTCTTCTTGTTGTAGAAGTCTAGCTAACTCTCCCGGCACTTCACAATCTTCGTTGTCTTCGTACTCAGCCTGATTGACCAAATCTTCAGAGTTTTTGAAGGATACAACAGAATAGTCACCCATGGAATCCGGAGTGGATAGGTACCTGCATTTGTGAGTGTGGGTGTGTGTAAGGGATAGCCATCCTTAAACAAGCAAAAATGCAAAAGGAAAGAAAATGAACACAGCAGTTTATGAATGAAAAACGTCCAATGATTCATTAAACATGGCATATGATTATGAAGAGAATCAATCCCTTAGGAATGGACCTACATGCCTCGGGCAAAGGATGAGGTGAAAAGAGTGTGCGAATTGTTTTAGTAATTATTACAGACCAACAAGAAATGTTCGAAAGATAAATTACTGATTGATGAAAGTAATGGGAACGAAGTCCTTCGCCTCCCAATTGTTCAGCCCTCCTTCAATGGTTGGAAAGATCCAATCTTCAAAGTTAGCCTCTTCATCACTGTCATCTAAAGCATTGATTCCATGAGGAGAAATCTTGATGGGTGTCTTTTCAATTTTGGAGCGACGCATAGACTTTTGCCCCGCAGCAGTAAATCCCAAACCAAACTTGTCTGTTTTGTAAGGAAAATCAGGCAACTGTCCCCACACTGTGCTCTTTCCCTCCTTCATTGCAGCCTTTGCGTCTTTCAGAGATGCCATCCTGGCCACCTGCTTGGGTACCTCAGCTACTGCCTTTGCTATTGCAACCTCGGGAGAAACTTCCTCAAAGTGTTGAAAAGGTGTTTCAATGAATTCACCATCCACTTCCACATACCGAAAGGAATTCAGATGGCTGATCATGTACTCCTCCTCACCGTGTACAGTTATGATTTTACCCTTAACAGGGTATTTCAGCATTTGATATAAAGAAGAGGTGACTGCCCCAGCATTATGTATCCATGGTCTTCCTAGCAAGCAAGAGTATGATGGGCGGATGTCCATCACATAGAAGGTTGAGTGGAACACTTCGGTGCCTACCTTGATGGGAATGTCGACCTCCCCATGTACCATCCTTTTAGACCCGTCAAAGGCCATGACGATGATATTACTTGGTTTCAGCTCCAAACCTTCACAATCCAACCGGTCGAGAGCCTTCTTAGGCAGCACATTTAAGGAAGAACCAGTATCGACCAAGAAATGGGAGAGAGTGGTTCCTCGGCATTCAACGGACACATGCAGTGCGTCATTATGCTTTCTTCCCTTCGGATTCAGGTCGGCATCAGAGAAACCCAGGCCATTGTCGGCGGTAAGGCTGGCTACACAAACCTGGAATTGATCGGCTGAGGTTTCTTGGGGCACATGGGCCGTCTTTAAAAACTTAATCAGGGCTTTGGCATGAGCCTCCGAACAAATCAGCAAGGCTAACATGGAGATCTTCGAGGGGGTTTACCCCAGTTGCTCCACCACATCATAATCACTCTTCTTGATTATTTTCAGAATCTCCTCCATTTCTTTTTTAGAGGTTTCGGGGATGACCAATGGCTGAGCCCTCGTCCTGAGGAGCTCCTTCTTGGATCCCTTTCCCCTTATCAACAGCAACAGGAGGGACAACCACAGGGGTAACATCTGTTAGAACAAAGTTTGAATCTACTACCCTATGTTTAAGTTTTGATGATAACAAAGTGAAAAGATATATTATTTATATGATTCATGTATGAACTATCTACTGCCTAAATTATTACGTTCTGATTTGCAGATACTATGATGGGTATAAGCAAGATCACACCTAATCAGCATCAGAAATTTGGTTCCTGACATCAGCATCAGAAGTTGCCATATCAGAATGTCAGAATCAGAAGATTAACTCACGTGTATGCTGAAGCCTGATGAACAGAACTGCGCTCAACACTCTGATAAAGAAACACAACAGTTCATCAGCAGCTAAGCAGAGTCAGAATGAGCCAAGCCAGAACTTGCATTAAGTAAGCAACTGTGCATTGAAAGCAAATTAATACCAACAGCCTCATTCCAGACAAGATCTGCTCGATAAGGAAAGTTTGTTATTAGCATTGAATCAAGAATATTGCTCCAACGTTCAACATCTCAGTGCTATATAAACAAGACTTTGAAGATTGAATTGGCTAATTCTCTCCAAATCTTTACACGCCTAAAAGCTGATCAAAATCTTCCTTCTCTCAGTTTGCTAAACACTACACATTCTCTTATTCAATCATTGTTTAGCAATCTAGTTTCTAAGCTTTAAGTTGTGTATACATCACAGTTGTGATACAGTTTTGTAGAAAACATTCACACACTTAGTTTTATCTTCTTTGTAAGAAAGTGTTTCCTTGACAAACCGGGTTGTGGTTTGCATCAAGAAGGCTTTAGCAGTTGTTAAAGCAGTCTGTAATATTCAGTTGAATATAGTGGATTAAGACCCCGTTGGAGAGAGGCGAAATCACCTTGACGGGTGGACTGGAGTAGTTTGAGATCAAACGAACCAGGATAAAAATCTCTTGTTCATTGCATTGATTTTTCAGTTTTTCAATTCAACCCCCCCTTCTTGTGTTTTTCACTACTTCAATTGGCATCAGAGCGCCTGGTTCTGAGCTAAAACACTTAACCGTGTCAGTACAAGATCCAGCGTCAGAAAAACACAATGGCAGGAAACTATTCTCACACCAGCAATGACAACAATGAGGACAGAGACAGATTCAGCGGCAAACCTCCAGTCTTTGATGGAGAAAACTTTGATTACTGGAAAGACAAAATTGAAAGCTTCTTTCTGGCACATGATGCTGATCTGTGGGATATGGTGACAGATGGATTCACGCACCCTGTGAATGCAAGCGGTCAGAAGATTGATAGAAAAACAATGTCTGACCAACAAAAGCGTGACTTCAAGAATCACCACAAGGCCAGAACCATCCTCCTCAGCGCCATCTCCTATACTGAATATGAAAAGATCTCCAACAGAGACACAGCAAAGAACATTTTTGACTCACTCAGAATGACGCATGAGGGCAACGTTCAGGTCAAAGAAACTAAAGCTCTGGCGCTCATTCAGAAGTATGAGGCGTTCAAAATGGAAGAATTTGAATCCATTGAAACAATGTTCTCAAGATTCCAGATTCTGGTAGCTGGTCTCAAGGTTCTGGACAAAGGATACTCTACTGCTGACCATGTCAAGAAAATCATCAGAAGTTTACCCAAGCAGTGGAGACCAATGGTTACAGCTCTGAAGCTAGCTAAAGATCTCAACAAAATCACTCTGGAGGAACTTATCAGCTCCCTCAGAAGTCATGAGATAGAGCTAGAAGCTGACGAGCCTCAGAAGCAAGGTAAGTCTTTAGCATTAAAATCTAACAAAAAGTCTGAGTCTAAAGTTTTGCAGGCAGTTGAAGAAACATCTGATGGATCCTCATCAGAAGAAGACGAACTCTCCCTCCTCTCCAGAAGAGTAAATCAACTGTGGAAGCAAAGACAAAGGAAGTTCAGGAATCCCAGAAGATCTGATCAGAACGAGTCTTCTTCCAGATACAGAAGGACAGATTCTTCCTCTGGATACAGAAGATCTGAAGGCTCCTCTAGTAGCAAAAAGCCAAACACCAAGGACATCATCTGCTATGAGTGCAATGAGCAAGGACACTATAAGAGTGACTGCCCAAAGCTTCAGAGGGAAAAGCCCAAAAAGAAGTTTGGAAGAGAGAAGAAGAAAAGTCTCATGGCTACATGGGATGACTCTGACTCGTCTGAAGCTGACTCAGAATCAGATGATGAGAGGGCAAACATAGCTCTCATGGCTAACATCTCAGAAGATAGTGAAGCTTCTGAATCAGACTCAGAATCAGATACTGAAGAGGTATTTCCTAACTTTGCTGTTAACTTTACCAAAGCTGAACTTGCTGAAAGCCTTAATGAGATTCTGGAACGGTATCAGCAAATTAGAGTTAAATTCAGAGACCTGAAAAGGAATCTTGAATCTGACTATAATAACACTGAGCGTCTCAAATTGGAGAATTCTGAGCTGAGAAATAAGATTTCAAAATTAGAAAACACTTTACAAAACTCTCAGAAGGAACCAATTTCTGAAACTCCCAGCAACGCTGATGAGATCATCAAGGAGTATGATCACAGTTTCCAGAAGTTCCTCGCTAAAAGCATAGATAGAAGCAAAATGGCTTCAATAATCTATGGAGTTAGCAGAAACGGCAGGAAAGGAATAGGATACCAAGGTAAGGTTCCTACACCAAAGAATGTCATGGACTTAACCATTAAACACACTCCTCTGAATTCACATTTTATGTATGGTCACACACATGATATTAAATACACTAGCAGTAAGCACTCTGTGAAACCAAAATTCAACCAGAGTTTTGGTAAAACTAACAAATCAGGACCCAAGAAAATCTGGGTACCTAAGGATAAAATAATACATGTTGCAGATATCTTTAGCAGCAAGTCAGAAACACCAGTCATGGTACCTGGACTCTGGCTGCTCGCGACACATGACGGGAAGAAGGCATATGTTCCAAAGCCTGGAACTTAAGCCTGGAGGCCATGTTGGTTTTGGAGGCAATCAGAGGGGAAAGATAATTGGCTCTGGAACTGTAGGTAATGGTAATCTTCCCTCTATTAATAATGTTATGCTAGTAGATGGATTGATGCATAATCTGTTATCCATAAGTCAATTAAGTGATAACGGTTATGATATAATCTTTAATCAAAAATCATGTAAAGCTGTTAGTCAGAAAGATGGGACTATCCTGTTTAATGGTAAGAGGAAAAACAACATTTACAAAATCAAACTTTCTGAACTAAAGAGTCAGAATGTAAAATGCCTTCTGTCTGTTAACAACGAGCAGTGGATCTGGCACAGAAGATTGGGGCATGTTAGTATGAGAAGAATATCTCAGATTAACAAACTCAATCTGGTCAGAGGACTTCCTAACTTGAAGTTCAATTCAGATGCTCTGTGTGAAGCATGTCAGAAAGGCAAGTTTGCAAAACCTTCTTTTAAATCCAAAAATGTTGTTTCTACCTCTAAGCCATTAGAACTTCTGCACATTGACTTATTTGGACCAGTTAAAACTACTTCAGTCAGTGGCAAGAAGTATGGGTTAGTAATCGTAGATGACTATAGCAGATGGACATGGGTAAAGTTCTTAAGACACAAGGACGAGTCACACTCTGTGTTTGTTACCTTCTGTAACCATGTTCAGAATGAAAAGGATCTTAGAATCGTTAACGTCAGAAGTGATCATGGTGGAGAATTTGAAAACAAAGATTTTGAGTCATTCTTTAATGACAGAGGCATTCTTCATGATTTCTCTTGTCCTAGAACTCCCCAACAAAATGGAGTTGTAGAACGAAAGAACAGAACATTGCAAGAAATGGCCAGAACCATGATCAATGAGACAAACGTTGCTAAGACCTTCTGGGCAGAGGCAATAAACACAGCGTGCTACATTCAGAATAGAATCTCAATAAGACCTATTCTGGAAAAGACTCCATATGAATTGTGGAAGAACAGAAAGCCCAACATTTCATATTTTCATCCATTTGGATGTACTTGTTTTATGTTAAATACAAAGAATTATTTGAACAAGTTTGACTCTAAAGCACAGAAGTGTATTATGTTAGGATACTCTGAACGCTCAAGAGGGTACAGAGTATACAATACAGAAACACAGATTGTGGAAGAATCAATCAGTGTTCGTTTTGATGATAAGCTTGACTCTGAAAAGTCAAAGCAGAATGAAGTTTTTGCAGGTATGGAAATTGAATTTACAGGTTCTGAAGACAAGTCATCAGAAGCTCTCAACACAGACACTCCTTCAACGTCTGAAAGGAGCACTGCTAGCAATCCTACAACAGCTGCTGATCAACCTCAGAAGAGATTACCCAGAAGCAGCTTGGATCACCCAGAAGAGACTATCTTAGGAAGAAAGGAAGATCCAATCAGAACAAGAGTGTGATCGGTGGATCTGGAACTGACTGTTTAACGCTGGTTCGCGAAATGTCGCGGAAGTAAGAGTCGCCACCGTCTTTTATTTTCTCCAAATGGAAAGGACAAAAGCACAGAAAAATTCCTTAAAGAGATTGCTCTCGGTTCGGGAGGTAGATTATAGAAAGGGAAGGTGTTAGCACCCTTTCTGTCCATGGTTATCCATGGGCTCTTAGATACTTGCTCAATGTGTTTTCAAAAATGGTTTGTTTGCTTTTCAATGTGGGTTTTAAAAAAGTTTCTTTGAAAATTCTAGTTCGACTCTTGTATCAGTCCTCAAGAGTGTTTGAAAAATTGCTTTCGAAAGCTTTTTGAAAAGGTGTCGGTGTGAAAAGTATTTTTGAATTTGTTTTTGAGTTTAGAGCAAGTATCTAGAGTCGTCTACCTACCCTAAGGAATTCGTCTGTGTAAATTTCCTTTAAAGTAGTGCCATCCCACCATTGAGAGGTAGGTAGCACCACCGTTGGAGGTGTTCGGGTCAATTCGAGGTTCGGGACGTGGTGATCACCGGAGCAATAGGAAGACACCTTAAAAGCTACCCTCATGCCAGGTTCCCAGATCATGAGGACTTACTAAGACATCCTCTACTTGACGATCACCTTTCGAGGCAAGGCAACAGTGAGGCGTACCCTAGGGGTGGTGTGTGATTTGTGTGTCAGATTCAGATATTTTATCTTGTCATGTTATTAGTGATCTATGCGCTTGTTTTTATTTTTGTCCATTCATTCTTGCATGCATTTGTTAACAGTTAAAAATTGCGAGAAAGATAAAATTCTAAACTATTACAAAAGGCGCGGGTCCACATCGCCAAAATTTCCAGGACCCGGTTTGACCGAAAAATAAAGAATTAAGATAAAGGTAAAATGCGAGAAATTAATTACACGGCTTTGGGAGAGGTACATAAAAATTATACGAAAAGAAAATAAATGCGCGATTTGAATTAAAGTTGAAACGAGGGCGTTGGACCCTTTTTGATTAAATTAAATTATTGTTAAATTAATTAAATTAAAGAAAAGAAATTGTTTTTGGTATTTTTGTATTTTATGATTTTTAAAAAAAAATTAATTAAAATGAAATGCTAACCCTAATTCTAGTTGTTTTTTAGTTTGTTAAGAAAGAATTAAATTTTAACCTAAACTTAATCTAATTATTTACATACGATTTAATTACAAAAATAAATAATAGTAAATATTTAATTATTATGAAAGAAAAGAAAAAAATGATAAAAATTATTATAAACCCTAATTCTACCAATTTTAGATTTTATTAAAAAAGGTTAAGGTTAAAACCTAAATTAAAACTAAATTAATTAATGAACTTTATTTACAAGAAATATAACATTAAATAAAAATATTAATTTTTTGTCTTTTTCTGATTTTTTGTGTTTTTTATATTATTTGTGAAAATATTAAATTAATTAAAAAAACAATAATTGAAAGAAAGTAAAAATAATGAAAAAACAAAGAATGTAAAAAAGGTTTGCAAACCTAGGGGGTTCTGCCCCCTAATTTGGAGGTGTATATCAGCATTTTAGGCCCATCAAGACCTTGGCCTCGTTGACTTCTACGCCAGCGTGTATGTGTGTTGACCAACGATCATGGTATGCTTCCAACGACAGCCCTTGGATTGACCTTATCATGTGCGTGAAAGGCTTGATTTTGAGGACGTATGGTACACCTTAGCGCTGAAACTGCATATGAACGTTATATGAAAAATAATATGAAAGGGGGGTGAGGACCTGGGGTTCGAACCCAGGTCCTGTGGTTTACCAAGCGTCTTCCCTACCACTCAAGCCAGCGCGTTTATTCTTTAATCTGATGGACACCAAATAATATAATAAGAAAACAATGGATTAGTGGACAAAATAAAAAACGCGCTAATTATTTGAATCACCCAATGGTATTCTTCCACGCATCATCTTCTTCTTCTTCGTTTATTTTTCCTGAAACACAAAACCATAAGCAACGGTTTTTGGACCGTTCCATGATATGCCATTCCAGAAAATAGCGATTAGGAATCCTGGCATTAGAAATTAGGCGCGAGGGTCGTTTTGTTTTCGTCTAAGAGCGCTGAGTTGAATGGCCTAGGTCCCATGGGCCAATTGTTCCTTAACTAAAAAACCCTAATTCAAGGTCCTGGAAACCCTAATGCGCGTTCATGGTGAAATCCTCAAGGGTGCACAAAAACACAATTAAACCATACAGTTAGCATTAGAATCAAATAATGAATATGAATCAAATATTAAAAAGTACCAAAAACGCATGATTCATGATGTACGAATGCAAGAAATTTTCTGTACAGGTGGCGTTCATTTTACAAATTCTTGATGTTAGGATGAATGATTTTGATCTGTATATGTTCCTTGAAGCCTCAGGAACACAATGGAATCAGTGTTGTGGCTTGAAACGACCTGCAAGTGTGTTTTCAGTTTTGAGTTTTCAAGCAAAAAGTTCAAGTTTGTTTCTTGGTATATGGCGCAGCTTTTTAGTCCAAAAGGCACGAGGGTTTGCATCCTTATATGTATATGAGTGATTAGGTCAAAGAAAATTGATCCAAAATCCATGAATTAATGAAAAATATATTTGATTTTCAAGCCATTATTTTGCAATCTTTTTCACATGTTTTTGATGCCAATCATGTCTAATTCCATTGATTCTTTCTATATTTAGTTAGGCACAAAATCATAAGCTTATTCCTTGCACAAAAAGATTTGGAAAATTAGATTTAGTATTTTTCATGTATTTTATTTAATTAAATGAATTATTAATAATAAAAAATCCAAATAAATAAATAAAAAATGATAAAAACTTCCCTTTGGGCCAAATGGTCGTGCACATGCCTTGGATGATGAATTGTGGAAGAAAAAGAGGCCCATTAGCAATTTTAGGTCATTTGAAGCAATGTTGACTTTTCAAAATATCCAAACATTTCCCAACTTCTACAAGGCATAACTTGCTCAATTTTTAAGTTTTGCTCATGCTCCTGGACATTTTGGAAAGGTCTTTGAGTCCTCTAACCAATTCCTTTGGTCCCATGTCATTTTGATTTACCAATCTCAAGTTATGGCCTTTGACTTAAAGTCCCTTTTTGTTGACTTTTGAAAATGACCTATAATGTTGAAATTGATAACTTTTTGTGAGGGAATTTCTTGGACTTGAAGTATGAAGAGGAGTTGTAGGAAATGTCTTTCTCTTCAAAATGAGCTTTGGATGGAATTTTTCTGATAATCCATGTGAAAGTTATGCCCTGGTCAATTTACAGTTGACTTTTTCAACTGTCCAAATATGGAAACTTTTGCATCTTGATGATTTTTGAGCCAAAAGCTTTGAGAATCATGATCAAGCATTGATCAAATGATGTTTGTGGCTTCAAAATGAGATGTTGACCAAAAATTTGGACTTTTGACTGCCAAATGACCATTTTTCCCCTACAGTTGACTGTAGTGCAATTAGGGTTTTGACTGTGCAATTTTGTGCTGTAAGTCTTGAAACTTTGTATGAGGATGCTTTGACCATATTTGTAGGCATGTGGGGCTTGATTTGACCCTTGGAAACTTCATTTACTTTGTCAGAACCAAAACCCTAATTTTGACTGTTAGGAGGCCCTTGAACTGTTCAACCCTTGGGGAATTTTGAAGCATGCTTTTGACAAATCTTGAAGAATATGGGAGGGCAAATTTTGGGGTACAACAAAGAGCAAGCTTCAGAAACTCTGAAGAAACTCTCATGGGACTTGTGTCTCTGATTGAACCTTCTTCTATTGATGAAGCACTTCTGGATAATGACTGGATTCTGGCAATGCAAGAAGAGCTGAATCAATTCACCAGAAACGACGTATGGGATCTCGTTCCCAGACCAAAAGGATTCAACGTCATTGGAACAAGATGGGTGTTCAGAAACAAGCTAAATGAACAAGGTGAAGTCATCATAAACAAGGCACGACTGGTTGCACAAGGTTATAGTCAGCAAGAGGGGATAGACTATACAGAAACCTTTGCTCCAGTCGCCAGGTTAGAATCTATCAGGCTTTTAATTTCATTTGCTGTTAATAGAGGCATCACTCTGTATCAGATGGATGTCAAAAGTACATTCTTAAATGGTTATATAGAAGAAGAAGTTTATGTACACCAACCCCCTGGTTTTGAAAATACAAAACATCCAGAACATGTTTTCAAACTAAAGAAGTCACTATATGGTCTGAAACAAGCTCCCAGAGCTTGGTATGAAAGGCTAAGTAACTTTCTATTAGAAAATGAATTCACCAGAGGGAAAGTGGACACTACTCTATTCTGTAAATAAGTTAAGAATGACATCTTAGTCTGTCAAATTTATGTTGATGATATTATTTTTGGTTCTACTAATCCTTCTCTTGGAAGAAAATTTGCTAAGTGTATGCAGGCAGAATTTGAGATGAGCCTCATGGGGGAACTGAAATTCTTTCTAGGAATTCAGGTAAATCAAACTCCAGAGGGAACTTACATTCATCAGAGCAAATACATCAGAGATCTTCTGAAGAAATTTGACCTCTCAGAATGTAAGCCATCAAAGATTCCAATGCATCCCACGTGCATTCTGGAAAGAGAAGAGGTAAGCAAAAATGTAGAACAGAAAGTCTACAGAGGTATGATTGGTTCTCTCCTCTATCTGACTGCTTCAAGACCTGACATATTATTCAGTGTTTGTATTTGTGCTAGATTCCAATCAGATCCTAGAGAATCTCACTTAACAGCTGTTAAGCGAATTTTCAAGTATCTGAAAGGTACTACTAATCTGTGTTTGTTTTATAGAAAATCTAGTGATTATAGCTTAGTAGGCTATTGCGATGCTGATTTTGCTGGAGACAGAGTGGAGCGTAAAAGTACTTCTGGAAGCTGCCAGTTTCTGGGAGAAAATCTGATATCTTGGTCCAGCAAAAGGCAATCAACAATTGCGCTATCAACAGCAGAAGCTGAGTACATAGCAGCAGCAGGATGTAGCACACAAATGCTCTGGATGAAAAGTCAGCTTGAAGACTTCCAGATTTTTGAGAGTAACATTCCTATACTCTGTGATAATACTTCTGCTATTTGCTTAAGTAAGAATCCCATTTTACATTCTAGAGCTAAGCATATAGAAATAAAACATCACTTCATTAGGGACTATATTCAGAAAGGAATTTTGAACTTAAAATTTATAGATACAGACCATCAATGGGCTGATATCTTTACTAAACCCCTTTCAGAAGACAGGTTTAATTTCATTCTGAAACATCTCAGCATGAAAGTCTGCCCAGAGTGAAAATGTTTTAATTCCATATATTTACCTTCAGAATGTAATTGTTTTACTGTGAACTTCTGATCAATCTTCTTTCAGAAAGATAGAACATGCAGATTGTATCAGATGCAAGTCTAAAGATCTGAGAGTCTAAGCTCAAAGACAGACGTGCTGATCACTACATCAAACAAGTGTCATCCAATCATCAGCAAATCTCTGAAGCAGAACGCGTGCACGCTTCTGAGAAGGCAAAACGCTGATTGGGTGCATTGAGACACATGTCTGGTAACCGTTTTTAAGTATCTTTCTAAAATCCCCCAAAATCAGCAAGCATTTAATAAAAGTAATCATGCTTTTAAAACGCAATCATGATTTTTCTCTTTCTTAAAAACGTTTATTTTTTCAAAATATTCTGAACTCTATTTAAACACATTAACCTCTCATTCTAATTCTTTACAGTTTCTCACTAATTCTCAAGCATTCTCTGCATTTTTCTGTGTTCATCTCTTGCAAAACCCTTTTTCTCAGTTTCTTCTCAAAATCTTTTAGTGTGAACATGGCAACTTCCAGCAGTGCTTCTGCAGGTCCTCAGAAGAAAGCATCATCTGAATAGTATCAAGTGCCATTCAGAACACTCCTCACTCCTGTGAAGAATCTTGAAGTGTTATCTGAATTGATCATTGATTTTGGAAGCTTGAAGGAGAACGGTTTTGACCTAACAGAAGAAGTTAGGGCACAGAAATGGGAAAGGTATTTTGACAGGTTGGTTGGACCAACATTCCCTATGTTAGTCAAGGAGTTCTGGATTCATGCGAAGGCTTCAACGCATCTAGTCACCTCCTTCGTTATGGGGAAGAAGATTGTGATCACTGAGGATCACATAGCAAGGTTAATCAGTTACAGTGGCGGTGGCGTCCGCTGTATTGATATGGCTGAGAGATGTGCTGACGTGGGCGTGATAGCTGAAAGGATTTTCACCCATGGGGTGCCCAGCAGCAAGATCAAAGATCTGAAGGATCATCACAGAGTTTGGGCAAAGATAATTCTGGGGTGCTTCAACCATAGGAAGCCAACTAGTTCACCTGATTACATAAATGTGGATCAGCAGTTTCTGATCTACTTTATCGATCAGAAGGTAAAAATCAACTTGGCTCATCTTCTGTTCAACCACCTCAGAACAAGTGTGAAGGAAACCAGGGAAGAAGAAAGAACAAAGAGGGATTGGATACCCTTTGGAAGGTTGATATCAGATATTCTGACAGAGAATAGGCTGATAGAGCATCTGATAGAAGCTCAAGAGTTAAGCACCATTGAACCAACAGTTGGGAAGCCTCTGAACGCGAAGAACTTGAAGAAAATGAAGTTGATAGAGAATATCAAAAAGGAACCCAGAGCTACTCCTATTGCTGATATCACCAGTAGAAGAGTTCCACTGAGTGACTTTCCTTTATTTTCTGAGATAGAATCTAAACCAGAGGTGGTTCTCAGATACTTAGACGCGTGCAAGGCAGATGGTACAGATCCAAATCTGATTATCAAAGATCTGCATCAATCTCAACCAGAAGTGACTCTGAAGAAGACGAAGAAGAGGAAGGCACCTTCAGAAGGATCATCCCAGCAGACACCTAAGAAAAGAGGTAATTTATCTGCTGCTTCTGTTTTAAATTCTTCTACTATTCCAGCATCTATTCCACCTCCAACCTCTCATAGAATCTCAATCCCTATCCCAACAATAGATGAAACTGAACCAGAAGATGACCCTTCTGAGGCATTAAAACTCAGAAGACCCAGAACCAAACATCCCAAACCAACAATCTCAACAACATCAGCAATTGATAAAGTGCTGTCTGACATTGATCAACACACTTCTGATCACTCCGCCAATCCAAACTCTGAACCACAAATTGTCCCTCCTCCACAACCAGAACAACAGCAATCTGCTGAAGAACCAGATCAACAACAACCTCTCTCATCAATTCCAGAAGAACCCCTTATCCCTGAACAACCAGAAATTCCAACAACTTCTCCTCAACCAGCAATTCCGTCTCCCTCTCCTCAACCAGAAATTCATCCACCATCACCTCAACCTGAGTTTCATCACTCTGAAACTCAAACTCCTCCACCTTCTGAACCTCATTCACCTCAATCATCTGAACCACAACCTCTGGCAATCCAGCTGCCATGTGGAACAACAGTCACCATGGCCCAGTTGCCATCCTCACCAGAATCTACACCACCCAATACTCCCAAAACACCAAACAGTCCAATCATAATTTCTGATTCTCCCACTCCATCTCCAAAACAAACAGCTGCCAAGCAAACCACCGAAAACCCCAGCAGGACCTTCATAGACTTAACCAGTCTTGACCATCTTGCTGATATGAAACACAAAATAGCCATCCCAAAACCAAAACAACCAGATGTTGGCTCTGGTATTATGAATTTTGAAACAGGTTTGCAGCAATGGATTGCTTCTCTGAAGCAAGTCTGTCCTGGAATGATTGACCCAGCTGCCTCTGACCAGCCTGGTCACAATTCAGACTTTGGGTACGTGCTGAAGCCCTCAAGTTGCAGGATATCAACTATGAGCAGGCACAATAGAACTTTAGCAAGCTGCTGAAGGAAGTTGAAAGTCAGCTGCCTCAGGAAGCTGTGCTCCCTCTGGATAGTGAACCTTGGTCTGAGAAACAGCTAGCTTCAAAGGTGCAACCAGAAGAAGACAAGACCATTCAAGCTGAAGCAAGTCAAGCAGAAGATGTTGCAGAAAGCTCTCAGAAGCTTCCTGCTTCTGATGTTTCTCAAGCTGCCTTGGACAGGCAGACTCTGGAAGAGCTGAAGCTGAATGACATGCGTCTGCAGCAGAGGATGGATGAAAATGACCAGAAGAAGAAAGAAAGAATGGATGTGCAGGATAGAAAGATTGACACTGTTGTCAGCATGGTGCACAAGCAGAATGAGACTGCTGATCAGATCAAAGCCATGCTGGAGAACCTGTTCACACGCTTTCCTCCCCAACCTTAGTTTTTTCATTTATGTCATTTTCATGTTTTCTTTAATTTTCTGATGTACTGTTTTGAATATGTTTTGTTAGATTCTGAACCTTTTAATATGACAAGTTTTTCTGATCTTAATTGTTTTAGCACATCACCTACACTTTTTGATTGCTGACAAAAAGGGGGAGAACAAGAATGATATTTTAAACAATAACGGTTAACTAAGACAGAAATTCTCGAACATTCTAACTCTATTATACTTGAAAATGTTTTTTCTGTTTTGCTTAAAGTCTACAGGTACAAGGAAGCTCCTGGACACTCTGAAGACTAAAAGCTCTGAAGCTTTGATCCGCTCTGATACTCTGATCCAAAGCAAAGCTCTGAAAAGAAAAGCTCTGATATGCTGATCTGAAGCTCTGCTCTGATATGCTGATCTAAAGCTTCCGATAGTCAAAGACTCTGATACTCTGATGTTCAAAGAAAGGCAAAAAGATCTGATCCTGAAGAACACTTGTAATCAAAAAGGGAAGTAATAAACTCAGGGGGAGTATCTCTCAACTCTGATATCTTTTTATCCCTTATCTTTGATAACCTCTTACTCTGATGCATCTCTCTGATACCTTTTCATGTTATTTTCATTTAAAAATATCTAGTTTTTGTCATCATCAAAAAGGGGGAGATTGTTAGAACAAAGTTTGAATCTACTACCCTATGTTTAAGTTTTGATGATAACAAAGTGAAAAGATATATTATTTATATGATTCATGTATGAACTATCTACTGCCTAAATTATTACGTTCTGATTTGCAGATACTCTGATGGGTATAAGCAAGATCACACCTAATCAGCATCAGAAATTTGGTTCCTGACATCAGCATCAGAAGTTGCCATATCAGAATGTCAGAATCAGAAGATTAACTCACGTGTATGCTGAAGCCTGATGAACAGAACTGCGCTCAACACTCTGATAAAGAAACACAACAGTTCATCAGCAGCTAAGCAGAGTCAGAATGAGCCAAGCCAGAACTTGCATTAAGTAAGCAACGGTACTGTGCATTGAAAGCAAATTAATACCAACGGCCTCATTCCAGACAAGATCTGCTCGATAAGGAAAGTTTGTTATTAGCATTGAATCAAGAATGTTTCTCCAACGTTCAACATCTCAGTGCTATATAAACAAGACTTTGAAGATTAAATTGGCTAATGCTCTCCAAATCTTTACACGCCTAAAAGCTGATCAAAATCTTCCTTCTCTCAGTTTGCTAAACACTACACATTCTCTTATTCAATCATTGTTTAGCAATCTAGTTTCTAAGCTTTAATTTGTGTATACATCACAGTTGTGATAAGTTTTGTAGAAAACATTCACACACTTAGTTTTATCTTCTTTGTAAGAAAGTGTTTCCTTGACAAACCGGGTTGTGGTTTGCATCAAGAAGGATTTAGCAGTTGTTAAAGCAGTCTGTAATATTCAGTTGAATATAGTGGATTAAGACCTCGTTGGAGAGAGGCGAAATCACCTTGACGGGTGGACTGGAGTAGTTTGAGATCAAACGAACCAGGATAAAAATCTCTTGTTCATTGCATTGATTTTTCAGTTTTTCAATTCGACCCCCCCTTCTTGTGTTTTTCACTACTTCAACATCTTTTTCAATCATTGGTGTTCTTGCAGATAGTTTTACCGATGCAGAGGTAACCTTGGGAACAGCTGAGGGTCCAAAGATTCCCTTTGGATGGGCAATCTCTGGAGAGAAAATTCTTCCACTTCGGGTAATTTTGCTCGCTCCGGCAATGTTTCCAATGTCGGTAGTTTCTTCGTCAGAGCTCCCTTCAGTTATCTCAATTTGTTTAACGCCATGGTATTAGATTTCTCCACCATAATTCCACGGTATTGATTTGTCAGATTTGTAGGGGACGGGCCCAGGCATGGTTATTTTCAGAGGTACTATCTTCGGAGCGGATGTAATCTTAACACGTCTTTTGGGGACTATGGAAAGATTGGCGGAAATGGTTATTATTGAAACTTCATTGATAAGAGTTAGAGTAACGGGAGTCTTTTCGAAAAGAATTTGTTGGTTGTCCATTAGGAGTTGGATGCCTATCTTCAGCAATGGATAGTCGGTTGGTAGGGAGGGACAAAGATAGCAGTCTTCTTTACAACCTGGGAAAATCCCAGCCTTCAACAGATTCAACTTGATTGTCAGTAGTGGAGTTATCAGATCATCAACAGCAGCAACATACAGATCTTCTTCCACAGCATGGACGTTGTGACCATGCTTCGGCATTGGAGCGGAGATTACATTCGGCTTCTCAGGGGCGTTAAACTCAAACTCTTTAGCATCTATCAAATCCTGAATTTTATTCTTAAGCGCCCAACAATTGTTGGTGTCATGCCCGGCGCTGTCAGAATGATAGGCACATTTAGCATTTGGATGATAGTATGGAGATGTGGTATTAGGGTTTTTCGGTGCCTCCTTTAGACCAGTCAGATTTAACTTCAACAAATGGGGAAGAACTTGTGCAGGCGTCATGTTGATGCGGGTGAACTGCCGTTGTGACCGTTCTACCCGTTGCTGATTTGGTCTTGACTGATTGTTACGAGGCTGATCATTTGACGAATTTTGAATCATCACGGCCCCTACAGTTGGTCGGCGCTTAGTTCTTCCCAATCCTTTCTGAGATTATATAATAACCGCTTCCTTCTTTGTCGGGAAAGGTTTTTTAGCAGTTGTGGATGCAGAGGCATCCCTTTGAATCTTCCCACTCTTAATACCAGCTTCCACCCGTTCGCCAGTCAGAATCAGTTCAGTAAACCCTGCAGAAGAGCTCCCGATCAAATGGTTGAAGAAAGGGCCATATAGGGTTCCCAAGAACATATCAACTAGCTCCCTATCTGAAAGAGGTGGCTGCACTCTTCCGGCCAAGTCGCACCATTTCTGGGCGTATTCTTTGAATCCCTCATTTGAGGCCATCCCCATACTTTGTAGCTGAGTACGGGTTGGCGCCAAGTCGGCGTTGTATTGATACTGGCGATAAAAGGCAGCTGCCAAGTCCTCCCAATTATGCACTTCTGATCTTTCAAGCTGGTAAAACCAATCTAGTTGTGTACCAGCCAGGCTGTCCTGGAAGAAGTGTACCCAGAGATTTCTATTGGATGAATGAGGCTGAATTTTTCTGACATACGACCTCAGGTGCATCTTTGGGAAAGATAGACCATCGTATTTTGCAAAAGTTGGTACCTTAAACTTGGGAGGTATAACAATCCCAGCAATCAATCCCAATTCTTGAAAATCTAGCCCGGGAACCCTTTGCAGCTCCATAGCTGCCAGTCTATCCTCCAGGTTTTTGTATTTGTCGTTCGCTAGCAGGTACTGCTGCTCTGAGTAATCTTCATCCTCCTCAACCTCTACTTCTTCAGCCTCAGACTCAGAGGGTAATGCAGCTCCTTTTCCCTTACTGGTCCCCTCATCAGATGTGGAGGGGAAATCAAGAACTCTCCTAGCTTCATTCTCAAATCTTCTTCCCAGTGTAGCTACCCCAACTCTTTTCTTTTTCTTTTTTCCTTTTTCTTGCTCTTTATTCCCTAACAGTGCTTTAAGATCCTCCTGACCCTTTGCTAAGGTCATGAGAAGCTGTTGAAACTGCGAGTTTTGTGCCTGCAGATCTTTGACTGTCTGCTCAATATCCATCTTACTGAAATAAACAGCAGAAAGATAAGGAAACCTGGTGTGAAGACCTGTTTGTGCATATGATGAATGATATGTTTATTCATGTAATGAATTCAAGGGTTTAGAGGTTCAAAGTTGTTGCAAATAAAAAGAACGCCCGTCATATTAATAAGAAGAAATTTTGTCAGTACATAAATGCCCCATGGGCCAAATATTACAAAAACTTCTTAAGGTAAAAAGACGTTGCGCATCCTCTTTGGTGCAATGTAAGTGTTGAGGGTCTCCTCCTCATGAAGTCGGCGGGTAAGTTCCAAAACCTTCTTCTCACTGGCGTAGAAGTTGGCTTCGAAAGTATTTCGTTCTTCCTTGAGTTGGATCCAACTCTTCTGCATTTCCTCCCATGATGTTGGCATGTCAGGATGTAGGATGGTGTATGGAACCTCTCCTTCCTTAACAGGCTCTTTGATCAAAGGGAGAATGTGAGGGTAAGGCATCATGAGACTCTGGGCGCGGGTTCGTACCGACTTGAGGTAAGGCTCAAGAGGGATGGAGTTCTTGTGCCCCAGTGTCTTGCTATCTACCTTGTTAGGCATCCTCCAAGCTCTGATGAATCTTTGGCGAAGTCCTTGTGAATTGTTGTCGAAGTCAAAAACTAGGTCAGGAATTAGCATTTCATGAGGGCCATCCCTTCGAGCGTATCCAAATTGTCTTAAAGCTAGCCAGGGGTTGTAGGTAATGCCTCCTCTAATGCCAAGTAATGGAACATTAGGGAACTCACCACAGCGATCGATGATGATGACATTTTCTCTGGACCGAGAACACCAATGTACATCAGAATGCGTGAGGGTCATCAATCGTTGTGACCACCTTGAACCCTGCTCGTTCTTCAAAACTGATTGTGGAAGGTGCGAAATAAACCACCTTGCTAGGAGTGGAGTACAGCACATGAGAACACCTCTTTTCCTCATTGTTCGTGTGTAAAATGAGTGTAGGATGTCCCCAAGTAATGTAGGTATGGGATTCTTTGACATGAAAATCTTGACAGCATTGACATCTATAAGTTGGTCAGGATTTGGGAACAAGACCAACCCATAAATGAGGAGTGCCACAATTTCTTCAAAGGCTTGCAGATCCAAAGAATTCCAACACTCTTGTGCCTTCTCAAACAAGAATTTTGCCAAGAAGCCTTTGACACCACTTCTAGTTTCCCAATGCCCTTTGATGTCAGATGGTTGCAAGTGTAGTGCTTGAGCAACATCTTCAGGATTTGGCTCTTTTTCCGTACCGTTGTAGGGTAGTTGATTAAGAATAGGAATTCTCAGGAGTTGAGAAAATTCCTCCAAAGTAGGCACCAACTGGTAGTCGGGGAATGTGAAACAGTGGTGAAGGGGGTCAAAGAATTGGAACAACACTTTCACCATGTCTTCTTCAATGCTGGTGTTGACTAGGATGAGCAGTCTACTATGTCTTTCACTGAAGAGAGAACTTTCTGGAATTCTGGATGTAAGCTCCTTGAGTTGAGGAGGGATTCTCACAAGGTTGACTTGGATAGTTTTCCTGCGAAGAGATTCCATGACCTACAAAACAAGAAAAAAGATGAAGATCCAAACCCTTGAAATGGTTAGTGGATGCATATGATGCTTTATGATGTTCATGATGTATGCACAAACACATGTACAAGCAAGTCACACAAAACCCTAGTTTCAGGCTTGCATGAGGTTTCATAGGTAAGTACCCTCTTGAGTGTAGTTGGCTTAAAACCTGTCCTAAATAGTAACCAGGTTCTAAGGAGCTCAATATCATTGGATTGTTTTCTATGTTCATTGTTTTGGTTTAGCCACTTAACTAGCGACCAAAATATTCCAAGAAAACAACCCTCAATGAGTGTAGTATCGAGTATCTACCAACTTTGGACTACACCAAAGTCGGTCATCTCACTACCCCTAATAGAAGGCCAAGATGGTCAAGTAAGGTTCTAGGTCATTAGTGCTTAGTGACATCACTCAGCGGCCCCGTACTCTCCTTGATTGAACTCAAGGGTTACCGGTACTCACAAATATGTCGCACTAATATAGCTATTGCTTCAACCGTGCCGGTATACCCCACACAATTTCCACAATGTATTGCTATCTATGAATGTTTCCCAGATCTGGGTGTAGGATTTCAAGCCCAAACAAGAGAACCAAAATGTAAAGCAATCAAAGCAAACAATTAATCATGCAAAAGGTGATCTAATCCCTAAGGTTACTCCACTTTTAAAGATATTCCCCAGCAGAGTCGCCAGTTCTGTGATACGGTGGGAGAACTGACTTTGGTTTTTGCATTTTTGTTCGCAAATGTTTCGGTTTAGCAAGAGTCGCCACCGACTTTTTATTTTATCCTAAGGAAAGGTTAAAAAGCACAGGAAAAACCTTTGAGATGTTTTCTTGGGTTCGGGGAGTAGATTATAGAAAGGGAAGGTATTAGCACCCTTTCTATCCATGGTTATCCATGGGCTCTTAGTTACTTGCTTAGATCACTTGCTCTGCATTTTCAATTGTTTGAAATGGTGCTTTGTGTGTGGTTTTGAAAGATATTTTGAAAAGAGGCCATTTGTGGCAACCTTTGTAATGATTCTTGTTTGAATGTATACAAAGGTGTATTGTCTTTTGAAAAGTTTTCAATGTTTTTGAAAGTTTTTTTGAAATTGTGTTGTGATGTGTGTTTTTTTTTTAAAAGTAGCAAGGATGTTTGTTTGCAAGTTTGATCAAGTAACTAATAGTTGTCTACCCTATTTTACTCAAAGATCTTTCCTTATGTTTTTTAACCCTTTTAACAGTGTTGTTTCACCATTGTATTTGGTGAACAACCTTGTGTTAGGATGTAAACGGGACGGGCCCGGGTCATCGTATAGACCATGAATGCAATAGTGTCAAGTGTTTTGGCAATTTTCTTGAGGGACTATGATCATTTTGTTTAGGCAACTAGATAGCGTCATCGAGGGACTATGATCATTTTGTTTGTTTTTGTTTTGTTTTGCCAAAATACTTGACATGTAAACATGGCCCATTTTTGAAGGCAACAAGTGGATGTAACCCTAGGGGTGTAAGTGTGCAAGTGTGTTTTGTTGCATATAAGAGTTTATCTTTGAATTAGGATTTTCTATTTCATTGATTTTATCTTTCCATACACATCCTAATTACTAGCATTTATATTTGAAAGCAATAAAAAGCAGAAATATAAAATCCTACGCTATTACAGCAATTAGGGGGTGGGGATACATATTTGTACATGGGGTGTTTCAATGAGAAAAATAGATAAGAAAAGAAAATAACAAAGGCAAGATAGAGAGAAAGAGAGAGAGAGCCAGCGCGCTGCTGAGAGGCCATCAGAAGTTCTGACTCGGGCCTGCTGCCAGATTATCAACCTTTTGGTTAAACTGTATGAGTCAGAACTTCTGACTCTGGCACCTGCAAAACAGAAACCTGTTAGTGGGAAGATCAGAAGTTCTGACCCCCATGCGCTGCAAGACAAAAATTTGTTAGTGGGGGATCAGAAGTTCTGATCCTGCTGGAGATACAATAATCTTCAGAAGTTCTGATATTATTGACAGCAGAACAGGCTTCAGATGTGCTAACGTCAAAGTCAGTACTTGGCTTCTCCCTGTGCTGGTCAGAACATCTGCAGTTTTGTTATTGTTCCACAAAACAGAAAACATGTTTGGGACAACTTCAGCAAATGTCAAAGTGTTTTTAGGAGACAGAACCAACAAGGTGACAGGCCGGTTCTACGCTGATTTACTTCCTACTCAAACATTCTGAGGTATGAAAATCCTCAGAACGCAAACAGCAGCAACATGATATTTACATTATGTTTATTTGAGCATGTAAAGCTGATGATGCTTAGCAGCGTGATGAAGGTCAGCAGGTGCTTACCTGGCTGTTGGAAAAGTTCGTGAGTGAGAGCTAGCTTTTAGCTCTGATGGTGTTCTGGACAGGTTCTTTTTTGAAGGGGTGGATGGAGAGTATATGTGGTCAGAAGCTGTAGGGGCGTATTTCTTTAATCAAGAAGCAATCTGGGTACAAATGAGGTTTTGATACAGGAGATTCAAAGTTATGTTTGAGGCTCTTGAGACACCAAGATTTTTTGAGAGTTTCAAAGTATTTTCTTGCTAAAAAATTTATGTTTCTCTTCTAGCAATTTTTTTTATGGTTTTTTGGGACCTTCTCTTAGTGGTCAATGGTGCTCTATTTATAGGCAAAGTTCTTGTGGATTCTTGAACGTTAAAGGCGCCAATAGAGGTTAAATTGTTTTTTTTAAAGAAGTTCATGGAAACTTGTGATAATGCACATCTTTTCAACCTAGGCTGGAACAGCAGGCGAGGATTGAGGAGAAGTGACCTCTATAGGTGGAAGGTGGCGTGTAGAGCCATGCCTAAGCCTGCATAAAGGTGTTTACCAAGCCACACGTGAAGAGACCTCTTGGATGAATGTTCAGGAGTGGTTGGGAGCATTAATGAGCATTAAATGGTGATGAGACTTATCAACACCAAAATTCTTGTAATAGGAGAAAACCTGAACCAGCAGTTCTGTTTTACCAAAGGCAACGTGAATCAAGCTCTGATCTTGGCCTCTTGCTGTCTCAGCAAATTCTGGGGATTCTCCTGACTTTCTAACACGTTCCTTGGATTTGCTTCTGGAAATCCTGGACTTAGAGATTCTGTGTCAGTGTAACACCCACTCTTCTGACCCTTTCATCTTCTGATTCCAGCATGTTCTAAAGGAGCCTTCAGACTTCTTTGCTTCCTTTGCATTCCTCTAGCAAACTCTGGTTGAACTTGCGTAATTGCTGAAAGAGCCATATTCTGTTTGAGGCTTACGTGTTGGACCACGTTTGCAACCTCTAACTGAGTTAATGTAGCTGCTGAAGAGCCAACTTCTGACTGCGTTGAGCCAAGCTTGCAACTTCTGACCATTTCTGTCTGAAGGTTGGTCCAGAAGTTCTGAAGTGCTATTTTCTTCTTAAACACCCATTTTTAGAGAAAAATTCCAAATGTTTAGAATTTAATCTTTCAAGGTAAAAGCGTTGCCTTTAGAGCTTGTGTGATCATTTTGCTCTTGTAAATGGTTTGCTTGGGAAGAAATGATAATTCAAGACTTGGATTTGTTTCAGAGAGACTCTGAGAGTCCAGGATGATTTCTTGAAGAATGAGAGGGCAAATTTTGGGGTACAACAGGCCCATTTGCCAAAAAATGCAATTTTGGGCATTGTTGACTTTTGACAATTCTCCAAAAATGGCCAACTTTGGCAATGCATATCTCCTTCAATTTTGACCCTAAGAGGGTGTTCTTGGACTTTTTAGAAAGCTTAGGATGTCCCCTAAACAACCATTTTGGTTTCACCTCAATTGGATCTTCCATTTTCATGTAAAAGGCTTTGACCCAAAAGGTGTTTTTGTTTACTTTTTGGGATGACCTGTAATGTCTGAATTTATATCTTTTCATGAGTGCATTTCTTGAACTTGAGGACTGAAGATGAGTTGTAGGGAACTAAATTATATTCAAAATGAGCCTTGGATGAAAAATTTCTAATAAAGTATGAGAAATTTATGCTTGGTCAAAGTTTGGTTGACTTTTTCCTGAGAAACCCTAATTTAGCAACTTTTGAGTTTTGATGAATTAGGAGCCTTCCTTGGGGAATCATGATCAACCCTTGATCAAATGATAGATATAACTTCAAAATGTTGATGTTGACCAAAAATCTTGAAGTTTGACTGTATGTGGGCCCCAGTTGACTTTTGACCTCATACAGTTGATTTTCAAGTATCTGAGCAGTTGACTGAGCAAACTTCTTGTGAAAGGCACGAAACTTGGCGTAAATGGTATTGAGAACATATTAGGACTATGGAGAGCATATGAGGCCATTGGGACTCACCCATATTGATGAAAATGGAAACCCTAGTTGGAGGTTCATTGCTTTAGGAGAGAGTTTGTCTGGTCAACTCTTGGGCATCCTTGAGCAAGTTTAGTATCTTAATGAACATATGTTGAGTAAAATGGGAGGGAAATTTTTGGGGTAGAACACATGGCTTGAAAATAATAAAAACACAATTTGATAGCAATAAATAAATATAGTTGTAGGGATATAACACCCTCCTCCAGGCTTCACCGGGGAATATCATACAGACTTCGCTAGGGAAGACAATGCCATATCGTCTAGAATTTAATTGGGGATTTCGTACTGACTTCACTAGGGAAGATAAAACCATGCACGACGAGGGGAGCCATCCTTCAATATCAAGAGTAATGGTTGCGCAAACTTCTCTGGGGAGAATTTATGAAACTTTACGGGGATAACAACTTTAGAGGGAAGCATCATCCTCAGCTCATCCGGAGAAGTTAAGAAGTTAACATCACAATAAGAAGTTAAAATTATGGGGATTTTAAATCAAAATCAACACTTGGCGAGAGAAAACCCAAAAAGTTGACAGTTCTTTCAATACTTCTTAGAAAAGATACTACTTTTTTCTGGCTACCTGGGGAGCACACAACAACAACAACAATGTCATAACTGGAGAGAGCAATTCTCTGCAAGAGATTTTACATCAATTCTCAATATACAAAGGGATAAAGAACTCCATCAAATGAGCAAAGGCCTCATAACTTTACAATATACAATTGATCATAACCTAGTCGGGGAAAGAATCACACTCAACTAGAGAAATCTGCATCAAGACTTGACTGGGGAATATGGGATAAAGGTATCAAACCACACAAACCCAAAACCATATAATAACTTGGAGAAAATCTGAACCAAGATTTAACTGGGGAAAATGGGATCACAAACCCAACACCACACCATATACTAATTGGTATGAAATCCAACTATCCAAGAAACAATCATAAGTGGACTATGTGCATATCAGCAAGAGTAACCTGAGACACTTCTTAGGGAATCTTTTCAAAACCTTGGAGTTCGTCCATCCTTGGAACCACTACTTTTGCCCCACTTGAATCACAGAATTGAAGTAAAAAGTAATTTGCAAATTCTTTTCAAAAACATGTTTTTATTATTAAGTCTTTTTGTTTTGAAAATTACTATCAATAATAAATGAAATTTTTTATAAACAGAGTAAAATAAGAACTATAAAGAATTGGATAAAGGCTCAAAATTTATTAATATAACGGTAGTCCGCAAATGGCGTGACTCCATGAATGATTACAAAGTTTTGGAAAATGGTAAATACATGGAAAAGGTACATTGAAATACAATGACCATTATTCTCCCTAACAACTTTGAACTCCTGAGCATAGGCTTCAGTTGAAGTGTGATGAGAATTTAAGAATATTGTTGCTTCAATGATAAAGTCATGTCTGACGTAGTTTCTTTCCAGGAAATCCCTAACTTTTGCCTAGGTTGCCCTTGCGGGTTTTCAACCTACCGGGAAAATTTATTATGTTTATATCTCTAACTTTTACCCAGACTGCCCTTTCGGGTTTTCAGCCTTTCGAGACACTCTTTTTTTACTAAGCCGCCCTTTCAGGTTTTCAACTTAGTGAGCTGTTCTTTTATTTCTTTAGGTGAAGTATTTCTTGATTGCGTCAGCATTCATAGGACGTGGGAACTCCTCACCATCCATAGTTTCTAGAATTAATGCACCGAAAGAGAAGGCTTTCTTGACAACATATAGGCCTTCATAATTGGGAGTCCATTTACCCCTAGAATCAATATTAAAAGACATGATCTTTCTGAGCACGAGGTCGCCTTATCTGAATTTACGAGGCTTGACCTTCTTATCAAAAACTTTCTTTATTCTTTTCTGATATAACTGACCATGACACGAGGCTGTCATTCTCTTTTCTTCAATTAGATTCAACTGATCAAACCTGTTATGGACCCATTCATCCTCTAACAACTTGGTTTCAATTATTACACGCAAAGAGGTAATCTCAACCTCAATGGGGAGCACTGCTTCCATACCATACACAAGAGAGAACGGGGTTGCCTCTGTTGAAGTGAGGACAAATGTATGATACCCATGAAAAGAAAAATGGAGCATCTCATGCCAATCCTTATAGGTAATAACCATCTTCTAGATGATCTTCTTAATGTTTTTATTAGCAGCTTCAACAACCTCATTCATCTTAGGCCTGTAATGAGACGAATTATGATGGACAATCTTGAATTCTTCACAAAGTTCTCTCATAATCTTATTATTCAAATTTGAGTTGTTATCAGTGATAAACCTACTTAGCACACCATATCGACATATAAGATTATTCCTGATAAAGCGTACTACCACCTGCTTGGTGACATTAGCATAAGAAGCCGCTTTCACCCACTTAGTGAAGTAATCAATTGCCACTAAGATGAAACAATTTCCATTCAATGCCTTGGGTTCAATTATTCCAATAATATCAATACCCAACATATAAAAAGGCCATGGGGAATAAATAACATTGAGAAGTGTTGGAGGCACATGAATCTTGTTAGCATAAATCTAACACTTATTGCACTTCACCACAAATTTGTAACAGTCAGATTCCATTGCCAGCCAATAGTAACCTACCCTAAGCATCTTCTTTTCCATCAAATGTCTATTGGCATGGGTACCAAAGAAACCTTCATGGATTTAATGCATTAACATGCTCGCTTCATGTCTATCCATGCATTTGAGCAAGACCATGTTGTTGTGTACCCCAAAATTTGCCCTCCCATATTCTTCAAGGTTTGCTAAGAGCATGCTTCAAAATCTCCCAAGGGTTGCACAGTCCAATGGCCTCCTAACAGTCAAAAATTAGGGTTTTGGTTCTGGCAAAGAAATTGAAGTTTCCAAGGTTCCAAACAAGTCCCACATGCCTACATACATTGTCAAGCATCCATATGCCAAGTTTCAAGACTCACAGCACCAGATTGCACAATCAAAAACCCTAATTGCCCTACAGTCAACTGCAGGGGCAAAATGGTCATTTGATAGTCAAAAGTCAAAATTTTTGGTCAATATCTTATTTTGAAGTCACAAACATCATTTGATCAATTCTTGATCATGATTCTCAAAGCATGGCTCAAAAAGTCTCAAGATGCAAAAGTTTCTATTTTTGGACAGTTGGAAAAGTCAACTGCAAATTGACCAAGGCATAACTTCCACATGGTTTATCAGAAAAATTCCATCCAAAGCTCATTTTTAAAATAATGACATTTCCTACAACTCATCTTCACACTCCAAGTCCAAGAAATGCTCTCACAAAAAGTTATCAATTTCAACATTATAGGTCATTTTCAAAAGTCAAAAAGGCACTTTAAGTCAAAGACCATAACTTGATATTGGTAAATCAAAATGACATGGGACCAAAGGCATTGGTTAGAGGACTTCAAGACCTTTCCAAAATGTCCAAGAACATGATCAAATCTTAAAAATTGAGCAAGATATTCCTTGTGGAAGTTGGGAAATTTTTGGGAATTTTGAAAAGTCAACTTTGCTTCAAATGCCTCAAAATTGCTAATGGGCCTCAATTTCTTCCATGAATCATCACCCAAAGGCCATGCACGACCCATTGACTTTAAAGGGAGTTATTTTCTTATTTTTAATTAATTAATTGAATTTTTAATCTTATTAATCCATTTAATTGAAATTAATTATGAGAAAAATACTAAATCATACTTTTCAAATCTTTTCGTGCATAGAATTCACTCAATATTTCGTGCATAATTCAATAAGGAAAGTTTCTACAAGATTGGCAATGATTGGCATAAGAAAGGCATGAAAAAGATTGAAAAAATATCATGGAAAATCAAGTATTCAAGATCATTAAACCAATGGATTTTGGGCTGACTTTTAACCTAATTCATTCACACATATATGCACAATTGAAACCTAATGCGAAAAACACAAGAAGTTGCGCCCAATACAAAGAACAACTTTGCACTTTTTCACAAAAATCTCAAAACTGAAAACATACCTAGAGCTGGTTTCAAAGCAAAAGAACCATTCCAATACACTCCTGACACATCCAGGAAACTATTCCAATCAAAGCTAGCCTTCCATACTCAAGGAATCGGTATAACAGAATCAAACTTTTCTTGAAATTTTCCTTAATCGTGTTTTGATTTCTAGGCATTATTCATGCATTTTTATTGTTGATTTACACTAACATAAGTGTTCTGAAGCTAATGGAATGCTTTGATTGAACTAATAAGCCCTGTACAAGAATTCACCATGGACGTTTCTTAGGGTTTCAGAGTTCCAATTTTGGGGTTTTCCACATATGGTAAAATTGGCCACTCAAACCAGGACCATTGGATTCAGGATATCCAGACGAAACTAATCCACTATTCGCGCCCTTTTTATATTTGCATATGCCATATTCGCTATTTTTCAGGTTTGAGTTTAGTGGGGGTTTAAAACCCCCGCTATCTATTCTGTATTTCCAGGCAAACGAAGAAGAAGGTGGACGTGTCTCAGCATGACTGGATAGTTTGAATCTTCGCGCGAGATTTTTGTGTCTGCCAATAACGCTTGTTTTTCACATATAATAATCATTGTCAACTAAACATACAACTAAACGCGTTGGTTCAATTGGAAAATGAAGTGGCACGCAGGTATTGGGACTTGGGTTCGATTCCCAGGTCCCCTTGTATATTTCATATTTTTCTTCATAATATGCTTCTATGCAGCGTGTCATCAAAAGACCACCATGCACCCCAAAGCCTACGCCTGCCAAGTGTCCAGGAGACTCAATCTGATGGCTATCACATGAATTCCACCATACGCGCTAGTCAAAGGATCCACACGTAATTACAAAAAGTCAAACAAGGCCTGGAATTGAGTGGGCCAAACTGCTTCAACAACACCTCCAAATTGGGTCTGAATACCCCCCTTGTTTGTATTTTCCTTCTCTCTTTTTTTTCTCTTTTTATTTATTTTAATTATTTTAATTGTTTATTTTAATTCACAAAATAATTTTCATAATATAAAAAAATCAGAAATCAAAAAAATAAAATATGTTTATATAATTTTTAATTCATTAATAGTTTTTGTAAATAAATTCCAATAATCCATTTAGTTTGAAATTAGGTTTTAATTTTAATGCTTTTTTCTTAATAACTAAAAAAGGTAGAAATTAGGTTTTAGCATTTTTATTCTCAATAAATAAATTTTTCTTATTATTATTATTAACTATTAATTATTTTGTAAATAATCATGTAATTAAATAGTTAGTACAAATTAGGTTAAAACTTAAACATATTTTTCTTTAATAATTAAAAACAATTTAGAACTAGGGTTTTATTTAATTTCTAATTTTAATTAATTCTCTTTATTTCCATTAAATACAAAAAAACATAAAAATAATTTCTTTTCTTTATTTAATCATTAATTAATTTGTAATTTCAATTTAATTCCTTTAAAGGGTCCAACGCCCTCGAACTTTCGATTTTAATTTCTTTTCGCGCGTTTGTTTCTATTTTTCATTTTTTAATATTATGTAACTGCCCAAAGCCTTGTAATAGTAATTAGGACTCCGTTTATTTTCTGCATTTTATCCAAATTGGGTCTTTGTTAATTTGGCGATGTATAGACCCGCGCCTTGTAATAGCGTAGGACCTTTATTTTCCGCATTTTAATTTCCGCACCTTTAAATTGTTAATCACATGAAAGAATGAATGGCCCAAATAAAATCAAAGCGTAGCTCACCCAATGCATGATCAAGATAAAACATAATTGGAAATGACACACAATTCACACACCACTCTTAGGGTACGCCTCACTGTTGCCTTGCCCCTCGTAACGTGGTCGTCGAGTACAGGATGTTTTAGTAAGTCCTTATGTCCGTGAACATGGCATAAAGGTAGCTTCTAAGGTGTCCTACTGTTGCTCTGGTGACCACACTGTCCCTACAAGCCCGAATTGTGGTCGTCAAGTACAGGACGTTTTAGTAAGTCCTTATGTCCATTGATCAAGTTGCCTCGGAATAGTTGCCTCGAAACGGTTGCCTCGGAATAAAAAGATCAATGGCATAAGGGTAGCTTCTAAGGTGTCCTACTGTTACTCTGGTGACCACACTGTCCCTACGCTCGAATTGACCCGAACACCTCCAACGGTGGTGCTACCTATCTCTCAATGGTGGGATGGCACTACCTCAAGGACATTTACACAGCCTAATTCCTTAGGGTAGGTAGATGACTCATAGATGCTTGCTCTAATTCAAAACAAATCAAAAAACTTCTTTTCACACCGACACTTTGCAAAAAGCTTTCAAAAACAATTTTTCAAACACTCTTGAGGACCGATACAAGAGTCGATCTGAAACTTTAAACGAAACTTTTTCCCACTCACAATTGAAAAGCAAACAATCTTTTGAAAACACAAATGAGCAAGTATCTAAGAGCCCATGGATAACCATGGATAGAAAGGGTGCTAACACCTTCCCTTTCTATAAATCTACCTCCCGAACCGAGAAACAATCTCATAAGGAATTTTGCTGTGCTTTTGTCCTTTCCATGTTGGAGAAAATAAAAGACGGTGGCGACTCTTGCTTCCGCGACATTTCGCGATCCAGCGTTAAACAGTCAGTTCCAGATCCACCGATCATAGAACTGGCGACTCTGCTGGGGAAAAATTTTAAAGTGAGGTGTACCTTAGGACTAGGATCACTTGTGTTTTCAATTGCCTTGACTTGTTTGCTTTATTATTGTGGGACTGTCTTGGGAGTTCTATAGATCCTAACCCGGATCTGGGGATACCTTCTTAGAAAGTAGCAACAAGGCTGTGAGGGAACTGTGCGGGGTATACCGACATGGTTGAAGCAGTCTGCTACGTTGATGTGGCACTTTGGTGTGTACCGGTAACCCTTGAGTTCAGTCAAGGAGAGTACGGGGCCTCCGCGTGGTGTCGTGAAGCATCAAATGACCTTAGGAACCTTAATTGAACCATCTTGGCCTCTTTAGGGTAGTGAGATAACTGACTTTGGTGCAGTCCGAGGTTGGTTGATACTCGATACTACACTCAATTAAGGGTTGCTTTCCTGGAATATTTCGGTCGCCAGTTCATTGGCTAAATCGAAACAATGAACAATGAAAGCAATCCAGTGATATTGGGACCCTTAGAACCCGGTTTCTTCTGATAGGACAGGTTGAGCCCACTAACTTCAAGAGGGTAATACCCAGACCCCATGCTGGCCTAAACTCTAAGGGCTTGTCTTGTGTGACTTGTGTGCCTTACCATGTTTGCTTCTTGTGAATATTTGTGGTGTTTAATCATAGCATCATAACATCATACAGCATCATATGCATTCACTAACCATTTCAGGGGTTCGAATCTTCATCTTTGTTCTTGTTTTGTAGGACATGGAAACTGTTCGCAGAAAGACAATTCAGATTAGCCTTGTAACGATCCCTCCTCAGCTTAAGGAGCTTATATCCAGGATTCCCGAGAGCTCTTCATTCAGTGAAAGACATGGAAGACTCATCAGCTTGGTCAACACCAACATTGAGGAAGATATGATAAAGGTCCTGTTCCAGTTCTTTGAGCCTCTGCACCACTGTTTTACTTTCTTGGATTATCAACTGGTGCCTACATTAGAAGAGTTCTCCCGGCTTCTGAAGATCCCTATCCTTGATCAACTACCCTACAACGGTACGGAAAAGGAACCCAAGCTTGAAGAGATTGCTAAAGCCTTACACCTACAACCATCTGACCTCAAGGGACATTGGGAAGTTAGAAGTGGTATCAAAGGGTTCTTAGCCAGGTTTCTGTTTGAGAAGGCCCAAGAATGTTGGAACTCCCTTGACCTACAAGCTTTTGAAGAAGTTGTGGCCCTCCTTGTCTATGGTTTGGTATTGTTCCCTAATCCAGATCAGCTTATAGATATCAGTGCTGTCCAGATCTTCATGTCCAGGAATCCTATACCTACGTTGCTTGGGGACATCCTTCACTCATGTTACACTCGAACCATGAGAAAAAGAGGTGTTCTTATGTGCTGTACTCCTCTCCTGGGAAGGTGGTTTATTTCGCACCTTCCGCAATCAGTCTTGAAGAATGAGCGGGGTTTGAGATGGTCACAGCGATTGATGACTCTTACACATGCTGATATACATTGGTGCTCTCGGTCCAGAGAGGAGGTCACTATCATTGATCGTTGCGGGGAGTACCCTAATGTTCCTTTACTTGGAATCAGAGGAGGTATTACTTACAGCCCGTGCCTGGCTTGGAGAAAATTTGGTTATGCTCGGAGGAACGGCCCTCATGACATGTTAATTCCTGACATAGTTTTTGACTTCGACAATGATGCGCAAGGACTTCGCCAGAGATTTATCAGAGCTAGGAGGATCCAAGTAGGATAGACAGCAAGACCCTGGGGCACAGGAATTCCATCCCGTTGGAGCCTTATCTCAAGTGGGTACGAGCCCGCTCCCAGAAGTTAGTGATGCCATATCCTCATGTCCTCCCTGTGATCAAAGAGCCAGTATTGGAAGGAGAGGTGTCTTACACCATTCAACATCCTGACATGCCCACGTCCTGGGAAGAGATGCAGAAGAGCTGGATCCAGCTTAAGGAAGAACGGAATTCTCTTGAGACCAGTCTACATGCTAGTGAAAAGAAGGTCTTGGAGCTCACCCGCCTACTGCACGAGGAAAGGAATCTCAACACTTACATAGCTCCAAAGAGGATGCGTAGTGTCTTCTGGGATTGATTAACTTTTGTAATGTTTTGCCCATGAGGCCCTGATGTACTCAACAATTATTTCCTTAATGATAACGTGTGTTCCTTTTTGTCTACAACAAATTTGAATTTTCGAACCCTTGAATGCATTGCATAAACACATATCATTCATCATGTGCATAGCAGGTACTCTTCTTTTCAGGTTGCTTACTGTTCTTCGCTGTTTATTTCAGCATCATGAACCCCGAATCATCTACCGAGCTGTCTATCAAGGCCCTTCAGGCTCAGAACGCACAATTTCAGGAGCTGATCATGGGTTTGGCTCAAGGTCAAGAAGAGCTGAAGGCTTTGCTCCTGAAGAAGGAGAAGAAGAAGAAGAGAACTGTTCTATTCAACACGGGCCGGAGGTTTGGTAACACACTGTAGAATGAGGAAGTTGGTTCTTCTGTAGGCAAAGACAGTCCCCAGGGGGGAAGGGCTCCAAGTCCGGTAGTCTCTGACAATGAGACTGATTTTAATGAGGAGCAGTATCCTCCAGCTGAAGACAGATACAAGCAGTTGGAAGACCGTCTGAATGCCATGGAAATTCAACAAGTGCCCGGTTTGGATTTCGGAGACTTGGGTTTATCTTCTGGTGTGATCATCCCTCACAAGTTTAAAGCACCATCTTTCACCAAGTATGACGGGGCATCCTGCCCCAAGTTACATCTCAGATCTTATGTACGGAAGATTCAGCCGTATACAGTGGACAAGAACTTGTGGATCCACTTCTTCCAGGAGAGTCTTTCAGGGGCTCATCTCGAATGGTTCTATCAGCTGGATGGAACCAATGTTCATAACTGGGAGGAGTTGGCTACTGCTTTTTACAAGCAGTATCAATATAATGCCGACCTTGCTCCTACACGTACCCAACTCCAGGGTATGTCGCTAGGATCAGGCGAAGGTTTTAAAGAGTATGCGCAGAAGTGGAGGGACCTGGCTGGCAGGGTGCAGCCTCCGTTAACAGACTGGGAGCTAGTGGATATGTTCTTGGGGACCCTATATGGGCCGTTCTTTAATCATCTCATTGGCAATTCATCTGCAGGGTTCACTGACCTCATTCTGACAGGGGAAAGGATAGAGGCTGGTATGAAGTCAGGAAAGATTCAGAAAGGTGCGTCTTCAAGTGCTGAAAAGAAACCTTTTATGAAGGAGGCCAGTGCTGTGTATGGGCCTAGAAGGCAAGATAAACCAGAGCGCCGCCAAGCTATCAACACGGTGGTGATTGCTAAGCCTGCTGCCGCTCCTCGGCAACTCAATCAACCAAGGGCTGAAAGACCCAGAAGAGAATTTACCCGGCTGAGTATGACCTTGTCACAAATCTTGCCGCAACTGCTATCCACCAACTTGGTGACCATCAGAGAGGCTCCGAAGGTTGTAAATACTGCCTCTCCTAAGTATAATCCAAATGCCCGCTGTGCTTATCACTCCGATAGCCCGGGGCATTCTACTGATGATTGTTGGGCCCTAAGGAACAAGGTGCAAGACCTTATTGATGCAAATGAGGTACAGTTTGAGGCACCTGAGAAGCCCAATGTAGTGACAGCTCCCCTGCCTGCTCATGGAGTGAATGCTATCAGGGAGGATGACGAGGTGGAAGAATCTGAGTTCGACAGCTAGATTTATCCGACGGCCGACAGTGGACCTAGCAATTGGACTGCAAAGGACAACCTACCTGTTACTTTTGTTACGCAGTAATGAATTCCTTTGTTTTTGTTATTTGTAATAAACAATGAATTGAAACTTTATGGCCCGGTGTCTTACCCGGGGCACCGTTGGCTTCATTTGTGAGGGCTTATAACTGTCATTTCCATATATCATGAATAAAGACCTTGGACGTTTTTTTTCGCATTTCAAATCTTGTGCTCCCTTTCTTTCTTTCTTTCTTTATATATTGCAAAGCAGCTATATTTACACACACTCACCTACACAGGTTTCAATCCACTCTGGATCTCACTGGTAATGACTCTGCTACCGCCAGTTATGACTTCGAAAATCCGATCAACTTAGCCGAAGACGAAGGTGAAGATGATTGCGAAGTGCCTGGCGAGCTTGCAAGACTGTTACTCCAGGAAGAGAAGGAAATTCAACCACACGAAGAGCCAATGGAAACAATAAATCTGGGTACTGAGGCAGACAGAAAGGAAGTCAAGATTGGTGCCAATCTGGAGCTCAGCGTAAAACAACGGTTGACTCAGATGTTACATGATTATGTGGAAATCTTTGCCTGGTCCTACGAAGACATGCCTGGGTTGGATACTGACATTGTGGTCCATCATTTGCCTACCAAGGAAGACTGTCCTCCGGTTAAGCAAAAGGTCTGCCGTATGCGTCCAGAGATGTTTGAAAAGATCAAAGCTGAGGTTATGAAGCAATTCGATGCCGGGTTTCTTGCAGTAACTTCTTACCCTCAGTGGGTTGATAATGTGGTGCCGGTACCGAAGAAGGATGGTAAGGTCAGAATGTGTGTCGATTACAGGGATCTGAACAGGGCAAGCCCCAAGGATGACTTCCCCTACCTCACATTGACGTTCTGGTTGACAATACTGCTCAGCACAAGGTATTCTCCTTCATGGATGGCTTTTCAGGTTATAATCAGATCAAGATGGCTCCTGAAGACATGGAAAAGACTACCTTTGTTACTCAGTGGGGCACCTTCTGCTACAAGGTCATGCCTTTTGGATTGAAAAATGCTGGGGCAACCTACCAACATGCCATGGTCGCTTTATTTCATGACATGATCCATCATGAGATCGAAGTGTATGTTGATGATATGATTGCAAGGTCCCAAACTGAGGAGGAACACCTTGACCATCTGCAGAAACTGTTTGACCGTCTAAAAATGTACAAGCTGAGGTTGAACCCGAACAAGTGCACCTTCGGGGTTAGATCTGGAAAGTTGCTAGGCTTCGTTGTAAGTGACAAGGGTATTCAAGTGGACCCTGCCAAGGTTAAATCCATTCAAGAGATGCCAGTTCCTAAGACAGAGAAAGAGGTCAGAGGCTTTCTGGGACGTCTGAATTACATTGCCCGATTCATCTCACACCTAACCGCTACCTGTGAACCAATCTTCAAGCTGCTGAAGAAAGATCAGGTAGTACGTTGGAATGATGAATGTCAGGCCGCTTTTGACAGAATCAAAGAGTATCTCCAAGAACCACCCATCCTTATGCCACCGGTTGAAGGGAGACCTCTGATACTATACCTGACAGTACTTGATAACTCAATGGGGTGTGTGATGGGGCAGCATGACGAGTCTGGCCGAAAAGAGCATGCCATTTATTACCTTAGCAAAAAGTTTACCGACTGTGAGACCCGATACTCACTGCTCGAGAAAACTTGCTGCGCTTTGGTATGGGCTGCTCGCCGGCTGAGACAGTATATGCTGACTCACACCACCTTGTTGATCTCAAAGATAGATCCAATAAAGTACATATTTGAAAAACCTGCTCTGTCTGGGAGGATAGCAAGATGGCAAATGATCTTGACAGAATACGACATCCAGTACACGACTCAGAAAGCTATCAAAGGAAGTGTATTGGTAGACCACTTGGCACATCAGGCAGTAGACGACTATCAGTCAATGAACTTTGAGTTTCCGGACGAGAGCATCATGATTGTGACTGATTGTGAAGTACCTGGACCGGATGAAGGACCTGAGGAAGGATCCCGATGGTCTATGCACTTTGACGGAGCCTCCAACGCTTTGGGTAACAGTATTGGCGCTGTGATCATATCCCCCCAAGGCACTCATACTCCACTCACTGCCCGGCTATGTTTCAACTGCACCAACAACATGGCGGAGTATGAGGCATGCATCATGGGTCTTCAAGCTGCGATCGACTTAAGGATCAAGTTTCTGAGTGTCTTCGGAGATTCCGCTCTCGTGATCAATCAGATCAAAGGTGAGTGGGATACGAAACATCCGAATCTTATTCCTTACAGAGAATGTGTGTTGACATTGATCCCCCATTTCACAGAGATAACTTTTGAACATTTCCCAAGAGAGGAGAATCAGCTGGCGGACGCGTTAGCTACGATGTCTTCTATGTTCAAGGTAAAATGGGACAATGAGGCTCCCCGGGTCATTATCTGGAAACTGGATGAACCGGCATACTGTTGTGACCTTGAGGCTGAGGTAGTGACTGAAAAACCTTGGTACCATGAGGTGAAGAGATACTTGGAAGCTCAGGAATACCCTGAAGGTGCGTCTGTCAACGACAAGAAGTTTCTGAGAAGGTTCGCAGCGAAGTTCTTCCTTAGCAACGGCATTCTGTACAAGCGAAACCATGATTCGACCTTACTGCGTTGTGTGGATAAGACTGAAGCAGAAAGGATCATGGCGAAGCTACATGAAGGTAAATTCGGAACACACTCCAGTGGACACACCATGGCAAAGAAAATCCTTCGGGCAGGGTATTTCTGGTCCACCATGGAAGCCGACTATTACCAACATTCTCGGACATGTCATAAATGCCAGATTTATGCAGATAAGGTGCATATTCCTCCAGTCCCTCTGAATGTCCTGACTGCACCTTGGCCTTTTGCAATGTGGGGCATAGATATGATCGGCGAGATTAAACCTGCGGAATCCAACGGGCATCGCTTCATCCTGGTAGCGATCGATTACTTTACAAAGTGGGTTGAAGCAGCCTCCTATGCCACTGTAACCAAGAATGTTGTGGCACGGTTCATTCGGCATAACCTGATCTGTCGGTACGGCGTCCCATAAAGGATCATTACGGACAACGGTACCAATCTCAATAACAAGATGATCACTGAGCTATGCGAGCAATTCAAGATACAACACCACAACTCTTCTCCCTACCGACCGAAGATGAATGGGGCTGTAGAAGCAGCGAATAAGAACATCAAGAAGATCGTGCAGAAGATGACAGTGACCTATAAAGATTGGCACGAGATGCTACTGTTTGCTCTACATGGGTACCGTACCTCAGCAAGGACGTCAACCGGGGCAACTCCTTTTTCCTTGGTCTACGGCATGGAGGCAGTCTTACCGATCGAAGTACAGATACCCTCTCTCCGGATAATGAAGGATGCAGATCTGAGCGAAGATGATTAGATCCAGACACGACTTGATCAGCTAAACTTAATCGACGAAAAGAGACTTACTGCTATTTGTCATGGTCAGACGTACCAAAAACGGATGATCAGGGCATTTAACAAGAAGGTCAGACCACAAGAGTATCAAGTTGGGGATTTGGTAATCAAACGTATCATCCTTCCTCAGAGTGATCCCAGGGGAAATTGACCCCTACGTACGAAGGGCCATTTGTGGTTAAACATGTGTTCTCAGGAGGAGCCATGATTCTAACCACCATGGATGGTGACGACCTTCCTCACCCCTCCAATGCAGACATAGTAAAAAGATACTACGCATGATAAAAGACCCGCTAGGTTGACATACCTAGGCAAAAATTAGGGCTTCCCGGCGAACCAAAAGGGTTCGGGCAAAATGAGGGATGAAATGAAAAAATCTGTACACCCGGCAAGTCGAAAACCTGAAAAGGCGGCTTGGGCAAAAATGGGTATCCCGGTGGACTGAAAACCCGAAAGGGCGGTCCAGGCAAAAGTTAGGGATAAAACATAATACTATGTCTCATTGGATCACCTGGCATCCAGAATCCGGTATCAACATCAAGTTCAGACGGCATCGATCAATCAGCTTCATCGTCAACTGAGCAGCAAAGTGATGAGACGCTCGAAGATATAAAGGCGATAGCAGAGTTGGAACCCAGTGGGATTATTCTTTTCACATAGCTGTTTTGTTTTCCCTTTGTACAAATTGTATAAACTCTTTTATTCGGCGGCGTTCTCCTACTAGGACGTCAGCCTCTTGTACATAAACGCCTATTTACAGGCAAATTCAAAAATCAATATAAATTCACTTTTCAGACAAATTGCCAATTGTTTTCCCTTTTCTGTTTTGTTTTGCGAAGAATGTCCAAGGTTCAATTTGTGATATATGCATTTGACAATAATTGCTAACTCATAAATATTTGCATACGAAACAAAGGATTAATTACAGGTAACATTAGAAACAGGGGCAATAATGAGTTGTCTAAGCGATCTAATTGCTCTGTCCATCAAGGTACCAAGGTAAGTTCAGCTGAAGAACATAACCAAGATATCTTAATTCCCCAGAGAGTGAGCCAGCAAGTTAACACACTTTCCCCAAGCAGAGTTATCCTGTCAGCCTTAAGGAAGTTGAGTATCCTCCAGCAGATCTCAACATTCCTCAGCAAGCATCCCCGGCAATCTTGATCTAAGATTGTTCCCCAGCGGTATACCAGACATTCAGCGGAGCCACTTCCCCAAATGTATCTCAAAATTTCCCTAGGAGAGTCCAGCCCAAAGATTTCCCCAGGAAAGTTTGAATCATCTCCCCAGCAGGAAGCTTATCCCCAGTAGATTCTGGAAGCTTGCCACCTGCAGAGCACGAACGCGTCCCCCGGCTTTATTCAAAGGTTATTTCCCTACCAGGATATAACTGGGTTATCCTCAGCCAAAAGCCACGGAAAGACCGTCCTCGGTAAAATATTCTTATCCCCAGCGAAGTCTATTAACACTTCCAACATAACAACGGTATCCCCAGCGAAGTTACTACCAACATCTCAACAGAGTACCTCTCTTCCCACAGAGTATTGTTCCCCAGCAAGATCGCTAGAATAATTTTCCCCCGTAGAGTATTCTATTCGCCAAGTTTATTCCCCAACGGAGTCATCTTCTCCTACCGATATTCTTGCAACCATCACTCCCCAGTGGAAACAAAAAGCTCTACATCAGCCCAGGATTTAACTTCCCGGCATCCGTCAAGGATTTATTTTCCTAAGACGAAAACATACATTCATAAACATCGCATTTCCATACATTATAGCATGCATATATGCATCATGAACATATAATCTCATCACGCATGTCATACATCATGACATCGCATACAACTAACGTTTTGTCTTTTCAGGACAAAGGTTAATACCAAGATGATTACCATCAACGATCGCAACTAAAGATCTGATTCCTGTATCTCGCCAGGGTGTATCTGTTGACGACTAGCATTACCAGACCCGATTCCTGTATCTTGCCAGGGTGCGTCTGAAGAGTTCGAGGATCTGATTCTTGTATCTTGCCAGGGTGTATTTGTTGACGACTAGCATTACCAGACCCGATTCTTGTGTCTTGCCAGGGTGCGTCTGAAGAGTTTGAGGATCCGATTCCTGTATCTTGCCAGGGTGTATCTGTTGACGACTAGCATTACCAGACCCGATTCCTGTATCTTGCCAGGGTGCGTCTGAAGAGTTCGAGGATCCGATGCTTGTATCTTGCCAGGGTGTATTCGTTGAAGACTAACAGTACCAGACTCGATTCCTGTATCTTTCCAGGGTGCGTCTGAAGAGTTCGAGGATCCGATGCCTGTATCTTGCCAGGGTGTATCCGTTAAAGACTAACAGTACCAGACCCGATTCCTGTATCTTGCCAGGGTGCGTCTGAAGAGTTCGAAGATCCGATTCCTGTATCTTGCCAGGGTGTATCTGTTGACGACTATATTCTCCAAGACTTGATTCCTGTATCTCGCCAGGGCACGTCTGAAGAGTTTAAAAGATCCGATTCCTGTATCCAGCCAGGGCGCATCTACATAAAAAGTTTGAAGATCAACTCCTGTAACAGGCCAGGTAACTATCTTTCTTTTTCAGGTACGCAAGTTCTCGCTAAGGAAACTCTTACGCGATTGACACCCAGATGGCATCTATAAGCCCATCCACCTATCCATCACCTCTCAACATGGCATCTGTAAGCCCATCCTCCTATCCATCAGTCTCCAAATGGCATCTATAAGCTCATTTCCACCATCACACTACTAACATGCGAGCGCAAATTTCTGGGCACTCTAGTGTTCAATCATCTTCCACCTTCGGATCACGAAAGGCACGTCAGCCAATCTATATCCTCAGGTCTAAGAAGATTGAACAGGGGCAACTGTTGTACCCCAAAATTTGCCCTCCCATATTCTTCAAGGTTTGCTAAGAGCATGCTTCAAAATCTCCCAAGGGTTGCACAGTCCAATGGCCTCCTAACAGTCAAAAATTAGGGTTTTGGTTCTGGCAAAGAAATTGAAGTTTCCAAGGGTCCAAACAAGTCCCACATGCCTACATACATTGTCAAGCATCCATATGCCAAGTTTCAAGACTCACAGCACCAAATTGCACAATCAAAAACCCTAATTGCCCTACAGTCAACTGCAGGGGCAAAATGGTCATTTGACAGTCAAAAGTCAAAAAAATTGGTCAATATCTTATTTTGAAGCCACAAACATCATTTGATCAATTCTTGATCATGATTCTCAAATCATGGCTCAAAAAGTCTCAAGATGCAAAAGTTTCTATTTTTGGACAGTTGGAAAAGTCAACTGCAAATTGACCAAGGCATAACTTCCACATGGTTTATCAGAAAAATTACATCCAAAGATCATTTTGAAAAGAATGACATTTCCTACAACTCATCTTCACACTCCAAGTCCAATAAATGCTCTCACAAAAAGTTATCAATTTCAACATTATAGGTCATTTTCAAAAGTCAAAAAGGCACTTTAAGTCAAAGACCATAACTTGAGATTGGTAAATCAAAATGACATGGGACCAAAGGCATTGGTTAGAGGACTTCAATACCTTTCCAAAATGTCTAAGAACATGATCAAAGATTAAAAATTGAGCAAGATATGCCTTGTGGAAGTTGGGAAATTTTTGGGAATTTTGAAAAGTCAACTTTGCTTCAAATGCCTCAAAATTGCTAATGGGCCTCAATTTCTTCCATGAATCATCACCCAAAGGCCATGCACGACCCATTGACTTTAAATGGAGTTATTTTCTTATTTTTAATTAATTAATTGAATTTTTAATCTTATTAATCCATTTAATTGAAATTAATTATGAGAAAAATACTAAATCATACTTTTCAAATCTTTTCGTGCATAGAATTCACTCAATATTTCGTGCATCATTCAATAAGGAAAGTTTCTACATGATTGACAATGATTGGCATAAGAAAGGCATGAAAAAGATTGAAAAAAGATCATGGAAAATCAAGTATTCAAGATCATTAAACCAATGGATTTTGGGCTGACTTTTAACCTAATTCATTCACACATATATGCACAATTGAAACCTAATGCGAAAAACACAAGAAGCTGAGCCCAATACAAAGAACAACTTTGCACTTTTTCACAAAAATCTCAAAACTGAAAACATACCTAGAGCTGGTTTCAAAGCAAAAGAACCATTCCAATACACTCCTGACACATCCAGGAAACTATTCCAATCAAAGCCAGCCTTCCATACTCAAGGAATCGGTATAACAGAATCAAACTTTTCTTGAAATTTTCCTTAATCGTGTTTTGACTTCTAGGCATTATTCATGCATTTTTATTGTTGATTTACACTAACATAAGTGTTCTGAAGCTAATGGCATGCTTTGATTGAACTAATAAGCCCTGTACAAGAATTCACCATGGACGTTTCTTAGGGTTTCAGAGTTCCAATTTTGGGGTTTTCCACATATGGTAAAATTGGCCACTCAAACCAGGACCATTGGATTCAGGACATCCAGACAAAACTAATCCACTATTCGCGCCCTTTTTATATTTGCATATGCCATATTCGCTATTTTTCAGGTTTGAGTTTAGTGGGGGTTTAAAACCCCCGCTATCTATTCTGTATTTCCAGGCAAACGAAGAAGAAGGTGGACGTGTCTCAGCATGACTGGATAGTTTGAATCTTCACGCGAGATTTTTGTGTCTTCCAATAACGCTTGTTTTTCACATATAATAATCATTGTCCACTAAACATACAACTAAACGCGTTGGTTCAATTGGCAAATGAAGTGGCACGCAGGTATTGGGACCTGGGTTCGATTCCCAGGTCCCCTTGTATATTTCATATTTTTCTTCATAATATGCTTCTATGCAGCGTGTCATCAAAAGACCACCATGCACCCCAAAGCCTACGCCTGCCAAGTGTCCAGGAGACTCAATCTGATGGCTATCACATGAATTGCACCATACGCGCTAGTCAAAGGATCCACACGTAATTACAAAAAGTCAAACAAGGCCTGGAATTGAGTGGGCCAAACTGCTTCAACAACACCTCCAAATTGGGTCTGAATACCCCCTTGTTTGTATTTTCCTTCTCTCTTTTTTTTCTCTTTTTATTTATTTTAATTATTTTAATTGTTTCTTTTAATTCACAAAATAATTTTCATAATATAAAAAAATCAGAAATCAAAAAAATAAAATATGTTTATTTAATTTTTAATTCATTAATAGTTTTTGTAAATAAATTCCAATAATCCATTTAGTTTGAAATTAGGTTTTAATTTTAATGCTTTTTCTTAATAACTAAAAAAGGTAGAAATTAGGTTTTAGCATTTTTATTCTCAATAAATAAATTTTTCTTATTATTATTATTAACTATTAATTATTTTGTAAATAATCATGTAATTAAATAGTTAGTACAAATTAGGTTAAAACTTAAACATCTTTTTCTTTAATAATTAAAAACAATTTAGAACTAGGGTTTTATTTAATTTCTAATTTTAATTAATTCTCTTTATTTCCATTAAATACAAAAAAACATAAAAATAATTTCTTTTCTTTATTTAATCATTAATTAATTTGTAATTTCAATTTAATTCCTTTAAAGGGTCCAACGCCCTCGAACTTTCGATTTTAATTTCTTTTCGCGCGTTTGTTTCTATTTTTCATTTTTTAATATTATGTAACTGCCCAAAGCCTTGTAATAGTAATTAGGACTCTGTTTATTTTCTGCATTTTATCCAAATCGGGTCTTTGTTAATTTGGCGATGTATAGACCCGCGCCTTGTAATAGCGTAGGACCTTTATTTTCCGCATTTTAATTTCCTCACCTTTAAACTGTTAATCACATGAAAGAATGAATGGCCCAAATAAAATCAAAGCGTAGCTCACCCAATGCATGATCAAGATAAAATATAATTGAAAATGACACACAATTCACACACCACTCTTAGGGTACGCCTCACTGTTGCCTTGCCTCTCGAAACGTGGTCGTCGAGTACAGGACGTTTTAGTAAGTCCTTATGTCCGTGAACATGGCATAAGGGTAGCTTCTAAGGTGTCCTACTGTTGCTCTGGTGACCACACTGTCCCTACAAGCCCGAATTGTGGTCGTCAAGTACAGGACGTTTTAGTAAGTCCTTATGTCCATTGATCAAGTTGCCTCGGAATAGTTGCCTCGAAACGGTTGCCTCGGAATAAAAAGATCAATGGCATAAGGGTAGCTTCTAAGGTGTCCTATCGTTACTCTGGTGACCACACTGTCCCTACGCTCGAATTGACCCGAACACCTCCAACGGTGGTGCTACCTATCTCTCAATGGTGGGATGGCACTACCTCAAGGACATTTACACAGCCTAATTCCTTAGGGTAGGTAGATGACTCATAGATTCTTGCTCTAATTCAAAACAAATCAAAAAACTTCTTTTCACACCGACACTTTGCAAAAAGCTTTCAAAAACAATTTTTCAAACACTCTTGAGGACCGATACAAGAGTCGATCTGAAACTTTAAACGAAACTTTTTCCCACTCACAATTGAAAAGAAAACAATCTTTTGAAAACACAAATGAGCAAGTATCTAAGAGCCCATGGATAACCATGGATAGAAAGGGTGCTAACACCTTCCCTTTCTATAAATCTACCTCCCGAACCGAGAAACAATCTCATAAGGAATTTTGCTGTGCTTTTGTCCTTTCCATGTTGGAGAAAATAAAAGACGGTGGCGACTCTTGCTTCCGCAACATTTCTCGTACCAGCGTTAAACAGTCAGTTCCAGATCCACCGATCACACATGTCATAATTTCTCTTGTATAACACATCTTCAATGAGGAAAAAGCTACCCAACCTTCTCAATATATTTTTATCTTTGTTGGACGCACCAAGCGGCTATTCTTGAGTCTGAAGGAAATGCTTGATATCATAATACCATGGTTTTTTATTTGACTCCCCCTCTGTGGAAAACACATGATCTGATCTATCAAGATGTCGAACTGTAACCTGAGGTACATCATTCCAAGCATTCACTTGGTACATGGAAGCCAAAGTGGCTAAAGCATCTTCCATCTGATTCTCATCTCTGGGAATATGATGGAATTCAACTTTATTGAAGAAAGGTAATAATCTTCTTGCATAAGCTTTGTAGGGAATCAAGCAAATATGACGAGTCTCCCATTCTCCTTTGATCTGATTTATTACCAAAGCTGAATCACCATATACATCAAGAATTTTATTTATGAGATCTATAGCCTCTTCAAGACCCATGATACAAGCTTCATACTCTGCCATGTTATTGGTACAATCGAATGTCAACCTTGCAGTAAAAGGGATATGTGACCCATGGGGAGTGATAATCATGGCACCAATTTCTTTCCCATTAGCATTTACAGCTCCATCAACCACCATACCCCATCAGGATTCAGGATCAGGACCTTCCTCAGACTAAGGTTCATCACAATCTTTAACTTTCAAATACATCACATCCTTATCAAGAAAATCATATTTAACAGACATATAATCATCAACTGGTTGGTGAGCAAGGTACTCCGCCAACACACTGCCTTTTATAGCCTTATGAGTACGGTATTCAATATCATATTCATACAACAGCATCTGCCAACAGGCAATTCTTCTAATAAGAGCAGGCTTTTCAAAAATATACTTAATTGGATCCATTTTAGAAATTAACCAAGTATTGTGATTCAACATATATTGCCGTAATAGCTTGTTGCCCATACCAAAGAACATGTTTTTTCTAGCATAGAATACCGTGACTCACAATCAATGAACTTCTTGCTCAAATAATAAATTATATATTCTTTTCTTCCTGTTTCATCTTGTTATCCCAAAATACAACCCATGGAGTTATCTAACATAGTCAGATACATAATCAATGGTCTTCCTTCAACAGGAGGGAGTAAGATAGGAGGCTCAAGCAGATACTCTTTAATGCTCTCAATTTCCCTTTGGAAATCATTCATCCATACACAACCTTGATCTTTCTTTAACAGCTTGAAGACTGGTTTGCATGTTGCATTCATATGGGAAATAAATCTAGAAATGTAATTTAAACATCCATGGAAGCCTCTAACTTGATTTTCAGTTCTTGGTGCATGCATTTCTTGAATTTCCTTAACTTTATCAGGATCAACTTCAATTCCTTTTTGGATGACAATGAAACCTAATTGAAGATGTCTCTTCAATTAGTCGATAGATCCGTTAAATATCCATAGCATATTAGAAGACATTCCAGTTAGAATCGGCTAACTTTATATCCCGGAAGATTTTATGGTCATGGACATTAAAGAAGACGATGAAATCCAAATCCTCCTAGCTAGTCCATTCTTATCAACAACTGGAGTCATAATTGATGTTAAAAGTGGAAAGTTAACCTTTGAAGTAGGTGATGAAAAAATAGAATTTGTACTTTCCAAATTTCTAATGGCACCAATCATATAAGACTCGTGTTATGCCATCGATATCATTGATGAATGCATAAGAGAGCTAGACCAAGAAGAACCTCCCGAAGTAATTAAATTACCCTCGACCCCCAAAAGAGAGGATGATGAATTTGAAAAATTATTGGAACCATACATTGATGACAGCCTTAATGAATGCTTATAACATACCCCAAACCATATGCCAAGTCCTAAGAAACCATCTATAGAACTTAAGGAACTACCCAATAATTTAAGATATGATTTTTAGATGAAGGATTGAATCGTCCAGTTATAGTCAGCACTACCTTAAATAGAGATGAAACGGATCAACTCATGGATGTCTTGATAAAGTATCCCTCAGCTTTAGGATATAACATATCTGATCTCAAAGGGATAAGCCCATCTGTGTGTGTTGTACCCCAAAATTTGCCCTCCCATCTTCTTCAAGAATTGAAAAGAGCATGCTTCAAAATCTCCCCAAGGGTTGCACAGTTCAATGGCCTCCTAACAGTCAAAAACTAGGGTTTTGATTCTGGCAAAGAAGTTGAAGTTTCAAAGAGTCCAATCAAGTCCCATATGCCTACAAACATGGTCAAGTATCCTCATGTCAAGTTTCAAGACTTACAGCACAAAATTGAACAGTCAAAAACCCTAATTGCTCAACAGTCAACTGTAGGGGCAAAATGGTCATTTGACAGTCAAAAGTCCAAATTTTTGGTCAACATCTTATTTTGAAGCCACAAACATCTTTTGATCAATTCTTGATCATGATTTTCAAGGCATGGCTCAAAAAGTCTCAAGATACAAAAGTTTCCATATTTGGACAGTTGAAAAAGTCAACTGTAACTTGACCAAGGCATAACTTCCACATGGTTTATCAGAAAAATTCCATCCAAAGCTCATTTTGAAGAGAAAGACATTTCCTACAACTCCTCTTCACACTTTAAGTCCAAGAAATGCTCTCACAAAAAGTTATCAATTTCAACATTATAGGTCATTTTCAAAAGTCAACAAAAAGGAACTTTAAGTCAAGGGCCATAACTTGAGATTGGTAAATCAAAATGACATGGGACCAAAGGCATTGGTTAGAGGACTTCAAAAACTTTCCAAAATGTCCAAGAACATGATCAAAGCTTAAAAATTGAGCAAGATATGCCTTGTGGAAGTTGGGAAATTTTTGGGAATTTTGAAAAGTCAACTTTACTTCAAATGCCTCAAAATTGCTAATGGGCCACATTTTCTTCCAAGATTCATCATCCAAAGGCTATGCACGACCATTTGGCCCAAAGGGGATTTATTTCATCATTTTTTATTATTTATTTGAATTTTTAATCACCATTAATTCATTTAATTAAATAAAATATGAAAAAAATACTAAACTAATGTATTTGAATCTTTTTATGCAGCATTTGCTCTCATTGGTTACTGAAGATTCGTGCACATCAAAAAAGGAAGGATTTGGACATGATTGGTATCAAAACACATGAAAAAGATTTGAAAAAATATGCCATTAAAATCAAATATTGGATTCATGATTACAAGGCTTTTTGACTCAAATCTTTACCCTAATTCGTCCCATACATAAGTCAGAACCTAACCCTAGTGCAAAGAACCAGAAAGCTGCGCCCCAGATCACAAACACACTTTGCAATTTTTGTGAAAAAAGTCAAAACTGAAAACTACATTAGAGGACGATTCAAAGCTTCTAACCAATTGAAAAAGCTTTCTGAGGCATCACTGAACCTGACTGAATCCTTTTCCACGCTCATAGCATCCAGAATTGGTATATAGAAGTCGAAATTTCTCATACTTTATGCATAATCGTATTTCAATTTCTGGGCATTTTCCATACAATTTAATTGTTGTTTTGCACTAATATGGACCTTCTGAGTCTATTGACATTGTTTAATTGAGTTTTCATAGCCTGTATGCAAAGTTGCCATTGATGCTTTTTAGGTTTTCAGAGATGTGAATTTAGGGCTTCCTTATTCTGGAAAAATTGAGACACGAGACCAGGGCCATTAGAACCAGGAGCTTCACACGAACTCAATACACAAGTTGCGCTCAATTTATGAGCAACCAGGGCCTATTCGCTATTTTTACGTTTACCACTTAGTGGGGGTTCAAAACCCCCGCTACTTGATGTTTTTTTTCAGGCAAATGCAGAACGAGTGGAGAAGAAGATGAGGTGTAAGCCAGCGGTTGGTGCGTTTGAATTTCGCGCGAAAAAACACCACTAACCATCGTTTTGCATTATATTGTTTATTTGTTATATTATATACAAAGCGCGTAAATGGTTCAGGTGGCAAGGCGTTGATTTGGTAAACTCTGGGACCTGGGTTCGATTCCCAGGTCCCCTCACTTTCTTAATATATTTTGTTTCAACGTGATTCCATGCAGTTTCAACCCCAGGGCCTACCATGCGTCTTCTTGTCTGTGCTTGCCACCTATACATGAAGATCAAACCAATGGCCTTGATCTGGAGAACTCCATACGCCTTGGTCAATGAAGCCCCACGCGCCCTGAAAAGTCAACTGAAGGCCTTAATTCATTGGGCCTGTTTGCTACAATAATGCCTCCAAATTGGGGTCAACACCCCCCAAGTGTTTGTATTTCTGTTCTTTTTCCTATTTTTTTATTATTTGTTTTAATTTAATTATTTCCTTTTAATTCATAAATTAATATTTCCATAACATAAAAATACCCAAAAAAAATTCAGAAACTATAAAATAAAAAATATGTTTTTATGTTTAATTCACTAATATTTTTGTAAATAAATTGTATTAATTAATTTAGTTAATTCTAGGTTTAAATTTTAATATTTTTTGTAATAAACTAAAAAATGTAGAATTAGGGTTTTAAATGCTTTTATCTTTTTTTCCTTTTTTCACCATATTTAATTATTAATTATATTTTGTAAATAAACTTACCATTAAATAGTTTAGTTAAAATTAGGTTAAACTTAAACCTCTTCTCAATAAATAAAAAGTAATTTAAAATTAGGGTTAATTAACTTCTTTTTAATTTCATTTATTTTTCTTACCAAAAATCCATAAATACAAAAAAACTCCAAGAATTCTTTCCTTTTTATTTTAATTTAATTAATTTATTAACTGTAGCTTAATTTCTTTAAAAGGGTCCAACGCCCTCGCATTCGATCACAATTCTAATTCGCGCGCTTATTTTATTTCCTTTTTCATGTAATTCTCCCAAAGCTATGTAATAGGTCAATTAGGACATTTATTCCTCGCACTTCATTTTATTTCAAATCGGGTCTTGGATTAATTTGGCGATGTACACCCGCGCCTTTGTAATAGCGTAGGACTTTTAATTCTCGCATCTTTTAACTGTTAATAATTTGCATGAAAGAATGAATGTCAAAAATAAAAACAACGCGTAGATCACCAATGCATGACAAGACAAAAATATCTGAAAACGACACACAAATCACACACCACCCCTAGGGTACGTCTCACTGTTGCCTTGCCCCTCGAAAGGTGGTCGTCGAGTAGAGGATGTTTTAGTAAGTCCTCACGTCCATGAACATGGCATGAGGGTAGCTTCTAAGGTGTCTTCCTATTGCTCCGGTGATCACCATGTCCCGAACCCTCGAATTGACCCAAATACCTCCAACGGTGGTGCTACCTACCTCTCAATGGTGGGATGGCACTACTTCAAGGACATTTACACAGACGAATTCCTTAGGGTAGGTAGACGACTCTAGATACTTGCTCTAATTTCAAAACAAAAATCAAAACTCTTTTCACACCGACACTTTTCAAAAAGCTTTCGAAAGAAACTTTTCAAACACTCTTGAGGACTGATACAAGAGTCAAACTGAAATTTTCAAAGAAACTTTTTTTTAAACCCACAGTTGAAAAGCAAACAAACAATTTTGAAAACACAGATGAGCAAGTATCTAAGAGCCCGTGGATAACCACGGATAGAAAGGGTGCTAACACCTTCCCTTTCTATAATCTACCTCCCGAACCGAGAGCAATCTCTATAAGGAATTTTTCTGTGCTTTTGTCCTTTCCATTTGGAGAAAATAAAAGACGGTGGCGACTCTTGCTTCCGCGACATTTCGCGAACCAGCTTTAAACAGTCAGTTCCAGATCCACCGATCACAGAACTGGCGACTCTGCTGGGGACATCTTTTAAAGTGAGGTGTACCTTAGGATTAAGATCACTGTGTTTTCAATTGCTTTGACTTGTTTGCTTTAAATTGTGGGACTGTCTTGGGAGTTCTATAGATCCTAACCCGGATCTGGGGATACCTTCTTAGAAAGTAGCAACAAGGCTGTGAGGGAACTGTGCGGGGTATACCGACATGGTTGAAGAAGTCTGCTATGTTGATGTGGCATTTTGGTGGGTACCGGTAACCCTTGAGTTCAGTCAAGGAGAGTACGGGGCCTCCATGTGGTGTCGTGAAGCATCAACTGACCTTAGGAACCTTAATTGAACTATCTTGGCCTCTTTAGGGTAGTGAGATAACTGACTTTGGTGCAGTCCGAGGTTGGTTGATACTCGATACTACACTCAATTGAGGGTTGCTTTCCTGGAATATTTCGGTCGCCAGTTCAGTGGCTAAATCGAAACGATGAACAATGAAAGCAATCCAGTGATATTGGGACCCTTAGAACCCGGTTACTTCTAATAGGACAGGTTGAGCCCACCAACTTCAAGAGGGTAATACCCCGACCCCATGCTGGCCTAAACCTTAAGGGCTTGTCTTGTGTGACTTGTGTGCCTTACATGTTTGCCTTTGTAAATATCTGTGTTGTGTTTAATCATAGCATCATGACATCATCCAGCATCATATGCATTGACTAACCATTTCAGGGGTTCGAATCTTCATCTTTGTTCTTGTTTTGTAGGACATGGAAACTGTTCGCAGAAAGACAATTCAAATCAGCCTTGTAGGGATCCCTCCTCAGCTTAAGGAGCTTATATCCAGGATTCCCGAGAGCTCTTCATTTAGTGAAAGACATGGAAGACTCATCAGCTTGGTCAATACCAACATTGAGGAAGATATGATAAAGGTCTTGTTCCAGTTCTTTGACCCTCTGCATCACTGTTTCACTTTCCTGGATTATCAGCTGGTACCTACATTGGAGGAGTTCTCCCGGCTTCTGAAGATCCCTATCCTTGATCAACTACCCTACAACGGTACGGAAAAGGAACCCAAACTTGAAGAGATTGCTAAAGCCTTACACCTACAATCATTTGACCTCAAGGGACATTGGGAAGTTAGAAGTGGTATCAAAGGGTTCTTAGCCAGGTTTCTGTTTGAAAAGGCCCATGAATGTTGGAACTCCCTTGACTTATAAGCTTTTGAAGAAGTTGTGGCCCTCCTTGTCTATGGTTTGGTGTTGTTCCCTAACCCAGATCAGCTTATAGATATCAGTGTTGTCCAGATCTTCATGTCCAGGAATCCTATACCTACGTTGCTGGGGGACATCCTTCACTCATGTTACACTCGAACCATGAGAAAAAGAGGTGTCCTTATGTGTTGCACTCCTCTCCTGGGAAGGTGGTTTATTTTGCACCTTCCACAATCAGCTTTGAAGAACGAGCGAGGTTTGAGATGGTCACAACGGTTGATGACTCTTACACACGCAGATATACATTGGTGCCCTCGGTCCAGAGAGGATGTCACTATCATTGATCGTTGCGGGGAGTACCCTAATGTTCCTTTACTTGGAATCAGAGGAGGTATTACTTACAGCCCATGCCTGGCTTGGAGACAATTTGGTTATGATCGGAGGGACGGCCCTCATGACATGTTAATTCCTGACATAGTTTTTGACTTCGACAATGATGCACAAGGACTTCGCCAGAGATTTATCAGAGCTTGGAGGATGCCCAGTAAGATAGACAGTAAGACACTGGGGCACAAGAATTCCATCCCATTGGAACCTTATCTCAAGTGGGTACGAGCCCGCTCTCAGAAGTTAGTAATTCCTTATCCTCATGTGCTCCCTGTGATCAAAGAGCCAGTCTTGGAAGGAGAGGTGTCCTACACCATTCAACATCCTGACATGCCCACGTCCTGGGAAGAGATGCAGAAGAGCTGGATCCAGCTTAAGGAAGAACGAAATTCTCTTGAGACCAGTCTACATGCTAGTGAAAAGAAGGTCTTGGAGCTCACCCGCCTATTGCACGAGGAGAGGAATCTCAACACCTACATAGCTCCAAAGAGGATGCGTAGTGTCTTTTGGGATTGATTTGCTTTGTAATATGTGCCCATGAGGCTTTGATGTACTGAACAATTATTTCCTTAATGATAACATGTGTTCCTTTTTGTCTACAACAAATTTGAACTTTCGAACCCTTGAATGCATCGCATAAACACATATCATTCATCATGTGCATAGTAGGTTTTCTTCTTTTCAGGTTGCTTACTGTTCTTCGCTGTTTATTTCAGCATCATGAATCCTGACTCATCATCAACCGAGATGTCTATCAAGGCTCTTCAGGCGCAGAACGTGCAATTTCAGGAACTGATCATGGGTTTGGCTCAGGGCCAAGAAGAGCTGAAGGCTTTGCTCCTGAAGAAAGAGAAGAAGAAGAAGAAGAGAACTGTTCTTTTCAACTCGGGCCGAAGGTTTGGCAACACTCTGCAGAATGAAGAGGATGGTTCTTCTATAGGCAAGAGCAGTCCCCAAGGGGGAAAAGGTCCTAGTCCGGTAGTCTCTGACAACGAGACTGACTTTAATGAGGAACAGTATCCTCCGGCTGAAGACCGGTATAAGCAGTTGGAAGACATATTGAATGCCATGGAGATCCAACAAGTGCCTGGGCTGGATTTCGGAGACTTGGGCTTATCTACTGGTGTGATTATTCCTCACAAGTTTAAGGCACCATCTTTCACCAAGTATGACGGGGCGTCTTGTCCCAAGCTACACCTCAGATCTTATGTGCGGAAGATTCAACCGTACTCAGTGGACAAGAACTTGTGGATCCACTTCTTCCAGGAGAGTCTTTCAGGGACTCATCTCGAATGGTTCTATCAGCTGGATGGGACCAAAGTTCGTAACTGGGAGGAGTTGGCTACTGCTTTTTACAAGCAGTATCAATATAATGCCGACCTTGCTCCTACACGTACCCAACTCCAGGGTATGTCCCTAGGATCAAGCGAAGGTTTTAAAGAGTATGCACAGAAGTGGAGGGATCTGGCTGGCAGGGTGCAGCCTCCGTTGACTGACCGGGAGTTGGTAGACATGTTCTTGGGGACCCTATCCGGGCCATTTTTCAATCATCTTATCGGTAACTCATCTGCAGGGTTCACTGATCTTATTCTGACTGGAGAGAGAATAGAGGCTGGAATGAAGTCCGGCAAAATTCAGAAGGGTGCATATGCAAATTCAGAGAAGAAGCCCTTTAAAAAGGAGGCCAGTGCTGTATATGGGTCTAGAAGACAAGAGAAACCTGAACGCCGCCAATCTGTCAACGCGGTGATGATTGTTAAGCCTGCTGCCGCTCCTCGGCAAACCAATCCTCAAAGGGCTGAAAGACCCAGAAGAGAGTTTACCCGGCTAAGTATGACTTTGTCGCAAATCTTGCCGCAGTTACTATCCACCAATTTGGTGACTGTTAGAGAGGCCCCGAAGGTTGTGAATACGGCTTCTCCCAAATACAATCCAAATGCCCGCTGTGCTTATCACTCCGATAGCCCGGGGCATTCCACTGATGACTGCTGGGCCTTAAGGAATAAGGTGCAAGACCTTATTGACGCAAAAGAGATACAATTTGAAGCGCCTGAGAGGCCAAATGTGGTGACTGCTCCTATGCCCCAGCATGGAGTGAATGCCGTTGATGAAGAGGTATATGCCGTTTCTGTGAATGATGTAGCTACTCCCTTGATGACTGTTAAGAGGAACCTACTGCTGGCCGGTTTATTTCCGGGTTGTAGTGAAGGTTGCCTTTTCTGTGTTGTTTCCCTATCTGGTTGTCCTTTGCTGAAGTTGGGCATCCAAAGCCTAATGGATAGCAAAGAGATTCTGTTCAAGAAGACTGTTGTTCAGTTTGTTCCGGTGGAAGAAGTTTCTGTTGTTACAATTTTTAATAATCCGATCAAGGCTCTCCCGAGGAAGCCGGTGAAAATCATGACTGTCGCACCTGTTGTTATTACTGTTCCGGGGCCTCTCCCCTACGAATCTGATAAGGCTGTCCCCTGGCACTATAGGGCAGACGTGTATGTACATGGAATCAAGCAAGAGTTCAACACTGGCACCAGCGTCAGCAATATCACTGGTCCAGCCAAAGTAACCCGCAATGGCAGGCTCTTCTCGCCTGACATTGCACCGCCAGCCATTCGAAGACCCCTCACTATAACACCTACAAGTGTACCTGTTCTCAGTTCTGATCAAGTTGTGTCCCCTGCTGCCGAGTCATCTAATGCTCGGGGCAAAGGGATTGAAGATGAGCCTGCCCAGATGGAGGCACCAAAATCTGTGACTGCTGAGGCCTCCCAACAAGAGATGGAGGAAATTCTGAAAATAATCAAGAAGAGTGACTTTAATGTTGTTGAGCAGCTGGGGCATACACCCTCCAAGATCTCCATGCTCTCCTTGCTATTGTGCTCAGAGGCCCATGCTAAGGCCTTGATTTCATTTCTCAAGACGGCCCATGTGCCACAGGAGACATCTGCAGTCCAGTTTACTGATTGCGTAGCAAATCTGACAGCGGACAATGGTTTGGGTTTCTCAGATGCTGACCTTACTGCTAAGGGAAAGGACCACAATGACGCCCTGCATGTCTCTATTGAATGCAGGGGCACTACTCTTGCGCACGTGTTGGTGGACACTGGTTCTTCCCTGAATGTGCTACCCAAGAACGTCTTAGACCGTTTGGATTGTGAAGGCCTGGAGCTGAAACCTAGCAATATCATCGTCAGAGCCTTTGACGGTTCTAAGAGGATGGTTCATGGAGAGGTAGACATTCCTATTCGTGTGGGTTCTCAAGTATTCGACTCTACTTTCTATGTGATGGATATCCATCCATCTTATTCTTGCTTACTAGGTCGACCTTAGATCCACAAAGCTGGGGCAGTGACCTGTACCCTGCACCAGAAGCTCAAGTATCCCGTCAGAGGGAAGATTGTCACCGTGCAAGGAGAGGAGGAGTATATAGTGAGCCATTTGAATTCCTTCAGGTATATTGAGATGGACGGGGAGTTTATTGAAACCCCCTTTCAGCATTTCGAAGAGGTACCTCCAACTTTGGCAGCAGCAGAAACAGTGGTTGAAGAGGACTTTCCATTGAAGATGGCTTCCTTGAAGGATGCCCGGGCTGTGATCAAGAAAGGTGAATGTGCTAACTGGGGCAGGCTCCCTGATTTTACACAAAAAACTGACAAGTTTGGACTGGGTTTTACTGCAGAGGGTCAGAAGGTTGTACGCAAGGCAAAGACCAGAAGACCTCCTGTGCTCATTACCAATCCAGGAGTGAATGCTGTTGGGGACAAAGATGAAGTGGAAGAGTCAGAGTTTGAAAGCTGGATCTACCCGACGACTGATGGTGGATTGACCAATTGGACTGCTAAGGATCATACTCCTGTTACTTTTGTTACGCAGTAATAAACTCCTTTGTTTTGTTATTTGTAATAAACAACAATTAAAACTCTATGGCCCGGTGTCTTACCCGGGGCACCGTGGCTTCATTTGTGAGGGTATATTAATTGTCATTTCATATATCATGAATAAAGATCTTGGACGTTTTCTCGCATTTCAAATCTTATGCTCCTCTTCTTTCTTTCCTTCCTTTATATATTGCAAAACAGCTGTATTTACACACACTCACTCATACAGGTTTCAATCCACTATGGATCTCACTGGTAACGACTCTGCTACTGCCAGTTATGACTTCGAAAATCCGATCAACTTAGCCGAAGACGAAGGTGAAGATGATTGCGAAGTGCCTGGCGAGCTTGCAAGACTGTTACTCCAGGAAGAGAGGGCAATTCAACCACACAAAGAGCCGGTGGAAACGATAAATCTGGGTACTGGTACGGACAGGAAGGAGGTAAAGATTGGTGCCAACCTAGAGCTCAGCGTGAAGCAACGGTTGACTCAGATGCTACATGATTATATGGAGATCTTTGCCTGGTCCTACGAAGACATGCCCGGGTTGGATACCGACATTGTGGTCCATCACTTGCCTACCAAGGAAGACTGCCCTCCGGTCAAGCAAAAGGTCCGCCGTATGCGTCCAGAGATGTCTGAGAAGATCAAAGCCGAAGTTATGAAACAGTTTGACGCCGGGTTCCTTGCAGTGACTTCTTACCCTCAGTGGGTTGCTAATGTGGTGCCAGTACCAAAGAAAGATGGAAAGGTCAGAATGTGTGTCGACTACAGGGATCTGAACAGGGCCAGCCCCAAGGATGACTTCCCCTACCTCACATTGATGTCCTTGTTGACAATACTGCTCAGCATAAGGTGTTCTCTTTCATGGATGGTTTTTCAGGTTACAATCAGATCAACATGGCACCTGAAGACATGGAAAAAACTACCTTTGTTACTCAGTGGGGCACCTTCTGCTATAAGGTCATGCCTTTTGGACTGAAAAATGCTGGGGCAACCTACCAACGTGCCATGGTTGCTTTATTTCATGACATGATCCATCATGAGATAGAAGTGTATGTTGACGACATGATCGCAAGGTCCCAAACTGAGGAAGAGCACCTTGATCATCTGCAGAAATTGTTTGACCGACTAAAGTTGTACAAGCTGAGGTTGAACCCGAACAAGTGCACCTTTGGGGTAAGATCTGGAAAATTGCTAGGCTTCGTTGTAAGTGACAAGGGTATTCAAGTGGACCCTGCCAAGGTCAAAGCTATTCAAGAGATGCCAGTTCCTAAGACAGAGAAAGAGGTCAGAGGCTTTTTAGGACGCCTGAATTACATTGCTTGATTCATCTCGCATCTAACTGCTACTTGTGAACCAATCTTCAAGCTGCTGAAGAAAGATCAGGTAGTACGTTGGAATGATGAATGTCAGGCTGCTTTTGACAGAATCAAAGAGTATCTCCAAGAACCACCCATTCTTATGCCACCGGTTGAAGGGAGACCTCTGATACTATACCTGACAGTGCTTGACAACTCAATGGGGTGTGTGCTGGGGCAGCATGACGAGTATGGCCGAAAAGAGCATGCCATTTATTACCTTAGCAAAAAGTTTACCGACTGTGAGACCCGATACTCACTGCTCGAGAAAACTTGCTGCGCTTTGGTATGGGCTGCTCGCCGGTTGAGACAGTATATGCTGACTCACACTACCTTGTTGATCTCAAAGATGGATCCAATAAAGTATATATTTGAAAAGCCTGCTCTGTCTGGGAGGATAGCAAGATGGCAAATGATCTTGACAGAATACGACATCCAGTACACGACTCAGAAAGCCATCAAAGGAAGTGTATTGGCAGACCACTTGGCACATCAGGCAGTAGATGACTATCAATCAATGAACTTCGAGTTTCCAGACGAGAGCATCATGATAGTGACTGATTGTGAGGTACCTGGACCGGATGAAGGACCTGAGGAAGGATCCCGATGGTCTATGCACTTTGACGGAGCCTCCAATGCTTTGGGTAACGGTATCGGCGCTGTGATAATATCTCCTCAAGGCACTCATACTCCACTGACTTCCCGGCTATGTTTCAACTGCACCAACAACATGGAGGAGTATGAGGCATGCATCATGGGTCTCTAAGCTGCGATCGAATTAAGGATCAAGTTTCTGAGTGTCTTTGGAGATTCCTCTCTCGTGATCAATCAGATCAAAGGAGAGTGGGATACGAAACATCCGAATCTTATTCCTTACAGAGAATGTGTGTTGACCTTGATCCCCCACTTCACAGAGATAACCTTTGAACACTTTCCGAGAGAGGAGAATCAGTTGGCGGACGCGTTAGCTACGATGTCTTCTATGTTCAAGGTCAAATGGGACAATGAGGCTCCCCAGGTCACTATTTGGAAACTGGACGAACCGGCATACTGTTGTGATCTCGAGACTGAATTGGTGACTGAGAAGCCTTGGTACCATGATGTGAAGAGATACTTGGAAGCTCAGGAATACCCTGAAGGTGCGTCTGTCAATGATAAGAAGTTTCTGAGAAGGTTCTCAGCGAAGTTCTTCCTTAGCAACGGCATTCTGTACAAACGAAACCATGATTCGACCTTACTGCGTTGTGTGGATAAGACTGAAGCAGAAAGGATCATGGAAGAACTACATGAAGGGACCTTCGGGACACATTCCAGTGGACACACTATGGCAAAGAAAATCCTTCGGGCAGGGTATTTATGGTCCACAATGGAAGCCGACTGTTACCAGCACTCTCGGACGTGTCACAAATGCCAGATTTATGCGGACAAGGTGCATGTTCCTCCAGTTCCTCTAAATGTCCTGACTGCGCCTTGGCCATTTGCAATGTGGGGCATAGATATGATCGGTGAGATTAAACCTACGGAATCCAATGGGCATCGCTTCATCCTGGTAGCGATTGATTACTTCACGAAGTGGGTTGAAGCAGCTTCCTACGCTACGGTAACCAAGACTGTTGTGGCACGGTTCATTTGGCACAACCTGATCTGTCGATACGGCGTCCCTGAAAGGATCATTACGGACAACGGTACCAATCTTAATAACAAGATGATTACTGAGCTCTGCGAGCAGTTCAAGATACAGCACCACAACTTCTCTCCTTACCGGCCGAAGATGAATGGGGCTGTAGAAGCAGCAAATAAAAATATCAAGAAAATCATGCAGAAGATGACAGTGACTTATAATGATTGGCACGAGATGTTATCGTTCGCTCTACATGGGTACCGTACCTCAGCCAGGACGTCAACCGGGGAAACTCCTTTCTCTTTGGTCTACGGTATGGAGGCAGTCTTACCGATCGAAGTGCAAATACCCTCTCTCCGGATAATGAAGGATGCAGATCTGAACGAAGATGATTGGATCCAGACACGACTTGATCAGCTAAACTTAATTGACGAAAAGAGACTTGCTGCTATTTGTCATGGTCAGACGTATCAAAAACGGATGATCAGGGCATTTAACAAAAAGGTCAAACCACAAGAATATCAAGTTGGGGATCTGGTAATCAAGCGAATCATCCTACCTCAGAGTGATCCAAGGGGAAAATGGACCCCTACGTACGAAGGGCCATTTGTGGTTAAACATGTGTTCTCAGGAGGAGCCATGATTCTAACCAACATGGATGGTGACGACCTTCCTCACCCCGCCAATGCAGACATAGTAAAAAGATACTACGCATAAAAAAGGACCCGCTAGGTTGACATACCTAGGCAAAAATTAGGGCTTCTCGACGAACCAAAAGGGTTCGGGCAAAATGAAGGGATGAAATGAAAAAAATCTGTACACTCGGCAAGTCGAAAACCTGAAAAGGCGGCTTGGGAAAAACTGGGTATCCCGGTGGACTGAAAACCCGAAAGGGCGGTCTAGGCAAAAGTTAGGGATAAAGCGTAACACTATGTCTCATTGGATCACTTTACATCCAGAATCCGGTATCTACATCAAGTTCAAACGGCATTGATCAATCAGCTTCATCCTCGACTAGGTCATCAATTGATGAGATGCTCGGAGATATAAAGGCGATAGCAGAGTTGGAACCCAGTGCGATCATTCATTTCACACGGCTGTTTTGTTTTCTTTTGTACAAATTTGTATAAACTCTTTTGTTCGGCGGCGTTCTCTTACTAGGACGTCAGCCTCTTGTACATAAACGCCTATTTTACAGGCAAATTCAAAAATCAATACAAAAATCACTTTTCAGTTAAAATTGCCAATTGTTTGTTTTTCCTTTTTCTGTTTTGTTTTGCGAAGAACGTCCAAGGTTCAATTTGTGATATATGCATTGACAATAATTTGCTAATTCATGAATATTTGCATATGAAACAAAGGATTAATTACAGGTAACATTAGAGACAGGGGCAATAAAGAGTTGTCTAAGAAATCTAATTGTTCTGTCCTCCAAGGTACCAAGGTAGGTTCAGCTGAAGAACATAACCAATACACCTTAATCCCCCAGAGAGTGAGCCAGCAAGTCAGGGCACTCTCCCCAAGCTATATTATCAAACCTTAAGGAAGTTGGGTATCCTCCAACAGATCTCAACATTCCCTAGCAATGTACAAACATTCTCAATAAGCATCCCCGCAGTCTTGATCTAAGATTGTTCCCCGGCGGTATATCAAACATGCAAGGGAGTCACTTCCCCAGTAGCTCAAAATTTCCCCAGGAGAGTCCAATCCAGTTTCCCCAGGAAAGTTGGAATCCATCTCCCCAAGCAGTGAGCTTATCCCCAGTAGATTCTGGAAGCTTATCCTCGCAGAGCACGAACGCGTCTCCCGGCTTTATTCAAAGAGTTATCTCCCTACCAGGATATAACTGGGTTATCCTCAGCCAAAAGCCATGAGAAGATCGTCCTCGGCAAAGTCTTCTTATCCCCAGTGAAGTCTATTAACACTTCCAACATAACAATGGTATCCCCAGCGAAGCTACCATCAACATTTCAGCAAAGTACCTCTTCCCCACAGAGTATTGCTTCCCAGCAAGATCGTTAGAGTACTTTGCTCCCCGCAGAGTAATCCATTCGCCAAGTTTATTCCCCAACGGAGTTTTCTTCTCCTACCGGTATTCTTGCAACTATCATCCCCAGTGGAAGCAAAAATCTATTCTTCAACATCAGCCCATGAATGACTTCCCGGCACCCGTCAAGGATTTTTTTTCCTAAGACGAAAATATACGTTCATAAACATCGCATTTCCATACATCATAGCATGCATATATGCATCATATCTTACAAAGCTCACTTATGTTGAGAACATCATTGCTTGATCCATATCATGCATTGCATATGACTGACCTTTACCTTTCAGGAAAGATCCAATTAAGTTCTCAGCTACATTTCAAGACCTAGTCTGGTTCAGTTAAATCGACCCTAAGATTTTCCTGATTCTTATCCAGTCAAAGGCCTTCTCTGGTTCAGTCAGATCGACCCTAAGATCTCCCTGATTCTTATCCAGTTGAAGATTCCAAGACCTTGTCCAGTTCAGTTAAATCGACCCTAAGATTTTCCTGATTCTCATCCAGTTAAAGGCCTTCTCTGGTTCAGTCAGATCGACCCTAAGATCTCCCTGATTATTATCCAGTTGAAGATTCCAAGACCTTGTCCGGTTCAGTTAAATCAACCCTAAGATTTTCCTGATTCTTATCCAGTCAAAGGCCTTCTCTAGTTCAGTCAGATCGCCCCTAAGATCTCCCTGTTTCTTATCCAGTTGAAGACGCCCAAGATTCTCTCAGCATTACTGTTGAGGTTGAAGTCGCCCAAGATTCTCTCAGCGTTACTGTTGAGGTTGAAGTCGCCCAAGATTCTCTCAGCGTTACTGTTGAGGTTGAAGTCTCCCAAGATTCTCTCAGTGTTACTGTTGAGGTAGAAGTCGCCCAAGATTCTCTCAGCGTTACTGTTGAGGTTGAAGTCACCTATGGTTCTCTCAGTGTTCCTGTTGAGGTAGTAATCGTCCAAGGTTCTCTCAGCGTTCCTGTTGAGGTAGTAATCATCCAAGGTTCTCTCACCGTCCCGCTGAGGTAGTAACCATCCCTGGTTCATTCATCATCGTTTGAAGCTCCAGACTCAATTCCTGTAACCAGTCAGGGCACATCTATACAAAGAGTTTGAAGACCAGCTCCTGTAACAGGCCAGGTAATCATTTTCTTTTTCAGGTATGCAAATTCTCGCTAAGGAAACTCTTACGCGATCAACACCCATATGGCATCTATAAGCCCATCCACCTATCCATCACCTCTCAGCATGGCATCTATAAGCCCCTCATCCTATCCATCAATCTCCAAATGGCATCTGTAAGCCCGTTCCCATCATCACACTACTATGTGAGCGCAAATTTCTGGGCACTCTAGTGTTCAATCATCTTCCACCCTCGGATTACGAAAGGCACGTCAGCCAATCTGCATCCTCAGGTCTAAGAAGATTGAACAGGGGCAACTGTTGTACCCCAAAATTTGCCCTCCCATCTTCTTCAAGAATTGAAAAGAGCATGCTTCAAAATCTCCCCAAGGGTTGCACAGTTCAAAGGCCTCCTAACAGTCAAAAACTAGGGTTTTGATTCTGGCAAAGAAGTTGAAGTTTCCAAGAGTCCAATCAAGTCCCATATGCCTACAAACATGGTCAAGTATCCTCATGTCAAGTTTCAAGACTTACAGCACAAAATTGCACAGTCAAAAACCCTAATTGCTCAACAGTCAACTGTAGGGGCAAAATGGTCATTTGACAGTCAAAAGTCCAAATTTTTGGTCAACATCTTATTTTGAAGCCACAAACATCATTTGATCAATTCTTGATCATGATTTTCAAGGCATGGCTCAAAAAGTCTCAAGATACAAAAGTTTCCATATTTGGACAATTGAAAAAGTCAACTGTAACTTGACCAAGGCATAACTTCCACATGGTTTATCAGAAAAATTCCATCCAAAGCTAATTTTGAAGAGAAAGACATTTACTACAACTCCTCTTCACACTTCAAGTCCAAGAAATGCCCTCACAAAAAGTTATCAATTTCAACATTATAGGTCATTTTCAAAAGACAACAAAAAGGGACTTTAAGTCAAGGGCCATAACTTGATATTGGTAAATCAAAATGACATGGGACCAAAGGAATTGGTTAGAGGACTTCAAAACCTTTCCAAAATGTCCAAGAACATGATCAAAGCTTAAAAATTGAGCAAGATATGCCTTGTGGAAGTTGGGAAATTTTTGGGAATTTTGAAAAGTCAACTTTACTTCAAATGCCTCAAAATTGCTAATGGGCCACATTTTCTTCCAAGATTCATCATCCAAAGGCTATGCACGACCATTTGGCCCAAAGGGGATTTATTTCATCATTTTTTATTATTTATTTGAATTTTTAATCACCATTAATTCATTTAATTAAATAAAATATGAAAAAAATACTAAACTAATGTATTTGAATTTTTTTTATGCAGCATTTGCTCTCATTGGTTACTGAAGATTCGTGCACATCAAAAAAGGAAGGATTTGGCCATGATTGGTATCAAAACACATGAAAAAGATTTGAAAAAATATGCCATTAAAATCAAATATTGGATTCATGATTACAAGGCTTTTTGACTCAAATCTTTACCCTAATTCGTCCCATACATAAGTCAGAACCTAACCCTAGTGCAAAGAACCAGAAAGCTGTGCCCCAGATCACAAACACACTTTGCAATTTTTGTGAAAAAAGTCAAAACTGAAAACTGCATTAGAGGACGATTCAAAGCTTCTAACCAATTGAAAAAGCTTTCTGAGGCATCACTGAACCTGACTGAATCCTTTTCCACGCTCATAGCATCCAGAATGGGTATATAGAAGTCGAAATTTCTCATACTTTATGCATAATCGTATTTCAATTTCTGGGCATTTTCCATACAATTTAATTGTTGTTTTGCACTAATATGGACCTTCTGAGTCTATTGACATTGTTTAATTGAGTTTTCATAGCCTATATGCAAAGTTGCCATTGATGCTTTTTAGGTTTTCAGAGATGTGAATTTAGGGCTTCCTTATTCTGGAAAAATTGAGACACGAGACCAGGGGCATTAGAACCAAGAGCTTCACACGAACTCAATACACAGGTCGCGCTCAATTTATGAGCAACCAGGGCCTATTCGCTATTTTTACGTTTACCACTTAGTGGGGGTTCAAAACCCCCGCTACTTGATGTTTTTTTTCAGGCAAATGCAGAACGAGTGGAGAAGAAGATGAGGTGTAAGCCAGCGGTTGGTGCGTTTGAATTTCGCGCGAAAAAACACCACTAACCATCGTTTTGCATTATATTGTTTATTTGTTATATTATATACAAAGCGCGTAAATGGTTCAGGTGGCAGGCGTTGATTTGGTAAACTCTGGGACCTGGGTTCGATTCCCAGGTCCCCTCACTTTCTTAATATATTTTGTTTCAACGTGATTCCATGCAGTTTCAACCCCAGGGCCTACCATGCGTCTTCTTGTCTGTGCTTGCCACCTATACATGAAGATCAAACCAATGGCCTTGATCTGGAGAACTCCATACGCCTTGGTCAATGAAGCCCCACGCGCCCTGAAAAGTCAACTGAAGGCCTTAATTCATTGGGCCTGTTTGCTACAATAATGCCTCCAAATTGGGGTCAACACCCCCCAAGTGTTTGTATTTCTTTTCTTTTTCCTATTTTTTTTATTATTTGTTTTAATTTAATTATTTCCTTTTAATTCATAAATTATTATTTCCATAACATAAAAATACCCAAAAAAAATTCAGAAACTATAAAATAAAAAATATGTTTTTATGTTTAATTCACTAATATTTTTGTAAATAAATTGTATTAATTAATTTAGTTAATTCTAGGTTTAAATTTTAATATTTTTTGTAATAAACTAAAAAATGTAGAATTAGGGTTTTAAATGCTTTTATCTTTTTTTTTTCCTTTTTTCACCATATTTAATTATTAATTATATTTTGTAAATAAACTTACCATTAAATAGTTTAGTTAAAATTAGGTTAAACTTAAACCTCTTCTCAATAAATAAAAAGTAATTTAAAATTAGGGTTAATTAACTTCTTTTTAATTTCATTTATTTTTCTTACCAAAAATCCATAAATACAAAAAAACTCCAAGAATTCTTTCCTTTTTATTTTAATTTAATTAATTTATTAACTGTAGCTTAATTTCTTTAAAAGGGTCCAACGCTCTCGCATTCGATCACAATTCTAATTCGCGCGCTTATTTTATTTCCTTTTTCATGTAATTCTCCCAAAGCTATGTAATAGGTCAATTAGGACATTTATTCCTTGCACTTCATTTTATTTCAAATCGGGTCTTGGATTAATTTGGCGATGTAGACTCGCGCCTTTGTAATAGCGTAGGACTTTTAATTCTCGCATCTTTTAACTGTTAATAATTTGCATGAAAGAATGAATGTCAAAAATAAAAACAACGCGTAGATCACCAATGCATGACAAGACAAAAATATCTGAAAACGACACACAAATCACACACCACCCCTAGGGTACGTCTCACTGTTGCCTTGCCCCTCGAAAGGTGGTCGTCGAGTAGAGGATGTTTTAGTAAGTCCTCACGTCCATGAACATGGCATGAGGGTAGCTTCTAAGGTGTCTTCCTATTGCTCCGGTGATCACCATGTCCCGAACCCTCGAATTGACCCAAATACCTCCAATGGTGGTGCTACCTACCTCTCAATGGTGGGATGGCACTACTTCAAGGACATTTACACAGACGAATTCATTAGGGTAGGTAGACGACTCTAGATACTTGCTCTAATTTCAAAACAAAAATCAAAACTCTTTTCACACCGACACTTTTCAAAAAGCTTTCGAAAGCAACTTTTCAAACACTCTTGAGGACTGATACAAGAGTCGAACTGAAATTTTCAAAGAAACTTTTTTTTAAACCCACAGTTGAAAAGCAAACAAACAATTTTGAAAACACAGATGAGCAAGTATCTAAGAGCCCGTGGATAACCACGGATAGAAAGGGTGCTAACACCTTCCCTTTCTATAATCTACCTCCCGAACCGAGAGCAATCTCTATAAGGAATTTTTCTGTGCTTTTGTCCTTTCCATTTGGAGAAAATAAAAGACGGTGGCGACTCTTGCTTCCGCGACATTTCGCGAACCAGCTTTAAACAGTCAGTTCCAGATCCACCGATCACAGTGTGCATGCACAAGATTTTGCTGGAGGAAGATTCTAAATCCTCCAGAGAGCATCAAAGAAGGATAAACCTTATAATGAGCAATGTGGTTAAGAAAGAAGTACTAAAATTACTAGAGGCTAGTATAATTGATCAAATTTCAGATAGTAAGTGGGTAATCCATGTGCATGTGGTTCCTAAGAAGGAAGGTGCCACAGTTATGCAAATCGAGAAAGGAGAGCATGTAGCTAAGCGTGTAGAAAATGGTTGGCATATGTGCATCGATTACAGAAAACTAAATAAGGTAACTAGGAAGGATCATTTCCCTCTTCCATTCATAGATCAAATGCTTGAACGTCTAGCTAGACACTCTTACTTTTTCTATCTAGATGGATACTCGGGATTTTTCCAAATTCTTATTCACCCCGGAGACCAAGAGAAGATAACCTTTACATGCCCTTATGGAACATTTACCTTTAGATGAATGCCATGCAGACTTTGCAATGCTCCAGCCGCCTTCCAACGCTATATGATATCAATCTTCATAGATTTCCTCGATGAGATTGTGGATGTTTTTATGGATGATTTCTCGGTGTGTGGAAGTAAACATTGTGTTAAATTGGGAAAAATGTCATTTTATGGTTACCGAAGGTATAGTATTAGGGCACATAGTCTCTGAAAAAGGCATCTAGGTTGACAAATCCAAAATAGAGGTTATAGAAAACCTCAAACCTCCTAAGACTGTTAGGGAAGTCCGAAGCTTTCTTGGACATGCCGATTTTTACCGACGCTTTATCAAAGACTTCTCTAAAATAACCAAACCTTTGACTGGTCCTTTAATGAAAGACGTTGAATTCATTTTCAACGAAAAATTTATTGAAGCATTCAACCTCTTGAAACAAGCAATGATTTCCGCACCTATTATGCAACCCCCGGATTGGAACCAACCTTTTGAAATCATGTGCGATGCTAGCGATTACGCTGTTGGTGTTGTTTTAGGGAAAAGAAAGGGAAAGAAATTACATGTAATTTACTATTCCAGTAGAACCCTAGATGCCGCCCAACTAAACTATGCAACAACTGAAAAGAAACTCCTATCTATTGTTTTTGCCATTGATAAATTTTGATCTTATCTGGTCGGAGCCAAAATTATAGTTTACACAGATCATGCAGCTATTCGATACTTGTTAAGAAAGAAAGACATTAAACCTAGGTTACTTCAATGGGTCCTTTTGCTGCAAGAGTTTGACCTGGATATTCGAGACAAGAAGGTCACAAAAAATGTGTTCACTGACCATCTTTCTAGGCTTGAATATTTAAAACCAGGCCTAGTTCCTATAAATGATGATTTTACCTATGATAGACTTATAGCTACAATTGAAACTATTCAAAATTATTACCCCGACCCTTGTGTAGATTGGAACATTGAAAAAGACATAGCAGTGACCAACGTACCTTGGTACGCTGACTTTGTAAACTACCTAGCTGCAGATATCATACCCTCGGCCTTAACTACTAACAGAAGAAGAAGTTCTTTCATGATGCAGGACATACCTTATGGTGGATATGTAGGCACATCTAAGACATGCACTAAAATTCTCGAGGTTGGCCTTTTCTGGCCGACATTATGGCACGATGTTCATGCTTACAGTTTCAGATGTGATCGGTGCCAACATACTTGGAATGTCTCAAGACGTGACGAAACGCCCTTAAGAAATATACAATAAGTAGAACTCTTCGATGTTTGGGGAATTGATTTCATGGGACCATTTCCATCGTCAATGGCAAACAAATATATCTTAGTAGCAGTTGACTACGTGTCCAAATGGATTGAAGCCATAACCTCACCTACAAATGACACACGAGTAGTAATTAAGTTATTCAAGAATAACATATTCCCTAGATTTTGAGTACCACGCCTCGTTATAAGTGACGGTGGATCGTATTTCATATCTAAGATTTTCGACAATCTTTTAACTAAATATAAAGTTAATCACAGAGTAGAAACACCATACCACCCACAAACTAGTGGACAAGTGGAAGTATTAAATAGAGAGATTAATAAAATCTTAGAAAAAACAGTTTCAATATCAAAAAAAGATTGGTCTCAAAAGATTAAAGAAGAATTATGGGCTTATAGAACCGCTTATAAAACGCCTATTGGAACCACCCTGTACCAATTGGTTTATGGAAAATCTTGTCACTTACCTTTTGAGCTAGAACATAAAGCCTATTGGGCCATCAAAACCCTGAATTTAGATTACTTAGCAGCTGGTGACAAGTGCATTCTCAACCTTCATAAATTAGAAGAACTATGTCGTGATGCTTACGAAAATCCTATAATATATAAGGAAAGAACTAAATCATGGCATGATAAGATAATTGTAAAAAAATAATTCAACATAGGAGATCATGTTCTCCTTTTTAACTCAAGATTTCAACTTTTTCCTGGTAAGTTGCGCTCAAGATGGACTGACCCTTACGAGGTCTCTAAAATCCTAAAGTCTGGAGCAGTAGAAATCCATAACCACTCTTGTAATCCCTTCATATTAAATAGGCAAAGGTTAAATCATTATAAAGGAGGTGATATCCCTATTGATTACTCTATCCATACTCAAATGAATCCACTTGTCTCTACTTCTCAAATATGAGTCTCTAATCATCAAGCTAACGACCTTAAACAAGCATTGCGTGGGAGGCAACCAATGGTTTTTCTTTATTTTCTCACTTTACTATTTCTTGAATTATTTTCAAAAGGTGATTTATTTATGTACTTAATTGGACTAACCTTCGTAAGTTTTATATTTCAGGTTTCAGGTCCCATCGCTCTCCGTAGCATTCTCCATTTACCATATTATTCAGGATGTAGAGTTTCGATGATATGCATGTTGTGTTCAGAGATGAAATTAAAAGGAAGCGGTATGTGGTCTTATCTGAGCATCCCATGTTACCAACCAGATACCCTAACCTCAATTGCATGGAAACCTTAGGTCTTGAAGCAAGCGTGAGGTACCTTTGCAATCAACTTCAATAGGAATAATATGATGATGCCATGAATGTCACCTACAAGAACCTTACCCTGGAATTCCTAAGCTCACTCAATTATGAACCATAGATTGGTAGAGGTTTTTAGAGAGGCCATATAAACTTAAAAATGTTTGGAATTGAGTACACCTTTAATCATAAGGAGTTTGCTGATTTACTAGGTTTTTCGTGTGGCCTTGATGTTATGCTTGTACTCCCTGTAGGATTTTTATGCAGGATGAGATAGATAAATTTTGGAGTGATATCATAGGTGGAGGGAGCCTTGACCCATCTACCCAACTGTCTAACAAAATCCACAACCTAACTTTTAGATACTTCTAGATGATCCTAGCCCATACTTTATTTGGAAAAAGTGATACCGATAACCATGTTAGTGATGAGGAAATCTTCATTTTGTTTTGCATCACCCAGTCACACCCTGTAGCCTCTAGAAATTTTATGATTGAGAACCTTCACCTTACTGCCTTATCCTCTGAGGGACTTATTCATGTGGGAGGAACAATGACACATATAGCATCCTCCTTGGGTCTCGACAGTAAATTATCTCACCTGACTTCTTACTATGGTTGCACCCTGATAGATATTACCTACTGTTTAGACCGTGGCCAGATGAGGATGGTCCACTTTAACCTAAACAACTATAGGCTCCTGATAGACAATGAGACTATGCACTACTTTACCCTGCCTCATCCCATAAAGGCTAGTATCCATGACAGAGAAAATTAGACATATGCTTTAGAAGGCCAGGGTGAGACACCTGACGAGCCCAGACCCCCTCTAGTACCAAAATACCATCCTTTTCCATCTTCAGTTAGGACCATAGTTCTTTTTAATAATTTCAATCTGTAGATATACGACGTCTGCATAGAGCTCATTGAGTTGCGCATAGAGATATCCATCCCCCGAGATAGCCTTACTGTTCTCACCTTGCAGTTAGAGGTATCTGATGCTACTCTTGCCACGGAGAATGATTACCTATATTAGGATATCAGTGATCTCCGTCGTCATCTAGTGGAGGCACGAGATTCCAGATGCACTGAGAAGCCATCAACACACTGAGGACACTGCTCACGCTCTTTGTGGGCAAGATTCCGTTTTATCGCTTTATTTTACCTATTCAGACATATTGATATCTATATCTATTTCCTGCATTCTAGACTTAATTTTTATTTCGCATAGATTTGATTTCCTGCATTTCTCTATTTTCAGCTACATGATATTATCACAATTATATAATATTATTTCTTTGATATTTAAATTTTTTCTTAGATTTTTTCTATTTATATTATCTAATGTTATGTTAAAAATTGTTAACTATATCATGCGTGTACAAAAACATTGAAGAAGAACATTTAGAAGATTTTATACACACCCCCAAACAATAAATGAAAAATCCCAAACTCATTCAAAAATTCTGGCCCAGCGGAACCCAACAAAGATGGCGCACGCCATCTGACCTTGTCAAAAGCCATGGGGTCTGGAACCTATATGGGACAGAACTGAAAAACACTTTATTTTTTCACCTTTAACTCATCTTCAACCTCTCAAAACCCCCCAAATTTACTGCCTGGTTGTTGTGTCATGGGAAACTCCCAACTAAAGATAGGTTGGTGCGGTTTGGTATTGTTCAAGATAGCTTATGTAGGTTGTGTGATCAGGAGGAAGAAAGTGCTAACCACATTTTCTTTAGCTGCTCTAAAACTATTACTGTCTGGATGGCAACCTTAACTTGGTTGGGGGTAAACCATAAACCCCTTCTCTGGGAGGATGAGTTGAAGTGGATTCTGGCTAGTACTAAAGGTAAGGGTTGGCGGGCAACTGTGCTCAAAACGGTGTTTACAGAAGCAATTCATGAAACTTGGCTGCTTAGGAATGCTACTATTTTTGATAATATTACTTATAGAAATAACTCGGTAGAAAGAATTATTGATTGTATAGTGTATAGATGCTGGGGAAATAGGAAGATTAGGCCTAATATTGCTAGATTAATGACTTAGCATTTTTGTAGAGTTAGATGGCTGAATCTGTAGAGATTGCCTTGGTTGTCTTGTTTCCTTTTGAATTAATATATATCAGTTTTGGTTCAAAAAAAAACATTAATCCACTACCATTCCCACTCCCCCTTCCAATTTTAACCATTAAAATCCCATAAAAACCCAATTCACCATCTTCTCCTATAAAACCCTTATTTTCTTCCTCATTCATCATCAATGGCATAAATGGAGCATAATGGAGTCATTTTTCACGGAGGAAAACCTTGAGATAGGCAGAGGAAATTATTCGAAGAATTGCAGACACTAGAAATATACTCTACCAGGTATATCGATGAAGATTGTATGTAAAATTTGTGGATTTATCATAGTGTCTTTTACATGTCACATAATTTTGGATAGCATGATATTTTTGCAAAAAAGGAACCTACCTTTGAGAAGCTGACCCGGGAATTTTTAAGTTCCCTAATCTATAAATCAGTCCTAACACTGCTCGCACGTTTGGTACGGTACATTTTAGATTGTTTAATGTTGAATATAAGTATACTACTGATGGTTTAGAAGGTTTGCTAGAAATTTCTCTTAGGGAAGGTGTCCTTTGTGAGGTACCCTTGGATTCTGATTGGTCATCTGAGGCATTTGAACTATGGAAAAAATTGACAACCCAACCTGTTGTACCCCAATTTTGTCCCCTAAGATTCCTCTATCATCTCATATCAACTCAATCATATCAAGATCACCCTTGGGTTTGGTTCTTTTACCTATCTCTAGGTTTGCTCATGAGGGATCACGAAGCACTTTGATTTGTATATTGTGATCATATATAACTTGTGTTGATTAACTTTTAACTAACAAATACAATTAATGTTTGCTCTAAATGATGATCCTATAGGTGAGGGCACAACATATCTCATCAGGTTGATTCATAGGTTCATGAGTTTATTTCCATGCCTTCTTCAACAAAGCTTCATTGAAATTCAAGATTAATCATTGAAAATTCTTTAAAGTAATATCATGACAAGGTCTACTATGATTCATCATGCCTCAATTTTTCAAAGGAAGACAAAAGATGTAAGAATTGATTGAAAATGTTTGACCTAATTGTACAAGTTCTTGATTCCTTGATCACAAGTGCATAAATCTCTCAATTATTAATATTTGGAAGTGGATTATTGTTGCTATGGTTTCTTATTATCATCCACAATAACTTCTACTCACATGGCAAAGGTGATTGTGCAAGAAAGATTGTCAAAATTGAAAGGGGTTTCCAAGTTATTTTGGTGTTTTAGGAGCTAGGGTTTTGAACTTCTAAGGGCTATATCTTGTTCATCTTTTGAGATTTTTGAGTGATTCCAAAGATATGATTCTCTTTAAAGGGTTATTAATCAATCACTTCAAAAGTTTCCAGCAAATTTTATGTGAAAGATTCCTAATGATGAAGAAAGATTATAAGTCCTCTAGATAGGCCATCAAATTCCCTTATGTGACTTCAAAAGATCATAACTTGGTCAATTTTTATCTCCTTGAGCCCATTATTTTCCATATTGATCTTTAAAATTTGAAATTCAACTCTTCTTTTATTTGCAAGACTTGAAAATGGTTGGAAGATGCCTTAAGAATTCAAAATATTATAAGTCACCTCATGGATTTTCACCAATTTCCCAAAGCCATAACTTTTTCAATACTTGGTATTTTTGAGTGGTTCAAGTTTCACAATACTCTTTGGTAAGTATACTTCATGAAAGCATCATTTTTCAAAGAAAGATTTTGGAGGAAGGCCTTGTTTGGAATCAAAACATTATAGGTCACTTTTGAAGAAGAAACTTGAATTTTTTTTTTATAAAAGTCAACATCTTTTTCTAAATTTTGACTCATCATAACTTCTAGCTCAAGCATCCAAATTATTTCACTCTTTGCATATTATAAATATTGTGATCTTATCTTTCAAATGCTTTAAGAATTATGCCCTAAGACCTCTTGAGCTGTGAACACCATAGATTCAAAGTTTGTACCTTGAAACTGAAGTTTTCTCCAAAGTCAGAATTTGAAATCCATAATGTGGCTTATAAACACAAAATTAGCGCGAGTTTTTGATCTAAAAATGTTTAACCAACTTTCCAAAGTGGATTAGAGCCTTGAAACGCAAGGTTTGAGTGAGTTTTGATGCACATGAAGTCACATGTTTCTCATGTCCACAGCCTCTCACGATTTCCCTCCAAACTCCAATAATTCTTCCAATTCTCGTTCCCATTCACTTCCCTATAAATAGATGACCACATTGCATCATTTACACAAGCTTTAAGAGCCAAACACACACTGACAAAGTTCATTCGCAACTCAGAAATTTGAAATTTCATTTCCCAGTTTCAAGGTCTCTCTTTACAATTTCTTTACATATTCATCATCCTCCATAAACATACAAACTCTCCAACACTTAAACCAAGCAAATCGAGCCATATTTTAAGTTTCAGAAGTTCACTTTCAGAGTTATTTTCATGAGTCTCGTTCAGGTAGTTTTCTGAACCAAATCGTTCCAAATAAAAGCCTATTCTACTCTACTCATCTCTATGATTATCATGCTTCTTACAATTTTTAAAATCATTGAGAATTGAGTGAGAAATTCCAACCTAAAGTGCTCGCTATTATTTTTGTTTTCTGCAATTTCCTCCTTGCTCGGTTTATATAAATATTTTGTGAGGGTGAGGTTAGGATCATCTTGAAGAGACAAATCCAATGATACAAGTCTGAGCTTCTAACGTTTCCTTTTGAGGAATCTAAGAAAATCTCACATGCAGGGTGTCTGGAGGTTAAAGACGACCTACGTGTCGTTCTTCAACCAATGAATGTTGGACATTTGTTTTATTTTCATTGGTTGTTTTTTTTTATTCAGCGTGTTTTGGTCGAGGGTCCATGATATGCACAGCACGCCAGGTCCTTTGGATCTATTTACTAACGCGTTTTTACTTTCATCCAATGGATCACATTTTTTCTTTTTGTTTTATTAAAATCTGATTTAAAAATGATTTGGTGTGATTTCCAATAGTTACCATATCATGCACAACATGTGAGATCCTTTGGATTTGCTTACTAACACGTTTTAAAAATGATCCAATTGTCCATATTTTTTTGGGCTTATTTTTATTTTTTGATTTTTATATTTATTTGTTTAAAACTTCAAAAATCAATAAAAAATTCATTTCTTGTCCAAAAATTATGAAAAAAATTCAAAAAAATATTTTGGAATATTATCTTTCTGATTTTTATTTTTTCACAATTTTATTTTCAGATTTGATATTTTTTTATGATTTTTTCACTTTTTTTTGATTGTTTTAGTTGTTTAAAATTATTTTCTGATTGTTAAAAATTCTGAAAAAATTATGGAAAGGTCCTTTGGTCTTTTGGCAATTTTTGATGACTTTGTTTTATTTTTATTTCTAATTTTACTATATTTTACCATTTTTGGTTTGTTTTACTTATTTCTTTTATTTTTAAAAATAGTTTCTGACTTTAAAAAATTCTGAAATTTTTTGTCAACATTTATTGACTCATATTTGACCTCTGACTATTTTTTAGGATTTTTATTTAGTATTTTAATATACTTTGTGAATTTTACCATTTATTTTCTTTTTATTAACCATTTAAATATTGTTTTACTAAATATTATTTTTTTATTTTTTTATTTTGGTTCTGACTTGGGTTTCATTTGGTGACAAATTCCTCAACCTCATTGGATCTTGGGTGTTGATAGGTTGAGAAACCAAATCCACCAAAATAGATGAATGATGTTGATGATATTTGAAACACTACATTCATACAATGCATCCCCTCCCTCTTCATCTTATCCCTTTCTTACTTGTACTACATGTTGTTAGAGGATGATCTACATATCATTTCTTCAAACATATGGTACATAGATTCTTATTGATCGGCCTCAAAATAAGTGTGACTTCTATATAAGCCCACTTACGATTGCTTAACATAGAGCTAAATTTTGTCCCGATTCGAGAAATGATCATGCATGGCCCAAACCTATGTTTACAAGCCCAAGTATGTTTACTTTGAAACCTTTGATCCAATAACCTTGAGGTTCATTGTTAGGAGGCTTTGGTATTATCAATCCTCTAATGAACCTTCATAAAATTTGGTCTAAGTGAATCATTTAAACATCGTTTATCATTTGTTGTTGCCTCGAGAATTTGAAATGAATGATATACTTGATAAAAAGCAAATGAAACTTGTTGTTGAGAGGCTTTGATTTTATCAATATTCTAATGAGTTTTCAAATGCAAGTTTCAAGATGGTCATTCAACTAACCTCTAATTTCTAACTCATTAACAATTGACTTTTACTTTCATGCTTTTACTTTACGCATTTACTTTTACACACCATTTATTTTAGCATTTACATTTCATGCTATTTTCATATTTGCTCACTTGAGCATTTACCTTTGTGTCATTTTTATTTTGCTCACTTGAGCTTTCATTTTTTTTGAAGATACTTAATAACCAACTTGAACAATAAAAAACTTTAAGGTTACTTGGACTATTTGGTTACTATCCTTGGCATTATGGAGTTCTGGATCTCTTGGATTTAGGATTAGAGACCTTAACTACCCTTGAGACCATGTGACTTCTATTGTTATTTTATTTGGAGTTCTTGGGGTTTACCCCGAGACATTGGTTTGTTTTTTTCTTTGTGTGCAGATTATTCTGGTTATATGTTTTATCTTTGATTGGGAATTCATCTATATACAACTATTACTCTGCCCAATTTTTGTAAAGACATAATGCATTTGAAGCTTGGTATTCTTAAGAGGTTTAGTATCTTTGCTTGCTTGGTTTTAATCCAAAGGATAGGAATTCTACATTGACTCTTTATGTCAAGTGTTGGCTTCTGTTGGTTAGACGATTCTTTTCCCTAGCTTTTACCTTATGCTTTAGGATAGTCTCTTCATCTCCTCCCATCTTCTTTAATTTCAAAAATCTTCTCACTCCTTTTCAAAACTATTCTTGTTTTCTAAACATGAATAACTTTCACAATAAACTTGGACATAGGTCCATGCATTTTCAAAAATCTTTTCTTAATCAAACTTCAACCAAATTAATCATACTTTGAAATTTTTTGTGAGAAAACTAAAAGTCAATCAATCTCATTCAAACCATTTTTCCATGTTGGCTTTTTACCTTAAACTTTTCTCAAAAAATTAGGCTCTTGTCAATCCTTGTAGTGACGCAAGCTACTATACTTCTATGATATGTAGTGAAGTGAGATATTTTCCACTTGGGTGATGAGCGAGGCTTTGTTGATTTTAAAATCCAAGCTATATCCTCCACTTTGAGATGATGCAAATTCCCCTTTATCATAATCGTGGATAGTAAGTATGTTTTACACTCGTAGATGATGATGATGTCTCGTCTCTTAAAATTAACCAACACATTTGTGTTTTAAAATTTTTAAAGGTGAACTAGGAGTACCCTGATCCCCTATTGCATGAAAGATGGTACGTAGGCACTAAAGGTTCGCAACTGCGGAGGGTGCAAAATGTGTAAAAAATATTTCTTTTCTCATCTCCACCATCTATTTTTGTATACAACACTTATAGCCAAAATACACAAATTTTCAAAGAGGTTCTTGTGGAGTACCGTAGATGTTTAAGGTGCTAATACCTTCCCTTTGCATAAACAACCCCCGTACCTAGATTCTCTCCCCCTCTTTTTTGGGTTATTCGCTCTTTTCCCATTCCTCTGGAAATAATAAAGCAAAGTGGTGATTTTTATTTGATCTGTGCGAGTTAGGTCAATCTAATGACTTAGTCTCAATATTTCTACTGCTACAGAAAAAATGGCGACTTCACTAGGGACAGGTCGACCAAATGCTGGTCCATCTCTAAGTGGGTTGAGCTTATCTTTATTTATCTGTGTACATGCTATTATTTGTTGTATATTATATGTTGTATATATGTTTGTCTGGATTTTCCTGGTTTTTAGGGCGCTTGGTGATTTCTCATAAGTTCTCTACCCGGACTTGGGAAAACTTAAGATAGGACGGGCGGTATAGTCATGTTAACTTTGATGGAGTATGCCCCAAAAAGGAGACATGAGATCCCCCACTTTGTGGAGGCCCCTTTGACTTTAGTGTCGTTTACCGAGTAATCAGGAAGACGTGCTGCTTTCGACTTGGGAGCCTGTTGAAGTTGAGGACCGTAGAACCTTTAACCCATCTTGGCATTTTAGGTGTAGTGCGGAAACTATGACGGAGTAATTCGGAAATGGTTGGCACGTGATACTATACTCGGACGAGTTTTTCCTGAGAATATTACTAATTACCGAGTCAATCGGGATGTTGGTAATATCTGATAGAAGGATGTAGACTCTGGGAACCTCTTAGAACCTTGTTCGACATGTGATAAAATATTAGTCCATACCATGTGGGTAGTACCTTTGACCTCACGCTCGTGACGTCAAACCTATGAACCCCCCATGTTTGTGATCTTGTGTGTGATTGTTTCATCACGCATTCATGCACCCATGAGCATTCTTTAAAACATTTATTTCAAGGGAGTTAAAGTTGACTTCTTGTGAATATCTCAGGTACTTTTTTACCATGGATTCTGGAAAAAGAAAGACTCGGAAGTACAATTTCAAAAATCCTAAGGTAGATGAATTGATGAGTGTAATTCCCGAGATCGAGAGTTCTACAAATTTTTGGAAGAAATATGGATCCATTGTGTCTGTTATGAAGCTCAGGATGAAGGAGGGTATTTTCTCGACTTTGGTCCAGTTCTATGATCTGATGTATCGATGATTTACTTTCCCTTATTATCAGTTGATGCCTACATTGGAGGAGTATTCTTACCTACTGGGTTTACCTATTATCGATCGTGTTCCTTTCACCGGTTTGGAGGGAAATCCCAATACTCATGAGATTGTTGCTATGATTCATTTGGGGAAGTCTGAGATCGAGGCTAATATGACTACCAAAGGAGGAATCAGAGGATTAACCGCTCAATTTTTATTAAAGAAAGCTCGCTACTTTTCTAAGATAAAGAGTACGGTTGCGTTTGAGGCTATCTTTGTTCTACTTGCATATGGGTTGTTCTTATTTCCTAATGTTGACAAATTTGTGGATATCAATGCCATCATGATCTTTTTGATTGGGAATCCAGTTCCTACATTATTAGAAGATGATTATTACTCCATTCATCTTCGGGATTCTTATTATGTATGGATGATCATTTGTTGCACGCCTTTGTTGTATCAGTGGTTTATTTCTCACTTACCTCAGTCTGATGCTTTTTGGGATATCAAGAAGGAACCTAGTTGGGCTTCGAAGATTATGGCTCTCACTCATTTCAACATTGTTTGGTATCATCAGGCTTACTATGATGTGGAGATTATCAATAGTTATGGTATTTTCCCTAATGTACCTCTTATTGGTACAAATGGAGGAATTAACTACAATCCAATTCATACACGATGTCAGATTGGATGTCCGATGAGACACAAACCAACTAGTATTCATATGAGTGGTTTATTTTTCAAATAAGGAGATGATCATAAGGAAGCTAAGGAGGAAATTGCAAAGTCTTGGCGCCATATTCACAGGAAGAGTAGAAAAGACTTGGGACCAAGATGAGCTATTTCTTTGGAGCCTCATCTCCTGTGGGTACAAGCAAGGGAACTTGTGAAGACCACTCCCCCCGTTTTAGATGATTTGAAAGAGATTTAGCTTTCCCTAGTTAGGATGCAGCAGGAGAAGGAGGCCTGGAAGAATAAGTGTCAGACTTTAGAGATGTCCTACCGAGCATACTTGAAAGAGAAGGATGACCTGATTGAGATTCTGGAGAGTCGTGTTATAGAGATAATTGAGAGGAAAGAGGATTTATTTTCCTCTAGAGCTCTATCAGGACTTAGTTACTCACTTCCTGACTCTGGTGATTGGAAAGGGGTCGTCGGCAGTTATGCATAAGAGAACAAGTAATTGAAGGCTCATATTGCAAGACTCACGGGAAATCATCACTGTGTGGAGTGATCTTCATCAGCTTTACCTTCTTAGGATTTTAGATTCTATCTTCTCTTGTACTTAGGATTGTTGAAAATTGTACTAAAATTTGTAATCCATTTTGAAATTATTATAATGAGATTTTTAGTATTTCAAAATGTATTGGTACTTCAATATTTGCAAATCGTCTATAATTCTTTGAGTCCCTTGAAATATTAATAAAGATAAATAAATTAGGTGCATTGCATATCATGCATCCTCTTGCATATATTTCTTGCATTTTTGTTCATACCCAGGTGTCTTACTATATTTCTCTGACTTTCTTCAGCAAGCTGTCTCACCGGTATAATACTCAGGCTAATTCTAGGAAGAAAATAGAGAATCTTGAACAGGAGAATTGCGAGCTACGCGAAGAGGTTATTGCTTTGAAGGCTGGTATGGATAATCTGACTACTTTGATGGAATCATTGGTGGCTGCTTAGAATCAGCCACCACTTGTTCCTCCTTTTGCTCAGCCACAACAAACAACAATTGCTTCTGAAGGTCCATCAGTTCCCGTTTTTGCTACTCCAATTACTGCTGCACAGAACTGTATGCCTCAAGGTTACCCATGGGGAATGCCTGAAAATTTCATTCCAAAAGGTTACAATCTTGATGCTCAGGTTGCTCCAGTTGCTCAAGCTGCTGCTACTCCCGCACCTCATGTGGTGCATGTTACTCATGTGGCTAGAAATGAGATTTAATATATTGCACCTCCTACGGTGAATGTTATGTCGTTTGTTATTGATGAATTTTATCGTCTTGTTCCTCCACTAAGTGAAAGCATGGGTTTCTATGACCGATTGGATGATTTTCAAGATCAATTCAATGAGATGCAGAAGCAAATAAAGGCCCTTTAAGGAAAATAATTATTTGGACAGAACGTCAATGAACTCTTCCTAGTTCCCAATGTAAAAGTGCCAACAAAGTTTAAAGTGCCCGAATTTGAGAGGTACAAGGGAAACTCTTGTCCTCGTAACCACTCGGTGATGCATATCAAAAACATTTCCACCCATACTGATGATCAGCGTTTTCTCATTCATTTCTTCCAGGATAGTTTAATCGGTGCCGCTTTAAAGTGGTATATGAGTTTGGACAGTAGCAATATCTGCACCTTCAATGATCTAGGGGAAGCCTTCATCAAGCAGTATAAGTAAAATATGTTCACAATGCCTGACCGTGACCAATTGAGGGGGATGTCTTAGAGAGACAAGGATTCATTCAAAGAATATACGCAACGTTAGCACGAGATAGTTGCCCAGGTGGTACCACCTATGGGAGAACAAGAAATGACCAAGGTATTCCTGAAAACCCTTGGATCATTTTATTATGAAAGGATGGTTGCCAGTGCACCGAGTGATTTTACCGAAATTGTAAGCATGGGTGTTCGACTAGAAGAAGCTGCCAAGGAAGGAAGCTTGACGAAAGACGAAGGGATAAAGAAGTCATCATACAAGTTCTATCAAAAGAAAGAAAATGAAATGAATGTTGTTATTTGGGAGAGGAAGATTAAACCACTTAGAAGACATCATCGGTACTAGCAACAGGTTGCTTCTATGACTCTAGTTGTCAATGTAGCACCAACCACTGTTGCCTATCAAAGACCACCTCCTCAGGGAAATCAAGGGAAAAGTCAAAAGAGAGAAGCTTTTGACTCTATTCCAATGAGCTATGCAGATTTATTCTCGAATTTGATTCAGAAGAAGTTGGTTCAAACCAGGTCTCCCCCTGCTATACCTTCACCTTTACCCAGGTATTATAAGGCAGATCAGACGTGTGCTTTTCATTAAGGAGCCCCAGGGAACAACATTGAAAATTGTTATCCTTTGAAATCTGAAGTACAAAAGATGGTGAGATATGGCCTCTTATCCTTTAAAGACGTTGGTCCTAATGTGAAAGATAACCCTTTGCCTAAACACGAAGGAGCAAATGTTGTAAATATGGTTGCTATTTATCCTGGGGACTTCCGGATTTTTGATATCAACCTGGTTAGAGGGGATTTGGTGAAGATGCATGTTGACCTCTATGAGCTCAACTACTATACGCACGACCATGCTGGTTGTAGTATTTGCAGTACAGATATCCAGGGATGTGATAAGATAAAAGCTGATCTTCAGAAAATGATTGACGAAGGTCTAATTCATATAATAAGGCCAAGGGCAGAGTACGAGGAAGATGTGAATATGGTCTATGGATGTCCCGGTGAATTCTGGATTTTTGACGTGAATTATATGAATGATTATTTGGTGCAGCTGAACGCTACATTTTGTCACATGAATGGCCAAGAAGAACACCATTATGGATCTTTCCAGATCTGCTGCAGAGATTCTCGTGGTTGTTCCATTGTGAAAAGGGGCGTTCAGTTGTTGTTAGATAATGGTACTATCAAAGTCTCAGGCAATAGAGATGATTACAATGGAATTAATGTGATTGAAGATTGCTCAGTCGAGACTGTTTCAGATGATGAGTATGTTTCTGTAGATGAGTTCTTTTCTTCTGATGAAGATATGTCCTCCAACAATGATTCTGTAATGTCTAAGTGTTCTGAAGAATGGGTGAATGTTATTGTGCTATGTTTTGGTGTTCCCACCCCTATAGAGATTGAGTACCATAGCAAGCTAGCTATTTCTCTAGTGGTTATTTGCCTTCCAGGCCCTGTCCCATATGAATTAGACAAAGTCATGCCATATAAATACAATGCGACAATCTTGGAGGATGGTGTGGAAATTCCCATCCAACCTTTGTCTGATGTCAAGAATATTGATGAAGCCAGCCGAGTGACCCACAGTGGCCGTGTTTTTGACCTGTCATTTGAGAGAATGTTAACACTGGTAAAAGGGTTGCTGAAAGTACTGAACCTAAGAAAGCAATGGGTGAATCTAGTGGTATTGCTTTGAAAAGTATATGGACGAATTGTTGAAGATTATCAAGATGAGTGACTATAAGATTGTAGATCAATTATTGAAAACTCCATCAAAGATATCCATTCTAGCATTGCTAATGAACTCTTCCTCCCATAGGGAATCTTTGATGAGAACATTAGATCAGGATTTTGTGGAAAGTGATATGTCTCTGAACCAATTCAGCAGTGTTGTAGGTAATATTACATCTTGTAATAACTTGAGTTTATGTGATGACGAATTTCCCGATAAGGGAAGGAGCCATAACCTGGCTCTCCATATCTCCATAAATTGTAAGAATGACTCCTTGTCCAATGTGATGATTGACAATGGATCTGCTCTAAATGTCATACCGAGGAGTACACTCATGAAGCGTAAGTACCAGGGAACTCCCATGTTCCCGAGTGGCATAATTGTGAAATCTTTTGACGGTTCGAGGAAGTATGTCATCGGAGAAGTAGATTTGCCTATTCACATAGGCCCACACTTATTTCAGATTACTTTCCAGGTTATGGATATAGTTCCTGCCTATAGATGTTTATTAGGACGACCATGGATCCACGAGGTAGGAGTTTTTACTTCAACTTTGCACCAGAAGCTGAAATTCATTCGTGAAGGAAAGGTGGTCATCATGAATGGAGAGCAGGCTTTGTTAATATCTCATTTGTCCTCTTTCAATTTTGTGGAAGCTCGTGAAGCTATTGTTGGAACTCAGTTCCAAGATTTATCCATTGATAACATGAGGAAAGATGAGGATTATATAGCCTCATTTAAGGATGCTCAACAGATAGTGCATAATGGCCCTACCAAGGTGTGGGGGCAGATTGTTGATCCACTTGTGAATAAGAATAGATCTGGTTTGGGTTTCTTCGTGAAGAATAGTAAAGGTGAGATTATAAAGTCGAAGTCTGCTTTGGGCAAATATCAAGACATCTTCCACAGCAGGGGTTATCTTCATCCAACTACTCCTAAGATCAATGCTATTCTGGAAGGTGAATCAGAGCAATAGATGCCGAACTACGTGACACATGGAGTCAGAGTCCAAAATTGGATCACTATTGATGTTCTCTCTTGCATTCACATTTTAAAGTAATTTGTGTTTGTTAATCTTTTCAAAATCTTTCACTCTGCCCAAGGTGAAAGTATTGATATTGCATGGGCATATTTGTTGTTTTGATCTTTAAAATCATTAATAAAAGTTGTTTTTGATTCCCAAATTGTGTCTTTTTCTCTTCTTTTTCTTGGAAAATGGTAATAAGAAAAATCCTTTCAAAATAAAAAGTAATTGTAAATGAATCTGCATAATCACTTGCTATATGTGTCAGTTTCTAAAATCAATCATAAATCATATGTGCAGATTAATTAAAAAACTCGTTGAGTATGATGACCCTGCACCCTCTCCTAACTTTGAATATCCGCGTATGTGGCTGAAGAAGAAGAATATGATGAAATACCATAAGAGGTTTCACGGTTTCTTGAGCACGAGGAAAGTACCATTCAGCCGTATAAAGAGCTGTTGGAGACGATCAATTTGGGTTCAGAGGAAGATCCAAAAGAAGTCAGGATTGGAGCATTGCTTCATCCCAAGGTGAAAAGCAGGTTGGTTGAATTGTTGAAAGAGTATGTGGATATCTTTGCTTGGTCTTATCAAGACATGTCGGGGTTAGATACTGATATTGTGGAACATCATTTTCCGCTAAAGCCAGAATGCCCTCCAATCAAGTAGAAGTTGCGAAGAACTCACCCTGATATGGCAGTGAAAATTAAAGAAGAAGCTTTAAAGTAGATTAATATCGGTTTTCTTGTGACATCAGTGTACCCTCAGTGGATTGCCAATATTGTCCCAGTACTAAAGAAACACGGAAAAGTTTGCATGTGCGTTGATTATAGAGATTTAAACAAAGCTAGTCCAAAAGATGACTTTCCATTGCCACATATTGATATGTTGGTTGGAAATACAGAAAAAATTAAAGTATTCTAGTTCATGGACGGATTTTCCGGATATAATCAAATCAGAATGGATCTTGAGAACATGGAAAAAAAACAACGTTTATCACACCCTGGGGAATATTCTGTTACAGAGTGATGCCCTTCGGGTTGAAGAACGATGGTGCAACGTACCAGAGGGCTATGACAACCCTAATCCATGATCTGATGCACAAGGAAATCGAGGTATATGTTGATGATATGATTTCCAAATCCTAGACTGAGAAGGGCATATAGAAGATTTGTTGAAATTGTTTTAGTATTTGAGGACGTATTGTCTCCGCTTAAATCCAAATAAATGCACCTTTGGTGTTCGATCAGAAAAATTGATAAGTTTAGTCATCAGCTAAAAAGGAATTGAAGTTGATCTTGATAAAGTTAAGGCAATTCAATAAATGCTAGCACCAAGAACTGAAAATTAAGTTAGAGGCTTCCTTGGACGGTTGAATTACATTTCCAGATTTATTTCCCTTATGAGTGCAACATGTGAGCTGATCTTTAAGTTGTTAAAGAAAGATCAAGGTTGTGTGTGGACAGATGATTGTCAAAGGGCATTTGAAAGTATTAAAGAGTATCTGCTTGAACCTCCTATCGTGTTCTCTCCTGTTGAAGGAATACCATTGATTATGTATTTGACAGTGTTAGATAATTCTATGGGCTGTATTTTGGGACAACAAGATGAAACGAGGAGAAAAGAATATGCCATTTATTATCTCATCAAGAAGTTTATTAACTGTGAGTCACGGTATTCTATGCTGGAAAAAACATGTTGCGCTTTGGCCTGGGCGGCAAAACAGTTGCGGCAATATATGTTGAATCATACTACTTGGTTGATTTCCAAAATGGATCCAATTAAGTATATTTTTGAAAAGCCTTCTCTTAGTGGAAGAATTTTCCGTTGGCAGATGTTGTTGTTTGAATATAATATTGAATACCGTACTCATAAAGCTATAAAAAGCAGTATGTTGGTAGACTATCTTGCTCACCAACCAGTTGATGATTATCAGTATGTTAAATATGATTTCCATAATGAGAATGTGATGTTTTTGAAAATAAAAGATTGTGATGAACCTTAGCCAGGGGAAGGTCCTGATCCTGAATCCCGTTGGGGTATGGTGTTTGATGGAGCGGTGAATGCTTATGGGAAAGGAATTGGTGCCGTGATTATCACTCCTCATGGGTCGCATATCCATTTTATTGCAAGATTAGAATTTGATTATACTAATAACATGGTAGAGTATGAAGCTTACATCATGGGTCTCGAAGAGGCTATAGATCTCAGAATCAAAATTCTAGATGTATATGGTGATTCAGCTTTGGTAATAAATCAGATTAAAGGAGAATGGGATACTTGTCATGTTGGCTTTATTCCCTACAAATACTATGATAGAAGATTACTACCTTTCTTTAATAAAGTTGAATTTCATCATATTCCCAAAGATGAGAATCAGATGGAAAATGCTTTAGCCATTTTGGCTTCCATGTATCAAGTAAATACTTGAAACAATATGCCTCGTATCACAGTTCAACGTCTGGATAGGCCGGCTCATGTGTTTGCAACAGAGGGAACGTCAGACGAAAAACCTTGGTATTATGATATCAAGCATTTTCTCCAGACTCAGGAATACCCGGCTGGTGCGTCAAACAAAGATAAAAAGATATCGAGAAGGTTGACATGAAGCTTTTTCCTCAATGAAGATATGTTATACAAAAGTAATTATGACATGGTCTTGCTCAGATGCGTGGATAGACACGAGGCAGACATATTGATGCATGAAATCCATGAAGGTTCCTTTGGTACTCATGCCAATGGACATTCGATGGAAAAGAAGATGCTTAGGGTAGGTTACTATTGGCTGACAATGGAATCTGACTGTTATAAATTTGCAAAGAAGTGCCATAAGTGCCAGGTTTACGCTGACAAAATTCATGTGCCTCCGACGCTTCTCAATGTTATTTCTTCCCCGTGGCCTTTCTCCATGTGAGGTATTGACATGATTGAACCCAAAGCGTCGAATGGACATCATTTCATCTTGGTGGAAATTTATTACTTCACCAAACGGGTGGAAGCATCTTTATATGCTAATGTTACTAAGCAGGTGGTAATACGCTTTATCAAAAACAATCTTATATGTCGGTATGGTATGTCAAGCATGATTATCACTGATAATGGCTGGAATATGAATAACAAGATGATGACAGAACTTTGTGAATAAGTCACGATTGTCCATCATAATTCATCTCCTTACAGGCCAAAGATGAATGGGGTTATTGAAGCTGCTAATAGAAATATCAAGAAGATCATCCAGAAAATGTTTGTTACTTATAAAGATTGGCATGAGATACTCCCTTTTGCTTTACACGGGTATCGTACATCTGTTCGCACTTCAAAAGGGGCAACCCCGTTATCTCTTGTGTTTGGCATGGAATCAGTGCTCCTCGTCGAGGTTGAGATTCCCTCTTTACGTGTGATAATGGAAACCAAATTGTCAGAGGCTGAATGGGTCCAGAACAAGTTTGACCAATTGAATTTGATTGAAGAAAAGAGAATGACAGCCTTGTTTCATGGTCAGTTATACCAGAAGAGAATGAAGAAAGCTTTTGATAAGAAGGTCAAGCCTCGTGAATTCATGGAAGGCGACCTCATGCTCAGAAAAATCATGCCTTTTAACACTGATTCTAGGGGCAAGTGAACTCCCAATTTTGAAGGCACATATGTTGTCAAGAAAGCCTTCTCTGGTGATGCACTAGTTCTTGAAAATATGGATGGCAAGGAGTTCCCACGTCCTATGAATGCTGATGCAGTCAAGAAATACTTTCCCTAAAGAAATAAAAGAACAACTCGCTAAGTCAAAAACCTGAAAGGGCGGCCTAGGCTAAAAAGAGCGTCTCGGTAGGCTGAAAACCCGAAAGGGCGGTCTAGGCAATAGTAAGAGACACAAACAGAATAAATGTTCCCGCTAGGTTGAAAACCCGCAAGGGAAACCTAGGAAAAAGTTAGGTATTTCTTAGCAAGTAACTACGTCAGACAAGACTTGATCATTAAAGCAACAATCTTCTCGGATCCTCACCATACTTCAACAGAAGTTGCTGCTTAGGAATTCAAAGTTGTTAGGGAGAATAGTGGTCATTGTATTTCAATGTATCTTTTCCAATATATTACCATTTTCCAAACTTTATAATCATCTATGGGGTCTCGCCATTTGCAGACTACCATTCTATTAATAAAGTTTGAGCTTTTATCCAATTCTCTATAATTCTTATTTATTCTGTTTGCAAAGATTCCATTTATTATTGATAGTAATTTTCAAAACAAAGAGATTTAACAATAAAATTGTTTTTGAAAAGAATTTACAAATGACTTTTAACTTCATATTTTGTGATTCAAGAAAAACAAAAGATAGTGATTTCGAGGATGGACGAACTCTGAAATTTTGGAAATGTATATTCCACAGGAAGGCTCTCCCGTGTCACTCTTGCAGATATGCACATAATCTACTTGTGCTTCTCAAATAGTTGGAGATGATACCAATTGATGTATGGTGCGGTGTTGGGTTTGTAATCCCATTTTCCCCAGTCAAGTCTTGGTTCAGATTTTCTCTCCAGGTTGATAATTTTGATTTCGGGTTTGCATGGTCTGAAGCCACTATCCCAGATCCACCAGTAAGGTCTTCGCTCATATGAAGAAATTCCCTTCTCCCTTTGTGTGTTGAGGTAGAATCATTTGCAAGGCATTTCCATTTGCAGTGATGGAATTATTGTCGTTTGTTTCCCAGGAAACTAGACAAGGACAATATCTTTTCTAAGAAGTGTTGAAACAATTGTCAACTTTTTGGGTATTCTCTCGCTAAGTGCTGGGTTTGATTTAAAATCCCCATAATTTTGATTTCCTGTTGTATTGTTTAACTTCTTAAATCCCCTAGTAAAGCTGAGATAAAGTTTCTTTATGAAAGTTTTTATCCCCATGTGTTTTCATAATTTCTCCCCAGGGAAGTTTGTGTAATCATCACTCTTGGTATTGAAGAATGTATTTTGGGCTCCCATCAACAATATGGTATTGTCCTCCCTAATGAAATCAGCACGAGATCCCCAGTTGATGTCTTGATGATGTAGTTTTCATCTGCTCTAGTGAAGTCAATATTATAGTCTCCAGTAGAAGTCTAGACGTTAAGACATTGTTTCCCCATTGAAGTACGTGTAATGTTCCCCGGTGAAGCCTGGAAGAGGATGATATATCTTTGTATCTGTACTGATTCAGTGTTATGATTTGATTACTTTCGGATTGAGTTTCTTCCCAGTGGAGTTAAGCAGTGAAATAGGAATTTGTTTCCTCATTTGGTGCTTACTTTCTTATGAAATTTTCATCCTGGATATGATTTGGCCGAGTATTGACTTTACCCAAGCTGGTTTTGTCTGATTATTCCCAGTGTAGTATGTCTATGTTGTCAGCATATACATGATAACATTCATACATACATCATGCATAGCTGAATGAAAGTTCATTGCTCATTTGCATTCATTGATGTTTTTATTGGCATATTACCCTATTTTGTAGAGTTATGTTACCCCCTCTCCTATAGATTGCCAACCTTAAGCAGAAAATGTATATTCTTTCAATTTCCCCACTGAGTTATCCCTTGTGAAAAAATTATACTTTAACTTTCTTATTCGACTCATTATCTGGTTGTAAATTAGTCCCTTGTTGAGTCTATTTCTCATCAGGTGCTATCTTGGTTGATTGTTTCACTCTGGTTTATTTCTGGTTTGTGTAGCGGTAGAAATGTTCAAGACTAAGCCATTGGATTGACTAGACTTTATAAAAATCAAAAATAAAAATTGCCACCGCGCTTTATTGTTTCCAAAGGAATGGGAAAAGAGCGAATAACCCAAAAAGAGGGGGAAAGATTCAAGGTAAGGGGGGGTTGGTTATGCAAAGGGAAGGTATTAGCACCCTAAACATCTACGGTACTCCGTAGGAACCTCTTTGTAAAATCTGTATATTTTGGCTATAAAAATGTGTTGTATATAAAATGGATGGTGGAGGTGAGAAAATAAACATTTTTATGATTTTTGCACCCGTCGCGGTTACGAACCTTTAGTGCCTACGTACCACCTTTCGTGCAATAGGGGATCAGGGTACACATAGTTCCTCTTTTAAAAATTTGAAACACAAATGTGTTGGTTTATTTTAAGAGATAAGACATCATCGTCATTGTCCGTATGGAAAAATATACTTACTACCCATAATCATGAGAAAGGAGAATTTGCATCATCTCAAAGTGGAGGATATGGCTTGGATCTTAAAATCAACAATGCCTCACTCAACACCCAAGTGGAAAATATCTCTCTTCACTACATATTATAGAAGTATAGTTGTTTACATCACTACAAGGATTGACAAGAATCTAACCTTTTGAGAAAAGTTTAAAGATAAAAGCCAAAGTGGCAAAATGGTTTAAAATGAGATTGATTGACTTTTAGTCTTCTCAATTTATGAAAATATTTTGAAAATGCATGGACCTAAGTCCAAGTTTATTATGAAAGTGTTTCAAGTTTCAAAACAAGAAGGTTTTCAAAAGGAGGGAGAAGATTTTTGAAATTAAAGAAAATGGAAAGAGAAGAAGAGACTATCCTAAAGCATAAAATAAAAGCTAAGGGTAAGGACCATCTAACCAACAAGAAGCCAAAGCTTGACATTACGAGCCAAGATAGAATTCCCATTCTTTGGATTGAAACCAAGCAAGCAAAGATACTAGACCTCTTCAAGTGTATTAAGTCTTCACAAAAATTGGGCAGAGTAACGACTGTATACGGGTGAATTCCAGATTACAAACAGAGAATGTAATCACAAAAACCTGCACACAAAAACAAACAAGCAACGCAATGTCTTGAGGTAAACCTCAAGAACTCCAGACAAAATAATCAGATAAGATCATAAGGTCTCCAAGATAGGCCAAGGTTTCTAATCCTAAGTCCAAGAAATAGTCCCACGCTCCATAATGCCAAGGATAGTAACCAAATAGTCCAAGTACCATTAAGAGTTTTTTAGGGTTTATGTTGATTATTAAGTATCTTAAGAAAAGAAAAGAAAATCTCAAGTGAGCAAAGTAAAAATGACAAGAAAATAAATGCTCAAATGAGCAAAGATGAAAATGGCATGAAATGTAGATGCTGAAAAATAAATAGTGCATAAAGCATAAAAAAGAATAAAAGCATAAGACAAAACAAGTCAATAATTAGTGGTTAGTTGGATGACCGTCTTGAAACTTGCATTTGGAACTCATTAGAGGATTGGTTGAACCAAAGCCTCTACACAACAAGTTACATTTGCTTTTTGTCAAGTATATCATCCATTTGGAATCCTCACAAGTAACATTTAATGATAAACGATGTTTAAGTGATCCGCGTTGACCAAAGGTGTTGTAGATCCATTAGAGGATTGGTAGAACCAAAGCCTCCACACAATGAATCTCAAAGTTATTGGATCAAAGAAATCAAATTAACATACTTGGGCTTGCAATCATAAGTTTGGGCCACGAATGATCATTTATTCGAATCGGGACAAAATTTAGCGCTATGTTAAGCAATCGTAAGTGGACTTATATAGAAGTTGCACCTATTTTGAGGCCGGTCAATAGCAAATTATGTATTTCATGTTTGGATAAATGATATAGAGATCATTATCCCATAACATATAATACAATAAGAAAGGGGAATAAGATGAAGAGGGAAGGGCAAAAAGATGAATAAACCACTTTTGAATTAAAAATTTAATCAAACTATTATTAAAATCATTCATCCATTTTTGTGGAGTTGAACTCAACACCCAAGATCCAATGATGTTAATAAAGTCATGATCAAAAAATCAACTCAAGACAAACAGAAAATAATCACAAAATAATAATATATTTAATATATACATTAAAAGGGTTAAAAAAAGTTTAAAAATAGAAAATAATGAGGAAAATATCAATTATATTCAAATTAATCAAGAAATGAAAAATAAGGCCATAGAAAAATCAGAAATGGATCCAAATATTTTTATAAAAATTTTAGTAATTTTTAAAAGTCAGAAACTATTTTTAAACTATTTAAAATTTCTAAAACAAACATAAAATAGATCAAAAATAGTAAACCTCAATATAAAATTCTATAAAATTTTCAGAAAGTCAAAAATATGCAAAATAATATTTATGAATTTTTTCAGAATTAAAAAATGTTAGAAAATATTTTTTTTAAGTAATTAAAAGAAAGCAAATAACACAAAAAATATAAAAAATACCAAATTTTAAAATAAAAATGTGAAAAAATATTCATGAGATCAGAAATAATTCAAAGTATTTTTGTGAATTTTTTCATAAGTTTTGGATAAAAAATAAAAGAGTTATGAATATTTAAAAATTTAATCAAATAAAATATAAAATCAGAAAATAAAATAAAACCAAAAAGATATGGACCATCAGATCATAGTCAAAATGCGTTAGTAAGCTAATCCAATGGACCAGACGCGTTGTGCTTGATATGGACCTTAGTGAAACACACATGTGATCAAAAAAAGGGCAACCAATGAAATTAAAACGCTTGGCACACTATCATTGGCTTAGACGAAACATGTCATCGTCTTCAACCTCCAGACACCCTGCAATGGGGATTTTGTGAGATCCTGCAAATGGAAAAATTAGGATCCCAGGCTAGCATCATTGAACTCGTCTCTTCAAGACGATTCTAACACAACCATCGCGCCAAATTTATATAAGGTATGGAGAGAGATATGAATCAAAAACTCAGAAAATAGCAAGCACCTTAAATTTGAGATTTCTCTCTCAATTCTCAATGGATTTAAAAATTGTAAGCATCATTAGAATCAGACAAAGGAGTAGAATAGATTAGTGTTTGATTTGGATCCAAATGGTAGAGAATTCTACCTTTTCGAAGTTCAAGTAAGAAGCTCTGAAACTGGACTTCTGTAGCTTGAATTATGGGTCGTTTTGATTGGTTTAAGTGCTGGAGAGTTTGTATGAAGTTCAAGGATGATGAATGTACAAAGAATTTTGGAAAAGGAAGCTTAAATTTCAAAAACTGAATTCAAAAAAAGTTGGTTCGTGTGAGGTTTTGGCAGGGTGTTCTTGGCTCTCTAAGCTTGGGAAAATGGATGGGGGATGACCCTCTATTTATAAGGAAGCAAATGGGATCAACAGAAAGAGTGAATGATGTGTTTTGGAGGGAATTTGTGTGGGTCTGCATCATGAAGAAAGTGTGACTCAATCTTGATCAAAACTCAGCTAAATCGTGCGTTTCATGATGCTAATCACTTCTGGCAAGTTGCTAATCATGTTTAGAAACAAAAACGCGTGGAAAACTTGTGATTAGAAGCCAAAACAAAGATTTCAAAATCCTGACTTTGTGAAAAATTCAGTTTCAAGTTACCAAATTCAAATCCATGGAATTTCCAGCTCAAGGGGTCTTGTGGTATAATTCTTGATGCTTTGGAAAGATGAGGTTACAAGCTTTGCAATGGAAGAAGAATGAAATCAAATGGATGCTTGAGCTGAAAGTTACATGGAGTCAAAGTTGAAGAAAAAGAGTTGACTTTCCATACTTAGAAATATTTCAAATTCTTCTTCCAAAATGACATGGCATTCCACTTGGAATTTTCTCTTGACAAAAAAAGATGGAATGAAGTAGACTTCTTGAATGACATTTTGAAATTTTAACCACTCAAAATCTCCAAAAATTGAGCAAGTTATGACTTGTTGAAGTTAGCCAAAAATCATGAAATGACCTATAATCTTTTGCATTCTTAAGGCAACTTCCATCCATTTTCTCACTTTGAACATAAAAGAAGGAAAAAAGTAAACATCTTCAAGATCATCATGGAAAACGAATGGTCTCAAGGTGATAAAAATTGACCAAGTTATGAGCATTTGAAGTCACATATCGAAAATTGTGGATTCATCTGGATGACTTGTAATCTTTCTTTTTCACCAAGTTCCTTCCACATGAAAACTCCTTGAAACTTTTGAAGTGATTTGTCTATAACTCTTTGAAGATAAATATTTATTTGGAATCACTTAAAAATACCAAAAGGTGAGCAAGATATGCCCCTTTGAAGTTCAAAACCATAGCCTTTAGATCAAGAGAATGCTTTGAGGAACTTTGACAAGTTTGAACAAACTTCTTGTGCCAATATTATTTCTTTGTGAATAAAAGTTGTTGAGGATGATGATGAGGACTCATAGCCACAAAAACCACTTCCATATCTTAAAATTTGAGAGATATGTGCCCTTGTGACCAATAGGAACAAGACCTTGTCCAATCATGACAACTTCTTCCCTCAACCCCTTGTACTTTTGAATCAATTTTGATAACTTTGAAATATGTTGAACCAAAATAAGCCTTATCATTCCATTTCTTCCAAAACCACTCCAATAGCGAAGTTTGAACTCCTCAAGCTATGTTGACTAGGGCATGAAAATAAACTCATGAACCCATGGAGCTACCTGCTAAACCCCCATTGCCTTTACCTACATTATTAACAAGTAAGACAAACCAACATTGCATTTTATTAATTAGAAATAAAATCAAAGCAAAATATTCATGATCACAAAAGAAAACAAGTCAAGGTGCTAGGAGATCCAAAGGCATGAATTTGGGCATCCATTCTTGAATTACAAGCCATTTTGCTGAAGAACACACGATCCAATCTACATGCTATGCTGCATAATCTTATGTTGCAGGCCTTCTAACTTGAAAATATCACCATAATTTAATGCTTACACAAACTTTTGAGCTATGGTCCATTTGATTTAAGAATTGTCCATGTGATCTTTTCATTTTTGGCACAAAGTTGAGATTGTCATTCTTGCAAAGTAGCTTTAATCACAAAGTCAACTCTTCTTGAGCTTCTAACTTGTTCCTTCTACACACACTCAACATACAAAATTAGACAAGCATGCTTAAAGTGTCCAACAACTCTATGAAGCAAAGTACAAAGAATTAGAACTATGATCTTCAAGCTTGCTTCATGTACCATCCAACCTAGCCACAACACGTGATTTTGAAAATCTAATCAACCCTTGTCTTAAAACCTCTTGCCTATTAAAACAATCGGCCAAACCGTCATCTGATATAAAATCAATGAAGTCGCCATCGAACATCTTTTATCCCGCAAGAAGGGAACGGTAAACATCGAGAAAACCTGATAAGGGTGAAATCACGATCAAACGATCGAGAGATCGGGTAAGGGAGTCTGTTACGCAAGGGGAAGGTATTAGCATCCCACGCGCCCGTAGTACTCTACGGTATCCACTCTTGTTTGTTCTAATCTAAGGGTGTGTAAATCTATATCTAAAGCTTAATAGATAAAAGAAAATTCAAAGAGGGAATGCATGTAAAAGAAAAGAGAAAATAATGTAGGGAAAATAAAAGTTATGCTCGCTCGGGCCCTACCCCAATGCCTACATATCCTTTTTAAGGAATCAGGGCAGCAGTAGTTCGACACATATATTTTGGTTGGTTTGTGTTTTTTAGTTAAGAAGACAAAAGCAACAATCAAAATGGAAAAACATAATATAAATGAAAAAACATCAACAACAATGATAAAGCAAAAAAATGGATGACAAAACATCGCCTGGCAACACAAACTCAGATAAGATGATAAAACGTCAGCATGATAGAAAAATATCAGACAAGACGATGAAACATTACACCTAACAATGATCTCGATGATCAAAGTAAGATGACTAATATACGCGATGGCGAAACATCGGCAAAAGAATATGTGTGATGGTGAAACATCGGCAAAAAGATAGCAAGATAACATGGAAAAGATGGTGAAACATCAATAAACCAGATGATAAAACATCACACCTAACAATGATATCGAGAATCAAAGTAGGATAACAAACATGTGCATGATGGCGAAACATCGGAAAAAAGATAACATGGCAAAGATGGAGAAACATCAATAAACCAGATGATAAAACATCACATCTAACAATGATATTGAGAATCAAAGTAGGATAACAAACATGTGCGTGATGGCGAAACATCGACGAAAAGATAACAAAATATCATGGCAAGGATGGCAAGACATCAATTGTAAGGATGACAAAACATCATGGTAAGGATGGAAAAACATCATGGTAAGGATGGCAAAACATCATGGTAAGGATGGCAAAACAATCATGGTAAGGATGGCAAAACATCATGGTAAGGATGGCAAAACATCATGATAAGGATGGAAAAAACATCATGGTAAGGATGGAAAAACATCATGGTAAGGATGGAAAAACATCATGGTATGGATGGCAAAACATCATTAACAAGGTTTAAAACAAAGCCGAAAGACGCACAAACAAATAAGATTGGTTTGTATCTTTTACCTTGAAGAAAGATTTAAGTTTATTAAAGATGTTTTATGATTTTCCAAGAAGAAGTTTTAGTTTTAAGATGCAATATGCAAAGAAAGGAAAAATAACTAAGGGAGACTAACCTAGAACTACCCCTAATGTTATCATACAATGATTGACCATAAGGTTGAGGATGAAAGAGGGAATTTTTATCCTATGTTAGCATGCATGGATACCTATCCTAATTTCTAACTTGAGGACTAAACCTATATGAGCGATCCTAAGGGAGCATGGTAAGGGTATATCATCTCAAAATAAACACACAAAGATGAAATCAAGCAAAAAAGCCAAAAAAACTCGAGAGAGCCCACCTAGAGGGATCCTATCTAGGTTAATATGCCAAAGGGAGTCTAACAAAAACTATCCTATAGGGAACATGCAATGAGAGCGAAGTCGTGATCTCAATTTCTAAATTGAGTGACTCATCAATCAACAAGAAATAAAGGAAAACAATGAGGTCATATAGGGAGCATGCAATGAGAGCGAAGTCGTGATCTCAATTTCTAAATTGAGTGACTCATCGATCAACCAGAAAGAAACAAACACAAGCACAACACATATAGCAAATGAAGTGAGGAATGCCTGCTACAGGTCTTTAAATAGCGACTTCGAGTGCACGCTCTTTATTTCCTACTTCCTACTTCACATGATTTCTAGAAAGCAATAAATGGCAGAGACAGTAAGACGTAGTGCAATACCAAACAGATAACTGTCTGTAGCAATTGAGCAAGAAAAAGAAACCCAGAGAATCTTCAAGCAAGCTAGCATTAGCAAACAAATCAAGTCAGAAATCATGCCGTCAAATATAAGCACTGAGGCTTCAAATATGAACATATCCCATAGGTGATGTATAGCAGTCATAGTCATATATATCCTGCAAAGACTATCAAATATGAAAAGCACAAGAATGGTGCAAGCATAGCTAATTGTGTTCCACAAATAAAGTGGAACATTGTAGCATCAAGTCAAAAAATGGGAAACTTTTCTCAGAGTACCTCGCACATTCAATAGACAAATTAGTGACCTCACAAAAAATGATGAATCACATAAGGGATGGATGATGGCATGATAAGGAAATGGGAAAACATGATAGAAAATATCAAAGCATTAGACATGAGAAACACCAAGTAGGCATAGGCAACAATTAGGTCAAAGCTAAAAGGATTGTTGCTCCTTTTTATCACCATGTTGAATTGACAAGTAAGTATCACTCAAGGATTAAAGGAACTAGAGATTAAATGTTGAATTGACAAGTAAGTATTAGTGTGAGGAAACAAAAGCAACATGATCATTAAGTGTCAAATTATAGTCCTCATAAGTTCATTGGCCATCAAGCAAATTGCAATAAGATATGCAACATCAATTGGGCACCTTCACTTTGAGAATTCGTCAAAAATAGAAAGGGACTTCAATAATTCAAACCAAAATTTCCTTAACATCCTTGAAATGTATAGAGGTTAGAAAACAAGTCTCAAGTTCATGTATAAATTAGGAGGAGGTCAAATAAGCTTCAAGCATCAAAATTAGTTGACCAAAATGTCAAACTAGACAAGTTTTCAAAATGATTTGAGGAAAAAATATCAAACTAAGTCAATAATTCAAGAAAAATCATTTTTAGACTCTCAATCCATCTATGAACTTCAAACAAGAGCTAACTTCAATTGAAACTCAAGGCAAGTTGATTTTGAAATGGGAACTTGCTAAGTAAGCAACAAAACCCTAATTATTTGGAAATTAATCTTAACAATTGATTAATTAAGATCAAAGTCCAAACAATTCAAAACAAGGATACGTCAAACATGAGGAAACTCAAAAGGTCAGGGAAAGCATTTTTTTATATATTTTTTAACCAATAAGAAGTTCAAAATTTAGTAATTTTTAATTGATTAAACAACTAAGCAATTATTTAATCAACAAAAATGGAATTATGATCAAAACACAAATTTCATACCAAACAAAATTATTTTCTGATTTCTCTGACCCAAACAAGCTTCCATGAATTTTCTCATGATTTTTGCATTAAAAAAAAGTCAAAATAAAAATCAAATATCAACAAATAAATAATTAGTCATTCAAATTTTAAAAATCAATCAAAACATTTTTAAAATTTCCAAGAAAATTACACAAAGTCGGAAATATAATTTTTAAGTATCATGAAATTTTTTAGAATTTTTAGATTAAAGAAAATATGAAAAGAAAAATTATAAAACCAAATAAAACACTCAAATTAATTTTCTGATCAAAAATGAAAAAAAAAACCAAACAAATTTCAGAATCAATTTCCAAGTATTTTTAGGAGTCTAAAACAATTTTTGTGGAATTTTTGGATTAAAGGAAATATTAAAACAAAAATAAACATTACACAAACAATTAAATAATCACACGAATTTTTAAACCAATCAAAATATTTTCAAAAATTATAAAAAAAATGCACAAGATCAGAAATATTATTTTTAGGTTTCCTAAATTTTTTCATAATTTTTCAACCATTTTGAGCAAGAAATAAAATCATGAAAATCAGGTTATGAAACAAAATTCAAATAAATTAAAAATAAAAAATCAGCCAACCAGAGGAGGCCACACCATCATCTTCAACCTCTGGCTAGGGAAAAAACGCGTGCAAGACCAGATCCATCACCTCATGTTCTGATCAACATAACATGCTCAATTCTACACCATTTTTCATGAAATTTTGTACAAAGCAAAGCCAGAAACGACATCTACATTATGCTATTCGAATCACATCAAATAATTAACCATAGATCAAGAACGAATCTCATGAAAATGGAAAAAACTCACTGAGCAGAAAATTTCAGATGCATCATACATGCACATCTCATCAAATCAAAAGCTCTATAGCTACAGAAACACTTAATGAACATCAAACAACATGATTCCAAGCTCAAATCACACAATGCACGGCTAGAAATCAAGATCCAAAGTTAAGAATTCTAACCTTTGAGGAAAAAACGAATTTACTGTCTCCTTCACTCCAGTTGCAAACCAAGCCTCGATCTACAATCCTTATCACTTCGAGAAGAGAATGCAAGAAGAAACACTCAAAACGCGCAAGTAAATTGAGAGAATCAAAGAAATTTGCAGAACAAGTGGCTATGGAGTTTTCTGAACTCGTGGGAGAAATGAAGCACCAATGAGGCTCAATGAAGCTTGCCTCTCAATATATAGAGCACGAGGAGGGGGGGCAGGATACGCTTTTCACACTGAAAACCGTTAGAAAGAATGAATCCAAATTTTTGCAAAAGTGAAGTGTGCACATGAAACAATTTAGTTTCCTAAATTGTTTTAAAGCCCAATTTAGTAACTTTTGCACAGTTGAAGATACAAACATGTTCCAAAATAAATCTTTTTGACCTCCGAGAATATCTGAAATATATCCAAAAAATATATAACAGAATCAAACTAAATCTGTCAAGATTTAAAAACAGCAGCGCAAGCTTGCTGCACATCAAAGCAAGATGTTAGGATATCTTTTTCAACGTCTAGTTAGAACCATGTTTTAGTAAAATGTTGTCAATCCACAAAATCATGGTACTAACATCTTCCATTTGAACCAATTCAAACTGTCGCTTGTGAGTTTGTAACCTCGCCACCTTTGTTTTATCAGCCCCTTTATAAGCTTTCTTCAAGATCTTCCATGCTTACTTCACCGAATTGCAATCGCCAACTTTTCAAAGTTGTCATTATCGATACAAGAATGAATCAAGAAGAGTGCCTTGTAATCTTTCTTCTTCTCTTCCTTGAATGTGGCCTTCTGAGCATCTATAGTTTATGCCCTAACTAGTGTAACTCCATTATTGATCACCTTAAGATCGTCTTGATACCCAAACAAAACTTTCATTCGTTTACACCATTTATCGTAGTTCTTCGAATCAAAGGTTGGAAGATTAGGGGAAACTCGATCGTTGGAGACTGTAGTCACCGTTGCAGCGGATTAATGAATCAGAACCAAGACTCATGATGCCAAATGTTGGAACATACACAAACTAACTTGGTGAATCAATGATGGAAATGTGTTAATTGGAGAAGATGAAGTGAGAAAATGAGAGAGAGAGAGAGAGAGAGAGAGAGAGAGAGAGAGAGAGAGAGAGAGAGAGAGAGAGAGAGAGAGAGAGAGAGAGAGAGAGAGAGAGAGAGAAAATGGGGTTTGAGGAGAAAATATAACAAATGACATTAACCAACACACATTACAACTGAGGATAAGACATTGCAAAATAAGTGGAAAATTAAACAACTCAAAAAAAAGCTAAAAAGTCTAAAACATAGGCTCGTAATCGATTCTGCAAAACAGCGTAATCGATTACACCAACTGAAAACAGAAATACAGAAACATAAAATTGTCTTCGTAATTGATTACGCCTATTTGCGTAATCGATTACCCCCACGAAACAACAAGTCCTACATTTTCAAAAATATTTATTTTTAAAGTTATTTTCTCCAATTTACCCCCCAAAACTTATACAGTATATTTGAATTACTTTGTACTTCTAATACAAACTACACCTTAAATGAATCTAACAAATTTATTATTATACCAACTTCTGAAAAATGAATGAGTCTAAACTATAAAACCCAAATTTTAATATATCAATTTGAGAGCACAAGTCAATTACCATGTGTTTAATATTAATATATAAATGCAAGAAAGACACAAGAAAATGGAAGTTGTAAATGATGATTCGGGTTACCCGAATCCGGTGGCGATAGTTAAGTTTGACCCGAAAAATAATTAACGAAATGAGACGTTTGGAATAATAAAGACGGTATGGGACCCACGGCACTTTTGCTAGGAAGGTGATAAAGCTACGACTCACACCAACATAGACAAGATAGCATGATGAAATAAAACCAAAAATGTTAGTAATAACACCAAATTTACTTTGCCACGAAACTTTATCTTCATAAATAACCGTCAACAGTTTTTGGCCCCTCGTTTTTTTCCAACCACCTTTTTTTCTTCTAAATCATAAACTAATGCAATCTATTTATATTTGGCCTAGATTAATGTAATGTATTTAGCACCACTTTTGAAAATAAAGTGTAATGTCAATTCATCAATTATTCTCTTTCTGTACGATTGACAAATTCTTTTCTTTAACCGCGGGGTTTGAGTCTCAAATTTTAATTACTAAGCTGTTTAAATTGCTCCACTTTATTTATTATTGAAATCGCAAAAGTTTTATATTGAATTTCAGTGGCCATTCTTGAATTTTGAATGATAAAAAAAACATTTTATCTATAACTATTTAGAATTCTTGAATGGTGAAAAAAAGTTAAAGTATATTTTTCTTTTTAAAAAGTTAATAAATAATTTATAAAGACAAAGTTTCAGGTATACAAGTGTTTTCCTTTAATTATACCGCATGTATAGATATTATATTTAAGTTTCATAGATATTATATGTAAGTTTTATGTATATGAGTGTTTTACTTCAACCATTATGCATCTATAGATATTATATTTAAGAAATTTTGGATTTTTTTTCATTAAGCTACTATATTATGCGGTCTGCGTGAGCGTTTACATTGAGTTCTTTTCAGACGACATATTTGTTAGGCGATGGACGCCCTAACCTAAGACTTTTTCAAATATAAAACTATATTGTTCTTCAAACATTAGAGCTTTTTCGGAGAAAAAAAAAGTGAAGTGTTTTTGAATCATTCCTCTCTCCTAGATGCGCCATTCATCTTGCTGACGATTCCCCTGTTTGCGGAAGGCATTATGTTGTGATACCTTTTTATGGCGAGTCCCTTAGTGTGGGGAAATTAATGTAGCAGCCAAGCTCTTTAGCTAAAGGCGCGTACAAGGTGGACGGGGTCATTGGTTATGTTGCCCCCCACCCAATGAGTCGACATCCAGATGTATATTGTTCAAGTATAGTAGACCATCTGAGACGTCAGTCAATCATTATGCATACATGCTTTTTTTTTCTTTTCATTTTATGCTATCAATGATGGCATGTTTTTGAAATTGTAAACGATAGTGACACGTGTAGGTAGCGTGCATAGTTTTACAAAATCCTAAGGGGCTAGGATTTCTCCTATAAGAAGCATTTTTCTCCTCATTTCGGTTTACTTTGTGCAACTTTGATCGAGTTACTGCTTTTGGATTTTTTCAGCGCGCCTTCAACCTTCTCACAAGTATTGGACTTATCCATCTTTTTTCTTATTTCATATGCCAGATTTTTAAAAGGGTTTTGTATGATAGAGACCTTTTTGGTGTTAGATATAGGATTTATGGGTATATGATTCCTTTTTTATTGTTTCAATGGTGGTGGTAACTTTCTTTTGTTCTATTATTTTCTTAGGAACAAAATATCTTCCTCCTTCATCGTTTCCAAGGGCACAGATGACTTCGTCTCCATTTTCTCACCCGAGAAACAAATTCATGTCTTCTTGGCGGGAGTGGGTGATTCCTCTTCGGGGAATGAGGACCGAGTTATTTTTAGGGATTTTCACCCTCAAAAAGGTAACCTTATTGGTCTCCCCCCCCCCCCCCCCCTCATTGTCGTACTTCTACTTTTATCCGTCCCTTTTTCGTAGATATCCTCAGGGTACTTAATGTAGCCCTTTCTCAATTGTTCCCAAACAACTAGGGTTACATTGTGGATTTTTTGATATGGTTTGCGAGAAGCTAGACACTAATCCTACTATTGGGGTCTTCTTCTCCTTTTTGTTATCAAACCTACAAAGGTCAGTTGGGAGACCCTAGGTAACCAGAAGGCTCATGGCCTTTTTACCCATCACTCTAATAACTATAAGTAGTGTTAGTTCCATGTTTTGGTGTTGGCATAATTTTGCTAAAACATGGTTCTACTGATGTTGATTAAGATGGTGCAACATTCTTGTCAACTGTCATAGTAGTTTTGTTGTTATGGATTTTTCAGCTAGATGTCAAAGCAGATGTCATGATATCTTGGTCTGGTACAACAGGTGTTGCTGTTTTAAATCTTGGCATATTTGATTTGATTATGTGATATTTCTCTTAAATATATCTCAGTTTATTTTGCAGATCAAGAAGATTTAATATGGAACAAGTTTTATATCTCCAGTTGTGCATTGGTTACTAAATTGGACCTTGAGACAATTTAGGAAACTTTGTATTGGTTGTTCCAAGATTTAAGGAGATTTCTACACAATTGATGCATCACTCAGCTTATAGATCAAGAAATTTCTAGACTCAAAATATCTAAGCCCATGGACTGCAGAGTTATATTTAAAGGGGAATCCTAACATAATGTAATTTAAGTTTTCAACAATTATAAAATTAGGGGAAGCATAAGTCTTATGTTTTGAGAGTCTCTTGTGTAGTTTGCATGTCACCATGTATCTTTTGATATTATGTGGTCGACTGATTGTTACTTGACAATTAGTTAAGTGATTGTTCTCACTCGAAGCTTTTAAGCAAGAGTTTGAGTTTTTGTATTTGAAGTGTAATCTTCTAAATTGGATTGTATTTGTTGCAGTCATTGGGATTGGGGATGTTTGATATAATTTGAGGTGATTTAGGAAGTGAGATGATGATTTCTCATATCTAGAGGTGACTAGGTAAAAGTTTCATTGGGTAGGGATTAGGTGAGAACTTGTAAACAGGGGAATTTAGCTTTGAACTAATACTGCTAATAGTGGACTTCCTTCCTGGCTTGATAGCCCCCAGAGTAGGTGATGTTGCACCATTTGGGTTAACAACTCTATGTGTTATTTATCATTATGCAGTTTTTATTTGTGTATCACTTATAGCTTAATTCACTTGGTTTGCTATCAGATGTTGTAACATCTGTCTCGACATTGTATGCTGTCAAGACAATTTTGTTTATACTGTACCAAAATTTAGTATCAGAAATACAAATTTGTTTGGGTGATGGGTCAAGAGGATTCCCTTGGTATGTTTGATTCTAGCGGTGCCCCTATTCCCGTTGTACTGGATAGAGGCTCTAACCATAGTTACAGACTATGACTGGGTGTACCTGTTTGTTGAGGAGATGAGGATCATTCATTTTTTAGGGTAATTTGAGGTTATGGACTGCTGGGAGGTGATTAGACTTTGATAAGAGGGAGGTTGCCATCTCATTTCTTTATAGGTAAGTGATTTCTTTTTTTATTATAGGACCTTATATCCTTTTCTCACCCATGTTTTTTTTCATGCATATCAAATGGCCAAGACCTCTGCCCAGGAGCGCAGGGAGAGGATTAAATCTTCTAATTTGGGCGTTAACAGTCTGAAGAGTAATCTCGGGGGACTGACCATTTGTGGGAAGAAAATAGTGGCTGAGACTTTTGCCTCAGCATTTTCAAAAGCTAAAGCTCAGTGATTGGAGGAAGAGCCTTCTTTTGTTGTGAGTCATGTGGCGGAGCCTACTGGAGGCACGAATCTTATTCCCTGTGGATCAATGTCAATCTTGACTAGCTTCACTTTAAGAACTCACGCCTACATTTTTCTAAATATTTCCCTGTAGAGTACCAGGCCCTTTGTTTCTAATCTCTTGGAGCTATCAAGAATATGAAAGATGCCCTTCGGCTAAGGGTGCCGATACTTTAGGATATTGGGCATGAGAGGTATGTGTTGCATCGGGAAAATTGAGATTAAGATATTGATTAACTTAACTCATAAAAAAGCAAGAGTCACCATCAAACTTTATTATTTCCAAAGGGAAAGGGAAAAAGGTCGAAAAAAACCCACAAAAAGTTTTGAAAACCAAATCAAAAGAGAGATTTAGGTACGTGGTTGGTTATGCAATGGAAAGGTATTAGAACCCCTCACATTTATGATACTTCATAGGAACCACTTGCATTTGTTTATGAAATGAGATTTTGTTTGTTGATTGTTCTTAGGTTAAAAAGACATTTTGTTGTATTCGAGTGTAAAATTCAACTTACTACTCACAAGTATGAGAAAATGAGCATTTGCATCATCTTGATATGGAGAATCATACTTGGATTTACTCAACAAGCATAAATCAACATTCAAGTGGAAAATGACAATCAATTTCACAACATACTGTAGAAGAATAGGAATTTGCATCACTTAGAGAATATACTTGTATCCTTTCTTTAAAAAAAAAGTCTTGTTTTAAAAGAAAAGTGCACTAAGGCACCAAAAGAAGTTTGATGAAGTTTATCTTTTTAGAGGTTTTGAAAAGAATTGGGATATGCTTAGGTATTTTAAAATTTGTTAAGAAAAATATTTTCTGGATCACTTGATAAAGTCAAGGTTTGTTAAGAAAAGATATGAAGTTTAAAAAACAAGAAGTTTTGAAATAGGGAGAAGATTTTGAAAATTAAAGAACGGGAGGAGACGAAGAGATTATCATAAAGCATAAAATAAATGACAAGAAATAAATGGTCTCATTGTAATGTAGCTTAAGAGAAAGCCTTTGTGTGTGTAAGTGAACTAACCACAAGAAGAGCAAGCATTTGACGTTGGTCAAAATGAGCATTTCTCTCCCTTTAGATTTAATCCAAAATTCAAGCATAACATATGAACAATCACACAAGAAGATGAAACTTTAAAGCATCAAATAAAACTCAATGCATCAGATGAAGCTCCATATATTAGATGAAATTCAATATATCAGATGAAATTCCAAGTATCAGATAAAGCTCAACATATCAGATGAAACTCCAGTATCAAATAACCACTCCAAGAAAAGGGAAAACTAAGTCCTAAGTTCAAGGTCCAAATTCCAAAAATCCTCAAGCAAAGGATAGTAACCAAATAGTCCTTGAGAACACAATGAAAGATTTTTAGGGTTTTGCCTTTATTAATGTCTTTTGATGAAAAGAAAAAGAAAAAGCCCAATGGGCAATAGGAAAAAAGGAACAAAAGTAAATGGAGTGAAATGTAAATGACATGAAATATAGAGTGCTTGAAATTAATTTGCATAAAAGTAAATTGGCAAGAAATTAATGTAAAAGTGAGGAAAAGTAAAGATTTTGCAAAATAATATTGAGTTAATGTTAATGTTAGCAGTTAATAATTCAATTCAAGACAATTTAGCGCTATCTTAAGCAATCGTAAGTGAACTCGTGTAGAAGTTGCTCCTATCTGAGGCCAAAAAATAGCAATGTAGATGTAGTGCATGTTAGAGAAATAATACAAATTCATCCTCTGAAAACAATACAACACCATGTTAAAACAAAATAAAAAAGAAGAAGGAGATGAAGAATAAAGATTGATCAAACCAAAACAAATACAACATGAGATCATCTATCATCAATTTCAATCACCTCTCTTAGTGACACAATGGGATAAACATATCATCAATCCAAAGTACCAAAAATGATCCAAATGATCATTTAATGATAAGTTTGAAATGATGAAGGTTCATACAAGCAACATATTACCCAAAGTCTATTGAACTTAATGAAGCATTGATCAATCAATCGATGATCTAAGTCAACCACAAATCAAAACAAATATAGATGGAAAAAATAAAATAAAATAAAAATGATTTAAAATGGTTTTAAAATGGAAAATAAAAGAAAAATTCAAATGATACACTAATGCATCAAATAAATGTTCAAGAAAATTATGGAAAATCAAAAAAAATCCAAGGATCAAGATCTCAAAAGTTTGTATCCAAGATGTTTCAAAATTAAATGAGAAAAAATGGTTTGAAATCAATTAAAAAAAGAAAACAAAATAAAATAGCAAAAAATGTTTAAAATCATTTTTAAAATCTGAAAAAATCAAACAAGGTAGAAAGTATTTTTAGAAAATTATGAAGAAAAAAATTAGAGTGAAAAAGTTATGAAGAGGTATTTATAATTAATTTTAAAATAAAATGAAATAAAAATGATTTTAACAAAAAAGAAATAAAATAGAACAAAGAATAGGTGAGGTGTCGGCGTGTATTGGTTGAGATATTCAAATTTCGCTCCAGAAGGCGCGAACATCTTCATCTTCAACCTCAGAACCCTCGATTTAGCAGGTTCATGAACTTGAATTTTAAGCTCAAACGCACATGGTGAAAGCTTTATCTTCCTTCATTGTTCATGTCTCCTTGCTCAAGATTAATTTATTTGATCTAAGCAGGGAGAATTTGCCGAAAAGCACATAAAACCTAACAAGCTTCAAAGTAAAATTAAATACCAAATATAAATAATAAATCACAGTTAGGTGAGGGCTTTCACTCAGAAGATCAAGATGAAGAGTGTGGTAAACTGTTTGAGTGAAAATGAAATGTGTATCTACCTGTTCGAAGTAATCTTAGAAGATCTGAAAATGGTGAGATCGAGTTGGTACTTAGAGGTCACGACAAGCTTCTGTAATGCTTCAAGTAGCTTCACATGATGCCGATGGATGATTGTGGGTGTAGATTTGTGGTTGAAGTGAAGAGAAAATGAGATACCAATTTTTTTTTTTTTTTAGAGTTTCAGGTTCTATGGAGGCAAAGTTTCTTTCACTCTTGAAGCTTGGAAATGAGAGCATAAGCTTTCCCTGTTTATAGGAAAGAGATTTAGGTCATGGTACGTGCCAAATTCCTCTTCAATCATGTGAACCAAGTTTAGAATTTTCTAGATCTAATCTGTGTGAAATTGAGTCATGAAAAGCATGACTTGAGCACCAAAGTGAGTCGTTTTGCACTTAGTAGGATGCGTTTAGCAACAACAAGTGAGATGCACATGGGTTGGTGGTACCCAAATGAAGTTTGGCATCATTTCTAGTTATGTATCATGTACTAAAATGCAGATTTAGGTCACCATGTCCAAGCTTAGGCCAAATGAAATTCACTCGCGTGTTTTGCAATTTTCTTTGATCCAAATGAAATTCACTCGTGTGTTTTGCAATTTTCTTTTAGCCAAATGATCCATGCATGGAGGAGAATACAATGAAAAAATAACCACTTCAAAAGGATGCTTGATTTGAAAATGGTATGAGTTGAAAGTTCGGGTCGTGGCACTGAAAAACAAATATGGCATTAGGTTAAATATGTCATGAGCTAGTTTTGTGCATAAATGACCTCCAAAATTTGAGGGACTTAGAGCTTGAATTAATTTTTGACCTCTGAATCAAATTTGTAGAGGAAATCAAAAGAGACATTTGGCTTAAAGAAGCACCCAAAAATATTGAGAATTGAGAAAGTTATGGTGTTTGGACCAAATGTCATGCCATACTTGGTTTTAGGTCAAACCACCATGTTGGAACTTGACAGTTTTTATGTTTTCTTTCATTTCAAGGCACAATGATGATCATATGAACTCCAAATGAAGTATCCTTGATAGACCCTTGATTAATCTTGATGAAACCTTGAGGAAAATGATGAAGAAGGTATGGAAATAAACACATGAACCTATCTTAAGTTAACTTGCAAACCAAGCACCAAACTTTAAATTCTTTTGGTCAATTAGTGTTGAATGAAGCTTGACATGAATGTGACCTAAGATTATAGGTCATTCCTTGAATAGTAGTCCTTGTTGACCACTTTTTGACATTGACTTTGACTTAGGGGAGCTAAAGCCTAATTTAGAAACCATCTTGATCTTTTGATTCAAAGCCCTACCTTGAAAAATAAGAAAAGGAACAAAGCATGTTTTTGCATTTTGAATAGGGTTAGTAAAGCATAAAAGCAACCAAACACAAACATACAAGAAAACACAAAGGTGCTTGATGATCTCCCACACAATAAACCCAAAAACCAGAGGGCTGTGAGGTTACCAAGTTTGTGGTCTTGATGAAATGCAGTGGTATGATAAGTAAGATCTTAGGGGTAAAATATTAGGGTATGATAATATGAAAGGGAGGCAAATTACCTAGAGGCGTAGATCCAGAGCAGATAAAGGCCTATAATAAGATTCATCATTTGTTGCATTCCCTCCAGCAGAATAAGGAAAATTGAGGAAAGGGGCTGGAGGATGCCCAAGCTAAATCCATAGAGGTCTTTGCCGAGAAAAAATATCTGCAAGACTCTTTGGATGTAGTTATCCTCCACCAAAAGAATTTGGAGAGAGGTGTATCTGATTTAACCAATGAGCTAGTGTCTTATACTATGAGATCCTTCGAGAGGGCCAAGGAACAAGTCATATTCATGTACTGCACTCTAGATCTGAGCCTTTTAGACCATTTCAAAGTCATGAGAGGTGAGTTCATGGTGGATGAGGAAGCAATGATTCCTCTTGAACCTAAACCTTTCCCTTCTTATGAGGAGGGTATGGTCCATGAGGGTGGCATATCTAGAAGCCCGCGGTCGGATCCTGTTGAGGAGGAAATCCTCGAAGACTGATGTTTTCCCTTGGTGCCTTTTGTATTTTGTTGTATTCCCTTTTTGACCCGTTCAAGGACTTTTGTAATCATTCTAGATAGTGGTGCCTCTTAGGGGGCGTCTTTACATTCACTATTTTTAGAATTTTTATTATCTTCCGTTTTTTATTCTTGGCGCTTTACAGTCACGGCCGCTTGCCCATATGGGCGGAAAGGATCCACTTATGGGTGATCCAATAAATATAATTATCCCTATGGGTGGAAATGATCCACTCATGAGAGATCCAACGAATATAATTGTCCCTATGGATGACAAGGATTCACTCATGGGGGATCTAACGAATATAATTTCCCTTATGGGCGACAAAGATCCACTTATAAGGGATCCAATGAATATATTACCACTATGGATGGCAAGGATCCACTCATGTGGGATCCAGTGATCATAATTGCCACTATGCGCAGAAAGGGTCCACTCATGAGGGATCCAGTGAATATAATGGCCTGTATGGGCAGTAAGAATCCACTCATGAGGGATTCAAAGAATGTAATTACCATTATGGGCGACAAGAATCCACTCACGGGGGATCTAGGAGATATAATTGTTTTCCTCTTGCGGAGTTAGATTTCTTGCATATATACGAAATAAATACATAATCATAGATAAATTAAGGATGAGATGCCTCATTAAAAACCCTCGCCCCTCAGAGGCAAAGAAGCAAAATAATGAATCTCACTTAATAAATTTTTCTTACAATTGGTAGAGTTTTAAATACTCACCCATAGGAAAATGTCACCTAAGTAAGTAACGAAAGAAAAAATAACTAACACGAATCAATAATGAAAAAAAGGTGTCTGCATTAAGTGCTCTTGAAGAAAAGGCTATCCCTCTTGCTTTCTGGCTCCCTTGTGATGTGGGGATGGATGAGGAACCTCTTTTCCCTTTCCTGCTTCGTTGGGTGATGTTATCCCAAGGTTATGCTTTTACGCCCTCACGCTCGGAGGGTGCATTCTCTTTAATTTAAGGATTTTTGCGTAACACTTTTTAGTGATCTCATGATCTCCATAAATGACCCCCACACGCCCGTTGAGGAGCGGGTATTTCATGCACAGATACAAGGTAGACAAGTGGCTCCCAGTCGGTTAAAGGTTGGTTGCCCAATAACCATATTATATGAAGAGGGAGCATCAATGACTAGATAATTAACCTTTATTTCCTTGGCATGGTCTCTCTCTCCAAACTTGACCCTCGGGGTGAGGTAGCCTTTCACCTGCACCCGTTATTCCAAGAATCCAACCAATGATCCCTTAAGTGGTTTTAGGTCCTCGGGGTCAAGATGCAATCTCTCAAAGTCATCCTAATACAGTATGTAAGTGGAGCTTCCCTGATTGAATAAAACTCTCTTTATCTCTCATTCTTCACACTTGACGGTGATGACCATAGGATCATTGTGGTTGGGATGAATGTGAGACGCATATTTCTCTAAAAAGATGATCATGGACTCTAGCATCTTTTCTCTCGCCATCTCGGGAAGATCGCTCACACTCGAGACTTGACAAGCGTATCTCTTACAAGCAGAACTTGTATCCTTGTCCCTAGTGAATCCTCCAACTATGGTATTGAGGGTATTCCATACGGCTTGCTCCCTATCGTCCCTAGGCGCTTCTTTAGCCTTGTCCGACCCTGGGCTTCTAGCATCTTCTCGTTCATGTGAGTTGCATCGTTCTGCCTAGCTGGAGGGGCCTTCTTTTATGTACTTATTAAGGTGACCCTCTTGTATCAGCTTTTATATTTCCTTCTTTAATTGGGAGCAGTCATTGATATGATGCCCTTTTACTTTGCGGAACTTGTACAATCTTTCTAGTTCATATCCTATTACCTCGAATCTAGGGATAAGAGGCCTTGGAATGTTGTGTAGGTGGAGCACCATGTGCCATATATGTTCCTGGTGGGTGTTCAAAGACGTGAAACTCTCTGTAGCCTTTCCCGCCCTTTTAAACATGGATTTGTATTTTATGGGAACATGTAGCTATTCTTCTTCAAGGGATGAGAACTTTTGGCACTGATAAGTGCAAATTGTAGATATTTTTGTATATATTTTTTATTGCACTTATCGACTTTTTGTTGTTAATATCGTTGAATAAACCCCAACTTTTGTGTAAATACGTTTAGTTTATGTTTATTTGTGTTTTTGTGTATATAGTGTACTGTTTGATGTTTTTCTGTTCATTTTATAGGCATTGATGTGTATTTGGAGCATGAGCAATAAAGTGTCGAAGACACAGCTTCAAACGCGCGATTTTGAGCAACTCGTCAATGAATAAGGCTCAAAATCAAAGAATAAGAAATCATCAATTTGGTTTATATTTTTTCATTGTTAGAAAGATTATTGAATAAACTTTCCAACGCTTCGAACTGGGCGCAAATCTGAGTTACGATTCAAAAGTTATGGCTGAAATAGTGCAAAATACTGTGTTGGTTTTTCATCTTGTTGTCATCTTTCGCCAGGCGAAAATTTTGGTCGTCGGGAAACGCTAGGCGAGATGTAGCATGGGAAAAAACGCTATTTTTGGTCGTCGGGCGAGGCTTTTTGGTCGTCGGGCAAGCCTGGACAGTCAAAAATGCGTATTTAGGGCCAAAAACACATTTTTCTGGTATGGTTTTGGGTATTTTTGACCCCAACTCCATCAACCTTCATTTTGTGATAGGATTAGCTTATAAACAACATTGAAGCTTGCATACGGATGATCCGGGGTGAATTGCTCATCAATCGGTGCTGATAAACTGGGAGATTTGTGGTTCATTTCTCTTCCTCTTTGTGTATTCTTTATATGTTGATTTTGTACATGTATTTACTCTGAACTTATGTATATTTGTCGCCCATTGCGTTATATTAAAATTGCTTTACAAATCTTTGTGGATTGGTGTTTTAGATTTTTTCTCCGTGCTAGGAATTTGAGTTGTTATAGATATATACTGCTTAGATTCTTATCTAGGATGATTATCTGTTAGTTTCTGAACTCTAGAGATATATTTAGAGCTGACATTTATTTGGGTATCAGAGCTTAATGCCTCTGTATGGTTATGTTGTGCTGAGAGATCGTCAGTGTGATTACATAGTTGTCTTATATATTGTTGAGGAGGTAGAGAGATTATTTCCTTGGTGATACAATCGGTCTCTCAATTTGGGTTAGAAATGACTTAGGTTGTGAGTGATACGTGGTGACATTTATGGGTATTGTTAGGTTGTGTATAACTGGTCGGTAGATTTAAGTCTTTGATGAGTAGATTATATGCATGCTTGATAAGTTCTTCCTTAGTTTTTACTTTTGTTTACATTTATTTTCTGTTGATAACATTTTCTTTACAAACCCATTTATCCCCAAACTCATTAACGAGATAATTGTCAAATAGCAATTCAATAACCAATCTCTGTGGACACGATAAATTCCCAGATAAATATTTCAAAAAGTTTTGTTGCTTTCCACTACACCACTACCAACAAAATGGTGTCGTTGTCGGGGATTAGTTCTATTGATTTTGCATTGTGATAATTCTTTTGTTTTTGAGTTTTGTAATTAATGTATATGTTATATAGAAATTGTACATTAACTTATATATATGATATTTGTGCATATATGTGTTTTCACGTATTATTGTGAATTACCTCGTTTTCGTAACGTTTGTTATGTGATTGTTAGGAGACTTTCTTTAGGTTTGTGCGGTGTGACAATACCATGGCATGATGAGAGGAGGTTACTAGTTCGCACAATAACGGTGTCGAGCTTACAACGTAAAATAAGCATGTTTGTTTGTATTTGTTTGTGTATGGTGATTTGTGCTTTAACAAGTTGAAACAAGGAAATATTCTGAACTTCAAATCTTCACTTTTCAACTTGTTAATTCATTTTCACGCGGTTTTCACATCGTTATTTGTATTGGTTTTGTCATGTCAATTTGTGTTTTCCGAAAGCTTGTCGTGTTTAGCTTGAGGAGTTTTGTCCATTGTATATATTGTAAATTTTGCACATTAAAATTTTGTAGGAGTATTATTTTTCTAATTCTTTTGTTGTTGTTTGGACTCAAGTTTTGGTCCGGTAACTTGTAGAATATTGAGGTGATTTGTCAAGTTTGATCGTTTCGACTTGCGAATGCGTGGTAATGATTTGTTAAAGTTTTGTACACGTTCGAGGTATGTGTTTATCGCTTTCTATACTTTAGCATATTCATGATACTTAGACTTTTTATAATTTTTATGCCATTCATTCTTTTGTATACTTGTTCATTTATGAATCACTTTAGTTCCTACCCTTTTTGTGAGGTAGCTTTCCATTGTTCACATATGCCGGAGACCACAATTCTTGTTTTAACTGGATTTTATTATGCTTAATCTTTTGTTTGTGTTGATTGTATGAAAGCTCGAACATGATCAAGGCATATTTTGTTTCATTTTGAGCACAACTACCTTAGCCAAATAAGTCAATTCACCTTGTGAGTGTGTGATCATTAGTAACCCCTTTGAGCTTTTTGTCGATATCCATGTTATATTTTCTAAATGCTTGTCTATGAGTGCATAGTTTCCCTTTTTGCATGGATGTTGATTCGTTGTTTTCTTGAATCCTCAACCATTATTTTGTTTTGAATTTTTACATTGCCTTAGAAAGTAGGGAGTATTCACTTTAATGTATGATTGAGTTCAAGTTGGGGAGAAAAATGATTGTTCATTTATTGGTTGATTGCTATGAGGTTGAAAAGAAAAAGAAAAAAGTGAGAAAATAAATGAAAAAAAAAATGATAGAAAAAGAAAGGAAAAAAATAGAAAAGATTTGAAAAATAAAAACAAAAAGAGTATGGAATAATATTGTGTTGAATAAGTGATGTGTGTTTGGTTTGAAATTTGGATGAAGAAGAAGTTTTGAATTGAAATTCCATTGTTTGAAACTTTGTGGAAGTAATTACTCCCTTAGGTTTAGGCAAGTTTTTGTTTAGATTAGCTTTAGGACTTATCACTTGTTTGTTAACCAAGTCACATTACAACCTTGAAAAGCCCTTGAGATTCTTGCTTTCATATTTTCAATGTAAATTTTTGGATGAATGCATAATTTAGTCTATTATTTGCAAGATTGTTGAATGAGTGAAAATACCCCCTTGTTGTGCGTTTTTTCATCTACCGATGATTATGTTTGCTATGTGTGATTAATTTGTGACCAAGTATTATTTTATAATTTTTGGCATATTCTTTGTATTTAGCATTTGTTTCATGTTTATGTTATCGTCGTAGTTTAGTGGTAAGTATGTTTCTTCGTGTGTACCGTTTTTCATTTGAACCACTGCATTTGTTTTCCGTTTTCAAAATCTGTTGATTCGTGATTCTTTGATTAATCATTCTTTGTTCTTTATGTTATTTGACTTTGTTTGAGGACAAACAATAGTTCAAGTTGGGGAAAGTTTGATAAGTGCAAATTGTAGCTATTTTTTGTATATACTTTTTTTAGTTGCACTTATCGACTTTTTTGTTGTTAATATCGTTAAATAAACCCGACTTTTATGTAAATACGTTTAGTTTGTGTTTATTTGTGTTTTTGTATAAATAGGGTACCGTTTGATGTTTTTGCATTCATTTTATAGTTATTGATGCGTATTTGAAGCACGGGCAATAAAGTGTCGAAGACACGACTTCAAACGCGCGATTTTGAGCAACTCGTCAATGAATAACGCTCAAAATCAAAGAATAATAAATCATAAATTTGGTTGATATTTTTTAATTGTTAGAAAGAGAATTGAATAAGCTTTCCAATGCTTCGAAACGGGCGCAAATCAGAGTTACGATTCAAAAGTTATGGCTGAAACAGTGCAGAATGCTGTGCTGGTTTTTCATCTTGCTTGTCATCTTTCGCCGGGCGAAACTTTTAGTCATCGGGGTGACGCTAGGTGAGCTGTGGTAGCATGGGGAAAATGTTGTTTTTGGTCGTTGGGCGACGCTTTTTGATCGTCGGGTGATCCTGGACATTCAGAAATGCGTATTCAGGGTGAAAAAACAATTTTTTTTGGGTATGGTTTTGGGTATTTTTGACCCCAACTCCATCAACCTTCATTTTGTGATAGGATTAGCTTAGAAACAACATTGAAGCTTGCATACGGATGATCCGAGGTGGATTTCTCATCAATCGGCACTGATAAACTGAGAGATTTGTGGTTCATTTCTCCTCCTCTTTGTGTATTCTTTATGTGTTGAGTTTGTACATGTATTTACTCTGAACTTATGTATATTTGTCGCCGTGGCGTTATATTAAACTTGCTTTACAAATCTTTGTGGATTGTTGTCTTAGATTTTTTGCTCTATGCTAGGAATTTGAGTTGTTATAGACATATACTACTTAGATTATTATCTAGGATGATTATCTGTTAGTTTCTAAACCTCTAGAGATAGATTTAGAGCTGACATCTACTTGGGTATCAGAGCTTAATGCCTTTGTATGGTTGTGTTGTGTTGAGAGATCGTCAGTGCAATTACATAGTTGTCTTCTATATTGTTGAGGAGGTAGAGAGATTATTTCCTTGGTGATACAGTCGGTCTCTTAATTTGGGTTAGAAATGACTTAGGTTGTGTGGTGATACATGGTGACATTGATGAGTATTATTAGGTTGCGTATAAGTGTTCGGTAGATTTAAAGTCTGTGATAAGTAGATTATATGCAGGCTTGATAAGTTCTTCCTTAGTTTTTACTTTTGTTTACATTTATTTTCTGTTGATAACATTTTCTTTACAAACCCATTTATCCCCAAACTCATTAACGAGAGAATTGTCAAACGACAATTCAATAACCAATCTCTGTGGACACGATAAATTCCTAGATAAATATTTCTAAAACTTTTGTTGCTTGCCGCTACACCGCTACCAACAGGCACCAGTGACATACTCCTTAGTGCCGTGAACCTTTTTTTGATGTTTCTCTCCTTGCCTTTGATGTAGAATTTGGCCCTTGCAACTACTTCGGCGAGCATGAGTGCAAACCTTTGGGCAAGGTATTCATTGAATTTCCCCACCTTTAGTCCATTTTTGAATGCTTACATAAACATCTCTTAGTTTAAAGGGATTACCTTAATGGTGGCTTCGTTTGAATCAGACGATATAGTCCCTTAATAATTATGATAGTCTCTGGCAGATGCTAAATAGGCTAGTAATAGACATATTCCTATGGCGACAAGTGGAGAACTAATGTACCAACTTCCTCACAAATTCCTAGCAACTATTTGATAGAGGCACGGGGGGGAGGCCCATGTACCAACAGAGGGCGGCCTCCTTGAGGGTATCTGACAATAACTTGAACTTTAGGGAGTTTGATGCTCCTATGATGGCCACCTACATATCAACGGAGGCAATATGCTTGTAAGGGTTGTTGTGCCATTGAACTTGGCCAAAGATGAAGGTTTTAAAACCTAAGGGAACAATAGCCTCCCATATTTCATCCGAGAAGGGTTAGGGATCCAGCAACTCCATCTGTTATGGGGGATTAACCTCTTGTTGGAGTTGTCTAATTTTTGGAAACCGTCTTCAATGTTTAGTTATGGTGTCTCAATTTATCCATGGTGGCTCGCATCTCCACCATGACTTTGACATCTTCTATACCGTTGGTACCCTCAAGAGTGAGGGATGAAGCTCTTATGTTCACCACGTTTGGTAATGGTTATAAGTTAGAATTGAGGGTACGACAGAGAATGTGATAGTTATTAGGAAGAAGTGTGGCCTGTTAGACTACGACAACTCATCTAGAGGGGGGGGGGGGGGGTGAATAGATTCCCATATTACAAATGAAATTTCAAAATGTTTAGTTAAAAACATTTTTGAAAAAAATGTTGAGCGGAAGGTTTATTAGCCTAGATCAAGATAGTAGTCTAAACGAACCAAGTTATTGGAAACTCGGATATGCACAAGTCATATAGAATTAAGATAATGATAAAATCAATCAACATAATAATATCTCAATTAATAGTTGAGTATCAAACACAATGGTTTCCTATTTCCAATGAAATTACATTAAAAATATAAGTTGACAATTTATCGAACATGTGACGCGCAATTAGTTTTTCAGAATTTTGTTTGAACTTTATTGATATGCAAAAGCACTTAAAATCAAAATGATCGTAAGCTAAACAAAAAAGCAATATAAACTTAACAATCAAATAAAAATTCTATACAAATCAATCAATCAAACAACACATTCAACTAATTGCATGTAAAGAGTAAATGAGAGTAATAGATAGAACATTGCAATTTTCCTTTGAGTTAAACAAGCTAAATTTTTTTTCAAACACTTGGTGTGAAATCAAAATTTCAGAATTTTCCTTTGTGTTGTGTTGATATAAAAAAAACACTTATAATTAAAAGTGATTATAAGCAACTCAACACACGGTTCAAAACAAAAATAGTCTCAGAAAATTTCTACGCGTCGATATATTACTCAATGCTATTTGATAAATTGATGTATGAAAATTAAAGCAAGTAAAGCAATAAAATAAAAGAGACACAAGGATTTGTCTACACAGTTCCTCATTTTATTCCTTGCATGTGGGTATGTCTGCGTCCAATTCCAATATAGAATTAGGATACTTTCTTACTTTGCAAAAAGTATGAGTACAAGAGAAGTGTTCCAAGAGCGACCCTACAAACCATAACCGTTTGATGTTGATTAAACCCCTTCTCTTCTTTTGATCTTCAACAAGATCAAGCATACAATAGGTTTCCAATTTACTATCTGGATCTTGCAACTTCTTTATGTTCTTTATCTCCAAAGCTTTTGTGCACCATCAATTACAAATATTACAACACAAGTCTTCAATTCGATTCCCTGTTCTCTCGCTACTTCCTTTGAATTCTTTATCTCCAAAGGATCCTTTGAATTCTTTATCTCCACAGGGATTTACTTGGCTGCAATCCTCTTTTGAATGTCTTGCACGAAAACCCCCAAATCAACCAATGATCTTGGAGGACAAACCCGAGATTTTCTAGATGAAGACCTCTGCAAATCTCAACCTAATATCTTCAGTTACACAAAAACCTAATCAGACGTTATCAAACCTCGTCTAGATGGCATCCCAATAGAACATCATTACAATGTAATGCTATTGTGTATGAATAGATTGGAGGATTGAGGTGAAGAAAAAATTTAGGCTAATTTTATGGTATCATCAAGTTGGAATGATGTATGAATGATATAATTATAGTTGGGCTCTTTTTATGTAAAAGAAGGAAGTTTTAGAATGAAAAAGTTATGAAAAAATGACCCACAAAATAGTATGTGTCGATCTAAAAAGGTTATGTGCTGACACATGCAAAACATTGGCTAAAAGCTTTAATAGTGCAGTACTTGTGGTGTCGCATAAATCGTATGTGTCGACCTATGTGCCTATGTTTTAAAGAAGAAATGCTAAAGGCTTTAATAATGCAGTACATGTTTCGACCTAAAAATCCTATGTGTCGACCTATACCGAAGCTTTTAAGAAAATGCTGAAATGCTGAATTTATGTGTCGGTGCATACAAATTTCAGGTTGACGCATAAATGTTGATTTTATGCAAAAATTGATTTTTCATGATTGGGACCAATTTTAAAGTTGTTTTAAATGATTCCTAAGACTTCTAATGCAAGGGAGTGCCATATGACATAGATATACCATCCAATGTACGTAAATGCTAAGTTTTCCTAGTTTTGACAACATGCAAAACATCTAATGGTGAAGTTGCACTCACATACTCCCCCTTTTTGATGATGGCAAAACTTGCGATGATGCATTTCATGTAGTTATGGAAGGCTCCCCCTGACTTTGTTCTTCCCATCTTCATCTCACATATGCTTCTCCCTCTTTGACAACATCAAAAAGAAAGAAGGCAAACATGATAAGTATCATGTTCCAATACCAATACTAATATATCACTCAGAAGCATTTTTGCAAATAAGTGCATACAATTACATATTCTCATATATATATATATATATATATATATATATATATATATATATATATATATATATATATATATATATATATATATATATATATATATATATATATATATATATATATATATATATATATATATATATATATATATATATATATATATATATATATATATATGTGTGTGTGTGTGTGTGTGTGTGTGTGTGTGTGTGTGTGTGTGTGTGTGTGTGTGTGTGTGTGTGTGTGTGTGTGTGTGTGTGTGTGTGTGTGTGTGTGTGTGTGTGTGTGTGTGTGTGTGTGTGTGTGTGTGTGTGTGTGTGTGTGTGTGTGTGTGTGTAATGATGCAAAATTAATAGATAACAAATATAAAGCAATACCAAACATATAATGCAATTACATGAATAATAATGAATGTGATGCAAGAGCAAGTCATTCAAGTTTCTTCTATAGCGTCACAATTACGTAACACAATAAAATGGAACTCCCGATGCCGCACACGCATGTGCCTAGCATAGTGACAAGAACATGTCACTATTTAATCCAAAATGAATATGTTGCCATAAAATCTGACTCAACTACAACAAGAAGTGTACATGCAATTAACATGCTTACATTCAACTCATGCACAAATGCAAGAAATAATAATAGAAACACATACTTGTACATACAAGAACAAACTTATACAAATGTGAAAGAATTAATACATGAAGTCATTATAAGAATTTACATTGAGAACACACAATGGTTATCAACCAATTTTTTTGGAAATGAACATTCATGGTTTTCACCATTTGAGAAGATAGCAAGCATTTTTCATCAACTAAACATGTACTAAGAAACATCTTACTTTCAAGGATAAATTTGGAACAATATTACCTCACTCTTGATGAAATGGAAGTTGCACTCACATGATGTAAATACTCAAATAAAGTGTTAGAGCAAAAGTATAAAAGTTCAAGCATCATAATAAATAAGTCAACATTGGAGACATTAATAATCCTCAATTCCTTATGTTTGTTGAAAAAGGGTATGGCTGCAAACATTTTATGAAAGCGCCGACAAGTTGATTTTCACTCTCAAAGTGCTCGAACACAACATCCCCTTTTTCAATATGACCACGAAGGTAATTCCCTGCGCGTGTGTTACTTTCTTGAGTTGCTTTATTTGGAGTCCGAGAGAGTAATTCAACTCCCCATAAGACTTATTTCAAATACTCCTGCATAAGCTTAGAGAACTCTTTGACAAGTCGCATGTTAGTAGAATAAAATATGATGTAATGTCAAATGTGTTATGTTTCATTTTTTTAATGAAGGTAAACATGCTTATGTACACATAAGTGTTTATAAAAAAAGATACATGAAAATATAATATTATGAGATTATTATAAGTATATAAATTGATAAGTCACCATGATATATATATATATATATATATATATATATATATATATATATATATATATATATATATATATATATATATATATATATATATATATATATATATATATATATATATATATATATATATATATATATATATATATATATATATATATATATATATATATATATATATATATATATATATATATATATATATATATATATATATATATATATATATATATATATATATATATATATATTTCATACGCCAAGTATGTCATGTACTTAGAGAAATAAACAAGTAAAAGATAGAACTTACTCACAAAGCGAATAGTTAAATTGATACTACCTCACCGTATAATGTGACGGAGGATGCACTTGAATTTCACAAGGGACTCTCGAAGGAAAGTTGCACCAAATGAAAAATACACCACAAAGGTTTTAGAACAACATGATCTTACCACTTTTAACTTTAACAAAGTACCCAAAAGTATACATTGTGATGAATCCAAGAAGGTCATTGGTTTGATAATCGTTCATTTTGATTGAACTCTCATATTTATCCTTTTCATGTTAGTTATCTTTCTCCTCCTAATGTTTCACCGATTCAGGTTAATCAATTCCTTCTTTGGGGTCATTGAGTATGTCTCTTGAAGATAAATCTACATCATGAAATGAAATACGTTTTCTGATTATTCTCGGATACAACATCAAAGTAACTTACACATCTTTTACCAATAAAACAAAACTTGTTGTTGCTTTCTAGATCACATAATCCATCTTCTTGCCTTATATATAATATTATTAGAATATGCTCATATGCCTTGAGCCACCATAAATGAGAACACATATTCTCTTCATGGAGTCAAGACAATGTTCCTACAAAAAAAAACAAGACAAGCTAGGTATGCAATCTTCATTATGTCCTTGGGGGTTAGTGAAAAATTGGTTGAATTTGGGCAAGCCTTTCATAAAACCATAGTGACAATTTAAATCTTGACCATCACTAAAATCACTAACGTATACGTGCTCACTTTTTGAGGACCTTGAACTTGACGCTCTAAGATCTTTAGACTTGGTTCTTTCTTCCTTATACGTGTCTTTCTGCTTTTTTTTTCTTCTTCTTAAGCTTTTTCTCATGCTTGTATAAGCAATTAAGTTCTTGCTCATGCTCTTCAAACTCACCAAACAATGCACTGAGATTAAGTGTTGTAAGATCATTAGCTTTCTTGATGGCGGTGACCTTTGATTTCCAGTTACTAGTAAGACATCTCACAACTTTGTTAATGGCAATTGCATTGGAAATAAGATTACAAAGTGCGTTTAAACGATTAATGAGATTTAATGTATTTTTCTTATCATCCTTATTCCATAGTGTTTTCGGCTTAGATGTGACAACGTCATTAGCATTGTTTTGAGTAATAGCGTCACACATATCCTTGTCATATGAATTAACATGAATTTACATACAATCTTTCCAATAAATATAGTTTTCTTTCGAAAAAATTGGGATTGTTTTGTAATCCCTTTTAGGTTCTTATGCCATTTTCTAATAAGAGTTTTGAAGCACGAAATTAACCGGAGCTCTGATATCACTTACTAGACTACGACAACTCGTCTAGAGGGGTGTGTGAATATACACCCATATTAAAAAGGATATTTTAAAATGGTTACTTAAAAACTTATTTGAAAAACAATTTTGGGCGAAAGATTTATTAGCCTAAATCAAGATAGTAGCATAAACAAACCTAGTTATTAGAAACTCGGATATGCACAAGCCATATGGAATTAAGATAATGATAAAATCAACCGACATAATAATATCTCAATTAATAGTTGAATAACAAACACAACAATTTCCTATTTCCAATGAAATTACATTAAAAATATAAGTTGAGAATTTATCGAACATGTGGCGCGCAATAAATTTTTAAGAATTTTATTTGAGCCATGTTGATATGAAAAAACATTTACAATCAAAATGATCATAAGATAAACAACAAAGCAATTTAAAATTTAACAATAAAAAAATTATATATGAATCAATCGATCGAACAACACATTCAACAAATTACATATAAAGAGTAAATGAGAGTAAGAGATAAAACATTACAATTTTCCTTTGAGTTAAACAAGCTAAAGATTTTGTCAAACACTTGGTGTAAAATCAAAGTTTTAGAATTTTACTTTGTATTATGTTGATATAAAAAAACACTTATAATCAAAAGTGATTATAAGAAACCCAACACACAATTCAAATAAAAACAGTCTCGGAAAATTCCTACGCGTCAATAGCTTACTCAATGCTATTTGACAAATTGATGTATGAAAATTAAAGCAAGTAAAGCAATAAAAGAAAAGAGACACAAGGATTTTTCTACAAAGTTCCCTACTTTCTTCATCGCATGTGGGTACGTCTGCGCCCAATTCTAATGTGGAATTATGATACTTTCTTACTTTGCATAAAGTATGAATACAAAAGAAATTTTCCAAGAGCAACCCTATAAACCATAATCGTTTGATGTTGATTAAACCCCTTCTCTTCTTTTGATCTTCAACAAGATCAAACGCACAATATGTTGCCAAATGAAGTTATCAAACCTCGTCTAGATGATACCCTAATGGAACATTGTTACAATATAATGCTTGTGTGTATAAATAGATTTGAGGTTGAAGATGAAGAGCAAATGTAGGCTAGTTTTATGTTATTATCAAGTTGGAATGATGCATGAATGATATATTTATAATTGGACTCGTTTTAGGTAAAAGATGGAAGTTTCAGAATGAAAAAATTATGAAAAGTGACCCACAAAACAATATGTGTTAACCTGAAAAGGTTATGTGCTAACACATGCAAAATAGTGGCTAAAAGCTTTAATAGTGCAGTACATGTGTCAGCGTATAAATCGTATGTGTCGACCTATGTGCCTGTGTTTTAAAGTAGAAATGCTGAAGGCTTTAATAATGCAATACACGTGTCAACCCATAAATCGTATGTGTCGACCTATATTGAAGCTTTTAAGAAAATGCAGAAATGCTGAATTTATGTGTCAGGGCTTACAAATTTCAGGTTGGCACATAAATGCTGATTTTATGCAAAAACTGATTTTTCATGATTACGACCAATTTTAATGTTGTTTTAAATGATTCCTAAGACCTCTAATGCGAGGGAGAACCACATGACATAGAGATATCGTCCAATATATATAAATATTAAGTTTCCCTAGTTTTGACATCATACAAAATATCTAATGGTGAAGTTGCACTCACATTGGCCGAGTTAGTTTTTGGGCCCCACGGTGTATGCCATTTTACTATCCAAAAAAAATACATGTGTGCCCATATTCCCCCTACAAGGGAAGGGAGACTCAGAGGCCCTAGTAGGTATATTACTTGAATGTAATAAGGGTTAGCTCATGCCAGTGAGTAACCTTATATGGTGGTTTTTTAGACTGTTTTAAGGGACCTACTCACTTGAGGTGAAAGGTCCTGCTCTTGGACGATGGTGCTAGATGACAGGTGTAATACTGTGGGAGAACTGACTTGTTTTTGCATTTCATCTCAAATGTTGCGGATAGCAAAAGTCGCCACCGACTTTTCTTTTATCCAATAAAGAAATGGTGAAAAGAACATGAAACACCTTCGAGATTTTCTTGAGTTCGGGGGGTAGGTTATTAAAAGGGAAGGTGTTAGCACCCTTTTCATCCGTAGTTATCTACGGGCTCTTAATCGCTAGCTCACTTTGTTTGAAAATGCTTTGTGTTCGTGTGTTTGAAAATATTTTGAAAAATGCCAATAGTAAGGCAACTTTATAATGATTCTTATATTGGTTAAGAATGCGTACAAAGTGTTTGTTTTCTTTGAAAATATTTCAGAAAAGTTTTTTTTTTTGAAAAAGATGTTTTGAAATGTTCGCGAGCAAGCGATTAAGAACTATCTACCTATTCAAAGTATTTATCGTTCTTTTCCTCCTCCTTTAGATAATGATATCCTACCATTAGTTAGTAGGAATCCCTATCGTTGGCTGTAAAGAGGCAGGCGCAGGTCATCGTACAATCATAAAGGCAACTCGTAGGGGATTTAACAATTATCGTTTAAGGGACTAGATCATTTACCGAAGGCAACATCGAAAGGGTCATCGAGGGACTATGATCTTTTGTATCGGAGGGACTTTGCTAAAGCGTCCCCATGTTCGAAGGACATGACTGTTTTCCAAAAGGCAACAAGGAAGATTAATATAGAGGTATGAGTGTGCGAGGTGTGTTGTTTTCAGTTACTTTATCTTTGATAATAGAGTTTTCTATCGTCAGGTTTTATCTTGCCATACACCCTAATTACTAACAAAAATATAGTAAAATAACAACAGGAAAAGTAAAGTTCAAAAAATAAAATTCCTACCCTATTACATGGCCTTGGGGTAGTTACATAATAGAAAAGCGGAAAATAGAAATCCTAAGCTATTACATACTAAAGCAATTACATAATAATGGAAAAGCAGAAGATAAGGCTATTTACAAATTGCGAACCCCGTACGCTTTATCTATGAAAATAAAATAAAATAAAAATAGAGAAGAAAAAAATGTTTTTGATGATTTTTTATGGAAAAAGTTTTTTTTAATGATGATTAAAATAAAACTAAAAACTAATTTATTTTAATTAATAAAAATAGTTTATTAACTAAAATAGTAAAAAGGTTAATGATGAATAAACCTAAAAATTAATTAATTTTAATTAACAAAATAATTGATTAATTAAATTAATAAAAAGGTTAATGATGAAAAACCTAAAACTTAATCAATTTTAATTAAAAAAGTAATTGATGAATTAAATTAATAAAAAAGGTTAATGATAAAAAACATAAAACCTAATTATTTTTAAGGTTTACAAAAAACAATTATTTTAGGTTTGTAAAAAAAGGTTTGTGGTTTTATGGTTAGCTGAATTTAAGGTCAAGTTTTCCAAAAGAATTAGGGTTTATGGGAAGAGAATTAAGGGGAAAAACCACAAGTTGAAAGCAAAACCAAATAAATGTCAAGGGTGGGTGTTGAACCCACGCCCTTAGCCTTCTACATTGCATTAAGGGAAAAAATAGGGAAAAAGAACAAGTTAGAAGCAAAATCACACAAAAATGCCAGGAGTGGGTGTTGAACCCACACTCTTAGCCTTTATCACTGCCTGCCTTACCACTGCGCCAGAACTCACATATTATGTATCAAACCTGCTCTAATGATGTATATGAACACATCTAAACGTATCAAAATAGTTAATAATGCATAAATCAAAGGTTTGAGTTTTAAAAAACTACAAAAATTGGTGAGGATAAACATGATGTTCTTGGCACGATCTTGACTGCCTAAGGATTGAGATGGATTCATGGGCACTTCAAGATGATAATGTAATGCTTGATTTCAATTGAGAAGGGCTGTAAACAAGGGTTTTGTGTTGCCTTAGTTTCTTGAATTTTTGGAAGTTTTGGAGTTGTTTTCTCTGCAAGGGTTTCCGTGTGATGTTATGTATGAATGAAGAGCAATATATAGAGAAGAATTAGTTTAAACCATTATGGGCTTGAACCTTGTCATGAAAGGCTTGGTTTTATCCTTTTTAGTTTTGAATTTAAATAAATAAAATAAAAAATAAATGGAATAAAAATCAAAGGTGTGTATGAATAGGTTCAGAGGTTCATAATGAGGCCTAATACACATTTGGACCTTGAAACACAAGCCATTAGCCCAAAAATTTGAGTTTGATCAATTTGGGTTTCATGCATTTTCTCGAAATTTCCCATATTGTGCCAATAATAACTCTCTCAATTTTTATCATATAAAGGTGATCTTTGAATTTTTGGAAAGCTCAATATGTCCCCTACAATCTCTATATTGATCATTTTTTCATTTGAAGAGTTTATCTTGATGTAAGTTTCCTTGACAAATAGTGTCTTTTTGTTAAATTTTGGAATGACCTATGATGTTTTGGCCCATATCTCTCAAATGAAGCATTTTTTGGACTTGAGCTTAGAGAGACAAAGTGGTAGAGAATTGAATTTCCTTCAAAATGAGCCTTGTTTAGGGAAAAACTGATGAAGCATGTGAAAGTTATGTTTGGTCAAAGTTCAGTTAACTTCTCCTAAGGAAACCCTAATATGGCAACTTTTGATGTTTTGAGAGTTTTTCTTGAGGAATCATGATCAACCCTTGATCAAATGATGGATGTCACTTCAAAATATTGATGTTGACCAAAATTCTTGAAGTTTGACTATATGTTGACCAGAATTGACTTTTTACCCTATACAGTTGATTTTCCGTCATCTGAGCCATTGGATGAGAAAACTTGTGATGCAATGTATTGTACCTCAAAATTTTCCCTCCCATTTTATTAAAATCATGCTCACAAAGGTCTCAAATACTCAAATTCACTCAAGAGTTGACTAGTCAAACCTCCTCCTAAGCAAGGGTCTTCAACTATGGTTTGGTGCTTCTCAAAGAATATTGGGTTGCAAGGGTCTCACATGACTTTCATGGTTCATCATAGGTCCTCAATAATACTTTTGTCAAACTTCAAGTCTTGCATCACATGTTTGTTCAGCCAATGGCTCAGAAGATTGAAAGTCAATTATATTAGGTAAAAAGTAAACTATGGTCAACATACAGTCAAACTTCAAGGTTTTTTGTCAACATCAACATTTTGAGGTGATATTCATCATTTGATAAAGGGTTGATCATGATTCCTCAAGGAAAGCACTCAAATCATCAAAGGTCAAAAATTGCCAAATTAGGATTTTGATTGAAGTTGACTGATCGTTGACTTTTGGCCTAGTGCATGACCTAATGGTTTAAATCATGATCTCAAGGGCTCAAATACAACATCTTTATCTAATTACATGGATTAATACATTTCCAAAGATACAAGTGATTAATAGTTGAAGAATTGAATCAATTGATAAAAGTTAACAATCACACAAAAGTCAAAATTTGACTTTTTGGTTAACATTGGAATTCAAAAATCAAGAATCATCAAAACATTCAAAATTATCAAGTTTGATCATCAAGAATAAAAAAAAGTCAACAAAAGTCAAAACTTGGAAAAAATTTCAACACTTAGAAAAATTTCTAAGTGTTTTGTTCTTAACAAAGTCACTACTTTATGGTAATTTTTCACTAAGATCTAAACTGATTCAAGGAAAACTTTCAACATGAAATTTGTATGGATTAATGAATTCTAAAACTTTTTTAATGTGGGATGATCCTCAAAAAGTGCTTGGATTAAGAGATATGGGCCCATGAAGTTCTGATATATTTACCCAACACTTAAAAATATTTTTGATCCGTTTTTTTATCTCAACTTCTTAGCCATTTTTCACCAATTTCCCTTTTGTTTTATCCAAAATGGTAAACATGAAAGTTGAATATATTGATTCAAGCTTTCCAAAACATCCAAGAGTATGAAAATGTCATGTTTGAGCTGAGAGTTTCGAAGAGACAAAGTTGGGCATTTTTACTTGGATTATAAGGCATTTCTTTGAGGAAGATATAATCAAATCTCATAGCCATGCCTTGTAATCTCACTTTGCAGGCCTCTAAACCCACAAATCTCTCTATAATAAATTGATTTCACTTGCTTTATGACTATTATCCATTTGATTCAAGCTTTATCCAAGATGATTTTCCATTAATGGCACAAAGGCACCATTGCCATTCACATAAAGCAAGCTTTTTGCAAAAAGTCAATGCATTTAGCTCCTCATTTGTTTCCTCTGATTGCACTCCATCCTAAAGAGAAGAATCAACTTCCCTACACCCAACTAACATCAGAGCAAACTTGTACTTGATCCTTGAAACCATAATTTTCACCATAACTTGATATTCCACTTCCAACCAAGCCATAACTTGACAGCTTCAGATTGTAACGAGTTCAATCCCTCTAACCTTTGCCTATAAATATAGGGTTCATTTTCAGACCAAAAACAAATTGACAAGCCCTTAAACCTCTCAAACTCTCCCAAATCCAAATTGGCCTCAAAAACTCCATTTTTGTGCTTTGAAGTCCAAATCTTCAAATCTCTCAAACCTTGCAACTTTTATTCAAACAAATCATCCAAAAACTTCATATACATCAAGTGATCTACACACCTGTTTTTCCATTGTAACTCCATTATCAACATCCACCATTTTTAAAATCCAACTTTGCAACTTGACTTGAGTAGACCGTTCCAGCCACTCTCAAAGCAAAGTAAGGATTGAAATACATTCACCAAGGTCCCAGCAAGCTAAAGCAATCATCATTTTACTTCTGGAAGTGCTTGAAGAAGCGTTAGATTTTCTCCAACTTGGTATAAATTTCAAACTTTGAATTCTTTATTTAAGCATCATTTGCATATACATTCTAAAGGAAAAGTGTAGATATCATGTCTACAAAGCTAACCATGTCCTTAAATATCATTTTAATTGACTGTGTGGTGAGAATTTTGGAATTGAAGTTTATGAAATGTTAGGGTTTCAGTTTGGTACCAAACAAAATTCGTCTTAACCGTTGATTTATAGCTTTTAAAATTTATATGGTTGCATTCCTTATAAAAAATCAAGCAAGTTTGGTTTTGGAAGTTTTCAACTTGGTTGAGAAATGGAGATTTTCGAAAATCATCCATGGAGGTTTGTTGTTATACAGCGCACAGAGAGGAAGAAGATGGTGATCTGGCCATTTCAAATTTTCAAAAACCAAGTTTATAATATATTTAACTAAAGTTGTTTTATAAACGGATGAAATAACCACCCCAGTGGCAAGCGTGTGCGTGCAAAGACTTTGGTGTGCCAGGGTAGGGGTTCGATCCCTGCCTCTGGCATTTTATTTTCTAACATTTTCCTTGCAGATTCAGTATAAACAAACCCAACACGCGCACCATGCATCTCCAGTCTTTGATCATCGGATCTCATCAAAGACAGATCCAACGCACCAAAACGCACACCCCATGACGCACCTTCTAAAAGCCACCCTCACTGGATACAGAACAGACCTGGGCTTTGTTCAGTTTGGGCCTAAATTTTTGCTTCTTTCTCACCCCCATTTTACTTGTTTGCAGGCCCATTTTAATTTGCTTTATTTTGTTTTAATTAACATTTTCTTTTTTCTAATCAATTTTATTTTAATCAACAAAAATCATAAAGTCATAAAATTATAAAGAAATTAGATTTAGGTTTTTTGGTTAATTAATTTATTTTTTGATAAATAAAAATTACTTAACTTAATCATATTTTGGTTTCATTTATTAATTAACTAATAAATTAATTAGAATTAGGTTTTATTTTTATTTTACATTTTAAACATTTTTTTTTCTAAACAAAAAACAACAAAAATATTTTTTGTTAAAACACTTAGAAATTTTTTAGGGTTGACATCTTTCCCTTTTCCATCTTCGCGCGCTCATTTACTTTTTCGCATTATTTTTCAATATTGTAACTGTCAAAAGTTTGTAATAGATAATTAGGGTTTATTGCTTTCCTCCCCAGTTTATGGTTTGTACTCCACATCCCCGAAGCATTATAATAGTGTAGATTTAATTTTCCGCATTTTACTTTCCGCAGTTATATATATTTAACTGCTAGGTTAATTAGGTGTGCATGGCAAGTGTAAAAAACCAACGTTAGATAAGCTAATCTCAAGACTAATAACTGAAACATAATACACTTTGCATGCGCGTACCTCTAGGGTTAGCCTCACTTGTTGCCTCAGATTTAAACAGTCATGTCCCTCGAACGTGGGATACTTTAGCAAAGACCCTAGATTAAAAGATCATAGTCCCTCGATGACCCTTCGATGCTACCTTTGGTAAACGATCTTAGTCCCTTACGAAAATTTCTAAAGCGTCCTACAAGTTATCTTCTATGAATGTACGATAGCCCGCGCCTGTCTCTCATATCCAACGATAGGGCTTCCTACTAACTAATGGTAGGGTAGCACCATCTAAAGGAGGAGGAAAAGAACAAAGACTTCTTGAGTATGTAGATCGCTCGTAATTGCTTGCTCACAAACTAAAACAATTTTCACACCTTGCACTTTCAAAAACAATACTTCCTTTCAACAAATATTTTCAAAACAAACATTTTGTATACATTCTCAACGATACGAGAATCATTACAAAAACTTCTGCACTTAGGCATTTTCAAAATATTTGTAAACATACAGAAACACAAAGCATTTCTAAAAAGTGAGCTAACGATTAAGAGTCCGTAGAAAACTACGAATAAAAAGGGCGCTAACACCTTCCCTTTTCATAACCTACCCCCTTGCTTAGAAAATTCTCAAAAGGTATTTCCTGTTCTTTTCACCCTTTCCTTTATTGGATAAAAGAAAAGTTGATGGCGACTCTTGCTATCCGCAACATTTGCGATAAAACACAAAACCCAAAAGTCAGTTCTCCCACCGTATTACACAAGGCTTGAAACTTGACATGAGCATTCTTAGGGACATATGAAAAACCATGAAAGCCGCTTGAGACCTTTGAAACCCAAATTTCCTTGTGAAAGATGAAACCCTAATTGTGGACCCACTGCTTATGAGGATAATTTATCTGATCAATTCTTGTGCCACCTTGAGCATTTGAGAAACCTAGGAGAATGTCTTGAAGAAAAATGAGAGGGAAAATTTTGGGGTACAATAGCTTCCCCTGTTTAATCTTCTTAAACCTGAAGAGTTAGATTGGCCTGTCCTCCATTCGTGACTTAAAGGTAGAATATAATTGAACACTTAAGTGCCCAGAAATTTTCACTCGCATGTGCAGGCGGTAACACTGCTGGTTGATGATATTGCTTGAATGGGATTAAGGATGCCATTTAGAGAGATGACAGAGAGTCATCGGATATGGGCTTATAGATGTCATCTAAGGTGACTGTTTATGCTTGAATGTATCTGAGGAATGCTTTTCAGAATGAATCTATTCGATCCTGTTTGAGGGAAATGCTTTTCATAATGAATCTATGAAGGAAATGATTTTTCAGAATAACTTTGAAGGAAAATGCTTTTCATAATGATGCGCTGAAGGAAAATGCTTTTCAGAATTCAGTCTCTAAAGGGAAGTGTTTGTCAAGTAGATAGTCGCCCCGTCCTGTTTCGAGAATTGATCTACAATCTATTTTGGTTGGTAAACCTGTCCTGTTTCGGGAGTTCATACCACTTAGTTATAAAGATAGTTGCCCCGTCCTGTTTCAGGAATCGACCTTCATCTGTCCATAAAGATATAAAGATAGTTTCCCCATCCTATTTCGGGAGTTAATCTTTGCTCGGTTGTACAAATAGTTTCCATGTCCTTTTTCGGGAGTTAATCTTCAACTTGTTCATGCAGATAGTCGCCCCATCCTGTTTTGAGAATTGATCTACAATTTTTTCACATATAGTTGTCTTGTCTCGTTTCAAGAATTAATTTGTGTCTGGTCATCCAGATAGTTGCCCCGTCTTGTTTCGGGAATTAACCTGGGACCTGCTTTTTATTAGCCATAGAGATAGTTGCCCCGTCTTGTTTCAGGAATTAATCTCTGACCTGGTCACATAGATAGTTTCCCTTTCTTGTTTCAGTAATTAATCTTGCACCTGTTTTTATAGATAGTCGCCCCATCTTGTTTCGGGAATTGATCTACAATATTTTTCACAGATAGTTGCCCTGTTTTGTTTCAGGAATTAATTTGTGTATGGTCATCCAGATAGTTGTCCTGTCTTGTTTCAGGAATTAACCTGCGACATGTTCGAAAATTGTTGATGATATTTGTTTGTTTGTAGATTTTACCTGAAAAGATAAAGACTTAGTTGTATACAATGTCATGATGTATGAAATGCATTGCTTAATGATGTTCTCAAAGTAAATGAGAGTGTGCTATATGCGTTTCATATGCATATGCTATGACATGTATGGATATGAGATGTCGTTGGAGCGTATTGGTAGCTCCGTATAACGTTTATGACTGGGGACAATAAATTCATGACTGTTTCTTGGGATGAAGAATATGTGTAATTCTCAATCATTGTTTAGATTGTTTATGCTGGGGACTCCTGCTTTCAGTTTGAGGAAACTCCGCTGGGGAATGTGACTTCTGTTTGGGGAGAAGAGTTCAGGAACATCGGTTGCTAGTTGCTCTACTGGGGATTTTAGTTCTTATATATCCTGACTGGGGATAAAAGAGATGGAGAACCCTTCAAGGCGCTGTTTGAACGAGTTTCTGATATGGATGCCGACTCATATGGAGAGGATAAGATTAATTGATATCTGGTATGATTTCAGATTCCGTGGCAATTCTCTGGGGATGGCAATATGGACTACCCTTTATTGGAGAGAGAAATTTTTCCGTTGATTTGTAGTAGTCAAAGTGATAGACTCAAGCTGGTGAGATTGTATCCTATTAGGGAAATAAACCCTACTGGACAAACACTCTGTTGAGAAAATAAACCTGTTAGAGGAATATATTCTGCTGAGGAGATGAACCTTGCTAGACAAGATAATTTTGTAGGGGTTTTTTACAGTGTTGGAGAAATAAACTCAGTTGGGGAAGAGAATTCATGTGAAATATGCTAAGGATAATCTCTCTAACAAGGATTGGGACTCCATAGGTTGGTGACATTGTCGGGGAAAAGATCATACTCCTTTGTCCTCTAGGGGAATCTGCTGGTGAGTATGATTAGGGTATTTCAGACTTGTGGGGAATGTGTCGAGTTTGTGAAAATGACTCCTCGGGGGATAATCTTACGGGAACTGTCCTGTGGGGATTATTCCATGGAGGTTATTCTGTGGGAACTTGTGGACGACTTGAACGTTATCCCATATCCTAGAGCCTTGAGTAACTACTTATTCATGTTTTTATGCATATATTTGTTAACATTAATCATATTCAAATGCATATGTTCATTCAATTTAGTCATTGGACGTTTTTGCAAACAAAACAGAAAAGTAAAAATTTGAATTTTGAAATTGTGTTTATAGTGATAGTTTGCCTATAAACAGTCGATTGTGGTACAAAGAGACAAAAATCCTAGTAAGAGGAAATCACCGTGAAATTAAATGAGTACAAAACAAAACATATAGCTATGTGTAAATGATCTCGCCCGGTTTCAACTCTGTTATTGCCCCTATGCTTTCGAGCATCTCATCCTTTGCTGTCGGAAGAAGTTGATTGAATTGATTTTCACCATTCTAACTTGATGTTGGTGATAAAGTTGGCTGTAAGTGATCCAACGGGACATAGTCGTACGCTTTAATCCCTAATTTTTTCATGGACCGCCCTTTCAGGTTTTCAGTCCACCGGGATACCCTTTTTTGCCCAAGCCACTTTTTTAGGTTTTGAACTTGTCGGGTGTACAGTCTTTTACACACACACACACACACATACACACACACACACACACACATATATATATATATATATATATATATATATATATATATATATATATATATATATATATATATATATATATATATATATATATATATATATATATATATATATATATCCCTGATTTTTTGCTCGAACCCTTTTGGTTCGCCGGAATGCCTTTATTTTTTCCTAGGCCAGTCAACCTAGTGGGTCGTTTTTTTATGTATAGTATCTTTTGACTATGTCCACGTTCACAGGGTGTGGAAGATCTTCATCGTCCATGGTGGTAAGTATCATAGCATCATCCTAAAATATCTTCTTGATTATCAATGGCCCTTCGTAGATGGGAGTCCATTTTCCCTTGGGATCACCTTGTGGTAGAATGATGCGCTTTATTACCAAGTCACCAGCCTGATATACCTGATGCTTAATTTTCTTGCTGAAAGCTCTGATCATACGTTTCTGGTACATCTGGCCATGACAGACAGCCACAAGCCTCTTCTCGTCAATTAAATTTAACTAGTCTAGCCTATTCTGAATCCACTTGTCTTTGTCTAAACCTGCGTCTTTCATAATTCTCAAGGAAGGAATCTGAACTTTGACAGGTAGGACAACCTCTATACCATAGACCAGAGAGAATGGGGTTACCCTAGTTGATTTTTGCATTGAAGTGCGATAACCATAAAGAGCAAACAATAACATCTCGTGCCAATCTTTATACGTCACTGTCATCTTCTGTATAATTTTCTTGATGTTCTTATTGGCGGCTTCTATTGCATCATTCATCTTTGGTTGATATGGAGAAGAACAGTGGTGCTTGATCTTGAACTGCATGCAGAGTTTCGTGATCATGGTGTTGTTGAGATTGGTTCCATTGTCAGTGATAAGCCTTTTATGGATGCCATACCTATAAATAAGGTTATGCTTAATGAATCGTGCGACCATATTCTTAGTAACAAAGGTAAACCAGGCTGCTTTAACCCACTTTGTGAAATAATCAATGGCGATGAGGATGAAGCGATGTTCGTTGGAAGCAGTAGGTTTGATCTCTCCAATCATATCAATGCCCCACATTGCAAACGGCCAAGGAGCGGTCAAGATATTCAGGGGTACTGGAGGCACATGTACTTTGTCAGCGTAGATCTAGAACTTATGACAAGTTCTTGAGTGGTGGTGACAATCAGTTTCCATAGTTGACCAATAGTAACCCGCTCTCAGAATCTTCTTATCCATAGTATGTCCACTGGAATGAGTACCGAAGATACCTTCATGCATATCTTCCATAATCTTCTCTGCCTCTTTCTTATCCATACAGAGTAGCAGAGTTAAATCATGGTTGTGCCTGTACATAATTTTGTTATTCAAGAAGAACTTAGCAGAGAACCTCCGTAGGAATTTCTTGTCATTGATAGATGCTCCTTCAGGATACTCTTGAGCCTCAAGGTATCTTTTCACTTCATGAAACCAAGGCTTCTCTTCTACTCCGTCAGTTTCAACTTTGTAGTAGTGTGCAGGTTCGTCTAGCCTTTTAATGGTAATTCTGGGAGCCTCGTTATCGCATCTGACTTTAAACATAGACGACATGGTTTCTAATACGTCTTCCAACTGATTCTCTTCTCTTGGGATGTGCTCAAAAGTGATCTCCTCGAAGTACGATATTAAGGTAAGCACATGCTCTCTATAAGGAATGAGATTCGGGTGCTTCGTATCCCATTCTCCCTTAATCTGGATGATTACCAGGGCTGAGTCCCCGTATATGCTCAAGATCTTGATTCTTAAGTCAATAACATCTTTAATACCCATGGTGCACGCTTCATATTCAGCCATGTTGTTGGTACAGTCAAAGCATAATCTGGCGGTGAAGGGCGTATGGCAACCCTGAGGAGAGATAACTACAACATCAAATTCCTTGCTAAGTGCATTAGAAGCTCCTTCGAAAACCATAGTCCATCGGGATCTTGGCTCAGGTCCTTCATACGGTCCAAGTTCTTCACAATCTATAGCTAGCATAATGTTCTCGTCCTGGAATTTGAAGTTCATAGATTGGTAGTCATCTACGGCTTGATGAGCCAAATGATATGCCATTACACTTCATTTGATCGCTTTCTAAGTGGTGTAGTGAATATCGTATTCTGTTAAGACCATTTGCCATCGGGTTATTCTTCTGGATAGAACTGGCTTCTCGAATATGTATTTCATGGGATACATTTTAGAGATCAACAAGGTAGTATGAGTCAACATATATTGTCTTAGTCGGCGAGCAGCCCATGCCAAAGCGCAACAAGTTTTCTCGAGTAGTGAGTAACTTGTTTCACAGTCGGTAAACTTTTTGCTAAGGTAGTATATTGCATGCTCTTTTCGACCAGACTCGTCATGCTGGCCCAATACACACCCTATTGAGTTCTCTAACACTGTTAGGTACGTGATTAGAGGTCTTACTTCAACTGGTGGCATCAGAATTGGAGGTTCTTGGAGGTACTCCTTGATCTTGTCAAAATCTTTTTGGCAATCATCGTTCCATTTTACTACCTGATCTTTCTTCAGCAACTTGAAGATCGTCTCATAAGTAGCAGTCAAATGAGAAATGAATCGGGCAATATAATTTAGTTATCCCAAGAAACCTCTGACTTCCTTCTCAGTACGGGGAGTAGGAATTTCTTGAATAGCTTTGACTTTAGCAAGATCAACCTCAATACCTTTACCGCTGACGAAACCCATAAGTTTACCAGATCTCACCCCAAAGGTGCACTTGTTTAGATTCAGTCTCAACTTGTACTTCTTCAGTCTCTCAAACAGCTTGTGTAGGTGGTCGAGGTGTTTTTCTTCAGTCTGAGATCTGGCTATCATATCATCGACATAGATCTCTATCTCGTGATTAATCATGTCATGGAATAAAGCTACCTTGGAACGCTGATAAGTTGCACCGATGTTCTTCAATCCAAAAGGCATAACCTTATAGAAGAAAGTACCCCACTGTGTAATGAAGGTTGTTTTCTCCATGTCTTTAGGTGCCGTCTTGATCTGATTATAACCTGAGAAACCATCCATGAAGAAGAATACCTTGTGCTGAGCGGTGTTGTCGACCAAAACATCAATATGTGGAAGTGGGAATTCACCTTTGGGGCTTGCCCTGTTTAGATCCTTATAGTCTACACACATGCATACTTTGTCGTATTTCTTTAGTACCAGAAACACATTTGCAACCCATTGAGGATATGATGTCACTGTTAAGAACTCTAGGTTGAATTGTTTCATAACCTCGGCCTTAATCTTCTTTGACATCTCGGGACGCATACGACGAACCTTCTGTTTTATCGGAGCATGACTGTAACATAGTGGGAGAACTGACATGGGATGTTTTGCGTTTGATTGCAATTGTTGCAGACAGCAACAATCGCCACTGACTTTTCTTTTATCCAAATAAAGTAAAGGGTGAAAAGAATAGGAAAGACCTTTGAGATTATTTTCTTGAGTTCGGGGGGGGGGGGGGGGGGTAGATTATGAAAAGGGAAGGTATTAGAACCCTTTTCATCCATAGTTATCTATAGGCTCTTAGTTGCTTGCTAGATCATTTCTTTTGTTTGAAAGTGTGCTTTGTGGTGGTTTTTGAAAGTATTTTTGAAAAGCGCCTTCGTTTAGGAAAACTTTGTAATGATTCTCGTCTCTATAAGAATGTATACAAACTGTTGGACTTTTGAAAATATTTCATGGAAAGTGTTGGTGCATTTAGAAAGGTGTTTGTGTTTTAAGATGAGCAAGAAACTAAGAACGTTTCTACTTACTAAAAAAGTCTTTGTTCTTTTCCTCCTTTGATATTTTTATCTTACCATTGATTGGAAGAAGCCTTATCTTTGGATGTAAAAAGGGACGGGCGTGGGTCATCGTATAGTTATGATAGCAATGTTGTGAGATATCTTAGCATTTTTCTCGAGGGACTAAGATCATTTGTAAGACAACATTCGAAGCATCATCGAGGGACTATGATCTTGTATTTTTTATTGTTTTTGCTAAGACGTCTCACATGCATAACATGACCATTTTTCATAAGGCAACAAGTGGAGTTAACCCTAGAGGTGCACGTGTGCAAAGTGTGTTTGATTGCATGCGTTTTTGTCTTTTGATCGGGGTGGTCTACTTATTGATTTTATCTTTCCATACACCCTAATTACTAACATTTTGTATAAAGTAAAAAAAATGCAGAAAGATAAAATCCAACATTATTACAACCATATTGAATTGCATGAAAATATAAAGGCAAAAATAAGATAAAAGAAAGAAAAAGGGACTTTTCGATTTAGGCAGAAAACCCTTTGATTCTGCACTTTCTGGCTCTCTTCGATCTGGCCTGAAAAGGGGTGAAGGCATGGCTTTTTGATTGGGACCTGGAAGCCAGCATGCTGAGCCTTTCAATTGGGGCCTGGGAGTCAGCATGTTGTGTGACTTCTGGTTGCCTTTTTCGTTTGAGTTGGAGGTTAGTATGGAAGCCAGAGGCTTCGTTTCCAACTTCCCTTTTCCTGTTTCTTTCGTTTGAATTTGAATAGCAACATGGCCTAAGGCCATGCCAATATTACCTTAGGGTCAGGTTATTTCTTAAAGCGTGTTTAAATGTACAAAGAGCAAAAACCAAGAAGGTTGTTAACCATGAAACATATTAAAAGGATGGAAATGAAAAGAAGAACAATAGTATGTACATGTTTGAAATGAAAAGGAATTGTATTTACATGTTTATGCAAGAACTGAGCAGTTCAAGGTTTAGAACAACTTACCTTGTTGGAGGCTGGAGCGTGCGCTGGACCTTCAATTGGTTGGACTAGATGCTCCTGGATTCGAAGGAAAGAAACAAGTGTGGTGTTCCTTTGACTGGATTCGAAGGTCAGGAGGTGTGAGGGTGGTGTTTGTTATTTCTGGATTTGAAGGAGAAGAAAAGGTGTAGTGTTCTTTCTACTAGATTCGAAAGAAAAACAAAGTGTGGGGATTGTTTCAGATTCGAAAGAGAAAAAGAAACAATTATTGTGTTTCTTTAGATTCTGGGTTTGGGTTTAGTGTTTGAGAATCTTAAGAGTTTAAGAGTTTTGAGAATTTGATGATTTTTGAAGATTCTTTCCACACCACCCAAAATCTGCCAGCGCTCTCTCTTGTTTCCTTTCAGCCCCCCTTTGATGTGCAAATGAACTCTCTATTTATATAGAAATTTTTTTGAAAGATCAGCTTTGTTAAAGAACAAAGTATAGTTTCTTTGAAAGGCCAACATCCACTTGTGTCAACTTTTTATGATCCCAAGATAAAACTACTAAAATCAATGGTTTAAATGGGTGGCTCCTAGTTTATATGGGCAAGTGTGAAAAAGAGACAGGCGCAAGGCTTAAAAACTTTCTAAAAGGTAGTGATATCATCAATAGAAAGTTGGCTTGAAGAACAATTTAATATGGAGTGAGGAACAAGTTGGAGGCCTATGTAGCCTGACCTATGGACAACTTAACCCTTTGAATTGAATCCTTCATCTTTCCATAACCTTCGACCAGACTCAACAAAGCAACATTCGTTTCCACCAGTTTTGTGTCCTTCGAATGGACCAACTGTGTGTTCTTCAAATGTCCCTCTTCAGCTGAATATACCATTTTGAGTCCTCTTGCTTTTGATCACTTAGGCCCAAACCTTCGACCAGACTCCAAAGTAAGCAAAACCAATTATTTCCCAACCATGGAAAGTCCTTCGAATGGGCCACCAAGTTGTATGTCATAATGCAACACTATGACGTATTGAAGGGTTTGCAGATGGATTCGAAGGTGATATGAAGGCGTATTCGAAGCAAACATGAAGATGAAATTGAAAGTCACAGAAAGGTAGCCATTCGTCTAATCGAAAACTTATGAATCCAAGGCAAACAGGTGAGGAGCCAATGGCGCATTCGAAGCTTTCATGCAGGAGCCATTATGAAAATGAAGCTTGCATGCAGGAGCTATTTTAGTGAATCAAAGCAAACCTGCAGGAGGTCAAATGCCTAAATGAAACTTATGGACCAAAGCTTGATCAAAGAAGCCAGATGCTCGATCAAAGGATGTACATCAAAGCTTGCATCGAAGGAGGCCCAAATGTCCAATCGAAGCATAAGGACCAAAGCTCGCTCGAAGAAGGAAAATGCTCAATTGAAGGATGTAAATTAAAGCTTACATCGAAGGAGGCCTAAATGCCCAATCGAAACTAGTAAAAATCAATTTTTCTACTCTGCCCTTTTTTGTCTGTTTTGTACTTGTGCAAACTTTGAGCTTTTAAAAATCCTTGTGATAAAATGTCTTGAGAAAAAAGAGAGGGCAAAATTTGGGGTACAACAGTTGCCCCTGTTCAATCTTCTTAAACCCGAAGATCAAGTATGGCACGTTGTCGTTCGTAGCTTGAAGGTAGAAGATGATTGAACACTAGAGTGCCCAGAAATTTGCACTCGAAGGTGTGGTGGTTGATTGTGTAGGGAATGGTCTTATAGATGCCATCAAAAGGTGATTGTTGATAGAAATTAGACCAAGTCTAATCTTGACTATAATTGGGAGGAGTGTCAGAATAAATCTTTGGTTCCTTTAACTCTGATGATATGCTGGAATGGGCCCATGTTAAGCCATGTCTAGAAATGTATTAGAAGGAATCTGTGTAAGATTACTTTATGATGAGCCTGTGTAGGGATGCTTTAGGAGATATATGAGAGGGAAGCCTGGGTAGGGATGCTTCAGGATGAATCCATGTGAAACTTCATCTGGAAATGTATGAGAAGGAACCTGGGTAGGGTTGCTTCATGATGAGTCAGTGTAAAACTTCATCTGGAAATGGGAAGGAACCTGGGTAGGGTTGCTTAAGGATGAGTCTGTGTAAAACTGCATCTGGAAATTGTGAGAAGGAACCTGGGTAGGGTTTCCTCAGGATGAGTCCGTGTAAAACTGCATCTGGAGATTGTAAGAAGGAACCTGGGTAGGGTTGCCTCAGGATGAGTCAGTGTAAAACTTCATATGGAAATGAGAAGGAACCTGGGTAGGGTTACTTCATGATGAGTCTGTGTAAAATTGCATCTGGAAATGTATGAGAAGGAACCTGGGTAGGGTTACTTCATAATGAGTCCGTGTAAAACCGCATCTGGATATTGGGAAGGAACCTGGGTAAGGTTGCTTCAGCTGGTCGTGTAGATAATTGCACTTGCTTGTTTCAGGTATTAATCTCTGACCTGAGAAAGAAAGATAGTTTTCCTGGCTTGTTACACGTGTTAATCTTCAATCTCTTCATGTAGATAGTTTTCCTAGCTTATTACAGGTATTAATCTACAATCAGTCGTCCACGGATAGTTTTCCTGGCTAGCTACATGTATTAATCTAGAATTTGAAAAGGTTGGTCATTTGAGATAGTTGTCCTGTCTGGTTTCAGGTATTAATCTCTGACCTTTTAAAGATCGTTGATAGTGGCCACCTGTTGATTTGATCTTTCCTGAAAAGGTAAAGAGTTAGCTGCATGCAATGTCATGATGCATGAAATGCATGGTGCAATGATGTTCTCAAAATAATGAGATTATGATGTATGCACTTGTCATGTATGCAATATAATGCATGAAATGTTATTGGAATGTATTTTTGTCTTGGAAAATAAATCCTTGACAAATGTTGGGGAGTTTTGGGAAGTTAAATCCTGGACTGCTGTTTGGGATGAAGAGTATGTGTATCTTCAACTTTGTTTTTAGAATACTTCCGCTGGGGATTCCTGTTTTTTCGTTTGAGAAGAAAACTCTGTGAATAGTGTTGATTCCTGCTTGGGGAAAAAGAGTTCAGGACTTTCAGTTTTCTGTTGCTCTATTGGAGAATTATCCCTGTCTGGAGAGAATCGAAATTTAGATGTTATCTGGTCGAAATCCAGGCTTGGTAGCAAAATTTTAGGGATAATGAAGTTGACTGTTATCTGGTCGTATTCCAGGCTTCGAAGCGACTTATTAGGGAATATTAGATTAAATGTTATCTGGTCACATTCCAGGCTTCACAAAAAATTACTTGGGAGAGTGAAGTTACACTGTTATCTGGTCGGATTCCAGGCTTCGCAACAACTTACTAATGTTAAACTCTTATCTGGTCAGATTCCAGGTTTCAAAGCAAATTTATGAGGTGGATGAAGTTAATTGTTATCTGGTCGAGTCCAGGCTTCACAGTAACTTGCTTGAACGGATGAAGTTGAACTGATATCTGGTCGGGTCTAGGCTTCATAGTAACTTTCTAAGGGTGAAGTTAAATTGATATCTAGTCAGGTCCAGGCTTCACTTTAACTTGCTAGGGGTAAAGTTAAACTGATATCTGGTCGGGTCCAGGCTTCACAATAACTTGCTGGGGGTGAATTTAAACTGATATTTGGTCGAGTCCAGGCTTCATAGTAACTTGCTGGGGGTAGAGGAAAACTCTATTGGGGAAAGAAGTTAAGCCATTGTCTGTTGGGTCAAGGCTTTACAATATCTCAAGATGTTAGACTATTATCTGGTCGGGTCCAGGTTTCATAGTAACCTAAAATTGTTTGAATAGAAATGTTTCCATTGGGGATTGTATTGTTTTGTTGGGGAAATAAAACCCTATTGCCAATTTACTGGAGAGGCATCTTCTTTTGGAAGAACTCCTCAAGGATTCTTGAGATCAACTCAGATGGAGAGTGGTTTTCCAGAGGTTGAAACTCTGGCTGGGGATTTCCTGGATCCAACCTCGTGGGGATATCCATGAATTTGACTTTGAGGGGTTTTTACCCTTATTCGTAAAGATTATTCTATGGAGATAACCTTATAGAGATGACTTAATGGGGACTTGACTGGGGATCACCCTATGGAAGGGACTTTGTGGGAATTTGGTCACAACCCCAAGTAGTAAGTGTTGTAGTACTTCCAGAAAATGTTTGATTGGCCGTATGTGCCCCTTTGTTGGGATTTCATGTTTAATTCCCCAAGTGATGGAGATGAGGACCTACCCATGGTTATTCAACACTTCTTGAGAGAATCTCGACTTTGACTGCCACAGATGAGTGATAGTGATATGTCATGTACCCTTGCTTATATGAGATTTGTCATTGAGAGTGTCTTCCAATTTGAAGTGATTCTGTTTCTTGAGAATTTCTGTTCATTGGATATTTGTTGTGTAAATTTCTCCACTGTCAAGCAAATAGCTATATGCAAACAACAATATTCAAATGATGCAAAGTTTATGTTTGTCTTGAAGTTTTGAAAATGCAGTTTAACAAAGAGTTTTGTAAGAATATGAGTTTAACTCAGGATTTTTAGTAAGCCTTACAGGAGTCAGGATACCTTTTGTAACAGTATGCTTTCGAACTAAAATATGCTTCAATTAGGACTTTTGAAAGGTTGTAGCGTGGCTTGGTTCACAGTTTAAGAAACAAAGGATAAGGCTCAAAGTGTATTTGTACCAGCCCATTCTTCGTGATGTTCTTCAGTTCTAAACTCACTTAATTGTGCGCTTAAACTCCAATTGAGTCTGAAATGACGTCTTGGTGATGGTTCAGACAAGTTAATTTATCAGAAGGCAGTCCTTTTTTCCATATTTTCCATGTTGTTAAGGATTTGTAGTGACCTCTTTTTGATTTATTATTCCTGATTTTGCCCGACTGTTCTTGTTTTTGAGACTACAGTCAGCGGGATGCCCCAAAGTTTCTTAAGTCTCCTTCGTAGGTTTTGACTTAGTGGGATTTTCTTTTGAGCGATAATGACTGCCTATTAGATAGGGAACCATCACCATCTTTTGGTTCAGAAGGAATGTTTTTGATGTCATTCGTTGTATATGAAGTGAAAGTTTACGAATGAACGCGCATTTGAGTTAACTGAGAGACTACCCTGCCCCAAGTCTGATTAAAGGTTTCACTTTGTGTGAAAAAGAAAACTCCTACATCTTTGGCTCAAAGGGATTGACTAGGGATTATCCTCCTTATAACTCCAGTGTTTAGGAATTGAACGAACACCTGTACATCGTCAGCAAGGTTTGTCCAAAAGCATATTGTATGAGATTAAGGAATTGTTTTCGTCATCCTCCCTTTTAAAGGCTTATAACTTTTAGCAAGAGTTGAATGTCATAAAGAGAGTAAAAGCATAGTTTAAATATAGTGAAAACGAATGGATGAATTCAAGGCAAACATATGCAATGCATTAATGAAATAGAGTTTAACATTAATAGATAAGTGTTTGAACAACAAAAGAAATTACAATTGAAAATTCAAAATGAACTGGAACGCTCAATGATTTGGCATGGGAGCAGTGATCACATTTAGAGTCTCAGGAGGACCGAACTCAATCACCTTAGCGTCAATCATATTCTGAATCTTGTACTTCAGTGCCCAACAATCGTTAGTATCATGCCCGGGACTGCCAGAATGATAAGTACACATTGCATCAGGATTGTAATTAGGAGCAAAAGTTTTGGGGTTTGGATGAGGCCCTATCAATGTAATCAGATTCATCTTTAACAAGTGTTGCAACGCTTGAGACAGCAGCGTGTTGATGTTGGTAAACTGTCTTTTGGGCTTGTCTGGCCTTCATTGATTTCCCCTTTGTTGTTGTCGCTGCGATGCATGACCAAAGATCAAGACTTCCCCCACATGTTGGTCGTGGTGGATCTTGTTATGACCCTTTTGGACGTAAACAACATTGGACTCTTTCTTCCCGTTGTATGGCTTTTTCTGAGTGTCAAAGGATGTAGCCCCTTGGATCTTTCCGCTTTTGATGCCAGCTTCGACCCTTTCGCCAGTCAGTATTATCTCGGTGAACCCGGTCGAGGAGCTTCCCATTAGGTGATTAAAGAAAGTTCCCATTAAATTTCCCATAAATATATCAATCAGTTCCCTGTCAGTTAAGGGTGGCTGCACTCTGCCAACCAGGTCTCTCCACTTTTGGGCGTATTCTTTGAAGCCCTCGTTGGAACGCATGGTCATATTTTGCAATTGCATAGGAGTTGGTGCAAGATCAGCATTGTATTGACACTGCTTGTAGAAAGCAGTAGCCAAATCTTCCCATGTGTGGATGTGGGAACTCTCCAATTGATAGAACCATTCAAGTTGTGTCCCAACTAAGCTCTCTTGGAAGAAATGGATCCATAGCTTCTGATTAGTTGTGTATGGTTGAATCTTGCGGACATAAGACTTCAGATGCATCTTAGGACAAGAGACTCCATCATACGTGACGAAGGTAGGGATTTTGAACTTCGGTGGGATGACCACCCCAGAGACCAAACCCATGTCTCCTAAGTCCAAACCAGGCCCAACTTGGATCTTTACAGCTTTTAGTCTGTCTTCAAGTTGTTTGTATTTTTCATCTGCCGGTGGATACTGCTCCTCAGAATAGTCTTCGTCATCAGTAGCTATGTTAGTTATAATGCTTCTAGCTTCCTCTTCTTGATTGTATTCTTCTTCAGAAGAATCATCTTCCTTTTGAGCTAGTTGGGTATGCCCCTTGGACCTTCTTCCCATATTGAGGATGACAGTCCTTTTCTTAGTCTTCTTCTTGCTCTCTTTGGTGAAGAGTGTTTTCAGATCTTCCTGTCCCTTGGCTAAGTTCATGAGCATTTGCTGGAACTGAGTATTTTGTGCTTAGAGATCCTTCACCATCTGCTCCATATCCATCTTACTGAAATAAACAGTAGGAAGATAAGGTGACCTGTATGGGAGAAACCTGTCATGATATGATGCATGGTAAGTGGATGCATGTTTTCAAGGATATCACGGGGTAAACACAAGAAGATGTTAGAAGTTGAATTTTGATCATCAGCTTTGATTGGAGAACTTTGTATCGGTGGATGTCCTTCCATGAGAATCAATCTCACCATGGCAAGTGGGTCGTAGCCCTTGACTCAAGTTACCGTGCTTTGGTCTTGACGGCATTTGGTTAGAGGAAAATAAATCCTCTTGCCCCTTGATAGATGTCTGGTTCAACGTGACCCTACATCATAGGCCCTTGAGATCCTTGAAATGGTTATGGAAAATGCTATAGTATGATGTTATGATGTTATGTACAAGTATGCAAAGCAAGCAAGTTGTTATGTATAAATAATCATTTACATACAAAGCAGACAAGTCCTTAGGTTTAGGCTTGTATGGAGTTTGTAGGTAAGTACCCTCTTGAAGTTTAGTTGGTTCAACCTGTCCTATAAAGTAATCGGGTTTTAAGGGATCTCAATATCACTGATCTTTCTTCATCAGGCATTGTTTCAGCGCAAGCCTCTTTAATGGAGACCGAAATATCCCGAAAGTCCAATCTCAATGAGCGTAGCATCGAGTATCAACCAACTTCGGACTACACCAAAGTCGGATATCTCACTACTTCCTAATGGCCAAGTTATTAAATTAAGGTTCTAAGGTCAGTTAGTGCTTCATGACACCACACAGCGGCCCCGTATTCTCCTTGACTACTCAAGGGCTGCCGGGTACCAACAAATGTGTCACACTAACGTAGCTATTGTTTAGACCATGTTGATATACCCCGCACAATTTCCACAACTTATTGCTACTTACTTAAAAGGTGTCTCAGATCCGGGTAAAGGATCAAAACAAGCCAAAACAAAGAACCGTAATATAAAGCAAACAGGTCAAACAAAGAAAAGCAAGTAAAGGTGATCTAGCCCTAAGGTAATCCCACTTTTAAATTCTCCACAGCAAATTCGCCAATTTTGTAACACGGTGAGAGAACTGACTTGGGATGTTTTGCGTTTGATTGAAATTCTTGCGAATAGCAAGAGTCGCCACTGACTTTTCTTTTATCTAAATAAAGGAAAGGGTGAAAAGAACAAGAAATACCTTTGAGATTATTTTCTTGAGTTCGGGGGGGGGGGGGGGGGGTAGATTATGAAAAGGGAAGGTATTAGCACCCTTTTCATCCATAGTTATCTATGGGCTCTTAGTTTCTTGCTAGATCATTGCTTTTGTTAGAAAGTGTGCTTTGTGGTGGTTTTTGAAAGTATTTTTGAAAAGCGCATTCGTTTAGGCAAACTTTGTAATGATTCTGGTCCCTATAAGAATGTATACAAAGTGTTGGACTTTTGAAAATATTTCATGGAAAGTGTTGGTGCATTTAGAAAGGTGTTTGTGTTTGAAGATGAGCAAACAACTAAGAACGTTTCTACTTACTAAAAAAGTCTTTGTTCTTTTCCTCCTTTGTGTTGGTGCATTTAAAAAGTCTTTGTAAAAAGGGACGGGCGTGGGTCATCGTATAGTTATGATAACAATGTTGTGAGATATCTTAGCATTTTTATTGAGGGACTAAGATCATCTGTAAGGCAAAATTCAAAGCGTCATCGAGGGACTGTGATCTTGTATTTTTATTGTTTTTGCTAAGACGTCTCACATGCATAACAAGACCATTTTTCATAAGGCAACAAGTGGATTTAACCCTAGAGGTACACGTGTGAAAAGTGTGTTTGATTGCATGCGTTTTTGTCTTTTGATCAGGGTGGTCTACTTGTTGATTTTATCTTGCCATAGACCCAATTACTAACATTTTGTATAAAGTAAAAAAAATGAAGAAAGATAAAATCCTACACTATTACAACCATATTGAATTGCATGAAAATATAAAGGCAAAAATAATATAAAAGCAATAAAAAGGGATTTTTCGATTTAGGCAGAAAACCCTCTGATTCTGCACTTTCTGGCTCTCTTCGATCTGGCATGAAAAAGGGTGAAGGCGTGACTTTTCGATTGGGACCTGGAGGCCAACATGTTGAGCCTTTTGATTGGGGCCTGGGGGTCAGCATGTTGTGTTCCTTCTGGTTACCTTTTTTGTTTGAGGTGGAGGTTAGTGTGGAAGCCAGAGGCTTTGTTTCCAACTTCCTTTTTCCTGTTTCTTTCGTTTGAATTTGAATAGAAACATGGCCTAAGGCCATGCCAACATTACCTTAGGGCCATGTTAGTTCTTAAAGTGTGTTTAAATGTACAAAGAGCAAAAACCAAGAAGGTTGTTAACCATGAACATATTAAAAGGATGGAAATGAAAAGAGGAACAATAGTATGTACATGTTTGAAACGAAAAGGTATTGTATTACATGTTTATGAAAGAAACGAAGAGTTCAAGGTTTAGAACAACTTACCTTGCTGGAGGCTGGAGCGTGTGCTGGACCTTCAAGTAGTTGGACTAGATGCTCCTGGATTTGAAGGAAAGAAATAGGTGTGGTGTTCCTTTGACTAGATTCAAAGGTTAGGAGGTGTGAGGGTGGTGTTTTTTATTTTTGGATTCGAAGGAGAAGAACAGGTGTAGTGTTCTTTCTACTGGATTCGAAAGAGAAACAAAGTGTGGGGATTGTTTCAGATTCGAAAGAGAAAAGGAAACAAGTGTTGTGTTTCTTTAGATTCTGGGTTTGTGTTTAGTGTTTGAGAATCTTAAGAGTTTAAGAGTTTTGAGAATTTGATTATTTTTGAAGATTCTTTCCACACCACCCAAAATCTGCCAGCGTTCTCTCTTGTTTCCTTCCATCCCCCTTTGATGTGCAAATGAACTCTCTATTTATAGAGAAATTTTTTTGAATGAGCAGTTTTGTGAAAGAATAAAATATAGTTTCTTTGAAAGGCCAACATCCACTTCTATCAACTTTTTATGATCCCAAGATAAAAGTTCTAAAATCAATGGTTTATATGGGTGGCTCCTAGTTTATAGGGGGAAAGTGTGCAGAAGAGACAGGCGCAAGGCTCAAAAACTTTCCAAAAGGTAGTGATGTCATCAATAGAAAGTTGGCTTGAAGAACAATTTAATATGGAGTGAGGCACAATTTGGAGGCCTATGTCGCCTAACCTATGGATAACTTGACCCTTTGAATCGAATCCTTCATCTTTCTATAACCTTCGACCAGACGTAACAAAGCAACATTCATTTCCACCAGTTGTGTATCCTTCGAATGGACCAACTGTGTGTTCTTCAAATGTCCCTCTTCAGCTGAATATTCCATTTTGAGTCCTCTTGCTTTTGATCACTTAGGCCCAAACCTTCAACCAAACTCCAAAGTAAGCAAAAGCAATTATTCCCCAACCATGGCAAGTCCTTCGAATGGGCCACATAGTTGTGTGTCATAATGCAGCACTATGGCGTATTGAAGGGTTTGCAGAAGGATTCAAAGGTGATATGAAGGCGTATTCGAAGAAAACATGAAGATGAAATTGAAATTCACAGGAAGGTAGCCATTCGTCCAATCGAAAACTTGTGAATCCAAGGCAAACAGGTGAGGGGCCAATGGCGCAATCGAAGCTTTCATGCAGGAGCCATTATGCAAATGAAGCTTGCATGCAGGAGCTATTTTAGTGAATCAAAGCAAACCTGCAAGAGGTCAAATTCCCAAATGAAACTTATGGACCAAAGCTTGATCATAGAAGCCAGATTCTCAATCGAAGGATGTACATCAAAGCTTGCATCGAAGGAGGCCCAAATGTTCAATCAAAGCATGAGGACCAAAGCTCGCTCGAAGAAGGCAAATGCTTAATCGAAGGATGTAAATTAAATCTTACATTGAAGGAGGGCTAAATGCCCAATCGAAACTATTAAAAATCAATTTTTCTGCTCTGCCCTTTTTTGTCTGTTTTGTACTTGTGCAAACTTTGAGCTTTTAAAAATCCTTGTGATAAAATGTCTTGAGAAAAAAGAGATGGCAAATTTTGGGGTACAACAACAACCCTCTTTCATAGAAAAATTGTGAACCACAATATTAGTATCGAGCCCTGGCATGTCTTCGTATGACCAAGCAAAGATCTCAACATATTCATGCAACATCTGTATTAACCTGTTCTTGACACTGTCCTCTAAGTTAGCGCCTATCTTGAATATCTGTCTATCTGTTTCTTATATTAAGAGTCTGACAAGTTCTCCAGGTATTTCACAATCTTCCTCACCTTCATCCTTGGCTTGGTAGATCAGATTTTCAAAGTCATAAGTGTCAATAGCAGAATCGTTATCAACGGGATCCATAGTGGATGTGGATCTGCAATGTAGTGTGTGGGCATGTGTAAGAACACATAACTATTTGAAAGTTCAATAAAGTAAAAGGAAAAACAGATACCGCAAAATTTGAATGCAAAATGTCCAATGCTTTTATAAATAAAAATATTTTATGAAATGACAATCCTTAACAAATTAACCATTATGCCTCGGGCAAGGCACACGACGTAAAGTCATTGTTTAAATATTAGAAAGCCAAAACTTGGAAGTAATAAAAATAGAAATGTAGCTATTACTCCTGACCAAAGGAGATAGAGATAAAGTCTTCCACCTTCCAGTTGTTAAGCTCGTTACCAATGGTAGGAAAGATCCAATTGTCTAGGTTGTAGTCAATGTCAGCATCTTCTATCATGTTGACTTCGTTGTTGCTGACACAGAATTATGGTCTTCCAGCACGAGCGCGAAGAACATCCTTTTGACCTTCTACAGTGAAACCATACCAAATTTGTCATATTTAAACGGGATATCAGAAAGCTGGCTCCAAATAGTATAACCACCTTCTTCTATAGTAGCTTTAACATCCTTCAAAGAAGCCATCTTGGGCAGAACCATGGTAACCTTGGGGATTGCAAAAACGTCTTCAGTAGTAGCAGGAGGGATGACTTCAAATGTCTGACAGGGGGTCTCGATGAATTCGATGTCCATCTCTACATAACAGAATGAATTTAAGTGGCTAACCATATACTCTTCTTCACCACAGACGATAACAACCTTTCTGTTCACATGATATTTTAGCTTCTGATGTAGGGTTGAGGTAACAACACCTACCCCATGGATCTAGGGGCGTCCTAGTAAGCAAGAGTAAGCTGGCCGGATATCCATTATGTAGAAGGTAGATTCAAAGATCTGTGAACCTACCTTGACCGGAAGATCCACTTCTCTATGTACCATTATTTTCGATCCGTCAAAGGCTCGAACTATAATATAATTGGGTTTCAGTACTATCCCTTCGCAATCAAGTCTGTCCAGAGCGCCCTTTGGTAGAACATTTAATGAGGAACTGGTATCAACCAAAACATGAGCCAAATTAGTGCCCCTACATTCAATGGAGACATACAAGGCCTTATTGTAAGTTTTTCCTTCCGGAGTCAGATCATCATCAGAGAAACCTAATCCATTATCAGTCGTTAAACTAGCAACATAACTTCCAAATTGATCGGCAGAAATCACTTGTGGTACGTGAGCAGTCTTCAAGAATTTCACCTGAGCCTGTGCATGGGCTTCAAAACACAATAGAAGGGATAACATGGAGATCTTGGATGGGGTATGCCCTAGTTGTTCAACAATCCTATAATCTCTCTTGGGGATGATCTTCAATACCTCTTCCAACTCTTGCCTAGAGGTGTCTTCAGTTGTAACTTCTTTGGGCGCCTCCGTCTGGGAAGGCTCCGTCATTTTCTCTTTGCCCCGAGCCTCAACAGTTGACTCGGTGGCTGTAACTCTAACAGGTGTAGCAACAGTCTTCAGAGAGATTTCCGGAGAGAAAACCTTTTCGCTTCTAGTAACTTTGCTGGTCCCAACAATATTGTCAATGTCGGGATCAACAACTTCAGAAACTTCATCTTTAAAAGTCGATAGTTCTTGCTTAACTCCATGGTAGTAGATGTCAGATCCATAGTTCTAAGGTATAACTTTATCCGAAGAATACGTGATAGGTCCAGGTGTAGTGATGATCAGGGGAGCAACTTTCAGATTGGCGGTAATCCTTATAGTGCCTTTGGAGGTAATCCTGACAGAAGTGTCAGATATTAAGGATAAATATTGACACATATTCTCAGCAGATGGAACTTTCTAGATCAGAATTATATGATTATCCATTAGGCGTTGAACACCTTCCTTCAGCAACTTTCAGCCATTGGGTTGGACTGTGCAACAGTAACATTTTTCAACATAGCCCAGAAATAAACCGGCCTGCAACAGAATCTTCTTGATGATTGGTAGAGTAGTAACCAATTCACTTATAATAGCAACATAAAGAACATCTTCAATAGAACTTATTCCTTTGTCATGTTTTGGCATAGGTGCAGTAATCACATTCGGGGTCTCTGGAGGATCAAACTCAATCTCTTTTTTGGCAATCATGTCCTGAATCTTGTTTTTCAGGGCCCAACATTTGTTGGTGTCATGCCCAAGACTGTTGGAATGGTAGGCACACTTCAAATTCAGATTATAACGAGGAGAGGAGGTGTTGGGATTTTGAGGAGGCTCCCTCACTGTTATCAATTATTCTTTCAGTAAATGTTGTAACTCCTGAGATAACGACATGCTGGTCTTCGTAAACTGTCTTCTTGGAGCGTCTAACCTACACTAGTAGCCCTATTGTTGTTGTTGGACAGGCGCGTGACTATAAATTAGTATCGCTCCCACAGACTGATTGCGACCACTTTTAAAATGGCCCTTCTGTCAATAAACATCATTAGTCTCCTTCTTACCACTGAATGTCTTCTTCACACCACTCGAAGACACAACCACTAGAATTTTTCCACTCTTGATACCACTTTCAACTTGTTCCCCAATTAGAATTATCTCTGAAACCAGATGAAGAACTCCTAAATAGATGATTAAAGAATGGACCTGTCAGAGTGCCCATGAACATATCAACCAACTCCCGGTCAAACAAGGGAGGTTGCACCCTTCCAGCTAAATCTCTCCCCTTCTGGGCATATTCTTTGAAACCTTCATTCAAGCCCATAGTCATATTTTGTAATTGCACCCGAGTTGGTGCAAGGTCAACATTATATTGATACTGTTTGTAAAAAGCAGTGACCAAGTCTTCCCAAGTATGAATGTTGGTCCCTTCAAGCTGATAGAACCATTCGAGTTGTGCACCAAACAAGCTTTCCTGAAAGAAGTGAACCCATAACTTTCTGTCAACAATATGGGGTTGGATCTTCTGAATATAAGATCTCATATGAAGCTTCAGACAGTACACACCATCATATTTACCAAAAGCGGTGACCTTGAACTTATGAGGGATAACTACCCCCGGAATAAGACCTAACTCTTCAAAATCCAATCCAGTCACTTTCTGGAATTTCATGACTATAAGGTGATCTTCCAACTGTTTGTATCTATCATCAGCAGGAGGATACTGTTCATCAGAATAGTATTCGTCCTCAGGAATTTTCCCAGAACCTTGATTGCTTCCACCTTTAGCCCTAACACTTCTACCATCTTCCTCTTGATTATCATCTTCATCATAGGAGATATCAGTAGTTTGAATTAGTTTAGCGGGACCTTTGAACCTTATCCCCATATTGAGGATAGCAAGTGGCTTTCGAGTCTTCTTCTTTTTGGCGATGAGCGCCATCATATCTTTTTGTCCTTGAGCTAGGTTCAGGAGGGTCTCCTGGAATTGGGCATTCTAAGCTTGAAGTTCCTTAACAGTCTGTTCAAGTGCCATCTTTTACTGAAATAAACGACAAGAATATGAGAAAACATGTTTTTAGAGTACCTGTTATGTGATGATATGCGAATGCAAATGCGATGTTTTCAAGGATCGTGGCGGGATTAAGATTTGTTTAAACAAAAGGAAACAAAAGAAGTTTTAGTAACAAGCTCAAATTATAATTTCTTTTAATGAAAAAAGAGTTATAAAACAGAAAAATATGAATTTAAATATCTCATGGACGCTTCCTTTTTATGTTGGCATATGCATTAAGGCTTTGTTCTTTGTGGAGCCGTTTGGTCAACTCTAGTACTTTCATCTCACTAGCATAGAACTGAGCTTCAAAGGTATCTCTTTCCTCCTTAAGTTGAATCCAGGATTTCTACAGTTCTTCGAAATTAGTAGGCATATCAGGATGAAGAACGATATGAGAAATATTTCCTTCAACAACAGGCTCTATGATCACTGGTAGGATAGCAGGATATGGCATTTTAAGATTCTGAGCACGAGACTGCGCCCATTTGAGGTAAGGCTCTAGAGGAATATAATTCTTGTGTCCCAAAGTCTTTCTATCAATCTTGTTGACCGTGCCCCAAGCACGTATAAACCTTTGATGGTAATTTTGTGGATCGTTCTCATGGTCGAACATAATACCCTCGATGAGAATATCATGAGTACCATCTCTTCGAGCATAACCAAATTGACGTAGAGCTAGAGAAGGGTTGTAAGTGATGCCCCCTCTTATACCAAGGAGTGGTAAATTAGGGAATTCCATGCAGCGGTCAATAATAGTGACATCTGCCTGAGATCGGGAACACCAATGGATATCTGTATGAGTGAGTGACATCAACCTTTAAGACCACCTCAAACCTTGTTTGTTATTTATCACTAATCGGGGAAGGTACGAAATAAACCACGTGGACAGTAAAGGTATGCGGCACATAAGAGTTCATCGTTTCTTCATAGTATGAGTGTGGAGGGAATGCAGGATATCTTCAAGCAAAGTAGGTACCAGATTATGAGTGAGAAATATTTTGATGGAGTTCACATCTATGGATTAGTCCGGATTAGGGAATAGTACCACCCCATAAATCAGCAAAGCCAACATATCCTTGAAAGCACGAAGATTCATGGCATCTAGAAACCCTTGAGCCTTCTCTATCAGAAATTAGGAGAAAAACCCTTGACTCCATTCCTAGTTTCCCAATTAGATACAACGTCTAACCATTTCAGATGTAAGGCTACTGCAACGTCTTCAGGTTTCATAGTTTGCTCTAAACTGATGAAGGGTATCTGATCAAGAATAGGCACTCTGAGTAACTTAGATAATTCTTCCATTGTGGGCAACAACTGATAATCCGGGAAGGTAAAATAATGATGCTTTGGATCAAAGAACTGGAAAAGAACGATCATCATGTCTTCTTGGAATCCAGTGGTAACCAAACTAAGTAGATGACCATGTCTCTTGGTGAATTGAGAATTGTCGGGAACTTTTGAGACTAATTCCTCAAGCTTGGAAGGTATCCTTACGAAGTAGATCCGGATGGTATTCCTACGACTGGAAGTCATGACCCTGTAACACAGAACAAAGATAAATCCCCTAGATCCTTGAAATGGTTAGTCATGATGTTATGATGTCATGATGTCATGTTTAAACAGATAATCAAACACAAGAAAAGCACACAAATGCCTTAGGTTTAAGGCTTGCATGGTGTTTGTATGTAAGTACCCTCTTGAGTTTTAGTTGGCTCAACCTATCCTAAAGAAGTAACTGGGTTCTAGGAATCTCAATATCACCGCTTTTTCCCACAAATTTTGTCTAGCACAACAACTGACTTGCCACCAAACAAAACCGGAGATTCGAACCTCAATGAGTGTAGTATCGAGTATCAACCAACTTCAGACTGCACCAAAGCCGACTATCTCACTACCTTATAATGGCTAAGTTGGGTCAATTAAGGTTCTAAGGTCAGTTAGTGCTTATGACACCATGCGGCAGCCTAGTACTCTCTCCGACTGACTCGAGGGATACCAGTACCAACCAATGTGTCACACTAATGTAGCCATCACTTCAACCATATTGGTATACACCGTATAGTTTCCATGATTTATTTCCACTTACCTAAAATGTACCTCAGATCCGGGTATAGGATCTTTGTAAGAAATAAACCCAAACAACCCTTTAAAAATAAAGCAGACAAATCAAACAAGGAAAGCATTTAAAAGTGATCTAACTCTAAGGTAACCCCACTTTCAGTTCTCCCCAGCATAGTCTCCAGTTCTGTAATACAATTGGAGAACTGACTTCTTTTTTCATTTTATCGCAAATGTTGTGGATAGCAAGAGTCGCCACTGACTTTTCATTTATCCAATAAGGAAAGGGTGAAAAGAACAGGAAAGACCTTCGAGATTTTCTTGAGTTCGGGGGGTAGGGTATGAAAAGGGAAGGTGTTAGCACCTTTTTCATCTGTAGTTATCTATGGGCTCTTAATCTCTAGTTCACTTTATTTGAAAATTCTTTGTGTTCGTGTGTTTAAAAATATTTTGAAAAATGCCACTAGTAAGGCAACTTTGTAATGATTCCTGTATTGGTTAAGAATGCGTACAAAGTGTTTGTTCTCTTTAAAAATATTTCAGAAAAGTGTTTTGTGTGAAAAAGATGTTTTGAAATGTTCGCAAGCAAGCGGTTAAGAACTATCTACCTACTCAAAGTCTTTATAATTCTTTTCCTCCTCCTTTAGATTGTGCTATCCTACAATTAGTTAGTAAGAAGCCCTATCACTGGCTGTGAAGGGGCCGACACGGGTCATCGTACATTCATAAAGGAAAATCACAGGGGCTTTAGCAATTATCGTTTAAGGTACTATATCATTTATCGAAGGCAACATCGAAAGGGTCATCGAAGGACTATGATCTTTTGTATCGGAGGGACTTTGCTAAAGCGTCCCCACGTTCGAGGGACATGGTTGTTTTCTGAAAGGCAACAAGGGAGGTTACCCTAAAGGTGTGAGTGTGCGAGGTGTGTTGTTTTCAGTTACTTTATCTTTGAGAATAGAGTTTTTTATCGTCAAGTTTTATCTTGACATACACCCTAATTACTGACAACAATATAGTAAAATAATAGCAGGAAAAGTAAAGTGCAGAAAATAAAATTCGTACGCTATTACATGGCCTTGAGGTAATCACATAATAGAAAAAAAGAAAATAGAAATCCTAAGCTATTACATACTAGAGCAGTTACATAATAATGGAAAAGCGGAAGATAAGACTATTTACAAATTGCGAACCCCATACACTTTATCTATGAAAATAAAATAAAATTAAAATAGAGAAAAAAAAGATATGTTTTTGATGATTTTTTATGGAAAAGTTTTTTTTTAATGATGATTAAAATAAACCTAAAAACTAATTTATTTTAATTAAAAAAAATAGTTGATTAATTAAATTAATAAAAATGTTAATGATGAATAAACCTAAAAATTAATTATTTTTAATTAACAAAATAATTGATTAATTAAATTAATAAAAAAGGTTAATGATGAAAAACTAAAAAAATAATCAATTTTAATTAATAAAATAATTGATTAATTAAATTAATAAAAAATGTTAATGATAAAAAACCTAAAACCTAATTATTTTTAAGGTTTATAAAAAAACAGTTATTTTAGGTTTGTAAAAAAAAGGTTTGTGGTTTTATGGTTAGGTGAATTTAGGGTTAAGTTTTCCAAAAGATATAGGGTTTATGGGAAGAGAATTAAGGGAAAAAACCACAAGTTGAAAGCAAAACCAAACAAATGTCAGGGGTGGGTGTTAAACCCACGCCCTTAGCCTTCTACACTGTATTAAGGAGAAAAAAATAGGGAAAAAGAACAAGTTAGAAGAAAAATCACACAAAAATGCTAGGGGTGGGTGTTGAACCCACACCCTTAGCCTTTATTACTATTTGTCTTGCCACTGCGCCATAACTCACATATTATGCATCAAACCTGCTCTAATGATGTATATGAACACATCTAAACGTATCAAATTACTTAACAATGCATAAATCAAAGGTTTGAGTTTTTAAAAAAACTTCCAAAATTGGTGAGGATGAACGTCATGTTCTGGGCACGATCTTGACTGCTTGAGGATTGGGATGAATTCCTAGGCACTTCAAGATGATAATGCAATGCTTGGTTTCCATTGAGAAGGGCTAGAAACAAGGGTTTTATGGTTACCTATTTTCTTGAATTTTTGGAATAGTTTTCTTTGCAAGGGTTTTCGTGTGATGTTATGTATGAATGAAGAGAAATATATATAGAAGAATTAGGTTAAACCATTGTGGCCTTAGACCTTGTCATGAAAGCCTTGGTTTTGACCTTTTTAATATTGAATTTAAATTAATAAAATAAAAAATAAATGGAATAAAAAGAAAATGGGTGTATGAATAGGTTCAGAGGTTCATATGAGGCTTAATATACGTTTGGACCCTAAAACACAAGCCCATTAGCCCAAAAATTCGAGTTTGATCAATTTGGGTTTCATGCATTTTCTCAAAATTTCCCAACTTGTGCCAATCATAACTCTCTCAATTTTTATCATATGAAGGTGATCTTAGACTTTTTGGAAAGCTCAAGATGTCCTTTACAATCTCTATGGTGATCTTATTTTCATTTGAAGATTTTATCTTGATGTAAGTTGCCTTTACAAAAAGTGTGTTTTTGTTAACTTTTGGAATGACCTATGATGTTTTCGCCCATATCTCTCATTTTAAGCACTTTTTGGACTTGAGCTTAGAGAGACAAAGTGGTAGAGAATTGAATTTCTTTAAAAATCAGCCTTTGATGGGGAAATATAATGAAGCATGTGAGTGTTATGCTTGGTCAAAATTCAGTTGACTTCTCCTAAGGAAACTCTAATTTGGTAACTTTTGACTTTTGATGTTTTGAGAGCTTTTCTTGAGGAATCATGATAAACCCTTGATCAAATGATGGATGTCACTTCAAAATGTTGATGTTGAGCAAAAATCTTGAAGTTTGACTATATGTTGACCACCGTTCACTTTTTACCCAATATAGTTAATTTTCAGTCATCTGAGCCATTGGCTGAGCAAACTTGTGATGCAATGCTTGAAACTTGACAGGAGCATTCTTAGGGACATATGAAGAACCATGAAAACCACTTGAGACCTTTGAAAACCAAATTTACTTGTGAAATATGAAACCCTAATTGTGGATCCATTCCTTAGGAGGATAATTTATCTGATCAATTCTTGAGCCACTTTGAGCATTTGAGAACCCTAAGAGAATGTCTTGAAGAAAAACCGGAGGGCAAATTTTGGGGTACAACAGCAGGAGAGCGACTGGAGTGATGTTCTTAGGGTTACCCATAGTATAGTTCTCTCTATGTGGTAATTGAATATATGTAAGTAGTGTTACTTGAGAGTTGTCCTCTATCCCCTTTAGGGATGTGAAATTTATAAGAGTTCTGCAAGACCCAAGGTTTACGGTCTCTTAAACTTGGTCTTTACCCTTCCCATTTTTAGGGATACTATTGACTGAATATATTTTTGAAGTTAAGAAGGACTTACTTTCATTTAGTTACCATAGTGTGCAGTCCGCGTGGGCGTCTACATTGAGTTTTTCCTAGGAGGTCCATTTTCTAGGATATGGGTTCCATTACATTAGACTTTGCTAAATAGGACAATATAACTTGTTATTAAGTCTGTCAAGCTGGATATTTGACATGCCTCTTAGGCATGACCCTTGAGTTTTGTCCCACCCGAGGAGACACTAAGTCCCTCAGGAAAGGATTTATTTTATCCCAAAGGATTTAAGTCTTTCATATGGAATTGTATATAGCCCAGCTGAGAGACCACCAGTCCCTTATGTGAGACATTTTACCTACTTGGTGTTGGACTTGAGACTTCACACACAAGAGGGGGGTAAATTGTATGGATTGCAAAAACATGGTTTTGAAAACTTTTCGAGGATTAAATCAGAGTTTGAAAACAATTTTCTAATTTTATGTAGCAGAAAGTAAATAATAAAATAAAGTGAAGAAATTAATAAGTTTAAGGAAGAAGAAATACCCCAAGAATTATAGAGGTTTAGTCAAAAATAAAATAAAAAACATACTCCTCTCCCTAAGACTTGGTCTTGAGAGTTTACAATAATACTTGAGAGCTTTTAGTAGGAAAGACTAAAAAAACCCTTATACAAGGAAATGGTGGTTGTCCTACAACTATAATAATACAAGACGATAGATATGTGTGTTTGTGTCTTTTCCAAAAAATTGCTGAGATTGAAGTGGCCAAGCTTCCTTCCCAACTGTAGATTAAAGCGGTTAGTCTTCTCTCCACGAAATGAACCTTATAGTTGTTAGTCTTCAAGTTCCAAAATATATCTGAGCTCAATTGATTTAACAGGATAACCAAATAACCTCTTGAGATTTTAATCGGGCTGATCTTAAAACCTATCATGGTTTTAACCAGGCTAACCATGAACCAATGGTAAGATCTTCAAATCTAGATGATCTTATACCTATATATATATATATATATATATATATATATATATATATATATATATATATATATATATATATATATATATATATATATATATATATATATATATATATATATATATATAACAGTAGAAACTAATCACACAATCCCCAACTATAAGCTTTTAACGGGTTTAGCTTCGAACCACATATATGATTCTTAAATGAACAATATTCATCTAAGGTGCAGAAATAACATCCTTGGTGAACTTATACAATGCTACCCTTACATAATTACAATGAACACCTCAATCACAAATGGAATTTTCCTCACAAAAGTATTTGGCTATATGAACTAGTGAAAGAAAGTGAAAATAAAATTTAGAGAGAGAGTGCATGAGTGTCAATATAAAAATCGAGTTCTGGATGATTTGAAAGGAGAAACAAGGTCTCTATTTACAGGAAAGAATAATTCCCAAAATGGAAATCTCATTTAATGATTTTGACAGTTTGTTAATCGATTATATTTTTGTCCTAATCGATTAGATCTTAAAAATACAGTTGTTGATGGTCTTTTAAAAGGAAAGAGGGTATTGCTAGTCGTTTTACATCATTAAGGTGTTGGCTAAATAATTTTGGGCTTAACATTTGAGTTTTTCTAATAGATTGGCATAATAATCTAATCGATTAGATTACTCAAATATTTCCCTTTAGCTATTGTCGTTGCTCCTAAGTTATCTGGAAAAATTTAAAGACACTTTAAAATATATTTTTCTCTTAGTTAAGGTATTTGAAAAAATATTTTAGTGTGTTTGTGCTTATAGTCATATACTTTTATGAAAAATCCTTTTGCTTTTACAAAAGGTCACTCACTTACTAAATTAGGAGTTTAACTCCTTCTACAAGCTTTTATCCAGATATCATCTTCTATGTTGATACTGCTTAAGATCTCACGAGGCTTTTAGATAATTTCTCTTGGTTTGCCTTCTTCTTTGAATAGTCAAGTTCATCAAACTTTTACATTCATGGTTTGCATCTTTAATCTCTTAAGTTCTCTTTGACGTATTCTTTATTGTACTCTTATCATGATGGAAGTCTTCTTAGTATCTTACATTGTAGTTGTCTTCATCAAAAGAAAGCCTCTTACTTGTAAAAACAAGGTTCTTCACTTGGGAGGGAATTGCATCGAGCACTTAGGCAATACTTGTCTTCAAGTCTCTAACACTGGATATCCACCGTGTCTCTTAGGTGTGACCCTTTAGTTTTGTCCAACCCGAGGAGACACTGAGTCCCCTGGGCAAGGATTTAATTTAGCCTGGCGGATCTCAGTCTTCCAGACAGAATTGTATATAGCCCAAATGATGAGACTAATAGTCCTTCAGGCGATGCATTTTACCTACTTGGGTAGGACTTCCATGGAGCCCTTAAGTAAGACTTGATATTAAGTCTCTCAAGCTAGATATCTATTGTAACACCCATCTAATCTGACATCTATTTCGCATATAAGTTACAAAAATAATTCAAATAAAACCACCAATAAGGGTGTCACATCTTCACATAAACATCATATAATAATCATCCTACTTCGTAACATGTATTTTCAACATCATTTATAATGAATACTTCATTAATAAAAACAATAACACTTCAACTACTCACGACATAATTCATAGTTTCAAAACACCTTTATTAAAATACTTGATAGAAACTTAATCATACTTTCTCGTTCACGATTCATAATTCAAATAACTTAAATACCATGAAAGGTAGTTCAAAATCTCAAAATAAATAGAAGAACATAATTATTCCAATCAAACATTCCCAACCCTGTTGTTACATATCAGAGAAAGACCCACTTTATTCAACAAAAAATAATTAACACACTCCGAAGCTATCCTCTAAGCTTTAAAGAACTATTCCTGATCACCTGCAAGTTACCCATGTATCGAGGCAACCTTTCCAAGAAGAAAGGGTGAGTAATCACAAATCATTATAAAATATATAAGAAATAAGCACAGTAGTTACAACATATTAACATGAAACCACATATCGTCATACATAATGTATCACACTCACTCTTTCAGATTATTAATTCATTCATAGAATCATCATATCATCAAATCAACAATCATCACCAAGACATTATTAAGCCACCCATCATCAAAACATCACTTAATAAATCATCATGCAATGTTAGAAAGAATGTAATTCAACATCATTGACTCATGTATATGGTACCAAAACTTCAATGATGACCGAGTCATATTTCCTCCAAAGATCCCCACCTTAGGATCGATTCTCGCCTGGAACTATAGAACTTCATAAAAATGCACTCAATCCACACCATTGGATTGAGGTTGTCACCGAACTATCGTCCTAACAATCATCACTGGACCAATGTCCTAACATCACTAGGCCAACGCCCTATCATATGCCATGAATGCATGATGCGCAACAATATAATAAAAATATGAACACTGCTAGTCAAAATGCATCATCATTCATGTAATCATCAAAATATCATCACATACTTCATAATATATACATTATCATCATAAAGACATCAATTTATCATAGGAAACATACATCATATTACATCAACATATAATCACCTCACTTCATCATAACACAAGCACTGGAAAAATACTTCATATGATTCATTTAACTTCTAACACTTCTAACGACACGTCAAACAAAGTTCGAAAACTCAAGTTACAGCTTCTATAAAATATATCAGCTGCCCCTCGCCTGAGGCTCGCCCGACGAAGCATTTTACTCTCCCGAGGCTCGCCCGAAGAGGCTGGGGCGAAACTCCTTCCCCCATATAAAATTCTAGAAGCACCTACTTTCCATCATCTCATTCGTCGAATGACCTCTTGATTCGCCTGGCAAGCTCACACTCGACTTTGCTTCGCCCGATGAAGCTGGAGCGAGACACCTACCCCATCCATTTTCCAAAAACTTACTAAAAACTCATCCCTCACTCTTTCCTCACTCTCGCTTGGAGAAGTCTCTGCGAAGTTGCTTTGTTCGACGAGGGTGCGAAACAGCAACTACGCTGTTGCGTTTTCTACATAAAATTAGTCCAACTTTATTGGGATTTTACATTAGTATAAATCCCAATTCATCACAAATTCTCATGTTTTCATCACACAATAATAACACATCATAATGGACATCATATGCATTAATTCATGGTAAAATAACATCATAATTGCATCAATTTCCAACAAAATCATCATATTATCATTATTAAACAAAACTCCACATACAAACATACAAATACTTAAACCCATACCAACCATAATGATAATGATAACCCTCTTATCTTAGATTTTCCAAGCAATTAATTCCCGTTCTAAGCTCTACGGTTGATTCTCTCTCTTTTCTCTTCGTGCCCTAGTTCTTCACACTGTTCTTCCCAACTTACATGATTGCACAGAATGAGACACTGACACTCTTTTTTCCTATTTTAAACCTTGGACCCTTTCTATGGTCTACCTATATTACCTTCACTTATCACTTCACCAATTACCACATCGTCCTTATTATTTCTACACAATATATTATCTTATTTCCGAATTAAAATAATTCTAAATAATTACTCTAATCATCTAAAATTATTTAAAATAACCAATGTCTCCTTATTTCCCACTATACCACTCATAGCATCACATCACACATCATATTCATCAAAACATCACATAAACTAACAAATAATTCACAATACTCACAATTAAATATTAAATAAATAATATAATTATTTTAGGGTGTTACAACTCTCCCCAACTTAAAAGAATTTTCGCCCTTGAAAATTACCTGGCGAAAACAAAATCAGATAAGACTCTCTCATCTGATCCTCATGTTCCCAAGTCCAACTTTCTCCAGTTGGTCCACTCCACAATACCTTCACTAAGGCAATGTCTTTACCCTGAAATTGATTCAATTCCTGACCTTCTATCCTCACAAGTGATGCTTCAACAATCGGGTTATCTCTCGCCTGTACATCATCCATTTGAATCACATGCGAAGGATTCAAAATGTATCTCCTTAACTAAGACACATGAAACACATCATAAATATTCGCAAGATACAACGGTAAATTAATCTGATAATCCACCTTACCTATCTTCTCTGATATCTGATATGGACCAACCAAATACGGTGTAAGCTTTCATGACTTTAGAGCCATACCAACATCAGCCATCGAAGTAACTCTCAAGAACACATGATTAGCCTTTTGGAACTTAAGTGCATTCCTCCTCTTATTGTGATAACTATTCTGAAGACTTTGAGAAGCTTTTATACTCTCTTGGATTATCTTGATATTCTCAGTCGTTTCTTGCATAATCTCAGGTCTAAGGACAACACTCTCGCCCGAATCATACCAATATAATGGAGTTCTACACCTCCTACCATACAATGCTTCATACAGTTCCATTCCAATACTATAATGGAAACTATTATTATACGTAAACTCAATCAACAGCAAGTAGTTATCCCAAGCTCCTCCTTATTCTAGCACACAAGCCCTCAGAAAATCGTCCAAAGACTGAATAGTCCTCTCTGTCTGACCGTCCGTTTGCGGATGATATGCGAAACTCAACCTCAACTTAGTATCTAAGTATTTTGCAAACCTTCCTTGAAATTTAACGTAAACCTCAAATCTATATTTGATACAATACTCGAAGGTATCCCATGCAATTTTACAATTTCCTCAATATACATCTCAGCCAGCTTCTTTGTAGGATGATTGATCTTCATCGGCAAGAAATGAGCTGACTTAGTCAACCTATCCATAATCACCCAAATCGAGTCATTGAACTTAGCAGTCTTTGGAAAACCCGACACAAAATCCATAGAAATATTGTCCTATTTCCATTATGGAATGTTCAACAGTTGCATTAGACCCAAAGGCTTCTGATGCTCAATATTTGACTTCTGACAAGTCAAACAAGCATAAACAAATTTGGCAACTTCCTTTTTCATATCGGGCCACCAAAACAACTTATTCAAGTCTTGATACATCTTTGTAGCACCAGGGTGAATACTTAAACCACTTCTATGTCCTTCCTCTAGAATAATCTTCTTAAGTTCTGGAACATCTAGAACACACACTCTATTTTCTAACCTCATTACACCATTCTCATCAACTCAGGATTCTTTTCCATTACCTTAGTTAACCAACGCCAATTGATCAACCAATTTCAGATCGGATTTCAGACCTTCTCGGATTTTTTAAGAATACCACTAGTCAGTTTCAACATTCCCAACTTCAAACTATCAGGAGTCTCTTCACACACCAAGCTCATATCTCTGAATTGTTCGATCATTTCTAACTCTCGGACCATAAGCATCAACATATGCAATTACTTCCTACTCAATGCATCAGCTACCACATTTACTTTACCAGGTTGGTAATTCAAATTAAAGTCTAATATTTTAATAACTCAAGCCATCTTCTCTGCCTCATATTCAATTCCTTCTGATAAAATAAGTAGTTTAAACTTTTTTGATCACTGAACACTTCAAATTTGGATCTGAACAAATAATGTCTCCAAATTTTTAACACAAACACAAAGTTGCTAACTCTAAATTGTGCATAGGATAATTCCTTTCATGACATTTCAGTTGTCTAGAAGTATAAGAAATAACTTACCTATTGTACCCCAAAATTTGCCCTCCCATTTCATCAATATTTTTCTCACCACAAGACCCTTGGAGCTCAAGATCAAGTTAGGGTTTACTCTGCTCAAGGCTCCTCCTTGCACTGTTGACCCAAATTAGGGTTTGAGTTTGCACAAAGATGTTTTGACCTAAAATGCCCAAAATGACTTTCATGCTTCATGTTGTACTCACAAGTTTATCCATACCAAGTTTCAAGCCTTGATTCCAATCTTTGCCCAGCCAATTGGACAGTTGACCTAGAAATCAACTGTATTGGGGAAAAAGTCAACTGTGGTCAATTGACAGTCAAACCTCATGATTTTTGACCCACATCAACATTATGAACTCATATGGACCATTTGATCAAGTTTGGATCACAATTCCACAAGAAATTTGATCAGATCACCAAAAGGGCAAAATGGTCATTTTTAGGGTTTTGACTGCACAAAGGCAATTTTTGACTGTTTGACCTAGCCAATGGCAAACCAAGCTCACATATGGACTCAAGGATTCAATGGCATGGTCTTGACACATTCAACAAGTTCAAAAGATCCCAAATGCACAAGATTGACAGATGAATTTCCCAATCAACTGATCAAATTTGACTGTATACTGAAAAGTCAAACTTTGACTTTTTGGTCAAAATCAAGTGCCAAGATTCATTTTTTATCAAGACATGTCAAATTATGAAACTTGTTCATCAAGAAACAAAAAATTACAAATTAGGGTTTGAAATGAAGAAATTTCATAACTTAGAAATTTTCCAAGTTATGAAATTTCCTAATTTTTTCCTAACTTTGTCCCATTTTTTCATAAAGATACATTTGGATTCAAACAAAACTCAAAACATGAAAGTTATAGTACATTTCAAAATCTACAACTTTGATTCACAAAGTTTCCTCAAAATAATCTTGTAGCTCAAGTTATGAGTTTTGGAATAGGGGTGCAAAACATTCTTAACGTGGAAAATTTTTGACTTATTTTAGGCAGGATTTTTGCCCAACTTCATGGCCACTTTTCACATGCTTCCACTTGGAATTTCAACTTGAATTACAAATATGGATTGTAGTACACATTCCAAGCTTTCCAAATTATCCAAGAACATCTTAAACACCCTTGTGGTTAGGGAGAATCGAATTTGTGAAGATGGGCAAAAGTCACTTTGTTCATAAGCCAATTACATGTTCATAACATTGCCATTTTCAAGTCAGCATGTTCCAAGCTAGATTACAGGCCTCTAATCCCATTCTTACTCAATAATTTAATGCAAAACCTTTGTGTCCTAGCATTATCTTGTTCATTAAGTCATTACACAAAGGTTTAGTCTTAAAATGGAAAAAGCATTTTAACCATTTTTGAAAAAGAAGTGCTTTATGTCAAAAGCAAATCAAAGAAGTACAAAACAGATCTTTTAGGCACAAGATTATGGACTAATCCCACTGATCAAGGAGAGATTTTGCAGCATGCTTGAGGGGCCTGTAGTAGCCTATAATCAAGTTTGACAAACTTTGCTTATCTAAGAAGAAACTTTGCAAAACTGATGCCATCTCTCATTCCTATAACAACTAGCCAAAGCAAAGTTTGTAAACACTTTCCATACATCATAACTGACCTAAGGCACGACCCTTCCATCCTTGATACCTCCTCAAACACCAAAACACCATCCTACTGCAAAAAACAGAGTCCCTTATGCAACTTGACTTCTATAAACCTTTCCACTAGTGCACTTTGGCCAAAAAGAGTTCAAACATGTTCCATATCACCTACTGAAGCTATCCCAAGCATTGAACACAAACTGTAACATCCCTAATATCACTTTCCATTTTCAGTTTTCAACTTTGCAGGTGGACTTCTATAGCTTGATACAGTAAGATTCAAGACACACCAAGCATTGGAGGAGCATCCTTGGACCTCAAGCAAGCTGTACAAGTCCTCACATTCCATTGAAAGTGCCTCCATTGTTGCACACGATTCAAGCTGAACAGGTAAGAGTTTGAACTTCTATCTATCTATACAAGCATATCTAGGCTTAGGTTTGTGAAGAAGTTATGTCCTGCTCATGGCCCTGAAGCTACCTATATTCTCACTTTTCATTTATATTGTGTGTGCTGAGAGAATTTTGAACTTGAATATTGAACAAAAGTTAGGTCAGGAATTGGGGGAGAAGAAATTCTCTCTCATTTTTGAGAGTTAGATCAAGTTCTTTATATGTATGAATTTGTGGTTTGATGCTTTACATTTTTTGTGTTATAAGTTTCTGTTAAAAATCAAAGAATCAGGATGTTTGAACAAGGTAGGAAAGGCGCGCGTTTTTGACAGAAATGTTGCTGGAGGTTGAAGAAGCTTGCTTTGGGCTGGGCCTGACTTGTTCTTTCTATTTTTACCACATTTTTTCACATACACCCCCTTGGCCCATTGTGTGTTTTTTTTAATTATTTTTTACTTTTTATTTTTTCCTATGACTTATTATTTTTTGTCAAAACATAAAAAATATTAAAAATATTTTTTCAACCATTTTTGCATTTATTTTGAATTTATTTCTTTTGTTTACATAAATAAATATAATACTTTTATTTAAAATACTAAAAAATAATACAAAATACATTCTATTTTCTGATTTTATTTTATTTTATCTTTTGAAAACATTTTCTAAAAAATATACTTTTTTTGTAAAATAATTAATATTTTATTTTTGTGTATATTTAATATATTTAATACATAATATAAATACTTATATATTTATTAGAATATTTAGGATAAAAATACAAAAATAATACATTTTTATTTTTATTAATATTTCACCTCAAAAATTACTTTTACAATATACTTCTTTTTTTTATATATAATTATTAAATATTGTATATGATAAATAATACCATTTATTTACAAAAATTAGGGTTTTGCCCTAAACATGAAAATATCCAAAATTAACCTTTTTTTATTTTTATTTCACTTGTAAATAAATCACATACACTTACACAAATACATTTACACATACACATTTACTTATTCATATACATTGATACATATTACATTTGCGATTGATTCGATTTGGTTGTAAATATTGGGATACCACTCTCCTATTAAGTCTCATCCTCATTTGAACATTTGTACCCCCATCCCCATGATTATTTTGTAATAATTTAGGACTTTAAATTCCGCATTTTAAAGCTTTCTAAATATGCCATGATAGACTTAGGGTTTGTATGCAAAAATCAAATAACGAATAGCTTGACCTAATTCAAAGACAAAAAAGCATGAAAATGGACAACACTAATCACACTTGCACCCCTAGGGTTACTCCACTTGTTGCCTTCAATAAAGGGGCCATGTTGCATGTTGAGTTTCTTTGGCAAAACAAAACAAATCAAATGATCATAGTCCCTCGATGACGCTTTCGAAAGTTGCCTAAAAAATGATCAAGTCCCTTAAAGGAAAAATTGCCAAAGACACTTGGCACTATTGCATTCATGGTCTAAACGATGACCCGCGCCCGTCCCGTTAACATCCTAACACAAGATTGTCCACCAAATACAATGGTGGAACAATACTGTTAAAAGGGTTAAAACATAGAAAAAAATCTTTGAGTAAATTTAGGGGTAGACGACTCTTAGTTACTTGACCAACCTTGCAAAACAATCCTTGCCATTTTTCAAAACACACATCATAACACACTTTCAAAACAACTTTCAAAAACATTGAAAACTTTTCAAAAGATAAGTACACCTTTGTATACATTCAAACCTGGATCATTACAAAGGTCGCCATAACAATGGCCTCTTTTCAAAACCTTTTCAAACACACACACAAAGCACCATTTCAAACAATTGAAAACACAAAGCAAGTGATCTAAACAAGTAACTAAGAGCCCATGGATAACCATGGATAGAAAGGGTGCTAATACCTTCCCTTTCTATAATCTACCCCCCGAACCCAAGAAAACATCTCAAAGGTTTTTGCTGTGCTTTTTAACCTTTCCTTAGGATAAAATAAAAAGTCGGTGGCGACTCTTGCTCAACCGAAACATTTGTGAAAACAAACGCAAAACCCAAGTCAGTTCTCCCACCGTATCACAGAATTGGCGACTCTGCTGGGGAAAAACTTAAAAGTGGGGTTACCTTAGGATTAGACCACTCTTGTTTTCAATTGCTTGCTTTGTTTGCTTTTATATTTGTGGGCTTTGCATCGGAGTTTCATAGATCCTAACCCGGATCTGGGGAATCCCCTTTTAGGTAGCATAAGCTGTGAGGGACCTGTCCAGCGTAGACCGACATGGGTGAAGCAGTGGCTACGTTGGTGTGACACCTTTGTCTATACCGATATCCCTTGTGTTGCAACAAGGAGAATATGGGTCTTCTAAGGAGTCATTAAGCACCAACCGACCTTAGAACCCTAAATTGACCCAACTTGGCCATAGAACGGTAGCAGTATGCTACACTCATTGAGGCTAAACTCTCGCGATGGTTCTGGCCGCAAGAAAAGATTGCGATGCTGGAGTTATGACCGATTGAGGGTAGTCAATGATATTGAGATCCTCTAGAACCCGGTTACTTTTGATAGGACAGGTCTTAACCAACAAAACTGAAAGAGGGTAATACCTAAACTTCATGCTGGCCTAAACTCTAAGGGCTGTCTTGTGTGACTTGTATGCCTTATCATGCTTTCCTTTGTGAATACTTGTGGTGTGCCTTACCATAAACATCATACCATCATACCATTGCATGCATCCTGCATAAGGACTGACCCATTTCAAAGACAAGAGGGTTTCATCTTTGCTCTGTTTTGTAGGACATCGTGATGCCCATGCGTAGGAATACTATCCGGCTCAACTTTGTTCAACCACCTACTTTGCTCAAGGAATTGGTTGATAGGATTCCAAACACTACTTCCTTCATCAAGAGGCATGGTTCTCTTCTCGGTTTAGTCACTTCAAAGTGGGACCAACAACTGATGAGTGTCTTGGTCCAGTTTTATGATCCCCTATACCATTGCTTCACCTTTCAAGACTTCCAGCTGGTCCCTACCTTGGAAGAATTCTCTGATTTACTTGGTATCCCTGTTTTGGAACAAACTCCATTCACTGGTTGAGAGAAGACTCTTAGGCCTGAAGAGATTGTTGCAGCTCTTCCCTTGACCAAAGAAGAGGTAATGGCTAACTAGGAGACTAGAAGTGGAGTTAAGGGCTTTTTGGCTAAGTTTCTGGTTGGCAAAGCTAATAGTTTCTGGAATGACTTAGACTTCAAGGCATACGAAGACATTCAAGCTCTCTTAATCTATGGTCTAGTATTGTTTCCAAATCCTGATAACTTTGTCAATATCAATGCCATAAGGATCTTCATGTCTCGGAACCCTGTACCCACTCTCTTGGGTGATATCCTGCAGCAACGCTATGCTCGTACTGCCCGAAGACGGGGAACTCTGTGGTGTTGTGCTCCTTTGTTAGTGAGGTGGTTTATTTCGCACCTCCCTAAGTTCGTGCTGAAGAAAAAAGAAGGAAAGGGCTGGGCTCATAAGTTAATGTCTCTCACTGACAATGACATCATTTGGACTCTCAGAGGCTTGGATGAGGTAGCCATTATTGATCGTTGCGGAGAATATCCTAATGTTCCATTGATCGGTACCCAGGGAGGAATCTCTTATAATCCATGTTTAGCTCTCCGTCAGTTTGGAAGAGCCAGAAGAGCAGGACCTCATGAGATGTTGGTACCTCACATCAGTTTTGAGTTTCAGGTAGACAGTGACGAGCTACGCCGTAGATTCATCAAGGCTTGGGACAGAATTCACAAAGCTGACCCACATGAGTTGGGATCGAAGACTTCTCTACCAATGGAACCATACTACAGATGGGTCCGCATCCGTGCTCAGAAGTTAGGTATGCCATACGAAGTGGTCAGGCCTATCATTCTTGAATTTCCTGATGAAGACGGGGTTCCTCCAACTGTCCTCCCTCCTCAGATACCCGCTGATGCTGGTACACTAAAGAGATCTTGGGCGCAACTATAGGAAGAACGGGATTTTTATCGGGAAAAGTTCAACGAACAGGAACAAAAGATCCAGAAGCTGACTAAGCAGTTGGAGGAGGAGCGGATCCTGAACGACTATATCCGTACTGAGAAGAGGAGGCCATGGGAGCACCGATGGGCTTTGTATGTTTCTTTTACAACTTTTATTTCCTTTTCAGTATTTTCATTCTTGTAATGCCTAAGGGCAAATTGTTGAACAATTTAAAGTTTGAATCTAATGAAGTGTGTTTCCTTTTTGCCTACAAAGTTGAATCCCGATTGTCTTTGAAAACATAAATCATAAGCATCTCATTGCATCATATGCATAACATGTACCCTTCTTCTACAGGTTGCTTAATCTTCTTCGCTGTTTATTTCAGCACTCAATCATCATGTCTTCCGAGCCTACTACCGAACAAGCTATCAAGGCCCTCCAGGCCCAGAACGCCCAGTTTCAAGAGCTGGTCATGAGCCTAGCCCAGGGTCAACAGGAGTTGAAGACTCTGCTCTTGAAGAAGAAGAAGAAGAAGAGGACTGCGTTGTTCAACACTGGACGGAGGTTTGGGAATACACTGCAGAATGAGGCTGATCAGGCTACTTCCTCTGCAGGGAAAGACAATCCCCAAGGGGGAAGGGCTCCTAGTCCTGTGGTCTCCGACAACGAGACGGATTACAATGATGAACAATACCCTCTTGCTGAAGACAGGTACAAGCAACTAGAGGACCGTTTAAGTGCCATGGAGATTCAAAATGTGCCGGGGCTGGATTTTGGAGATCTAGGTTTATCTTCTGGGGTGGTGATCCCACACAAGTTCAAGGCACCTGCCTTTGCGAAGTACGACGGGGTTTCCTGCCCTAAGCTGCATCTCAGATCATATGTAAGGAAGATCCAACCTTACACTGCAGACAAGAATCTTTGGATCCATTTCTTCCTGGATAGCCTTTCAGGGGCTCAACTCGAATGGTTCTATCAGCTGGATGGAGCCAGTATTTGAAACTGGGAAGACATGGCTACTGCATTTTATAAGCAGTATCAGTACAATTCCGACCTCGCTCCCACGCGTACCCAACTCCAGGGTATGTCACTGGGGACGGGCGAAGGTTTTAAGGAGTATGCGCAAAAGTGGAGGGACCTGGCTAGAAGGGTGCAGCCACCTTTGACTGACCGTGAACTTGTTGTCATGTTCCTGGGGACCCTGTCCGGTCCATTCTTCAACCATCTGATTGGTAATTCTTCTGCTGGGTTTACAGATCTGATCTTGACTGGTGAGAGAATAGAAGCTGGTATCAAGTCGGGGAAGATACAGAAGGGTGCCTCCTCGAGTACTGAAAAGAAGCCCTTCAAGAAGGAAGCCAGTGTTGTTTATGGTCCCAGAAGACAAAATAAGCCGGAACGCCGCCAAGCTGTTAATGCGTTGGTAATCTCAAAGCCTGTTGCTGCTCCTCAGTAATACAACCAACTAAGGGGTGAGAGGCCTAAAAGGCAGTACACTCGGCTCAGTATGACCCTGTCTCAGATTTTTCCGTAACTACTGTCAACCAATCTGGTAACTGTCAAATAAGCTCCAAAGGTAGTGAACACAACTTCTCCAAAGTACAACCCCAACGCCCGTTGCGCTTATCACTCTGATAGCTCGGGGCATACCACGGATGATTGCTGGGCTCTGAGGAATAAGGTTCAGGACCTTATTGATGCTAAAGAAATACAGTTTGAGGCGCCCGAAAGACCCAATGTTGTGACCGCTCCCGTGCCCCAGCATGGAGTGAATGCTGTGGAAGAAGACCTGTATGTGGCCTCCGTGGATGATATTGTTACTCCGTTGTTGACTGTCAAAAGGGAGTCAACTTTCTTCACATACAAGACTCCACACATAAGCTTGACCCTTTCGAGTCAACTGAGTTACCGGTAACGCCAACCTAGAAAATCCTTCAATGAACCTTCGATAATAATCTGCTAAACTAAGAAAACTTTGAATCTCGATTGCAAACTTCAGAGTTTTCCATTGCAACAGTGCATCAACTTTAGAAGGATCTGCAGTAATTCTACCACTAGAGATCACGTGGCCAAGGAAACTCACTTCCTTCAACCAAAACTCACACTTCGACAGCTTTGCATTCAACTTCTTTTATTTCAACACTTGCAACACAATTCGTAAATGCTCCACATGTTCTTCTTCTGATTTAGAGTATATCAGAATATCATCAATGAAAAATACAACAAACTTGTCTAGATACAAATGAAATGTTCGATTCATATATTCCATGAAAACACCTGGAACATTAGATACATCAAACATGATCACAATGTACTCATAATGATCATATCTTGTTCAAAATTCCGTCTTTGGAATATCATCTAGTTTAACACGAATATGATGATAGGACGACCTCACATCAATCTTGCTAAAAACACGAGCACCCACCAACTGATCCATCAAGCCATCAATTCTCGGGAGAGGGTACTTATACTTAATAGTCACTTTATTCAACTGTCTGTAGTCCACACACAATCTAATACTTCCATCTTTCTACTTAAATAATAACACAGGTGCACTCCACGGAGAAACACTCGGCCGAACGAACTTGTTCTCAAGAATTTATTCCAGTTGTTTCTTTAACTCACTCAACTTTGAAGCTTACATTCTGTAAGGAGTCATTGACACTGGACTTGTACTTGGCACCAACTCTATAGAAAACTCCACTTCATGTTTTAGAGGTAGATCACTTATATCATCTGGAAACACCTCTAGAAATTTACAGACAACAGGTAGATCAACACTCGCAACTTCACAATCAACTTGAAATGATGCAAACATCGCAAACATCAAGGCTTCATCTTCCAGGAGTTCATTCACTTGCTTAGAAGACAATAACATCAGTTCTCCATTATCACCAAACTTAGGGAACCTCAAAGTTTAATTATAATGATTGATATGAACATAGTTGAACTCCAACCAGTTCATTCCAAGAATAACATCAATTTGGTGCAAGGGTAGACACACCAAATCCATCACAAAACTCTTGCCAAAGATAGTCAAAGGACATCTTGAACAAACAAAAGTAGTAGTAACATAACCCCTAGCAGGAGTATCTATTACCATACTACCATTCATATCAGACAATTTCAATTCCAACATAGTAGCACATTCACGTGAAATAAACGAATGAGTATCACCAATATCAATAATAGCAACCAACTCAACATTGTTAATAAAACAAGTACCTCTAATCAAGTTGTCCTTCATAGAATCCTCTGATCCACTCAAAGCAAACACTTTACCATTAGTTTGGGCAGCAACAACATTCTTCTTTGGCTCATAACACTGGACACTCATATGACCCTGTTCTCCACAATTGAAACAAGTTGGATCATCGTTGTTGCACTCAGGAGTAAGATAACCCGTTGTTGGCTCCTAAATTCGACACTCTTGTTTCATTAATGTCAGCCATTAAAGCTGAAGGATGTTTTCGACCAGCTAGGTCCGTCGAAATGCCCATCGAAAGATGGCAAAGTACTTAGAAGATTTCTTCCAAGGGAGAAGTTGGTTGCCTTCGACGTCGAAGGTGTTTCTCGTCGAAGATGCTTCTCGACGAAGGTGTTCGATGGTTCAGAGTGGAACGGTTTGAAATTCAAGTGTTTGGAGGGAAAACGGTTTCCAGCGGTTACCAAGTGCAACGTGCAAAGATCTGGAGCGTCGAACGTTGAGAACGTGCCAAGTGGACTCATCTCGAAGCAGTGTAACTGCCCGACGGTTACTTGGAATGTTTTAGTATAAATAGTAGTAGTCATGTAGTTTCTCGCGTGTGTTCACAATTCTATACAAAGTCACTCATATAGATTCGAGTACCCAGCGTGTGAGAAAGAATTGTTGAGAAATGTATGTGTGAAACACCAACTTTATTAATCAAAGTCATTTACTTTTCCAGAAATTTACTTGCTTTCTTCTTTACTTTCCTGTCGAACCCTTTCATTTAAAGCCTTATTTATTTTACCAAGTCCTTTCTTCATGCAATTTACTTAAAGCCTCTTTATTTTATTGTCATTTAACCAATATCCAATTTTATCCAATTTAATCAAAACTTCAAAATCAACCTATGTCCTAGGATCAATCTGATCGATCCTGCGAGTAACCAAATAAGTAACCATTTGGAGGATCAGCGGTTGTTTACCAAATACCAAGGTAAACAAATTGGCACACCTGATGGGACTGTGTGTTGATAAATAATCTCATCTTTTCGAGGAGTGTTGTATGTTATTGAGAAGTGGTAGAATATACACTAACGATAACAATACCGCCAGAAGAAGGGAAGAGATGGCGAATCCGCCAAACAATAATGAAATCCCACAAACGAATGTGGGAGCAACGGTTAGCACGACCGTAAGTGAAGCGACAACTGTTGGTTCGACACCAGCAGTAACAGTCACAGCAACGGGGCCATTGCTTTCGTTCACGGGCCCCAGGATACCTTTGGGAACTCCCACACCAAGGGGAAATTTAGGCACAAGGCCTTTTGTTCCCCCAGGATTTATGCCACTCTATGGCATGCCAACTTCTGACTTGGCTAGCCTGACGAATGCTGCGTCCACTTTTTCAGACCCGTTAGTGAGTGCCTCTTCGCCACTCCAAGGCTCTGGAGTAGGCATGGCGAATAGAAATAGGACCCAACTCTTAGGAGGAACGTCCCAAGTAGCCCATGGCCTCACAAATGCCTCGACAACAGTCTTGAGGCAACAAATGGACGAAAGCAACCATGATATGGTGCAAATGTTGGCACAAACTTTGAGTACAGTGCTAAACCCTCTAATACAAAACACTACTCAATCGAATCAGCAAGTGACAGCGCAAATGACGCGTCTGGCTGATTTCTTTGGAGTACCCCAACCTATTCGACAGCCCCAAAGGGCGCAAATAAGGGGAAACCAGGGGATATTCTTAGAGGAAGAAACCACCATCAACCAGGTTCAACAGCCTGTCGAAGAAAACCTTAGGGCACGATTGGAGCAACCCGTCGAGGAACCTAGGGTAATAACCCCAGAGGTAAGGTTAGTTAACAGAAACCAAAATGCTGACGAAATAGTTCAGCATATCCAATACCAAAATACGGGTTTGGAAAATAATCTGGCAACCATGATCGAAAGGATCATGACTCAGAATGGGATGAACATGGGCTTTCGAAGGCCCAACTTTACATCTCCATTGTCAGAATACGTGTTACAAACAGACTTACCTCCTAGATGCAAAGTCCCCAAATTTACTAAGTTCTCTGGGGACACGACAGAATCTACTGTCGAGCATGTGGCGAGATACTTGATCGAAGCAGGAGATATTTCGAATAACGAGAACCTGAGGATTAAGTACTTCCCAAGTTCTTTAACAAAGAACGCTTTTACTTGGTTTACAACTCTCCCCCCCAATTCGATCCATCATTGGACCCAGTTGGAAAGATTGTTCCATGAACAATTCTACATGGGGCAAACCAAGATAAGCCTGAAAGAATTGGCCAGTGTGAAGAGGCGTTTCACTGAACCTATAGATGAATATCTAAATAGGTTTAGGTTGCTTAAGGCGAGATGTTTTAAACAAGTGCCAGAACATGAGTTAGTCGAAATAGCCGCAGGCGGTTTAGATTATTCCATTAGGAAGAAACTAGACACCCAATACTTGAGAGACATGGCCCAACTGGCCGATAGAGTTCGACAGGTAGAACGCCTCAAAGCTGAAAAAGCAAAGGCAACGAAAACTCATAAGAGAGAGAAAATAGCGTACGTTGAGATGGATGACGAAGATCCGGAATCCTTCGACGATACTTTAGCTGTCAAAGAAGGAGAAGTCGATTTAGCGGAACTAAAACAAGGGCCACCATACTCTTGTAAACTGTTAGTCCCCTCAAGTGGGAAAAATCCCATTGGTCCAGAAAGGACCAACGATAGATTCCCCAAAAAGACTTATAGTTTTGACATCACAAAATGTGATGAAATATTTGACTTGCTTGTTAAAGATGGCCAAATGATAGTACCCCCAGGGGTAAAAGTGCCTCCTCTTGATCAAAGAAAGAAGAGAGGTTTTTGCAAATATCATAATTTTTTGGGCCATAAAACTTCTCAATGTTTTCTTTTCAGGAATCTTGTGCAAGACGCTATCGAAGAAGGGAGGTTGAAGTTTGCTGACAAGACCCCCATGGCTGTCGACTCAAATCCATTGCAGGCTGAAGCCCACTATGCTGAGCCCTCTGAGGTGAACGTGATAGAGGCAACCAGGAGCCAGTCGAAGAAGCCAGGAATCACAATGGTCGAAGTCTCAAAGGACCATATCAACATGCCAATCTTTGGCAGTTTTTCTGGAAATTTATCCAGAAAGACAATTGAAGCAGTTCAGAAAGCGGTCGAAAGCCCAAAGTTGGAGACCGCTGAAGCACAAAAAACTGGACCAAAACCCAGTTCCCACTTGGCCACAGTTCAAGGCCAGACGGAGAATCTGGAGACACAAATGAAGCAGTTAACTCTTGCCAACAAAGATACAATGAATATCAACATGGTCGAACTCTCTGACCCAAAAGCAGCAGAAGAGGTCATGAGGCAAGAACAAGCTAATAAGACTGCCTTCCCTCGGGAAAATGAAAATCTGGCAGATTTTCTACAAAGATGCCAGAAAAAGAAATCAGAGGTGATGCTGTGTCCAAGATGCAGTTCGATCTTTGACAAAAAAGCTGCTGAGCACATTCAAGGCGTAAGGGCAGCGAATAAGAGAAGGGAAAATGTTGATCTTCGACATGACCCCAGAAGAGCCTCCCAAAGAGGTTCAAACCAAGAAAAGAGGCCATTGACTTTTAGGCCTCCAACAAATGTGCCAGTAGATACTTGGTACAAAACCTCTGGTCGAAAAAGGCCAAGTGAGGAGAGATGGCACTCTTTCGACATGCCAAGGGGTTCCTCTTTGACTCAAAAGAAAGAGCCTCAAGTTGCTGCACCTAAAGTTGCCCAAGTGTCAAGCAACTACAAAGGGAAAAATCCCATGTCTCGATCTCAATGGAGGAGATACCAAAGGAGACGAAAAGCCGAAAGGGAGGCTGCCAACGAACCAAAGGCAGAAACCAGTTCGAATGTTCCTCAAAGGAAGCAAAGGAAACCTCTAGAAAGAGAGCCAGTAACCAACAGGCTAGTTTGGCCTAACCAAAGTGAAGTCGAGGACGAAGGCGATTCTGAGTCTGATGATACTTTGGACATAATGGTGAATATAGTCTCAGTGCTGCCTAGAGAATTCAACCGACAGGTGGAGGTCGAAGCAAGTGACTGGGAAGTGGAGCAAGAAATGGCCAAACATAGGCCAGTGTGCTATTTCGTCATGGACAATGGCACCACTGAGGAACAAAATGGATTCTTCGAACCACCCACAGAGGCGATGAAAAATCACCTCAAGCCTTTATTCATAAGGGCTAAACTCGAAGAAACTACTGTGAATAAAATATTGGTGGATTGTGGGGCAACCATCAACATTATTCCTCACTCTATGCTAAGGAAAATTGGCAAAAGGGATGAGGACATTAAGCCTCACAACATGGTCCTGTCGAACTATGAGGGCGGCATAGGGACCACTATGGGAGTGATCCAGCTAGATATCAAAGTAGGGTCTATCCTTCGACCAACAATGTTCATGGTCATATCGGCCAAACCTAACTACAATCTTTTGTTGGGCCGTGAATGGATTCATGGTGTTGGAGCTGTGCCATCATCAATGCATCAGAGGCTGCTTCTATGGCGTCCAGATGGGATGGTCGAAAACATAGAGGCAGATCAAAGCTATTACCTGGGCGAAGTGAATCACCTAGGGTTGGCAGATTTCGACAAGAACTTGGCTCACATAGGGCCATGTCTAGCACCTGACTTCGACATGGCGCCAGCGCCAAACACTTTTTGTTCCCTATACCTGCATCCTGAGCATGGTTTCCAATGGGACAGAGAAGACTTGTCCCATATAGACTTCAGTGGGTTAACTGATATCCAACCAACTGGTTGGGGAAGTGAATTTAGTGATAATGACTGAGTCATAATCTTTGAAGCGAATTTCGGCTTATGTAGCAGAAACTAAGATGATAACGACTCTCGAAGCCGAACTGAAGTACATGGCCACACAGGCCAATGATCAACAGTTATCTGATGCAGGTCCAGGAAAGGATTTCGATCCAAAACCCCCTGATATCATGCCTGAAGAAATGCAGGAACAGAGGCTCGACGCCATCTATGACGATGAGCCTTTGGGCTTCGAAAAGGACCCCTTGGCGAACAACATTAAAATGTTAGCGCAAGATCCTTTAGAAGAAATCAACTTAGGCGAAGGGTCAGAGAAAAGGCCAACCTACATCAACGCCAAAATTGACCCAGAACTTAGGTTGGAAGTAATCCAATTGTTGAAAGAGTTCAAAGACTGTTTTGCATGGGATTACGACGAAATGCCTGGTCTCGACAGAGGATTGGTAGAACTTCAGTTGCCAATCAAACCTGGGAAGAAGCCAATCAAGCAAAATCCAAGACGCTTCGCTCCAGAAATATTGTCGAAGATCAAAACGGAAGTCGAAAGACTGCTGAAATGCAAATTCATACGCGTTACAAGGTATGTCGAATGGATTGCAAACATTGTGCCAGTAATTAAGAAAAATGGTACATTAAGGGTGTGCATAGATTTCAGAGATTTGAATGCTGCTACACCCAAAGATGAATATCCTATGCCTGTGGCGGAAATGCTAGTCGATTCTGCCGCTGGCTATGAATACCTGAGTATGCTCGATGGTTATTCAGGATATAATCAAATATTCATTGCTGAAGAGGATGTGTCGAAAACAGCTTTTCGATGCCCTGGGGCCTTAGGCACTTATGAATGGGTAGTGATGCCTTTTGGCCTAAAGAATGCTGGGGCAACGTACCAGCGAGCAATGAATACTATCTTCCATGATTTTATTAACACTTTTATGCAAGTATATATTGATGACATTGTGATAAAATCTGTTTCCAGGAAGAATCATATTGACCACCTTCGACAATCATTCGAAAGAATGAGAGAACATGGTCTGAAGATGAACCCTTTGAAGTGTGCATTCTGTGTGAAAGCTGGAGATTTCTTGGGCTCCGTTGTCCACAAGAAAGGAATCGAAATCAACCAGAACAAGACGAAGGCAATTCTGGAAGCGAAAGCGCCATCGAATAAGAAGGAACTGCAATCTCTGTTAGGCAAGATAAATTTCTTAAGGAGATTCATATCTAACCTAAGTGGGAAAGCTCAGGCCTTTTCACCCTTACTTCGACTGAATAAGGAGGGGTTCGAATGGGGGCAAGAGCAACAAGAAGCCTTCGACAAAATCAAAGGGTACCTCACTAAGCCACCTATTTTGGTGCCTCCTTGTAGCAATAGGAGTATGAGATTGTACATAGCTGCATCCGACAAAACTTTGGGAAGCATGTTAGCCCAAGAAGATGAGAATGGAGTCGAAAGACCCATTTACTATCTCAGTAGAGTTTTGAACGATGCAGAAACTAGATATAGAAAAGTTGAAAAATTGTGTCTATGTCTGTATTTCTCTTGTACAAAACTCAAGCAATATATAAAACCAGTTGATGTGTATGTTTCGTCTCATTTTGATGTTTTCAAGTATATGTTGTCGAAACCTATCTTGCATAGTCGAATTGGCAAGTGGGCATTAGCATTAACTGAATACTCCTTGACCTTTATGCCTCTTAAGGCAGTGAAAGGACAAGTGGTTGCAGACTTTATAGTCGACCACTCAATTCAAGTTGAGGATATTAATTATGTGGAGATAGAGCCTTGGAAATTCTACTTCGATGGTTCCAGCCATAAAGATGGAACAGGGGTAGGAGTCTTGATTATTTCTCCAGATAAAATTCCAACAACATTCAAGTACAAAATATCAGGTTCTTGTTCGAACAATGAGGCTGAGTATGAAGCTCTAATTACTGGCCTTGAGATATTGTTGGAATTGGGGGCAACTCGAGTCGAAATAATGGGAGACTCAGAGTTAGTCATTAAGCAAGTCACAAAGGAATATAAATGCATAAGAGAAAATCTCATTATGTACTTTGTGATAGCAAATCGTTTATTGAAAAAATTTGAAACGGTCAATATTCGACACATACCCAGAGTCGAAAATCAAATAGCCAACGACTTGGCACAGATTGCATCTGGGTATAAGATTTCAAAAACGAGATTACAAAGAGCAATCGAAGTTCGAGAAAAGATAAAAGCAACTTGTCTATCACCAACAGACTTGGAATCGACGAGACTAGGATATGCTGATCAAAGTAACTTCGAAATTTCGTTCATAGATAATTTGTCAGACCAAGATTGGAGGAAACCCATTGTGGAGTATCTTCAAAATCCAGGAGCTTCGACAAAACGAAAAACAAAGTACAGGGCGTTGAGTTATGTACTCATGGGTAATGAGTTATTCAAGAAAACGCCTGAAGGGGTGTTGCTAAAGTGTTTAAGTGAAACTGAAGCATACATAGCCCTTTCGACTACGCATGCTGGAGCATGTGGGGCTCACCAAGCAGGCCATAAGATGAAATGGTTGTTGTTTCGACAAGGACTATACTGGCCCACTATGCTGAAAGATTGTGTTGAGTTCGCCAAAGGTTGTCAAGAGTGTCAAGTCCATACAGGCATCCAACATGTACTAGCAAGCGAACTTCACTCGATAGTGAAGCCTTGGCCCTTTAGAGGATGGGCGTTGGACCTCATTGGAGAGATTCGACCAGCATCATCAAAGAGTCAGAAATACATACTGGTAGGCATTGATTATTTTACTAAGTGGATCGAAGCTATCCCTTTAGTCAATGTAGACCAAGAAAATGTCATTGAATTTATTCAAAAGAACATTATCTTTAGGTATGGAATCCCTGAGACTATAACTACTGATCAAGGATCAGTTTTTACTGGTCGAAAGATGCAGGAATTCGCTCAAGAAACAGGTTTCAAACTCCTAACATCAACGCCTTATTATGCACAGGCAAATGGTCAAGTCGAAGCAGCAAACAAAGTAGTGATTGGCTTGATAAAAAAGCATGTTGGGAAGAAACCAAAGAATTGGCATAAGACGTTAGACCAGATTTTGTGGGCTTGTCGAACGTCCCCAAAAGAAGCCACAGGTACAACACCATATAGGCTAACTTTTGGCCATGATGCAGTGTTGCCAGCAGAAATTTGTCTTCAATCTGCAAGGGTTCAGAGACATTATGATATTCCCTATGAAATTTATTGGAATATGATGTTAGACGAACTAGTGGATTTAGATGAAGAAAGATTGCGCGCTCTTGACCTACTCAGGCTTCAGAAGAAAAGAGTAGAAGACTCTTATAATAAAAAGGTGAAACCTAAGGTATTTTCGCCTGAAGAGCTGGTTTGGAAGGTGATTCTTCCCATGGATCGAAGGGATCGAAGCATGGGGAAATGGTCACCCAAATGGGAAGGACCATTCAGAGTTATCCAAACTTTTTCTGGTGGAGCCTATGAAGTCGAAGAGTTTGGTGAAGATAAAAGGCTCTTGAGAGTAAATGGTAAATATTTGAAAAAATACAAACCTACACTCCAAGAGATAAAAATAAAATAACAAGACTAAATTAACCATAAAAAAGCCAAAATGGAAAACTTTTATAATTTTTAGCCAAGATGGAAATGTTGTCGAATACAGATTACAAAATATGGTTAAGAAGCAGAATCAATCAAAAGGGAATAGAGTCCTTGAGTCGAAGGTATTTGATTTGCTGCAGCTCCAATCTTTTCTTGCACCAGGCATTCGCCTGCACAAGCTTGGCAATCTGATCGTCGAAGCCTTGGGCTTTCTCAGCAAATTCTAGGCCTTGTTTGATTTCAGTTTGACTTTCGGTGTCTGGGACGGTCGAGAGAAGTTCCTCCTTGCGTTTAGTGTTGGCATTTATCTTAGCCTCTATTTCTTCGATTTGTGCCCTGAAGGAAGCATTCTCTCGATCGATGGCATCAACTTCTTCCTGCGTAGATGCTTTTTGCTTCGAAAACTCCGCAATTTGAGAAGTTGTCTCCGAAACAGCAGTCCATGCCGAAGAACTTTTGCCATATAACACCTCCAGCTGACTATTAAAACCCCTTTGTCGCCTATAATCTGCTGAGACTTGATCAATAATGGAGTGTAACTCCATGATCAAGCCTGAAACTTCTGGAGCTACAGCTAACAAGTCGACAGCATTCAAAACATCCCTCAAGTATGATGGAGCAGTAGGGTCCCCCTCCAAAGCTTTCATCATGTCCTTCTTGAAAAACTGAGCCTTAACCTTCGCCAAAGCTTCATCGAGAGGAGAAGTTTCAGTGGACTTCCCCGACAGGGTAGGAACCTCCTGACTAGCATCAGACGAACTCTTACTCTCGATGATGGCGTTGAGATAGCTAACAGGGTCAGTTTGCTTCAAGAGTTCTAAGTCCTCTTTCGACCTGTGCTTCGTTGAGGTAACAGCCCTTGCAACAGCATTGTCTTGGGTTTGAGGCTGTTGAGTGATAGGTGCCTCGACTTGATTCCCTTCGACTCGGACTGGGGTAGTACCAGCGTCATCTTGGTGCCCTTCGCCAGCGTCATCTTGGTACCCTTCGCCAGCGTCACCTTGGTTCTCTTCGCCAGCGGCACCTTGATCCTCTTCGCCAGCATTGCCACGATCCCCTTCGTCACGATTCTCTTCCGACAGATCCACCACCTGAACCTCTTTTGGTTGTTGTTCTTCCGTTTGAGGATCTTCTGCTGGTTTTTCTACCGTCTCAGCATTGGCCTCATTTATTTCAGTACGGGTTTCGTCATTCTCCAAGCCCTTTTCTTGTGGCCTGCTGAGTTCAGCAGACTCCAGTGTTTCAGAGGTCCTCGGCGGTGAGCTTTCAGTGGTGTCCTGAAAAGAAAGGAAGAAGAATCTTCAGAAATCGAAAGAGACATAATCGAATGCAGGTATCTACACCTAAGTTACAAAGAGGTCTAAGAGATTACCTGTAAATTAGCTTCAGCCCCAGGGCTGGAATTGTCGCTTTCGACAGGCTTATTGAGAAGAACGTTTAATTCCTCCTCCGTTGGCTCCTCAATGATCACTGGAGGTGGCCTGGGCTTTCTCCCAGCAACCTTTATTCTAATTGTTCGACCCTCAAGAGCAGGAGCAGGAGCGTCCTTCGTCAGCTTTCGCCTTTTTAGAGGAGCAGGGGGAGAATCATCCTCTTCGTCGCTCCCAGATTCGACCACCAGTGCTGGCCGTTTCTTGGGCGAAGGTGCCTAAAAAACCAATGGGAATTCGATTTAACAATCGTATCGAAAGTCAAAAAATTGAAAACCAGAAGAAATAATGAATGTCTGGTTACCGATACAGAAGGCTTTTTCGAAGGGCCTTCCCCCTGTTGGTTTGTTGTGGTCTTCGCCGGCGCTATGGTCTTCGCCGGCGGTGGAGGTTTTGTTGAGGGGCCTCCTCCCTGTTGGCCTTCTGCAGCCTTCTTGGCTGCAGGCTTTCGAACAACTGAAAGCAAATAAAATAGTTAACAGGCTAGCAGTCGAAAGAGAAAGACAAAGTAATTCGAAAGGATGAACTTACATTTCTTTATTTTGTCCAAAACGAGGACAAAAGATTTCTGAAGCTCATCCACGAAGTCCTTCTCGTCGAAAAACTCCTCAGCGTAATAACTTTTCCACCACTCCTCGAAGGATGGTGAGCAAAGAAAGTTGAGCTGGTAGTCAAACAACGAGAGAACTGTTCGACCGGCATATCTTCCGATATGTTTAGTGGCAGCTTCTTCGGTGTAGTCATTGCAGAAGTACAACATAGACTTATCTCTTGGAAAAATTGGAGAAGGTAGGGTTTGAATAATACCAAACTGGCGAGATACCAGGTTTGGTTGGTATGCAATCAGACTCAAGTGAGTCTTAGAGCTCCTGAATCGAAGAGGCATGATCCTTGGTGTGAGGAACGCCTCCCACATTGTTGTATGTTCGTCAACTTGAGGACCACTCGACGTCCTAGGATGTGGCCTTGTGAACCATGCTGGGCCTACCTTCCGTCGAGCAAATGGAGCCATAGTCGAAGCAAACTCTTTCCTTCGAGCAAACATCAGAACGAAGTTGGTGAAAGTTTGCTGAAGCTCCAGTCCATCTTCCATAGGCGTCAACAGAGCCAGTCTGGTTCCTTCGACGCGTCTGTTCGCTATCTCTGGAGCCTGTTCATTTATTTGAACCTTCTTAGGCAAGAAAGATTCGAAGGTGGCATTGAGCCACAGTTGGAGCAGCCAAAAAGGCCCAGCAAGCAGCAAGCTGGCCCTGTTCTCGATAATTTTCAGAAGAGTCGCCCCATTACTAATCGAATCATAGAGGCTAGCCAAAATCAATTCTGCCAAACAGATATTTTGGCCATGATGGAGTTGAGTGGCGAGATTGACCATCTTCTTGGTCACCTGTAAGGACTTCGAGCAAAATACAAAGCGTGTCATCCATAAGGCTAGAAGCGCAATGTGTTCGACATCCGACACAACATCTGTCGACCTGTCGTGGTAATGATTGATGAAGGTGGTATAGGTTGGTTTGGTGGCAGAAAATCCAATTTGATCCTCCGACATCTCCTCCGGATCGAAGTAGTCCCCGGTGGGTCGAAGGCCAGTGATAGCGGCCACATCGAAGAGTGTAGGAGTCAGCATCCCACAGGGAATATGGAAAGTGAAGTGGGAGTAGTCCCAGAAAAGTAGAGAAGCTATCAACATCTCCGGAGAATAGTTCAAACCTGTCTTCGACAGCATCACCAGGTCGAAAATCCCCATATCTTTCCAGATCGAAGCTTGGCGTTTCTCCATTTTTTCCAGCCAAGCAACGTAATCAGGAGTAAGGCTAGGGCCAGACCTGAAAGCCCTAACACCTTTGTTGAAGAAACGAAGGTCGATTTTCTCTTTAGCAGGGTCTTCATTGTCCTCTGCATCTTTCTTGGCGCATGCAACCGGTTTGAGTCTCTCAACTACCGGAAAATAACTCTTGATCTTCATGGCCTCAGCAATACTTGGATACAAGGGGCCAGACATAGCAAAGATCTGGTTGGAATATCCAACCGGGATCATAAGGTGGTGTGAGTAAGCATCACGTACAGCGATGTCCAAGGGTTCAGGGACCCTTCGTTGGCCCGTGGAAGTTACTACTGGAGCAGTGACGAAAACCTTAGGTTTGACGTTTCCAGATGGTACGGTGGCGCTAGGAGCATTGGAACCAGATGCCATTGTTAATGGTGAGGTTGAAGACGAAGTGAAGGAGAAAAGGTTTTTGCAAAGATGACAAGTTTGTATGAAAATAGAGAAGTCTGAAAGCTAGATGGCGTAAAAAGTCCCACAATGGGGTACTTACTGCTATTTATAGTAGTGGGGGAAAATCCCCAAAACCGAGGACATTAAATGCCATTTAATGTTGCAGGAGATAGTGGGACACGTGGCGTCCCCCTGTTGTTTTAGCCATTCTGCAGAAATAGAGGGACGCAGTGTGCGTCCTCGTTTTTGGGAATTGTCATAATGACAAATTCTGAAATGACGTTTGGCACTGCACGCCGTACTGAGGTGACGTCTTAGGTACGGATAAATGATGGTTTTCTTGGGATTGCCAGTGGTTGGTAGAAGACAACAAAAAGTGCACAATTTAATTTGTGACTAAGCTTGAAAAGACATGTGTCGAATGGCGTTTCAAAGAATGCCTTTTTCTTTCAGAATCGAAATAAGGCATTCTTGGGGGGCAATTTGTTGGCTCCTAGATTCGACACTCTTGTTTCATTAATGTCAGCCATTAAAGCTGAAGGATGTTTTCGACCAGCTAGGTCCGTCGAAATGCCCATCGAAAGATGGCAAAGTACTTAGAAGATTTCTTCCAAGGGAGAAGTTGGTTGCCTTCGACGTCGAAGGTGTTTCTCGTCGAAGATGCTTCTCGACGAAGGTGTTCGATGGTTCAGAGTGGAACGGTTTGAAATTCAAGTGTTTGGAGGGAAAACGGTTTCCAGCGGTTACCAAGTGCAACGTGCAAAGATCTGGAGCGTCGAACGTTGAGAACGTGCCAAGTGGACTCATCTCGAAGCAGTGTAACTGCCCGACGGTTACTTGGGATGTTTTAGTATAAATAGTAGTAGTCATGTAGTTTCTCGCGTGTGTTCACAATTCTATACAAAGTCACTCATATAGATTCGAGTACCCAGCATGTGAGAAAGAATTGTTGAGAAATGTATGTGTGAAACACCAACTTTATTAATCAAAGTCATTTACTTTTCCAGAAATTTACTTGCTTTCTTCTTTACTTTCCTGTCGAACCCTTTCATTTAAAGCCTTATTTATTTTACCAAGTCCTTTCTTCATGCAATTTACTTAAAGCCTCTTTATTTTATTGTCATTTAACCAATATCCAATTTTATCCAATTTAATCAAAACTTCAAAATCAACCTATGTCCTAGGATCAATCTGATCGATCCTGCGAGTAACCAAATAAGTAACCATTTGGAGGATCAGCGGTTGTTTACCAAATACCAAGGTAAACACCCGTCTTACCACATTTGTAACATCTCAGGGCCTTATTCTCACATTCATTGGAATGATGACCTTGTTCACTACACCTGAAGCACTTGATAGGAGCGGGATATCCTCCCCCACTTGTCTTCTTCCCATTGGAAACCTTTTGTTTCCCTTTATCATCTGGAGAATTGTAAGGCTTCCCACCGTCTTGATTCTCCCCTCTCCTATTGTTCATGATCTTATAATGAGCCTTACTATCCTCTTCATAAATTATGAAACTATTCAGTAACTCTGGAAACCTACAGATCTACTGATATCCAATCGCTCGCTTTATTTCCGGATGCAACCCATTCTCAAACTTGATACACTTCGAGAATTCAGAAGTCACTTTACTCTAATATGGATAATACTTTTCCAGTTCCACAAACCTCGAAGCATACTCAGTCACAGTCAGACTCCCTTGTTTCAAATCTAGGAACTTAATCTCTTTCTTCCCGAGTACATCCATGGGAAAATACTTCCTTAGAAACTCTCTACTGAACACAACCTAAGTAACAACTTCACCCACCGCTTCTAGTCTTTGTCGGGTGTCGACCCACTATTTGTTGCTGTAGAGCGGCGAGCAAAAAGTAAGTTATTAATTTACCGGGTGATATTTAGGTTATATCGTATCGTGTCCATAGAGATTGGTTATTGATTCTCTGTTCGACTCTCGTTAATGAGTTTGGGGATAAATGGATTGAAAGTAAAAGTATTAAAAGAAAATAAATCTATAAAAAGGAAAAGGGAATAACTAGTCAAGCATGCATATATATATTACTTCTCACAAACTTAAACCTATCGACATATTATACTCAACCTAAAATATTCATCAATGTCATCACGTGTCACTTACAACCTAAGTCATTTCTAACCCAAATTGAGACGCCGACTACATCATCTCGGTAGCGATCTCTAAACCACCTAAATAACACAGAAGTCAATTGTGCTAGTCTGCATCGACGATCTCTCAAAGCGACACAAACAACACAGAGGTATTAATCTCAGACACCTTAAGTGAATAACATCGCTAAATCTATCTCTAGAATTCAGACACTATTATATAATCATCCTAGATAAGAATCTAAGTAGTATATGTCTATAACAACTCAAATCCCTAGCACAGAGCAAAAATCTAGGATAACAATCCAAAAAGATTCGTAAAGCAAGTTTTATATAATGCCAAGGGCCACAAATATACATGAGTTCAAAGAAAATATACATACAAACCCAACCAATATAGAATACACAAAGAAAAAGAGAAATGAATCGCAAATCTTCCAATTTGTCAACACTGATCGAAGAGCAATCCACCCCAGATCATCCATATGCAAGCTCCAGAGTTGTTATCTAAGCTAATCCTGACAAAATTAAAGGTTGATGGAGTTGGGAGCAAAAAATTCCCCAAAACCATAACCTAAAAAATGAATGAAATGAAGTTATAAAACAAATCTCAGCAGACCGTGCTAAGCGCGACTTCCTTATTTTACACATCAAACCGACCTAAACCGCGCTAAGCGGGCTTTAAAACATCGGTTCTGCCAAAATGTCAAATGCAAGCAGCATGCTACAAAATACACTGAGTGAACTCGCGCTTAGAGGCCTTAGTGCGCTAAGCGGGTTCTCCTGGACAAAACGTCTCAAAACTGGTCTTTTATTCCGAAAACACGCATCCGGACTTGTGCCTTCGACACTTTATTCCTTAATGCTCCAAAATGCAACAAATAGCTGCAAAATGAATGGAAAAACATCAAACGGTACACTATGTACACAAAAACACAAATAAACATAAACTAAATGTGTTTACATAAAAGTCGGGTTTATTCAATGATATTTACAATAAAAAATGGATAATTGCAACAAAAAGTATATACAAAAATAGCTACAATTTATACTTATTAAACTCTCCCCAACTTGAACTTGTTTGTCCTCAAACAAAGCCAAACAACTCAAAGAACCAAAAGTAATCAACCAAAATATCATGAATCAACAAGTTTTGAAAACGGAAAATAAATGCAATGGTTCAAATGAAAAACGGTACACATGAAGAAACATACTTACCATTAAACTACAACGATAACATAAACATGAAATGAATGCTAAATACAAAGAACATGCCAAACATTCTAAAACAACACTAGTTCACAAATGAATGACACCTAGCAAAAACAATCATCGGTAGATGAAAAACACACAAAGTAAGGTATTTTCACTCATCCACAATCTTGAAAACAAAATACTAAATTATATATTCATCCACAAACTCATATTGAAAATACAAAGGCAAGAATCTCAAGGGCTTTTCAAGGTTGTAATGTGGCTTGGTTAACAAACAAGGGATAAATCCTAAAGTTTATCGAAACAAAAAACTTTCCTAAACCTAAGGGAGTGATCAACTTACAAAGTCTCAAGCAAAATAGTTTCAATCAAACTTCTTCTTCATTCCGAATTTTAGACCAACACACATCACTTATTAGCACAATTATTCAAACTCTTTTTTTTTCTTTTTCAAAGCTTTTTTCAGTTTTTTTTCTTTCTTTTTATTTTCAGTTTTTTCACCCTTTTTTTATTTTTCTTTTATTTTCACAATCTCATAGCAGTCACAACATAAGCACATAAACATTCATCTCCCCAACTTGAATTCAACCATCATCATAATGTGAATACTCCCTACTTTCTAAGGCAAGGTAAAAATTCAACTAAAAATCATAGTTGAGGGTTCAAGAAAATAAAAGAATCAACATCCATACAAAAATATGAACTAAACACTCATAGATAAGCATTTAGCAAAAACAATATGGATATCGACAAAAAGGGTCAAAAGGGGATACTAATGATCATACACTCATAAGGTGAATTGACTATTTTGCCAAGAGAGTTGTGCTCAAAATGGAACAAAAAATGCCTTGATCATGTTTATGATTTATACAATCAATACATACACAATATTAAACCTAATAAAATCTAGTTAAAATAAGAATTATGGTCTCCAGCATATGTGAATAATGGAAAGCTACCTCACAAAAAGGGTAGGAACTAAAGTGATTCACAAATGAACAAGTATACAAAAGAATGGATGGCATAAAAATTGTAAAAAGTTTAAGTATCATGAATATGATAAAGTATAGAAAGTGATAAACACATACCTCGAACGTGTACAAAACTTTTACAAAATCATTACCACGCATTCGCAAGTTGAAACACTCAAATTTGGAAAATCACCAAAAGAGACTTCAAGCTATTCACAAAAAGCTCAAAGACAAACAAAAAAGAATTAGAAAAATAATACTAGCTTTATTTACTACTACAAGGCCTTGGTGAAAATGGGAAAAAGGACGTCCAAGTGAATACTAAAAAAACTTCACTGATGCAGCATAGGAGAGCGCGCTAAGCGGCCTAAATCACGCTTAGTGCACTACACCAGTTGCAGAAAAACCAGAACATCAATAGAAATGCAGCCTCCACATTCACCTATACAATCTCAGCTACACATGTACAATATTTACAACATACAAACACACTTCTACAAGCTAAACACGACAAGCTTGCGTAAAAAGACAAATTGACATAACAAAACTAACGGGTGAAAGTGAATTAACAAGTTGAAAAATGAAAATTTAAGAATTTAAAACAGGTCCAATTTTAACTTGTTAAAACACAAGTCAACACATACATAAACGAATACAAACAAAACATGCTTATTTTACGTTGTAAGCTCGATGCCTTTATTGTGCTAGCTAGTAACCTCCTCTCGTCATGCCATGGTATTGTCACACAGCACAAACCTAAAGAAAGTGTCCTAACATCCACACAATAAACGTTACAGAAACGAGACAATTCACAACAATATGTGAAAACAAAGAACAACACATATATGCACAAGTATGGAAAGTAAACACAAAATATGTACAAGTAAAAATATACAAGTTTATGTACACATTCTATACAACATATATATTACTTACAAAACTGAAAAAAAAATAAGTATCTCAATGCAAAAACAATAAAACCAATCCCCGACAACAGCACCATTTTGTCTGCTGCTGTAGAGCGGCAAGCAAAAAGTAAGTTATTAATTTACTAGGTGATATTTAGGTTATATCGTATCGTGTCAACAGAGATTGGTTATTGATTTGTTGTTCGACAAATTTCTCATTAATGAGTTTGGGGATAAATGGATTGAAAGTAAAAGTATTAACAGAAAATAAATCTATAAAAAGGAAAAAGGAATAATTTATTAAGCATGCATATATATTACTTCTCACAGACTTAAACCTATCGACCTGCTATACTCAACCTATAATATTCATAAATGTCATCATGTGTCACTCACAACCTAAGTCATTTCTAACCCAAATTGAGAGGCCGACTACATCACCTGGGTAGCGATCTCTCAACCACCTCAACAACACATAAGTCAACTGTGCTCGCCTACATCGACGATCTCTCAGAGCCACACAAACAACACAGAGACATTAATCTCAGATACCCTAAGTGAATAACAGCGCTAAATCTATCTCTAGAGTTCATGAACTATTAGATAATCATCCTAGATAAGAATCTAAGCAGTATATGTCTATAACAACTCAAATCCCCAGCACAGAGCAAAAGTCTAGAATAGCAATCTGTTGTACCCCAAAATTTTCCCTCTCATATTTTTTCCAAGATTTTTCTCTTACATGGGTGATTACAAACACTTGATTAAAGAAAAAAAAAATTTGAAGACAAAGAAGAAGTCTTCAATTGGCATTGGGACAAGGTGCCTTTAATTGGCATTTGGACAGGAGTCTTCGGTTGGCCTTGGGACAAGGTCTTTCGATTGGCATTTTAACAAGGTCCTTTGATTGGTATCTGAATAGGATGTCTTTCGATTGACATCTGGACAAGGAGTTTCAATTGGGTATTTAAAAACCTTCGATCAAGCTTTGCCCCCCCCCCCCTTCGATCAAGCTTCGAATGGCCAGATTGAAGTCTTTCGATTGGTTTAGTTGGTTAGTGTCAGAGCCAATCAAAGAACAAGGCAAATAAGGACTCAATCGAAGGCCACAATGATGAGGCCTGGGGAAATTTGAAAGAAAGTGAGGAGGCTCCTACAAAGCCTTAGATTGATAGAGAGCTGAAGTAACCTTCGACCAGTTAAAATAGGAGAGTTGATGTTTTGATTGGTTTGAGTTAAAAGAAAGCCATGGGAAGGAGGCCAACAGAGCCATTCAAAGGAGGTCGTCAGAGCCATTCGAAGGAGGAAATCAGAGTCATTCGAAGGAGAGCATTCGAAAGTCAAATGTCCAGGTTCATTCAAATTCAAAAAGGGACAAGAAACCATGTTTTTGGCAACGTTTCAAAATGGTATTCATGGCCTTAAAACACCAACTTAATGGTTGTTTACTCCTTTGCCTTCTTGTCCCCTCCATCACCTCTATATAAGGAGACCACATACATACGCACAAGGAGAGAGACGGAAGCCCGGGGGAAGACACACAAAAAACGCCTGGAGACAGCCTGAAAGAGTCACACGAGATGGAGACAGAGGCCCAGGGGAAAAAACACACAAAAAACGCCTGGAAACAGCCTGAAAGAAGCACGCCAAAAACTCTCAAAACTCAACAAGATCACACCACACTTGCGTCTGTCCTTTCGAATCCAAAATCATCCAGCAACTCTAGTTCCCCATGTAAATTCCAGTTTCAAGCAAGGTAAGCCCCTTTACCTTGTATCTTCTATTTCAGCATGGCATGCAAATAGCCTTTACTTACTTTTCGTTTCAGCATAATGTAAACATCCTTTACTTACTTTTTGTTTCAGCATAATGTAGATAACCTCTTAGTTATGTTCTTCGTTTTTGCCCTTTTGGTTTGTTTGTTTTTCTTATTGGAACTAACCTGTACAGATTTGAACAAAAGACAAAAAAGAATATGAAGGAAGGATATGCATTCATGTTGCTCCATAGGTCCATGTTACTTAATTTTCTAAATTGAAAGAAGCAGAGGAGTTTGCAGTCGAAGGTTGCTCATGCCCACTCTCTAACTCAATCGAAAGAAGTAAAGAAGGCTGCAATCGAAGGTTTCCCATATCATTCCCAAACCCAATCGAAGGAGGCAGGAAAGGGTGAAAATCGAAGCTTGCTCACATCAACCCTTAAGCCCAATCGAAAGAAGGCAAAATAAGGGTGAATCGAAGGAGTCCATGGCATGGATCGAAGAATTCATTTCTCTTATTTATTTTTACATTTTACTTGTCTTTCGATTTGGTTGTAATAGCGTAGGACCCCTACTTTCTGCATTTTTTTACTTCTTTTCATATTAATTGCTAGATGTATGATTAATAGGGTTGTATGGAAAAGACTAAAATCAAACGCTAGCAAACCTAATAAAAAGGACAAAAAAATAACTGAATTATAACACACATGCACATATGCACCTCTAAGGTACGCCCACTTTGGTTGCCTTCAGAAAACGGTCACAACTCTCGAAACGTGAGAAGTTTTAGTGTTTTTCCTCTAGTTTGAAAATATCACATGTCCCTTGATGACCCTCTCGATGTTGCTTCGGTTAAAATTGATCTTAGAACTTTAGGACGGTTACTAAAATTCCTTGCCAAGTTTCCTTCGTGACCGTAACGTCCCTTCGAATGTCCCTCAGACATCCAACGATGAGGCTTCTTATCAATCAATGGTAAGATAGAAATATCTAAAGGAGGAGGAAAATAATATTAAACCTTTTGAGTAGATAGGATGCTCATAGTTACTCGCTTGCTCATAATAAAAAATCATTTTCACACATACACTTTCAATTGAAACATTTTCAAAAGTCAAAACCCTTTGTACACATTCTTATATAGACGAGAATCATTACAAAGACGCTTTCAAAATATTTTCAAACCCACACCACAAGCACATTTTCAAACAAAAGCAAAGTGAACTAGAAAGCAACTAAGAGCCCGTCGAAAACTACATATGGAAAGGGTGCTAACACCTTCCCTTTCCATAATCTACCCCCTTACTCAGAAAACTCTCGAAAAGGTCTTTTTCTGTTCTTTTCACCCTTTCCTTAATTTCAATAAAAGAAAAGTCGGTGGCGACTATTGCTTACCGCAACATTTGCAAACACAAACGCAAAACCAGTATTAACAGCCGGTTCTGCCACCGTATCACAGAACTGGAGACTCTGCTGGGGAAAATATCAAAAAGTGGGGTTACCTTAGAGTTAGTTCATTTTAAAATTATTGTAATTGTTTGCTTTTTGTGCTTTATCCTTGGAGGGTTGTTTGGGTTGTTACTATAGATCCTACACCCAGATCTGGGGGCATCTTTTTAGGTAAACAACAATAGATCGTGGAGATTGTATGGTGTAGACTGATATGGTTGAAGTGATAGATGTGTTAGTGTGACACTTTGGTTGGTATCGGTATCCCTTGTGTTGGATCGAGGAGAATACGGGGCCACCGCGTGGTGTTGTGGAGCACTAACGAACCTTAGAACCTTAGTTGAACAAATTTAGCCATTATAAAGTAGTGAGATAGCCAGCCTCGGTGTAAAGTTGGGGATTGGTTGATACTCGATGCTACACTTAATGAGATCAGACTTTCGAGTTGTTTCGGCCATAAGAAAAGTTTGCTAAGCTGAAATAACGCTGGAGAAAGAAAGATCAGTGATATTGAGATTCCTTAGAACCTGGTTACTTTTCTAAGACAGGTTGAACAAACTGAACTTCAAGAGGGTACTTGCCTACAAACCCCATGCAAGCCTGAACCTAAGGCTACTTGTGTGACTTGTTTTCCTTCTTTATCTAATGACCTAAACTCTGTACAGGGTTTTGCTTATTATCTGATGATATGAGTCATTGTCCAATAAATTGGTTTTCTGGCAATACATACTTGTCTTCATCACCCTACATTTTGCTTGATGCATAGCATACACATCATAACATCATACCATAGCATTTCCTTAACCATTTTGAGGATCTATAGGGCCTATGATGCAGGTCATGATGAAATAGACGTCTAGCAAGGGGCAAAGGGATTTATTTTCCTCTAGCCAATACCTTTAAAAGACCAAAACACGATAACTTGTGTTAGGGGCTATGACCCACTCGATATGATGAGCTTGATTCTCGTAGAAGGACATTCAACAATACAAAGTTCTTCTGTCAAAGCTGCAGTCAAAATTCAACTTCTGACATTTTCTTGTTTACCCCGCGAGATCCTTGAAAACATTTACACATCATGCATGTCATTACATAACAGGTATTCTAGTACAAGTCTCTCATGTTCTCACTGTTTATTTCAGCAAGGAAAATGGCTTTCAAACAGAATGATAGAAATTTCCAAGCTCAAGAGGTTTAGTTCATGGAAATGTTCCTCAACCTATCCAAGGGGCAAGAAGAGTTAAAAGCACTCCTCGCTGGGACTATGACCAAGAAAAATCCTGACAACAACAAGGATGACCGATTGGAACAATTGTAGGCTGAGATGAAAGGGATGAGGATCCAGATGATTAGTCAAATGGATCTTATCCAAAACTTAGCCCGGGGATAGGAAGAGCTGAGAGCCCTAGTCAACAAGTTTCATCAAGATAGATGCAATCATATGGAGAAAACAACGAGAATTGGGGATTGAGTCGTTAATCAGCCTCAATTGAAACAAGAGGATTTGGTTAAAAAAACACCTTTCAAGACGGCTGCTACGCCAAGGGTCCAACAATGACCTCGCCGACCATAATGGGGTAATCAGAAAAGGCAAGACAAACCCAAAAGGAAATTCACCAAAATTAACATGTCCTTGGCTCAGGTATTGCAACACATGTTGAAGACGGAGTTGATTATGTTAAGGGATCCTCCTCGAAATCCCAATGTATCCGCTATTAGCTATCGTCTTGATGCAATATGCGCATACCATTCCAATAGTACTGGACATGATACGAATAACTGTTGGGCATTGAAAAATAAGATTCACGACTTGATCAACAAAGGTGTGCTGGAGTTCACACAAGACAAAAAGGTTTTTTGTTCATCTAGAATTTTCAATTTGTAATTTCTTTTGATTGTTCGAACATTTGTTTCATGTCCAACTTTGTTATTTTATCAATTCATTGCATATGTTTGTCTTGAATCATTTCATTAGTATTCATTATATTCAAACTGTGTTTTTACTTCCTTTTTGTGATATTCAACTCTCGATCAAAAGCTTTAAGCCTTTAGAGGGAGGATGACGAAAACGATACCAAAATCTCTATAGTATGTGTTGCACCCCAAAATTTGCCCTCTCACTTATCAAGAATTTGCTCACAAAATTTCCTTGGGCTCAAGATTGCACTAGGGTTTGATCAGCTCAAAACACCTCCTTAGGCACTGATGACCAAAATTAGGGTTTGAGTTTGCACAAGGATTTTTGAATTATAAAAGCTTCATATTATTTTCATGGACCATGGTGGACCCTCAAGATTACTCATGACAAGTTTAAAGCCTTGAATCACATTTTTGATCAGTCAATTGGACAGTTGACCTAAATATCAGTTGTATTAGGAAAAAAATCAACCATGGCCAATTCACAGTCACACTTCATAATTTTTTATCCACATCAACATTTTAGACTCATATCTATCATTTGATCAAGTTTGGACCACAATTCCTCAAGAAGTTTGATCAAATCATCAAAAGGGCAAAATGGTTAAAATCAGGGTTTTGATTGAGGAAGGGCAATTTCTGATTTTTTTTGACCTAGGAAATGATCAATTAGTTTGAAGCATGATTTCAGGAGTTCAATTGCATCAGCTTGACCAATATACATGGTTCAAAATATTGCAAATCCATTGGATTGACAGGTGAATTTTTCAGTCAACTGATCAAAAGTCAACTGTACACTGAAAAGTCAAACTTTGACTTTTTGGTCAAAATCAAGTGCCAAAGACCATAATTCATCAAAACATGTCAAAATGTGAAACTTGTTCATCAAGAAATCAAATATTGAAGATTTTGTTTTGAAATTTGAAATTTCTTAACTTAGAAATTTTTCTAAGTATAGAAAATTTCTTATTTTTCTCAACTTTAAGCCAAATTCTCACCATGATACAAGATGATTCAAAGAAAGTTCCCAACATAAAAGTAGTAGATCTCCACGAAATATACAACTTTGCTTCACACAATTTCTCATAAATATGATTGGATCTCAAGATATAATTTTGTGAATACATGCTCATGAACTAAAATAACTAGGTTAAATTTTGCCCTAGTTTAGGCAGGTTTTTGACCTAACTTTATGGCAACTTTTCACCTAGTTCTAAGAGGAATCTTGGAAAGCAATTAAAATATGAGTTATAGAGCACATTGCAAGCTTTCCAAAATGTCCAAGAACTCTTTAAGATCATTCTTGAGTAGGGAGAATCTAAGAGATGAAGTTGGAAATTTCTCACTTTGATTTCAAGTCATTTCATGAAGAACAAAATTCAAATCCTCAAGCATGATGTACAATCTTCACTTTTCAGGCCTCAAACTCGTTTGTCACTCCACCATTAATGAATTGCACAAGGTTTAATGCTATAAATCCAAGCATTCAATGCTTTGTACATGAACAATTCCATTTTTGGCACAAAGGTGCCATTTCCATTTTGATAAAGCATAACTTTTGCAACTTTTCACTCCTTGAGCCTTGCACTTGTTTTCTCTGCACATAAGCAAAGCCACAACAAAGAGAAATTTGCCTGAAGCGTCTACCAAACCAGACCACGCCTGTACAACACTTAGGGACTTGTCTCTTCACCTTTCTTCAAAAACAAGAAATGTAGCAAAACATGTGATCTTGTATTTCTGAGCAAGCACATCCTCCAACCTTTTGTTCTATATAAAGCCATCACTTTGAAACTAAAACCACGAATGCCAAAGCCTTGAAACACCCTAGAATCAGAAATTGCATACCAAGTCTCCAAACTTGCCATTTCTGACTTGTGAATTGAGTCTTCCATTCTACTCGTGCGTTTTCAGGCCTTTTTCTTTCCTAAGCTTCCTTAACTTGCAAGCAAACCATCCCACACCCTGAAACATCATTGTAACTCCATCTTCCCCATTGTTGAAGTTCAAAAATAGAGTAACACAAGTGGACTTCTCTATATCATTCCAGCCACCCTCAAGACAAGCTAAGCATTGCATTAGCTTCCTAGAGGCTCAAGGAAGCTAACCTGATCATCACAGCATCCTAAAGCAAGCTCATTTCCAAAACACGATTTCCATTTTCAAGGTGAGTTTTCTGTTTTTCTAACTCTTAATACAGGCATAGTTAGCTTTACATTTGTGAATAAAAGATGTAGACATCATTGCTACGAAGTTGTACATATCCATAGCTTGCATTTATTTGACCTGAGTTTAGAGAATTTTGAGTTTGAAGTTTCTGGAAAAATTAGGTTAAAAATTAGGACCAACAAAATTCTCTCTGATCTTGGACTTATAGTTTTAGTTATGCACATGGTTAGAATCGTGAAGTAAAATGCTATAATGTTCATGTTATCACTTTCCATTTTTGTTGAGAGATGAAAGAGTTACAGGGGGTCCGGCTGGCTAGAGGTTAAAGATGAAGTACAGGGCAAGGAAGCGTTTTATGTTATGTATTTTTATTTTCATTTGAACTAACGGATGTACAGCCACGCCAGTGGTAAGGTAGTGCGCAGAAATGCCCTAGGTCACGGGTTCGAGCTTTGGCGCTGCCTTTTGCAATTTTTCCACATTTTCTCATCTTTTTTTTTATTGTTTGCAGCGTGGGCTCAGGGGCATTGGGCCCTATGTTTTTGTTAACCTCTCACCTTCTATTTACTTGCAGCACCCCTGGCCCAAATGTTTTATTTAATATTTTTATTTTCTTTATTTTATCAAATATTATTTTTCTTAATAATAAAAAATCATAAAAAATATATAAATGATAAATATTATATTTTGTTTATTTTATTTTATTTTCTCATAAAAAAATATTTTTATTTAGTTATATATATATATATATATTAATTATTTTTCTTAATGAACTTGTAAATTAAAATAGAATTAGGTTAAATATTTAATTTTTTTCTCACACTTATTAATATTTTATTTTAATATATAAAAAGACTAAAATACTTCATAAATATCATTTATTATTTTTAAGACAAAAATACAAAAAATACTTAAAGAAATTTATTTTCTTTTAACAAATTAGAATTAGGGTTAATCAAAATCTTTTCTAAAAAATAATTTACTTTCTTAATTAATTTAAGTTTAATCTTGATTTATTTATTAGGTTTACTTTAAAACTTTTTCACATAAAAAAACAAACAAAAATCTTTTTCATGCATTTATATATCCTTGCATATTTAAATTGTCTTGTATATTAATTATTCCAATACTTGTATAAATTCAATTTGGTTGTAATAGATTAATTAGGTTTATATTATTGCAATCCCCATTCATAATTTGTATACCCCCTCCCACAAAATGTTGTAATAGCGTAGTAATCTTTAAATTACACAATTTATCGCTTTTGTATAACATGCTAGTAATTAGAGTTTGTATGGCAAGATAAAATCAATCAAATAGAAAACCCTAATCCAAGACAAAATCAAGCATGAAAATAACACACTTGCCCACAAGCACCCCCTAGGGTTACTCCACTTGGTTGCCTTACACAAAAATGGCCATATTACGCATGTGAAGTATCTTAGCAAAACAAACAAATATAAGATCATAGTCCCTCGATGACGCTATGCAAAGTTGCCTTACAAAATGATCTTAGTCCCTCAAAAAATGCTAAGATACTTTACAACATTGCTAATCATGGTTGTACGATGACCCACGCCCGTCCCGTTTACATCCAAAGATAGGGTTGCTTACCAAATCAATGGTAAGACAACAATGTCAAAGGAAAAGAAAATGAATAAGAAAGACATTTGAGTAGGTAGATTACTTTTAGTTACTTGCTCCATTTCAAATAAATATCCTTCCTATTTTCCAAACAAACATACACATTTCCAAACATCTTACAAACATTGAAAACATTTTCAAAAAGACAAACATCTTTGTATACATTCTTACGAACGAGAATCATTACAAATATTACCTAAACAATGGCCTCTTTACAAAACACTTTAAAAAACCACACAAAGCACAATTTCAAATAAAAGCAAGTGATCTAGCAAGTAACTAAGAGCCCATGGAAAACCATGGATGAAGAGGGTGCTAATACCTTCCCTTTTCATAATCTACCCCCCGAACTCAAGAAACAATCTCAAAGGTCTTTCCTGTGCTTTTTAACCTTTCCTTTTGGATAAAAGAAAAGTCGGTGGCGACTCTTGCTAACCGCAACATTTGCGATAAAATGCAAAACCTTCAAGTTAGTTCTCCCACTGTATCACAGAACTGGCGACTCTGCTGGGGATAATTATAAAAGTGGAGTAACCTTATGGATATATCACATTTAGTTGCTTACATTGTTTGATTTGTATGCTTTACATTATGGTTCTTTGTCTGGGTTTGAATCCTCTACCCAGATTTGGGATACATTATAGGTAAATAGAAATACATTGTGGAAACTGTGTGGGGTATACCGACATGGTCTAAGCAATAGCTATGTTAGTGTGACATATTTGTGGGTACCAGTAGCCTTTGAGTTAATCAAAGAGAATACAGGGCCGCTGAGTGATGTCATGAAGCATTAATGAACTTCTAGAACCTTTACTTGACCAACTTGGCCTTTAGGATGTAGTGAGTTGACCGACTTTGGTGGAGTCCGAAGTTGGTAGATACTCGATACTACACTCATTGAGGTTTGGTTTCTTGGGATATTTCGGTCGCCATTAAAGAGGCTTGAGCTGAAACAATGACAAAGGAGACAACCCGGTGATATTGAGCTCCTTAGAACCCGATTACTATTACTAGGACAGGTTTAAGCCAACTAAACTTCAAGATGGTACTTACCTATAAAACTCCATGCAAGCCTAAACTAAGGATTTGTTTTCTTTGCTTGTATATGCATACTTGTACATAACATCATGAACATCACATACATCCACTAACCATTTTAAGAATTTTGGGATTCATCTTTGTTCTTGTTTTGTAGGATATGGATTCACTTCGCAGGAAAACTATTCAAGTCAACCTTGTAAGAATTCCTCCACAACTTAAGGAGCTAGCTTCAAGGATTCTTGAGAACTCTCCATTCACCGAAAGACATGGTCGGCTACTCAACTTGGTCATCTCCAACACAGATGAAGATATGATGAAGGTGCTCTTTCAGTTCTTTGATCCTTTGCACCATTGCTTCACATTTCCCGAATATCAACTTGTGCCTACTTTGGAAGAATTCTCCCAACTCTTGAGGCTTCCCATTATCAATCAACTACCCTTCAACGGTACGGAAAGAGACCCAAATCCAGAAGAGATTGCTCAAGCTCTACACTTTCACTCATCTGATGTCACAACTCATTGGGAAACTAGGAGTGGTGTCAAAGGCTTCTTAGCAAAGTTCCAGTTTGAGAAAGCCCAAAGCTGTTGGAATTCCTTAGACTTACAAGCCTTTGAGTAAATTGTGGCTCTTCTCATCTATGGTATGGTTTTATTTCCAAATCCTGACCAACTCATAGATGAGAACGCCGTCAAAATCTTTATGTCACGCAACCCGGTGCCTACATTGCTAGGGGATATTCTGCACTCTTTTCACACCAGCACAATGAGTAAAAGAGGTGTCCTTATGTGTTTCACCCTGTTTTACCCCAAAATTTTCCCTCTCATTTTATCAAGGTTTTCCTCACAAGACTCTTTAGACTCAAGACCAGATTATGGTTTGCTCTGCTCAAGACATCTCCTTGCACTGATGACCTGAAATTAGGGTTTGAGTTTGCACAAGGACTTTTGGAATTTCAATGCTCAATATGAATTTCATACTTCATGTTGGACCTATAAGATTGCTAATACCAAGTTTCAAGCCTTGAATCAATTTTTTGCCCAGTCAATTGGACAGTTGACCTAAAAATCAACTGTATTGGGGAAAAAGTCAACTATGGCCAATTTATAGTCAAACCTCATAATTTTTTATCCACATCAACATTATAGGCTCATATGAACCATTTGATCAAGTTTGGACCATAACTTCTCAAGAAATTTGATCAGATCATCAAAAGGGCAAAATGGTCATTTTTAGGGTTTTAACTGTAGAAGGGCAATTTCTGATTTTTCACCTAGCCAATGGCAAATTGAGTTCAAACATGGTTTCAAGGACTCAATGGCATCATCTTGACCTAAGCACAAGGTTCAAAAGATCTCAAAAGCATTGGATTGACAGATGAATTTTCCAGTCAACTGATCAAAAATCAACTATACACTGAAAAGTCAAACTTTGACTTTTTGGTCAAAATCATGTGCCAAGGGTCATTTTTCATCAAGATGTGTCAAAACATGTAACTTGTTCACCAAGAAACCTAATATTGGAAATTAGGGTTTAAAATGGAAAATTTTCATAACTTAGAAATTTTCTAAGTTATGAAAATTTCTTTTTTTCCCCTAACTTTGCCCAACTTTTTCACCATGATGAAATTGGATTCAAATAAAACTTCCAACATGAAAGATGTAGACCTCCATAAAATCTACAACTTTTATTCACAAAGTTTTCCCAAAAGATTCTTGGATCTCAAGTTATGAGTTTGTGAATAAGGGTCCATGAAACTTTTAACTTAGTGAAATTTTGCCCTAGTTTAGGCAGGATTTTGACCTATCTTCATGGCAAATTTTCACATAGTGCCAATTGGAATCTCAAAATACATTTCAAAGATGGATTTTAGAGCATGTTACAAGCTTTCCAAATGTCCAAGAACTCTCCAAGATCATTTGTGGTTAGGGAGAATCGAAGGATTGAAAATGGAAAATTATCACTTTTGGCCAAGGCATTTTGCACATTGATACAACTTGCAAATCTGTCCAAACCTTGCTTGTACTTGGTTTATAGGTTCTAATAATTTCTACACTCATAAATTAAATGCAAACACATTGGATTAAGGCTTTGTTCTGAGCTTTAGAACATTACACGTTGAATTAATCCATTTTTGGCAAAAAGATAACAATGCCATTTCCATAAAGGTCACTTTATGCAATTTTGTTTGTTCTGAGCCATGGACCTGATTTCTTTATGCAAACAATGTCCACAAACATCAGAAAAAAGCTCACCAACTCTCAACAGGCCTCAAGATAGCTTGTACAACTTTGCCTTTGTCACTTCCCATCTTTTCTTCAAAAACAAGCAAGTGTGCAAAATTCAGCATAACTTTGTAATCTGATAAGAGCAAGTCTAAGTCTCATTTCAAACAACTTCAGCATATCACACCAAGCCTAGAACACGATTGCCAAGCATTGCAAACAACCTTGAACACCAAAACACCAAGTTCTTGTCAAAACAGGGCAAGTCCTGCAGAACCTTGGCCAAAACAATTTCCACTCGTGCGTTTTGTCCCAAACCACTTCAAACACATTCTATACAATCCACCTGAACAGTCCAAGCCATTGTTCAGTAACTGTAGCTTCATTTTCAAGCTTCACCATTTTCAAATTCTGAGTTTGCAGGTTGAGTTCTACAAGAAGATTCAGACCATTTCAAAGCAAGCTAAGCATTGGGAAAGGTCAAGGGAACTTCAAGCAAGCTCAAAAGAATCTCAGGCCTCACTCACCACCCCTACATTGCCATACTCAAACTTGACTGAAACAGGTATTTCTCAAACTTCTATCTCCTTATTTAGGAATCATTAGGCTTAGGTTTGTGAAGCAAAAATGTAGCCCTTAATGTCCTTGAACTGTACATATGCATAGAATTCATTTATGTTAACTGAACTAGGAGAATTTAGATGATGAACCTGCTGAATTTTTTAGGTCAAATTAGGGCCAATGAAATTCTCTCTGGTCTTTGAGAGTTAGATCAAGTTTTTTATATGGTTAGAATCGTGTGATCATGAGCTATAACTTTCATGTTGCAAGATTTTGTTTTTGAGCATGTATGCAGGAGTTACAAGTTTGTACATGGCGCGCATGTTTTCTGATTCAAAGGACAGGGATGAAGCTGGAACTTGGGCTGGGCTTGGTTGTTCTAGCTATTTGCACCCCCTTTGGCCCATTTCTTTTATTTCATATATTATTCATTTCTTTTACATTTCTGACTTTTTTTTTCTAAATATTAAAAATCACCAAAAATATTTTCTTAAATTTTCACATTTTTATTTTATTATTTTTATTATTGTTTATGACAAAAAATAGTTTATTAGTTTAAATATCTTTATTTTCTTAAATAAATTTGTTAATAATATTAAAATACTTACATTTTTTTTTATATTATTTATACACTCAAAATATTATTTTCTCACAAATATTATCTTTTAACATTTTATATATGTTTTATTTATTTATTTTCTTTGTAAATAAATGAATAAATAAATAATATAATGTACTTCCTTTAAGCAAAATTAGGGTTTCCACCCTTTCAAAAAAAATAATCATTTTTATTTTCTTATTTTTGGACATAAATAAATTTATTTTGACATACATAAAAATAAATACAATTTTTTTTTGCATATTTAAATAATTGTCTATTTATTTATTTGTACAAATAAATTCAATATGGTTGTAATAGTTTTAGGGCTTTATTTTGTGCAATATCCCCTTATTCAAAGTTGTACCCCCTCCCCATAATATTGTTGTAATAGTATTAGATTTACTTTTACGCACTTTATTGCTTTTATATGCATGCTTAGTAAATTAGGGTTTGTATGATAACCAAAAATCAAAACAAATAGCATGACTAAACACAAGACAAAAATGCATGAAAAAAGATAACACAATGCACACAAGCACCCCTAGGGTTTCACCCACTTGTTGCCTAAAAAACATGGCCATGATATGCATGCAAGGTATCTTGGCAAAATCAAACAAAAACAAAAGATCATAGTCCCTCGATGACGCTATCTTGGTTGCCTAAACAAAAATGATCTAGCCCCTCAGAAAAACTTGCTAAAGATACTTGGCAATATTGTTATCATGGTCATACGATGACCCGCGCCTGTCCCGTTTAACATCCAAACACAAGGTTGTTTACCAAATGCAATGGTAAAACAACAATGTCAAAGGGTTAAAAATGTGTAGGAAAGATATTTGAGTATGGTAGACAACTCTTAGTTACTTGATCAATTTTCAAACATCCTTGCTATTTTCAAAAACACATACACAATTTCAAAACACTTTCCTAAAACAAACTTTCAAACATTGAAACATCTTTTCAAAAGACAAACACCTTTGTATACATTCAAACAATAATTATTACAAAGGTTGCCTAAACAAAGGCCTCTTTTCAAAATACTTTCAAAACCACACAAAAGCACCATTTCAAACAATTGAAAAGCAAAAGCAAGTGATCCAAACAAGTAACTAAGAGCCCATGGAAAACCATGGATGAAAAGGGTGCTAGCGCCTTCCCTTTTCATAATCTACCCCCCGAACCCAAGAAAACATCTCAAAGGTCTTTCCTGTGCTTTTTGACCTTTCCTTTGGATAAAATAAAAAGTCGATGGCGACTCTTGCTAAACCGAAACATTTGAGAACACAAACGCAAAACCTCAAGTCAGTTCTCCCACCGTATCACAGAACTGGCGACTCTGCTGGGGATTTTATCTAAAAGCGGGGTTACCTTAGGGTTTAGATCACCTTTACATGCTTACCTTGTTTGCTTTGATTGCTTTACATTTGGTTCTTTTGTTTGGGTTTGAATCCTCTACCCGGATTTGGGAAACATTCATAGGTAAATAGCAATACGTTGTGGAAACTGTGCGGGGTATACCGACATGGTTGAAGCAATAACTATATTAGTGCGACATATTTGTGGGTACTGGTAGCCTTTGAGTTAATCAAAGAGAATACGGGGCCGCTGAGTGATGTCATGAAGCACTAATGGACTTTTAGAACCTTTACTTGACCATCTTGGCCTTTTTAGGGGTAGTGAGATGACCGACTTTGGTGCAGTCTGAAGTTGGTAGATACTCGATACTACACTCATTGAGGGTTGTTTTCTTGGAATATTTCGGTCGCCAATAAAGTGGCTAAACTGAAACAATGAACATAAAAAATAATCCAGTGATATTGAGCCCCTTAGAACCCGGTTACTATTTATAGGACAGGTTGAGCCAACTAAACTTCAAGAGGGTATTTACCTATGAAGCCCCAATGCAAGCCTGAAACTAGGAACTTGTGTGATTTCTCTGTACATATATACTTGTGCATAACATCATGGACATCATGAAGCATCATATGCATCCACTAACCATTTCAAGGATTTTGGATCTTCATCTTTGTTCCTATTTTGTAGGTTATGGAATCACTTCGCAGGAAAACAATCCAAGTCAACCTTGTGAGAATTCCTCCTCAACTCAAGGAGCTTGCTTCCAAGATTCCAGAGTATTCTCCATTCACCGGGAGACATGGTAGACTTCTCAACCTGGTCAACTCCAACACTGAGGAAGACATGGTGAAAGTTCTCTTCTAGTTCTTTGACCCCCTACACCACTGCTTCACATTTCCTGACTACCAGTTAGTGCCTACTTTGGAGGAATTTTCTCAAATCCTGAGGATTCATATTCTCTATTAACTACCCTACAATGGTACGGGAAGGGATCCAAAGCCTGAAGATGTTGCTTAAGCCTTACACTTGCAACTATCTGATATCATAGGTCATTGGGAAACCAGAAGTGGTATCAAGGGTTTCTTGGAAAAGTTCCTGTTTGAGAAAGCTCAAGAATGTTGGAATTCCTTGGACCTACAAGCTTTTGAAGAGATTGTAGCACTTCTCATCTATGTGTTGGTCTTGTTCCCAAACCTTGACCAGCTTATAGATGTCAATGCTATCAAAATTTTCATGGCTCGCAACCCGGTGCCTACATTGCTTGGGGATATCCTCCACTCATTTCACACTCAAACAATGAGGAAAAGAGGTATTCTCATGTGCTGTACTCCTCTACTGGAAAGATGGTTTATTTCTCATCTTCCCTAATCAGTCTTGAAAAATGAGCAAGGCTTAAGGTGGTCACAACAGTTGATGACTCTTACACATTCAGATGTTCATTGGTTTTCTCGATCCAGGGAAAATGTAATCATCATTGATCGTTGTGGGGAATTCCCTAATGTCCCACTACTTGGCATTAGGGGAGGCATCACCTACAACCCTTTCTTGGCTCTAAGACAGTTTGGGTATGCCTAAAGGGATGGCCCACATGACATGCTGATTCCATACTTGGTTTTTGACTTCGACAACGACGTTCAAGGACTTCGACAAAGGTTCATCCGAGCTTGGAGGATGCCCAACAAGGTGGACAGTAAGACCTTGGGACACAAGAATTCCATCCCCCTTGAGCCTTACCTCAAGTGGGTACGAACCCGCGCCCAAAGTCTTATGATGCCTTACCCCTACATTCTCCCTGTGATCAAAGAGCCTGTTATGGAAGGAGAGGTTCCATACACCCTCCTACATCCTGACATGCCAACATCATTGGAAGATTTACAAAGGAGTTGGATACAGCTCAAGGGAGAACGCGATACTTTTGAAGCCCAATTCTACGCCAGTGAGAAGAAGGTTTTAGAACTTACTCGTCAACTTCACGAAGAGCAGAATCTCAACACCTACATTGCACCAAAAAGGATGCGCAACGTCTTTTTACATTAGAATTTTGTATTATTTTTCCCATGGGGCATTTATGTACTAACAATTCTATCTTATTAATATGACGTGTGTTTCTTTTTTGTTTACAACAAATTTGAATTTCTGAATCCTTGAATGCATTACATGAATACATATCATTCATCATATGCATAAACAGGTCTTCACACCAGGTTTCCTTATCTCTCTGCTGTTTATTTCAGCAAGATGGATATTGAGCAGACGATCAAAGACTTATAAGCGCATAATTCACAGTTCCAATAACTACTCATGACCTTGGCTAAGGGTCAGGAGGATCTTAAAGCTCTGTTAGATAAGGAAAAAGAGAAAAAGAAAAAGAAGAGAGTTGGTGTGGCTACTTTGGGTAGAAGATTTCAAGGTCAAACTAGAAGGGTCATGGATTCCCCTCAACATCTGATGAAGGGGTAGGAAAAGGAAAGGGAGCTGCAGTGCCATCTGAGTCTGAGGAAGAAGAAGAAGAGGAGGATGAAGACTATTCTGAACAGCAGTACCCTCCTGCAGATGACAAGTACAAGAATTTGGAAGAACGTCTGGCAGCCATGGAAGTGCAAAGAGTGCCTGGGCTGGATTTTGAGGAACTAGGGTTGGTTTCTGGAATTGTCATTCCCCCTAAGTTTAAGGTGCCTCTTTTTGCTAAATATGATGGTTTGTCTTGTCCCAAGATGCACTTATGGTCTTATGTCAGGAAAATCCAACCACATTCTTCTGACAAGGACCTGTGGGTTCATTTCTTCCAGGACAGTCTTTCGGGGACGCAGTTGGATTGGTTTTACCAGCTAGAGAGGTATGACGTGCATAATTGGGAAGATTTGGCGTCCGCCTTCTACAGACAGTATCAATATAATGCGGACTTAGTACCAACCCGTACTCAATTACAGAGTATGGGCATGGTCTCCAATGAAGGCTTTAAGGAGTATGCCCGGAAATGGAGAGACTTGGCGGGACGAGTACAACCACCTCTATTTGAGAGAGAGCTTGTAGATATGTTTTTGGGAACTCTGTCAGGTCCATTATTTAATCACCTGATAAGAAGTTTGTCTGTGGGGTTCACCGAGTTAATTCTAACTGGTGAGAGAGTTGAAGCCATAATCAAAAGGGGTAAAATTCAAAAAGATACATCTGCTTGCGCTGCCATCAAAAAGCCTTTTCCAGCAAAGAAATAAGTCTCAGCTGTCTGTTCTCAAAGAGGTCAAGGAAGAGTTGAGTGCCGGCCAGCGGTGGGGGCCGTAATGATTCAGAAGTCTGCAGCTGATCAGCCCAGAAACAATCAACCCATAACCAACCAAGCAAGGGTGGAAAGGCATGTACGACAATATACCCGGATAAACATGACTCCTGCTCAGGTTCTACCCCATCTCTTGAAGTTAAACCTTGCCAGTTTGAGGGAGGCCCCTAAAAACCCTAACACTTCGTCACCATACTACCATCCCAACTCCAAGTGTGCTTATCATTCAGACAGCCTGGGGCACGACACCAACAATTGTTGGGCCCTCAAGAATAAGATTCAGGACTTAATAGACGCTAAAGAAGTTAAATTTGACGCCCCTGAAAAGCCAAATGTGATCTCTGCTCCAATTCTAAAGCATGGCCATAATGCCCATACTGTTGAAGAGGATCTATTTGTTGCTACTGTTGATGAGTTGATGACTCCACTACCGATAATCAAGTTGAATTTGCTGAAGGCTGGGATTTTCCCAGGTTGTGAAGAAGATTGCTGCCTTTGTTCATCCTTACCAACTGACTGTCCGTTGTTGAAGTTAGGCATCCAACGCCTAATGGATAATCAAGAAATCCTTTTTGAGAATACTCCTATTACACCGACTCCTATCAATGATATTTCGATAATTACCATATCCGCCAATCTTTCCAAGGTCTCCAAAATACCTGTTAAGATTACATCCGATCCGAAGATTGCACCTTTGAAGATAACCATGTTGGGGCCCATCCCGTAAAAGTCCAACAAATCAATACCGTGGAACTATGGTGGAGAGATCTTCTACCACGGTATTAAACAAATAGAATCAACTGAAGAAAGTTCTGATGAGGAGACTTCCGACATTGGAAGCATTTCCAGAACGAGCAAAATCACCCGCAATGGAAGAATTTTCTCTCCGGAGATTGCCCCTCCAAAGGCAATCTTCGGACCCTCAAATACTCCTAAGGTTACCCCTGTGCCGGTCAATATATCTGCAAGAACTCCAGTTATTGAAGAAGTTGTAACTCCTGTGGTTGTCCCCTTTGCTGCTGATGATGATAGAGGGAAAGGGATCCAAGAAGAGCCCGTTAGGACGAGGGCTCAGCCGTTGATCATCCTTGAGACCTCTAAAAAAGAAATGGAAGAAATTTTGAAAATAATCAAGAAAAGAGATTATAATGTTGTGGAGCAACTGGGGCAAACCCCCTCAAAAATTTCTATGCTGGCCCTGTTGCTTTGTTCCGAAGCTCATGCCAAAGCTCTGATCAGATTCTTGAAGACGGCCCACGTGCCACAGGAAACCTCTGCGGATCAGTTCCAGGAATGTGTAGCTAGCCTAACAGCTGATAATGGTCTAGGATTCTTCGATTCCGATTTGACATCTAAAGGGAGAAAACATAATGACGCTTTGCATGTCTCGGTGGAATGCAGAGGGACTACTCTAGCACACGTTCTGGTTGATACTGAGTCGTCTTTAAATGTCTTGCTGAAGAAAGCCTTGGATAGGTTGGATTATGAAGGCCTAACCCTGAAACCCATCAATATCATTGTCAGAGCCTTTGATGGTTCTATGAGGATGGTCCACGGGGAGGTGGACATCCCAATTAAGGTGGGAACTGGAACTTTCAACTCCACATTCTATGTGATGGACATCCGTCCTTCCTATTCTTGCTTGTTGGGAAGACCCTAGATTCACCATGATGGAGCCGTCACTTCTACTCTGCATCAAAAGCTCAAGTACCCTATCCAGGGGAAAATTGTAAATGTTCACGGTGAAGAGGAATACATGATAAGCCATCTTAATTCTTTTCGCTATGTGGAATTAGATGGCGAATTCATAGAGACCCCTTTCCAACACTTTGAAGAGGTTTCTCCTGAAGTAGCAGTGACCAAGATAGTGTCTTCTGTACCCTTGATTACCAAACCTGTTCCTCGGATGTCATCCCTCAGAGATGCAAAGGCTGTGATTAAAGAAGGCGGATCCACAATCTTGGGGCAGCTTCCAAACTTTCCTTTCAAATCTGATAAATTCGGCTTGGGGTTCACTGCTTCTGCTTAAAAGGCTGTACGACGCGCCCGTGCTGGGGGGCCACCAGTGAAGATCACCCATCATGGAGTCAATGCTTTGGAGGATAGTGAAGAAGAGAGCAACCTGGAAGACTGGATTTTCCCTACTGCGGATGGAGGACTGTGCAACTGGGAGGCAAAGGACTTTGTTCCCATTACTTTCATAAATCAATAATTTATCTTTCAAACATTTCTGTTGGTTTGTAATAATTCTCAAACAATTCATACACTTTTAACCTTGTACCTTACCCGAGGTACATAGGTCCATTTGTAAGGGTTTGATTTTTCATCTTCATATGCCATTTTAATGAATCATAGATGTTTTCACATATAAACTTTTGTGTTCATTTTATTTCTTTTTACATTTTATTTGTTTAAAGGTGGCTATCCCTTACACACACCCACACTCACAAATGCAGGTACCCTTCCATTCCGGATTCCATGGGTAACAATTCTGCTATGGCCTTCAGTGACTCTGAAGATCTGGTCTACCATGCCGAATATGAAGGTGATGAAGACTGTGAAGTACCTGGAGAATTGGCCAGATTGCTACAACAGGAAGAAAGGGCTATTCTGCCACATGAGGAGTTGTTAGAGACAATCAACTTGGGTACTGTTGAAGACAGAAAAGAAGTCAGAGTGGGTGCCAACCTAGAGCCAAGTGTCAAAGAATGCCTAGTTCAGTTGTTGAATGAATATGTTGAGATCTTCGCCTGGTCATATGAGGACATGCCGGGACTTGATACAGATATTGTGGTTCACCGTCTCCCTACAAGAGAAGACTGTCCACCAATTAAACAGAAAGTTCGTCACATGAGGCCCGACATGTCTGAAAAGATCAAAGCAGAAGTGATGAAGCAGTTCAATGTCGGGTTTCTTGCTGTTACCTCCTATCCACAATGGGTTGCTAACATTGTTCCCATGCCTAAGAAGGACGGTAAAGTGAGAATGTGCATGGATTACAGAGACTTAAACAGGGCTATCCCTAAAGATGACTTTCCACTTCCGCACATTGACATCTTGATTGACAACACAACTCAACACAAGGTATTTTCTTTCATGGATGGATTTTCATGATATAACCAGATCAAAATGGCCCCTGAAGACATGGAGAAAACTACTTTTGTTACACAGTCGGGTACGTTCTGCTATAAAGTGATGCCATTCAGACTGAAGAATGTCGGGGCAACCTATCAACGCGCCATGGTAGTTTTGTTTCATGACATGATACATCATGAGATTAAAGTCTACATAGATGACATGATAGCCCATTCACAAACAGAAGAAGAACACCTCAACCACTTGCAAAAGCTGTTTGTCAGGTTGAAGGAGTACAAGCTCATACTGAACCCTAACAAGTGCACTTTCAGAGTCAGGTCCGGTAAACTTTTGGGTTTCATTGTCAGTAACAAAGGCATCGAGGTTGATCCTGCCAAAGTCAAAGCTATACAAGAAATGTCTGCCCCTCACACTGAGAAGGAGGTCAGAGGTTTCTTGGGACGCCTAAACTACATTGCAAGGTTCATTTCTCACCTAACATCAACCTGTGAGTCAATCTTCAAGCTGTTGAAGAAAGATCAGGTGGTTAAATGGAATGATGATTGTCAATTTGCTTTCGATAAAATCAAGGAGTATTTGCTAGAACCTCCTATCTTGATGCCTCCCGTCAAAGGAAGACCGCTAATCATGTATCTGACCATCCTAGAGAATTCAATGGGGTGCGTACTGGGCCAACATGACGAGTCTGGACGAAAAGAGCATGCCATTTATTACCTTAGTAAAAAGTTTACCGACTGTGAGACCCGATACTCACTGCTCGAGAAAACTTGATGCGCTTTGGTATGGGCTGCTCGCCGGCTAAGGCAGTATATGTTGACTCATACCACTCTACTGATATCTAAGATGGATCCGATCAAGTACATCTTCAAAAAGCCTTCTTTATCTGGAAGGATAGCTAGATGGCAAATGATACTGACTGAGTATGATATATAGTACACGACCCAAAAAGCTATAAAGGGGAGTGTACTAGCCGACCATCTGGCTCATCAAGCTGTCGAAGATTACCAATCCATGAAGTTTGACTTCCCCGACGAGGACATTATGACATTGGACAACATTGAAGACTTCAGACCATATGACAGACCTGAACAAGAATCCCGATGAACCCTCTACTTTGTTGGTGCTTCTAACGCACTTGGTAACGGTATCGGTGTTGTGCTCATCTCACTAGAAGGTTGCCATACACCTTTCACAGCTAGACTCTGCTTCAACTGCACCAACAACATGGCCGAGTATGAAGCTTGTATCTTTGGGCTCAAAGCTGCAATAGACCTGGGAATCAAGTCTTTGGTTGTGTTTGGAGACTCAGCTTTGGTCATCGGTCATATCAAAGGAGAGTGGGACACTAAACATCCCAACCTCATCCCCTACAAAGAACATGTCTTGACATTGCTACCTTATTTCGAGCAGATTACCTTCGAGCACTTCCCGCGAGAAGAGAACCAACTAGCAGATGCTCTAGCTACAATGTCATCCATGTTTAAACTTAACTGGGATAATGAGGCTCCCAAAATCACCATCGAGTGAATGGATGAACCTGCACATTGCCACGAGATTAATACCAAAGAAGTAGTGGACCGACCTTGGTTTCACAAAGTCAAAAGGTATCTCGAGGCTCAGGAAGACCCTGAAGGAGCTTCAGTCAACGACAAAAAGTTCTTAAGGAGGTTCTCTGCCAAGTTCTTCCTGAGCAATGGTATCCTATACAAGCGCAATCATGATTGCATTCTACTCTGTTGTGTGGACAAGGTTGAAGCTGAACAGATCATGGCTGAACTACATAATGGTACCTTCGACACTCACTCTAGCGGACATACGATGGCTAAGAAGATTCTACGGGCAGGCTATTACTGGTCTACCATGGAAGCTGACTGCCATCAACATTCTTGTACTTGTCACAAATGTCAAATCTATGCGGACAAGGTACATATACCTCCAGTTCCTCTCAATGTCTTAACAGCTCCTTGGCCATTCGCTATGTGGGGAATCAACATGATTGGAGAGATCAAACCTACAACATCCAATGGACACCTCTTCATCCTGGTGGCCATTGATTACTTTACCAAGTGGGTCGAAGCAGCTTCCTTCGCATCCGTCACAAAGAATGTGGTTGCCCGCTTCATCAAGCAGAACCTCATTTGTCGGTACGGTATCCCCGAAAGGATCATCACTGACAACGATACAAACCTTAATAACACTATGATCACCGCCTTGTGCGAGCAGTTCCAGATTCAACATCACAATTCATCTCCATATCGGTCAAAGATGAACGGTGTTGTCGAAGCTGCGAACAAAAATATCAAGAAGATCATACAAAAGATGACAGTCACCTACAAGGACTGGCATGAGATGTTATCCTTTGCTCTCCACGGGTACCGTACCACGGCGCGTACATCAACAGGGGCAACACCTTATTCTTTGGTATACGGTATGGAAGCTGTTTTACCTATTAAGGTTCAGATTTCCTCCTTGAGAATCATGAAGGATGCTGGTTTGAGTGAAGACGATTGGATTCAGACCCGGCTTGATCAACTTAACTTGATTGACGAGAAACGACTTACTGCTATTTATCATGGTCAGATGTATCAAAAACGGATGATTAAGGCATTCAACAAGAAAGTCAGGCGCCAGATATATCAAGTTGGGGATCTTGTAATCAAGCAGATCATCTTGCCGGAAAGTGATCCCAGGGGAAAATGGACTCCTACCTACGAAGGACCATTTGTGATCAAAAACATCTTTTCTGGTGGGGCAATGATATTAACCACCATGGACGGTGATGACTTGCCGCACCCTGTGAATGCAGACATAATCAAAAGATACTACGCATAAATGACCCGCTAGGTTGACACACTTAGGCAAAAAAAGGGCATCCCGATGAATCGAAAACCTGAAAGGGCGGTTCAGGAAAAAGTTAGGGATAAACAAAAAAATTTGTACACCCGACAAGTCGAAAACCCGAAAGGGCGACTTGGGCAAAAAAGGGTTTCCCGACAGATCGAAAACCCAAAATGGCGGTCCAGGCAAAAGTTAGGGAATCAAAGTGTATGACTATGTCTCGTCGGATCACTTTAAGGACAATTTCTTCACTGACAAGCTCCAGGCTTCTGATCGACTCAATCATCTTTGGACAAAGCAACAAATGGACAAGATATTCAGAGTTACGAAGGCTATAGCAGAATGGGAACCCCATGGAATTTTTTACACATAGCCATATTTATTTGTATAAATTTTTCTCATTTTTATGACAACATTCTCTTACCAGGATGTCTGTCTCCTTTGTACAAAATAATTACACAAAGTTAATACAAAGATACTTCAAAGTGCAGAAAACTATTTGCCTTTTCTTCTTTTTACACTTGTGTTTTATTCGAAAACGTCCAATGATTTATTAATGAGCATATGCATTTGAATATAATCACTGTTTACAAATAAACGAAATGTGGAAGAATAATTACTAACAGGTTTAAAGTATAGGAAGACGTCTTTAGGCTATTCCAAGAGAAATCCCCTGCAGTATATCATCTAGATCCCCCAGCGGAGCTAAAACCTTGAAATACATATCCCCAGCGGAGCTAAATTTCAAATCCCTTAATCCCCATCAAAGTTAAAACTTCAAACTCCCAATCCTCAGCGGAGCAAAACTTTGAACTACAGACCCTCAGTGGAGATGGAACCTTCTTCCCCAATGGAGTCAAATTTCCAACTATCAATCTACAGCGGAAACCATTCAGTTTTCCCCGGATTCTCCAGCAAGCTGCCTTAAAGTCTGAGAGTCAACCAGATAATAGTTAACTTTTTTCTTATCCCCAAACTAGGATAATTCCCCAGTAGAGTGGCATACAACCCAAACTCCTGAACTTTTTCCAAACAGGAATAAGCTTTTTCCCCCAGAGTCCTGAACTTACTCTCCAGTAGGATAGCTACTCCCCAACAGTATAGATATTCCCCACAGAGTTTTTACTCCTCAACAGAATGAAGATTCTCATTTTTGATTCCCCAATAAAGTTACCAAAGACTTCATTACTCCCCAGCATGAATTTGTCAGAATTTTTAATCCCCTGCAGGTCAAAGATTCTCATTCTTGACTTCCCAACATGAAATCCCCAAGGATTCAAATTCCCCAGGAGATTGAAGATTCTCATTCCTAGTTCCCCGCAGAAGCCATCAGAGTTTTCCTTATTCTCCAGCAGATCAAGGTTTTCCTTTATTCGACCTCCGATAGAGATCACCAGAGTTTCCTTATTCCCCAGCCGAGTAAGGATTCCCATTGTGTAATCCCCAGCCATAGTCATCAAAGTTCTCGGGATTCCCAAGCAGGTCTCTCAAACAACACTTGGCATTATTCTCACAGCAAAATGTTTATCATCCTCCAACTCCAAAGACTTGAAGGATCACTATATCCCCAGGAAAGTAGTGAAAGATTCTCACATCCCCACAGAAGTTGTCAAAGTTTTTGATAATCCCCGCGAGTTGCCAAGGATGTTCTATCCCCAATAGTGGTCCAAGGATTTCTCATCCTCAGCAATCAAAGTTTTTGAATCTCCAGGAGCGGTCAAGGATTTATTTTCCCCGGCAACAGTCAAAGATTTCATTATCTCCAGCTATCAAGGATTTATTTTCCTCAGCAAGATAGCTAATCAGTTTACATGCGCATACATTACAGTCATATATCATAAACATTGATAAAACACATATATTGCATCATACATTTAATGCAACATAACTTTGTGTTTCAGCTAACATTTTACCCTTTTTCAGGATAAGATTAACAAGCTACCAATATACAATCATGATACAGCTTAGAGATGCTCCAGACACGGATGCTATTCTATTGCTTATTCAGATTCAAAGCTCAGAAAGCAGCTTAGATATGCTCCAGACACGGATGCTATTCTATTGCTTATTCAGATTCAAAGCTCTGAAAATAGCTTAGAGATGCTCCAGACACGGATGCTATTCTATTGCTTATTCATATACAGCTCAGAGATGCTCCAGACACGGATGCTATTCTGTCGTTTATTCAAATACAAGATTCAGATACGGTCTAGATACGCTCCAGACACGGTAGCCATGCTGTCACTTATTCTGACTTTTTCCCCAGCCCAGAGATGCTCCAAGCACGGATGCTTTTTCTGTCGCTTACTCAGACTCAGATACAATACAGATACACTCCAGACACGGCAGTCATTATGTTATTTATTCAAAATCAAATACAGTTACAGCTCGGGTACGCTCCAAACACGGACGCCATTCCCTTGCCCATACAGATCCAATATCCAGATACAACTCAGATACGCTCCAGATACGGATACCATTCTGATGATTCATTCTCCTGATTTTCAACAAACATTCTTGGATGGCATCTTTAATCCCATCTCCGACAAGATTCTGTCACCTCTCTAAATGGAATCTTTAAGCCCATTTCCTCAACTACAATTTGACGAGTGCAAATTTACGGGCACTCTAGTGTCCAATCATCTTTTACCTTTGAGTCACGAACGGCAAACTCGCCAATCTAACTCTTCAGGTTCAAGAAGATTGAACAGGGGCAGCTGTTGTACCCCAAAATTTTCCCTCTCATTTTATCAAGATTTTCCTCACAAGGCTCTTTAGACTCAAGACCAGATTAGGGTTTGCTCTGCTCAAGACATCTCCTTGCACTGATGACCTGAAATTAGGGTTTGAGTTTTCACAAGGACTTTTGGACTTTTGATGCTCAATATGACTTTCATACTTCATGTTGGACCTATAAGATTGCTAATACCAAGTTTCAAGCCTTGAATCAATTTTTTGCCCAGTCAATTGGACAATTGACCTAAAAATCAATTGTATTGGAGAAAAAGTCAACTATGGCCAATTTACAGTCAAACCTCATAATTTTTTATCCACATCAACATTATAGGCTCATATTAACCATTTGATCAATTTTGGACCACAACTCCTCAAGAAATTTGATCAGATCATCAAAAGGGCAAAATGGTCATTTTTAAGGTTTTGACTGTAGAAGGGAAATTTCTAATTTTTCACCTAGCCAATGGAAAATTGAGTTCAAACATGGTTTCAAGGACTCAATGGAATCATCTTGACCTAATCACAAGGTTCAAAAGATCTCAAAAGCATTGGATTGACAGATGAATTTTCCAGTCAACTGATCAAAAATCAACTGTACACTGAAAAGTCAAACTTAGACTTTTTGGTCAAAATCAAATGTCAAGGGTCATTTTTCATCAAGATGTGTCAAAACATGTAACTTGTTCACCAAGAAACCTAATTTTAGAAATTAGGGTTTAAAATGGAAAATTTTCATAACTTAGAAATTTTCTAAGTTATGAAAATTTCTTTTTTTTTCCCTAACTTTGCCCAACTTTTTCACCATGATGAAATTGGATTCAAAGAAAACTTCCAACATGAAATATGTATTTCTCCACAAAATATACAACTTCTATTCACAAAGTTTTCCCAAAAGATGCTTGGATCTCAAGTTATGATTTTGTGAATAAGGGTCCATGAAACTTTTAACTTAGTGAAATTTTGCCCTAGTTTAGGCAGGATTTTGACCTATCTTCATGGCAACTTTTCACATAGTGCCAATTGTAATCTCAAAATCCATTTCAAATATGGATTTTAGATCATGTTACAAGCTTTCCAAATGTCCAAGAACTCTCCAAGATCATTTGTGGTTAGGGAGAATCGAATGATTGAAAATGGAAAATTTTCACTTTTGGCCAAGGCATTTTGCACATTGATACAACTTACAAATCTGTCCAAACCTTGCTTGTACTTGGTTTACAGGTTCTAATCATTTCTACACTCATAAATTAAATGCAAACACATTGGATTAAGGCTTTGTTCTGAGCTTTAGAACATTACACATTGAATTAATCCATTTTTGGCAAAAAGATAACAATGCCATTTCCATAAAGGTCACTTTATGCAATTTTGTTTGTCCTGAGCCATGGACCTGATTTCTTTATGCAAACAATGTCCACAAACATCAGAAAAAAGCTCACCAACTCTCAGCAGGCCTCAAGATAGCTTGTACAACTTTGCCTTTGTCACTTCCCATCTTTTCTTCAAAAATAAGCAAGTGTGCAAAAGTCAGCATAACTTTGTAATCTGATAAGAGCAAGTCTAAGTATCATTTCAAACAACTTCAGCATATCACACCACACCTAGACATGATTTCCAAGCATTGCAAACACCCTTGAACACCAAACACCAAGGTCTTGTCAAAACAGGGCAAGTCCTGCAGAACCTTGGCCAAAACAATTTCCACTCGTGCGTTTTGTCCCAAACCACTTCAAACACATTCTATACAACCCACCTGAACTGTCCAAACCATTGTTCAGTAACTGTAGCTTCATTTTCAAGCTTCACCATTTTCAAATTCTAAGTTTGCAGGTTGAGTTCTACAAGAAGATTCAGACCATTTCAGAGCAAGCTAAGCATTGGGAAAGGTCAAGGGAACTTCAAGCAAGCTCAAAAGAATCTCAGGCCTCACTCACCACCCCTACATTGCCATACTCGAACTTGACTGAAACAAGTATTTCTCAAACTTCTATTTCCTTATTTAGGAATCATTAGGCTTAGGTTTGTGAAGCAAAAATGTAGCCCTTAATGTCCTTGAACTGTACATATGCATAGAATTCATTTATGTTAATTGAGCTAGGAGAATTTAGATGATGAACATGCTGAATTTTTTAGGTGAGAAATTAGGGCCAATGAAATTCTCTCTGGTCTTTGAGAGTTAGATCAAGATTTTTATATGGTTAGAATCGTGTGATCATGAGCTATAACTTTCATGTTGCAAGATTTTGTTTTTGAGCACGTATGCAGGAGTTACAAGTTTGTACATGGCGCGCGCATTTTCTGATTCAAAGGACAGGGATGAAGCTGGAACTTGGGATGGGCTTGGTTGTTCTGGCTATTTGCACCCCCTTCTTTAATTTCTGCACCCCCTTTGGCCCATTTCTTTTATTTCATATATTTTTCATTTCTTTTACATTTCTGACTTTTATTTATTTTTTTCTAAATATTAAAAATCACCAAAAATATTTTCTTAAATTTTCACATTTTTATTTTATTATTTTTATTATTGTTTATGACAAAAAAATAGTTTATTAGGTTAAATATCTTTATTTTCTTAAGTAAATTTGTAAATAATATTAAAATACTTACATATTTTTTATTTTTATTATTTATACACTCAAAATATTATTTTCTCACAAATATTATCTTTTAACATTTTATATATATTTTTTTATTTATTTTCTTTGTAAATAAATGAATAAATAAATAATATAATATACTTTCTTTTAAACAAAATTAGGGTTTCCACCCTTTCCAAAAAAATAATCATTTTTATTTTCTTATTTTTGGACATAAATAAATGTATTTTTACATACATAAAAATAAATACAAAAACATTTTTGCATATATATATTTGTTCCATATTTAAATAATTGTCTATTTATTTATTTGTACAAATAAATTCAATATGGTTGTAATAGTTTTAGGGCTTTATTTTGTGCAATATCCCCTTATTCAAACTTGTACCCCCCTCCCCATAATATTGTTATAATAGTATTAGATTTACTTTTACGCACTTTATTGCTTTTATATGCATGCTTAGTAAATTAGGGTTTGTATGATAACCAAAAATCAAAACAAATAGCATGACTAAACACAAGACAAAAATGCATGAAAAAAGACAACACAATGCACACAAGCACCCCTAGAGTTTCACCCACTTGTTGCTTAAAAAACATGGCAATGATATGCATGCTAGGTATCTTGGCAAAATCAAACAAAAACAAAAGATCATAGTCCCTCGATGACGCTATCTTGGTTGCCTAAACAAAAATGATCTATCCCCTCAGAAAAACTTGCTAAAGATACTTGGTAATATTGTTATCATAGTTATACGATGACCCGCGCCTGTCCCGTTTAACATCCAAACACAAGGTTGTTTACCAAATGCAATGGTAAAATAACAATGTCAAAAGGTTAAAAATGTGTAGGAAAGATCTTTGAGTAGGGTAGACAACTCCTAGTTACTTGATCAATTTCCAAACATCCTTGCTATTTTCAAAAACACATACACAATTTCAAAACACTTTCCCAAAACAAACTTTCAAACATTGAAACATCTTTTCAAAAGACAAACACCTTTGTATACATTCAAACAAGAATTATTACAAAGGTTGCCTAAACAAAGGCCTCTTTTCAAAATACTTTCAAAACCATACAAAAGCACCATTTCAAACAATTGAAAAGCAAAAGTAAGTGATCTAAACAAGTAACTAAGAGCCCATGGAAAACCATGGATGAAAAGGGTGCTAGCACCTTCCCTTTTCATAATCTACCCCCCGAACCCAAGAAAACATCTCAAAGGTCTTTCCTGTGCTTTTTGACCTTTCTTTTGGATAAAATAAAAAGTCGGTGGCGACTCTTGCTAAATCGAAACATTTGCGAACACAAACGCAAAACCTCAAGTCAGTTCTCCCACCGTATCACACACACCTCTTCTAGAAAGATGGTTTATTTCTCATTTTCCCCAATCAGTCTTAAAGAATGAGCAAGGTTCAAGGTGGTCACAAAGGTTAATGACGCTCAAACATTCAGACATTCATTGGTGCTCCCGATCCAAAGAAAATGTTATCATTATTGACCGTTGTGGAGAATTCCCTAATGTCCCTCTACTCGGAATTAGGGGAGGTATCACCTACAACCCATGCTTAGCCTTAAGACAGTTTGGTTACGCCCAAAGGGATGGCCCGCACAAGATGTTGATTCAAGGTTTGGTTTTCGACTACGACAACGACGATCAAGGTCTTCGCCAGAGATTTATCCGAGCTTGGAGGATGTTAAACAAGATGGATAGCAAGACTTTCGGGCACAAGAATTCCATCCCTCTTGAGCCTTACCTCAAATGGGTACAAACTCGTGCTCAGAGTCTTATGATGCCTTACCCCTCTATCCTCCCGGTAATCGTTGAGCCTGTTAAGGAAGGAGATGTTCCACACATTATCCTACATCCTAACATGCCCACATCTCTTGAAGACTTACAAAGGGATTGGATACAACTCAAAGGAGAGCGAGATACATTCGAAGCCCAATTCTATGCAAGCGAGAAGAAGGTTTTGGAACTCACTAGGTTACTTCATGAGGAGCGGACCCTGAATTCCTACATTGAACCAAAGAGGATGCGCACTACTTTTTTATCTTAGAGTTTTATATTATTTTGTCCAACGGGCAATGATGTACTCAAACTTTATCTTATTAATATAACATGTGTTTCTTTTTGTCTAAAACAAACTTGAATCTTTGAAATCCTTGAAAACATCGCATATACACATATCATTCATCATAACATAAATAGGTATTTTGCAACAAGTTTCCTCATCTCTCTACTATTTATTTCAGTAAGATGGATCTCGAACAAATAGTGAAAGATCTCCAAACTCAGAACACGCAGTTTCAACAGTTGCTCATGACCCTAGCCAAGGGGCAAAAAGAATTGAAGACTCTGCTAGCTGAAGAGAGGAAAAAGAAAACAAAGAAGGTAACTAGAGTCTTAAACATGGGGAGAAGATTCCAGGGACAAACAAGAAGGACTTTGAACTTTGCAACAACTTCTGGTGAAGGAGAAGGGAAAGGCAAGGAAATAGTTGTCCCGTCAGAATCAGAAGAAGAGGAGGAAGAAGAGGAAGACTACTCTAAGGAACAGTATCCTCCAGCTGATGACAAGTACAGACATCTCGAAGAGCGTTTGAGCGCGATGGAAATACAAAAGGTGCCAGGCCTAGACTTTGAAGATTTGGGACTAGCGTCGGGGATTGTGATTCCTCCGAAATTCAAAGTGCCTATGTTCGTAAAATATGATGGAGTGTCATGCCCTAAAATGCATCTCCGATCATATGTGAGAAAGATCCAACCCCACACTGCTGATAATGACTTGTAGGTGCATTTTTTCCAGGATAGTCTGTCTGGAACACAACTCGACTGGTTTTACCAACTAGAAAAAGCCAACATCCATAATTGGGAAGATCTTTCTGCAGCTTTCTACAAACAATATCAATACAATGCTGATTTGGCGCCTACCCGTACTCAACTCCAGAGTATGGCCATGGCTTCCAATGAAGGTTTCAAGGATTACGCACAAAAATGGAGAGATTTAGCTGGAAGAGTGCAACCCCCGCTGTCTGAAAGGGAATTGGTAGACATGTTCCTAGGAACTTTATCTGGTCCCTTTTTCAACCATTTAATCAGAAGTTCATCTGTAGGATTTACTGAGCAAATACTGACCGAAGAGAGGGTGGAAGCTGGCATAAAAAGTGGAAAGATTCAGAAGGATTCATACTCTTTTACAGCTGTAAGGAAGCCTTTCATTGGGAAGAAAGACGTAGCTGCTGTATATCCGCAAAGGAACCAAGATAGGGCCGAACACCGACCAATGGTAGGGGCTGTTATGATTCCAAAGCCTACGTATGATCAACAAAGAAGTAATCAACCAAGGGTGGAAAGGCCAGTCCGGTAATTCACCAGAATTAACATGACTCTCTCTCAAGTATTACCACATCTTCTGAGATCCAACCTGGAAAGCTTGAAAGAAGCTCCGAAAAACCCCAATACAACATCCCCTCATTATCACCCCAATGCCCGTTGTGTATATCACTCTGAAAGTCCTGGTCACGATACTAATAACTGTTGGGCCTTGAAAAACAAAATACAAGACCTCATTGAAGCAAAAAAAATTGAGTTCGATGCGCCCGAGAAGCCAAATGTCATTTCTGCTCCTATGCCCAGACATGGTCACAACACCAATGCTATTGAAGAAGATTTATTTGTTACCACAACTGATGAACTCATGACTCCACTTCCAACCGTTAAGATAAACTTGTTGAAAGCCAGTGTGTTCCCGGGCTGTAATGAAGTTTGCCATCTCTGCTTGTCCTCACCAACTGATTGCCCTTTGTTGAAAACAGGCATTCAATGCTTGATAGATAACAAAGAGATTTTGTTTGAAAGTACTCTTGTTTCACCTGTTCCTGTTGAAGATGTTTCAATCATTACCATCTCCGCCAATTCTTCCAGGGTCTCCACCAAAAGACCCGTTAGAATTACATCGGTTCCGAAAGTAACTCCTCTAATAATCACAATGCCTGGGCCAGTTCCATATGTATCAGACAAAACTGTACCGTGGAATTACGGAGGGGGCATTTACTACCATGGCATCAAACAAGAATGGCCGGCCGCCAAAGAGATAAACTCCAAAGAAGAAGATTCTGACATCAGCAATATTGCCAGAACTAGTAAAATTACCCGAAGTGGTAGGATCTTTTCTCCATAAATTGCTCCCCCAAAGGTAGTTTCTGGACCCGTGGCTGCTCTAAAGGTTACTTATGTACCCATAATCATCTCTGCAAGTGCTCCTATTGACAAAAACGTTACAACCCTTATTGTCATTCCTACCAACACTCCTGCTGCTGAAACTCGAGGAAAGAATATTCAAGTGGAACCTGTCTAGACGAAGGCTTAAGCACTGACTATCCCTGAGACATCTAAGAAAGTAATGGAGGAGATCCTAAAAATAATAAAAAGGAGCGACTACGATGTAGTTGAACAATTGGGGAAGACTCCCTCCAAGATCTCCATGCTGGCATTACTACTGTGTTCCGAGGCACATGCGAAAGCCTTGGTGAAGTTCCTAAAAACAGCCCATGTGCCTCAAGAGACGTCTGCTGATCAATTTCAAGACTGGATGGCCAGCTTAACGGCAGATAACGGCCTAGGCTTCTCAGATGCTGATCTGACACCAAGGGGTAGAAAGCACAATGAGGCATTACATGTCTCTGTGGAATGTAGGGGCACAACTTTGGCCCATGTTTTGGTGGACACTGGCTCATCTTTGAATGTATTACCGAAAAAAGCTCTTGACAGACTCTACTGCGAGGGGCTAACGTTAAAGCCAAGCAACATAGTAGTAAGGGCATTTGATGGCTCGAATAGGATGGTACACGGGGAGGTGGATATCCCCATAAAGATTGGGACTCAAACTTTTAATTCAACCTTTTATGTAATGGATATCCGCCCTTCTTACTCCTGTCTGCTAGGACGACCATGGATCAACAATGTTGGCGTTGTTACCTCTACATTGCACCAGATGCTGAAGTATCCGGTTCAAGGAAAGATTGTCACGGTCCATGGAGAGGAAGAATACATGATCAACCATCTCAATTCCTTCAGATATGTGGAATTGGACGGAGAATTCATTAAAACTCCATTTCAACACTTCGAAGAGGTTCCCCAAGAGGTGGCAGTGACCAAGACTGTGTCCCAGATTCCCCGGATTACAAGGCCTCCACTCCGAATGTCATCTCTGAAGGACGCCAAAGTAGTGGTAGAGGAAGGTGGATGCACCATCTGGGGGTAACTTCCGGATATCCCGTATAAGTCTGACAAGTTTGGCCTAGGTTTCACTTCAAGTGCTCAAAAGGCTGTACGCCACGCCCGTGCTGGAGGGCCACCCTTGAAGATTAGCAACCGTGAGGTCAACGCAGTAGAAGATGGTGAAGATGATTGCAACCTGGAGGATTGGATCTTTCCGACTGTCAATGGAGGGCTCAACAATTGGGAGGATAGAGACTTCATCCCAATAAATTTTATTCCACAATAATTTATCTTTACATTTTGTTGGATCTGTAATATTCAAAAACAATTCACACTCATAAAACCTTGTGCCTTGCCCGAGGAAGAATGGTCCATTTGTAAGGGTTATTATTTCATCTTCATATGAAATCAATGAATCATTGACGTTTTTCGCATGCAAACTTTTGTGCTCATTGTTTTTTCTTTTACATTTTACTTTCTTTTAAAGATAGTTATACCCTTACACACACCCACACTTACAATGCAAGTATTCATCCATTCTGGATCCCATGGGTAACGATACTGCTATGGCCTTTCGTGACTTTGAGAATCTAATCTACCAAGCCGAAGACGAAGGTGAGGAAGATTATGAAGTACCAGGGGAACTGGCCAGACTGCTACAACAAGAAGAAAGAACCATTCAGCCTCACAAGGAACCTGTGGATACGATCAACCTGGGTATCGAGGAGGATAAAAAAGAGGTCAAGGTGAGTGCCAATCTGGAACCCAATGTCAAGGAGCGTCTGATTCAGTTGTTACACAATTATGTTGAAGTTTTTGCCTGGTCATATGAAGACATGCCAGGACTTGATACAGACATCGTGGTACGTCGTCTGCCTACAAGAGAAGATTGTCCGCCAGTAAAACAAATGGTTTGCCGCATGAGACCTGATATGTCAGAAAAGATTAAATCAGAGGTCATGAAGCAATTCAACACTGGATTCTTGGTTGTGACCTGTTACCCTCAATGGGTTGCCAACATTGTTCCCGTACCTAAAAAAGACGGCAAAGTACAAATGTGTATGGACTACAAAGATTTGAATAGGGCAAGCCCTAAAGATGATTTTCCACTCCCCCACATTAATATCCTAGTTGACAATACGACACAACACAAAGTGTTTTCCTTCATGGACGGACTCTCAGGTTACAACCAAATCAAAATGGCACCTGAGGACATGGAGAAAACAATATTTGTCACACTGTGGGGCATATTCTGCTACAAGGTAATTCCATTCGGATTGAAGAATGCTGGGGCAACCTATCAGCGTGCCATGGTAGCTTTATTTCATGACATGATACATCATGAAATAGAGGTCTACGTAAATGATATGATAGCAAGATCACAAACAGAAGAAGAGCATATTGATCACTTACAAAAGCTGTTTGAGAGACTGAAGAAGTACAAGCTGAGGTTGAATCCAAACAAGTGCACATTTGGGGTACGATCCGGTAAACTCCTAGGCTTTGTCATCAGTAACAAAGGTATTAAAGTCGATCCTGCCAAAGTTAAAGCAATACAAGAGATGCCTGCTCCTCGTACTGAGAAGAAAGTCAGAGGGTTCTTGGGACGTTTGAATTATATTGCCAGATTCATTTCTCACCTGACAGCTACTTGTGAACCAATCTTCAAACTCTTGAAGAAAGATCAAGTAGTCAAATGGAATGATGAGTGCTAAGTTGCTTTTGACAAAATCAAAGAATACTTACAAGAGCCTCCTGTATTGATGCCACCAATCGAGGGAAGACCATTGATCATGTATCTGACTGTTTTAGAAAACTCGATGGGGTGTGAATTGGGGAAGCATGACGAGTCTGGATGAAAAGAGCACGCTATTTACTACCTGAGCAAAAAGTTTACCGACTGTGAAACCAGATATTCACTGCTCGAGAAAGCTTGTTGCACTCTGGCATGGGCTGCTCGCCGGCTAAGACAATATATGCTAACTCATACTACCTTGTTGATCTCTAAAATGGATCCGATAAAATACATCTTCGAGAAGCCTGCTCTCTCTGGGAGAATAGCAAGATGGCAGATGATCCTGACAGAGTACGGCATACAATATACTACCCAGAAATCTATAAAGGATAGTGTATTAGCGGATCACCTCGCTCACCAAGCTGTGGAATACTACCAGTCCATGAAGTTTGAATTCTCGGACGAAGACATCATGACATTAGACAACTGTGAAGAATTCAGGCCATATGACAGACCTGAACAAGGATCCCGATGGACCATTTTCTTTGATGGAGCCTCCAATGCACTCGGCAATGGTATCGGTGTCGTACTCATATCTCCGGAAGGGTGTCATACTCCCTTTACCGCAAGACTTTGCTTTAATTGTACAAACAACATGGCAGAATACGAAGCGTGCATCTTTGGTCTCAAAGCTGCCATAGACTTGGGAATCAAATCCTTGGATGTATTCGGAGACTCAGCCTTGGTCATCAGTCAAATCAAATGGGAATGGGACACCAAACATCCTAACCTTATCCCTTATAAAGAACATGTTTTGGCATTGCTACCGCATTTTGAGGAGATTACCTTCGAGCATTTCCCGCGAGAAGAAAATCAGCTAGCAGACGCTCTAGCCACAATGTCATCTATGTTTAAACTTAATTTGGATAACGGGGCTCCCCAGATCACCATCGAACGAATGGATGAACCAGCATATTGTCACGAGATTAATACTGAAGAGGTAGTGGACCAGCCTTGGTTTCATGATGTCAAGAGGTATCTCGAGGCTCAAGAATATCCAGAAGGATCTTCAATCAATGATAAGAAGTTCTTAAGGAAATTCTCTGCTAAATTCTTCCTTAGTAATGGCATCCTGTACAAACGCAATCATGACTCCGTTTTGCTTCGGTGCGTGGATAAGGTTGAAGCTGAAAAGATCATGGATGAATTACATGGAGGTACTTTTGGCACCCATTTCAGTGGGCATACGATGGCGAAGAAAATCCTACGGGAAGGCTATTATTGGTCAAACATGGAAGCAGATTGCTATCAACACTCTCGAACCTGCCATAAGTGTAAAATTTATGCTGACAAGGTGCACGTGCCTCCGGTTCCTCTGAATGTCTTGACGGCTCCTTGGCCCTTTGATATGTGGGGGATTGATATGATTGGGTAAATCAAGCCGACAGCCTCCAATGGACATCGCTTCATCCTAGTGGCAATTGACTATTTTACAAAGTGGGTTGAAGCAGCCTCATTCGCCTCCGTTACCAAGAATGTTATGGCCCACTTCATCAAGCAAAACCTTATTTGCCGGTACAGTATCCCGGAAAGGATCATCAATTACAATGGTACAAATTTCAATAACACCATGATCACCGCATTATGCGAGCAATTCAAGATTCAACATCACAATTCTTCTCCCTATCGGCCAAAGATGAATGGTGTTGTCGAAGCTGCAAATAAAAACATTAAGAAGATCATACAGAAAATGACAGTCACATACAAAGACTGGCATGAGATGTTACCATTCGCTCTCCACAACTATCGTACCACAACTCCCACATCAATTGGGGCAACACCCTATTCTTTGGTCTACGGCATGGAGGTTGTCTTGCCTATTGAGGTTCAGATCCCATCTTTGAGGATTATGAAGGATGCAGGATTGAACAAAGACGATTGGATCCAGACTCGACATGATCAACTGAATTTGATTGATGAAAAGAGACTTATTGATGTTTGCCATGGTCAAATGTATCAAAAACGGATGATCAAGGCTTTCAACAAGAAAGTCAGACGCCAAGTATATCAAGTTGGGGATCTAGTGATCAAACATATCATCTTGCCACAAAGTGATCCCAGGGGAAAATTGACTCCTACCTATGAAGGACCATTTGTAATCAAAAACATATTCTCTGGTGAGGCAATGATCTTGACCACCATGGATGGCGACGACCTACCACACCCTGAAAATGCGGACATAGTCAAAAGATACTACGCATAAGAGACCCGCTAGGTTGACATACCTAGGCAAAACAAGGGCATCCCGGCGAACCAAAAGGTTCTGGAAAAGGTTAGGGATAAAATAAAAAATCTATACACCCAGCAAGTTGAAAACCTGAAAGGGCGACTTGGGTAAAAAGGGGTTTCCAGGTGGGCTGAAAACCCGAAAGGGCGGTCCAGGCAAAAGTTAGGGAATTAAGGCATATGACTACGTCCCATTGGATCACTTTACGGACAATCTTTGGCTTCCACCGACAAACTCAGAGGTTCTGATCAATTCAATCATCTTCAGACAAGACAAAAATAGACAAGATGCTCAGAAATACGAAGGCTATAGCAGAATGGGAACCCCATGGGATTATTACACATAGCTATCTTTCTTTGTATCAAAATTTTCTTGTTTTACGACAACATTCTCTTACTGGAATTTTTGTCCCCTTTGTACAAAATACTTATTCAAAGTCAATACAAAATATCCCTTTGAAAGTGAAAAAACTATTTGTCTTTTTCTTTACGCTTGTGTTTTGTTTACAAAAACGTCCAATGATTCATTGTTGAACGTATGCATTTGGACATGATTACCGTTTACAAATAAACAAAATGAGAAAGACAATTACTGATAGGATGAAAGAATAGGAAAAGGTCTCTAGGCTATTCCATAAGTAATCCCCTACAGTACGTCATTTAAATCCCCAGCGGAACAAAATTCCCAGTTTTAATCCCCAGCAAAAGTCATCAAAATTCTCGGGACTCCCCAACAGATCTTACAAGCAGTACATGGCATTGCCCTCACAACAGAATTTACTTCTCTCAACAAAAGTTCATCAGTACTGCAACTTCAAGACATGAAGACTCACATATCCTCAGCAGCACTCAGGGATTTATTTTCCTCAATCCGACATCAATACAACAAATCAGCTCACAAATACGCATACATTGCATCCATATATCATAAAGATTGATAAAGCAAATACTTTGCATCATACATTCCATACAACATAACTTTGTATTTTAGCTAACATTTTATCCTTTTCAGGATAAGATTAACAGCTACCGTTAACAATATGCAATCTTGATATAGTTCAGATACGCTCTAGATACGGATGCCATCCTGATACTCATTCAGATTCAACTTAATGATACAGTTCAGATACGCTCCAGATACGGATGCCATCCTGATACTCATTCAGATTCAACTTCATGATACAATTCAGATACGCTCCAGATACAGATGCCATCCTGATACTCATTCAGATTCAACCTTTTGATACAATTCAGATACGCTCCAGATACGGATGTCATCCTGATACTCATTCAGATTCAACTCTCAGATATAGTTCAGATACGCTCCATACACAGATACCGTTCTGATACTCATTCAAATTCAACTTTTAGATATAGTTCAGATACGCTCCAGACACGGACGCCATTCTGATACTCATGCTTTCAACTTATAAATTACAACACAAACAATCACCTTTGGATGGAATCTTTAAGCCCATCTCCTACAACTTTCTATCACCTCTCCAAGTGGCATCTTTAACCCCATTCCCTCTACCATCACATTGCCGAGTGCAAATTTCTGGGCACTCTAATGTCCAATCATCTTCCACCTTCGAGTCACGAATGGAAAAATTCGCCAATCTAACTCTTCAGGCTTAAGAAGATTGAACAGGGGCAGCTGTTGCACCCCAAAATTTGCCCTCTCACTTATCAAGAATTCGCTCACAAAATTTCCTTGGGCTCAAGACTGCACTAGGGTTTGATCAGCTCAAGACACCTCCTTAGGCACTGATGACCAAAATTAAGGTTTGAGTTTGCACAAGGATTTTTGAATTATCAAAGCTTCATATGACTTTAATGGACCATTGTGGACCCTTAAGATTACTCATGACAAGTTTCAAGCCTCGAATCACATTTTTTATCAATCAATTGGACAATTGACCTAAAAATCAGTTGTATTAGGAAAAAAGTCAACCATGGCCAATTCACAGTCAAACTTCATAATTTTTTATCCATATCAACATTTTAGACTCATATGCATCATTTGATCAAGTTTGGACCACAGTTCCTCAAGAAATTTGATCAAATCATCAAAAGGGCAAAATAGTCAAAATTAGGGTTTTGACTGAGGAAGGGCAATTTCTGATTTTTTGACCTAGCAAATGATCAATTGGTTTGAAGCATGATTTCAGGATTTCATTTTCATCATCTTGACCTAAATACATGGTTCAAAACATTGCAAATCCATTGGATTGACATGTGGATTTTTCAGTCAACTGATCAAAAGTCAATTGTACACTGAAAAGTCAAACTTTGACTTTTTGGTCAAAATCAAGTGCCAAAGACCATAGTTCATAAAAACATGTCAAAATGTGAAACTTTTTCATCAAGAAACCAAAGATTGAAGGTTTTGTTTTGAAATTTGAAATTTCTTAACTTAGAAATTTTTCTAAGTATAGAAAATTTCTTGTTTTTTCTCAACTTTAAGCCAAATTCTCACCATGATACAAGATGATTCAAAGAAAGTTACCAACATAAAAGTTGTAGATCTCCATGAAATCTATAACTTTGCTTCACACAATTTCTCCTAAACATGCTTGGATCTCAAGATATAATTTTTTACCTAACTTTATGGCAACTTTTCACCTAGTTCTAAGAGGAATCTTGGAAAGCAATTCAAAGATGAGTTATAGAGCACGTTGCAAGCTTTCCAAAATGTCCAAGAACTCCTTGAGATCATTCTTGAGTAGGGAGAATCGAAGAGATAAAGTTGGAAATTTCTCACTTTGATTTCAAGTCATTTCATGAAGAACAAAATTCAAATCCTCAAGCATGCTGTACAATCTTCACTTTTCAGGCCTCAAACTCATTTGTCACTCCACCATTAATGAATTGCACAAGGTTTCATGCCCTAAATCCAAGAATTCAATGCTTTGTACATGAACAATTCCATTTTTGGCACAAAGGTGCCATTTCCATTTTGATAAAGCATAACTTTTGCAACTTTTCACTTCTTGAGCCTTGCACTTGTTTTCTCTGCACATAAGCAAAGCCACAACAAAGAGCAACTTGCCTGAAGCCTCTACCAAACCAAACCACGCCTGTACAGCATTAGGGACTTGTCTCCTCACCTTGCTTCAAAAACAAGAAATTTAGCAAGACATGTGATCTTGTACTTCTGAGCAAGCACAAGTCCTCCAACCTTTTGCTCTATATAAAGCCATCACTTTGCAACTAATACCACGAATGCCAAAGCCTTGAAACACCCTAGAATCAGAAATTGCATACCAAGCCTCCAAACATGCCATTTTTGACTTGTGAACTGAATCTTCCATTCTACTCGTGTGTTTTCAGGCCATTTTCTTTCCTAAGCTTCCTTACCATACAAGAAAACCATCCCACACCCTAAAACATCATTGTAACTTCATCTTCCCCATTGTTGAAGTTCAAAAACAGAGTAACACAAGTGGACTTCTTCAGATCATTCCAGCCACCCTCAAGACAAGCTAAGCATTGCATTAGCTTCCTAGAGGTTCAAGGAAGCTAACTTGATCATCACAACATCCTAAAGCAAGCTCATTTCCAAAACACGATTTCCATTTTCAAGGTGAGTTTTCTGTTTTTCTAACTCTTAATACAGGCATAGTTAGCTTTACATTTGTGAATAAAAGATGTAGACATCATTGCTACGAAGTTGTACATATCCATAACTTGCATTTATTTGACCTGAGTTTAGAGAATTTTGAGTTTGAAGTTTCTGGAAAAATTAGGTTAAGAATTAGGGCTAACAAAATTCTCTCTGATCTTGGACTTATAGTTTTAGTTATGCACATGGTTAGAATCGTGAAGTAAAATGCTATAATGTTCATGTTATCACTTTCCATTTTTGTTGAGAGATGAAAGAGTTACAGGGGCTCCGGCTGGCTAGAGGTTGAAGATAAAGTACAGGGCAAGAAAGCGTTTTATGTTATGTATTTTTATTTTCATTTGAACTAACGGATGTACAGCCACCCCAGTGGTAAGGCAGCGCGCGGAAATGCCCTAGGTCACGGGTTCGAGCCTTGGTGCTGCCTTTTGAAAATTTTCCATATTTTCTCATCTTTTTTTTTATTGTTTGCAGCGTGGGCTCAGGGGCATTGGGCCCTATGTTTTTGTTAACCTCTCACCTTCTATTTACTTGCAGCACCCCTGGCCCAAATGTTTTATTTAACATTTTTATTTTCTTTATTTTATCAAATATTATTTTTCTTAAAAATAAAAAATCATAAAAAAATATAAAAATGATAAATATTATATTTTGTTTATTTTATTTTATTTTCTCATAAAAAATATTTTTATTTAGTTATATATTAATTATTTTTCTTAATGAACTTGTAAATTAAAATAGAATTAGGTTAAATATTTAATTTATTTTTTTTTACACTTATTAATATTTTATTTTAATATATAAAAAGACTAAAATACTTCATAAATACCATTTATTATTTTCAAGACAAAAATACAAAAAATACTTAAAGAAATTTATTTTCTTTTAACAAATTAGAATTAGGGTTAATCAAAATCTTTTCTAAAAAATAATTTCCTTTCTTAATTAATTTAAGTTTAATCTTGATTTATTTATTAGGTTTAGTTTAAAACTTTTTCACATGAAAAAACAAACAAAAATCTTTTTCTTGCATTTATATATCCTTGCATATTTAAATTGTCTTGTATATTAATTATTCCAATACTTGTATAAATTCAATTTGGTTGTAATAGATTAATTAGGTTTATATTATTGCAATTCCCGTTCATAATTTGTATACCCCCTCCCACAAAATGTTGTAATAGCGTAGTAATCTTTAAATTACGCAATTTATCGCTTTTGTATAACATGCTAGTAATTAGGGTTTGTATGGAAATATAAATCAATCAAATAGAAAACCCTAATCCAAGACAAAATCAAGCATGAAAATAACACACTTGCACACAAGCACCCCCTAGGGTTACTCCACTTGGTTGCCTTACACAAAAATGGCCATATTACGCATGTGAAGTATCTTAGCAAAACAAACAAATATAAGATCATAGTCCCTCGATGACGCTATTCAAAGTTGCCTGACAAAATGATCTTAGTCCCTCAAAAAATGCTAAGATACTTTACAACATTGCTAATCATGGTTGTACGATGACCCACGCCCGTCCCGTTTACATTCAAAGATAGGGTTGCTTACCAAATCAATGGTAAGACAACAATGTCAAAGGAAAAGAAAATGAACAAGAAAGACATTTGAGTAGGTAGATTACTTTTAGTTACTTGCTCCATTTCAAATAAATATCCTTGCTATTTTCCAAATAAACACACACATTTCCAAACATCTTACAAACATTGAAAACATTTTCAAAAAGACAAACATCTTTGCATACATTCTTACGAACGAGAATCATTACAAAGATTTCCTAAACAATCGCCTCTTTACAAAACACTTTCAAAAACCACACAAAGCATAATTTCAAACAAAAGCAAGTGATCTATCAAGTAACTAAGAGCCCATGGAAAACCATGGATGAAGAGGGTGCTAATACCTTCTCTTTTCATAATCTACCCCCCGAACTCAAGAAACAATCTCAAAGGTCTTTCCTGTGCTTTTTTACCTTTCCTTTTGGATAAAAGAAAAGTCGGTGGCGACTCTTGCTAACCGCAACATTTGCGATAAAATGCAAAACCTTCAAGTCAGTTCTCCCACCGTATCACAATATGCTTTTGAACAGACCCCGCTGACGATGTACAAGCGTTGTTTCAAATCCTAAACAGTGGAGTTATAAGGAAGATAATCCCTAGTCAACCCCTTTGAGCCTAAGGAGTAGGAGTTTTTCTTTTCACACAAATTAAAACCCTTAATCATAACCTGGAGCAGGGTATTTTTCTCAGTTAATTCAGATGTGCATTCAGTTCCACTATCATACTGCCTCCAAAATATGGTGATGGGTCCATATAATCGTCAAGGCAGGCAGTCATTGTCTCTCAAAATAAAATCCCGCTAAGTCAAAACCTATGAAGGAGACTTAAGAAAAAACTGGGGCATCCCGTGGACTGTAATCACAAAAGAACTAGTTCAAACAAAAGTAGGGATAATGAAAAAAAAAGAGGTTACTACAAATCCTCGACAAAAACAAAAGGTTACAAAAATGACTTTCTTCTCAAACAAACGTTCAATTTCTGAACCATCATCGGAATATCAGGGCAAAGATTCCAGACTCAATCGGGATTTAAGCGCACAATTAACTGAGCATAGGAATGAAGAACATCACGAAGAACGGGTTGGGTACAAATAAGATTTGATTCTTTATCCTTTGTTTTTTGAACCGTGAACCAGGCCACGTTATAACCCTTAAAAGTCCTAGCTAAAGCGTGGGTTAGTTCGAAAGCATACTGTTACAAAAGGTATCCTGACTCCAGCAAGGTTTGCTATAAATCATGAGTTGATATCACATTCTTTAAAATTTTGTTTTACTACAAGAAACACATTTTCAAAAAAAAAAATTCAAGACAGAGATAAGCTTTGCATTCTTAAAATACCATTGTTTGCATATGACTATTTGTTCAACAACAGAGAAATTCACAGACGAATATTCAATGAATAGAAATCCTCTCAATGGATAAAATCACCTTAGATGGAAAGACATTCCAGTGATAGGCCTTTCATAATCAAGGGGCATAGCATGGTGCCCAAGCTGATCTGGGGCAGTCAAGTCAAAGTTCAAGGAATCTCTTAAAAATGCCAAACAGCCAGGGGCAGATCTCCATCTGAATCACTTGGGGCATTGGACATGAATTTCAGCAATGAATCTTATACGATCAAGCAAACACCTTCTGGCAGTGTGACAACACTTATTACTATGGACAATGATAATTCTCCGTACCCGATGAACATGGACATAGTCAGAATACTACGAATGAATAAAGACCTGTTAGGTTGACTGGCCATGGAAAAAATAAGGGCATCCCAGCGAACCAAAAGGGTTCGGGCAAAAATTAGGGATATACATATGAAAAATAAACTGTACACCCGACAAGTCGAAAACCTGAAAAGGCGGCTTGGGCAAAAAAGGGTATCCCGGTGGACTGAAAACCCGAAAGGGAAGTTCAAGCAAAAGTTAGGGATTAAAGCATATGACTAGTGTTGTACCCCAAAATTTGCCCTCCCATATTCTTCAGAGTTTTGACAAGCATCATCTCAATTTGCTCAAGTCTACTCAAGGAGTTACACAGTCAACCACTTTCCTAATGCCAGTCAAATTAGGGTTTTGGTTCTTGCAAGGAAGTTGAGGTTTTCGAGGGCTCAATCAAGTCCCATATGCTCATATACATTGTCAAGCACCTACATGTCAAGTTTCAAGGCTCACAGGGTCAAGTTGCACAGTCAAAAACCCTAATTGCTTCACAATCAACTGTAGGGGTAAAATGGTCATTTGGCAGTCAAAAGTCAAATTTTTTGGTCAACATCTTATTTTGAAGCCACAATCATCATTGGATCAAATCTTGATCATGATTCCACAAGAATGGCTCAAAAATCATCAAGATGCAAAAGTTTCCATTTTTGGACAGTTGAAAAGTCAACTGTAACTTGACCAAGGCATAACTTTTTCATGGTTCATCAGAAAAATCCCATCCAATGCTCATTTTGAAGGGGAGGACATTTACTACAACTCATATTCACATTCCAAGTCCAAGAAATGCTCTCACAAAAAGTTATCAATTTCAACATTATAGGTCATTTTCAAAAGTCAACCAAAAGGCACTTTAAGTCAAAGACCATAACTTGAGATTGGTAAATCAAAATGACATGGGACCAAAGGCATTGGTTATAGGACTTCAAGACCTTTCCAAAATTTCCAAGAACATGTTCATGGCTTCAAAATTGAGCAAGATATGCATTGGAGAAGTTGGGAAATTTTTGTGAAAACGCCAAAGTTAACTATCCTTGAAACTTCATTTTTGACAAAAAGGGCCCACTTTTTCCACTTGGTTCAGCTTGGCCATGCCTCCCACGTGTCCCACAATTTATTTCAAGATTAAAAATTAATTTTTCCATTTTTATTTAATTTTATTTGATTTAATTCATTTTAAATCTTTAAAATTTAAATGAAAATCAAAAAATTAATTAGGGGATATTTTGTGGCTTGAATAGCTTTGATACACCATGAAGCACATACCAAACTCGTGCAAGACCTATTTCAAGCATAGAAATTCAAATTTGAAGCAAATATGGCAAGTGGTTTAATGGTGTTCATGGCAAAATCAAAACTTCATTGCAAAGGCTTAAAGGTCCATTATTCTGATTGATTCTCATTACAAAACATATATGCAAGCCTTGGCAACACAGGACACGACCTAGAACACTCAGAAACGGCCAAACAAATTTCAAATTTTCAAGAGAAAAGTGACAAATTGAAAACCATTGTCCAGTACAATTTAATATGTCCTTTTGATCCAAACACGTTCCTTACATCCCCAGGAACGATTTGCAATCATTAACAAGTCAAAAACCTCAAGGAATCACTCATCACGCCCCCACGGTTTGTCCAATATTTTGAGAATCGAAACTCCATTTTTATGCCTCATTAATTCATTTTGAACATTGATATGCATTGCTGACATCGTTACGAAACTTTATGTATATTTTAATTTGATTATAAGGCTGTAAAACGCAAAGTGCCATTGTTGATCCCTAGGGTTTTCAGAGCTTTGAAATTGGGGTTTTTCTCATAGTGCAAAATTAAACCTCAAGACTTACATGGCCAAAATCAGTGTGACAAGACGAAGCTAAAGCACACCTCGCGCCCTTTTTATATTCAACGAGCGTCTATTCGCTATTTTTAAAATGCTTGCATTTTGTGGGGGTTTAAAACCCCCGCTATGTGTTTTATGTTTACAGGAAAGGTTGAAGACGAAGGCCGTGGCAGCGTGTGATTGGCAGGTTCAAATTGGGCGCGCGCTTTTTCTTATTTCCAGCATATAACGCATTTGTTTTATATAATATTTCTTTTCTATTTTACTAACAAACAAGCGCGTTTGGTTCAGTGGTTGGCTGTGTACTTGGTATTCACTGGGACCTGGGTTCGATCCCAGGTCCCCACCAAACTTCATATTATTTTTCTTCCTATGCTTGTGTGCAGCGTCTCATCAAGCTTCCATCATACACCTCATCCAGGAGTCAGCCATGTGTCCATGGATGCAGATCTAAAGGCCCAGAAAGCAAGAGCACCATGCTCAGGAGTCAACAGCGCTCCACTCAATCCAAGAAGTCAAACGAGCTGAAGATTCAAATGGGCCAGGATTCAACAATGCACCTCCATATTTGGCCCATACCCCCTGCCTTTGGGTTATTCTTTTCTTTTCTTTTTTATAGTTTCCAATTTAATTATTTGCCTTATTTTATATTTTATTATTAACTATTAACTTAACTAATATTTTTTATAAAAATAAAAAAAAACAAGAACTAACATCATTATTATTAATTTAAGTAATTATTTTGTAAATAAATATTAAATAATTGAATTAGTTTTAATTAGGCAATTTTAATCTTTTTAAATAACTAAAATAATGTAGAATTAGGTTAACTTAGAATTTTAATTCTTTTATTTTATTTTCATAAAACATAAAAACACAAAAATATTTTCTTTTAATAAATTAATTAATTAGATTAGGTTTATTTTATTAATTCCATTTAATCACAAAAAGACAAAAAATTAAATTTCTTTTCTTAAAAGGGTCAACACCCTTTAGACATTCCCGATTCTTTCTTTCGCGCGCATTTTAGTTTTAATTCTTTATTTTGATTATTTCTGTAACTGCCTCCGGATGTAATAGTAATTAGGATTTTACTGCTTTATTTCTCGCACTTCATTTTACCAAAACGGGTCTCTGTATTTTTGGCGATGTATAGACCCGCGCCTTATAATAGCGTAGAACTTTATATTTCTGCAATTTACTTTTTGCACCCCTTAACTGTTAAATGCATGAAAGAATGTATGGTAAATAAAAACAACTCGTAGCTCACAAATAACATGTACAAAAAACATAAACTGAAATTGAACACACAAGCACATGCCACTCCTAGGGTACGCTTCACTCGTTGCCTCGAAATGTGGTCATCAAGTATAGGACGTCTTAGAGGTCACCCTTTGTCTCAAGATCCAGTTGCCTCGAAACAGTTGCCTCGGATAAAAGGATCTAGGACATTAGGGTTACTTCTAAGGTGTCCCACCGTTGCTTCGGTGACCACACTGTCCCTTAATCGAATTGACCCGAACACCTCCAACGATGGTGCTACCTACCTCTCAATGGTGGGATATCACTATCTAAAGGACACTTACACAGCTTAATTCCTTAGGGTAGGTAGATGACTCATGAGTACTTGCTCTTTTCAAAACAAACAAAATACTTTTCACACCTTACACTTTTAAAAAGTTTTCAAACAATACTTCATACACTCTTGAGGACTGATACAAGAGTTACTTAGAAGTTTTCAAACGAACTTTTTTTCAAAACCCACACACACTTGAAAAGAAAACAAATCTTGAAAACATAAGAGAAAGTACCTAAGAGCCTGTGGATAACCACGGATAGAAAGGGTGCTAACACCTTCCCTTTCTATAAATCTACCTCCCGAATCGAGAAACATTCTCATAAGGAATTTTGTTGTGCTTTTGTCCTTTCCATGTTGGAGAACATAAAAGACGGTGGCGACTCTTGCTTACCGCGACATTTCACGAAACCAGCTAAAAAAATAGTCAGTTCTATTCCCACCGATCACAGAACTGGAGACTCTCCTGGGGATATAAAAGTGAGCTGTACCTTAGGATTAGATCATACTTATGTTTTCAATTGCTTTGCTTTGATTGCTTTATATTTGTGGGCTTTGCATCGGAGTTTCATAGATCCTAACCCAGATCTGGGGATACCCTTTTAGGTAGCATAAGCTGTGAGGGACCTGTCCGGCGTAGACCGACACGGGTGAAGCAGTGGCTACATTGGTGTGGCACCTTGGTCTGTACCGATATCCCTTGTGTTGCAACGAGGAGAATATGGGTCTTCTGAGGAGTCATTAAGCACCAACCGACCTTAGAACCCTAATGTGACCCAACTTGGCCATAGAACAGTAGCAGTATGCTACACCCATTGAGGCTAAACTCTCGCGATGGTTCCGGCCGCAAGAAAAGATTGCGACGCTGGAGTTATGACCGATTGAGGATAGTCAGTGATATTGGGGTCCTCTAGAACCCGGTTACTTTTAATATGACAGGTCTTAACCAACAAACTGAAAGAGGGTAGTACCTGAACTCCATGCTGGCCTAAACTCTAAGGGTTATGGTGTGACTTGTGTGCCTTATCATGTTTACCTTTGTGAATACTTGTGGTGTGCTTTATCATAACATCATGCCATCATAACATTGCATGCATCCCGCATAAGGACTGACCTATTTCAAAGACAAGAGGGTTTCATCTTTGCTCTGTTTTGTAGGACATCATGATTCCTGTGCGAAGGAACACTATCCGACTCAACTTTGTTCACCCACCTGATTTGCTCAAAGAGTTGGTTGACAGAATTCCAAACACTGCTTCCTTCATCCAGAGGCATGGTTCTCTTCTCGGTTTAGTCACTTCAAAGTGGGACCAACAACTGATGAGTGTCTTGACCCAGTTTTATGATCCCTTGTACAACTGCTTCACCTTCCAAGACTTCCAGCTGGTCCCTACCCTGGAAGAATTCTCTGATTTTCTTGGCATCCCTATCTTGGATCAGACTCCCTTCACTGGTTGGGAAAAGGCTCTTAGACCTGAGGAGATTGCAGCAGCCCTTCCTTTGACCAACAAGGAGGTAATGGACAACTGGGTGACTAGAAGCGGAGTTAAGGGCTTCTTGGCTAAGTTTCTGATTGGTAAAGCTAACAGTTTCTGGAATGACTTAGATTTCAGGGCGTACGAGGACATTCTGGCTCTTTTAATCTATGGTCTAGTATTGTTTCCAAATCCTGATAACTTTGTCAATATCAATGCCATAAGGATCTTCATGTCTCGGAACCCTGTACCCACTCTCTTGGGTGATGTCCTGCAACAACTTTATGCTCGTACTGCCCGAAGACGAGGAACTCTGTGGTGTTGTACTCCTTTGTTAGTGAGCTGGTTTATTTCGCACCTCCCCAAGTTCATGCTGAAGAACCAAGAAGGAAAAGGTTGGGCTCATAGGTTAATGTCTCTCACTGATAATGACATCATTTGGACTCTCAGAGGTTTAGAGGAGGTGGCTATTATTGATCGTTGCGGAGAATACCCTAATGTTCCATTGATAGGTACTCAGGGCGGAATCTCTTATAATCCATGTTTAGCTCTCCGTCAATTTGGAAGAGCCAGAAGAGCAGGGCCTCGTGAGATGTTGGTACCTCACATCAGTTTTGAGTTTCAGGTAGATAGTGACGAACTGCGCCGTAGATTCATCAAAGCTTGGGATGGAATTCACAAAGAGGACCCACATGAGTTGGGACCGAAGACTTCTCTACCAATGGAACCCTATTACAAGTGGGTCCGCATCCGTGCTCAGAAGTTAGGTATGCCATATGAAGCTGTCAGGCCTATCATTCTTGAAAGTCCTGATGGAGACGGGGTTCCTCCAACTGTTCTCCCTCCTCAGATACCCACTGATGTTGATACCCTAAAGAGGTCTTGGGCGCAACTACAAGAAGAGCTGGATTATTATCGGGAAAAGTTCAACGAACAGGAACAGAAGATCCAGAAGTTGACCAAGCAATTGGAGAACGAGCGGACCCTGAATGACTATATCCGTACTGAGAAGAGGAGGCCATGGGAGCACTGATAGGCTTTGGATGTTTCTTTTACAGCTTTATTTCCTTTTCAGTATTTTCATTCCTGTAAACGCCTAAGGGCAATTTGTTGAACAATTTAAATTCCAAAGTTTAAATCTAATAAAGTGCGTTCCCTTTTTTTGTTTACAAAGTTGATTCCCGATTGTCTTTGAAAACATAATTCATACGCATTTCATTCATCATATGCATCACAGGTACCCTTTTTCTACAGGTTGCTTAATCTTCTTTGTTGTTTATTTCAGCACTCAAGCATCATGAATCCTGAACTCACTACCGAGCAAGCTATCAAGGCCCTCCAGGCCCAGAACGCTCAATTTCAAGAGATGGTCATGAACCTGGCCCAAGGACAACAAGAGCTGAAGGCTTTGCTCCTGAAGAAGAAAAAGAAGAAGAGGACTGTGCTGTTCAACACTGGGCGCAGACTCGGGAATACATTGCAGAATGAAGCTGAGAGGACTACTCCGTCTGTGGGGGAAGGCAGTCACCAAGGGAGAGAGGTCCCTAGTCCTGTGGTCTCTGACACCGAGACAGACTTCAATGACGAACAGTACCCTCCTGCTGAGGACCGGTACAAACAGCTGGAGGACAGGTTAAATGCTATGGAGATTCAACGTGTGCCTGGGTTGGATTTCGGAGACTTGAGGTTATCTTCTGGGGTGGTGATCCCACACAAGTTCAAGGCGCCTGCCTTTGTGAAGTATGACGGGGCTTCCTGCCCTAAGATGCATCTCCGTTCTTATGTAAGGAAGATCCAGCCTTACACAGCAGACAAGAACTTATGGATCCACTTCTTCCAGGAGAGTCTTTCAGGGACTCATCTCGAATGGTTCTATCAGCTGGATGGAACCAACATTCGTAACTGGGAGGATTTGGCCACTGCTTTTTACAAGCAGTATCAATATAATTCCGACCTCGCTCCCACGCGTACCCAACTCCAGGGTATGTCACTGGGAACGGGTGAAGGTTTTAAGGAGTACGCACAGAAATGGAGAGATCTGGCTGGCAGGGTGCAGCCACCATTGACAGATCGTGAGCTAGTGGACATGTTCTTGGGGACCCTATCCGATCCATTCTTCAATCATCTCATTGGTAATTCCTCTGCTGGGTTTACTAATCTGATCCTGACTGGTGAGAGGATCGAAGCTGGTATAAAATCAGGGAAGATACAGAAGGGTGCATCCTCAAGTTCTGAAAAGAAGCCCTTCAAGAAGGAGGCCAATGCTGTGTACGGTCCCAGGAGACAGAACAAACCGGAACGCCGCCAAGCTGTCAACGCGGTGGTTATTTCTAAGCCTGCTGCTGCTCCTCAGCAATATAACCAGCCAAGAGCTGAGAGGCCCAAAAGGCAGTATACTCGGCTCAGCATGACTCTCTCTCAGATCTTACCACAACTGCTGTCAACTAGCCTGGTAACTGTCAAGGAAGCTCCGAAGGTGGTGAACACAGCATCCCTGAAGTACAACCCCAACGCCCGTTGCGCTTATCACTCTGATAGCCCGGGACATTCTACTGATGATTGTTGGGCCCTAAGGAATAAGGTTCAAGACCTTATTGATGCCAAGGAAATACAGTTCGAGGCGCCCGAAAGGCCAAATGTTGTGACCGCTCCCATGCCCCAGCATGGAGTGAATGCTGTTGAGGAGGATCTGTATGTAGCTTCTGTGGATGATGTTGCTACTCCGCTGTTAACCGTCAAGAGGAACCTGTTGCTAGCCGGTTTATTTCCGGGATGTAGTAAAGGTTGCCATTTATGTGCTGATTCACCTGCTGGTTGCCCTTTGCTGAAGTCAGGCGTCCAAAACCTGATGGATAGTAAAGAGATCTTGTTCAAGAAGACTTCCGTTCCTGCTGCCCCTGTTGAAGAAGTTTCAATTGTCACCATTTTCAACAACCCTTCCAAGGCTCCTTCAAAGAAGCCTATCAAAATTATGCTTGTTCACAAGATTGCTCCTATAACCATTACTGTTCCGGGGCCCATCCCCTACAAGTCTGATAAAGCTGTCCCGTGGCACTATGGGGCAGATGTTTATGTTCTGGGAGTGAAGCAAGAGTTCAGTACTGGTACCGGTGTCACCAATATCACCGGGCCTGCTAAGGTCACTCGTAGTGGAAGACTGTTCTCACCAGACATTGCACCTCCAGCAATTCAGAGGCCTCTTGTCATCACACCTGCCAGTGTGCCTGTTCTCCCCCCTGATCAAGTTTCTACCCCTGCTGCCGAGTCATCTGACGCTCGGGGCAAGGGGATTGCTACTGACATGCCTGCCCGGACGGAGGCACCAAAGACCACTGTTGAGGCTTCCAAGCAAGAGATGGAAGAGATCCTCAAAATTATAAAGAAAAGTGATTTCAACGTCGTTGAACAGCTGGGGCACACCCCCTCTAAAATCTCTATGCTATCACTGCTGCTGTGTTCAGAGGCCCATGCCAAGGCCCTGATTGCTTTCCTGAAGACGGCCCACGTGCCCCAAGAAACGTCCGCTGATCAATTCACCGACTGTGTGGCCAACTTAACTGCTGATAATGGTCTGGGCTTCTCTGGCGCTGATCTGACGGCCAAGGGGAAGAACCATAATGATGCCCTGCATGTCTCCATTGAATGCAGGGGCACTACTCTTGCTCACGTGCTGGTTGACACGGGTTCTTCACTGAACGTACTACCCAAGAAAGCTCTAGACAGGCTGGACTGTGAGGGTTTAGAGCTCAAACCAAGTAACATTGTTGTCCGGGCCTTTGACGGGTCCAAAAGGATGGTACATGGTGAGGTTGACATCCTAATCAAGGTTGGTTCACAGGTATTTGACTCAAAATTATATGTGATGGACATCCGTCCATCCTATTCTTGTTTGCTGGGTCGCCCATGGATCCACAAGGCTGGAGCTGTGACTTCAACATTGCATCAGAAGCTCAAGTACCTGGTCAGGGGGAAGATTGTAACAGTGCAAGGGGAAGAGGAATACATGGTCAGCCACCTCAACTCGTTCCAATACGTAGAAATGGACGGGGAGTTCATTGAGACCCCCTTTCAACACTTTGAAGAGGTACCACAAACATTGGCGTCAGCAGAGACAGTGATTGAAGAAGACTTTCCTTTGAAGATGGCTTCCTTGAAGGACGCCCGGGCTATGATTGAGAAAGGTGAATGTGCAAACTGGGGCTGGCTTCCTGATTTTACTCCAAAGACTGACAAATTTGGCTTGGGTTTCACTGCAGAAGCTCAGAAGGTTGTGCGTAAGGCAAGGATCGGAAGACCTCCCATATTCATCACCAACCCGGGAGTGAATGCTATTGAGGACGAAGCGGACGAATCTGAATTTGACAGCTGGATCTACCCAACGACCAACGGTGGACCTAGCAACTGGACTGCAAAGGACTTTATACCAATTACTTTTGTCACGCAGTAATGAACTCTTTTGTTTTAAAGTTGTAACAAACAATATTACTAAACTCTATGGCCCGGTGTCTTACCCGGGGCACCGTGGCTTCATTTGTGAGGGCTTTTGTGTGTCACTTCCATATATCATGAATAAAAGCATTGGACGTTTTTACATTTTCAAATCTTGCGCTCCCTTTCTTTCTTTATATATTGCGAAACAGCTATATTTACACACACTCACTCTTACAGGTTCCAATCCACTCTGGATCTCACTGGTAACGACTCTGCTACTGCCAGTTATAACTTCGAAAATCCGATCAACTTAGCCGAAGACGAAGGTGAAGATGATTGCGAAGTGCCTGGTGAGCTTGCAAAACTGTTACTCCAGGAAGAGAGGGCCATTCAACCACATGAAGAGCCAGTGGAAACGGTAAATCTGGGTACTGAGACAGACAGAAAGGAAGTCAAGATTGGTGCCAATCTGGAGGCTAATGTGAAACAGCGGTTGATTCAGATGCTGCATGATTACGTAGAAATCTTTGCCTGGTCCTACGAAGACATGCCTGGGTTGGATACCGACATTGTGGTTCATCACCTGCCTACCAAGGAAGACTGCCCGCCAGTAAAGCAGAAGGTCCGCCGTATGCGTCCAGAGATGTCCGAGAAAATCAAAGCTGAGGTTATGAAACAATTTGACGCCGGTTTTCTTGCAGTGACTTCTTACCCTCAGTGGGTTGCCAACGTGGTTCCAGTGCCGAAGAAAGATGGTAAGGTCAGAATGTGTGTTGACTACAGGGATTTGAATAGGGCCAGCCCTAAGGATGATTTCCCTCTGCCTCACATCGACGTTCTGCTTGACAATACTGCTCAACATAAGGTATTCTCCTTCATGGACGGATTCTCCGGTTATAATCAGATCAAGATGGCTCCTGAAGACATGGAGAAGACCACTTTTGTTACGCAGTGGGGCACCTTTTGCTACAAGGTCATGCCATTTGGGTTGAAAAATGTTGGGGCAACCTACCAACGTGCCATGGTTGCTTTGTTTAATGACATGATCCATCATTAGATAGAGGTATACGTCGACGACATGATTGCAAGGTCTCAAACTGAGGAGGAACACCTTGACCATCTACAGAAACTGTTTGACCGTCTGAAGTTGTACAAGCTGAGGTTGAACCCGAACAAGTGCACCTTCGGGGTAAGATCTGGAAAATTGCTAGGCTTCGTCGTAAGCGACAAAGGTATTCAAGTGGACCCTGCCAAGGTGAAAGCCATACAAGAGATGCCATCTCCCAAGACAGAGAAAGAACTCATAGGCTTTCTAGGACGCCTGAATTACATTGCCCGATTCATCTCGCACCTAACTGCTACCTGTGAACCAATCTTCAAGCTACTGAAGAAAGATCAAGTAGTACGTTGGAACGATGAATGTCAAGCAGCTTTCGACAGAATCAAAGAGTATCTCCAAGAACCACCCATTCTTATGCCACCGATTGAAGGGAGACCTCTAATACTATACTTGACAGTACTAGACAACTCAATGGGGTGTGTGCTGGGGAAGCATGACGAGTCTGGCCGAAAAGAGCACGCCATTTATTACCTTAACAAAAAGTTTACCGACTGTGAGACCCGATACTCACTGCTCGAGAAAACTTGCTGCGCTTTGGTATGGGCTGCTCGCCGGCTGAGACAGTATATGCTGACTCACACTACTCTCTTGATTTCAAAAATGGATCCAATAAAGTACATATTCGAAAAGCCTGCTCTGTCCGGAAGAATAGCGAGATGGAAGATGATCTTGACAGAATACGACATCCAGTACACGACTCAGAAAGCAATCAAGGGAAGTGTAGTGGCAAACCACTTGGCACACCAGGCAGTGGACGACTACCAATCTATGAACTTTGAATTTCCAGACGAGGATATCATGGTGGTAACTGATTGTGAAGTACCTGGACCGGATGAAGGACCTGAGGAAGGATCCCGATGGTCTATGCACTTTGATGGAGCCTCAAACGCTTTGGGTAACGGTATCGGTGCTGTGATCATATCCCCTCAAGGCACTCATACTCCACTCACTGCCCGACTATGTTTCAACTGCACCAACAACTTGGCGGAGTATGAGGCATGCATCATGGGTCTTCAAGCTGCAATTGACTTAAGGATCAAGTTTCTGAGTGTCTTCGGAGATTCCGCTCTCGTGATCAATCAGATCAAAGGCGAGTGGGATACGAAACACCCAAATCTTATTCCTTACAAGGAGTTAGTGTTGACATTGATCCCCCATTTCACGGAGATAACTTTTGAACACTTCCCAAGAGAGGAGAATCAGTTGGCGGGCGCGTTGGCTACGATGTCTTCTATGTTCAAAGTCAAATGGGACAACGAGGCTCCCCGGATCATTATCTGGAAGTTGGATGAACCTGCACATTGCTGTGATCTTGAGGCTGAAGAGGTAACTGAGAAACCTTGGTATCATGAAGTGAAGAGGTACTTGGAAGCTCAAGAATACCCTGAAGGTGCATCCATCAATGACAAAAAGTTTCTGAGAAGGTTCGCTGCAAAGTTCTTCCTCAGCAACGGCATTCTGTACAAGCGAAACCATGATTCAACCTTACTGCGTTGTGTGGATAAGACTGAAGCAGAAAGAATCATGGCAGAGCTACATGAAGGTACCTTCGGAACACATTCCAGTGGGCATAACATGGCAAAGAAGATCCTTCGGGCAGGATATTTCTGGTTCACAATGGAAGCTGACTGTTACCAACATTCTCGGACATGTCATAAGTGCCAGATCTATGTAGACAAGGTGCACATTCCTCCAGTTCCTCTAAACGTCTTGACAGCACCTTGGCCTTTTGCAATGTGGGGCATTGATATGATCGGTGAGATCAGACCTACGACATCTAACGGACATCGCTTCATCCTGGTGGCGATTGATTACTTCACAAAGTGGGTTGAAGCAGCTTCCTACGCCACGGTAACCAAGAACGTCGTGGCACGGTTCATTAGGCACAACCTAATATGTCGATACGGCGTCCCGGAAAGGATCACTACGGACAATGGTACCAATCTCAACAACAAGATGATCACTGAGCTCTGCGAGCAATTCAAGATACAACACCACAACTCTTCTCCCTACCGGCCGAAGATGAATGGGGCTATCAAGGCGGCAAATAAGAATATCAAGAAGATTGTGCAGAAGATGACAGTGACGTACAAAGATTGGCACGAGATGTTACCGTTTGCTCTTCATGGGTACCGTACCTCAGCAAGGACGTCAACCGGGGCAACACCCTTTTCCTTGGTCTATGGCATGGCGGCAGTCTTACCTATTGAAGTCCAGATACCCTCTCTCCGGATAATGAAGGATGCAGGCTTGAGCGAAGATGACTGGATCCAGACTCGACTTGATCAGTTAAACCTAATTGACGAAAAGAGACTCACTGCTATTTGTCATGGTCAAACGTATCAAAAACGGATGATCAGGGCATTTAACAAGAAAGTCAGACCACAAGAGTATCAAGTTGGGGACCTGGTAATCAAACACATCATCCTTCCTCAAAGTGATCCCAGGGGCAAATGGACCCCTACGTACGAAGGGCCATTTGTGGTTAAACATATCTTCTTAGGAGGAGCTATGATTCTAACCACCATGGATGATGACGACCTTCCTCACCCTGCCAATGCAGACATAGTAAAAAGATACTACGCATGATAAAAGACCCGCTAGGTTGACATACCTAGGCAAAAATAAGGGCTTCCCGGCGAACCAAAAGGGTTCGGGCAAAAATAAGGGATGAAATGAAAAAATCTGTACACCTGGCAAGTCGAAAACCTGAAAAGGCGGCTTGGGCAAAAATGGGTATCCCGGTGGACTGAAAACCCGAAAGGGCGGTCCAGGCAAAAGTTAGAGATTAAAGCGTAATACTATGTCTCATGGGATCACGAATCCGGTATCAACTATCAAGTTCAAACGGCATCAATCGATCAGCTTCATCTTCAACTGAGCAGCAAGGTGATGAGACGCTTGAAGACATAAAGGTGATAGCAGAGTTGAAACCCAGTGGGACATTTTCACACAACTGTTTTGTTTTCCTTTGTACAAATTGTATAAACTCTATATTGTTCGGCGGCGTTCTCTTACTAGGACGTCAGCCTCTTGTACATAAACGCCTATTTACAGGCAAATTCAAAAATCAATACAAGTTCACTTTTCAGACCAATTGCCAATTGTTTTTCCTTTTCCTGTTTTGTTTTGCGAAGAACGTCCAATGTTCAATTGTGATATATGCATTTGACACTAATTGCTAACTCATAAATATTTGCATACGAAACAAAGGATTAATTACAGGTGACATCAGAAACAGGGGCAATAATGAGTTGTCTAAGCAATCTAGTTGCTCTGTCCACCAAGGTACCAAGGTAAGTTCGGATGAAGAATGTAACCAAGATACCTTCACTCCCCGAGAGTAAGACAGAATCAACAATACTCTCCCCCGAGCAGAGTTGGTCTCCCAATCAGCCCTAAAAGGCACGATATCTCCAGCAAGTCAGCGACACTCTCCCCACGCAGAGTTAACATACTGTCAGCCTTAAGAAAGCTGGGTCTCCCCAGAAGATCTCAATATTCCCCAGTGGAGTATGCAGATATTCCTAAGCAAGCATCCCCGGCAGTCTTGATCTAAGATTGTTCCCCGGCGGAATACCAGACACCCCAGTGGAGCCACTTCCCCAGTATAGTTTCAAAAGTCTCCCCAGGAGAGTTGAACCATCTCCCCAGTAGGAAGCTTATCCCCAGTAGATTCTGGAAGCTTATCCCCTGCAGAGTACGAACGCGTCTCCCAGACTTTATTCAAAGATTATTCTCCACCAGAGCTTATAACTGGGTTATCCTCAGCTAAAAACCACGGAAAGATCGTCCTCGGCGAAGTTCTTCCTATCCCCCAGCGGAGTTCATCAAATCTTCCAACAAAGCTTATCAACGGTATCCCCAGCGGAGTTATCATCAAACCTCAGCGAAGTATCTCTTCCCACAGAGTATTCCCCACAGAGTAATCTCTTCGCCAAGTTTATTCCCCAACAGAGTCACCTTCTCCTACCGGTTTATTCTTGCAATCCTCATCCCCAGCAGGAACGAAGAACGCTACTCTTCAGCATCAGCCCAGGATTCAACTTCCTGGCATTCGTCAAGGATTTATTTTCCTAGACAAAAATACATTCATAAACATATCACATTTCATACATCCTGCTTACATACACAATGCATGCACATACGCATCATATCACACAATCTCATTTCTCCCTGAAAACATCATGACATCATGCTTTTCATACATCATGACATTGCATACAACTGATGTTTTACCTTTTCAGGAAAAAGGTCCATCCAAAGATAATTACTATCAACTGTCGCAATTCCATATTCGATACCTGTAGCTAGCCAGGGCATATGTGTGAGCGATTATTTCCAGATTCGATTTCTGTATCCAGCCAGGGCACGTTTGAAGAGTTTGAAGATTCGACTCCTGTATCCAGCCAGGGCATATCTGTTGACGACTATTCCCAGATTAGATTCCTGTATCCAGCCAGGGCACGTCTGAAGAGTCTGAAGATTCGATTCCTGTATCCAGCCAGGGCATATCTGTTGACGACTATTTCCAGATTCGATTCCTGTATCCAGCCAGGGCACGTCTGAAGAGTTCGAACATTAGATTCATGTATACAGCCAGGGCATATCTGTTGACGACTATTTCTAGATTCGATTCCTGTATCCAGCCAGGGCATGTCTGAAGAGTCTGAAGATTCGATTCATGTATCCATCCAGGGCATATCTATTGACGACTATTTCCAGATTCGATTCCTGTATCCAGCCAGGGCACGTCTGAAGAGTTTGAAGATTCGATTCCTGTAACCAGCCAGGGCATATCTGTTGACGACTATTTCCAGATTCGATTCCTGTATCCAGCCAGGGCACGTCTGAAGAGTTTGAAGATTCGATTCCTATAACCAGCCAGGGCATATCTGTTGACGACTAATTCCAGATTCGATTCCTGTATCCAGCCAGGGCACGTCTGAAGAGTTTGAAGATTCGATTCCTCTATCCAGCCAGGGCATATCTGTTGACGACTATTTCCAGATTCGATTCTTGTAACCAGCCAGGGTATATCTGTTGACGACTATTTCCAGATTTGATTCCTGTAACCAGCCAGGGCATATCTGTTGACGACTATTTCCAGATTCGATTCCTGTATCCATCCAGGGCACGTCTGAAGAGTTTGAAGATTCGATTCCTGTAACCAGCCATGGCATATATGTTGACGACTATTTCCAGATTCGATTCCTGTATCCAGCCAGGGCACGTCTGAAGAGTTTGAAGATTCGATTCCTGTATCCAGCCAGGGCATATCTATTGACGACTATTCCCAAATTCGATTCCTGTATCCAGCAAGGGCACGTCTGAAGAGTCTGAAGATTCGATTCATGTATCCAGCCAGGGCATATCTGTTGACGACTATTTCCAGATTCGATTCCTGTATCCAGCCAGGGCACGTCTGAAGAGTTCGAAGATTCGATTCCTGTATCCAGCCAGGGCATATCTGTTGACGACTATTCCCAGATTCGATTCCTGTATCCAGCCAGGGCACGTCTGAAGAGTCTGAAGATTCGATTCCTGTATCTAGCCAGGGCATATCTGTTGACGACTATTTCCATATTCGATTCCTGTATCCAGCCAGGGCGCGTCTGAAGAGTTTGTAGATTCGATTCCTGTAACCAGCCAGGGCATATCTGTTGACGACTATTTCCAGATTCGATTCCTGTATCCAGCCAGGGCACGTCTGAAGAGTTTGAAGATTCGATTCCTGTAACCAGCCAGGGCATATCTGTTGACGACTATTTCCAGATTCGATTCCTGTATCTAGCCAGGGTACGTCTGAAGAGTTTGAAGATTCGATTCCTGTAACCAGCCAGGGCATATCTGTTGACGACTATTTCCAGATTCGATTCCTGTAACCAGCCAGGGCATATCTGTTGACGACTATTTCCAGATTCGATTCCTGTATCCAGCCAGGGCACGTCTGAAGAGTTTGAAGATTCGATTCCTGTAACCAGCCAGGGCATATCTGTTGACGACTATTTCCAGATTCGATTCCTGTAACCAGCCAGGGCATATCTGTTGACGACTATTTCCAGATTCGATTCCTGTATCCAGCCAGGGCACGTCTGAAGAGTTTGAAGATTCTATTCCTGTAACCAGCCAGGGCATATCTGTTGACGACTATTTCCAGATTCGATTCCTGTATCCAGCCAGGGCACGTCTGAAGAGTTTGAAGATTCGATTCCTGTAACCAGCCAGGGCATATTTGTTGACGACTATTTCCAGATTCGATTCCTGTATCCAGTCAGGGCACGTCTGAAGAGTTTGAAGATTCGATTCCTATAACCAGCCAGGGCATATCTGTTGACGACTAATTCCAGATTCGATTCCTGTATCCAGCCAGGGCACGTCTTAAGAGTTTGAAGATTCGATTCCTGTATCCAGCCAGGGAATATCTGTTGACGACTATTTCCAGATTCGACTCCTGTATCCAGCCAGGGCACGTCTGAAGAGTTTGAATATTCGATTCCTGTATCCAGCCAGGGCATATCTGTTGACGACTAATTCCAAATTCGATTCCTGTGTCCAGCCAGGGCACGTCTGAAGAGTTTGTAGATTCGATTTCTGTACCCAACCAGGGCATATCTGGATGAAGAGTATGAAGATCAACCCCTGTAACAGGCCAGGTAATTATCTTTCTTTCTCAGGCACGCAAGTTCTCGTTAAGGAATCTCTTACGCAGTCGACACCCCCCGATGGCATCTATAAGCCCATCCTCATATCCATTACAGTTCCAAATGGCATCTACAAGCCCATTCCCGACAAGGTTCTGTCACATCCCCGATGGCATCTATAAGCCCATCCTCCTATCCATTACAGTTCCAAATGGCATCTATAAGCCCATTCCCGACAAGGTTCTGTCACATCCCCGATGGCATCTATAAGCCCATCCTCCTATCCATTACAGTTCCAAATGGCATCTATAAGCCCATTCCCGACAAGGTTCTGTCATACTTCCAGATGGCATCTATAAGCCCATCCTCCTACCCATCATCTCTCCAAATGGCATCTGTAAGCCCATTCCCGCTATCACACTGCTCATACTCTACTATGTGAGTGCAAATTTCTGGGCACTCTAGTGTTCAATCATCTTCCACCTTCGGATCACGAAAGGCACGCAAGCCAATCTACATCCTCAGGTCTAAGAAGATTGAACAGGTGCAACTGTTGTACCCCAAAATTTGCCCTCCCATATTCTTCAGAGTTTTGACAAGCATCATCTCAATTTGCTCAAGTCTACTTAAGGAGTTACACAGTCAACCACTCTCCTAAAGCCAGTCAAATTAGGGTTTTGGTTCTTGCAAGGAAGTTGAGGTTTTCAAGGGCTCAATCAAGTCCCATATTCTCATATACATTGTCAAGCACCTACATGTCAAGTTTCAAGGCTCACAAGGTCAAGTTGCACAGTCAAAAACCCTAATCGCTTCACAATCAACTGTAGGGGTAAAATGGTCATTTGGCAGTCAAAAGTCAAAATTTTTGGTCAACATCTTATTTTGAAGCCACAATCATCATTAGATCAAATCTTGATCATGATTCCACAAGAATGGCTCAAAAATCATCAAGATGCAAAAGTTTCCATTTTTGGACAGCTGAAAAGTCAACTGTAACTTGACCAAGGCATAACTTTTTCATGGTTCATCAGAAAAATCCCATCCAATGCTCATTTTGAAGGGGAGGACATTTCCTACAAATCATCTTCACATTCCAAGTCCAAGAAATGCTCTCACAAAAAGTTATCAATTTCAACATTATAGGTCATTTTCAAAAGTCAACCAAAAGGCACTTTAAGTCAAAGACCATAACTTGAGATTGGTAAATCAAAATGACATGGGACCAAAGGCATTGGTTAGAGGACTTCAAGACCTTTCCAAAATTTCCAAGAACATGTTCATAGCTTCAAAATTGAGCAAGATATGCATTGGAGAAGTTGGGAAATTTTTGTGAAAAGGCCAAAGTCAACTATCCTTTAAACTTCATTTTTGACAAAAAGGGCCCACTTTTTCCACTTGGTTCAGCTTGGCCATGCCTCCCACGTGTCCCACAATTTATTTCAAGATTAAAAATTAATTTTTCCATTTTTATTTAATTTTATTTGATTTAATTCATTTTAAATCTTTAAAATTCAAATGAAAATCAAAAAATTAATTAGGGGATATTTTGTGGCTTGAATAGCTTTGATACACCATGAAGCACATACCAAACTCGTGCAAGACCTATTTCAAGCATAGAAATTCAAATTTGAAGCAAATATGGCAAGTGGTTTAATGGTGTTCATGGCAAAATCAAAACTTCATTGCAAAGGCTTAAAGGTCCATTATTCTGATTGATTCTCATTACAAAACATATATGCAAGCCTTGGCAACACAGGACACGACCTAGAACACTCAGAAACGGCCAAACAAATTTCAAATTTTCAAGAGAAAAGTGACAAATTGAAAACCATTGTCCAGTACAATTTAATATGTCCTTTTGATCCAAACACGTTCCTTACATCCCCAGGAACGATTTGCAATCATTAACAAGTCAAAAACCTCAAGGAATCACTCATCACGCCCCCACGGTTTGTCCAATATTTTGAGAATCGAAACTCCATTTTTATGCCTCATTAATTCATTTTGAACATTGATATGCATTGCTGACATCGTTACGAAACTTTATGTATATTTTAATTTGATTATAAGGCTGTAAAACGCAAAGTGCCATTGTTGATCCCTAGGGTTTTCAGAGCTTTGAAATTGGGGTTTTTCTCATAGTGCAAAATTAAACCTCAAGACTTACATGGCCAAAATCAGTGTGACAAGACAAAGCTAAAGCACACCTCGCGCCCTTTTTATATTCAACGAGCGTCTATTTGCTATTTTTAAAATGCTTGCATTTTGTGGGGGTTTAAAACCCCCGCTATGTGTTTTATGTTTACAGGAAAGGTTGAAGACGAAGGTCGTGGCAGCGTGTGATTGGCAGGTTCAAATTGGGTGCGCGCTTTTTCTTATTTCCAGCATATAACGCATTTGTTTTATATAATATTTCTTTTCTATTTTACTAACAAACAAGCGCGTTTGGTTCAGTGGTTGGCTGTGTACTTGGTATTCACTGGGACCTGGGTTCGATCCCAGGTCTCCACCAAACTTCATATTATTTTTCTTCCTATGCTTGTGTGCAGCGTCTCATCAAGCTTCCATCATACACCTCATCCAGGAGTCATCCATGTGTCCATGGATGCAGATCTAAAGGCCCAGAAAGCAAGAGCACCATGCTCAGGAGTCAACAGCGCTCCACTCAATCCAAGAAGTCAAACGAGCTGAAGATTCAAATGGGCCAGGATTCAACAATGCACCTCCATATTTGGCCCATACCCCCTGCCTTTGGGTTATTCTTTTCTTTTCTTTTTTATAGTTTCCAATTTAATTATTTGCCTTATTTTATTTTTTATTATTAACTATTAACTTAACTAATATTTTTTATAAAAATAAAAAAAAAACAAGAACTAACATCATTATTATTAATTTAAGTAATTATTTTGTAAATAAATATTAAATAATTGAATTAGTTTTAATTAGGTAATTTTAATCTTTTTAAATAACTAAAATAATGTAGAATTAGGTTAACTTAGAATTTTAATTCTTTTATTTTATTTTCATAAAACATAAAAACACAAAAATATTTTCTTTTAATAAATTAATTAATTATATTAGGTTTATTTTATTAATTCCATTTAATCACAAAAAGACAAAAAATTAAATTTCTTTTCTTAAAAGGGTCAACACCCTTTAGACATTCCCGATTCTTTCTTTCGCGCGCATTTTAGTTTTAATTCTTTATTTTGATTATTTCTGTAACTGCCTACGGATGTAATAGTAATTAGGATTTTACTGCTTTATTTCTTGCACTTTATTTTACCAAAACGGGTCTCTGTATTTTTGGTGATGTATAGACCCGCGCCTTGTAATAGCGTAGAACTTTATATTCCTGCAATTTACTTTCTGCACCCCTTAACTGTTAAATGCATGAAAGAATGTATGGTAAATAAAAACAACTCGTAGCTCACAAATAACATGTACAAAAAACATAAACTGAAATTGAACACATAAGCACATGCCACTCCTAGGGTACGCTTCACTCGTTGCCTCGAAACGTGGTCATCAAGTATAGGACGTCTTAGAGGTCACCCTTTGTCTCAAGATCCAGTTGCCTCGAAACAGTTGCCTCGGATAAAAGGATCTAGGACATTAGGGTTACTTCTAAGGTGTCCCACCGTTGCTTCGGTGACCATACTGTCCCTTAATCGAATTGACCCGAACACCTCCAACGATGGTTCTACCTACCTCTCAATGGTGGGATAGCACTATCTAAAGGACACTTACACAGCTTAATTCCTTAGGGTAGGTAGATGACTCATGAGTACTTGCTCTTTTCAAAACAAACAAAATACTTTTCACACCTTACACTTTCAAAAAGTTTTCAAACAATACTTCATACACTCTTGAGGACTGATACAAGAGTTACTTGGAAGTTTTCAAACGAACTTTTTTTCAAAACCCACACACACTTGAAAAGCAAACAAATCTTGAAAACATAAGAGCAAGTACCTAAGAGCCCGTGGATAACCACGGATAGAAAGGGTTCTAACACCTTCCCTTTCTATAAATCTACCTCCCGAACCGAGAAACATTCTCATAAGGAATTTTGCTGTGCTTTTGTCCTTTCCATGTTGGAGAACATAAAAGACAGTGGCGACTCTTGCTTACCGCGACATTTCGCGAAACCAGCTATAAAAAACAGTTAGTTCTATTCCCACCGATCACAACTAGGTCCCATCATCTTGTCATTTGTCTATCAGTAAAATACACCCTGATCAACATCTACTTGAAACCCTAGGAGTTGGGATGACACTCAATCCATCCACAAAATCCCTGATAGATATTTTCTCCAACAGGTACCGAGACAGGGGCATTCTACTACAAGGTCATTTCCATATTCTTAGCATGCAGCCTAATGATGTCAGGTGTTCTCATATCCCCGGCGGAGCAAGAATCCCCAAATTTCTACTCCAGCATCTAAAAACTCCCCAGTGAAGTCGCCAAGCTTCTCAAGATTCCCCAACATGATTTCAACAAAATCCCCAAGCAGTTCACGGAGTTTTCATTCCCCAACAGAGTTTATTTCTCTAACAATGGAAGTTTATCTCCCAGTGTTTCAACTTCAAAATTGAAGACCTACATTCTTCACAACAATCAGGGATTCATTTTCCTTAGTTCAATAATACATCAATGAAATGACTGACACGTTCATACATTGCATTCATACATCATTTTACAGATTTCATAGCATAGGAAACACGAATGCATATATTACAAATCTCATTCTTTTTTAGAACATCATTTGCACTTCATGCATCATGACATTGCATGCAGCTAAACCTTATCTTTTCAGGTAAAGTCTATACACAGATGAATTTTTGGTACTCTATTGAGGTAGCAATCGTCAAAGGTTCCTTCATTATCTATTGAGGTAGAAATCGTCAAAGATTCCTTAATTATCTGTTGAGGTAGAAATCGTCCAAGATTCCTTCATTATCTATTGAGGTAGCAATCGTCAAAGATTCCTTCATTATCTATTGAGGTAGAAATCGTCAAAGATTCCTTCATTATCTATTAAGGTATCAATCATCAAAGATTCCTTCATTATCTATTGAGGTAGCAATTGTCAGAGATTCCTTCATTATCTGTTGAAGTAGCAATCGTCATAGATTCCTTCATTATCTGTTAAGGTAGCAATCGTCAAAGATTCCTCCATTATCTATTGAGGTAGAAATCGTCAAAGATTCCTTCATTATCTATTGAGGTAGCAATCGTCAAAGATTCCTTCATTATCTGTTAAGGTATCAATCGTCAAAGATTCCTTCATTATCTATTGAGGTAGGAATCGTCAGAGATTACTTCATTATCTATTGAGGTAGCAATCGTCAGAGATTCCTTCATTATCTGTTGAGGTAGCAATCGTCAAAGATTCCTTCATTATCTATTGAGGTAGAAATCGTCAAAGATTCCTTCATTATCTTTTGAGGTGACAATCGTCCAAGATTCCTTCATTATCTATTGAGGTAGAAATCGTCAAAGATTCCTTCATATAACCCTCCAGAGGCAGTCTAACACGACTCATCCTGAAATAGCCCTACACAAGTTTTCTTCTGATACATCTCCAGATAGCAGTTAATTTCATTCTCCCTCAACATATTACTGTGAAGCCTGGATTTCAACCAGAAAAACAACAAACTTTCATCTCTATAATCCAGAGATAACTCCTCAGTAGATCCATGGAAAACTGAAGTTCCTAGACTCTATTCCCCACAAAGTTTTCCTCAAGCAGGAGAACAACAACAATCAATATTCCCCAACAGACTTCTCCTCGGACAGCAGGAACGGGAATCCCTACAAAGAGACCTCTTATGAAGTCAACATCTACTTTGGATGGCCTCTTTAAGCCCATCTCAGACAACTCTCAGTCATCTTCTCCAAATGGAATCTTTAAGCCCATTCCCTATACAATCAACCATCAGATCATCGACGCAAATTTCTGGGCACTCTAGTGTCCAATCATCTTCCACCTTCAGATCACGAAAGGGAAACAAGCCAATCTAAATCCTCAGGTTTAAGAAGATTGAACAGGGGCAGCTGTGTTACCCAAAAATTTGCCCTCTCATATTTTTTCCAAGAATTTTCTCTTACATGGGTGATTCCAAACGCTTTATTAAAGAAAAAATAAAAATTTTGAAGATAAAGAAGGAGTCTTCGATTGGCATTGGGACAAGGTGCCTTCGATTGGAACTTGTACAAGAGTCTTCGATTGGCCTTGGGACAAGGTTTTTCGATTGACATTTTAACAAGGTCCTTTGATTGGCATCTGAACAGGATGTCTTTCGATTGACATCTGGATAAGGAGTTTCGATTGGGCATATAAAAAACTTTGATCAAGCTTCGCCCCCCCCCCCCCCCCACTTCGATCAAGCATCGACTGGCCAGGTTAAAGTCTTTCGATTGGTTTAGTTGGTTAGTGTCAGAGCCAATTGAAGAATAAGGCAAATCAGGACTCAATCGAAATCCATAATGATGAGGCCTGGGGAAATTCAAAAGAAAGTGAGGAGGCACCTACAAAGCCTTTGATTGATAGAGAGCTGGAGCAACCTTCGACCAGTTAAAAAGGGAGAGTTGATGTTTCAATTGGTTTGAGTTGAAAGAAAGTCGTTCGAAGGAGGCCATCAGAGCCATTCGAATGAGGTCATCAGAGCTATTCGAAGGAGGAAATCAGAGTCATTCGAAGGAGAGAATTTGAAAGTCAAATGTCCAGGTTCATTCAAATTCAAAAAGGGACAAGAAACTATGTCTTTGGCAATGTTTCGAAATGGTATTCGTGGCTTTAAAACACCAACTTAATGGTTGTTTACTCCTTTGCCTTCTTGTCCCCTCCATCCCCTATATATAAGGAGACCACATACTTACGCACAGGGAGAGAGACAAAAGCCTGGGGGAAGACACACAAAAAATGCCTGGAGACAGACTGAAAGAGTCACGCGGGTTAGAGACAGAAGCCCGGGGGAAAAAACACACAAAAAACTCCTAGAGACAGCCTGAAAGGAGCACACCAAAAACTCTCAAAACTGAACAAGATCGTACCACACTTACCTCTCTCCTTTCGAATCCAAAAGCATCCAACAACTCTAGTTCCCCATGCAAATTCCAGTTTCAACCAAGGTAAGCCCTTTTACCTTGTATCTTTCGTTTCAGCATGGTATGTAAATAGCCTTTACTTACTTATCATTTCAGCATAATGTAAATAGCCTTTACTTGCTTTTTTTCCAGCATAATGTAGATAGCCTCTTAGTTATGTTCTTCGTTTTTGGCCCTTTTAATTTGTTTGTTTTTCTTGTTGGAACTAACCTGTACAAATTTAAACGAAAGACAAAAAAGAATATGAATGAAGGATATGCATTCATGCTGCTCCGTAGGTCCATGTTACTTCATTTTCTAAATCGAAAGAAGTTGAGGGGTTTGCAGTCGAAGGTTTCTCATGCCCACTCCCTGACTCAATCGAAAGAAGTAAAGAAGGCTGCAATCGAAGGTTTCCCATATCATTCCCAAACCCAGTCGAAGGAGGCAGGAAAGGGTGCAAATCGAAGCTTGCTCACGTCAACCCTTAAGCCCAATCCAAAGAAGGCAAAAGAAGGGTGAATCGAAGGAGTCCATGGCCTGGATCGAAGAATTCATTTCTCTTCTTTATTTTTACATTTTACTTGTCTTTCGATTTGGTTGTAATAGCGTAGGACCCCAACTTTCTGCATTTTTACTGCTTTTCATATTAAGTGCTAGATGTAGGATTAATAGGGTTGTATGGAAAAGACTAAAATCAAACGCTAGAAAACCTAATAAAAAAGACAAAAAAATAACTGAAACATAACACACATGCACATATGCACCTCTAAGGTACGCCCACTTTGGTTGCCTTCAGAAAGCGGTCACAATTCTCGAAACGTGAGAAGTTTCAGTGGTTGTCCTCTAGTTTGAAAATATCACAAGTCCCTCGATGACCCTCTCGATGTTTCCTCAGTTAAAAGTGATCTTAGAACTTCAGAACAATTACTAAAATTTCTTGCCAAGTTTCCTTCGTGACCGTAACGTCCCTTTGAATGTCCCTTATACATCTAACGATGGGGCTTCTTATCAATCAATGGTAAGATAACAACATCTAAAGGAGGAGGAAAAGAATATTAGAAATTTTGAGTATATAGGATGATCATAGTTGCTCGCTTGCTCACAACAAAAAATCATTTTCACACATACAGTTTCAATTGAAACATTTTCAAAAGTCAAAACCTTTTGTATGCATTCTTACAGAGACGAGAATTATTAAAAAGGCACTTTTCAAAATCACTTTCAAAAAAAATCTTCCACAAACACTTCTTTAAACTATTTTCAAAACCAACACTGTGTATGCATTCTTATAGAGACGAGAATCATTACAAAGACATTTTCAAAATATTTTCAAACCCACACTACAAGCACATTTTCAAACAAATGCAAAGTGAACTAGCAAGCAACTAAGAGCTTGTAGAAAACTACGGATGGAAAGGGTGCTAACACCTTCCCTTTCCATAATCTACCCCCTTTACTCAGAAAACTCTCGAAAAGGTCTTTTTCTGTTCTTTTCACCCTTTCCTTAATTTGGATAAAAGAAAAGTCGGTGGCGACTCTTGTTTACCGCAGCATTTGCAAACACAAACGCAAAACCAATATTAACAGTCGGTTCTGCCACCGTATCACACAATCCATAAAGATTCATAAAGAAATTTTTATATAATGCCAAGGGCGATAAATATACATGAGTTCAAAGAAAATATACATACAAACCCAACCAATAGAGAATACACAAAGAAAAAAAAGAAATGAACCACAAATCTTCTGGTTTGTCAGCACCGATCAAAGAGTAATCCACCCTGGATCATCCCTATGCAAGTTCCATAGTTGTTATCTAAGCTAATCCTAAAAAAATTAAAGGTTGATGGAGTTGGGAGCAAAAATTTCCCCAAAACCATAACCTAAAAAATGAATGAAATGAAGTTATTAAACAAATATCAGCTGACCACGCTAAGTGGGCCTGGCGCGCTAAGGGTGACGTCCTTATTTTACACATCAAATCGACCTAAACTACATTAAGCGTGTTATCCATGCTAAGCAGGCTTCAAAGCATTGGTTCTTCCAAAATGTTAAACGCAAGCAGCGCACTACAATGCACTGAGCGCACTCCTGCTTAGAGGCATTTGCACGCTAAGCGTGCTCTCCTGGACAGAACATCCTAAAACTGGTCTTTATTTCGAAAACGCACATCAGGAGCCGTGCCTTCGACACTTTATTCCTCAATGCTCCAAAATGCAAAAAATACCTACAAAGTGAATGGAAAAACATCAAATGGTACATTATGTACACAAAAACACAAATAAACACAAACTAAACGTATTTACACAAAAGTCGGGTTTATTCAACGATATTTATAATAAAAAGTCTATAAGTGCAACAAAAAGTATATACAAAAATAGCTACAATTTGCACTTATCACCCACCATTCATCAGCTTCCTCTGCCAGCATATGTGTATCAAACCACGCCTTTTGTGCCTCTAAGCAATCCATGACTCGAAAGATCCTCTTAATATCCTTGAGCCAAGTCTGCGCTCCATTAGGATCCTACCTACCCTTGAAAGTAGGCATATGGTTTCTCTGGAATGTCTCCAGGACATGGGATACATCATTCCCGCCAACATTAGGCTGATGTTGCACAACCTGAGAATTTTGTGAACAATTTAGCAGAAAAATGATGCATACTAATTTGATTCGAATCAGGGTTTTACATTGTGAACTTTGATTTGAATAAGAGCCTTCTTGGGGCTCCTACATGATTTGATTCGAATCATATTTTACACTTGATTCGAATTAGAAAGGAAAATTTTGTAAAAATACTATGTTCATCATAACTTGAATTTCGTGACTCCGTTTGAGGCGTGATTCGAAGCATTGGATAATCGACTTGTAATACTATTATAATATGATTAATTGGTAGTCTTATATGAGTACAAAAACAAGCTTAGTATGATTACTTGCAATGTGTTTTAAAGGATGATGGTTGAATAATGATATTACTTGATTTTAAAATTATATATGTGTTTATGATTAAATCGATTATGCTATTTGATGTCGCTATGTGTTTAGGATGAATGATTGTGTGACGTAGCATAATTGTGATTATTATATTGTTGTGGATTATTATCAATAATTGAGTTATCTGTATGTTTATGTTAAGTTGTGTATCAAGGATATGAATGCATGTAATATTGTTTAGTGATGTCTTAGTTACATGAGGTGAACATGACTAGTGTTGTTATGATTATTGGATAGTATTTAAAAAGGGGGAACACTATTGTGTTATCAATGCATGTTATTTATGGTCATAAGGGGGCCTTAAACATTATTATTATTATTATTATTATTATTATTATTATTATTATTATTATTATTATTATTATTATTATTATTATTATTATTATTATTATTATTATTATTATTATTATTATTGTATTAATTTGTATGGCATGCATCATTTGTGTCGTGTTGTTGAAAGAGGCATGTTTGTTGGTTCAGAAGGGGGGACTAGTGGCTTGTCCCAAGCTCAAAATGGGGGGGGGGGCTTTCAGCTCAGAAGAGGGCTCATGGGTTCAGAAGGGGGACCCAGTTCCTGGGAGAACCAAATGTTGAGTTTGTATCACATGCATAAGTGTTGCGTAATGTTAAGAGTCATATTGCATATAGACTTATTTATACGATTGTGAGTTATATAATGGTGAGTTGTATATGGCTGTGAATTGGGTGAGATATTATGATGATGTTGGTTGTGTAATGAATGTATGATATGTTGTGTGTTTATCTACCCTTGCATTCTTTACACCGTTTATATCAAAATTTATTTCTCACCCCTTTTGCTTTATGTTGTCCACCATAGACATCTCCCGGATAATCAGGTGTAGAGTTGTTGGTGTATGTGGAAGGAGTATTGTTGGAGATACTCTTCATTTATTTATTGTTTATCACATTTAGTGGTTTTGGTACTCTGATCTTGTAACATCGGGGATGGGATATTTTTCTATGTTTTGAGTTAATGTTGAATTATGGTGTTTAAAGTTTAATACGTTATTTGAGAAGTATAATTGAAGTGATTATTATATCATTTCCAATTGCATGTTATCAACGTTTTGAAGAGTTTTTGGATGGTGGTCGTAGTGACACCTTAAATTATCAATTAAATCTTTTATATAAGTTTCAGTGTTTAGGGTGTTACGGGTCTGAATCAGTTAATGAAGGTGTTACTAAAGATGCTGGTATTTGGAAAAGGTCTGACAAGAAATCAAGGAAAATGGTTGATGGTAATAAGATTCCTACAAATGTTTCCATTTCTTCCTTATACAACATGTCTTTCCATTATGAGGAAAGAGTGTTGAAGTGGGGGTATTTTTACCAGAAGTGGATAACCCTTAAAGGGAAACTGTTAAAAGAAGCTTTGACATGTGAAGAGGATGTTTAGTTGCTGGAGGATGTCATTTTGAAAAACAATGAGAATCTTAAGAAAGCTCACATGTATGTTGATGACAAGATGGTGGAACATGTTAATATGATGATGATTTGAGCATGGTAGAAGATGTTACATACTTTCTTGATCTTCGAGTAAAGCAAATGAAGAACCATACCTTTAATTTCCAAGGTATACATGATATAAGTAGTTGCACTCAACTGTTATGGAGTAATCACATACTTAAAGATGTCATCAAAGAGGGTAATGAAGATGTCAACCAGGATGTGCCAGACAACATGTATTCCATATTGGTGACTGAGTTTTAAACTCTGAGGAAGGCTGAACAAGTTGCCATTGTCAATTATGAAGTGAATAGAAGACTTGTTCAAACATATGAATCAAAGACGTGTGTTAAAGCAAATGTTAACAATATTGTTGGTGGGAAGAAAATTCATGTGAATGTTAACTCTACTCATGGATAATATGTCATTCCATTATGAAACAAAGTATTCATAAGTGGAAGTGTGTTCTTTAAATAAGGATTGCGGCTGAAAGAGAGCTAGGAGAAGAAGCTCTTGACTGCAAATAAATCTTGAAAGCTACTGGGATAATGAATACTATTATTGTTGGTGATCCTATCTATGAAAAATTGGTCAAGGAGTTTAGAAAAGCGTATGGTAAAGGAAAGCGTGTGAATATTTCACCCTCAAAGTTTAATTAATTGGATAGTAGTAAGGTTTCCTCTATTAATAAGATTATGAACAAGAAAAATGGAACTGGGGAAGAATAAGAAATTACATATAAAGATGCAAAAGAAATTTTGTTGAAGGACTGGTGAAGACAATACTGGAGCTTTTTATCCTAGGATGATGAAGGAGATTAAGGTTAAGGATGATGGTTTTCATCATGGGTTTTTGAGGACCAGTTCAAGCTGAATGTCAGGAAAAATATGTGAAACATTATGTCTAACATTTGCGTACCAATTAAATAATTTGATCTGGTTTTTGATGAAGAAATATTTAAGCTTTTTCACCTCAAACTGTTGTTTCTCCCATTAATATTTTGCTGTTTAGGGTAGTACGTTCTGACTGCTACTAATTGTGTGAAGTTGATTTATATTATTGACTCTAATGTGAATGGTTCTACCTGGTGCGTTGAGTAATAATTGTTCTGATCTTGTGTAGCACACGCATGTTAAGGAACTTGGTCTGACATCTGGTTCTCAATTGTGTGTGTGTGTTGATTAATGTGTTAGTAGTATATGATGTTGATCTGACTTATTTGCTAACTAATGTGTGTTCATGCATGTCTGACATTGTGATTGCATGATTGACTACTATGGGATATTGAATATTGTATGGAGCAACCCATGTCTTCTAACTATATATGCTTCTGGATTTTAAAGCATGTTGTTTTGTGTGTGATTCTCTCAACACATTTCCCAAATTATGGTAAAAGGGGGGAGTAATGATCATGTGGATGGGAAATGATGTTCAAGATTGTTCCAACATGATGAAGGAATTGGTCTCTTTATGTGTAGCAAATCACCTTACTTATGTTCTTGTTGCTACTGTTTTCTCTGTTAATTCTACTGGTTGATATGGTATGATAATTGACCAGCTTCATGAAGATCACATCTTGTACTTGTTTTAGCCAAATTTTTCCAAAAGGGAGATTGTAGTTCCTTTTGTTTGGATGTATTAAGTAAAATAACATATGTACAAGATGTATTTTAGGCAACATGTGGAATAAGATGTTCCAGCATGTGTTCTAGAATCTGAGTGTGATTGTGTTTGTTGCTGAGAAATGTTGTTCAGCTAAAGTTCTTGACAGAACCAGTTAAGCAAGCATTGTTCAGATAAAGTGGTTAACATAACCAGCTAAGCAGGATTTGTTCAGCTAAAGTGCTTGACATGACCATTTAAGAAAGATGATCTAATATGTAGCTAAAGTGCTTGACAAAACTAGTTAATCAGAAGGTTCAACATGTGATTGTGTATCATGTTGGCATAAGGTTTTGGTTCTGACTATCTTCAGAGTTTCCTTCAGAAGAGTTATGGTGTTGACTTCTTCAAAAGATGTAGAAGTTTATTTTTTAGAAGAAGTTTGTGTTCTTAATCCTAAATAAATTTGGATTTCTTTCAATCAAATAATATTTGGTTGAATGTACCTTAAAGGAAGATTTGGTTCTAGAATTAATCTATAAGAAGATCTATAATTCATGGAGAATAGTTAATTTGGATGTACGGGTGCCACATGTGGAACACGATGTTTCAACATGAATATAGTGCAACATCTGACCCTAGTCAGTAGGCCATGATGTATGTTTCTAGGTGCATAATTTCTTATTGGGATTCAATTAGATTTGTTGAGATTGTTTAATAATGTTTGTGTGATTTGTTTGACAGTTGTTGAAGATCAAATCAGATTTAAATGGAGATTTAAATTTAAAATTGAAAATATATAAAAAATCATATCTTTTGTTGGAGATTTTTATGGAGCAAATCAAATCCAATAATATCTACTATTATTTTGGACCAAATTAAATTAGAAATCCAAAAGATAAAATCTCATAATTGCGTTTCTATTTAAGAAGACTCGAACAACACGTTTGAGGTGTGCATGTTTTAAAGATTCCTTGTGTTAGGGGTTATATTTTGAGTCTTTATTTTTGTTACTTTTGTGCACCACTCTAGTGCCTCTTTTCATATCTTAAGGCATAAAGTTTGGTTTGATAATTGGGTTGTAAAACTTTGTTCCAAGATACTAGTTCTATAAGCTTGAGAAAAAAAATGTTGTGTACACCACTCTATATTTCAGTAACTTAGCATAGTTGTCGGTTTGTCTTAGTTGAGTTGTAAATTCAACAACCAATAGAGTTGTTATTGAGTTGATCATTATGGGTTTAGTGATTGAAAAAAAGTGAGAGAGGTTCTCATATTTAGAGGGAGTCCTAAATAGAAAGTGTAACACCCCCTAAACCCCGCGGAAATAATAAGGCATAATCATAGTAAAATTAGCATGCATATCAAAAGAGGGCATCAAATGTACTTCAAAACCACAACAAACACACCGGTCATGCTCATAACACACATTTTAATTCATATTCCATACACATACGCATCTCGCAACGGAATAATTCTTTCTCACAATAATAAAAATAATTGAAATCCCATACTAACAATTATATATTAAAGCATTAGGCACTAAAGGCCACTCATCACATAATCTCAAAATAAAATACCAAATAAAGAGAGTATATGAAACATCTCATAAAACAAAATGAGTTCAAACGTTTCCCGTGTTACATGGAACAGAGCATGACTCACTACCTAATAAATGGATAAACAAGGAACTAGCTCCTCCGACTAATCCTCGTGAGAAGCACCACTATCTTCAGTATCTGGGTGATGTCGTATAAAACATTATTTCAACATAAGGGTGAGAATTCACATCATTATAGAAATATATAATAATAAGTAATGCATCACATACAAGAAACAATTGAATTCATCACACTTCACATATTCATGTATTCAACATTTTCTAACATAATCCACATAAACAACATTGCTCAACAATTCATGATTTGAAGATAATTCGATCACAAATACCACAAATGTAACATTCACACCAATATTGTTAGAACATAGTTTGGTTATACATCTTAGTAATAGCTTTGATGATAACAAATACATGATATATATATATATATATATAAAGAAAAAATATGCTCTCTAATAATGTATTTAAATATGCAGAGAAGTTCTGATGAAAGAAGCATAGAAGATGATGAGAGAATTACTTTTTGAAAGCTCTGATTAGACAAAGCGTAAAGACTTAGAAGAAAAAACATGTAACATGCTCAATAGAAGAAGTTTTGATGTTATAACTTCTGAAGCACTAAAGTTGCAAGATAAATTCAGATACTCAGATAAGTGAAGTTCTGGAAGAATAAAGGAATTATCAATGCACTCATCTATATTAAAGTTCTAAAGACTCAACACTTAAGCTCAAGCTATACTCTGATAAATAAATATTCTGAAAGTGCAAAGAAGTTTCAATGTGTCTATCTCATCAAAGTTATAATCATATGAATATCAAGAAACTCTGAGGATCCAAAGTCTCAATGATAATATTCTCATTCTGATAAGATCTCAAAGAAGAAAAGTTCTAATGCTTTACAATTCATTCATTACAAATCAAAGAGTAATGGCTGGAACAAAACAAGATCTGTATTTTTGGAAAGTGAATTAACAACACTTTATCAACCTTCTAAATTCAACTTCTCATGTATCATATGCCTCACCTATATAAAGGAGTCTTGAACAAATGATGAACAACACTTGCGCATACAAAGATATATCTTCACTAGCTCTCTCTTGTGCTTTAATCTTGTGTATAAATCACAATTGTTATATAGTTTTTCTAGAAGCACCATTGTACACATTTTTTATTTATAATTTGTAATACCTTGAGAAGCCAAGTTGTGGTTTAGTCTCAAGAAGACATCGATGGTAGTCATTGGGTTTGTGTAATCGAATTTTTTTATTAATGGATTAAGACCTTATTTGAGAGAGGAGAAATCATCTTGGTGGATAGACTGGAGTAGTTTGAGTTCAAACGAACCAGGATAACCAAATATGTCTTACTATTTTAATTTTTGAAAACCCCAATTCAAACCCCCCTTTCTTGTGTTTTTTAATCCTTCAATTGGCATCAGAGCGCCTGATTCTAGGTGCTAACACTTAACCGTGTCAGAAAAAGATCCTATCGAGAAAAACACTATGGTGGGACCAAGTCAGATTATCAGCAATGACAACTATGATGAGAAAGAGAAAATCAGCAGAAAACCTCCAATCTTTGATGGTGAGAACTTCGATTACTGGAAAGACATAATCAAATTTTTTTCTAACTCATGACGCTGATCTCTGGGATATGTGTAGCGGTAGAAATGTTGAGACTAAGCCTTTGGATTGAATTAACTCGCACAATTCAAATAAAAATCGCCACTGTGCTTTATTGTTTCCAAAGGAATGGGAAAAGAGCGAATAACCCAAAAAGAGGGGGAGAAAATCTATGTTTGGGGGATTTGTTATACAAAGGGAAGGTATTAGCACCCTAAACATCTACGGTACTCTGCAGGAACCTCTTTAAAAATCTGTGTATTTTGGCTATAACTGTTGTATAAAAATAGATTGTAGAGATGAGGAAAGAAATATATTTTTACAATTTTTGCACCCGCCACGGTTGTGAACCTTTAGTGCCTATGTACTATCTTCCGTGAAATAGGGGATCAGGGTACTCGTAGTTCACCTTTAAAAACTTTAAAACATAAGTGTGTTGGTTAATTTTAAGAGACGAGACATCGTCTTATCCGAGTGGAAAACATTCTTACTACCCACAATTATGAGAAAGGAGAATTTGCGGCATCTCAAAGTGGAGGATATGTCCTAGATTTTAAAATATAAAAAAAGCCTAGCTCAACACCCAAGTGGAAAATATCTCGCTTAATTACATATTGTAGAAATATAGTAGCTCGCGTCACTACAAGGATTTACAAGAGTCTAATCTTTTTTTGAGAAAACTTTAAAGTAAAAATCCAAAGTGGCAAAATAGTTTGAATGAGATTGATTGACTTTTAGTCTTCTCACAAAAATGTCAAAGTATGATTAAGTTGGTTAAAATTTAATTAAGAAAATATTTTTGAAAATGCATGGACATAAGTCCAACTTTATTGTGAAAGCGGTTCAAGTTTAAAAACAAGAACAATTTTCAAAAGGAGGGATAATATTTTTGAAATTAAAAAAGATGGGAGGAGATGAAGGGGCTACCCTAAAGCATAAGATAAGAGCTAGAGAAAAGAACCGTCTAACCAAAAAGAAGCCAACACTTGACACAATGAGCCAATGTAGAATTTCCATCCTTTAGATTGAAACTAAACAAGCAAAGATAATAAACCTCTTAAGAAAACCAAGCTTCAATTTCATTAAGTCTTCACAAAAATTGGGCAGAGTAACTGTTGTATACAGATGAGTTCCCAATCATTGACAAAGCATATAATCAGAATAACCTGCACACAAAGAAAACAAATAACCCAATGTCTCGGAGTAAACCCCAAGAATTCAAGACAAAATAAAAGTTGAAGTCACAAGGTCTCAAGGTAGGTCAAGGTCTCTAATCATAAGTCCAAGAAGTCCATCACTGCATAATGCCAAGGATAGTGACCAAGTAGTCCAAGTAACATTAAAGTTTTTTATGGTTCAAGTTGATTATTAAGTATCTTCAAAAAGAAATGAAAAGCTCGAGGGAGCAAAATAAAAAATGACATAAAAGTAAATGCTCAAGTGAGCAAAGATGAAAATAACATGAAATGTAAATGCTAAAATAAATATGCTTAAAGTAAAGAGCAAAAAGTAAAGGCATAAAATAAAGTCAATTGTTAGAAATTAGAGGTTAGTTGAATGACCATCTTGAAACTTGCATTTGAAACTATTAGAGGATTGATAAAACCAAAGCCTCTTAACAACAAGTTTCATTTGCTTTTTGTCAAGTATATCATTCATTTCAAAATCTCAAGGCAACAATAAATGATCAATGATGTTTAAGCGATTCACTTTGATCAAAGCTTATGAAGATTCATTAGAGGATTGATAAGACCAAAGCCTCCTAACAATTAATCACAAGATTATTGGATCAAAGGTTTCAAGTTAACATACTTAGGCTTACAAACATATATTTGGGCCACTGATGATCATTTCCCGAATCGGGATAAAATTTAGCGCTATGTTAAACAATCGTAAGTGGACTTATATAGAAGTCACACCTATTTTGCGGTCGGTCAATAGCAATCTATGTACCCTATGTTCAGAGAAATGATATATAAATCATTCTCCAACAACATATAGTACATATAAGAAGGGAATAAGATGAAGAGGGAGGGTATAAGAATTAAACCACTTTTGAACCAAAAAGTTAATCAAGCTATCATTAAAATCATTCATTCATTTTGATAGAGTTAAACTCAACATCCAAGATCCAATGATGTTAATGAAGCTCATGATCAAAATCTCATAGTTCAAGATCGTCCAGTACATATACAAAAATAAAATTTTATTTAAAAATAAAGAAAAAGATTTTTAAAATGGTTTTAAATGAAAATAAAAGGGGAAAATAGCAACTATATTAAAAACATCCAAGAAAAATTCAATGAGACCATAGAAAAATAAGAAATGAGTTCAAATATTTTTATAAATTTTTGGTAATTTTTTAAAGTCAAACTATTTTTAAAAATTAAAAGAAATAGGCAAAATAAACCAAAAATTATGAAAAAAGTAAAGTCAGAAATAAAAATAAAATGGAGTCACCAATATTTGTCAAGAGGTCATTGGATCCTTCCATATTTTTTTTCAGAGTTTAAAAATCAAGAAAAGTATTTTTAAACATTTAAAACAACTCAAATAAAGTGAAAAAATATAAAAAATATCAAAACACAAAATAAAATTGTGAAAAAATAATAATCAGAAAGAGAAAAATCAAAAGAATTTTTAAGAATATTTTTAGATTTTGTGAAGTTAAAATGAGTTTTTTATGAATTTTAGAAGTTTAAAACAAATAAAATCAGAAAACTAGAAAATAAAATAAAAACCAAAAAGATGTAGACCATTAGATGAGAGTCAAAACATGTTAGTAAGCTAATCCAATGGATCAGACGCGTTGTTCATATCATGGTCCTCAGGAAATAACACACGTGATCAATTATTAAACGGATTTGAAAAAAATGTGTGGCAATTTGTCATTGGTTGAAGACAGACACGTAGGTCGTCTTCAACCTCCATCCAAGCAAATTACAGGTTCACGAAATGGAAAAATTAGAGTTCAAGATCATCCAATGGTAACCTCGCAAAAAATTTAAGTAAGGTGTAGCTCAATCGTTTTGGAAGGAAAGGTTTGAAAAGGGATTTGAAAATTCATGGCCAAAACTCACTTCCACTTGAAAACAAATGTTGCGACTAGAAGCAGAATGATGAGAGCTTCATTACAGTACCAAAGTTTAAGAGAATTGGTGAAGGAATCTACCTATTGAAGTTCAAATTCAGAGCTTTGAAACTTGACTTGGCCAGCACGATTTAGGAAGTCTTAGAGCTTGGTTCTTCTTCTGTTCACTTCAATGAAGTTCAAGGATGAAGAATTGATAAAGAAAATGGATTGAGGAAAACTGTAAAACCAAATTTGAAGTTGCAGAAAAGTGGGTTCAAGAGAAAGTTTGGCAGGGTTATTCTGGTTATCTAAGTTTACCAAAAATGAGTGGGATAGAGCATGTATTTATAGGAGAAGTGAATGGAATCAAGAGGAGGGGTGAATGATACAATTTGGATGGAAATTGTGCACACCTGTTTTAATGAAATAAGTGTGATCACATGTGCATCAAAACTTATCCAAATGACGCGTTCTTACACTATAAATCATCCACAGGCTTATGCTAATCATGTTTAAGTAGAAAACACGCGGAAATTTGGTGATTAGAAGTCAAATTATGGAAATTGCATTCTGACTGTTTAAGAAACTTCAGTTCCAAGGTACCAACTTTGAAATCATTGTGTGCACAACTCATGAAGCTTTATGACTTGATTCTTGATGTATTGGAAAGATGAGATTACAAACTTTATAATGTGCAAATAATGGAATCAAATGGATGCTTGAGCTGAAAGTTATGATGAGTCAAAGTTGAGAAAAAGATGTTGACTTTTTGTACTTAGAAAAATTCTAAGTTTTTCTTCAAAAATGACCTATAATGTGTTGCATCCAAACATGGCCTTCCATTTAAAATTTTCTCTTAACCAAAAAATATGGCATGAATTAAATCTCTTGAATGACATTTTGAGACTCGGACTATTTAAAATCTCCAAAAAATGAGAAAGTTATGACTTGGTGAAGTTGGTGAAAATTCGTGAGATGACCTATAATCTTTTGAGTTCTTAAGACATCTTCCATCCATTTTCAAGCTTTGCACATAAAAGGAGGGTTGAAGTTAAGATCCTTAAGATCATTATGGAAAAAATGGACTAAAGGAGATAAAAATTGACCAAGTTATGATCTTTTGAAGTCACATAAGGGAATTTGATGGCCTATCTAGAAGACTTGTAATCTTTCTCATTCATTAGGCATCTTCCACATAATATTTCCTTGAAACTTTTGAAGTTATTTGTTGATAAACCTTTAAATATTAGCATGTCTTTGGAATCACTCATAAATACCAAAATATGGGCAAGATATAGCCTTTAGACGTTCAAAACCCTAGCTCCTAGAGCAACAAAATGCCTTAGAAACCCTTTTCAAATTTGACAAACTTTCTTGCACAAATACCTTTGTCATGTAAACAGATGTTATTAAGTATGATAATTAGAAACCATGGCAACCATAACCACTTCCAAATATTGAGAATTGAGGGAATTATACACTTGTGATCAAGAAATCAAGGACTTGCCCAACTAGGTCAAACCTCTTCAATCAACTTATGCATCCTTTGACTTTATTTGACAAATTAAGGCATGATGAATCATAGTAGACCTTGTCATGATGTCACTTCAAAGCATCTCCAATGATGAAGCTTGAACCTCAATGAAATCTTGTTGAAGAAGGCATGGAAATAAACTCATGAACCTATAGATCAACTTGGTTAAATGTGTTGTGCTTCCACCTATAGCATCATCAACTAGAGAAAACATTCATAGTATTCATTAGTTAAAAGTTAATTAAAACAAAACATAGATGATCACAATATACAAGTCAAGGTTCTTGGTGATTCCTCGTGAGCAAACTTAAAGATAGGGAGAAGAACTAAATCCTAGTGTGATCTTGTTGTAATTGAGTTGATATGAGATGATAGAGGGATCTTAGGGGGAAAATTGGGGTACAATGGCTGCCCTTATTTAAGTGTCTTCTATCTGGAGATACGAAGGTTAAAATCTTCATTTCGATGCGATTGGAGGTGCTTAAATATAAAATAAGCCCTATTTTTGGTCCTAAGATGCCATGCAATGTTTATGATTATGCATGCAAATAAACAGATCCAAGGGTGATACAATACACCATTAGGGATATAGAAAATAAAATATCAAAAGAACATTAGACCAGAAAAATAAATCATTGGTAAATAGAAGACTCGACTCTATTGGGGTAAAGCCCAAGGAGAAGACAGAGTATTATCAACTCAGACATCAAGGAGAGAAAATAAAGGATAAAAGTTATCAACAGATAACCACAAACTATCCACTCTCAGAGAAGATAGAAAAAAAGGTAATGTCGGCCTACTGGGGTGATAAGAGGTGGTAGGATAATACCAGTAAACATCAATATTAGGGGTGGTAACAAATAATTGGCATCAACACCTATGAATGGAAACAACCAAATTTCTTCAGAGTAATCTGAATCTCAACGACAAACTATCTCCCACAGGGAAGAGACTACCATCCATCATAAAAAGATCTCAACAACAAACTATCTCCCAAAATGACGAGACTCCATTGAAGTAAAATCTCAGCAACGAACTATCTCCCATAATGACAAGACTACCATTCATTGGAGTATAAAATCTCAACAACAAACTATATCCCATAATGGAGAGACTACCGTTCATTGGATTAACAAATCTCAGCAAAGAACTATCTCCCATATTGACGATACTACCATCCATTGGAGTAAAAAATCTCAACAACAAACTATCTCCCATAATGGCGAGACTACCATCCATTGGAGTACAAAATCTCAATAACAAACTATCTCCCATAATGACGAGACTACCATTCATTGTAGTAACAAATCTCAATAACAAACTATCTCCCATAATGACGAGACTACCATTCATTGTAGTAACAAATCTAAATAAAGAACTATCTCCCATAATGGCGAGACTACCATTCATTGTAGTAACAAATTTCAACGATGAGCTATCTCCCATAATGGTGAGACTACCATCCATTAGAGTACAAAGTCTCAATAATGAACTATCTCCCATAATGATGAGACTACCATTCGTTGGAGTAACAAATCTCAGCAACAAACTATCTCCCATAATAACGAGACTACCATTCATTGGAGTAATAAATCTCAACAAAAAACTATCTCCTATAATGGAGAGACTACCATTCATTGGAGTAACAAATCTCAACAACAAACTATCCCCATAATGACGAGACTACCATCCATTGGAGTAAAATCTCAGCAACGGACTATCTCCCATAATGACGAGACTACCATTCATTGGAGTACAAAATCTCAACAAAGAACTATCTCCCATAATGGTGAGACTACCATCCATTGGAGTAAAAAATCTCAACAATGAACTATCTACCATAATGATGAGACTACCATTCATTGGAGTACATAAGAATCTTCTCGGGGAACTAACAGACTTACTGGGGAAGTACAGATTACTCAAATAAAGAGACCTGCCACTTGCTGTTATGAGAAGGAGTTGTAATAATGACTTCCTGGGGAAAGAAATATATTACTGGGGGAAGAAATATATTCTTGCTGAGGAGATAAAGTCTTCACGTGCAAAATAAATGCACATTCTCAAACCAGGGCTCAAATCTTGTAGAAATCAAAATAATAATGTTGTTGGGGACCATAGATTCAAACCAGAATTAAACCGGAGTGAAACAATCAACCGAGATAGCTCCTGATGGGAAATAAACTCAAAAGGGGATCACATTTAATCTAGATAAAGAACTCAATGAATTCAAATGAGTAATGAATTCCAATTTAAGTATGCATGATGTATGTATGAATGCATCATGTACATGCTTACAAAACATATATACAACACTGGGGATGACAGACAAAACCAAATTGGGTAAAGTGAACACTCGGCTAAATCACATCCAGAAGGAAAATTCCATAAGAGAGTAAACATCACATGAGGAAAAAATTCCTATTCCACGGGTTAACTCCACTGGGAAGAAACACCATCCAAAAGTAATCGAATCAAAACAATAGAATCAATGTAGATACAGGGACCTAACATCCTCCTCCAGGCTTCACCGGGGAACATTACACAGACTTCAAAGGGGGGAAACAAATGTTTCAACATCTAGATTTTCACTGGCGATTATAATATTAACTTCATTAGGACAGATGAAAACCACATTGTCGAGATATCACCCGGGGATCTCGTGTTGACTTTATAGGTGAGTGTGATACGGTGGGAGAACTGACTTGATGTTTTGCGTTTCGATCGCATTTGTGCGGATAGCAAGAGTTACCATCGACTTTTCTTTTATCCAAAAGGAAAGGTAAAAAAGCACAGGAAAGACCTTTCGATATTATTTCTCGGGTTCAGGGGGTAGATTATAAAAAGGGAAGGTATTAGCACCCTTTTCATCCATGGTTTTCCATGGGCTCTTAGTTACTCGTTTAGATCACTTGCTTTCATTTGACAGTGTGCTTGTGGTGTGGGCTTTGAAAGTATTTTGAAAAATCTCTGTGTAATGGTTCTCGTCTCTATAAGAACGCGTACAAAGTTTTGTTTCGAAAAGTGGTTCAAAGATGTGTTTGTGAATCGTGTTTCAGAAAGTGTTTTAAAAAGATGTTTTGCAATGGTTCTCGTCTCTATAAGAACGTATAAAAAACGTTTTGTCCTTTTGAAAATGTTTTGAAATGGGAGTGTAGGTGTGAAAAGTTTTTATCGTGAGCAAGTGAGTAACTAAGAGCGAATCTATCTACTCGAAAGGTCTGAAATTGTTCTTTTCTTCTTCCTTTTAATGGTGCTATCTTACCATTGATTTGGTAAGAAGCCCCATTGTTGGATGTGAAGGGACAGGCGCGGGTCAATTTCACAATCATCGAAAGCAACTTATGAGATGCTTTAGCAATTTTTTGTAAGGGACGAGATCGTTTTAATCGAAGGCAACATCAAGGGTCATCGAGGGGCTACGATCTTTTTTATCAAAGGGTCATTTCTAAAGCGTCCCATATTTGAGGGACATGATTGTATTTCCGAGGCAACAAGCGAGGTTACCCTAGAGGTGCGCGTGTGAAAAAGTGTGTTGATTTCAAGTTATTTTATTCTTTGATTAGGTCATCTAGCGATTGATTTTTGAATCTTACCATACACGCCTAATTACTATACAGTATATGGAAAACAGTAAATTGCGGGTATTAAAATTCTATGCTATTACAAAGTGTTCGGGAATGGGGGTACAATTTTTACAAATGAGGATGAATCAAATGAGATAGGAAGGTCCAAATAACAAGCAATACAACCAAATCGAATTTCGTGCGATTTAATTAAAGCTATGATAATCCATGAAAATAAAATCAACAAAATATGGAAATGAAATGTTAAATATTTACTTGAAAAGAGAAAAGTAAAACCTACTCTAAAAATAAAAATAATTGATTAAATTATATTCCATATTTTTTTGTATTTTTATTAATTACTTAAGTAAAACCTAAAGAAAGAAAAAACAAACTAAATTATTTTTTTTTTGGTGTTTTATTATGTGAATTAAATCTAAAACAAAATTTATTAAGAAAAGAAAATGATAAAAATTAATTACAAAACTTAAATCAAATTAATAAAAATGTATTTTAAGTTATATTATCAATTTGCATAACAAAAAAAAGAATGTAAGAAGAAAAAAAATTAAAAAATGCATGGGCTTAAGTTGGGTTTAGAGATGAGGCCCAAAAGAAAAAAAGTTTATTTTGCTGTAACAAAAACAAAGGTAAAGGGTGTAAATCCAGCAAAGGCGTAATGGGCTTAGGGATTTCACCGGTGGGTGGTCCAACCCATGTCCAACAAACAACATCCAAGTCCTTAAATTAAGTTTAGTATTTGATTAAGGGAAAAAAACAAAATTAGGGTTCTAAGGTCATCTCTCATGCGGTGTCGTTCTTTATCTTCTTCATTCATCTTTGTTTAGCTTTAACTGAAACCTCTAAACAATCTCACTACCCGCCCCTATTTCATTTCGCGAACAAAATTGCTTTCTCCATTAACATGCTACCTCCTTATCTCACCGTGATTCGCATCCTTTTGAAACCCTAATTTCGGATTTAACCCTAAAAGAACCGAAATTGGTTCCTCTCTGACCTCTCTGAAACTCTATTGCCGGAACACCGAACCTCTCGCCTCCCTAATTGAGTTCTAAAGGTTTTCTTTAAAAAAAAGGGTAAGATTTCTGTTAAAAAGAAAGCCTACAAATTTCATTGATTTTTTATCTTAGTGTTTTCTGTTAACTACCTCATTATTTAGATGCAGAGAAATATGTTATGGAATTATGATAAAGGGGAGAAAATCATACATGTTGGAGATTTTTTCTATGAAATAGGAAAGGGAGAGGCGAGACGGTGATTGTGTTCAGTGGCGGAAAAAGTTGCGCGAGGGGAAGAGATGGTTTCACTGGTTTGTTGATAACTTCTTCTTATCTATGTATTTTGAATGACGATGATGTTGGTTATTGTGTTTGAGATTTTGGTTCAGGTTTGTTGATGTTTTCTGTTTTTTGAGTTTGTGAAGCTTAATGATGGTTTTGATTTGATGATGTTTTCTGGTTTGTGTTTGAGGCTTGGCTCTGGTTTTGTGAGTTTGAAGATGGTGACTGGTTTTGTGAGTTTGAAGATGGTGACTAGTTTTTTGGTTTTGATGGCTTGCTGGTTTTTGGTTGTTTTAGACTTGTTCTTAGCTTTTGGTCTGATGATTAACAATTTTTTTTTGAGTTTGTGAAGCTGGGCACAGGTTTGGAGTTTTGAGGTTTGGTTACGGTTTCTTTGGTTTGATGGTTGGCAGTTTGAGATCTTTTGCTGGTTTTTGAGAGTTGGATACTTTTTTTTGTTAACTTGGCTTGAGGCTTATGTTTTGGATCTTTTTGATGATTTAATAGGTTTTGAGTTTTTGGGGTTTTGTTTGAGATCTTTGGCTTGGTTACAGGTTTTTGGTTTGGTGATAGTTGACTGTGTTTTGGTTTTGGATCAGGTTTGGGATGTTTTGGTTATGGTTTTTCGTTTGAAGCTTGTAACTATCTTTTCAGCTTGAGACTTGTGTGTTCTCTTTCTATCGCCCCCCCCCCCCCCCCCCCCTCTGTTATATTGACCCTTCTACTGTTATATCCATATTCAAATGTTGGGAAACAAAAAAAAATGAATATTTTGGTATATTGTTCTTATGGCTTTTTTGTTGCAGTTTTGTTTTCTTCCATTTTCTATGCAACTTGTGACAGGTTGTGGCCAGGGCAGCAAGGCTGTGCATTTTGGGCAATTCCAATAACCTAGGTGGCTTCTTTCCTCTCTTCTCTCTCAATGACAATAAAAAAGCAAATTTCATTTTTGCCTTTTTTTCTAATTCTGAAAGGTTTGCATGGAAAATGATGAGATATTGCTTCTTGAGCAAGTTTTGCTATTTTGTTTGACTTAGCTATTTGTTTAATTGCTACATTGCTGCCTCATTTTTTGTTGATGCTGCTGGTTTGACCTGTTGTAATGCTGCTGTTTGTGACGTTGTTTGTGACATTTTGTTTAGTTCAGTTTGTGCATTTTGTTTGGTTCAGTTTGTAGCATTTGTTTGGACAGTTTGTAATGCATTTGTTTGGACAGTTTGTAATGCTTGCGAATTCTTTTCCTCTTTCTTTTTGTGAACTAAGAAGGATAACCTTCTTGTGATTTGCAATTAGGGGAAATAAATTGTGATGAATTGAACAACATTTTGATTCCATATTGCAAACCTTAATGATGAATGCCTTTTGGAAATTTTTTTGTTCATGCCCAAATAACTTGCACTAACCATGTTTTTTTCTTTATTTTGTTTTCATGTGAACACAATTGGATATGACAAAGCAAGGAAGGCAAGAAATTTGTGGCAAGCATAGAAGTCTTGGAGATAAACAAAAGAATTTGATACGACTTCAATCTTCAGACAAACTTAGGCATAGATTAATTCTCCTAGGCCAATCAATCATTCGGATTTTCTTTGTAAATTTAGAAAAAATCACTTTGGTATTTTGATGTGTTGTATCCAATAGTACCAATTCATCTTTAAATACAATGAGTTGTAAAACATAAAGTATTAAAGAATAAATTATTTTGTACCAAATGTTTGAAATTGGAGAAAATCTTGAATTGTAACATGAAATATTCTAGTGTCACTTGAATAACATCAAATCCTTTATCAACAACAACTTGTAATTTCTCTTCGCATCCTAATTGATTTTTGAAATTCCCAATCAAAATATTTGAAACAAAATACTTCAGTCTGGTAACTTAAATTCCAAGTAATCCCACTAATTTTGTAACTGCATTCCAAACAAACACGCACTGTATATTCCATTTCCTAACTAAACAAATGTTTTAAGGACGTAAATCATCTGGTCAACCTGGATCCCACAATCATGATTTCCTTAAATGACAGTCTTAACCTCCATCTCTTGTCCCCAAACAAATCATGCCCTGAGAACAAACATTATTTTTTCAGTAAACTATGTTTTAAGTAAATTCAAAATCAATCAAATGCTTTGCGATGATTTGTTAATTTTAAAGTTTTCCAAACTCAAATTTCTTCCGATTCTTTGAAGATAAACCCGTGAGCGACATCACATGTGACCATGAACAGACATAATTGTCTCAAAATCTTGTAGCTTGAAGAAATCATAAGTAGAATCTTGAGGAAGCATAAAGACCTGTGAAAGCCAATTGGATCTTTGAGAACTCATTTTCTTTTTAGAAATGCAAGAAACCCTAATTGTTGGTTTACTGCCACAGAAGAGAATCTATCTGGTTGATTTCTGAGCCATCTTGAATATCCGAGAAATCCTAGGGTTGTGTCTTCTATGAAAAATGGGAGGGCAAATTTTGGGGTACAACAGGGAGTATAATACCAAATCATTGAGGGGAGCCCAAAATACATTCTTCAATGCCAAGAGTGATGATTACACAAACTTCCCTGGGGAGAAATTATGAAACCACCTGGGGATAACAACTTTTAGAGAGAACAAAGTCTCAGCTTCACTTGGGGATTAAGGAGTCAAACAATACACAAGAAAAATCAAAATTATGGGGATTTTAAATCAGACCCAACACTCGGCGGGAGAAAACCCAAAAAATTGAAAATTGCTTCAACACTTCTTAGAAAAGATACTGCCCTTGCCTAGTTTCCTAGGAAAACAACAATAATGCCATTACCTCAAAAGGGCGACATTTTACAAATGATTCCACCTCAGCATGCAAAGGGAGAAGGGACTTTTGTCATATGAGTGAAGACCTTTTTGGGGAATCTAGGATAGAGGCTTCAAACCATGCAAACTCGAAATCAGAATGGACCAAAATTTGACTGGGGAAAACGGGATCACAAGCCTAATACCGTGCCTTACGCCAATTGGTATTATCTCCAACCACCTGAGAGAGCCTTCCTGGGGAAAACAAACTTCCAAAAATTCTGAGGTCGTCCATCCTTGGGATTACCACTTTTGCTTTTCTTGAGTCACAAAATCTAAAGTAAAAAGTAATTTGTAAATTCTCTTCAAAAACAATTTTGTTATTTAGTATTTTTGCTTTGAAAATTACTATCAATAATAAATTGAGTCTTTGTAAGCAGAATAAAATAAGAATTGCAAAGAATTGGATAAAAGTTCAAACTTTATTAATAGAATGGTGGTCTGTGAATGGAGAGAATCCTTAGATGATTACAAAGTTTGGATAATGGTAATATACATTAGAAAAGATACATTGAAATACAATGACCACTATTCTGCCTAACAACTTTGAATTCCTGAGCAGCGACTTCTGTTGAATTATGGTGAGAGTCCAAGAAGATTTTTGCTTCAATGATCAAGTCCTGTCTAATGCAGTTGCTTGCCAAGAAATCCCTAACTTTTTCCTAAGTTTCCCTTGCGGGTTTTCAACCTAGCGGGAAGAATTTATTCTGTTTATGTCTCTAATTTTTGCCTAGGCCGCCCTTTCTGGTTTTCAGCCTACCGAGACGCTCCTTTTTTTCCTAATCCGCCCTTTCGGGTTTTCGACTTAGCGAGCTATTCTTTTATTTCTTTAGGAGAAGTATTTCTTAACTGCATTAGCATTCAAAGTACATGGGAACTCCTTTCCATCCATAGTTTCAATAATTAATGCACCGCCAGAGAAGGCTTTCTTGATAACATATGAGCCTTCAAAATTGGGAGTCCACTTGCCCCTAGAATCAATGTTGAAAGACATGATATTCCTGAGCATGAGGCCGCCTTCTCTGAATTCGTGAGGCTTGAACTTCTTATCAAAAGCTTTCTTCATTCTCTTCTGGTACAACTTACCATGACACAAGGCTTTCATTCTCTTTTCTTCATCAAATTCAAATGGTTAAACTTGTTTTGGACCCATTCAGTCTCTAACAATTTGGTTTCCATTATTACGCGTAAAGAGGGAATCTCAACCTCGACGAAGAGCACTGCTTCCATGCCTTACACAAGAGAGAATGGAGTTTCCCCTGTTGAAGTACGAACAGATGTTCAATATCCATGCAAAGTAAAAGGGAGAATTTCATGCCAATATTTATAAGTAACAACCGTCTTCTGGATGATCTTCTTGATATTCTTATTAGCAGCTTCAACAGCCCCATTTAACATTGGCCTGTAAGGAGATGAATTGAGATGAATTGTGATGAATCGCCAAAGCATCCGCCATCTGATTTTCATCTCTAGGAATATGATGGAATTCAACTTTATTAAAGAAGGGTAATAATCTTCTAGCATAGTCTTTGTAGGGAATCAAGCCAGGGTGACGAGTATCCCATTCTCCTTTAATATGATTTATTACCAAAGCTGAATCACCATACACATCTAGAACTTTTATTCTGAGATCAATGGCCTCCTCAAGACCCATGATGCAAGCTTCATACCCTTCCATATTATTAGTGCAAACAAATTTCAACCTTGCAGTAAAAGAGATATGTGATCCATGAGGAGTGATAATCACAACACCAATTCCTTTCCCGTGAGCATTCACAGCTGCATCAAATACCATACCCCACAAGGATTTAGGATCAGGACCTTCCTCGGGTAACGGTTCATCACAATCTTTCTCTTTCAGAAACATCACATCCTCATCAAAGAAATCATATTTAACAGGCTGATAATCATTAACCGGTTAGTGAGCAAGATAATCCGCCAACACACTGCTTTTTATAGCCTTCTGAGTACGGTATTCAATGTCATATTTAGACAATAGAATCTGCCATCGGGAAATTCTCCCAGTGAGAGCAGGCTTCTCAAAAATATACTTAATTGGATCCATTTTGGAAATCAACCAAGTAGTATGATTCAACATATATTGCCGCAACCGCTTTTCCGCCCAGGCCAGAGCACAACATGTCTTTCCATCATAGAATACCATGACTCACAGTCAGTAAACTTCTTGTTGAGATGATAAATGGCATATTCCTTCTTTCCTGTTTCATCTTGTTGTCCCAAAATATAGCCCATAGAATTATCTAACACTGTCAGATACATAATCACTGGTCTTCCTTCAACATGAGGGAGCAAGATAGGAGGTTCAAGCAGATACTCTTTAATACTTTCAGATTCCTTTTGGCAATCATCTGTCCACACACAATCTTGATCTTTCATAAACAACTTAAAGATCGGTTCACACATTGCAGTCATACGGGAGATAAATTGGGAAATGTAATTCATACGCCCAAGAAAACCTCTAAATTTCTTTTCAGTTCTTTGTGCTGGAATTTCTTGAATTTCTCTGACTTTTATTAGGATCGACTTCAATTCCTTTTTTGCTGACAATGAAACCTAACAATTTCCCTGATCGAACACCGAAGGTGCATTTATTTGGATTCAAGCAGAGACGATACTTCCTCAAACGCTGAAATAGTTTCAATAAGTCTTCTATATTCCCTTCTTCGGCCTGGGACTTGGCAATATATCATCAACATATACCTCAATTTCCTTGTGCATCAGATCATGGAATAGAGTTGTCATATCCCTCGGGTACGTTGCACCAGCGCTCTTTAACCCGAAGGGCATCACTCTGTAACAAAATGTTCCCCAGGTTGTGATAAACATTGTTTTTTCCATGTCCTCAAGAGCCATTCTAATTTGATTATATCCGGAAAATTCGTCCATGAACGAGAATACTTTGAATTTTGTTGTACTATGAACCAACATATCAATATGTGACAATTGAAAATCATCTTTTGGACTAACTTTGTTTAAATCTCTATAATCTACGCACATGCGAACTTTTAGGTCTTTCTCTGGTATTGGGACAATATTGGAAATCTACTGAGGGTACACTGATGTCACAAGAAAATCGACATTAATCTGCTTTAGAACTTATTCTTTAATTTTCACTGCCATATCAGGGTGAGTTCTCTACAATTTCTGCTTGATTGGCAGGCACTCTGGCTTTAGTGAAAAACGATGTTCCACAATATTCGTATCCAAACCAGGCATGTCTTGGTATGACCAAGCAAATATATCCACATTTCTTTCAACAATCCAATCAACCTGCTCTTTACATAAGGATGCAGCAATGCTCCAATCTTGACTTCCTTCGGATCTTCCTTTGAACCCAAATTAATCACTTCCAATGGCTCTTTATATGGCTGCATGGCACTTTCCTCGCGCTCAAGCAATCGTGAAACCTCTTATGTAATTTCATCATATTCTCCTTCTTCGGCCCCATACACAGGATATTCAAAGTTGGGAGAGGGTGCAAGGTCATTGTATTCAACGGGTTTATTAATTAATCTGCACATATGATTTATGATTACATTTAGAAAGTGACACATATAGCAAGTGATCATGTAGGTTACAGTTATTTATTTATTTTAAAGGTTTTTTTTCTGATTACCATTTTCCAAGAAAAAACAAGAAAATAAAGACACAAATTGGGAATCAAAGATAACTTTTATTATTTATTTTAAAGATCAAAGCAAACATATAAGCCCATACAATATCAACTTTCACCTTGGACAGTGTGAAAGATTTTGAAAAGATTAACAAAAACAAATTACTTTGAGACATGAATGCAAGAGGGAACATCGATGGTGATCCAATTTTGGACTCTAACTCCATGCATCACATAGTTCGGCATCTCCTGCTCCGCTTTGTCTTCCATAATGGCATTGATCCCAGGAACAGTTGGATGAAGATAACCTCTTCTATGAAAGATATCTTGATATTTTCCCAAAGCAGGCTTCGACTTCATGTTCTTTCCTTTATCATTCTTCACAGAGAATCCCAAACCAACTCTATTCTTATTCACAGGTGGATCAACAATCTGCCCCCATACTTTACTTGGGCCGTTACGCACTACCTGCTGAGCATCTTTAAACGAAGCTATAGAATTCTCATTTCCCCTTATATTATAAATGGATAAAACTTGGAACTGAGTTCCAACAGCAGCTTCATCCTCTTCCATAATACTAAAAGAGGATAAATGAGATATTAACAATTCATGTTCTCCATGTATGATGACCACCTTTCCTTCACGCACAAACTTAAACTTCTGATGTAAAGTTGAAGTGACCTCCCCTGCCTCATGTGTCCACGGTCGTCCCAGTAAACAGCTGTAAGCGGGCACAATATCCATAACCTGGAAAGTAATCTAAAAAAGGTGCAGGCCTATATGAATAGGCAAATCTATTTCCCCGATCACAGACTTCCTCGATCCATCAAAAGCTTTCACAATAATTCCACTCGGGCGCATGGGAGTTTCTTTGTACTTCAACTTCATAAGCGTGCTCCTCGGTATAACATTTAAAGCGGATCCATTATCAATCAACATATTTGACAATTAATCGTTCTTGCAGTTCATGGAGATATGAAGAGCAAGATTATGATTCCTTCCTTAATTGGGCAGCTCACCATCATAAAAACTCAGGTTATTACATGATGTATATTCCCTACCACACTGTTGAATTGGTCCAAAGGCATATAAATTTCCACTAAAGCTTGATCCAATACTCTCATCAAAGATTCCCTGTGGGCAGAAGAGTTCATTAGCAAGGCTAGAATAGATATCTTTGATGGGGTCTGCAACAATTGATATATGATCCTGTAGTAGCTCACCTTGATAATCTTCAATATAGCATCCATATCTTTTTCTAAAGTAGTACCACTATATTCCCTCACTGCTTTCTTGGGCTCAACACTTTCAATAATCTGTTTATTAGAATTAACAATACCTCGAATGACAGGTACTAAAACACGACTGTGATTGGTGGATCTGGAACTGACTGTTTAAAGCTGGTTCGCGAAATTTCGTGGAAGCAAGAGTCGCCACCGTCTTTTATTTTCTCCAACATGGACAGGACAAAAGCACAGCAAAATTCCTTATGAGATAGTTTCTCGGTTCGGGAGGTAGATTTATAGAAAGGGAAGGTGTTAGCACCCTTTCTATCCATGGTTATCCATGGGCTCTTAGATACTTGCTCATTTGTGTTTTCAAAATGTTTGTTTGCTTTTCAAGGTGAGTGGGTTTGAAAAAGTTTCGTTTAAAGATTTCAGAATGACTCTTGTATCAGTCCTCAAGAGTGTTTGAAAAGTTGTTTTGAAAGCTTTTTGAAAAGTGTCGGTGTGAAAAGAAGTTTTTGATTTGTTTTGAGATTAGAGCAAGTATCTACGAGTCATCTACCTACTCTAAGGAATTCGTCTGTGTAAATGTCCTTAAGGTAGTGCCATCCCACCATTGAGGGGTAGGTAACACCACCATTGGAGGTATTCGGGTCAATTCGAGGGTTCGGGACAGTGTGGTCACCAGAGCAATAGGAAGACACCTTAGAAGCTACCCTCATGCCATGTTCATGGACATGAGGACTTACTAAAACATCCTCTACTCGACGACCACGTTTCGAGGGGCAAGGCAACAGTGAGGCGTACCCTAGGGGTGGTGTGTGAATTGTGTGTCATTTTCAATTATGTTTATCTTGTCATGCATTGGTGATCTACGCTTTGTTTTTATTTTTGGCATTCATTCTTTCATGTGGTTATTAACAGTTAAAAGGTGCGGAAATATAAAAGTCCTACGCTATTACAAAGGCGCGGGTCTACATCGCCAAATTAAACCAAGACCCGATTTGAAATAAATAAAAATGCGGAAAGTAAATACCCTAATTAATCTATTACAAGGCTTTGGGGCAAGTACATGAAATTTAAAAAAGGAAATAAAAGTAAATGTGCGAAAAGAAATAAAATCGAGAATGCGAGGGCGTTGGACCCTTTTAAAGAAATTAAATCGAAATCGTAAATTAATTAAATTAAATAAAAGCAAGAACTTATTTTTTGGAGTTTTTGTATTTATGGAATTTAATGAGAAAATTAATTGGAATTAAAAGTTAATTAAAACCCTAGTTCTAAATTGTTTTTAATTTATTAAAAAAAAAGTTTAAGTTGTAACCTAATTTAACCCTAATTAATTAAATGGCATATTTATTTACAAAAATGATTAATAATTAAATATGGTGAAAAAGGAAAAAAAGAATAAAAGTATCAAAACCCTAATTTCTACATTTTTTTAGTTTATTAAGAAAGCATTAAAATTAAACCAAAAAATTAAAACTAAGTTAATTATTAAATTTATTTACAAAATAAAACATTAGTGAATTAAATAATAAAATATATTTTTATTTTTTTGACTTTCTGATTTTTTTTGTATTTTTATATCATTTAAAATTAATTTAAAGAATTAAAAGAAAATAATTAAAACAAAATAAAAAAAAGGAAAAGAATAAAGGAAAGAAATACAAACAAGGGGGTTTGTTGAACCTTTTGGAGGTTTGTAGAAAGCAATTAGGCCCAATAGGTTCAAGGCCTGTTGACTTTTTCCAGCGCGTGTGTGGCATGGTCAACTGATGTGTATGATGGACCTTTCATCCTGACCTTTAGATTCATCTTCTGGGACATTTGGCAAGCTATGGCATTGAGTGCATGGTAGACCACTGAAGGGGACGCTGCATGGAAATATATAAAGCAAAATAATATTGAGAAGGGAGGGGACCTGGGAATCGAACCCAGGTCCCAATGCTTGAAGGACAACGCATCAACCAACCAGCCAAGCGCGTTTGTTTGATCATATAGTGGATAAAGAATAATAAGAGAGAGAAAACAAGGGTTAGTGGGATTTTAACAAAACGCGCGCCAGGGTTTGAATTATCCAGTAGCATGCTTACACCTCAGCGTCTTCCTCATGGCCTCTTTGTTTTTCCTGAAAAATACAAGCTAGATAGCGGGGGTTTTAAACCCCCACAATCTGAAACAACAAAAATAGCGAATAGAAATTGGTCAATGATAAATTGAGCGCGGTGAGTGTTTTAGATTCGTTGGAATGTTACGAATTCAATGGTCCTAGTCTCATGGTCTGATTTTATCAGATGAAAGAAACCCCAAATTCAGAGTTTTGAAACCCTAATGCGTGTTCATGGTAACTTCTTATTTAGACGACCATTCTTCAATTGAACGGTACTGTTAGCTTCAGAAACATCATGTTAGCGTAAAACGACAATTAAAAGACATGAAACATGCGTATAAATCAAGATGCGATTATGAAAATTTCCATGAACAGGGCTATGGCGTTCTACCGTTTCTGGATGTATGGAGAGTGGAAAAGTATTGGGTTATGTTCAGAGAGGTCCCAACAAGCTTTTGAGATACTTTCCACGCCTTGAAATGCCTTGAAACTATGAAAACAGATTTGAAGTTTTTAAGAAAAAAGTGAGTTTGTGTTCTTGATTCTGAGCGCAGCTTCTTGGTCCTCTTGATTAGGTTTGCATTGTGTTTATATGTGTGACTGAATTAGGGTAGAAATCCAAGTCCAAAAACCTTTGCAATCAATGTTTCAATATTTGATTTTCAATGTAATCTTTTTCAATCTTTTTCATGTCTTTTTGATGCCAATCATTTCCAATTCTTTCCATATTGAGTGTGCACGAAATATTTAGGCTTTATTGAGAGAATATGCTGCAAAAAAGGATTGGAAAACATGATTTTCTATTTTTGTCATATTTTATTTTAATTAAATGAACTAATAATAATAATAATTCAAATAATTAATAAAAAATGATAAAATAACTCCCTTTTAAAGTCAATGGGTCGTGTATAGCTTTTGGGTGATGATTCTTGGAAGAAATTGAGGCCCATTAGCAATTTTGAGGCATTTGAAGCAAAGTTGACTTTTCAAAATTCCCAAAAATTTCCCAACTTCCACAAGGCATATCTTGCTCAATTTTTAAGCTTTGATCATGTTCTTGGACATTTTGGAAAGGTCTTGAAGTCCTATAACCAATGCCTTTGGTCCCATGTCATTTTGATTTACCAATCTCAAGTTATGGTCTTTGACTTAAAGTCCCTTTTTGTTGACTTTTGAAAATGACCTATAATGTTGAGATTGATAACTTTTTGTGAGAGTATTTCTTGGACTTGAAATGTGAAGATGAGTTGTAGGAAATGTCGTTCTCTTCAAAATGAGCTTTGGATGGATTTTTTCTGATAAACCATGTGGAAGTTATGCCTTGGTCAAGTTACAGTTGACTTTTTCAACTGTCCAAATATGGAAACTTTTGCATCTAGAGACTCTTTGAACCATGCCTTGGGAATCATGATCAAGCATTGATCAAATGATGTTTGTGGCTTCAAAATAAGATGTTGACCAAAAATTTGGACTTTTGACTGTCAAATGACCATTTTGCCCCTACAATTGACTGTTGAGCAATTAGGGTTTTTGACTGTGCAATTTTGTGCTGTAAGTCTTGAAACTTGGCATGTGGATGTTTGACAATGTTTATAGGAATGTGGAACTTGTTTGGACCCTTGGAAACTTCAATTTCTTTGCCAGAACCAAAACCCTAATTTTTTACTGTTAGGAGGCCATTGAACTGTGCAACCCTTGGGAGATTTTGAAGCATGCTCTTTGCAAATCATGAAGAATATGGGAGGGAAAATTTTGGGGTACAAAAGTTGCCCCTGTTCAATCTTCTTAAACCTGAGGATGTAGATTGGCTGACGTGCCTTTCGTAATCCGAAGGTGGAAGATGATTGAACACTAGAGTGCCCAGAAATTTGCGCTCACATAGTAATGTGATGGTGGGAATGGGCTTACAGATGCCATTTGGAGATTAGTGGATAGGAGGATGTGCTTATAGATGCCATGTTGAGAGGTGATGGAAGGTGGATGGGCTTATAGATGCCATCTGGGTGTCGATCGCGTAAGAGATTCCTTAGCGAGAACCTGCGTACCTGAAAAAAAAGAAAGATGATTACCTGGCCTGTTACAGGAGCTGGTCTTCAAACTCTTTATGTAGATGCATTCTGGCTGGATACAGGAATCGGATTTTTGAACTCTTCAGACGTGCCCTGGTGAGATACAGAAATCGAGTCTGGAGCTTCAAAAGGTGATGAATCGATCAGGGATGGTTACTACCTCAATGGGACAATGAGAGAACCTGGGATGATTACTACCTCAACAGGAACGCTGAGAGAACCTTGGACGATTACTACCTCAACAGGAACGCTGAGAGAATCTTGGGGAGATTACTACCTCAACAGGAACGCTGAGAGAACCTTGGGCGATTACTACCTCAACAGGAACACTGAGAGAATCTTGGACGATTACTACCTCAACAGGAACGCTGAGAGAATCTTGGGGCGATTACTACCTCAACAGGAATGCTGAGAGAATCTTGGATGTCTTCTACTGGGATAAGAATCAGGGAGATCTTAGGGTCGATCTGACTGAACCGGAGAAGGCCTTTGACTGGATAAGAATCAGGAAAATCTTAGGGTCGATTTAACTGAACCGGACAAGGTCTTGGAATATCTTCAACTGGATAAGAATCAGGGAGATCTTAGGGTCGATCTGACTGAACCAGAGAAGGCCTTTGACTGGATAAGAATTAGGAAAATCTTAGGGTCGATTTAACTGAACCGGGCAAGGTCTTGGAATATCTTCAACTGGATAAGAATCAGGGAGATCTTAGGGTCGATCTGACTGAACCAGAGAAGGCCTTTGACTGGATAAGAATCAGGAAAATCTTAGGGTCGATTTAATTGAACCAGGCAAGGTCTTGGATTAACTTTGAAGGGATAAGAATCAGAAAAATCTTAGAATCGATTTAACTGAACCAAACAAAAGTCTTGGAATAACTGAGAACTTAACTGGATCTTTCCTGAAAGGTAAAGGTCAATCATATGCAGTGTATGATATGGATCAAGCAATGATGTTCTCAATATAAATGAGATTGTAAGGCATGATGCGTTTATGCATGTATCATGATGTATGTGATGTTTTTGAATGTATGTTTTCGTCTTAGGAAAATAAATCCTTGACGGGTGTCGGGAAGTTAATTCCTGGGCTGATGTAGAGCTTCTGTTTCCACTGGGGAGTGATGGTTGCAAGAATACCGGTAAGAGAAGATAACTTTGTTGGGGAATAAACTTGGCGAATGGATTACTCTGTGGGGAATAACTACTCTAGCAATCTTGCTGGGGAACAATACTCTGTGGGGAGAGAGGTACTTTGCTGGGATATTGATGGTAACTCCGCTGGGGATACCGTTGTTATGTTGGAAGTGTTAATAGACTTCGCTGGGGATAAGAAGACTTCGCCGAGGACGATCTTCTCGTGGTTTTTGGTTAGGATAACCCAGTTATATCCTGGTAGGGAAATAACCTTTGAATAAGGCCGGGGAACGCGTTCGTGCTCTGTAGGGGATAAGCTTCCAGAATCTACTGGGGATAGGCTTCCTGCCGGGGAGATGATTCAAACTTTCCTGGGGAAATCTTGATTGGACTCTCCTGGGAAATTTTTTTTGAGATGTATTGGGGAAGTGGCTCCGCCGAATGTTTGATAAACCGCCGGGGAACAATCTTAGATCAAGACTACCGGGGATGCTTGTTAAGAATGTCCGTATATTATGCTGGGGGAGGTTGAGATCTGCGGGGGATACCCAACTTCCTTAAGACTGATAGTATAGCTTTGCTTGGGGAGAGTGCATTGACTTGCTGACTTGCTCTCTGGGGATTTAAGATGTACTGGTTATGTTCTTCAGCCGAACTTACCTTGTATCTTGTGGACCGAGCAATTAGATTGCTTGGACGACTCATTACTGCCCCTGTTTCTGTGGGAGAGGAAGGCCTGTGAGGTGCTGATAGTTGTTGATGGACAAACTTTCTTCTGGTAGGCAGGTGACAAGATGACAGGACATAGTCGTACGCTTTGATCCCTAACTTTTGATTGGACCGCCCTTTCGGGTTTTCAGTCCACCGAGATACCCATTTTTGCCCAAGCCGCCTTTTCAGGTTTTCGACTTGCCGGGTGTACAGGTTTTTCATTTCCCTTATTTTTGCCCGAACCTTTTTGGTCCACCGGGAAGCCCTAATTTTTGCCTAGGTATGTCAACCTAGCGGGTCTTTGATTATGCGTAGTATTTTTTCGACTATGTCCACACTCTCCGGATGTAGGGAGTTGCCCCTGTTAGAAGTGTTTTGTCATGCCCCAGAAGATGTTTAATCAGGCAAGATTCGTCGTTGGAGTGCCCCAAGTGACTCAGGAAGAGATTTGCCCCAGGCTATTTGGCCTTTGAGAGATTCTCGGAATCTTGATTGGACTGCCCCAGATGATGGACAATGATCATGTCTGCCCCTTGATTGGGAGTGCTTCTTCCATTTGAGTTTTTGTTGAGAAGATTTTGTTCACTGGATATTCGTCGTGCGAATTTCTCTGCTGTTCAAACAAGAAGTCATATGCAAACACTGTTATATCAAAATGCAAAGCTTATGTCTGTCTTGAAGATTTTGAAAATGCATTCTTTTTCATAAAAACAAGTGAATTTTTTTTTGTAAACAGTGATGTCAACTCGTTATTTTACCGCAAGCCTTAAGGAGTCAGGATACTTTTCGTAACAGTATGCTTTCGAACTAACCCATGCTTCAGCTAGGACTTTTAAGGGTTATAACGTGGCCTGGTTCACGGTTCAAGAAACAAAGGATAAAGGCTCAAATTATTTGTACCCACCCGCTCTTCGTGATGTTCTTCAAACCTAAACTCAACTGATAGTGCGTTTAGACCTTGTTTGGTCTTTGTTCTGATATTCCAGTGATGGTTCGGATTTTGACAAATTATTTTGAATAGGCAGTCATTCCTTTTTGTTGAGGGTTTGTAGGACCTCTTTCTTTTTTTTTGATTTTGTTATCCCTATTTTTGCCTGAACTGTTTTTTTGTGATTACAGTCAGCGGGATGCCCCAGTTTCGTAAGTCTCCTTCATAGGTTTCGACTTATTGGGTTCTTATTTTTGAGATATAATGACTACCTATCCTTATGATTATTCGGAATCATCACTGTCTTCTTTTTTTTGTAAGGACCTCTTTAGTGCCATTCGTCGTGCACTCTGGATCAACTGAGAAGACTACCCTGCCCCAGGTTATGATTAAGGGTTTTTATTTCGAAAAGAAAACTCCTACTTCTTTGGCTCAAAGGGGTTAACGAGGGATTATCTGCCTTATAACTCCAGTGTTTAGGAATTGAAACAATGCCTGTACCTCATCAGCGGGGTCTGTTCAAAAGCATACTGTAAAGATCGCGATATCGTTTTCGTCATCCTCCCTCAAGAGGCTTAGAATTATTAATTGAGAGTTGACATCAAAAAGAATGAAAGCAGTTTGAGTATAGCGAATGCGAATATATTGCTTCTAAACAGACATATGTGATGCATTAATGAAATAATAACGTTTAACATGAATAAATGTTTGAACAATCAAAAGAAAATTACAACTTGAAAAAATCTTAATGAACAAAAGTTTTCTAGTCTCAGGGCTTGTTACTTCAAATGGTGAGCCTTGGAGGGATGGTAGAAAAACTCAGCCTGACCATCTTGTGTGAACTCCAATGCTCCTTCATCAATCAGGTTCTGGATCTTATTCTTCAGAGCCCAACACTCATTTGTATCATGTCCTGGACTGGCAGAGTGGTAGGCACACATTTTATTGGGATGATAGGTAGGAGATGCTGTACCGGGGTTCCGGGGATGAGCCCTTAATGTGATTAGATTCAATCTCAACAGGCATTGTAAAGCTTGAAACAGCGACATGTTGAGCTGGTTGAATTGCCTCCTGGGCTTGTCTGGCTGAAGCTGGTGAAGTTGATGCTGAGTTTGTGACCCTGAAGCCATTTGAGGAGCTCTCCCCTTATCTCCTTGTCTCAAAGGTGGTTGAACGATGACTGGCTCTTTACCCTTAGACGTTTGCCCCAGTTGGTTACTCTGAAGCAGTTGGTTGACGAGAACTCCGAGCTCTTCTTGTATTTGAGCTAAGCCTTGAATGATAGTCACCTTCCCCAGCATCTGGGCTCTCATTGCATCCACCTCAGCTTGCAGATGTTTTAGCCGTTCATCCTCAGCACTGTTCCTGACCAAAGTCCCCATGAGAAGTGTTCTCAGTTCTTCCTGCCCCTTGGATAGATTCAGGAGGATTTCCCCAAACTGGGTCTCTTGAGCATGAAGATCCTGGTTATCTTGTTGGCAAGCCATTGCTGAAATAAACAGCGGAGAAGGTAAGTGACCTGTAACAAGGGTACCTGTAATGCAATGATATGTATGATATGTATGCAATGTTTTCAAGGATCTCGCGGGGTAAACAAGAAAATTGTTAGAGTTGGGATCCGATAGCTTGATTGAAGGAACTGCATGTTGTTGAGAGTCCTTCTTCAAGGGTCAAAGCTCACCATATCTAGTGGGTCATAGCCCCTGACAACCTTGTCTAGAGGAAAATAAATCCCCTTTGCCCCTTGCTGGACAGTTGGTTCATCATGACCTACATCACAAGCCCTTGAGATCCTTGAAAGGGATTAGTCCTTGTGTAGGATGTATGCAATGGTATGATGGCATGATGTTATGCTATGCGTGGAGTAATATAGGTAAACCCTGTTATGAGTCCCAATTAAGGACTGTAAACCAAAACCTGCAAGAAACTCACGTGTCAGATAACAAGCATACAGATAATCAGGTTGGAAGGCACACAAGTCACACAAAGAGCCCTTAGAGTTTAGGCCAGCATGAGGTCTAGGTATTACCCTCTTTCAGTTTGTTGGTTCATACCTGTCCTATCAAAAGTAACCGGGTTCTTAGAGGATCCCAATATCACTGACTACCCTCAATCGGTCATAACTCCAGCATCGCAATCTTTTCTTGCGGCCAGAACCATCACGAGAGTTTAGCCTCAATGGGCGTAGCATACTGCTACTGTTCTAATGGCCAAGTTGTGTCATTTAAGGTTCTAAGGTCTGTTGGTGCTTAATGATTCGTCAGAAGACCCATATTCTCCTCGTTGCAACACAAGGGATATCGGTACAGACCAAGGTGCCACACCAATGTAGCCACTGCTTCACCCATGCCGGTCTACGCCGGACAGGTCCCTCACAGCTTATGCTACCTAAACAGGGTATCCCCAGATCCGGGTTAGGATCTATGTAACTCCGATGCAACCCACAATTTAAAGCAAACAAGTCAAAACAATTGAAAACACAGTTATGAACTATCCTAAGGTACACCTCACTTTATAAGATCTCCCCAGCAGAGTCGCCAGTTCTGTGATTGGTGGATCTGGAACTGACTGTTTAAAGCTGGTTCGCAAAATGTCACGGAAGCAAGAGTCGCCATCGTCTTTTATTTTCTCCAACATGGACAGGACAAAAGCACAGCAAAATTCCTTATGAGATAGTTTCTCGGTTCGGTAGGTAGATTTATAGAAAGGGAAGGTGTTAGCACCCTTTCTATCCATGGTTATCCATGGGCTCTTAGATACTTGCTCATTTGTATTTTCAAAATGTTTGTTTGCTTTTCAAGGTGAGTGGGTTTGAAAAAGTTTCGTTTAAAGATTTCAGAATGACTCTTGTATCAGTCCTCAAGAGTGTTTGAAAAGTTGTTTTGAAAGCTTTTTGAAAAGTGTCGGTGTGAAAAGAAGTTTTTGATTTGTTTTGAGATTAAAGCAAGTATCTACGAGTCATCTACCTACCCTAAGGAATTCGTCTGTGTAAATGTCCTTAAGGTAGTGCCATCCCACCATTGAGGGGTAGGTAGCACCACCATTGGAGGTATTCGGGTCAATTCAAGGGTTCGGGACAGTGTGGTCACCAGAGCAATAGGAAGACACCTTAGAAGCTACCCTCATGCCATGTTCATGGACATGAGGACTTACTAAAACATCCTCTACTCGACGACCACGTTTCGAGGGGCAAGGCAACAGTGAGGCGTACCCTAGGGGTGGTGTGTGAATTGTGTGTCATTTTCAATTATGTTTATCTTGTCATGCATTGGTGATCTACGCTTTGTTTTTATTTTTGGCATTCATTCTTTCATGTGGTTATTAACAGTTAAAAGGTGCGGAAATATAAAAGTCCTACGCTATTACAAAGGCGCGGGTCTACATCGCCAAATTAAACCAAGACCCGATTTGAAATAAATAAAAATGCGGAAAGTAAATACCCTAATTAATCTATTACAAGGCTTTGGGGCAAGTACATGAAATTTAAAAAAGGAAATAAAAGTAAATGTGCGAAAAGAAATAAAATCGAGAATGCGAGGGCGTTGGACCCTTTTAAAGAAATTAAATCGAAATCGTAAATTAATTAAATTAAATAAAAGCAAGAACTTATTTTTTGGAGTTTTTGTATTTATGGAATTTAATGAGAAAATTAATTGGAATTAAAAGTTAATTAAAACCCTAGTTCTAAATTGTTTTTAATTTATTAAAAAAAATGTTTAAGTTGTAACCTAATTTAACCCTAATTAATTAAATGGAATATTTATTTACAAAAATGATTAATAATTAAATATGGTGAAAAAGGAAAAAAAGAATAAAAGTATCAAAACCCTAATTTCTACATTTTTTTAGTTTATTAAGAAAGCATTAAAATTAAACCTAAAATTAAAACTAAGTTAATTATTAAATTTATTTACAAAATAAAACATTAGTGAATTAAATAATAAAATATATTTTTATTTTTTTGACTTTCTGATTTTTTTTGTATTTTTATATTATTTAAAATTAATTTAAAGAATTAAAAGAAAATAATTAAAACAAAATAAAAAAAGGAAAAGAATAAAGGAAAGAAATACAAACAAGGGGGTTTGTTGAACCTTTTGGAGGTTTGTAGAAAGCAATTAGGCCCAACAGGTTCAAGGCCTGTTGACTTTTTCCAGCGCGTGTGTGGCATGGTCAACTGATGTGTATGACGGACCTTTCATCCTGTCCTTTAGATTCATCTTCTGGGACATTTGGCAAGCTATGGCATTGAGTGCATGGTAGACCACTGAAGGGGATGCTGCATGGAAATATATAAAGCAAAATAATATTGAGAAGGGAGGGGACCTGGGAATCGAACCCAGGTCCCAATGCTTGAAGGACAACGCATCAACCAACCAGCCAAGCGCGTTTGTTTGATCATATAGTGGATAAAGAATAATAAGAGAGAGAAAACAAGGGTTAGTGGGATTTTAACAAAACGCGCGCCAGGGTTTGAATTATCCAGTAGCATGCTTACACCTCAGCGTCTTCCTCATGGCCTCTTTGTTTTTCCTGAAAAATACAAGCTAGATAGCGGGGGTTTTAAACCCCCACAATCTGAAACAACAAAAATATCGAATAGAAATTGGTCAATGATAAATTGAGCGCGGTGAGTGTTTTAGATTCGTTGGAATGTTACGAATTCAATGGTCCTAGTCTCATGGTCTGATTTTACCAGATGAAAGAAACCCCAAATTCAGAGTTTTGAAACCCTAATGCGTGTTCATGGTAACTTCTTATTTAGACGACCATTCTTCAATTGAACGGTACTGTTAGCTTCAGAAACATCATGTTAGCGTAAAACGACAATTAAAAGACATGAAACATGCGTATAAATCAAGATGCGATTATGAAAATTTCCATGAACAGGGCTATGGCGTTCTACCGTTTCTGGATGTATGGAGAGTGGAAAAGTATTGGGTTATGTTCAGAGAGGTCCCAACAAGCTTTTGAGATACTTTCCACGCCTTGAAATGCCTTGAAACTATGAAAACAGATTTGAAGTTTTTAAGAAAAAAGTGAGTTTGTGTTCTTGATTCTGAGCGCAGCTTCTTGGTCCTCTTGATTAGGTTTGCATTGTGTTTATATGTGTGACTGAATTAGGGTAGAAATCCAAGTCCAAAAACCTTTGCAATCAATGTTTCAATATTTGATTTTCAATGTAATCTTTTTCAATCTTTTTCATGTCTTTTTGATGCCAATCATTGCCAATTCTTTCCATATTGAGTGTGCACGAAATATTTAGGCTTTATTGAGAGAATATGCTGCAAAAAAGGATTGGAAAACATGATTTTCTATTTTTGTCATATTTTATTTTAATTAAATGAACTAATAATAATAATAATTCAAATAATTAATAAAAAATGATAAAATAACTCCCTTTTAAAGTCAATGGGTCGTGTATAGCTTTTGGGTGATGATTCTTGGAAGAAATTGAGGCCCATTAGCAATTTTGAGGCATTTGAAGCAAAGTTGACTTTTCAAAATTCCCAAAAATTTCCCAACTTCCACAAGGCATATCTTGCTCAATTTTTAAGCTTTGATCATGTTCTTGGACATTTTGGAAAGGTCTTGAAGTCCTATAACCAATGCCTTTGGTCCCATGTCATTTTGATTTACCAATCTCAAGTTATGGTCTTTGACTTAAAGTCCCTTTTTGTTGACTTTTGAAAATGACCTATAATGTTGAGATTGATAACTTTTTGTGAGAGCATTTCTTGGACTTGAAATGTGAAGATGAGTTGTAGGAAATGTCGTTCTCTTAAAAATGAGCTTTGGATGGAATTTTTCTGATAAACCATGTGGAAGTTATGCCTTGGTCAAGTTACAGTTGACTTTTTCAACTGTCCAAATATGGAAACTTTTGCATCTTAAGACTTTTTGAGCCATGCCTTGGGAATCATGATCAAGTATTGATAAAATGATGTTTGTGGCTTAAAAATAAGATGTTGACCAAAAATTTGGACTTTTGACTGTCAAATGACCATTTTGCCCCTACAGTTGACTGTTGAGCAATTAGGGTTTTTGACTGTGCAATTTTGTGCTGTAAGTCTTGAAACTTGGCATGTGGATGTTTAACAATGTTTATAGGAATGTGGGACTTGTTTGGACCCTTGGAAACTTCAATTTCTTTGCCAGAACCAAAACCCTAATTTTTGACTGTTAGGAGGCCATTGAACTGTGCAACCCTTGGGAGATTTTGAAGCATGCTCTTTGCAAATCATGAAGAATATGGGAGGAAAAATTTTGGGGTACAACAGTTGCCCTTGTTCAATCTTCTTAAACCTGAGGATGTAGATTGGCTGACGTGCCTTTCGTAATCCGAAGGTGGAAGATGATTGAACACTAGAGTGCCCAGAAATTTGCGCTCACATAGTAATGTGATGGTGGGAATGGGCTTACAGATGCCATTTGGAGATTATTGGATAGGAGGATGGGCTTATAGATGCCATGTTGAGAGGTGATGGAAGGTGGATGGGCTTATACATGCCATCTGGGTGTCGATCGCGTAAGAGATTCCTTAGCGAGAACCTGCGTACCTGAAAAAAAAGAAAGATGATTACCTGGCCTGTTACAGGAGCTGGTCTTCAAACTCTTTATGTAGATGCATTCTGGCTGGATACAGGAATCGGATTTTTGAACTCTTCATACGTGCCCTGGTGAGATACAGAAATCGAGTCTGGAGCTTCAAAAGGTGATGAATGGATCAGGGATGGTTACTACCTCAACGGGACAGTGAGAGAACCTGGGATGATTACTACCTCAACAGGAACGCTGAGAGAACCTTGGACGATTACTACCTCAACAGGAACGCTGAGAGAATCTTGGGGAGATTACTACCTCAACAGGAACACTGAGAGAACCTTGGGCGATTACTACCTCAACAGGAACACTGAGAGAATCTTGGACGATTACTACCTCAACAGGAACGCTGAGAGAATCTTGGGGCGATTACTACCTCAACAGGAACGCTGAGAGAATCTTGGATGTCTTCTACTGGGATAAGAATCAGGGAGATCTTAGGGTCGATCTGACTGAACCGGAGAAGGCCTTTGACTGGATAAGAATCAGGAAAATCTTAGGGTCGATTTAACTGAACCGGACAAGGTCTTGGAATATCTTCAACTGGATAAGAATCAGGGAGATCTTAGGGTCGATCTGACTGAACCAGAGAAGGCCTTTGACTGGATAAGAATCAGGAAAATCTTAGGGTCGATTTAACTGAACCGGGCAAGGTCTTGGAATATCTTCAACTGGATAAGAATCAGGGAGATCTTAGGGTCGATCTGACTGAACCAGAGAAGGCCTTTGACTGGATAAGAATCAGGAAAATCTTAGGGTCGATTTAACTGAACCAGGAAAGGTATTGGATTAACTTTGAAGGGATAAGAATCAGAAAAATCTTAGAATCGATTTAACTGAACCAAACGAAAGTCTTGGAATAGCTGAGAACTTAACTGGATCTTTCCTGAAAGGTAAAGGTCAGTCATATGCAGTGTATGATATGGATCAAGCAATGATGTTCTCAACATAAATGAGATTGTAAGGCATGATGCGTTTATGCATGTATCATGATGTATGTGATGTTTTTGAATGTATGTTTTCGTCTTAGGAAAATAAATCCTTGACGGGTGCCGGGAAGTTAATTCCTGGGCTGATGTAGAGCTTCTGTTTCCACTGGGGAGTGATGGTTGCAAGAATACCGGTAGGAGAAGATAACTTTGTTGGGGAATAAACTTGGCGAATGGATTACTCTGCGGGGAATAACTACTCTAGCAATCTTGCTGGGGAACAATACTCTGTGGGGAGAGAGGTACTTTACTGGGATATTGATGGTAACTCCGCTGGGGATACCGTTGTTATGTTGGAAGTGTTAGTAGACTTCGCTGGGGATAAGAAGACTTCGCCGAGGACGATCTTCTCGTGGTTTTTGGTTGAGGATAACCCAGTTATATCCTGGTAGGGAAATAACCTTTGAATAAGGCCGGGGAACGCGTTCGTGCTCTGTAGGGGATAAGCTTCCAGAATCTACTGGGGATAGGCTTCCTGCCGGGGAGATGATTCAAACTTTCCTGGGGAAATCTTGATTGGACTCTCCTGGGAAATTTTTTTTGAGATGTATTGGGGAAGTGGCTCCGCCAAATGTTTGATAAACCGCCGGGGAACAATCTTAGATCAAGACTGCCGGGGATGCTTGTTAAGAATGTCCGTATATTATGCTGGGGGAGGTTGAGATCTGCGGGGGATACCCAACTTCCTTAAGACTGATAGTATAGCTTTGCTTGGGGAGAGTGCATTGACTTGCTGACTTGCTCTCTGGGGATTTAAGATGTACTGGTTATGTTCTTCAGCCGAACTTACCTTGTATCTTGTGGACCGAGCAATTAGATTGCTTGGACGACTCATTACTGCCCCTGTTTCTGTGGGAGAGGAAGGCCTGTGAGGTGCTGATAGTTGTTGATGGACAAACTTTCTTCTGGTAGGCAGGTGACAAGATGACAGGACATAGTCGTACGCTTTGATCCCTAACTTTTGATTGGACCGCCCTTTCGGGTTTTCAGTCCACCGGGATACCCATTTTTGCCCAAGCCGCCTTTTCAGGTTTTCGACTTGCCGGGTGTACAGGTTTTTCATTTCCCTTATTTTTGCCCGAACCTTTTTGGTCCACCGGGAAGCCCTAATTTTTGCCTAGGTATGTCAACCTAGCGGGTCTTTGATTATGCGTAGTATTTTTTCGACTATGTCCACACTCTCCGGATGTAGGGAGTTGCCCCTGTTAGAAGTGTTTTGTCATGCCCCAGAAGATGTTTAATCAGGCAAGATTCGTCGTTGGAGTGCCCCAAGTGACTCAGGCGGAGATTTTCCCCAGGCTATTTGGCCTTTGAGAGATTCTCGGAATCTTGATTGGACTGCCCCAGATGATGGACAATGATCATGTATGCCCCTTGATTGGGAGTGCTTCTTCCATTTGAGTTTTTGTTGAGAAGATTTTGTTCACTGGATATTCGTCGTGCGAATTTCTCTGTTGTTCAAACAAGAAGTCATATGCAAACACTGTTATATCAAAATGAAAAGCTTATGTCTGTCTTGAAGATTTTGAAAATGCATTCTTTTTCATAAAAACAAGTGAATTTTTTTTATAAACAGTGATGTCAACTCGTTATTTTACCGCAAGCCTTAAGGAGTCAGGATACTTTTCGTAACAGTATGCTTTCGAACTAACCCATGCTTCAGCTAGGACTTTTAAGGGTTATAACGTGGCCTGGTTCACGGTTCAAGAAATAAAGGATAAAGGCTCAAATTATTTGTACCCACCCGCTCTTCGTGATGTTCTTCAAACCTAAACTCAACTGATCGTGCGTTTAGACCTTGTTTGGTCTTTGTTCTGATATTCCAGTGATGGTTCGGATTTTGACAATTTATTTTGAATAGGCAGTCATTCCTTTTTGTTGAGGGTTTGTAGGACCTCTTTCTTTTTTTTGATTTTGTTATCCCTATTTTTGCCTGAACTATTTTTTTTGTGATTACAGTCAGCGGGATGCCCCAGTTTCATAAGTCTCCTTCATAGGTTTCGACTTATTGGGTTCTTATTTTTGAGATATAATGACTGCCTATCCTTATGATTATTCGGAATCATCACTGTCTTCTTTTTTTTGTAAGGACCTCTTTAGTGCCATTCGTCGTGCACTCTAGATCAACTGAGAAGACTACCCTGCCCCAGGTTATGATTAAGGGTTTTTATTTCGAAAAGAAAACTCCTACTTCTTTGGCTCAAAGGGGTTAACGAGGGATTATCTGCCTTATAACTCCAGTGTTTAGGAATTGAAACAATGCTTGTACCTCATCAGCGGGGTCTGTTCAAAAGCATACTGTAAAGATCGCAGTATCATTTTCGTCATCCTCCCTCAAGAGGCTTAGAATTATTAATTGAGAGTTGACATCAAAAAGAATGAAAGCAGTTTGAGTATAGAGAATGCGAATATATTGCTTCAAAACAGACATATGCGATGCATTAATGAAATAATAACGTTTAACATGAATAAATGTTTGAACAATCAAAAGAAAATTACAACTTGAAAAAATCTTAATGAACAAAAGTTTTCTAGTCTCAGGGCTTGTTACTTCAAATGGTGAGCCTTGGAGGGATGGTAGAAAAACTCAGCCTGACCATCTTGTGTGAACTCCAATGCTCCTTCATCAATCAGGTCCTGGATCTTGTTCTTCAGAGCCCAACACTCATTTGTATCATGTCCTGGACTGGCAGAGTGGTAGGCACACCTTTTATTGGGATGATAGGTAGGAGATGCTGTATCGGGGTTCCGGGGATGAGCCCTTAATGTGATCAGATTCAATCTCAACAGGCGTTGTAAAGCTTGAAACAGCGACATGTTGAGCTGGGTGAATTGCCTCCTGGGCTTGTCTGGCTGAAGTTGGTGAAGTTGATGCTGAGTTTGTGACCCTGAAGCCATTTGAGGAGCTCTCCCCTTATCTCCTTGTCTCAAAGGTGGTTGAACGATGACTGGCTCTTTACCCTTAGACGTTTGCCCCAGTTGGTTACTCTGAAGCAGTTGGTTGACGAGAACTCCGAGCTCTTCTTGTCTTTGAGCTAAGCCTTGAATGATAGTCACCTTCCCCAGCATCTGGGCTCTCATTGCATCCACCTCAGCTTGCAGATGTTTTAGCCGTTCATCCTCAGCACTGTTCCTGACCAAAGTCCCCATGAGAAGTGTTCTCAGTTCTTCCTGCCCCTTGGATAGATTCAGGAGGATTTCCCCGAACTGGGTCTCTTGAGCATGAAGATCCTGGTTATCTTGTTGGCAAGCCATTGCTGAAATAAACAGCGGAGAAGGTAAGTGACCTGTAACAAGGGTACCTGTAATGCAATGATATGTATGATATGTATGCAATGTTTTCAAGGATCTCGCAGGGTAAACAAGAAAATTGTTAGAGTTGGGATCCGATAGCTTGATTGAAGGAACTGCATGTTGTTGAGAGTCCTTCTTCAAGGGTCAAAGCTCACCATATCTAGTGGGTCATATCCCCTGACAACCTTGTCTAGAGGAAAATAAATCCCCTTTGCCCCTTGCTGGACAGTTGGTTCATCATGACCTACATCACAAGCCCTTAAGATCCTTGAAAGGGATTAGTCCTTGTGTAGGATGTATGCAATGGTATGATGGCATGATGTTATGCTATGCATGGAGTAATATAGGTAAACCCTGTTATGAGTCCCAATTAAGGACTGTAAACCAAAACCTGCAAGAAATTCACGTGTCAGATAACAAGCATGCAGATAATTAGGTTGGAAGGCACACAAGTCACACAAAGAGCCCTTAGAGTTTAGGCCAGCATGAGGTCTAGGTATTACCCTCTTTCAGTTTGCTGGTTCATACCTGTCCTATCAAAAGTAACCGGGTTCTTAGAGGATCCCAATATCACTGACTACCCTCAATCGGTCATAACTCCAGCATCGCAATCTTTTCTTGCGGCCAGAACCATCACGAGAGTTTAGCTTCAATGGGCGTAGCATACTGCTACTGTTCTAATGGCCAAGTTGTGTCATTTAAGGTTCTAAGGTCTGTTGGTGCTTAATGATTCCTCAGAAGACCCATATTCTCCTCGTTGCAACACAAGGGATATCGGTACAGACCAAGGTGCCACACCAACGTAGCCACTGCTTCACCCATGTCGGTCTACGCCGGACAGGTCCCTCACAGCTTATGCTACCTAAACAGGGTATCCCGAGATCCGGGTTAGGATCTATGTAACTCCGATGCAACCCACAATTTAAAGCAAACAAGTCAAAACAATTGAAAACACAGTTATGAACTATCCTAAGGTACACCTCACTTTATAAGATCTCCCCAGCAGAGTCGCCAGTTCTGTGATTGGTGGATCTGGAACTGATTGTTTAAAGCTGGTTCGCGAAATGTCGCGGAAGTAAGAGTCGCCACCGTCTTTTATTTTCTCCAACATGGACAGGACAAAAGCACAGCAAAATTCCTTATGAGATAGTTTCTCGGTTCGGGAGGTTGATTTATAGAAATGGAAGGTGTTAGCACCCTTTCTATCCATGGTTATCCATGGGCTCTTAGATACTTGCTCATTTATGTTTTCAAAATGTTTGTTTGCTTTTCAAGGTGAGTGGGTTTGAAAAAGTTTCGTTTAAAGATTTCAGAATGACTCTTGTATCAGTCCTCAAGAGTGTTTGAAAAGTTATTTTGAAAGCTTTTTGAAAAGTGTCGGTGTGAAAAGAAGTTTTTGATTTGTTTTGAGATTAGAGCAAGTATCTACGAGTCATCTACCTACCCTAAGGAATTCGTCTGTGTAAATGTCCTTAAGGTAGTGCCATCTCACCATTGAGGGGTAGGTAGCACCACCATTCGAGGTATTCGGGTCAACTCGAGGGTTCGGGACAGTGTGGTCACCAGAGCAATAGGAAGACACCTTAGAAGCTACCCTCATGCCATGTTCATTGACATGAGGACTTACTAAAACATCCTCTACTCGACGACCACGTTTCGAGGGGCAAGGCAACAGTGAGGCGTACCCTAGGGGTGGTGTGTGAATTGTGTGTCATTTTCAATTATGTTTATCTTGTCATGCATTGGTGATCTACGCTTTGTTTTTATTTTTGGCATTCATTCTTTCATGTGGTTATTAACAGTTAAAAGGCGCGGAAATATAAAAGTCCTACGCTATTACAAAGGCGCGGGTCTACATCGCCAAATTAAACCAAGACCCGATTTGAAATAAATAAAAATGCGGAAAGTAAATACCCTAATTAATCTATTACAAGGCTTTGGGGCAAGTACATGAAATTTAAAAAAGGAAATAAAAGTAAATGTGCGAAAAGAAATAAAATCGAGAATGCGAGGGCGTTGGACCCTTTTAAAGAAATTAAATCGAAATCGTAAATTAATTAAATTAAATAAAAGCAAGAACTTATTTTTTGGAGTTTTTGTATTTATGGAATTTAATGAGAAAATTAATTGGAATTAAAAGTTAATTAAAACCCTAGTTCTAAATTGTTTTTAATTTATTAAAAAAAATGTTTAAGTTGTAACCTAATTTAACCCTAATTAATTAAATGGCATATTTATTTACAAAAATGATTAATAATTAAATATGGTGAAAAAGGAAAAAAAGAATAAAAGTATCAAAACCCTAATTTCTACATTTTTTTAGTTTATTAAGAAAGCATTAAAATTAAACCTAAAATTAAAACTAAGTTAATTATTAAATTTATTTACAAAATAAAACATTAGTGAATTAAATAATAAAATATATTTTTATTTTTTTGACTTTCTGATTTTTTTGTATTTTTATATTATTTAAAATTAATTTAAAGAATTAAAAGAAAATAATTAAAACAAAATAAAAAAAGGAAAAGAATAAAGGAAAGAAATACAAACAAGGGGGTTTGTTGAACCTTTTGGAGGTTTGTAGAAAGCAATTAGGCCCAACAGGTTCAAGGCCTGTTGACTTTTTCCAGCGCGTGTGTGGCATGGTCAACTGATGTGTATGAAGGACCTTTCATCCTGACCTTTAGATTCATCTTCTGGGACATTTGGCAAGCTATGGGATTGAGTGCATGGTAGACCACTGAAGGGGACACTGCATGGAAATATATAAAGCAAAATAATATTGAGAAGGGAGGGGACCTGGGAATCGAACCCAGGTCCCAATGCTTGAAGGACAACGCATCAACCAACCAGCCAAGCGCGTTTGTTTGATCATATAGTGGATAAATAATAATAAGAGAGAGAAAACAAGGGTTAGTGGGATTTTAACAAAACGCGCGCCAGGGTTTGAATTATCCAGTAGCATGCTTACACCTCAGCGTCTTCCTCATGGCCTCTTTGTTTTTCCTGAAAAATACAAGCTAGATAGCGGGGGTTTTAAACCCCCATAATCTGAAACATCAAAAATAGCGAATAGAAATTGGTCAATGATAAATTGAGCGCGATGAGTGTTTTAGATTCGTTGGAATGTTACGAATTCAATGGTCCTAGTCTCATGGTCTGATTTTACCAGATGAAAGAAACCCCAAATTCAGAGTTTTGAAACCCTAATGCGTGTTCATGGTAACTTCTTATTTAGACGACCATTCTTCAATTGAACGGTACTGTTAGCTTCAGAAACATCATGTTAGCGTAAAACGACAATTAAAAGACATGAAACATGCGTATAAATCAAGATGCGATTATGAAAATTTCCATGAACAGGGCTATGGCGTTCTACCGTTTCTGGATGTATGGAGAGTGGAAAAGTATTGGGTTATGTTCAGAGAGGTCCCAGCAAGCTTTTGAGATACTTTCCACGCCTTGAAATGCCTTGAAACTATGAAAACAGATTTGAAGTTTTTAAGAAAAAAGTGAGTTTGTGTTCTTGATTCTGAGCGCAGCTTCTTGGTCCTCTTGATTAGGTTTGCATTGTGTTTATATGTGTGACTGAATTAGGATAGAAATCCAAGTCCAAAAACCTTTGCAATCAATGTTTCAATATTTGATTTTCAATGTAATCATTTTCAATCTTTTTCATGTCTTTTTGATGCCAATCATTGCCAATTCTTTCCATATTGAGTGTGCACGAAATATTTAGGCTTTATTGAGAGAATATGCTGCAAAAAAGGATTGGAAAACATGATTTTCTATTTTTGTCATATTTTATTTTAATTAAATGAACTAATAATAATAATAATTCAAATAATTAATAAAAAAAATGATAAAATAACTCCCTTTTAAAGTCAATGGTTCGTGTATAGCTTTTGGGTGATGATTCTTGGAAGAAATTGAGGCCCATTAGCAATTTTGAGGCATTTGAAGCAAAGTTGACTTTTCAAAATTCCCAAAACTTTCCCAACTTCCACAAGGCATATCTTGCTCAATTTTTAAGCTTTGATCATGTTCTTGGACATTTTGGAAAGGTCTTGAAGTCCTCTAACCAATGCCTTTGGTCCCATGTCATTTTGATTTACCAATCTCAAGTTATGGTATTTGACTTAAAGTCCATTTTTGTTGACTTTTGAAAATGACCTATAATGTTGAGATTGATAACTTTTTGTGAGAGCATTTCTTGGACTTGAAGTGTGAAGATGAGTTTTAGGAAATGTCATTCTCTTCAAAATGAGCTTTGGATGGAATTTTTCTGATAAACCATGTGGAAGTTATGCCTTGGTCAAGTTATAGTTGAATTTTTCAACTATCCAAATATGGAAACTTTTGCATCTTGAGACTTTTTGAGCCATGCCTTGGGAATCATGATCAAGCATTGATAAAATGATGTTTGTGGCTTCAAAATAAGATGTTGACCAAAAATTTGGACTTTTGACTGTCAAATGACCATTTTGACCCTACAGTTGACTGTTGAGCAATTAGGGTTTTTGACTGTGCAATTTTGTGCTGTAAGTCTTGAAACTTGGCATGTGGATGTTTGACAATGTTTATAGGCATGTGGGACTTGTTTGGACCCTTGGAAACTTCAATTTCTTTGCCAGAACCAAAACCCTAATTTTTGACTGTTAGGAGGCCATTGAACTGTGCAACCCTTGGGAGATTTTGAAGCATGCTCTTTGCAAATCATGAAGAATATGGGAGGGAAAATTTTGGGGTACAACAACGACCATTGCGGGTCACCCGGCTAGCTTCAGCAATATTCTTGACATCAATCAAAGGTTGGATGGGAACTTCTATACCATCCTCCAATATTGTAGCATTGTATTTATATGTGTTGTACCCCAATTTTTTCCCCTAAGATTCCTTCATCATACCATATTGTTTCAATCACAAGAAGATTACATTAGGGCTTTTGGTTCTTCTCCCTATCTTTAGCCTCGCTCTTTTGAGGAGTTACCAAGCACCTTGACTTGTTTTCTTTTGTGATCATGAATATTTTGCTTTAATTTTCTCTCTAATTAATAAAATGCAATGTTGGTTTGTCTTACTTATTAATAATGTAGGTAAAGGAAATAAGGTTTAGCAAGTTGCTTCATGGGTTCATGAGTTTATTTCCATGCCCTAGTCAATAGCTTGAGAAATTCAAACTTCACTATTGGAGTGATTTTGGAAGAAATGTCATGAAAAGGCTTATTTTGGTTCAACATATTTCAAAGATTATCAAAATTGATTCAAAATACAAAGGGTTAAGGAAAGAAGTTGTCATGATTGGACAAGGTCTTGTTCCTATTGGTCACAAGAGCACATTTATCTCAAATTTCAAGATATGGAAGTGGTTTTTGTGGCTATGAGTCCTAATCATCATCCTTAACAACTTCTATTAACAAAGTAAGAATATTGGCACAAGAAGTTTGTTCAAACTTGTCAAAGCTCCTCAAAGCATTCTCTTGATCTAGAGGCTAGGGTTTTGAACTTCAAAGGAGCATATCTTGCTCATCTTTTGGTATTTTTGAGTGATCACAAAGACATCCTTCTCTTAAAAGAGTTACCAACAAATCACTTCAAAACTTCCAAGGAGTTTTCATGTGGAAGGAACTTGGTGAAGAAGGAAGGTTACAAGTCATCCAGGTGAATCCCTAATTTTCCATATGTGACTTCAAATGGTCATAACTTGGTCTATTTTTATCACCTTGAGCCCATTCTTTTTCCATTATGATATTAAGGATGTGTACTTCATGCCTTCTTTTATGTGCAAAGTAAGAAAATGGATGGAAGTTGCCTTAAGAATGAAAACGATTATAGGTCATTTCATGATTTTTGGCCAACTTAAACAAGTCATAACTTGCTCAATTTTTGGAGATTTTGAGTGGTTCAAATTTCAAAATGTCATTCAAGAGATCTACTTCATTCCATCTTTTTTTGTCAAGAGCAAATTCTAGGTGGAAGGCCATGTTTGGATACAAAAGATTATAGGTCATTTTTAAAGAAGAAGTTGAAATATTTCTAAGTATGGGAAGTCAACTCTTTTTCTTCAACTTTGACTCCATGTAACTTTCAGCTCAAGCATCCATTTGATTCTATTCTTTTTCCATTGCAAAGCTTGTAACCTCATCTTTTTAAAGCATCAAGAATTATGCCCTAAAACCCCTTTAGTTTGAAATGCCATGAATTTGAATTTGGTAGTTTGAAACTGAATTTTTCACAAAGTCAGGATTTTGAAATCTTTGTTTTGGCTTCTAATCACAAGTTTTCCATGCGTTTTTGTTTCTAATCATGATTAGCAACTTGCCATAAGTGATTAGCATCATGAAACGCACGATTTGGATGAGTTTTGATCAAGTTTGAGTCACACTTTCTTCATGATGCAGACCCACATGAATTCCCTCCAAAACGCATCATTTGTTATTTCTCTTGATCCCTTTTTCTTCCCTATAAATAGAGGGTCATCCCACACCTATTTTCCCAAGCTTAGATAGCTAGAATCACCCTGCCAAACTTGTTTCACAACCCAGAATTCAGCAACTTCGAAATCCATTCTCAATCCTTTTTCAATCCAATTTTTCCCTTAATTCACCTTCCTTGATCTTCCCTGAAGCTAACCATATAATTACATTCAAGAATCGTGCCATATATTGTTCCATAGAAATCCAGTTTCAGAGCTCTGCAACTCAACTTCAATAGGTAGATTCCTTCATCAATTCTTCAAAACTCTAATATCATTGTGTTGCTCTCATTGCCATGGTTCTAGTCGCAACACTTACATTTCACTGGAAATAAGTTTTGACCATGAATTTTCAAATCCCTTTTCAAAACTTTCCTTCCAAATTGCTTGAGCTACAGTTTATATAAATTTGGCGCGAGGGTGTGGTTGTTTTCGTCTTAAAGAGACGAAACGATTGGCATAGGTCTGAGCTTCTGATTTTACAGTTTGAGAGACCTGTAAATCACGTTGGCTGGAGGTTGAAGATGACCTACGTGTCATCTTCCAACCAATGATGGCACGCCACTTGTTATTTTTGAATTCTGATTTTATTTTTTATTTTATGTTTTATTCACTAATGACCATGATATGCACAGCGCGCCAGATCCCTTGGATTTGATTACTAACGCGTTTTGACTCTCGTCCAATGGTCCACATATTTTACTTTTATTTTCTTTTTCTGATTTTTATATTTTAAGTGTTTTAAATTTCAAAAAATCATAGAAAATTCATTTTTAGTCCAAAAAATCTGAAAAAATTATGAAAAATATTTTTGATTATTCTCTTTCTGATTTTTATTTTTTCACAATTTAATTTTGTGTTTTGGTATTTTTTTATAAATTTTACACTTATTTGATTTGTTTAAAATGTTTAAAAATACTTTTATACATTTTTAAATTCTGAAAAAATTATGGAATGATCCAATGATATTGTGACAAATATTGGTGACCTTATTTTATTTTTGTTTCTGACTTTACTATTTTTGTTTATTTCACCCATTTATTTTAATTTTAAAAATAGTTTCTGACTTTTAAAAATTACCAAAAATTTTATAAAAATATTTGGATCCATTTCTGATTTTTCTATGGCCTCATTTTTCATTTCTTGATTAATTTGAACATAATTGATATTTTATTCATTATTTTCCATTTTTTTAAACATTTTTAAACCTTTTAATGTATATATTAAATATGATATTATTTTGTGGTTATTTTCTGGTTGTCTTGAGTTGATTTTTTTGATCATGGCTTTATCAACATCAATGGATCTTAGGTGTTGAGTTCAACTCCACCAAAATGGATGAATGATTTTAATAATAGTTTGATTAAATTTTTAATTCAAAAGTGGTTTATTCATCTTTTTGGCCCTAATCCTCTTCATCTCATCCCCTTCTCATTGCACTAAATATTGTTGGAGCATGATCTCTATATCATGTCTCAAAACAAATGGTGAATAGATTGCTATTGACCGACCTCAAAATAGGTGCGACTTCTATATAAGTCCACTTACGATTGCTTAACATAGCGCTAAATTTTGTCCCGATTCGAATAAATGATCATTCGTGGCCCAAACTTATGATTGCAAGCCCAAGTATGTTAATTTGATCTCTTTGATCCAATAACCTTGAGATTCATTTTGTGGATGCTTTGGTTCTACCAATCCTCTAATGGATCTACAATACCTTTGGTCAACGCGGATCACTTAAACATCGTTGATCATTAAATGGTACTTATGAGAATTCCAAATGGATGATATACTTGACAAAAAGCAAATGCAACTTGTTGTGTGGAGGCTTTGGTTCTACCAATCCTCTAATGAGTTCCAAATGCAAGTTTCAAGATGGTCATCCAACTAACCACTAATTATTAGCTTATTTATCTTATGCTTTTATTCTTTTTTTTATGCTTATGTACTATTTATTTTTTTAGCATTTTAATTTCATGCCATTTTCATCTTTGCTCATTTGAGCATTTATTTTCTTGTCATTTTTACTTTGCTCACTTGAGCTTTTATTTTCTTAAGATACTTAATAATCAACATAAACCCTAAAAAACTCTTAATGGTACTTGGACTATTTGGTTACTATCCTTGGCATTATGGAGCATGGGACTTTTTCTTGGACTTAGGATTAGAAACCTTGGCCTATCTTGGAGACCTTGTGATCTTATCTGATTATTTTGTCTGGAGTTCTTAAGGTTTACCTCAAGACATTGGGTTGCTTGTTTGTTTTTGTGTTCAGGTTTTTGTGATTACATTCTTCGTTTGTAATATGGAATTCACCCGTATACAGCCGTTACTCTGCCCAATTTTTAGTGAAGACTTAATACACTTGAAGAGGTCTAGTATCTTTGCTTGCTTGGTTTCAATCCAAAGAATAGGAATTCTATCTTGGCTCATAATGTCAAGCTTTGGCTTCTTGTTGGTTAGATGGATCTTATCCTTAGCTTTTACCTTATGCTTTAGGATAGTCTCTTCTTCTCCTCCCATCTTCTTTAATTTCAAAAATCTTCTCCCCCATTTTTTTAACTCTTCTTGTTTTGAAACTTAAACTACTTTCATACTAAACTTGGACTTAGGTCCATGAATTTTCAAAATCTTTTCATAAATAAGCCCCAATCAATTTAATAATACTTTGACATTTTTGTGAGAAGACTAAAAGTCAATCAATCTCATTCCAAACCATTTTTCCACTTTGGTTTTTATCTTTAAACTTTTTCTCAAAAGATTAGACTCTTGTCAATCCTTGTAGTGGTGCAAACAACAATACTTCTACAATATATAGTGAAGTGAGATATTTTCCACTTGGGTGTTGAGTGAGGCATTGTTGATTTTAAAATCCAAGCCATATCCTCCACTTTGAGATGATGCAAATTCTCCTTTCTCATGATAGTGAGTAGTAAGTATGTTTTCCACACGGACAATGACGATGATATCTTATCTCTTAAAATCAACCAACACACTTGTGTTTCAAATTTTTAAAAGATGAACTACGTGTACCTTGATCCCCTATCTCACCTCCTCCATCCATCTTATATACTACACATTTTTTATAGCCAAAATATACAGATTTTTCAAAGAGGTTCCTGCAGAGTACCGTAGATGTTTAGGGTGCTAATACCTTCCCTTTGCATAACCAACCCCCTTACCTTGAATCTTTCCCCCTCTTTTAGGATATTCGCTCTTTTCCCATTCCTTTGGAAACAATAAAGCGCGGTGGCGATTTTTATTTTGATTTGTATAAAGTCTAGTCAATCCAATGGCTTAGTCTTGAGCATTTCTACCGCTACAGAAAAATCGCGACTTCACTGGGGAAAGATTGACCTCTTGCTGGTCCATCCCTAAGTGGGTTGAGCTTATCTTTGTTTATATATGTATATTTGCTATTGTTGTTTATGTGTTATATTTTGTATATATGTTTGTCTGGATTTTCCTGGTTTTCAGGGTGCTTGGTGATTACTCATAAGTCCTATACCCGGACTTAGGAAAACTTTAAGATAGGAAGGGCGGTATAGTCATGTTAACTTTGAGGGAGTAATCCCAAAAAAGGAGGCATGAGATCCCCCACTCAGTGGAGGCCCCTTTGAGTGTAGTATCGTTAACCGAGTAATCGAGAAGACGTACTGCTTTCGACCTGGGAGCCTGCTGAAACTGAGGACCGTAGAATACCAAACCCATCTTGGCCTTTTAGGTGTAGTGTGGAAGCTATGACGGTGTAATCCGGAAATAGTTGTCATGCGATACTACGCTCGGACGAGTCTTTCTTAAGAATATTACTAATTATCGAGTTAATCGGGAAGTTGGTAATATCTGAAGGAAGGATATAGACTCTGGGAACCTCTAGAACCTTGTTCGGTAGGTGATAACCCTTAGACCAATACCTTATGGGTAGTACCTTCGACCTCATGCTCGTGACGTTGAACCTATGAACCCTATATGTGTGATCTTGTGTGTGATTGTTGCATCATACATCCATGCACTCATAAGCATCTTTTGAAGAAAACAATATTTCAAGGGATTTAAAGGTTGACTATTTGTGAATATCTCAGGTACTGTTAACCATGGATTCTGGAAAGAGAAAGACTGGGAAATAAAGTTTCAAGGATCCCAAGATAGATGAGTTGATCAGTCTAATTCCAAAGATCGAGTGTTTTGTAGACTTTCGGAAGAAGTATGGATCCATTATTCCTCTCATGAAGCTGAAGATGGAGGAGGTATTCTCTCAACCTTGGTCCAGTTCTATGATCCGGTGTATCACTGCTTTACTTTTCCCGATTATCAGTTGATGCCTACACTAGAGGAGTATTCCTATCTGTTGGATTTACCCGTTACCAATCGTGTTCCTTTTACTGGTTTAGAGGGTGAGCCAAAACCACATGAGATTGCTGCTTTGATTCATCTGGGGAAGTCTGAGGTGGAAGCCCATATGACTACTAAAGGAGGGATTGGAGGATTACCAGCTTAGTTCTTGTTGGAGAAAACTCGTTACTTTTCCAGAATGAAGAGTACGGTTGCTTTTGAGGCCATCTTTGCTTTACTTGCTTATGGATAATTCTTATTTACTAATATGGACAAGTTTGTCGACATTAACGCTATCAGGATTTTCATGATTGGAAACCCGGTTCCTACACTGTTGGGTGATGCTTATTACTCTGTTCATCTTCGGAGTTCCTATCATGGGGGAATGATTATCTGTTGCACGCCTCTGTTGTACCGGTGGTTCATCTCTCATATGCCTCAGTCTGATACTTTTTGGATGTCAAGAAGGAACCCCGTTGGGCTCCTAAGATCATGGCACTTACTCACTCGGATATTGATTGGTATCATCGAGCTTATCAGGATGTGGAGATTATTGACAGTTGTGGTAGTTTCCCCAATGTGCCTCTTCTTGGTACAAAGGGAGGAATTAACTATAACCTTGTTCTTGCAAGACGACAACTTGGTTATCCGATGAGGGATAAATCGAATAGTATTCATTTGAGTAGTTTCTTTCTGAAGGAAGGAGAAGACCATAGGGAAGCTAGGGAGAAGATTACAAAGGCCTGGCGTCACATTCATAAGAAGAGTAGGAAGGATTTGGGACCTAGGGGTGTTGTTTCTTTGGAGCCATATCTTCAGTGGGTCTGATCGAGAGCCATTCAGTTGAAGATGCTGTATACTCGGGAGACACCCATGCCTGACCTATTTGTGAAGACCACTCCTCCCTTATTAGATGATCTAGAAGAGTTGCAACTCACTTTGGTTAGGATGCAACAGGAAAGGGATGCTTGGAAGAACAAGTTCCAGACTTTAGAGAGTTCCTACAGAGCAGACCTGAAGGAGAAAGACGATTTGATCGAGATCCTTGAGAGTCGAGCAGTGGAGTCTATGGAGAGGCAAGGGGATTTATTTTCTCCTAAGACACAAACGGGTGCTGATTACTCACTTCCTGATCCAAATGATTGGAAAGAGGTTGCCATCAGACATGCGGAAGAAAACCAGAGATTGAGGGCTCAGGTTGTCAGGCTCACAGGGAAGCGCCAGCGTACAGATTGATCTCTATCAGTTCTTTTTCTCAGGATTTTTAGATTGTATTTTCATATTGTACTTGAGATCATTGAAACTTGTAATCCATTTTGAAGTTTTTATAATATAAATTTTCAGTATTTCAAATGCGTTATTATTTTGATGTTTGCAATATGTGTATAAACGTTAAATCCCTTGAAATATTAAATGATAAAGTAAAAATAATCATATGCATTGCATATCATGCATCATATTGCACATATTTCTTGCATTTATTATGCATATCCAGGTGCCTTACCCAGCTTTTTACTTCATTAAGCAAGTTGACTCATCACTACAACACTCAGGCTAATTTCAAAAAGAAGATGGACAACTTAGAATAGGAGAATCGCGAGTTGCGTAAAGAAGTTTCTGCTTTGAAGGCCGGCTTGGCCAATTTGACTACTCTGATGGAAGCTCTGGTGGTTGCTCAGAATCAGCCACCGAGTGTTCAACCTCAACCAACAAGGGCAAATGCTGAATTTATGATTGTTCTTGTATCTGCTACTCCACTGTTATTCAGAATCGCATGCCTCAAGGTTATCCATGGGGAATTCCAGAGAATTTTGCACCTGAAGGTTTCAATCTGGGCCCTCAAGATGCTCCAGTGGTTCAGACTGTTGTTACTCCGACACCTCCCATGCTGCATGTTGTCCCTGCTGCACCTCATTCGGTGAATTTGGTTTCGTTTGTTAATGAAGATGGGTGTCGTCCTTTCCCTCCTCCGAGTGAAGACTTGGGTCTTTATGACATAATGGATGATTTTCAAGAGCAGTTTGATAGAATGCAAAGAGAGATGAAGGATCTTAGAGGAAAAGAGCTATTTGGGCAGAATGTGAACGAGCTATGTTTGGTCCCGAATGTTAAAGTACCTGCTAAGTTCAAGGTCCCGGAGTTTGATAAGTACAAGGGAAACACTTGCCCTCGTGCTCACTTGGTGATGTATGTAAAGAGAATGTCTACCCACACCGATGATCAGCGTCTGCTGATTCACTTTTTCCAGGATAGTCTGATCGGCGCAGTGTTGAAGTGGTACATGAGTTTAGACAGCGCCAACATCCATACTTTTAATGATTTGGGAGAAGCATTCATCAAATAATACAAGTATAATGTGGACATGGCGCCCGACCGTGACCAACTTAGGGCCATGGTTCAGAAAGACAGGGAATCGTTCAAGGAGTATACGCAGAGATGGCACGAAGTAGCTGCACAAGTGATTCCTCCCATGGAGGAGAAGGAAATGACTAAAATTTTTCTGAAGACGCTGGGCACTTTCTACTACGAAAGAATGGTAGTAAGTGCCCCAAGTGATTTTACAGAGATGGTAGGAATGGGTGTCCGCCTAGAAGAGGTAGTAAGAGAAGGCCGTTTGACGAAGGGTGAAGGATCTGGAGCTGTGAAGAAGCCAGCTTATGGGTTTACCAAGAAGAAAGAGGGGGATACAAATGTTGTCATACAAGAGAGGAGAGTAAATGCTCCTAGAAGGAATTATCAGCGCCACCAGCAAGTCGCCTCAGTTACTGCTGTTATGAATGCCGCTCTGACTTCCGTTGCTTATCAAAGACATTCCCAGCAGGGGAACCAAGGGAATAATCAAAGAAGGGAGAACTATGACCCTATTCCCATGAGTTATACAGAGATACTACCGGCATTGATTCAGAAGAGTTGGTCCAGACACGACCACCTCCCGCCGTACCATCATCATTACCTTGGTATTACAAAGCAGACCAGACGTGTGCCTTTCATCAGGGAGCACCAGGGCATAGTGTTGAGAATTGTTATCCTTTGAGGACTGAAGTGCAAAGGTTGGTGAAGTCTGGAATTCTATCTTTCAAAGACATGGGACCTAATGTGAAAGATAATCCTCTACCCAAGCACGGGGGAGTGAATTCTATAAATATGGTGGCCGGTTGTCCAGGTGACTTTCAAATTTTTGACATTAATCTGGTTAGAGATTTGGTGAAGATGCACGCAGACCTCTAAATCCAGCTACTATACGCATGACCGTGCCGGTTGTGCTATTTGCAGTATATACATACAAGGTTGCGAGAAGATAAAGGTTGATTTACAGGAGATGATGGATGAAGGTTTAATCCATATAATCACGCCTAGGGAAGAATATGAAGAGGAAGTGAATATGGTTTCTGGATGTCCTGGTGAATTCAGAATTTTTGATGTGGAGTATATAAATGAGGATCTCGTGCAGTTGCATGCTACCTTCTGCCATACTACTGGTCAGGTGGAACACCAATATGGATTTTGCATAGTTTGTTGTCGAGACCTCCGGGGATGTTCTATTGAGAGGGAGGGTGTTCAGCTGCTGTTAGACAATGGAACTATCAAGATCATAGGCCAGAGAGATGATTATCATGAGATTGATATGGTTGAAGTTTGTTTAATGGAAGAAGAGTCAGAGGAAGAGTATGCCTTCGCGGATGAGTATTTCTCTTCAGACGAAGATTTGTTTGCCAGAAATGACTTTTTGATGGTTGATTGTGTTGAGGAAGGGGTAAACGTCATTGTACCTTGTTTTGGTGCACCCACTCATCTTGAAGTGGAGTACCATAGCAAACCAGCTGTTACCCCATTGGTAATTAGTTTGCTAGGTCCTATTCCCTATAAATCAGATAAGGTTATGCCTTACAAATACAACTCTACGCTCTTAGAAGATGGGGTGGAAGTTCCCATCCAGCCAATGCCTGATGTTGGAAATATAGCTGAAAATAGCAAGGTGACCCATAGCAGTCGTGTGTTTGCGCCGGTTGTACGAAGAGATTTTGTTGCTGGAAAGAAAATTACTGAGAATGAGGAGCCTAAGAAGGCTACAGGAGAGACTAGCGGGGCCACATTAGAGAAATAAGTGGATGATATTTTGAAGATAATTAAGATTAGCGACTACAGAATTGTAGATCAGCTACTGTAGACTCCTTCAAAGATATTTATCCTAGCTTTATTGATGAATTCCTTCGCTCATAGAGAATCACTGATGAGAGTACTAGACCAATCTTTTGTGGAGAGTGCATGCCGTTAGATCAATTCAGCAGTGTAATTGGAAACATTACGTCATGTAACAACTTGAGTTTCTGCGATGATGAATTACCAGATGAAGGGAGGAATCACAACCTGGCCCTCCACATATCTATGAACTGCAAGAATGATTCGCTGTCCAATGTGCTAATTGATAATGGATCCACGTTGAATGTTATACCGAGGAGTACTCTCATGAAGTTAAAGTATCAAGGAACACCTATGTGCCCGAGTGGCATCATTGTGAAGGCTTTTGATGGGTCCAGGAAACCTGTCATCAGTGAAGTGGACTTACCCATCCATATAGGACCACATTTGTTCTTGATAACCTTCCAGGTCATAGACATTATTCCCGCATATAGTTGTTTGCTAAGACGACCATGGATACACGAAGCAGGGGCTATCACTTCAACTCTGCATCAGAAGCTAAAATTTGTGCGTGAAGGGAAGGTAGTGATCATAAATGGGGAGCAGGCGTTGTTGATATCCCATCTATCCTCTTTCATTATTGTAGAAGCGGATGAAGCTGATGTTGGAACCCAGTTCCAAGCCTTATCCATTGACAACATAAGGAGGAATGAGAATTCTGTGGTTTCGTTGAAGGACGCGCAACAGGTTGTGCGCAATGGTCATAATGCAGTTTGGGGACGACTTATGGATCCACCCGTGAACAAAAATAGAGCTGGTTTGGGTTTCTCTTCGAGGAATGGCAAAGGCGAAAGTTTGAAGTCAGAATCTTATGTTAACAATTATCATGATGTTTTCCGCAGTGGAGGCTACCTCCATCCAATTGGTTCTGGAATTAATGTAGAGGATGAGGCAGAGCAGGAAGTACCGAATTATGTAACGCATGGAGTCCGAGTTCAAAACTGGGTCACCATTGATGTTCCTTCTTGCATACATGTTTCAAAGTAATTTGTTTTGATAATTTGTTTCTTTCTTTTGAACAGCTTTCACTCTGCCCAAGGTGGAAGTATTAATGTTGTAAGGCTTATCTGTTTGCTATGACTTTTAAGATCATTAATAAAAGTTGTCTTTGCTTCCAAAAATATGTCTTTATTTTCTGCTTTTTCTTGGGAAATGGTAATAAAAAAAACCCTTTCAAAATAAATAATAACTGAAAATCAATCTACATGATCACTTGTTATATGTGTCAGTTTCTAAAAGCAATCATAAATCATATGTGCAGATTAATTAAAAAACTCGTTGAATACAATGACCCTGCACCCTCTCCCAACATTGAATGTCCTGTGTTTGGGGCTGAAGAAGAAGATTATGATGAGATTCCGGAAGAGGTCTCACGGTTGCTTGAGCACGAGGAAAATACCATTCAGCCATATAAGGAGCCTTTGGAAGTGATTAATTTGGGTTTAGAAGAAGATCCGAAGGAAGTCAAGATTGGAGCATCGTTGCATCCTGATGTAAAGAGCGGGTTGATTAAGCTGTTGAAAGAGTATGTGGATATTTTTGCTTGGTCCTATCAAGATATGCCTGGTCTAGATACAGACATTATCGAGCATCGCTTGCCGTTGAAGCCAGAGTGTCCGCCAGTTAAACAAAAGTTGAGAATAACCCACCCAGATATGGCAGTAAAGATCAAAGAGGAGGTCCTAAAGCAGATTAATGATGGCTTTCTTGTGACGTCAGTGTATCCTCAATGGATTGCCAATATTGTCCCAGTACCGAAAAAAGACGGAAAAGTCCGCATGTGCGTAGATTATAGAGATCTAAAGAAAGCTAGTCCAAAAGATGATTTTCCATTGACTCACATCGACATGTTAGTGGACAGCACAACAAAATTCAACGTATTCTCGTTCATGGACAATTTTTCCGGGTATAATCAAATAAGAATGGCTCCAAAGGACATGGAAAAAACAATGTTTATCACACTCTGGGGAACATTCTGTTACAGAGTGATGCCCTTCGGGTTGAAGAACGCTGGTGCAACGTACCAGAGGGCTATGACAACCCTATTCCATGATCTGATGCACAAAGAAATCGAAGTATATGTTGATGATATGATTTCCAAATCCCAAACTGAAGAAGGGCATATAGAATATTTGTTGAAGTTGTTTCAGCGTTTAAGTAAATATCGTCTCCGCTTGAATCCAAATAAATGCACCTTCGGTGTTAGATCGGGGAAATTGTTGGGTTTTATTGTTAGACAGAAAGGAATTGAGTTGACCCTGATAAAGTCAAAGCAATTCAAGAAATGCCAGCACCAAGAACTGAAAAGCAAGTCAGGGGTTTCCTCGGGCGTTTGAATTATATTTCCAGATTTATTTCCCACATGACGGCAACATGTGAACCGATATTTAAGTTGTTAAAGAAAGATCAAGGTTGTGTGTGGACAGATGACTGCCAATGGGCATTTGAGAGTATTAAAGAATATTTGCTTGAACCTCCTATCTTGCTCCCTCCCGTAGAAGGAAGACCGTTGATTATGTATCTAACAGTGTTAGATAAATCCATGGGTTGTATTCTGGGACAACAGGATGAAACAGGGAAGAAGGAGTTCGCCATTTATTATCTTAGCAAAAAGTTCACTGATTGTGAGTTGCGATATTCTATGCTAGAAAAGACGTGTTGTGCTTTGGCCTGGGCGGCAAAGCGTTTGCGGCAGTATATGTTGAATCATACCACTTGGTTGATCTCCAAAATGGATCCAATCAAGTATATTTTTGAAAAGCCTGCTCTTACTGGGAGAATTGCCTGCTGGCATATGTTGTTATCTGAATATGATATCGAGTACCTCACTCAAAAGGCTATTAAAAGTAGTGTGTTGGCAGATTACCTTGCTCACCATCCGATGGAAGATCATCAGTCTGCAGAGTATGAATTCCCCGATGAGGATGTGATGTTCCAGAAAGTGAAAGATTGTGATGAACCATTGCCTGAGGAGGCCCCTGGCCCTGAATCTCGTTAGAGTATGGTATTTGATGGAGAGGTGAATGCTTATGGTAAAGGAATTGGTGTTGTGATTATCACTCCTCATGGATCGCACATTCCTTTTACCGCGAGATTAACATTTGATTGCACTAATAATATGGCGGAATATGAGGCTTACATCATGGGTCTTGAGGAAGCTATTGATCTCAGAATCAAGATTCTAGATGTGTATGGTGATTCTGCTTTGGTGATAAATCAGATTAAAGGAGAATGGGACACTCGTCACCCTGGCTTGATTCCTTACAAAGATTATGCTAGAAGATTATTACCCTTCTTCAATAAGGTTGAATTCCATCACATTCCTAGAGATGAAAATCAAATGGCGGATGCTCTGGAAACTCTGGCTTCCATGTACCAAGTGAATACTTGGAATGATATACCTCGAATTACAGTTCGATGACTAGATAGGCCCGCTCATGTGTTTACGACAGAAGAGGTAGCAGATGAAAAACCTTGGTATTATGATATCAAGCATTTTCTTCAGACTCAGGAATACTCGGCTGGTGCGTCGAGGAAAGATAGAAAGACACTGAGAAGATTGGCAGGCAGTTTCTTCCTCAGTGAAAATGTGTTATACAAGAGAAATTATGACATGGTCTTGCTCAGATGCGTGGATAGACACGAGGCAGACATGTTGATGCATGAGATTCATGAAGGTTCATTTGGCACTCATGCTAATGGACATTCAATGGCTAAAAAGATGCTAAGGGCAGGTTATTATTGGTTGACAATGGAATCTGACTGTTACAAATTTTCAAAGAAGTGCCATAAATGCCAGGTTTATGCAGACAAGGTTCATGTGCCTCCGACACTTCTCAATGTGATTTCCTCCCCTTGGCCTTTCTCTATGTGGGGTATTGACATGATCGGGATGATAGAACCCAAAGTTTCGAATGGACACCCTTTCATCTTGGTAGCAATTGACTACTTTACCAAATGGGTAGAGGCTGCTTCATATGCCAATATTACCAAACAGGTGGTGGTAAGTTTCATCAAAATAATCTTATATGCCGGTATGGTGTGCCGAGCAGAATCATCACTGACAATGGCTCAAATTTTAACAACAAGATGATGACAGAACTGTGCAAAGAATTCAAGATTGTCCATCACAATTCATCTCCATACAGGCCAAAGATGAATCGGGCTATTGAAGCTGCTAATAAGAATATCAAGAAAATTATCCAGAAAATAGTTGTCACTTATAAGGATTGGCATGAAATGCTCCCTTTTGCTCTGCATGGATATCGAACATCTGTCTGCACTTCAACAGGAGCAACCTCGTTCTCCCTGGTGTATGGAATGGAAGCGATACTCCTTGTCGAGGTAGAGATTCCCTCGTTACGTGTGATAATGGAAGCCAAATTAACAGAGGCTGAATAGGTCCAGAACAGGTTTGACCAATTGAATTTGATTGAAGAGAAGAGAATGACAGTTTTATGTCATGGGCAGTTATATCAGAAAAGAATGAAGAAAGCATTTGATAAAAAGGTCAAACCTCATGAATTCCGAGAAGGCGACCTCGTGCTCAGAAAGATCATGTCTTTCAACACTGATTCAAGGGGAAAGTGGACTCCCAATTTTGAAGGCCCATATGTTGTCAAGAAGGCCTTCTCTGGTGGTGCATTAATACTTGAAACTATGGATGGAGAGGAGTTCCCACGTCCCATGAATGATGATGCAGTCAAGAAATACTTCGCCTAAAGAAATAAAAGAACAGCTCGCTAAGTTGAAAATCTGAAAGGGCGGCTTAGGCAAAAAAGAGCGTCTCGGTAGGCCGAAAACCCGAAAGGGCGGTCTAGGCAAAAATTAGAGACATAAACAGCATAAATTTCCCGCTAAGTTGAAAACCAGCAAGGGCAACTTAGGCAAAAGTTAGGGATTTTCTTGACAAGTAACTACGTCAGACAAGACTTGATCGATGAAGCAACAATCTTCTCGGATCCTCACCATACTTCAACAAAAGCTGCAGCTCAGGATTTCAAAAGTTGTTAGTGTTTACTGTGGAAATTGTTAAACAACCGTTGATCCTCCAAAAGGTTACTTATTTGGTGACTCGCAGGATCGATCAGATTGATCCTAAGACATGGTTGATTTTTGGGGTTTTGACTAAGTTTAATGATGGTTAATGCCAGTAAAGTAAAGACACTTTATGTAAACTGCATGAAGAAAACTTGATAGAATAAAGGAAAGCGTTAAATAAAGGCTTCGACTGGGAAAAGTAAATGAAAGGTAATAAAGTTCTGGAATATAAATGACTTTGATTAATTTAAATGGTGTTTCACACATACATTCTCAACAATTCTTTCGCTCACACTGGGTACTTGAATCTAAATGAGTGACTTGTATATAATTGTGAACACACGCGAAAACTACGTGAACAACTAGTATTTATACTAAAATACATCTCAAGTAACCATTGGGCAGTTACGCTGCTTCGAGATGACTCCACTTGGCATGCCCACAGCATTCGACGCTCCTGATCTTGGCACGTTGCACTTGGTAACGGCTGGGAACCGTTTTCCCTCCAAACATTCGAATCTCAAACCGCTCCACTCTGAGCATCAAATACTTTTGTCGAGAAGCTCCTTCGATGTCGAAGGCAACAAGATTCCTACTTAAAGGAAATTCTCTAAGTACCTTGCCATCTTCTGATGAGCATTTCGACAGGATCAGCTGGTCAAAACCATTCCTCATGATTAATGGTCTATAAAAACAAGGGTGTCGAATTTAGGAGCCAACAGTTTGGGAGGATAGTGGTCATTGTATCTCAATGTATCTTTTCCATTATGTATTACCATTTCCCAAACTTTGTAATCATCCATGGAGTCACGCCATTCGCAGACTACCATTCTATTAATGAATTTCTAGCTTTTTCCCAATTCTCTGTGTTCTTATTTTATTTAGCTTGCAAAGACTCCATTTATTACTGATAGTAACTTTCAAAGCAAAAAGATTAAAAAGAAAAATTGATTTTTCAAGAAAGAAGATAGATTTTTACAATTTACTTTTACTTTGAGATTTGTGATGAAACAATGACAACAAAAATGGTGATCCCAGGAATGAACAAACTTCGGTTGTTTTAGGAAGATTTACTTCCTTCATCAAGGTTTTCTCAGGTCATTTTGCTGGTATGTGTGCAATCTTTGTGTGTTTCTCAGATAGTTAAAGACGATACCAGTAGGTGCAAGATACAGTATTAGGTTTATGATCCCATTATCCCCAGTCAGGTCTTGGTTCACTTGTTGATTTTGGGTTTGCGTGGTCAAAAGCCTCCGTCCCAGATTCCCCAGTGAAGTTTTCCCTCACATGATGAAATTATTGGCATTATTGTTGGTATTTAGTTCCCAGGCAGCTAGACCAGGGCAATATCTCTTCTGAGAAGTGTTGAAATGATTATCAACCTTTGGGTTTTCACCCACCAAGTGCGGGGTGTAATTTAAAATCCCCGTGGGTTTGACCTCTTTCTATAATGATGACTTCTTGATTCCCAGGGAGGCTATCCCAGGGCATCTTTTGTTGGATTAAGTTTTAATGATGCAAAGTTTTAATCCGCATTTTTTCTCCAGGAGATAGGCTTGAATCCCCCGGTGAGGTTTGGTTGTTTCGGCGTCAGTCTGCTTTATTTGAGGTTGGTCTTGTAATCTCCAGTAGGCATGTTGCTTTTGGAAACCTGTTAGAAATTAGAGGTTAGTTGAATGACCATCTTGAAACTTGCATTTGAAACTCATTAGAGGATTGATAAAACTAAAGCCTCTCAACAACAAGTTTCGTTTGCTTTTTGTCAAGTATATCATTCATTTCAAAATCTCAAGGTAACAATAAATGACCAAAGATGTTTAAGTGATTCACTTTGACCAAAGCTTATGAAGATTCATTAGAGGATTGATAAGACCAAAGCCTCCTAACAATGAATCATAAGATTATTGGATCAAAGGTTTCAAATTAACATACTTGGGCTTGCAAACATATGTTTGGGCCACGAATGATCATTTCTCGAATCGGGACAAAATTTAGCGCTATGTTAAGTAATCGTAAGTGGACTTATATAGAAGTCGGACCTATTTTGAGGTCGGTCAATAGCAATCTATGTACCATATGCTCAGAAAAATTATATGTAAATTATTCTCCAACAACATGTAGTACAATTAAGAAGGGGATAAGAATTAAACTACATTTGAACAAAAAATTTAATCAAGATATCATTAAAATCATTCATCCATTTTGGTGCAGTTAAACTCAACACCCAAGATCCAATGATGTTAATGAAGCTCATGATCAAAATCACATAGTTCAAGATCATCCATAATATATACAAAAATAAAATTGTATTTAAAAATAAAGAAAAAGATTTTTAAAATGGTTTTAAATGAAAATAAAAGGGGAAAATAGCAACTATATTCAAAACATCCAAGAAAAATTCAGTGAGACCATAGAAAAATCATAAATGAGCTCAAATATTTTTATAAATTTTTTGGTAGTTTTTTAAATTCAGAAACTATTTTTAAAAATTAAAAGAAATAGGCAAAATAAACCAAAAATTGTGAAAAATAGTAAAGTCGAGAATAAAAATAAAACGCGGTCACCAATATTTGTCAAGAGGTGATTGAATCCTTCCTTTTTTTTTTCTTCAGAATTTGAAAATTAAGAAAAGTATTTTTAAACATTTAAAACAACTCAAATAAAGTGAAAAAATTTTTAAAAATATCAAAAACACAAAATAAAATTATGAAAAATTATAATCAGAAAGAGAAAAATCAAAAGTATTTTTAAGAATTTTTTTATAGATTTTTTTAAGTTAAAATGAATTTTTATCAATTTTTGAAGTTTAAAACAAATAAAATATAAAATCACAAAATAAATAAAAACCAAAAAGATGTAGATCATTGGATGAGAGTCAAAACACATTAGTAAGCTAATCCAATGGATCAAACACGTTGTGCATATCATAGTCCTCAGAAAATAACACACGTGATCAATTATTAAACGGATTTGAAAAAATGCGTGGCAATTTGTCATTGGTTGAAGACAGACACGTAGGTCGTCTTCAACCTCCGTCCAAGCAAATTATAGGTTCATGAAATGGAAAAATTAGAGCTCGAGATCGGTACCATTCGCTTCTTCTCTTCAAGACGATTCCAATGGTACCCTCGCGAAAAATTTATGTAAGGTGTAGCTCAGTCATTTTGGAAGGAAAGGTTTGAAAAAGGATTTGAAAATTCATGGCCAAAACTCACTTCCAGTTGAAAACAAATGTTGAGACTAGAATCAGAATGATGAGAGCTTCACTACAGTACCAAAGTTTGAGAGAATTGGTGAAGGAATCTACCTATTGAAGTTCAAATTCAGAGCTATGAAACTTGACGTGACTAGCAAAATTTAGGAAGTCTTAGAGTTTGGTTCTTCTTATTTTAGCTTTAGTGAAGTTCAAGGATGAAGAATTGAAAAATAAAATGGATTGAGGAAAACTGTAAAACCAAATTCGAAGTTGCAGAAAAGTGGGTTCAAGCGAAAGTTTGGCAGGGTGATTCTGGCTATCTAAGCTTGCCAAAATGAGTGGGATATAGCCTGTATTTATAGGAGAAGTGAATGGAATCAAGAGGAAGGATGAATGATGCAATTTGGAAGGAAATCGTGCACACCTATTTTCATGAAATAAGTGTGATCACATGTGCATCAAAACTCATCCAAATGATGCGTTTTGACACTCTAAATCATCCACACACTTATGCTAATCATGTTTAAGTAGAAAACATGCACAAATTTGGTGATTAGAAGTCAAATTATGGAAATTGTATTCTGACTGTTTGAGAAACATCAGTTCCAACGTACCAACTTTGAAATCATGGTGTGCACAATTTAGGAAACTTTATGACTTGATTCTTAATGTGTTGGAAAGATGAGATCATAAACTTTATAATTTGAAAAGAATGGAATCAAATGGATGCTTGAGCTGAAAGTTGTGATGAGTCAAAGTTGAGAAAAAGATGTTGACTTTTTGTACTTAGAAAAATTCTAAGTTTTTCTTCAAAAATGACCTATAATGTCTTGCATCCAAACATGGCCTTCCATTTAAAATTTTCTCTTGACCAAAAAAGATGGCATGAAGTAAATCTCTTGAATGACATTTTGAGACTCGAACCATTTAAAATCTCCAAAAAAATGAGAAAGATATGACTTTGTGAAGTTGGTGAAAATTCATGAGATGACCTATAATCTTTTGTGTTCTTAAGACATCTTCCATCCATTTTCAAGCTTTGCACATAAAAGGAGGGTTGAAGTTCACACCCTTAAGGTCATTGTGGAAAACTATTGGACTCAAGGAGATAAAAATTGACCAAGTTATGATCTTTTGAAGTCACATAAGGGAATTTGATGGCCTATCTAGAGGACTTGTAATCTTTCTCAATCATTAGGCATATTCCACATAAAACATCATGGAAACTTTTAAAGTGATTTGTTGATAACCCTTTAAAGAGGATCATGTCTTTGGAATCACTCAAAAATCCCAGAAGATGGGAAAAATATAGCCTTTAGAAGTTCAAAACCCTAGCTCTTAGAGCAAAACAATTCCTTAGAAACCCTTTTCAAATTTGACAAACTTTCTTGCAAAAATACCTTTGTCATGTAAATAGAAGTTGTTGAGGATGATAACGGAAATCATGGCAACGATAAACACTTTCAAATATTGAGAATTGAGGGAATTATGCACTTGTGATCAAGAAATCAAGGACTTTTCCAACTAGGTCAAACCTCTTCATTAAATTTTAGCATCCTTTAACTTTCTTTGACAAATTGAGGCATGATGAATCATAGTAGACCTTGTCATTATGTCACTTCAAAGCATCTTTAGTGATGAAGCTTGGACCTCAATGAAATCTTGTTGAAGAATGCATGGAAATAAACTCATGAACCTATAGATCAACCTGGTGAAATATGTTGTGCTTCCACCTATAGCATCATCAACTAGAGAAAACATTCATATTATTCATTAGTTAAAAGTTAATCAAAACAAAACATAGATGATCACAATATACAAGTCAAGGTGCTTGGTGATTCCTCATGAGCAAACTTAAAGATAGGGAGAAGAACCAAACCCTGGTGTGATCTTGTTATAATTGAGTTGATATGAGATGATAGAGGGATATTAGGGAGAAAATTGGGGTACAACAATATGGTAACTAATGGATACATTCATCTTGTTGATTAAATAGGTCATAAGATCGACAGAAAGAAAATGACAGATCAACAAAAGAAAGAATTCAGAAATTATCACAATGTCAGAACAATTTTTTGAGTGATATCTCGTACACTGAGTATGAGAAGATCACAAACAGAGAATAAGCTAAGAACATGTTTGACTCTTTGAGAATGACGCATGAAGGAAACACGCAAGTCAAAGAGACTAAAGCTCTTGCACTCATTCATAAGTATGAGGCCTTCAAAATGGAAGAAGATGAAACAGTTAAGACAATGTTCTCAAGGTTTCAAATTTTGGTTGCTAGGCTAAAAGTTATGGACAAAGGGTACTCAACAACATATCATGTAAATAAAATCATTAGAAGCTTACCAAAGAAATGGAGACCCATGATCACAGCCTTAAAACTAGCCAAAGATCTTAACAAAATATCTCTTGAAGAACTTATCAGCTCTTTGAGAAGTCATGAGATAGGACTAGAAGAAGATGAGCTCCAAAAGGAAGGTAAGTATCTTTCTATTAAATATAATAAAAAATATGAAGCTAAAGCTTTTCAGGTGAAAGAAGAAAACTTTGGTAGATCCTCTTCAGAAGAAGACGAACTATCTCTTCTCTCTAGAAGAGTCCATCAGTTATGGAAGCACATATAGAGGAAATTTAGAAACCCCGGAAGAATAAGAAATCACTCTGAATCATCCTTTGGATACAGAAAATCTAGCAACAAAAATTTTGTATGCTACGAACGCAAAGAGCCATGTCACTACAAAAGCGATTGCCCAAATATTCAGAAAGAAAATCCTAAGAAGAAGTTCTCCAAAGAAAAGAAGAAAAGTCTTATGGAAACGTGGGATGACTCGGAATCTTCTGAAGCTAAAACAGAATCTTCTATCTGAAATTCTTGAAAGATATCAGCAACTTCGAGCCAAATACAAGAACCAGAAACACGCTCTTGTATCTGAAATTGAAGAAACTAGGAAACAAAAAATAGAAAACTCTGGGCTAAAAAAATTAATTTTAAACTTAAAAATGATTTACAAAAAGCTCAGAAAGAACTATTTCAGAAGTTTCAAATAGTTCTAATAACATCATAAAAGAATATGATCACAGCTTTCAAAAATCTCTAGCTAAAAATATAGATAGAAGTAAGATGGCTTCAATGATCTATGGAGTTAGCAGAAATGGCAGAAAAGGCGTGGGATATGTGAAACCAATAGGAGAATAATCATATCAACCAAAGAAAGTTGATGATATAGTTATAAAAACACACTCCTTCTAACTCACACTTTACATATGGACACTCACATGATCTAAAATATACTAGTGATTCTTACTCTGCGAAACCAAAATTCAAACAGAATTTTGGAAACTCTAACAAACAAGGACCCAAAAAGATATGGGTACCTAAGGATAAAATCGCCTATGTTGCATATATCTTTAACAACAAAGTTGAAACACCAATCTTGGCACCTGGACTCTGGATGCTCTCGACACATGACATGAAGAAAGCATATGTTCCAAATCTTGGAACTTAAATTTGGAGGATATGTAGGTTTTAGAGGCAATCAGAAAGGAAAGATTATTGGCTCTGGAACCATTGGTAATGGTACACTTCCCTCTATAACTAATGTTCTGTTAGTAGATGGATTAATGCATAACCTGTTATCCATAAGTCAATTAAGTGATAACGGATATAATATAATCTTTAATCAAAAGTCATGTAAAGCAGTTAGTCAGAAAGATGGAACTATCATTTTTAATGGTAAGAGAAAGAACAACATTTATAAAATAAAACTTTCTGAACTAAAAAGTCAGAGTGTAAAATGCCTTATGTTTGTTAACGATGAGAAATGGGTCTGGCATAGGAGATTGGGGCATGTTAGTATGAAAAGAATATCTCAGATTAGCAAACTCAATCTGGTTAGAGGACTTCCTAACTTAAAGTTCAGCTCAGATGCTCTGTGTGAAGCATGTCAAAAAGGCAAGTTTGCAAAACCCTCTTTTAAATCAAAAAATGTTGTTTCTACCTCTAGACCATTAGAACTTCTGCATATAAATATATTTGGACCAATGAAAACTACATCCATCAGTGGCAAGAAGTATGGATTACCGATCGTAGATGATTATAGTAGATGGACATGGGTAAAGTTCTTAAGACATAAGGACGAGTCACACTCTATGTTCACTACCTTCTGTAACCAAGTTCAAAATGAAAAAGAGTTTAGAATTGTTAAAGTCAGAAGTGATCATTATGGGGAATTTGAAAACAAAAGCTTTGAATTTTTTTAATGAGAATGGCATTTCTCATAATTTCTCTTGTCCTAGAAATCCTCAACAAAACAGAGTTGTAGAATGAAAGAATAAAACTTTACAAGAAATGGCCAGAACCATGATCAACGAGACTAACATTGCTAAAAACTTCTGGGCAGAAGCAGTTGACACAACGTGTTATATTCAGAATAGAATCTCAATAAGACCTATTTTGGAAAAGACTCCATATGAAATGTGGAAGAACAGAAAGCCCAACATCTCTTATTTCTATCCATTTGGGTGTACTTATTTTATATTGAACACTAAAGAACATCTAAACAAGTTTGATTCTAAGGAACAAAAGTGCTTCATGTTAGGATACTCTGAATGCTCAAAAGGTTATAAAGTATATAACACAGAAACAAGAATTGTGGAAGAATCTATTAGTGTCAGATTTGATGATAAGTTTGGCTCTCGAAAGTCAAAGCAGGGTAAATCTTTTGCAGATATAGAAGTTAAAATTACAGGTATTGAAGACAGATCTTCAGAAAATAAAAGTTTAGAACTTCAGCCAAATACAAAAGAAGAGATCACAAATACTATAACAGCTTCTGAAGAATCCATCCAGAAAAGATAATCCAAAAGCAGCTTAGCTCATCCTGAAAACATGACTCTGGGAAAGAAAGATGATTGAATTAAAATAAGATCTACATTCAGAAATACTGAAGAATATCTTATGGGGTTAGTGTCTCTGATCGAGCCAACTTCCATAGATGAAGCACTTATAGAAAATGATTGGATCCTTGCAATGTAGGAAGAACTAAATCAATTTACCAGAAATGATGTGTGGGATCTAGTCCCTAAACCAAAAGGCTTCAACATCATTAGAACCAAATGGGTCTTCATAAAAAAGCTAAGTGAAAAAGGAGAAGTTGGCAGAAACAAAGCACGAATGGTTGCACAAGGTTATAGTCAGTAAGAAGGGATATACTATACAGAAACCTTTACTCCAGTCACCAGGTTAGAATCTATCAGACTCTTAATTTCATTTGCTGTAAATAATGGCATCACTCTTTATCAGATGGATATCAAAAGTGTTTTTTTAAATGGTTAAATTGAGGAAGAAGTTTATGTGCACAAACCCCCTGGTTTTGAACTATAACACATCAGAGTATGTCTATAAACTTAAAAAATCGTTATATGGTCTGAAACAAGCTCTCGGAGCTTGGTATGAAAGACTAAGTAACTTTCTGTTATAAAAGAAGTTTACCAAATGGAAAGTGGACACAACTCTATTATGTAAACCATTTAAAATGACATTCTGGTTTGTCAAATTTACGTAGATGATATAATTGTTGGATCTACTAAAGCCTCCTTGGGGAAAGAATTTGCTAAGTCTATATAGGCAGAATTTGAAATGAGCTTCATGGGTGAACTCAAGTTCTTTCTGGGAATTCAAATCAATCAAACTCCATAAGGAACCTGCATGCATCAAAGCAAGTATGTTAAAGAACTTCTGAAGAAATTTGATTTGTCAGAAGTAAGCCATCCAAAACTCCTACGCATCCTACATGCATTCTGGAAACGGAAGAGATAAGTAAGAAAGTAGAACAAAAGCTCTACAGAGGTATGATTGGTTCTCTCTTATATTTAACAACTTCAAGACTTGATATTTTATATAGCGTTTGTCTCTGTGCCAGATTCCAATCAGATCCTAGAGAATCTCACTTAACAACAATTAAGCGAATTTTCAAGTATCTGAAAGGTACTACTAATCTTGGTCTTTGTTATAAAAAATCTAGAGAATAAAAATTAGTAGGGTACTGTGACACTGACTTTGCTGGAGATAGAATAGAAAGAAAAGTACTTCTGGAAGCTGCCAGTTTCTGGGAGATAACCTAATCTCGTGGTCCAGCAAAAGACAATCCAACATTGCATTATCAATTACTGAGGCTGAACATATAGCTGCAGCTGGATGTAGTACTCAAATTCTCTGGATGAAAAGTCAGCTTGAAGACTTTAATATTTATAAGAGTAATAATTGTAACACCCCAATTCTACCCAAAAATATAATGTAAATCAGAGTTATAAAAATTATGCAACTGAATCAGGATGCCACAAATTCAACTTAAAAACCATTGCATTCAACATGGATACATAACACTTTAAAACTTTGGACGAACCAACATCAAAATAAGTTAATCTTTTAAATCAACAACTTGAACAACTACGCGGTGGAATCATAATAACATCTTCATCCAACATGAAATCAGCTTCTAAATAACAAGTACTTAACAATAATCAACTTAAAGTTCAACAACTGAAATAAAGAATACTAAGCAACAAGAATTCATCCCCCCGAGTGTTACGTATCAGAGCAATGGCACTGACTCAAACTACTGAAGGTCAACCGCCTTCACTCTGGATTACCTGCACGTTACCAACATAAGGGTAACATTCAAACAGAAGGGGTAAGATATTGAACACTATAATAGAACGTATGATAAATATTACACTAGAATCAGTTCATGCAAAAATCACCACTTCACAACTTATAAACAACAACCATCACGGCAGGCTATCAACAAAACACAACAACTAATTCATCATCACAACAGCTCAATTATACAACTTGGAATGTGACTCAATACTATGCGAATGCATGTGGTACCATTGGAGCAGAACTCCTATCTTAATAATTACCAATTAATAGATGCATCAACAAGGCATAAGCCTTCTTTGCAGTTTGCCAATCTAGGCCATCACAGAGTATGCAAATGTATGTGACTCAATGAATGCACTATCACATACTCATAACAATCATCATCCATCGTAAGGCATAAGCCCACATCAGTATCATTACCAGTAAATAGAGGTAATTCATCATCATGTAAATTCCTTGCAACTTTACATTATCAACGAGAATTCACAATAACAACTCAACATAAATCAACATTGGCCATAAGCCTATCACATCAATCAACGTTTCAGTCATTAAAATAATCAAACAACAACTTAACATAATTCACACAACACGGTTAACGACAAAAAACACAGCATATACGTGCAAAAGGGATAGGGAACTACGTGCACCTCGACATGCACACCATCTAGGACAGCATAACAACTAATATATATATATATATATATATATATATATATATATATATATATATATATATATATATATATATATATATATATATATATATATATATATATATATATATATATATATATATATATATTCCTCAACACGCACTGAGAAAACAGGGCGACAACCGACCCATGTTCCTCGACACATACTGCAACCTAATTTTGCTCAAAAAATCAAACGCATCATTCCCCAACATGCCTCACAGCGTAAAACGCCGCTCGGTACCTACTACTTCAGTATCCTCCCCGACCACTAATTCGGCCAACAACACAGTCACGATACAACGTCTTAACGACTACACCCCTATGATTTATAACTTCCGGCCAATCGCTCGAAATAACACAGTAACGGGAAACTATATTTCCTATCAGCAGATTCATCAACATACAAGACAGTCACACAGTAACTCCCTAAAACGACCATTTCAATAATTTACCTATTTTCCTGCAAGTCGCTCGGAATAACCTAACGTCCTAACGACCATCACGACCTAACCTACACATCGACTAAACCGGGCAGTCACACAGATACATACAACATCCGCAATAAATCACCGGGCAACTTCCTAAAACAGATTTATTAAGCGGTCATACGATTCTTCCCAATTGCCACAAAATGAATAAACGAGCAACTTCGCTAGCAATTCAGAATATCCACACACAACAATCACAAAATGACCAATTCCCCCTTAATACACATCATAAGTCCCATTATAAGGTCAGAACCCCACCCTTACCTGGATTGAAGGTCACTCAAACAAAAACTTTAGTCGATGGCTTTGCTTTGTTCTACTCGACACTGGGAAGCTTGCTCCTCGTCCGCGCAGCTCTACTGGTCAGCATACATAAATCCCTATTTTCCAACTAAAACAAATCCTTGTGTTAGCTTCTCCTTATAAATCCATCCTCTTGGGCCTAACCTACACCCCACTTTACTACTTCTAACCAATATCATAAGTCCAACATTATTTCATATATTCCCTTAATTCCACATAATATAATTATTATTAATCAACTTAATAATTAATTAATAATAATTCAACAACTCATAACAATAATTCTTAACCTCATGTAACTTCACAAATAATCCAAAAATAATTTAATTAAATGAATAATTAAATTACGGGCGTTACAACTCCACCCCACTAAGAATATTTTCGTCCTCGAAAACTTACCTCATTCGAACAACTCATGATAGGAGTCCCGCATCTTGCTTTCCAAATCCCAAGTCATGCTTTCTCCAGCAGCTCCTAGCCAAACTACTTTCACCAGAGCAAACTCCTTGCCTCTCATAGTCTTCATTTCACGATTCGTGATTCGTACAAGCATCATCTCAACAGTAAGATTTTCCCGCACTTGCACATCATCCATATGAATCACATGAGATGGATCTGAAATATACTTCCGGAGTTGTGATACATGAAACATATCATGCAAATTCAAAAGATTAGGCGGTAAAGCCACTCTATAAGCCACATTCCTAACTTTTTCCGAAATCTGATACGGACCAATAAAATGAGAAGTGAGTTTTTTAGACTTCAATGCTCGCCCAACACCAGTTACAGGTGTAACTCTCAAAAATTGATGGTCACCTGCTTGAAATTCCAAATCCTTCCTTTTCTTATCATGATAACTCTTTTGTCTACTTTGGGAAGCTTTCATCTTTTCCCGAATCAACTTCAGCTTCTCAGTAGTCTCACGAATAAGTTCAGGTCTAAGCACTACACTTTCTCCAGATTCATGCCAACATAAAGGAATCTACCAGCTCAACACACCTTGCGCGTCTAACTTAAAATCACTATTCTCAGACTGATTGATCCCAACCATCGAAACTACCAGCTTCACATCTAACTTCTGAGCTTCTTTGATACTACCCAAAAAATCATTATTAATCTTCAACATTCCTAATATGACACTCTACGGTGTCACTTCGCAAACTAAGCTCATATCTCTTAATTGTTCAATCAATTCCAACTCTTTAACCATCATTGTTGACATATGTAAAGTCTTCCGACTCAACGCATCAACTACCACATTCGCTTTTCCTGTATGATAATTCAAACCAAAATCATAGTCCTTTAACAACTCCAACCATTTTCGTTGTCTCATATTCAATTCCTTCTGATCAAATAGATACTTTAAGCTCTTATGGTCACTAAATACTTCAAATTTAGAACCATAAAGAAAATGCCTCAAAATTTTCAACACAAAAACAACTGCAACAAGTTCTAAATCAAGGGTAGGATAGTTCTTCTCATGAGTCTTCAACTGCCTTGACGCATAAGAAACTACCTTATCATTATGCATAAGCACACCTCCTAAACCCATCTTAGAAGCATCATAATATACCACAAAAGGTTCTCCTGTATTAGTGTGATACGGTGGGAGAACTGACTTGAGGTTTTGCGTTTGTGTTTGCAAATGTTGCAGTTTAGCAAGAGTCGCTACCGACTTTTCTTTTATCCAAAAAGGAAAGGTGAAAAAGCACAGGAAAGACATTTAAAGATGTTTTCTTGAGTTCGAGGGGTAGATTATGAAAAGGGAAGGTATTAGCACCATTTCCATCCATGGTTTTCCATGGGCTCTTAGTTACTTGCTAGATCACTTGCTTTTTGTTTGAAATTGTGCTTGTGGTGTGGTTTTTGAAAGTCTTTTGAAAATGTAATTTTGTAATGGTTCTTGTTTTTATAAGAACGCATACAAAGTGTTTGTTTCGAAAATAGTTCAAAGATGATAGTGTGGGTGTATAAAAATGTTTTTGTTGTGAGCAAGCGAGTAACTGAGAGCGAACCTACCTACTCAAAAGGTCTTAGATGTGTTTTTCCTCCTCCTTTAGATATTGCTATCTTACCATTGTCTTGGTAAGAATCGTTGGATGTGAAGGAACGAGTGTTGGGACGTTTGTATAGTCATAGAAGGCAACGCATGAGACATTTTAGCAATGTCGTTTAGGGACTAGATCATTTTACCGAAGGCAACATCGAGGGTCATCGAGTGACTACGATCTTTTTTATCGAAGGGTCTTTGCTAAAACGCCCCATATTCAAGGGACATGATTATTTTCTGATAGGCAACAAGTGAGATTACCCTAGGGGTGCTCGTGTGCAAGTGTGTTTGATTGCATGCATTTAGTCTTGTTTAGGGTGATCTATTTGTTGGTTTTAGTCTTGCCATACATCCTATTTACTAGCAATATATTTTAAAGCGATAAGTTGCAGAAATGTAAAGTCCTACGCTATTACAATATTTAGGGGATGGGGGTACATATTTATGAATGCAGGTTGCAAGTAAAAATAATTCTTAAGTTACTATTACAATCATATTGAAATGTACAATATAAGAAAGAAAAAAGGATTTGTTTAGAAAATGGTTTTTTGTCTTAATAATAAAAAAAGATAAATTAATAAAAGAAAAATATTTTTATGTCTTTTTATGTTGATATTAAAAATGATGAAAAGGGAGATAAATGTAAGACATAAAAAGCGTGCTACTACAAGCAAAACAAACAAGGATCATAAGTTCTGAAGCCAGGCGCGTGACTCAGAAAGGATTGTCTGTGGAATCAGAATTTCTGGATTGATACACTCTGAGGTCCTGCAAGAAATGTCAGAGGGAAAACACAGATTCTGGGTGGTATTTAGACAGTGAGTCACAAGTCAGAAGTTCTGTATTACACTAAAACAGTGAGTAAACTTCAGAAATTCAGTGTATTGTCAGCATGTAAAAATCAGAAACTGAGTGTTTGAAAACAGCGAGTGGAAATATCATAAGTTATGTATTGTGACATGTAAGGAGAACTCAGAAGTTCTGTGTTATGTTAGAACAGTGAGTAAGTCATCAGAAGTTCAGTGTTGTCAGCAGTGAAGAGAACTCAAGTTCTGCGCGCTTAAACAATGAGAAAATCCTAGAAGTTTTGTGTGTTAAAATGGTGAGTGAAAAACAGAATTTATGTGTTACATTTTGACTTTTAATCAGCACACCAACAATTTATTTAGTTCTTATTAAACAGCAAATCAGAAGGATAACAACACAACAGTTTATAGAAGTTCTAAATCTAAATCTGAGTCTAGCCCTAATCAAGAAACTCTGATCCATAATTTTTCTACTTATGCAATAATATGGATAACATTAATACTATGATATTTACATGTTAATGATGTTCAGAACGAAAAAACAAGCAAAGTCAAAAAGACTTACCTTGAACCTGGAGCGTGCTTGGAGCTTTGAGCTGCTACCTTTGGATGTTCTGGAATCAGCAAGAGTAACGGAAGAGGAAGTGCCAAGCTCTTTGATTCAAAAGGAAGAACAAAGGTTTGGTTTTCTGTTTGGTGCAATTATGGGATGCAGGCGTAGGCTGAATTAGCTGTTGGTTATAGGTCTGCAGCAGGTTGTATAAACAAGGTTTTGGGATTTGGTCAAGTTCTGACCAAAGCGTTGAATATAACCCTCATATGCTAAAGCGCTGCCTTGTTCTTGAAGCAAGCATGGGGGTTGTCAGCAGGAATTAAGGAAAAGCAAAAAGCAAAGCATGGGCTTAGTATCAAATTTTCTATCCCAAGACAGTAGAGATACACGTGGTGAAAATCCTTTGGATAAAGACTCGGAAAGTGGTTGTGAGCATTAAAGGACGATGAGACTTATCACAACCAGAAATCCTGCAACGTGAGATTCTACACCAAGGCTTAGTTCTGGATCAGAAGTTCTGAGCTTGCGTAGCATCCAATCTTCTGATCCTCTTATCTTCTGGCTCCAGCATGTTCTGAAGGAGCTTTCAGACTTTCTAGAAAGCTTGCAGCACGCTTCTTAACCTTCTTTGAATTACCCTGGCAAACTCTGACTGAGCTTTTGTGAAAACTTGCCAAGAAGTTCTGACCAAACTCTGTCTTGAGAATATCCAGAATTTGTTGAGCGTTATGGTGATAATCTGGTCAAAAGTTCTGAAATTGTCATATTTCTTAAACACTTAGAAAAATTTCTAAGTATTTAGAATTTGACTTTTCCAAAGTAAAATTTGACTTTTGAAATTCTTGATGAAACAAACACCATATTCCAACATGTCTTGATGAAATATGATTCTTGAAGCTTGATTTTGATCCAAAAGTCAAAGTTTGACTTTTCAGTGTGCAAATGACCATTTTGCCCTTGTGAATGACTTTCTTGGAAAATTGATAATTCAAGGCTTGAAATTGGATGGAAGCAAACTTGAGGATCCAGGGTGATTCCTTGAGAAATGAGAGGGAAAATTTTGGGGTACAACAATTAGGTAACGTCAAAATTGGAGCCGACGTCAATCTCTTCTTTAACTCCGTAAAACTTTCTTCACATTGAACATCCCACACAAAAGCTCTATCTTTACAAGTCAACTTAGTCAACGGAAGTTCTAACTTAGAAAAACCTTCGACAAACCTTCTATAATAACCAGTTAATCCCAAAAAGCTTCTAATCTCGGTAGCCGACTTCGGAGTTTCCCATTGCAACACAGCATCTACTTTTGATGGGTCTACAACAATGCCACTACCTGAGATCACATGACCAAGAAAACTAACCTCCCTTAACCAAAATTCACACTTAGACAACTTTGCATACAACTTCTTCTCTTTCAAGACTTGCAATACTACTCTTAAGTGTCCTGCGTCCTTTTCTTCTGACTTAGAGTAAATTAAAATATCATCAATGAACACCGCCACAAATCTATCCAAATAAGTATGAAAGATGTGATTCATGTATTCCATGAATACTCCCGCGCATTAGTAACACCGAAAGGCATCACCAAATACTCATAATGTCCATAACACGTTCTGAAAGACGTCTTTTGAATATCTTCATCCTTCACTTTAATCTGATGATAACACGATCTCAAATATATCTTACTACACACACAAGCATCCACCAATTGATCCATCAAGTCATCTATTCTTGGAAGCAGATACTTTTTCTTAATCTCCACTTTATTCAACTACCTGTAATCGACATAAAGCCTCATACTTCCATCTTTCTTCTTTACTAACAACATTGGAGCTCCCCACGGTGATACACTTGGTCTCATAAATTTATTTTCAAGTAACTCTTCCAATTGCTTCTTTAATTCTGACAATTCAGATACAGACATCCTGTATGGTGCCATAGATACAGGTCTGGTACCAGGTACAAGATCAATAGAAAATTCAACTTCTCTCTCTAGCGGTACATCAGGAATTTCATCAAGAAATTCACGCACCACTTACAATTCCTCAATTATATCTTGATTCTCGACAGATAGCGATGTTGTCAATGAAAACATTTGCACTTCTTCTTGAATCAACTTCCTCAACTGTCTAGCAGACAACAAACTATCTTCCTCTTGCTCGGGAGTAGAAAACCTCACAGACTTGTTATAACAATTAATATGAACATAGTTATGCTCTAACCAGTTCATACCCAAAATCACATCCAACCCTCTTAACGGCAAACAAACCAAATCAACAGCGAAGTCTCTGTCAAAGATCGACAAAGGACATTTTAAACACACAAAATAAGTAGTCACCGACCCCTTGGCTAGAGTTTCGATGGCCATCTCTCCATTCATAGAAGACAACATAAGACCCAATCTTTCAACACAATCAACAACAATAAAGAAATGAGTAGCACTGATATCAATAATAGTAATTAAAGGAGTACTATTAATGAAACATGTACCTTTGATGAGTCTGTCCTCAGTAGCTGCCTAATCCTCAACCAAAGAGAACACTTTACCACTTGTTTGTGCCTTCTTTGGTTTCTAACACTAGTTACCAATGTGTCCTTCTTCACCATAATTGAAATAAATCACCTCCTTATGCTTGCACTCAAATACAACATGTCCAGTCTTACCACAACGGAAACACCTCTTTACCTCAGCAGCATACACATTACTCTTATACCCAGGTTTTCCACATTTGAAACAAACCACACCAGCAGGAGCATCTCCCCCACTAGTCCTATGACCATGAGCAACTTTCTATTTACCTTTACCAGCTGGGGCATCATAAGGCTTACCATGATTTTGTTGGTTCTTACCCCTCTTCTCACTGATAATCTTGTAGTAAGCATTATTATCCTCTTCATAAATCCTGCAACTATCAATCAAATCAGCAAAGACACGGATCTTCTAGTATCCAACCGCCTTCTTGATCTCTGGGCACAACCTGTTCTCAAACTTGATGCACTTTGAAAACTGAGCATTAGCCTCACTGTAGTGCAGATAAAACTTAGCCAACTCAGCAAACTTTGCAGCATACTCAACAACCGACATACTTCCTTGCTTCAGCACAACAAACTTAATTTCCTTCTTACCACGAACGTCCAGGGAAATACTTCCTCAGAAATTCCCTACAGAACACAGCCCAAGTGACATTTTCACCTGCAGCTTCCAACCTCTGACATGTCTCTAGCCTAAGTCATCAGCCTCGACTGCTAGCATATGAGTACCATATCGAACCTTCTGCACTGGAGTGCAGTCCATCACATGGAATATTCTCTCAACCTCTTTCAACCAATCCAATTCTCCGTCAGGATCATACTTTCCCTTGAATGTAGGCGGATTCTCCCTCTGGAAAGTCACCAAACTACGAGATCCAGCATTCTCGTCAGTGTTCGGCTGATTCTCCATAGCATGCGTCATTGCTTCTAAAGCAGCAGCAAGTGCAGCATCATTCCTCCCATCCATCTCAACTTATCACTACAACATAAAAAATGGTTAGAAATCAAATTAACAATACTCGATTGTTAAACAACCTACGACTCGACAACATGGTTGGACGGACCAATATTGCTCTGATATCAACTTTGTAACACCCTAATTCTACCCGACAATATAATGTAAATCAGAGTTATAAAAATTATGCAACTGAATCAGGATGCCACAAATTCAACTTAAAAACCATTGCATTCAACATGGATACATAACACTTTAAAACTTTGGACGAACCAACATCAAAATAAGTTAATCTTTTAAATCAACAACTTGAACAACTATGCGGCGGAATCATAATAACATCTTCATCCAACATGAAATCAGCTTCTAAATAACAAGTACTTAACAATAATCAACTTAAAGTTCAACAACTGAAATAAAGAATACTAAGCAACAAGCATTCATCCCCCCGAGTGTTATGTATCAGAGCAATGACACTGACTCAAACTACTGAAGGTCAACCGCCTTCACTCTGGATTACCTGCACGTTACCAACATAAGGGTAACATTCAAACAGAAGGGGTAAGATATTGAACACTATAATAGAACGTATGATAAATATTACACTAGAATCAGTTCATGCAAAAATCACCACTTCACAACTTATAAACAACAACCATCACGACAGGCTATCAACAAAACACAACAACTAATTCATCATCACAACAGCTTAATTATACAACTTAGAATGCGACTTAATACTATGCGAATGCATGTGGTATCATTGGAGCATAACTCCCATCTTAAAAATGGAGCAGAACTCTCATCTTAATAATTTCCAATTAATAGAGGTATCAACAAGGCATAAGCCTTCTTCGCAGTTTGCCAATCCAGGCCATCAGAGTATGAAATTTTATGTAACTCAATGAATGCACTATCACATACTCACAACAATCATCATCCATCATAAGACATAAGCCTACATCACCATTATTACTAGTAAATAGAGGTAATTCACTATCACATAAATCCCCTACAACTTCACATTATCAACGAGAATTCACAATAACAATCACAACAACAACTCAACATAAATCAACATTGACCATAAGCCTATCACATCAATCAACGTTTCAGTCATTAACATAATCAAACAACAACTTAACATAATTCAAACAACACGGTTAACGCCCCAAAACACAGCATGTACGGGCAAAAGGGATAGGGAACTACGTGCCCCTCGACATGCACAACATCTAGGACAACATAACAACTAATATATATATATATACTCTTCAACACGCACAGTGAAAACAAGGCGACGACCGACCCATGTTCCTCGACACGTCCTGCAACCTAATTTTGCTTGAAAAATCCAATGCATCATTCCCTAACACGCCTCGCAGCCTAAAATACCGCTCGGTACCTACTACTTCAGTATCCTCCCCGACCACTAATTCGGCCAACAACACAGTCATGATACAACGTCTTAACGACCACACCCCTATGATTTATAACTTACGGCTAACCGCTCGAAATAACACAGTAACGGGCAACTATATTTCCTATCAATAGATTCATCAACATACAAGACAGTCACACAGAAACTCCCTAAAACGACCACTTCAACAATTTACCCATTTTCCTTCCAATTGCTCGGAATAACCTAACGTCCTAACGACCATTATGACCTAACCTACACATCGATTAAACTGGGAAGTCACATAGATGCATACAATGACCACAACACATCATCGGGCAACTTCCTAAAATAGATACATTAAACGGTCATACGGTTCTTCCTAACGGCCACAACATGAATAAACGAGCAACTTCGCTAGCAATTCAGAATATCCATGCACAAAAATCACAAAATGACCAATTCCCCCGTAATACATATCATAAGTCCCCTTATAAGGTCAGAACCCCACCCTTACCTAGATTGAAGGTCGATCAACCAAAAACTCTAGCCGACAGCTTTGCTTCATTCTGCTCAACGTCGGGCAGCTCGCTCCTCGTCCGTGCAGCTCTACTGGTCAGTGTACATAAATCCCTATTCTCCAACTAAAACAAATCCTTGCGTTAGCTTCTCCTTATATATCCATCCTCTTGGGCCTAACCTACACCCCCACTTTACTACTTCTAACCAATAGCATAAGTCCAACATTATTTCATATATTCCCTTAATTCCACATAATATAATTATTATTAATCAACTTAATAATTAATTAATAATAATTCACCAACTCATAACAATAATTCTTAACCTCGTGCAACTTCACAAATAATCCAAAAATAATTTAATTAAATAAATGATTGAATTACGAGTGTTACAATATTCCTATAATGTGTGATAATACTTCTGCTATTTGTCTTTCTAAAAATACTATTTTATATTCTAGGGCTAAACATATAATAATTACACCATTTCATTAGGGACTATATTCAGAAGGGAATTCTTTGCTTAAAATTTATAGACACATACCATCAATGGGATGATGTTTTCACCAATCCCCTTGCTGAAGATAGATTTAATTTCATTCTAAAACACCTCAATATGGAATTATGCCCAGAATAAAAGTGTAGTTTATGTATATTTAATCCTCAGAATTTTTTTTAAAAATTTTGTGAACATATGAACAATGGTTCTTCAGAAGTGAGAAGGAAAATTGTATCAGAAACTATCCAGAAGAACGTTTTCCAAAAACACTTCATTTCTAAGATAGAAGCAAGTAGTTCAACATATCAACGTCTGTCAACTCTAAACACAAAGTCATTTTCTAAGGATGAACACGTGATCAAAATCTGAATGACTGAAACAGTTGAGTTGATGTATTGAGGTGCGAGTCAAATCGGTAACTGTTCAAAATCTTCACGTTATCCCTCTTTTTCAGAAATCATTAATGCAATTAATCATTGTGTTTATTTTATTAATTAAAATTAAAATTCATGTTTTTTCCCGTTGGCTATTTATACATCACTTTCTCACAAACACTCTCACACCTTCACTCTCACTCACTCTATTCTCTCTGTATTTGTTCCTTCCCATTTGCATGCTCTCAAAACCCTAAAGTCTGTGAACAATGGCTTCTTTTCAAAAAATGTCTCAAGATTCTCAAATCAACATTTCTGATTCATCCTCCACTACAAACGAAGAAATGTATGTCGAACCCTCAAGAACTCTTCTCACTCCTATTGATTCTCTAGAAGTTCTCTGTGAACTTATCGTTGATTTTGAAAGTATGAAAGAAAACGGGTATGACCTAACGCATGATGTTGAATTTCAAGGGTGGACAAAATACTTTGATCGTCTAATTGGTCCAGTTTTCCCCAAATTAGTTAAAGAATTTTGGATTCATGCTATTGCGTCAAACCATCAAGTAACCTCTTATGTTATGGGAAAGAAGATTTTCTTCTCTAAAGATGTCATTGGAAAGCTTATTGGTCACGAAGAAAGCAGTATAAGATGTAGTGATATGGCATAAAAAGGTTCTGACCTAACCATCGTGTCAAAAGAAATCTTCTCCTCTGGACAACCCTCAAACAAGTTCAAAGATCTAAAGGACTATCTCAGAATTTGGACTAGAATAATTCTGGGGTGCATCAATCATAGAAAACCTACCAGTTCTCCTGACTACATCAATATTGACCAACACTACTTATTTTACTTCATCACAACCAAAGCCAAAGTTCACCTTCCTCATATTCTATTCAACCATCCGAAGACAAGTGTCAAGGAAACGCGGGAAGAATAAAGAACCAAAAGAGATTGGATTCCTTTGGGAATCACATCAAAATTTTACTGGAAGCCTTGTTCACACGACTTCCACCTCCTCCACAACCTTAGTTATGATATTTTGTTTGTTTCTGCTATGTTTGGTTCTTGTTTAAAAACTTTTATTTATTTGTTTCTATCTGTATTAATCTACTTTGAATGCATAATCCATTTTATTCTCTTTACGTGTTTTTATTGCTTTTTGATTTTTGACAAAAAGGGGGAGAACGTAATATATTTTGAATATAAAAGTGTCGAGACTTATGTTAGAACATAATTTGGTTCTACATCCCAGTAAGAGTTTTGATGATAACAAACATATGATATAAAGAACAAATATGCTCGCTAATAAAAGTATATTTACATGCAGGAAGTTCTGATATGAAAAAGATATTCTGATGTAACTGGAAGTTCTGCCAGAACATCATTAGAAGTTTTGATTATGCGAGCATAGAAGTTGAGAGTACCATGATAGATTCAGATGCATCAAATTTGTGTGACACGCTTATATGAAGAAATTATGTTACAACTTCTGAATGCACCAACGCTGTGAAACAAGATCTCTGATACTCTGATTTGCAAAGTTCTAATACAAGCTGTAAAGGACTCTCAATGGTAACACTCATCCTCTGATGTGAGAAGCTCTGAAGTGTTACAATTATATCAATGAAATATCATAAGTAACGGCTACAAACAGACAAGGATCTCCTGGTTTAGAAAGTTCATTAACTCGTGTTATGGACATACCAAAAGTATCTTCTTGTGTCACTATTGCATGGCCTATATAAAGTAGACAAAAATAAGATTTCAAGTGATGAACTAATGCATACAAAAAGAAGAAATCACGTGAAACCACAGCAACGCAACAATCATCTTTCTTCCTTAAACATTCATATTTAAAACTGTGTAAAACATCAATGTCAGTGATACTGTTTTATTAGAAACATTATTGTACACATTTATTCAATTATTGTTTAGACATTTCCTTGAGAAAACCGAGTTGTGGTTTTGGACTCAAGAAGACTTTGACAGTTGTCAAAGTAGTTTTGTAATCAAGATTGATTAGTGGATTAAGACCTTATTGGAGAGAAGCGAAATCACCTTGGCGGGTGGACTGGAGTAGTTTGAGTTCAAACGAACCAGGATAAAAATCAAAGTGTTCTTTCCATTGTATTTTGAGATTCCAATTCACCCCCCCCCCCCCCCCCTCTTGTGTTTTTCACTTCTTCAATTAGTATCAGAGCACATGGATCTGGGTGCAAACACTTAACCGTGTCAGAAAAACATCCAAGGAGGAAAAACATCATGATGGGAACAAGTCAGAACATCAGCAGTAGCCCTCCAATATTTGACAGTGAAAATTTTGATTACTGGAAAGATATGGTCAGAAGTTTCTTCCTAGCCTATGATGCTGACCTCTGGGATATGGTGATTGATGGATACATACATCCTATTGATGAAAGCAGTCAGAAGATGGACAAAAAAAGAATGTCAGATCATCAAAAGCAAGACTTCAGAAATCATCACAAGGCCAGAACTATTCTCCTAAGTGCCATCTCATATTCAGAGTATGAGAAGATCACAAACAGAGAGACAGCAAAGCACATGTTTGATTCTCTGAGAATGACGCATGAAGGAAACACACAAGTAAAAGAAACCAAAGCCCTTGCGCTCATTCAGAAGTATGAAGCCTTCAAAATGGAAGAAGTAGAAACCGTTAAAGCAATGTTCTCAAGATTCTAAACTCTGGTTGTTGGGCTGAAAGTTCTGGACAAAGGGTACTCAACTGCTGATCATGTAAAGAAGATTATCAGAAGTTTACCAAAGCAATGGAGATCCATGGTCACTGCTCTCAAACTGGAAAAAGATCTGAACAAAATATCTCTAGAAGAACTTGTAAGATCTCTCAGAAGCCATGAGATAGAGTTAGAAGATGATGAGCCCCAGAAGCAAGGTAAGTCTCTCGCTCTGAAATCTAATAAATATGAAACAAAATTTTTGCAGGCAAAAGCAGAAGCAGAAAACTCTGGAGAATCCTCGTCAGAAGAAGACGAATTGTTCTTTCTATCCATAAGAATCAATCAGATGCGGAAGCACAGGTAGAAGAATTTCAGAAACTCCAGAAGAACAGAAAATGACTCTGAACAATCTTCTGGATACAGAAAATCCAGTAACAGAAACATTACCTGCTATAAATGCAATAAACAAGGTCACTACAAAAGCGACTGTCCAAGGCTTCAGAAGGAGAAACCAAAAAGGAAGTTCGCTAAGGAGAAGAAGAAAAGTCTTATGGCAATGTGGGATGACTCTGAATCTTCTGAAGACGGAATAAAATCAGAAGATGAACAAGCCAATATAGCTTAAACGGACAACTTATCAGATGTCTCTGAATCCTCAGAATCAGAATCAGAGTCAGAAGAGGTATTTTCTAACTTTTCTAGATCTCAATTAGAGGAGAGTCTGTCAGAAATTCTAGAAAGGTATTAGACGCTTCAAGTCATAAACAAGAACCTGAAAAAGGATCTAGTTTCTGACTCTGAAGAAACTAAGAATCTGAGACTAGAAAACTCTAAGTTGAAAGGAAAATTTTAAAACTTGAAAATGATTTACAAAATACTCAGAAGGAAACTGTCTCAGAAGTTCCTAGTAACCCTGACACAATCATAAAGGAATATGATCACAGCTTTCAGAAATTCCTCGCTAAAAACATAGATAGAAGCAAGGCTTCAATGATCTATGGCGTTAGCAGAAATGGAAGAATAGGTATAGGATACAAAGGTAAAGTATACCAACCTAAGAAAGTTAAGGATCTGGTTATCAAACGCACTCCTCTTCTCACTTCACTATTGGGCAAACACATGATATAAAATATACCAGTAAAGTGTTTTCTGCTAAACCAAAATTCAAACAGAATTTTGGAAACTCTAACAGTCATGGACCCAAAAATATATGGGTACCAAAAGACAAAATCATCTATGTTGCAGATATTTTTTACATCAAGGTTGAAACACCAGTCCTAACAACTGGATTCTGGATGCTCTCTACACATGAAGGGAAGAAAGCATATGTTCCAAAGCCTGGAAGTTAAAACTGGAGGATTCGTAAGTTTCAGAGGCAATAAAAAAGAAAAAGTTATCAGCTCTGGAACTATTGGGAATGGTAATGAGCATACAGCATCAGAAGCTCTCCAAAGAATCTCAGATGTATCCAGAAGAGGATGTCACACCTTTTCAAGCAACTTCTGTCAGAGGGAGCCTAATAGAGTCTTTACCACTTTTTGATTCTTGACAAAAGGGAGAGAATGAAGAATATCTTGACTCCTATCAGAAGCCATATCAGAAGATCTTCAGGGAAGTATTTTATTTTCTCGTTATCTGAGTATTCTACTCAAGGGGAGCCTTTTAATTTTTGTTCTTTATATTCCATCAAAATATACAAGTTTTTGTCATTATCAAAAAGGGGGAGATTGTTAGAACATTATTTGGTTCTACATCCCAGTAAGAGTTTTGATGATAACAAACACATGATATAAAGAACAAATATGCTCGCTAATAAAAGTATCTTTACATGCAGGAAGTTCTGATGTGAAAAAGATGTTCTGATGTAACTGGAAGTTTTGGTAGAACATCACTAGAAGTTCTGATTATGCGAGCATAGAAGTTGAGAGTACCATGATAGATTCAGACGCATCAAAACTGTGTGACACGCTTATATGAAGAAGTTCTGTTACAATTTCTGAATGCACCAGCATTGTGAAATAGGATCTCTGATACTCTGATTTGTAGAGTTCTGATACAAACTGTAAAAGAATCTCAAGGTAACACTCATCCTCTGATGTGAGAATCTCTGAAGCATTACAATTCTATCAATGAAATATCATAAGTAATGGCTACAAATAGACAAGGATCTCCTGGTTTGGAAAGTTCATTAACTCATGTTATGGACATACCAAAAGTATCTTCTTGTGTCACTATTGTATGGCCTATATAAAGCAGACAAAAATAAGATTTCAAGTGATGAACTAATGCACACAAAAAGAAGAAATCACGTGAAACTACAGCAACGCAACAATCATCTTTCTTCCTTAAACATTCATATTTAAAACTGTGTAAAACATCACTGTCAATGATACTGTTTTATTAGAAACATTATTGTACACATTTATTCAATTATTGTTTAGACATTTCCTTGAGAAAGCTAGGTTATGTTTTTGGACTCAAGAAGACTTTGATAGTTGTCAAAGTAGTTTTGTAATCAATATTGATTAGTGGATTAAGACCTTGTTGGAGAGAGGAAAAATCACCTTGGCGGATGGACTGGAGTAGTTTGAGTTCAAACGAATCAGGATAAAAATCAAAGTGTTCTTTTGTATTTTGAGATTCCAATTCAACCCCCCCCCCTCCTTCCTTGTGTTTTTCACTTCTTCAACTTAGTCCCAAACATTTTGAATATCATAATCTTTGTTTCATCTTTTGAAATAAAACAGGAAAAGTCTTTTAAAAATAACTTATGTCAAAAGGACTTATCAGAACTTCCATCACAAGCTCTGATCAAAACATCTTCAGGGAAGTATCTATTTTTTCTTTATCTGAGTATTCAACTCAGGGGGAGACCCTAACTCTTTATGTTCTTATGTGATTTATCAAAATATACAAATTTTTGTCATCATCAAAAAGGGGGAGATTGTTAGAACATAGTTTGGTTCTACATCTTAGTAATAGTTTTGATAATAACAAATACATGATATATATAAAGAACAAATATGCTCTCTAATAATGTATTTAAATATGCAGAGAAGTTCTGATGAAAGAAGCATAGAAGATGATGAGAGAATTACTTTTTGAAAGCTCTGATTAGACAAAGCGTACAGACTTAGAAGCAAATCCATGTAACACACTCAATTGAAGAGGTTTTGATGTTATAACTTCTGAAGAAAAGCTGAAAGATAAATTATGATACTCTGATAAGTGATGTTCTGGAAGAACAAAGTAATTCACAATGTACTCATCTATACTAAAGTTCTAAAGACTCGGGGGGTGACCCTAACTCTTTATGTTCTTACAAGATTTATCAAAATATACAAGTTTTTGTCATCATCAAAAAGGGGGAGATTGTTAGAACATAGTTTGGTTCTACATCTTAATAATAGTTTTGATGATAACAAGTAAATGATATATATAAATAAAAATATTCTCTCTAATAATGTATTTAAATATGTGGAGAATTTCTAATGAAAGAAGCATAGAAGATTATGAGAGAATTACTTTTTGAAAGATCTGATTAGACAAAGCATACAAACTTATACGCAAATCCATGTAACACACTCAATAGAAGAAGTTCTGATGTTATAACTTATGAAGAACCAAAGTTGCAAGATAAATTTTGATACTCTGATAAGTGAAGTTTTGGAAGAACAAAGGAAGTCTCAACACACTTATCTATACTAAAGTTCTAAAGACTCAGCACGTAAGCTCAAGTTATACTCTGATAAATAAATATTCTAAAAGTGCAAAGAAGCTTCAACGTGTTTGTCTCATCCAAGTTATAATAATATGAATATCAAGAAACTCTGAGGATCCAAAGTCTAAACGGTAATATTCTCATTCTGATAAGATCTCAAAGAATCAAAGTTATGATGCGTTACAATTCATTCATTATAAATCAAAGAGTAACGGCTGGAACAAAAAAAGATCTGTATTTTTGGAAAGTGCATTAACAACACTTTATCAACCTTCTAAATTCATCTTCTCATGTCTCATATGCCTTGCCTATATAAAGGAGTCTTGAAGAAATGATGAACAATACTTGCAGATACAAAGATATATCTTCACTAGCTCTCCCTTGTGCTTTAATCTTATGTATAAATCACATTTGTGATATAGTTTTTCTAGAAACACCATTGTACACATTTTTATTTATATTTTGTAATACCTTGAGAAATCAAATTGTAGTTTAGTCTCAAGAAGACATTGAAGGTAGTCATTGTGTTTGTGTAATCAAAGTGTTTAATTAGTGGATTAACACCTCGTTTGAGATAAGAGAAATTACCTTGGCGAGTGGACTGGAGTAGTTTGAGTTCAAACGAACCAAGATAACCAAACGTGTCTTACTATTTTAATTTTTGAAAACTCCAATTCAAACCCCCTTTCTTGTGTTTTTCTATCCTTCAAATATCATATATTGCATACCAATTCAATATTTTACATCGACACATGTGACTCAAATGCAACTCAATGCAATATGCACGTGGTACCAATTGTTATCCTTACCGATATCACCGGGTCCATATCTCCAAGAAAGATAACCACCAAAAAGGTCCATCTCTCAAACTTTCAAACCACATCTCCAGATTTGGGACAAGTCACTAACTCTCGCAAAAGATAGCAAACAATTGCCTCTTGAAAACTCATGATGAATGTGTAATTTCAATATATATATATATATATATATATATATATATATATATATATATATATATATATATATATATATATATATATATGTGTGTGTGTGTGTGTGTGTGTGTGTGTGTGTGTGTGTGTGTGTGTGTGTGTGTGTGTGTGTGTGTGTGTGTGTGTAATTAAGACCATCTCCATATCTTAATCATACAAGCATATTTCACATAATTCAACACATTTAAAATATCTTCATCAAATTGCACAACATACATACATACATCATACCACATTCACATAAAATGTACTCATAGAACCTATAAACTCAACACATCACATAACATGTAACCAACAATAGTAAAACCATGTAATCCTCAATCAACCAAAATTTACAATATTCATATACACAATTCAAGTATTATGTTCCTCATCAAAAGTCATCCAAAACCAATCCAAAACACATCGAATAATTTATTAAATTCATGGAAATCCTTTAAAAATCATAAGCATACAGGACCCCCTTCAATTACATAAAATATAAAATATTTTGTCCTAGACCGTGCTAAGCGCGACCCACGGTGCTAAGAGCCCTCTACGAAATGCAGAAAAATTCTGCTACAGACAACTTCTGCCTCCTACGAATTTATCCATCCAAATCTCATTCAAACACATGTATTTCACCAATTAAATGTACCATAACCTATATCTAACATATATCATCAACTAAAAACATCAAAACATGATTTTCAACATCAATTTCATGATTCTCATTCAAAATCTAAACATGTCAAAACCCAGAAATTGAAGAATAAAATTCCTAAATCATGCTACTACCCATTACATGTTATTATCTAATCCCATAACCATGTGAAAACACATCTTTACCTTGGATATAGATTCTCTAGGATTCTATCCTCTTCTCTTCTCTTTTCTCCCTTTTCTCCTCTTTCTTCTCTTCTCTTGTTTCTTTCTTTCTAATTCTATTTCTCTTTGTTTTACAACAACCCTTACTAACTCTTGTTTTCACTAATGGACTTATATCATTCTCACACTAAACCATCACCAAGGCCCAATTACTCATATAACACATATTCTCAATTAATAGAGTAAATCATATATCACACGTCACCAATTAATCCAAATAACTCATATTTCAACAAAATCACTCAATTTAATTAATTACTATATTAAATAATAGTTAATAAATCAAACAAATAATAAAATAACTAATAAATAAAAATCAAGAAAAGAAATTAGTCTAAGTTGATTTAATAAAACTAAACCTAAATTAAATTAAGAAAAGAAATTAAATTAATCAAGAAAACAAAATAATTTTTTAGGATTTTTTATGAAAAGGTTTTAAAGTTAATAAAAAGAGATTAATTCTAAATTCTAAGTTAATTAAATTAGCAAAGAAAATTAACATAAATCTAAGCCTAGATTAAATTAATTAAGAAAATAAATTTGTTAAGAAAATGTTTTTTGGTCTTTTTTAATTTGAGAAAAAATGTTTGAAATTTGAAAAGAAAAGAAATTAGAAGTTAACCTTAATTCTAATTTATTTACAAAGTAAAATGAAGGTGTGAAGAAAATTAATTAATTTATCATGAAAATAATTTAATTAATAAAAACTAAGATGATTTAATTATTTTAGAAAAGTATTATTTTTTGGATTTTTTATTTAGAGAAATATTTTTAATTTGTGTATAAAAAATAATGAAATCCCTAGTTTACAAGTTAATTAATAAAAATAAAACAAAAGGGTAATTATAATAAATAAATTTTAAATGTCAAAAATTAGTTTAATTAAGTAAAATCCCGATGGTGGAGGATGAAGGATGCATCATGCGCGTTAGGGTACCATTGGGGCTCGAACCCAGGTCCTAAGGGTTAACAAGCGCACGTTTTACCACTGGGGTGACTATGCATCCGTTTATTAAACTGAATATATAAATATATAAAATAAAATAAGTTCTAAGAGGACTTCATCTTCTTCCTCGTGCCCATGGCTGAAACACCATTTTTGAAATTTGTATCTCACTCATTTCTCTATGAAATTAAAAAATGTAAACATGAAACTTGTGTATTTTTTCACCACGAATCCAACCATATAACTTATGTAAGCTAAAATTCAAAGATGAAGATTAATTTTGATGGTCCTAAATTGAAACCTGATTTTTTTAGAAAGTTCAAATCTAAAATTTTCTACACACAGTCAATGTAAATAAAAATTATGGACATGGTTAGCTTTAGGGAAATGATATCTACATTTTTACTTTAGAATATATGCACAAAGGATGCTTGTATCAAGATATTGAAGTTAGAAAACTTAACTCTTGCAGATGGATTCGTGTATGGATTTGTGTATGGAGATTGGATGATAAGGTTATGAGATTTGGTCTTGAGTTCTTCATAAAAATGACTTGAAATTCAAGAATGAAATGCCAACTTCAAGTCTTCGAATATCCTAGCTCAAAAATGATCTCTTCAAGTTCTTGGACATTTTAGAAAGCTTGAAGCATTATCTAAAAATTTCATGTGGACCACTTTTGCTAAATCAAATCGGAACTTGGTGAAAATTGGCCAAGAAGTTAGGGCAAAATCCTGACCAAACTAGGTAAAAAAATTTTCACTAAGTGTTTAAAACATGTGCATGAATTCATGAATTTATAACTCAAAATATAAGCCTTTCTAGGACTTGATCATAAAATAAAAGTTGTAGATATTATCAAGGTATACAACTTTCATGTTTAAAGTTTTCTTTGAATTATCTTGCATCTTGGTGAAAAAATGTCATGAAGTTGTGAAATTATCATGGTTTAAAACACTTAGAAAAATTCTAAGTATTTAAAAGTTTGACTTTTAAAATTGACTTTTGACTTTATTGATGTCTTGATGATTAAGCTTCATATTTTTTAATTTCTTGATGAAATGTGATCTTTGAAACTTAATGTTGACCAAAAAATCAAAGTTTGACTTTTGATGTGACAGTTGACTTTTTCATCAGTTGGCTAAATTTCAACTATCAACCAATTGATCTTGAGAGATGAATTGAGTCTTGAAATTAGGTAAAAATGATGTCCTTGAATCCTTTATATCATGTTTCAAACTAATAAGTCATGTATTAAGTCAAAAGTCAATGATTAGTCATTTCCAGTCAAAACCCTAATTTTGACCATTTTGCCGTTTTGATAATTTGATTGTGTTTCTTGAGGAGTTATGATCCAAACTTGATCAATTGATGAATATGACTTCAAAATGTTGATATTGGTCAAAAATCTTGAAGTTTGATTGTAAGTTGACCATAGTTGGCTTTTTACCCAATACAGTTGATTTTTAGTCATCTAGTCAATTGACTGAGCAAAATTTCGATTCAAGACTTGAAATTTGACATGAGTATTCTTGGAGGTCTATAACGATCCATGCAAGTCATTTGAGGCATTATAAGTCCAATTATCCTTGTGAAAATCAAAACCCTAATTTGAGGCATCAGTGTTTAGGAGATGGTTTGCCCTAGTCAACACTTGTGTAAGCTTGAGCCAATGAAGATCTTTGTGAGAAATGTCTTGAGAAAGAGAGGGAAAATTTTGGGGTACAACACTCAGCTTCCTTCTCAAGTATATGGGTATCAAACTTCATCCTCTGAGCATCCGAACAATTCATGACCCGAAAGATCTTCTCAATCGCTTTCAGCCATACTTGTGCTTTGTCAGGTTCATGAGCTCCTTCAATGATTGGCGGATTGTTCCTCTAGAAATTCCCCAAAGCACGAAATTCACCATCATCTGTGTTTCCAGCATTGATGTGCGGTTGTTTCCTAATCGCACCGAACAACATTTCCCACGTATCGACAATAGCATCTTCATTCCTTCCTGCAACCATCATCTTGAGATTCCCAAACAACCAATAATCCTCATCAGACAAACAATATCGATTGTGTTATACACACATATCGAATACCAAAGGAAATAAACACATTAATAATCTGGCCACTAATGTAACACCCCCTAAATCCCACGGAAATAATAAGGCATAATTAGAGTAAAATTAGCATGCATATCAAAAGAGAGTGTCACATGTACTTAAAAACCACAACAAATACACCGGTCATGCTCATAACATACATTTAAATTCATGTTCCATACACATATGCATCTTGCAATAAAATAATTCTTTCTCACAATAATAACAATAATTGAAATCTCATACTAACAATTATATAATAAAGCATTAGGCACTAAAGGCCACTCATCACATAATCTCAAAATACAATACTAAATAAAGAGAGTATATCAAACATTTCATAAAACAACATGAGTTCAAACGTTTCCTGTGTTACATAGACCAGAGCATAACTTACTACCTAATAAATAGATAAACAAAGAACTAGATCCTCCGACTAATCCTCGCGAGAAACACCACTATCTTCGGTACCTGAGCAATGTCATATAAAACATTATTTCAACAGAAGGGTGAGAATTCACATCATTATACAAATATATAATAATAAGTAATGTATCACATACAAGCAATAATTGAATTCATCACACTTCACACATTCATGTATTCAACATTTTCTAACATAATCCACATATACAACATTGCTCAATAATTCGTGATTTGAAGATAATCCGGTAACAAATACAACAAATGTAATATTCACATTGATATCACATATTGCACACCAATTTAACATTTCACATAGACACATGTGACTCAAATGCAACTCAATACAATATGCATGTGTGTACCAATTTTTATCCTTACCAGTATCACCAGGTCCACATCTCCAAGACATATAACTACCAAAAAATCCCATCTCTCAAGCTTCAAGCCACATCTCCAGATTTGGGACAAGTCACTAACTCTTACAAAAGCTAGAAAACATTGCCTCTTGACAACTGATGATGCATGTGCAATTTCAACATATATATGCAATTAAGACCATCTCCATATCTTAACCATACAAGCATATTTCATATGATTCAACACATTTGAATTATCTTCACTAAATTTCACAACATACATACATACATCATACCACATTCTTATACAATGTATACACATATAATTTATTAACTCAACATATCACATAACATGTCACCAAAAATAGTCAAACTGTGTTATCCTCAATCGACCACAATTCACAACATTCATATACACAATTCAAGTATTATGTTCCTCATCAAAAGTCATCCAAAAACAATCCAAAACACATCGAATGAATTATTAAAATTCATGGAAATACTTTATAAATCATAAGCATACATGACCCCCCCTTCAATTACAAAAAATATAAAACATTTTATCCTAGAGCACGCTAAGCGCGACCCACGGTGTTAAGCGCTCTCTGCGAAATGGTGAAAAAAATTTATACGGACAACTTCTGCCTCCTACAAATTTATCTATCCAAATCCCATTCAAACACATGTATTTCACCAATTAAATATATTATAGCCTATATCTAACATATAGCATTAACTACAAACATCAAAACATGATTTCCAACATCAATTTCATGATTCTCATTCAAAACCTAAACATGTCAAAACCTAGAAATTGAAGAACAAAATTACTAAATCATGCTACTACCCATTACATGTTATTATCTAATCCCATAACTATGTGAAAACTCACTCTTACCTCGGATGTGGATTCTATATGGTTCTATCTTCTTCTCTTCTCTTTTATCCCTTTTCTCCTCTTTCTTCTCTTCTCTTGTTTCTTTCTTTCTAATTCTATTTCTCTTTTTTTTTACAACAACCCTTACTAACTCTTGTTTTCACTAATGGGCTTATCTTATTCTCACATTAAACCATCACCAAGGCCCAATTACTCATATAACACATATTCTCAATTAATAGAGTAAATCATATATCACACATCACCAATTAATTCAAATAACTCATATTTTCACAAAATGACACAATTTAATTAATTACTATATTAAATAATAATTAATAAAATAAACCACTAATAAAATAATTAATAAATAAAAATCAGGGTGTTACAGAAGGTCACTAGGATTAGGAAGAAACATTGAACATCATGAGGTTGGTGTTCTTAGAAGACGGATTGTACTAATTCAAAGTAGTGATTTTTCTTTATTAGGTAGAGTACCCTCCAAATGTAGGCGTGGTTTTACCAAACTGGATTACCAATTTCTTGTGTTCTTTATTGCTTTTCTGGTTCATCATCTTTTAAAAGTTAAGATGTTATAACTTTGTAGTATAACTGGTTTTCTAGTGTACAATGTTCCAGACATTATGTTTGACATCTGTCCACTAAATTTATATTTGTCTTAAATCAGTTGGATCAATTATCCCAACACCGTGTCCAACATATGTCCCCTCAGGAACAAAATTTCAAGCATGACGATTTTGATGTGCAACCTCTACTTGCAACAACTTATTTTCATAATCATTTAGGACCAAGATATATTCATTGGAATGCAGGTATGGTTGTAGTGTTGTGAAACAAGTGTGAGTTATAAGTTCCACATTATTTGGAAAAGTAGAAGTTGAACACTTTATTAAGTGAGATGACTCATACACCAATTGTCTTAATAATTCGGGTGAATACGTGGGGTCTATTTCACTTATTTGGGTGAGTCTTTGACCTTTAAGTGAGTCTTAGACTTAATGTGGATGTTTCTCTCTCATGATGATCTATCTGTGATATCAGAGCATGGTTCGAGTAAGGGACTGACTCCTTGTATCGAAAGTCTTCATGGCATAGTGATAGTAAGATGTCGTGTTTTGTTGAAGTGCGTGTTGTCATACCCCAAATTTGTCCTACCCATTTATAAGGACTATTTGGCTTATGCATCTTGTATCTTTCATGTACATACCTCTCATTAGGTCATCTAATGTTACATGCATCATTAATCAGTAAGTAGTCATGGGATCAAGATATTTCTTTCTGGAAGCCACAAAAAAGGAATTATTCTGTTGGCCAGAATCAGCAAGGCAAACCTCTAGTTTTTCAAGGCTTAAATGTGTTCCACACGTTTCGCAAGCAATCAAACCAATGATCAGTTAAGCCATCATCATGTCAAGCTCTCATGTATTTCCATTCACTCTGAACTACGAAGGAATTTGGTGTTTCAGTGAATTTGAAACATTGTGAACCTGAAACATTATTTTTGCTGGTTTGAACTCAGAAATTCGCAAGTTGCAATTGGGATACTACTTTGAGTTGATTCCTCAAGCATTAGAACAGTCTCGATATTTTCTTCATTTCATATGTTCAAGCTAGAAGTCAATTATGTGCAGAGAGTCTCCAAAGAATTTGACTTCCCTGAAAAGGTATTGGAATTTAATGACTGGTTATTTGTTCCACGGGCATTTAGAAATTTGTAACTTACATCCGATTCGGTATTTTCAATTGATTCTTCGAGCATTGTGACCGTCTTAATTTTCTTATCACTTCTCGTGTTCGGATTGAAGGCTAATTTTCTGAAGAAGACGTCCGGGAATTTTAATTATTTGAAGACAGCTTACTAAATTAAATTGTTGGTCTATCATTGCGCGAGCACTTAAAAATTCATAACTTCTAATTGGAATATTGTTTCAGAGATATTTTTTAGGCGTTGAAATTGTCTTAATGTCTTCTTCAGTTCTTATGTTCGGCTAGGAAGCTGATTCAGTAAGGAAGATCTCTAAACGTCCGGATACTTTGAGAAGAAATAGTGGAAGTATGGTGAAAATATTGTACTGAACCATTATTTTGTAGACGTTCAAAAATTCATAACTTTCACCCAATGTATTTTTTAAGAATTTCTTTGGGCGAAAAAATTGTCTTGATTTCATCTTCATTTCGTATGTTTTGGTCGAGGATCAATTCATTGAGGAAAGTCTCTGAAAGTGTGAATTACCAGAGATTTTGTTGTGCTGAACCGGAGTTTTAATTCACTGTTTTCCAATATTGTAAAAATCCTAACTTCTTTGATTTTTATCGTATCTATACAATTCTTTCAGCATAATTTCACAAATGATGTCAGCTACAACCTTGCTTCAGACTTCGAGTTCAAGCGGTACTCTGAAGGCTTCCGTTTATGGTCCGTTTCACTAATGGAACAATGAAATGTGTTGGTGAATCGGAAAAGACAGCATCTGAGAAACTTCGAAAATTCATAACTTTCTCGTCGTTTATCCGATTGAGTTTGTTCTTTCGATATCGTGTCACAAATTTTGCAATATTCATTTTTGATGTTGAGCTTGAGTCGAGATTCCACACCAATGACGATGTGGAATTTTATACTCGTGTTATGCGTTAAATTTGCTGACACTGTCAAATGTGGCCCAATCCAATTTCACATCCAAGGCCCAATTTGCCCATACTATATATTCCAAAAATCAGATTTTTCTCTCATAACTCACTCACTCCCAAAAACTCCTCACAATTCTCTCTCTATTCTCTCAAAGATCAAACACATTATCCTCTCAATTTTGCTCAAGAACATCAATAATATCCATCAATATTCAACAACTCATCAAGAACAAAAGAGTCAAAATTCATCGATATTCTTCCTCCCTAACCGGAATTTCATAAGCAAGAAACTCCCTCTGCCTACCGCTCAGATCCCCCACCGTAAGTCCCCCCTCCGGCCACCACGGGAACAAGGTACCTCCTTCGTCTCCGCCGCATTTTCCCGGTGTTTTCCTCTCCTCTTTGCGGCTGTTCCGGTGTTAACATCATCCTCTATTTCACGCTTCAATTCCGGTAAGTAATCTTCATCTTAATTCTTGACTTAAGTGCTTTTTTACATAATCACTTTTGTGAATAAGCATGTTGTGTTTCTTGAATTGAACTTTGATTGAGGAATTGAATTAGGAATTGCATTGAATATTGATTGTGAATTATTGAATTGGACATTAATATAGTTGATATTTTGATTTTTGGTTGAGACATAGTGTTGTAGTTTAGGTGTTTGATAAAATGCCTAAGAGGTGAAATTTGACTAGAATTGAATTTTAGAGTTGGCATTTGATTTTTATGATGAAGTTAAAGTGTGGAATAGGCTATAGCTTTGTTGTATTTAGTGGAAGGATGTAGTTTCTCGGATTAAAGGAGTGTTGCATATGAGATATCAAAAGTGACTTGAAAATTGGAATTCAGGAATTATGGCATAATTTTGATAATCAAGTTGTATTTCATAAGTTAATGTGATTTTGTCTCAATTTGTTAGTTGATTTAACTCTTGGACATTTAAAACCTCAAATTGGAAGAATTACATTAACACATGATTTTTGAGTTTTGCTTAGATTTAAGACATCCACTTGTTTGTAGCTTGTGCTTTTCTCACGAGTAATGATACTTGAACCAATGAACACTTTGGTGCACTTATTTTCGTTGTTTAAGCTTGATTCCGGTTGAATTTCTCATAAATGCACACGGCTTCCCGGTAATGGAATTAGCACTTGCGATTGGAATTAATTCGAGGCATATACTTTTTTGAGTTTGTTGATACGTTTGGAAGCAACCGTGTAATTTTCGTGTGATTCTGTTTCGATGTTTTGTGCACCTAAATTTTGAATATTGTGCTATTTTGTTCTTCATGACATGTACTTTGGGTTTCAACTTTCATGTGATGCATTTGTATACTTTATTGGTTGTTTATGAACCATTGTGAGTGATTCCCCTTGATTCTGATGCCTTTTCTATGTGATTCATGTTATAAGCGTAATGCTGTCCCGTTTTGTAAAGTACACCCAGAATTTGTCCTAATTGTTGGTTTATGCTTCCTTGTGCTTGTTTTAGTCTTTGTTAGACATCCGTATCGAGTTGTGTTGATTTTAGACCGATATTTTGCACACTTCTTTGTATAATATACATTCTGTCCAGAATTCACTTTTATGTTTCCGTTACTTGTTTCACCTCACTCTATGCATGATAATATGTCATTTTAACTTGTAATATTGAGTGTTGAGTCACATCTGACATTCCTTGTTATTTTCTAGTGAGTTTGTTGACTTGTGCAAGGTACATTGTGAGAGATTTCAATCATGTAACTAGAGCTAGTTATGTGATTGAAAAACATTTGATTTATGGATTCGCTTTCAATGTGATTTATCTTGTTTCTCATTCATGAGAAATATATACTATTTGCGTTTTTGTCTAGTTGTGCATTGTGTGCAGGAACTCTGATGCAATGTAATGCATTCATGGCTCGTGATTTATTTTCGCACTTGATATTCATGGGATATTATTTTTGACTATTGTGCTTTATTGGTGAAGCTTGCTTCTGGATTATTATGCTTTTGCTTGCTTTACTACAAACTGTTGTTCTATTAGTATTCTCATCTGCTTCCTTTTATCCCTTACATTTTTACCGCTTTCTAAATATCATGAGAAGTAGGATTATAAAGAGTGTGCGCTCGAAGTCGTTGTTTAAAGTCCTGAGCAGGCATTCCACACTTATTTTGCATTTACATTTATGCTAAAGACCTCAAAGAGGCATCCCATTCCCATTCCCCATTGATAAGCCCTCAAAGAAGGCAAAGCGAGCAGAGGGTCTACAATAGACCCCGACATTTTACATCTTTGTTATTCGTAGCTCATGTCATGCGTTGATGCAACGAATCATGTTGATCCTGTTATCGAGTTCGTCAAGTGGAATACAGGGATTTTCAACCAATCCCCCACACTTTGTCATTGGCTCACATGACGTACTTGTTGACGCTTCGATGTGATATCACTATTGACTTCTATCGCCTACCTCGGTTCATGATATCTTGGTTAGGTGTTTAGTCGCTTGTGACGATTCACTCTTGCTCTTTTCTTGTCTTGATAACATGATACCTTTGTAAAGGGTCGATGCTTCTCATCTTTGTTGCCCTGGTAACATGATATCGCAGTTAAGAAACTCCTTATTCCCCCATTCTTGCTTGCCTTGATGACTCGATATCTTGGTTAAGTCTTCCTTTATCTTACCTTGATTCCTCGATATCTTGGTCAGGTGTCCCACTTCCCTTGTCCTACCTCAATGATATGATATCATGGTTATGCGCCCCTCTCCTTTCCTACCTTGGTGACACATTACCTTGGTTAGGTGTGTGCTACTTGACTGAGTGAATACTCCTCAAGCTTTGTGCTTTGTGTGTTTACCTTTTTTTGCACCCTTTGCCATGCTCCCATAGGGTTTCTCGATTCAATCTTAGGAAGCGAATTGAGATAGAACTTAGGTTGCAAACCATGCATGCTAACTTAGGTAGATGTTTCCTTTCATCCTCAACCATAGGGCCACCATTGTGTGATAACATTAGGGTTAGAGATAGACTAGTCTCTTTTAGACCTTTTTCTTTCTCTTTTGCATTTGCATTAAAACTAAAACTTCTCTTTTTCCTTTCAAACTTCAAAATACTCTAATAATACAAAAACCATTTTTCAAGGTAAAAAACACCAACTAATTCAAACTTTATTTTTCCGCTTGGCTTTTCTTTTAAAAACCCTTTTTCAAGGTAAAAAAACATACAACAAACCAAAGTGTGTGAGCCGAACTACAACACTTTGATTCCTCAAAAGGGATACATAGGCATACGCTCGTGGGGCCAGACCGAGCAAAACTTTGTAACTATTTCCTTCTTTTCCCCGCGTTTTCTTTGGTATGCATTCCCTCCTCGTTTCCTTTTTTTAGTATTTACTAGTAAGTGGTAGACATAGATTAGACACACCCATTAGATTAGAACAATAAGTGTGGATCCTGTAGAGTGCTACATACGTGAGGGGTGCTAATACCTTCCCCTTGCATAATCGACTCCCTTACCCGATCTCTCAGTTGCAAGACTGTGATTTCACCCTTTTGTTTTACTTGATGTTTTCCTTTCCCCTTCTGTGGGATAAAAAATGTTTGATGGCAACTTTATTGTTTGATGATTTTCAGCCGGTTGTTTCAGCTGGTGACTTCACTGGGGACAGATTGACCAAATGCTGGTCCATCCTGGAGTCGCTCCTAGCTCTTGTTTTCTTTTCCTTGGGTGTTTATTTTTTATGTTTAACAGTTATTCATTTATACATGTTTACCTGAGAATATGTTTGCATTGCATCTTTGTTGCTTTCGATATACTACTGTTGTGTTGGATTTGCCGGTTTTTCAGGTTGGGTGGGATGTTACTGTGAGGTAAAAGGCCTCATACACAGGCCAAGTGACAAACAATAGGAACACTAGGGATAGAGTGGAACACGATGAATAGGGGGTGTAGATTACCTTAGACGGTTGTGTTGTCTATGCTCAGATGAGGTTTTAATGAGGTGCTATCATTATCACGTAGGTGTACGATGATAGAATTCTCAAGCGGACCCGTGATTTTGAGTTACCGTTGGCCTTACCTTGACCTAGTTTTCACCCGTGAGCGGGAAGGGAATAATATTTACAGGTATAAATGGTGACTATTTGTTCGGGTGGTTCTGTTCTGAATTTATGTTGATGATTATTGTTCTTTGGTTATGATACGGACCTTTGATCTTATGACATCCATCTTATCCAGAGGTTTGTACAATATTTATTGAGAGAATTGTACAATATTTATTCAAAAAATTGTACAGTATTTGTTCAGAGGATTGTACAATGGCTACCTAAATTCTATGGAGCCTTGATCATGTTCCATTGCATACCATAACATCACATCATTATGTATACGCATCCCATTTCTAGGGAATTCCAAAGACAAGTCTTTTGTTGAGCTTTAAAAAAAATGATGAAAAAATAATGTTGAATATTATTACCAAAATAACACTTATGAATAGACAAGTCTTTGGGTTTCCCTGGAAATGAAAGATGAAACATGCATTCATAATATCATACATTTCATTGTTCATATCATAAGCTTATTTGGGTTATTCTCTTCATTCAGAGTTTAGAATCAAAGGCAATGAATTCCCTGCATTCGTACTATACCAGAAGTAATCAGTGAAGACTAATGTATCTCTTTGAATAGAATCAGAATGCTCTCCGTCAGGATATGGATACTATGGGTGTCATAATGAATCAACTTCTCGAGACTCTCCAAGTTGTTGTTCAGGGATAGGAAGAGCTTCGTCAGAATGTCACTAAGATGGCAGAAGTTACTCCTCCCAACTCTAATGGGTACCCCAATCCTCCTAATGGAATTCCCAAGGTTGCTCATTTGTGATTACTCCTGAAACTTAGAAGAGGGCGGTTGACGACCATCACAATATCATTGATCTTGATGACTCCCAAGGTGATCTCACTGTAGATTTTGCTGAAACTGCTAAAATGTATCGTGCTCTCGAGGAGCGTCTCAAAGCTATGGAAATTTATAAAACTTCTGGATTCAATGTTGCGGCAATGTGTCTTATTCCTGGGTTCATTATTCCTCTAAAGTTCAAGGTCCCAAACTTTGATAAATACACAGGAACCACCTTCCCATAGACTCATCTTTGTTCTTACTGCCGCAAGATGGTCGCTCATGTTGAGAATGAACCATTACTTATGCACTTCTTTCAAGATAGCCTGACTGGGGCACTGTTAGAATGGTATATGCAGTTAGAGAGAACTCATGCCATTACTTGGTGAGAGCTTGTTAATGCCTTCTTGAAACATTATCACTATAATACTACCATGGCTCTTAGTTATACCTAACTTCAAAACATGGCTCAGAAGCCTGAAGAGTCTTTTAAAGAGTATGCACAAAGGTAGCATGGATTAGCTCAAGGGTTCAACCTCCTCTCTTGGAATGTGAATTTACTGATTTGTTCATGGGCACCCTGCGAGGACCTTATCTTCAGCATATGATTAGTAGTACTTCTGCTTCCTTCTCCGATATGGATATTATTGGGGAGCATGTTAAAACTTGTATCAAGGCTGGTACAATCCAAGGTACTCTTAGAATTAACAGCAACACTGGCAATGGTAAGAAACCTTGCTCTGACTTTTTCAAGAATGAAGAAGTTGAAATTAGTACTGCTACTGTTGATAAGGGGAAAGCTTCTGCCCATTCTTAAGTCTAATTTCCTTACTACCCAACACCCAATGTTGTTCCTAACCAGTATGTTCCTTAAGAATACAATGTTGAAACTCTACAACCCTGGGTGGCTCAACAGCAGCCTTCCATGCCACAACAATCATATGTTCAACATCAACAATATACTCCATTGTAGCCGAAAGTCCCACAACAACAGAATTATCAACAGGGACAACGAAGACCGAGGAGGCCACCAAGGAAGTTTCATTTGATCCCTATGACTTATAGTCAGTTTCCCCCGCAACTACTCAAGGACTCATTGGTCCAACTAAGGGAACCTAGGCCTCCCCCATCACCTATTCCTCTAGGCTACAACGTGAATGCTAGATGTGAGTACCATTCTGGGGCACCCAGACATTCAACCGAGAATTGTAACATTATGAAGCACAAAGTCCAGGACCTCATCGATTCCAAAGCAATCTTGTTCACTTAAGTTAGCCTGAGTACACTGAACAATCCTTTGCCCAACTGAGCACCAAGACTATAAAAATCATCCCCTCAAATAAGTCAAGCCCGAAGAAGTCTCCTCAACACGACAATTTCAAATTTTGCATTCTCATTTGTAATCTTTCTTGTTTTTTCAAGTACTTTCTTGTATGCCAAACTTGTTCATCTTTTAAATATTAATCGTAATGCATCGAATATATTTGTCTTGAATTAATCCATTCGTTATCACTCTTATTTGTTTTACTATGATTTTTTATACTCAACTCTTGTTAATAAAGCAACAACTCTGGAGGGAGGATGACAAATAATTTACCTAGAATCTCAAATGGTATGATTTCGAGTAAACACCTTGCTGACGATGTACATGCATTATTTCAAATCCCCAAATACTGGAGACATAAGGGAGATGGACCCTCGTTAACCCCTTTGCACCTTGAAGTAGGAGTTTCTTTTCTTTTCAGAAAAAACCCTCACATTTAACTAGGGGCGAAGTAGATTTCAGTTGATCTGATCGAGCATTAAAATTTCAAAAGGGAGTAAACATTTGAGGATCACCACACCTCATCCATCACCTATCAGAAGGACAAAAGATGATGATACAACAATGGTTACTCCTCACCGACCAAAGAATGAACCAGTCATAATTCCTCCAACAAGTCTAAAACGACTCGAAGTCACACATGTGTTCATAAAGAAATATAATGAATAAAAAAAGAAAATAAAGAAAGTATGCTAAGTCGAAAAACTTGAAAATAAGTGACTTAGGCAAAAATTAGGGTATCCCGCTGGACTTTAAAATAAAAAATAAAAAATAATTGTCGAGACAAAAGTTAGGGAAAGCTAAAAAGAAAAAGGAAAATCATGAAAGTCGAGAAAGGATTACAAAATGAAGATCCTTAGTAAAGAACAAAGTCGTGTGTCCAGAAACGCAAAAGACGCAAAGGTGATTGACTATCATGTCCAAGAAACCTCAGTGGTTCCTCAACCATCATAAACTCCTCTTGAGAGATGAGTGCTCGTATCGAGTTAACTGAATGTAGGACCGGAGAATATCATGGAGAATGGGTAGACACCAAATAACTTTGAGCTTTAAATCCTTTTTTCTAAAACCGTAAACCAGGCCACGTTACAACCCTAAAAAGTCCTAAATGAAGGATGGGTTAATTCGAAAGAAAAAATGTAATGAGAGTACAGTAACCTGAGTCCTATGAGGTTTGCTAAAACTTTTGAGTTGGTATCACTCCATCTTTTACTATCTTTTGTACATAAAAATTCAATGTTTCTACATCTTTTCAATAAAAGTTTTCTAACTTCAAGACAAGCATGAGATTTGCATTAGAATTATCATTCTTAGAAAAAAAATTCTTTGCATATGAAAAAGTGCTTAAACATCATGCGAGCTTGCATAATGAGCATCAGATGAAGAGTTTGATTATCTCGAGGGACAAATTTGTCGAAAAGAAAATCATCTTAAAGAATAATCTTAATCTGGGGAAGACTTTCTAGTGACTCCGTTGAGTAAAAGAATACCAGTTTGAGAAATGATCAGTAGCATATCACTTGAGATTTTGATGTTTGTGTGGAAGCTTTAGTTTGGCAAAAGTCTCCGTTGAGCAGTGGTGCATCACTTTCAGTTGGTCCTAGGGGATAGATTGTTTCAAGTTTCTGTTTGAGCACGAAGCGGCTCAAGTTGAGAAGTACGGTTGGTTATTAGCCTATTTTCAGGATGTAAGTCAACCACCCTAAGGGTATGTTGACATCCAAGACTCTGTTGAGCAGGGGAAGTTATTTTTAATGGTGTCATACCCCAAATTTACCCGCCTTAGTGATACCGTCAAATTTATTTTCGAACTTGGGTTTTAAAACTCCTTTGGTTTAATTACATTAACATTTTGGGATTTTAATAAGTATTCACTTTCAAGTCTATTTAAAAATATAATAATTTATTTCAAGTTATTGGTATTTTAAAATAGCAAATAATTGCTCGTCTTCATATACTTTCAATTGACTTTTTATTTCAAATAAATAACATAGCACAATTGGTAAGGAAGCATAGCTTGGAGGCATAAGGTCACGATTTTGAATCTCACTTGGTGCATTTTTTTATATTTCTTTGTTTATTGTTACTAATTTTATTTCCATTTATAAAAGTCATAAAAAAGTCATTTTTTATTATTTAAATATTATTTTTATATTTTTATTTATGACATTTTTAAAAAATAATTATTTATTTGATTTTATGCACTTTTTATCAAAATTGAGTGCAAAAATCATAATAAATACCAAAAATATTTCCTTTTATTTTAATTATTTTTTATTGATCAATCAATGTCCATTTGTGTCATACCCATCTTATGACTGATTAGCTTGGTGTCCAAGGAAAAATTAATTTGCAAATCAATTTTATTTTCCTAATTTATTTATCTAATTATCACTATAAATAGGTCATTCTTTCACACTATTTTTTCATCAACAATTGCATCAACAATGTTCTATCTCTTTCATAAACATTCTTTCTACGCAACGCTCTTAGTTAATTTTAGGATTCTGAACAAAACACCTAAAAAATTTCTTACAATTGGAGGACGAATTTTCTAAGACTATCAACCTCTCTCTCCGAATGCTTCCCGTCAGGTTCCACCTCTCTTTTTTTATTTAATGATAGAGCTATTGTTTTGGGTTAGATTCAGATTTTGGTGGAGAAAGAAGGTAGAAAGAGAAACATTGTGAACATGAAAGAGAGAAAGTTTGAAAAGTCAATAATTGATACTGTGAGTATACTATTCCGCAACCTTCACATGAAATTTGTTTAAATCCTTTTTATTTTATTGTTCTTTACATATAATTATATTTATCATAATAGATTTTTGGTTTAGAATAATAATAGTAATAATAGTATGCTATTTTGTTTTTTCTGCCATATAATCAGACTCATTTTTTTAGATCTAACAGCGTACCACTTTTGCTACCTAGTACAAACTCACATCCCTGTGTTTGGGCCTGAATTCAATATCTGAATTTAAGGCCCTACTTTTTACACTTCCTAGTTTACTCAGCCCAAACAAAATACACCCCCTGCATTTTAATTAATTATTTTTATTTTATTATATATTTCATTTTATTATATTTAATATCTTTTTTAATATATGTAATTTCTAAAATAATTATTATTACTATTAAAAATCAAATATTTATTTTTCTAACCCATTCAAATATTTGCATTGCGTTAAAATTAATTTTGCCATGCATTAAAAAGATTTGTTATATATTAATACATTTAAAAAATACCTAACGAACACCAGATCTATTTTTTATAATTTAATTAAATCCAAGATTATTTTCAAAAAAAGGATTATGAAGATACTTTAAATCGACTGCGAACTTCGTCTAACAATTTTGCTAGTCACACACCCAGACTTGGTTCGACAGAAATTTGAAATATCTTCGTAATCCATAAAAAACACCGACTAACTGTGAACTACAAATTGGGACTCTGATTCCTCCTAAGAGGATGCATAGGCATACGACTAAAATCGTGGCGAGTTCCCCTAATAAAAATCAAAACCATATTTCCTAGGTCGTAATTCTAAACATTAATATCCTTGTGAACAAGGTAGATAATGGGTGCCTAACACCTTCCCTTCCTATAAGAACGAGTGCAACAACTTATAATCTCTGACCAAATTAGGTTTATCCTTTATATTCCCTTCCTAAAGATAAAAATTAAGGGTGGTGACTCTCATTTTAAAACTGGTTATAACAGCTGGCGACTCTGCTGGGAAACAACCCTAGGATTTAGAAACTTCTCTCTTTTTAGGTTTAGGGTTTCGTTAGGTTTTTTTTATATATTTTTTTGTTTCTATATTTATTTGTTTTATTTAATTATTTGGTTTTATTTATTTATTTTGTATTATTGTCAATATCATATTGTTTTGTTATGGCGTAATTTTATAAAGTCAAAACCTTAGAAAGAAGGTTTGTCTATTGGCCAAGGGGATATATCATCCCTATGAGTTTTTGTGATGACTTCGCCTAGAGTCGGTCAAATTCCAAAAAGGAATATGTCTCAAGAGGTATCCTCTTGGGGGATAGGACTTTGTAATGAAACTTGTGACTTTTTGTATAACCCTAAACCAAAATCTTATGGTGAGACCTTGTACAACTTTAGAGACGAAAATTCCAGTCTACAATGAGACTCCACTTAAGAGAGGCCCTTGTGCCTTTCCCTCTAGTGTAATCCATTATACCCTTAAGGAAGCCATCTTATGAGGAGGATACAATATCCATAGGATGAAACTAGGAACCTACATACTAAGGAAACTATTGTAATCTCATCTTGCATAGGAAGCCTTCCCGCGAGGGACATTCTTTTATAACCCTAAACCTACATAGGGTTATCTCTTATCATTATTATACCCTAAACTCGTAAGGGTATTCTTTTTTTATCCTATAGGGATTTCCTTTGTTTTTTATAATCCCTAATCGGTAAGGATTCGCTTTTGTCGGTCGCTGTCCTTAGAACCTCTATAGCATCTTGTTCCCCATGTAGAACCTTCCCATGAAGGATGTCCTTGATAATGCACGCCATGTGGCTTATATCAGGCCATAGGATCTAGGGACTGTTGACCGGTGACCATGTGCTCTCTTCATTTTATTCCCTCAGTCAAATCACCATCTCAATTATCCATTGGCTTATCATAATCCCTAGCCTGTAGGGGTTATCTTTTGTAAGTCATAATCCCTAGCTCGTAGGGTTATCTTTTGCCTGTCTTAATCCCTATCTTGTAGAGGTTTCCTTTGATGTATAATAATCCCTAGCTTGTAGGGGTGTCACAGTGTATATATCCTTAAAACCTATGTAGGGTGTCCTTAGATTTATCTTCGTTCTAACCTTGCATTGCATTGCGTCTCCATGAAAATATTTTTGCATTACCCTCAAAAGCCAAAAAATATTTTTTTAATACCCATGCATTTGTAGTTACATACATTTATACATATGCATTTCCACCTCCGTCCTTGGTCGCTATCAATCTAGCTAGTAAGATTTCCCGATACTCAAAGAACAAATTCCAAGCATGCTTCAAGAAAGCTATGAAGGTCCTAGATTGGTGAAGTAGAGGTCAAACATTAGAGATTCAATGGAGCTTGGTCCTACAAATCTTATTATGGAGAAAAGTAAGCCCTTCATCATACAAGTCAAAGGCCTACACAACACCTCAAGTGCCACCACCATGGGTGATCCCTCCCCATAAATAGCAACTGGCATATCGGCAAAGTTGTTATGCCCAAGGGAAATCCAGGGTCACTCGCATGCTCTGACAAGTCCAAGAACTAAGAAGCATCTCCTAAAGTCAAGTGGATCAAACAAAGAAGATCTTCCATAGGATCATTAGACTTATCAATTCCAAATTTTAATTTCTATGTTGCTAAGTTGTATTTGGTGTAAATTTGTATCTTTTGAATAGTGATTCAAATAAATAAGCATGCATGTTTTTGAAATTGATCCATTCGTATTCACTCTTCTATCACTTTCCATAAATAATCAACGAATTTCCATTTTCACTCTTCTTTTCCATCTCCATTTCATCAACTTTAACAAACTTTGAGGGGGAATGATGAAAACTAAATAACTAAATTTTGCTAAACGTATGATTTCAATGGTAAGACCGAGGTGACGATGTAAGGCATTGTTTCGATTCCTAAACGGTGGAGAAATAAGGAGTTAATTTGTAGTCAACCCCCTCGAGCCAGGAGTAGGAGTTTTATTCTATTTTCTATAAAAAAAAACCTTAATTTTAACCAGGGGAAGGGTAGATTTCAATTAATTTAATGATGCATTCCAACCCCGAGAGAATCAGACTATCTAAGCAAAAGTTCAAGCATATCTCTTTCCTCGATACATCATTGAGGAAACGATCTAAGAAAAAGGTTCAAGCACATCCTTTTCCTCACATTCATCATCCAAGATTGAGGAATCAATGAAGATAAATTCCACAATGTCTTCTTCCTCATTACATCATTCAAGATCAAGGAAACAACGAAGATGAAGCTTACAATAATCAGTATGACAGTAACAAGTGTTCAAAATCGAAAATAATAAAAAAAACTCAAAAAAAATATAAACAAATCCCGCTAAGTCAAGTAACAATAAAAAAACTTGACTTAGGAAAAAGTTAAGGCATCTCGATGGACCAGAATCAAAAGAATCGGCCCATGCAAAAATAAGGGATTTGAAACAAAATTAGAGAACAATATTATGACTTCCACCTCAAGAATTATCAAGGATTCTCATTAATGCTTGAACTTTATCTACTCTTCTCATCATTTGCACGACTATGAAATTTCTCTTGGAGATTGAATGCATCTGTTGCATTAATTAGATTTAGGATTGGAGAATATCAAGGAGAATAGGGTGAGCTAAATAAATTTTGAGCCTTATATCCTTTGTTTTTTAAACTATGAACCATGGCCATGTTACAACATTTAAAAGTCTTAATTGAAGCAAGGTTAACTATGAAAGCATACTCGACAAAATTTGTGTTAAACTGACTCCTATGTTTGTTAAAATTATTGCTAACCACTTCACTTCTTCTAATTTCCATCTCTAATCGTGCATTTCTATTCCATGACAAATTTCGATTTCAAAACTCGCATATGCATCAAGCGGAATTACTTTTCAAAATGTACAATTTCATCTACGAATCAATACTTAGCATCAAGAAGATCTCAAAATTAGTTTAATCAGAATCGATCTTTTCCGAGAAGCTCCTGACTAGGGGCAGAGCATCTAAGGAAGAACCTTATGGTCATAGGCAATACTAATGATCGTAGGGGTATATCATGTAAAGATCCTATTGACTAGGGTTGATCATTCTAAGATTCAATCAACTTAGGTTACATTTCAAGGTATGGTTCAATCAGGGGAATATCTTTCGAAGGGGCATTCCTTAATCATGTTCATATCACAACATGGTAGGACTCAGTTTCCTCTTTCAACGACTCCTCAAGGCCCTAATAACCAGGGGGAAACCTTCAAAACTTAAATGTTGGGGTAGTGCATATCAAGTTCATCTTATGAAATGTAGGTTCTAAGTTCCACTTCAAGAAACTTCAAGTACAAAATTTTCAAGCTTCGAATACTTGGGGTAATCCATGTCAAGTTCATATCACATTATGAGATCCAAGGGTACTTCCTCCACATACTGGAGATTGGGGTATAGCTTTCAAAATTCGAATGTTGGGGCAAACCATTGTGAGGCTCGATCAAAAGGAGTTGATTCAAAAACAGTTCATCAAGGGAAAATCATCCAAGAGTACCTCCTCCAAATTCTGGAGATTGGGGGCATACCTTTCAAGAAGTGCAAATGTTGGGGCATACCACTACAAGGCTCATTCAGAAGAAATTGGTTCAAAAAATAGCCCATCAAGGGCAAAACATCCAAGAGACCATTAGTCAAAGGCATAATGTTTCAAAGTGCAAAATAGTGGGGTCATTATACTATATGTAATACGGTGGGAGAATTGACTTTTTTGTTTTATCGCAAATGTTACGGTTAGCAAAAGTCGCCACTGACTTTTCTTTTACCCAATATTTAGGAAAGGTGAAAAGAATATGAAAGACCTTTGATAGATTTTGAGTTTGGGGGGTAAGTTATAAAAAGGGAAGGTGTTAGCATCCTGTTGTACCCCAAAATTTTCCCTCTCATCTCAAAACATTGCAAGAAAAATCTCCAAGTGGCTCAAGGTTGCTCAAGGATTGACCAGACAAGCTATCTCCTAAGGCAGTCTACCCCAAATTAGGGTTTCACATTGCATCAAGACCCTTAAGTCCAAGTGGCCCCAAGTGCTCACAAATGTCCTAATATGTTCTCAAGATCATCCATGTCAAATTTCAAGCCTTGCAGAGGAAGTTTGCTCAGTCAATTGCTCAAAGGTCCAAAAATCGATTGTGCTAGGGCAAAAGTCAACGGTGACCTAAATACAGTCAAACTTTAAGATTTTTTGTCAACATTCTCATTTTGAAGGATACTTCATCATTTGATCAAGGTTTGATCATGATTCATCAAGGATTGCTCAAAATTCATAAAGATTCAAAAGTTGTTAAATTAGGGTTTTGCAGGAAAAGTCAACTCAACTTTGACCAAGCATAACATTCTCATACTTTATGAGAAATGACCCATCCAAATCTCATTTTGAAGAGGATGCAATTACCTACAATCCATATTCATACCCCAAGATAAAAAAATTCACTCACAAGAAGTTATGAATTTGGACATTATAGGTCATTTTGAAAAGTCAACAAAAACACCTTTCTTGTCAAAGCTTCTAACTTGAGCATGGAATATCAAAATGAGATGAGACCAAAAGGGTTGATCATAGGACATCTCAAGATTTCTAAAAAGTCCAAGAACACCTCCAAAAGTTCAAAATTGAAGAAGTTATGCATTGTTGAAGTTGGACTTTTTTGCAAAATTGCCAAAAGTCAACGATCCCCAAAACTTCAAATTTTGCCAAATGGGCCCATTATTTTTCACTTGTTTTGAGTTTGCATTGTTTCCCACGTGCTATAGCCTTGTCCATGTGTCCATACCTCATTTTTATTATTTAATTTGATTTTTATTTGAATTAATTCATTTTAAATCAAATAAAATCACATAAAATCTAAGGCATTGATAACAAATGATTTTCTGGTTGTTTTAGGCTCCAAATACTGCTATCATTACAATCAAATTCGTATCAAAGGCATTGGGTACAAAAAGATGTGATTTAGGCCAAGTTTGGAAAGCTTTTATGGAAGAATCAAATCAAATATGCAATCATCAATGTGGGAATATTTGAACAACAAATGTTACCCTAATCCAATGTACAATACATAAGCAAGCTACAGGCACAAAAATCAGGGTTAGAGAGCATTGGAGGAGGCAGAACCAAACTCACAAAAACCAGAAAAAAGCTTGAGATCGAAATCAAGGTTAGAGGCATTTTCAAGACTTGAGACTTATCCCAATCGATTCCTGGTAACTGTCACAAGCTAAACCAATCACCACCAGGCGTTTTCAAGCTTCCATACGCACTGTAAGTCTCACGCGAGTTGGCCCTGTTCTTGATGTCGTATCTCAGAAATTAGGTATAGTTAGAATGAAATAATTGCATATTTGTAATCCTCATATCATTCATAATCTTTTGGCATCATTTGATTTCATTTATCTGACCGGTATCAAAATCCACCATAGCTAGGTTTCTCTGTTCGTTTTTAGGGCTTTCTTTTTCAGGTGAAATTGGCCTTAATGGTGGTTATGGTTGTGATCAGAGAGATGAGACGACGCTAACTGTGGTATTGGATTCCATTTATATGGCTTGGAGAAAGTTTTAGAACGAGGCTGCGCTTTTAGCAACGGATAAAAATCCGCAGGTAAATTTACAATGCTTGAAGGACAGGGACGATGAAGTGTCATCCGTCTATTCGCCCTTTCAAAAATTACGCGCGTTTTTTTGTCTTTCTGGCAATTGATTTGTTTTTTATATAATATATATTCTTTGTATTATTATTAAAAAAACAACAACACGCCCCAGTGGTGGCCACATAGGCGTTTAGAGACCCAAAGGCTGGAGGTCAGGGGTTCGAACCCTGCCTCCAGCAATTTTCCTTTTCTTGTTACTTTTTAGGAGATCTAGTGCATACACTAGTCCACAGCCCACCATGCGCCTCACTCCTCAGCATGCCAGATGGCCAGGTGGCCAGATCTGATGCTCAGACCTTGAAGACATACCATGGATCCAGTCAATGCAGAAGATTGAGTCCTCCATCTGTGAGACTTGCAGTCGAAGAAAATAAGTTAGTTCTCCCATGAGACTCATTTCGAATTCAGCCTGCATCTGGTCAGCAAAATGTTTAACCATAGGTTCTGACATTCCTCCAAACACTATGTCATCAACATATATTTGGGCAACCATCAACTTCCCTCCTTTAGTTTTGACAAAGAGTGTTTTGTCCAAGCCTCCTTTTCTGTATCCTTTGTCTCAGAGAAACTTTGTTAACCTGTCATACCATGCTCTAGGAGCTTGTTTCAGGCCATATAGAGCTTTTCTCAATTTGTAGACATGATCAGGGTGATTTGGATCCACAAAGCCTTTAGGCTGTTCCACATAAGCTTCCTCATTCAAGTACCCATTTAGAAAGGCACTTTTCACATCCATCTGAAATAACTTGAACTTCAGAAGACAAGCAATTGACAATAGGAGTCTAATTGATTCCAGCCTGGCTACAGGTGCAAAGGTTTCATCAAAATCAACCCCTTCAACCTGAGTGTATCCTTGAGCAACAAGTCTTGCCTTATTCCTGGTGACAACTCCTTCAGCATCTGATTTGTTCTTGAAAATCCATTTTGTGCCAATGATGTTAGTTCCTTCAGGTCTAGGAACCAGTTCCCAAACTTCATGTTGCTTGAATTGGTTCAGTTCATCTTGCATTGCTCCAATCCAGTATTCATCAGTTAAAGCTTCTTTGACATTTCTTGGTTCCATTTTGGACACAAAACAAGAGTTTGAGATGATTTCTCTAGATCTTGTAATGACTCCACTGTTGAGATCTCCTATGATGAGCTCTTTTGGATGATCCCTCTGAATTCTGATGGAAGGGATCTTGCTAGCTTCCTTTGATTCAGATTCTGTTGTGGAGGTGTTGGGTAGATCATTCTGTTGGGTTGAAGTCTCAAAGAATGTCTCAACATTACAAGGGACATCTATTTCTTCATGATAATCATCAATTATAACATTTATTGATTCCATCATGGCTTTGGTCCTGGAATTGAATACTCTGTAAGCTCTGCTGTTTGAGGAGTATCCTAGAAATATGCCTTCATCACTTTTAGGGTCCAGTTTTCTTCTTTGTTCACGATCTGCCAGAATATAGCATTTGCTGCCAAACACATGGAAGTACTTCACAGTTGGTTTTCTTCCTTTCCAGAGTTCATATATGGTGGATGAGGTTCCCTTTCTCAAGGTGACCCTGTTATGGACATAGCAGGCTGTATTCATAGCTTCAGCCCAAAAATACATAGGAAGTCTTTTGGCATGTATCATTGCTCTGGCAGATTCCTGTATGGTCCTGTTTTTTCTTTCCACAACTCCATTTTGCTGACGAGTTATAGGAGAAGAAAATTCATGACTAATTCCTTCTGAGGAACAGAAATCATCAAACTTGCTGTTTTCAAATTCCTTGCCATGATCACTTCTGATTCTGACAATACACCCTTCCTTTTCTCTTTGAATTCTTTTGCACAATTCTTTAAAAACTTCAAATACATCAGATTTTTCCCTAATGAAGTTAATCCAGGTGAATCTGGAAAAATCATCCACAACCACATAGGCATATCTTTTTCCACCAAGGCTCTCCACTTGCATTGGTCCCATCAGATCCATATGAAGAAGTTCTAGAACCTTAGAGGTGGTCAGATGTCTTGACTTTGGATGTGACATCCTAGTCTGCTTACCAACCTGACATTCACCACAAACTCTTCCTTCATCAATTTGCAGTCTTGGAATCCCTCTGACTGCCTCCATGGAGATAATCCTTTTCATACCTCTTAGATGAAGATGGCCAAGTTTTTGGTGCCACAGTTTCACCTCTTTTTCTTCTTTTGCAATGGAACACACAGAGGATAGATTAGTGTTCTCAGGCTCCCACAAGTAACAGTTGTCTTTAGATCTGACTCCTTTCATTACAATTTCTTGTTTTTCATTAATTACAAGACATTCAGATTTTGAGAAATTGACCTTGAATCCTAGATCACACAATTGACTGATACTAATGAGATTTGCAGTCAGCCCTTTTACCAGCAGTACTTCATTCAGACTTGGAACTCCAGGGCAGTCCAAATTACCAACTCCTTTGATTTCACCTATAGCACCATCTCCCAAGGTCACAAAACTGGTGGTGTGAGGTTTAACATTATTGAGGAGGTTCTTGATTCCAGTCATGTGTCTGGAACACCCACTGTCAAAGTACCAGTATTCCTTTGCAGAGACCCTCATGGAAGTGTGGGCTATCAGGGAAGTAGCTTTTTTCTTCCATTTAGGAGCATGTGGTACCTTTTTAGACTTAGGTTTGACACCTGAGTTCTGATTAGGGTATCCATGCAATCTGAAGCAGAAAGGCTTTATGTGGCCATATCTCCCACAATGATGACATCTCCATCTTTGGTACCTTTTCTTCATATGTCTCTGTTCCTGATGTTGAGAGTTGTATTGAGACATCTGTTTTGACATTTGCTTATCAGGCATGATCTTCTTATCTGTACCAGATTTCTTTGCTTCCATAAATCCTAGTCCAGATTTATTTCCCACATTTTGTCCAACCTGAAGGATCTCTTCCAATTTGTCTGTTCCATTAGTCAGCATCTTGACAGATTTGGTCATTTGATTCAGTTGTGAGTTCAGCAATTGAACTTCCCTTTCTAGATGACTTATAGTTTCAAGGTTTGCCCTTTTTTCAGCCTCCAGCTTTATGATGAGTTTTGATTGTTTCTCATTCTGCACACAGACTTCAGTACTTCTGATACACAATTTCTTATAAGTATCAGCCAGTTCTTCAAATGTCACTTCTTCATCACTAGTGTCACTTTCAGAGGTACAGACACCAGTTAGAGAAGTAACTAGTTTGGCAGATTCTTCTTCAGAATTACTTTCTGAATCACAGTCAGACCAAGTAACAGTCATTCCTTTCTTTTGTTTCTTAAGAAAGGTAGGACATTCAGCTCGAATGTGCCCATATCCTTCACAGCCATGGCATTGAATTCCTCTGCCTTGATTTCCCTTCTCTTCTGACCTTGGTCTTCTGCTGGAACTGTCAATGTCAGAGGGAATGTTATGAACATTAGACCTTGACTTTGGATCTATTCTTTTGATGAGTTTGTTGAACTGTCTTCCAAGCATGGCTATAGCTTCTGAAATATTTTCTTCTTCATCCTCCTTGTTTTCAACATCAGTGTTGGATACAAGTGCTATGCTCTTGTTCTTCTTGTCACCATTTTCAGTGATCCCCATCTCAAAAGTCTGAAGAGACCCAATTAGTTCATCCACTTTCAACTTGCTGATGTCCTGGGCTTCCTCTATGGCAGTTACCTTCATAGCAAATCTTTTAGGCAGGGATCTGAGAATCTTTCTCACTAATTTTTCTTCTGACATATTTTCTCCCAGTGCTCCTGAGGTGTTGGCAATCTCCAAGATGTTCATGTGAAACTCATGAATGGTTTCATCTTCCATCATTTTTAGATTCTCAAACTTGGTAGTCAACATCTGAAGCCTTGACATTTTCACTTTGGAAGTGCCCTCATGAGTAGTTTTGAGAGTGTCCCAAACTTCCTTGGCCAATTCATATTGATGTACTAGTCTGAAAATGTTTCTATCAATTCCATTGAACAAGGCATTTAAAGCTTTGGAATTTCCCAGGGCTAACTCATCTTCTTCTTTACTCCAATCTTCCTCAGGCTTCAAACTGATTGTCCCATCTTTCTCAGTTATGGTGGGATGGATCCATCCTTTGTCAGCAGCTCTCCAAGCCTTTTTGTCCAGAGATTTTAAGAAGGCAATCATACGAGGTTTCCAGTAGTCATAATTTGTTCCATCCAGAATGGGTGGTCTATTTCCAAAAACTCCTTCTTTGTCCATAGTGCCAGAAAGTGATATCCCTATATCTCACCCAGTAATACAGGCAGGGTGCCTGCTCTGATGCCAATTGAAATTCTGGCTGCAGATACTCAATGTCACGTTCAATGTTATGACACCGTATCTGACTTTATATAAGACAGTAAATACAAAAACAGTAAAGAACACAGTTAATTGTTTACCCAGTTCAGTGTGCAACAACACCTACTCTGGGGGCTACCAAGCCAGGGAGGAAATCCACTATAAGAGATATTAATTCATGAATAAACCAACCAGTTTATCTCCTTCACTTAAGACCTACCCAATGCAACTTCAATCTAAGTACAACTTAAACCTGAGTTCCTACTCACTCCCCCTCAATCACAGCAGTGATACATAAAACAATTTGACTAATGAATTGATGAAGACACTCTTCAAAACATACACTTGATTATGCTTCACAGCTTTTTAATTAAGCAACACAAACACTCTTGCTTCACAGCTTTGAGTGATACATAAACCTAACTTGACTTTGCTTCACAGCTTTAGTCAAGAGACATACAAACACTCTTGCTTCAAAGCTTTGAGTGATACACAACCCTTACAATTGAAACCTATTCCAAGTCACTTATCACAATGATAATTGCTTGGATTACAATAGTTAAAACTATACAGCTTCTAAATGATCTTCTGTCAAAAAGGGATACATTCCAAGACAGCAGCTCTGTTGAATATATAGCAGCTGCATCTACAGTTAGGGTTTCCACAAAAAGCTAGGGTTAATTCTGTTTGACCTTAAGACTAGGTCACAGGACTAGATCAACCAGGTTGGGGTTGAGCTAGGTTAACCCAAAGAAAACGCAGGATTCTATTCTGGAAAGACTGAGTCATTTTCCTGAAAAAACTCAGAATTAACCAAACTGCATACCTGTTAGTTCAGAACAGGATGTCTTAACATTTGTTATGACATCTGAATTCCTGTTTACTGATTTTGGTAAATGTGATCATTTTGCAAAATGCTCAGATACACACTCATAAACATCAGTACCTGTATGACAATATTTTTCTACAAAGGTACCTAATAAATATGTACCTAATAAACTAGAATGTTATGACATCAGTCATGACATTCATACACCTGGTTTTACCAAAAAAGCATTCCAATACCTAAACAACTACAGAATTAATTAGGTTTTAACTACTAATTTAATTATTTTCTTTCTTAAAATATCAAAAACTCCAAAAAATATGCCATTAATTATTTCTTTTTTAATTAATTTATTTAATATTTAATTTAGTTATTTAATTTAGGATTTAACTTCTTTTCTTAAATAAATAAACAAAACAACAAAAAACATTTTCTTTAATCAAAAGGGTCAAAACCCTAATTGTGCATCCGATTTAATTTCGCGTCGCAATTTAATTTTCTTTATCCATATTGATGTATTTGTTTCCGGTATGTAATAGATAATTAGGACATTTTATTTATTTACCGCTTTATTTTATTTTATTTTATTTTCAAAGGGTTACTTTTGGCGATGTAAATACCCGACGCCTTGTAATTTAATTTCCGCATTTTTATTCCGCAAATTATAACTGCTAGATGTTTGATAATAGGGTTTGCATGACAAGACTGAATGTTTAAATCTTAAAATCAAATTAGATCACCCTTAACATGTACAAAGATAAAAATAACTGAAAACAACACACTCGCACGTGCGCACTCCTAGGGTACACCCCACTTGGTTGCCTTCGTACATGGTCATTGAGTATAGGTCATTTTAGAGGTTGTCATCTTGTGTAAAAGATCATAGTTGCCTCGAAATGGTTGCCTCGGATATTGTTGCCTCAAACAAATGATCTAAGACATTAGGGTTATCGCTAAGGCGTCCTAACATTGCTTTAGTGACTGTATGTCCCTCTTTCGAATTGACCCTCAAACTCCAACGACGGTGCTACCTACTCACTAATAGTAGGATAGCATTGTCTAAATGAAATTAGCATAGAGCGATTCCTTTTTTGAGTAGGTAGATTAACTCTTAGATACTTGCTCTTTCAAAACAAAACTCTTTCACACTTACACTTTTCAAACAAAGTTTTCAAAAACACTTCATTACACTCTTGAGGACAGAAGCAAGAGTTAAATCGAAGTTAAAACAAAAACTTTTCAAAACCCACAAACACAAAGAAAACAATTTTGAAAACAATGAGCAAGTACCTAAGAGCCCGTGGATAACCACAGATAGAAAGGGTGCTAATACCTTCCCTTTCTATAATCTACCCCCCGAACCCGAGAAACATCTCGAAAAAGGAATTTTTTTGTGCTTTTTTCCTTTCCTTGTTGGATAAAATAAAAGTCAGTGTCAACTCTTACTTACTGCGACATTTTGTGAAACAAAACGCAAAACGCAAACCAGCATTCCAAAAAACAGTCAGTTCTTCCCACCATATCATAGAACTGGCGACTCTACTGGGGATATTTATAAGTGGGGTGTACCTTAGGAATAGTTCATAATGTTTTCAATTGCTTGATTTGTATGATTTATCTTTGTGGGTTTGAATCGGAGTTACTATAGATCCTAACCCAGATCTGGGGGATACCCTTTAGGTAAGTAGCAATAAACTGTGAGGGAACTGTACGGTGTAGACCGATACGGTTGAAGCAGTAGCTACGTTGGTGTGGCACTTTAGTTTGTATCGATATCTCTTGTGGCGCAACGAGGAGAATATGGGTCTTCTAAGGGGTCATTAAGCACCAAATGACCTTAGAAGCTATAATTGACCAACTTGGCCATAGAACAGTAGCAGTATGCTATACTCATTGAGACCAAACTCTCGCGATGATTCCGACTGCAAGAAAAGGTTGATAAACTGGAATTATGACCGATCGAGGGTGGTCAGTGATATTGAGATCCTCTAGAACCCGGTTACTATTTCTAGGAAAGGTTTGAACCAACTGAACTGAAAGAGGGTAGTACCTAAACTCCTTGCCAGCCTGAAATATAAGGGCTATCTGTGTGACTTGTTTGCCCTTACCATGTTCGCTATTTGTGAATACTTGTGGTGTGTTTCTATCATGACATCATGATATCATGACATTGCATGCATATTGCATTGGACTAACCCATTTCAAAGATAGAGGGGATTCATCTTTGTTCTGTTTTGTAGGTCATAACATTTATGCGTAGAAACACTATTCGGATCAGCTTTGTACAGATTCCCACTCAGCTTAGAGATTTGGTTGCGAAGGTTCCAGATACTTCCTCCTTTATCAGAAGACATGGTCACCTCCTTGGTTTGGTCACTTCCAGATTGGACGAACAGATGATGACTGTTCTCTGCCAGTTCTTTGATCCATTATTATCATTGTTTCACTTTCCTGGACTACCAGTTGGTCCCTACCTTGGAGGAGTTCTATGATCTACTTGGTATCTCTATTCTAGAGCAGACCCTGTTTACAGGTTGGGAGAAAGTCCTTAGGCCGGAAGAGATTGATTTAACCCTCCACCTGACAAAGGCTGAGGTAATGTCTAATTGGGAAACTCAGAGCGGGACAGAAGGCTTCTTGGCTAAATTCTTGGTTGATCAGGCTAATCAATTCTGGGACAGTTTAGACTTTTAGGCTTTTGAAGACATCCTGGCTCTTCTCATTTATGCTCTAGTTCTGTTTCCAAATTCAGATTCCTTTATTGACGTGAATGCGGTGAAGATTTTCATGTCCCGTAATCCAGTGCCCACTCTCTTGGGTGATATTCTGCACACTCTCTATGCCCGTACTACTCGGAAACGGGGAACCCTTATGTGCTGTGCACCATTGCTTGCGAGGTGGTTTATTTCTCACCTCTCCAAATGAGTTTTGAAGAACAAGGAATGCATGGGTTGGGCCTACAGGATTATGTCCCTTGCTCACACTGACATTATCTGGAGCACTAAAGACATGGAAGAAGTGGCTGTTATTGATTGTTGTGGGGAATACCCCAATGTTCCACTACTTGGAATTCGAGGAGGGATCACCTATAATCCTTGTTTGGCCTTACGACAGTTTGGGAGAGCTAGGAGGGACGGACCTCATGATTTGCTGATGTCAAGCATTGTCTTTGACTTCCAAGGGGATAGTGACGAGCATCGCCGCAGGTTCATACGAGCTTGGGATAGGGTGCACCGGTCTGATCCATATGAGTTAGGGATGAAGACCTCTCTTCCGATGGAACCATATCTCCAATGGGTTTGTACACGTGCTCAAAAGCTAGGGATGCCCTACGAAGCTGTCTTGCCTGTGATAGTTGAACATGCTGATGAAGAAGGGGTTCCTCCTACCATCCTCCACCCATACATGCCTACTGACATTGGGGCATTAAAGAGGTCTTGGATGCAGTTGAGAGAAGAATGGGATGCTTACAGAGAGAAGTATCACGAACAAGAGCGGAACATCCTAAAGTTGACAAGGAAATTGGAGAATAAGCAGATCCTCAACGACTATGTCAGCACGAAAGGGAAACGACCATGGAAGCGCTGATGTCTTTTGTTATTTCTAGTTTTGATTTACTTTTCAGTATTTCTTTTTATAACGCCTTAAAGGCATTTGTTGAACATTGAATTCAAGTTTTTAATCTAATAAAAGTGTGTCTCATTTTGGATTACGAATTTGAATCCCTAAAGTCTTTGAAATCATATTATACACATTCCATTCCCATGCACCTCATTACAGGTACCAGTACAGGTCTCTCATATTCTCGCTGTTTATTTCAGCAATGGCTTTCTAACCAGACAACCAAGATCTTCAAACTCAAGAAGCTCAGTTCAGGGACGTATTCCTAAACCTATCCAAGGGGCAGGAAGAGTTGAAAACACTCCTTGTCGGGAACTTGGTCAAGAAAAGTCCTGAAGACAATAAGGACGAACGGTTGGAACAACTGCAAGTTGAGTTAGGTGCCATGAAAACCCAAATTCTAGGGCAGATGGCTCTTATCTAAGGCATAGCTCGGGAACAAGAAGAGCTGAGAACCATTATCAGCCAGCTTCATCAATACAGATGCAACAGTATGAAGCAAACGGTCGAGGCCGAGAACCAAGTCATTAATCAGCCTCCAAGAAGACAAGGGTCTGGTATGGTGAAGAATGGACCTCTCCAAATTGCTACTACATCACAGGTCTAACAACAACCTTGCCATAAACAACGGGTTAATCAGAGGTCGTTTACCAAGCTCAACATGCCGCTGTCCCAAGCCTTGCAACACCTGTTGAGATTGAATCTGGTAATGTTGGTAGGACCTCATCTGAATCCTAAGACTTCTTCACCCAACTACAATCCTGATGCAAGGTGTGCATACCATTCTAACAGCCCGGGGCATGATACTGACGACTGTTGGAAGTTGAAGTACAAAATTCAAAACCTAATTGATGAAGGAGAATTGGAATTCACACAAGATGGTCAGGCTGAGTTCTTCTACCATCCCTCCAAGGCTCACCATTTGAAGTGACAAGTCCTGAAACGAGAAGACTTTTTGTTCATTAGAATTTTCAATTTGTAATTTTCTTTTGATTGTTCGAACATTTATTCATGTCAAAATTCATTACTTTATCAATGTATCACATATGTCTATTTTGAATCAATCCATTCGTATTCACTATATTCAAATTGCTTTCATTTTTTTGTGATGATCAACTCTGGATTAAAAAATTCTAAGCCTTTAGAGGGAGGATGACGAAAATGATATCAAAATCTCTACAGTATGCTTTTGAACAGACTCCGCTGACGAGGTACAGGCATTGTTTCAAATCCTAAACATTGGAGTTATAAGGAAGATAATCCCTAGTCAACCTCTTTGAGCCAAAGAAGTAGGAGTTTTTCTTTTCACACAAATTAAAACCCTTAATCACGACCTGGGGCAGGGAAGTTTTCTCAGTTAATCCAGGTGCACAATGAATGGCATCGAAGACATCCTTCCAAAACAGAAGATGGTGATGGTTCCCTATAATCGTCAAGACATGCAGTCATTATCTCTCGAAATAAAAGCCCATTAAGTCAAAACCTATGAAGGAGACTTAAGAAAAACTAGGGCATCCCGCTGACTGTAGTCACAAAAACAAACAGTTCAGGAAAAAGGCAGGGATAATAAAATCAAAAAGAAAGAGGTCCTGCAAACTCTCAACAAAAATGACTGCCTGTTCAAAATAAACTGTCAGTATTTGAACCATCACCGGAACATCAAGGACAATATTTCAAAGACTCAAACGAGATCTAAATGCACAATTAGTTGAGTTTAGGATCGAAGAACATCACGAAGAATGGGTGGGTATAAATAAAATTTGAGCCTTTATCCTTTATTTCTTAAACCGTGAACCAGGACACGTTATAACCCTTAAAAGTCCTAGCTGAAGCATGGGATAGTTCGAAAGCATACTGTTATAAAAGGTATCCTGACTTCTGTAGGACTTGTTGTAAATCCTGAGTTAACATCACATTTTACAAAAACTTATTTTACTAAAAAATGCATCTTCAAAAATTTCAAGCCAGACATAAGCTTTGCATTCTTAAAATAACATTGTTTGCAGACGACTATTTGTTCAACAGCAGAGAAATTCGCACGACGAATATCTAGTGAACAAAAACCTTCTTAATAAAAAGGATCACCTCAAGCGGAAAAAACACTTCCAACCAAGAGGCACGACATAATCATTGTCCATCATCTGGGGCAGTAAAGTCAAGATTCAAGGAATCGATCAAAGATGCCAAATAGCCAGGGGTAAATCTCCATCTGAGTCACTTGGGGCATTAAACATGGATTCCCACAACGAATCTTGCATGATCAAACGAACATCTTCTGGTAGTATGGCAACACGACACTGCCGACAGTGACAACTCCCTAACTCTGAGAGTGTGGACATAGTCAGAAAATACTGCGCATGAACAAAGACCCGCTAGGTTGACAGGCTTAGGAAAAAATAAAGGCATCCCGACGAACCAAAAGGGTTCGGGCAAAATTAGGGATAAAAACAAAAAAAGATTTGTACACCCGGCAAGTCGAAAACCTGAAAAGGCGGCTTGGGCAAAAAAGGGTATCTCGGTTGTGATACGGTGGGAGAACTGACTTGAGGTTTTGTGTTTGTGTTCACAAATGTTTCGGTTTAGCAAGAGTCGCCACCGACTTTTTATTTTATCCTAAGGAAAGGTAAAAAAGCACAGGAAAGACCTTTGAGATGTTTTCTTGGGTTCAGGGAGTAGATTATGAAAAGGGAAGGTGCAAGCACCCTTTTCATCCATGGTTATCCATGGGCTCTTAGTTACTTGTTTAGGTCACTTGCTTTTGCTTTTCAATTGTTTGAAATAGTGCTTTGTGTGTGGTTTTGAAAGATGTTTTGAAAAGAGGCCATTGTTGTGGCAACCTTTGTAATGATTCTTGTTTGAATGTATACAAAGGTGTTTTTGTCTTTTGAAAAGATTTCAATGTTTGAAAGTTTGTTTTGGGAAATGTTTTGAAATGTGTTGAATGTTTTTGAAATTAGCAAGAATGTTTTTGCAAGTTTTTGATCAAGTAACTAAGAGTTATCTACCCTAATGTACTCAAAGATCTTTCCTAATGTTTTTAACCCTTTTGACAGTGTTGTTTCACCATTGCATTTGGTGAACAACCTTGTGTTAGAATGTTAAACGAGACAGGCGTGGGTCATCGTATAGACCATGATAGCAATTGTGTCAAGTATTTTTGGCAAATTTTTGAGGGACTTGATCATTTTTGTTTTGGCAACCAAGATAGCGTCATCGAGGGACTATGATCTTTTGTTTTGTTTTTGTTTTGCCAAAGTACCCAACATGCATAACATGGCCTATTTTTGAAGGCAACAAGTGGATTATAACCCTAAGGGTGCAAGCAAGTGTGTATTGTATTTGATTTTCATGCATTTTTGTCTTTGGTTAGGTCAAGCTATTTGTTGATTTTGATTTTTGCATACAAACCCTAATTCTCTAATCATGACATAATTGAAAGCGTAAAGTGCGAGAATTAAAGGGCCTAAGCTATTACAACATGATTATGGGGATGGGGGTACAATCTTTGAATGGGGGTATTTGACAAGAAATATAAACCCTAATTTACTATTACATCCAAATTGAATTCACAATACATAAATATTTAAATGGACAATATTAATTAAACCAAATAAATAAATATATCAAATAATATGAATTATGCAAAAAAAAAGTTTTTGTTTGTTTATGTATGTAAAAGTTTTTAATGTAAAAAAAAATAAAAAAAATAAAAAGATTAATTTTATTTGTTTAAGGGTAAAACCCTAATTTCTTTAAGAAAATAAATACATTATATTATTTATATACAATAAAATATATTAATATATACAAAATAAAATATACTTAAAAAAAAAGTATTTTTTAGTATGAATACTAATAAAAGTAAAAAATGTAATATTTTATATTTTTATCCTAAATTATTTAATAAAATAAAAGTATATATTTATATATGTATTTTTTATATTAACTAAAAAATAAAATATATACAAAAAATAAAATATATTTAGAAAAAATATTTTTAGTATGAATAAAAATAAAGAATAAAAGTAAAAGCATAATTTATATATTATTTTCAAATTTAAATAAAATAAAAGTATTTAAAATGTTTTCTATGTTAGAAAAAATTAAAATAAAATGCAAAATAAATGTGAAAAAATTATGAAAATATTTTTGAGCATTTTTTATATTTGGAAATAAATAAACAAAATCAGAAATGAAAACAAAAAATGAAAAAATATACAAATACAAGAAATTGGGCCAGGGGATGTTGTGATACGGTGGGAGAACTGACTTGAGGTTTTGCGTTTTGTAAAATAAATCCTAAGTTATTATTACAACCATATTGAAATGTATAAGAATATACAAGGAAATTGACTAGTTTTAGAAAGTGTTTTTGTCTTAAGGAAATAAAATAGAAGAAATGTTTTTTATGTTTTTTATGTTAATAAAAAAAGATGAAAAGGAAAATAAATGCAAAAATAGAAATAGTGTGTTGCTGCAAACAAAGAAACAAGGATCAGAAGTTCTGAAGTCAGGCGCGTGACTCAGCAGGAAATGTTAGTGGGATCAGAAGTTCTGGATTCGTTCATTCTGAGGTCCTGCAAAAAAAACGTTAGAGGGAAAACACAGAGGTTCTGGATGATATTCAGCCAGTGAACCAAAAGTCAGAAGTTCTGTATTACGCTGAAACAGTGAGCAAACGTCAGCAGTTCAGTGTATTTGACATGTAAGGAGAACTCAGAAGTTCTGTGTTGTGTTAAGATTGTGAGTGAACATTAGAAGTTCTGTATTATGTTGAGCCAGTGGGTGAACACCAGAAGTTTAGTGTGTGTTAAGAGCGAGAAAATCCTAGAAGTTCTGTGTGTTAAAATGATGAGTGAAAAACAGAAGTTCTGTGTTGCATTTCAGCTCTTAATTAGCACAATAACAATTTATTCAGTTCAGCAAATCAGAATGATCACAGCACAACAAATCATAGAAGTTTCAATCCTAAGTCTGAGCCTAGCATTATTCTAGAAATTTTGATCCATAGTTTTTATATTCATACAATGATATGTACAACATTAATGCTATGATATTTACATGTTAATGATGTTCAGGATGAAAAGCAAGTAAAGTCAGAAAGACTTACCTAGGGCGTGCTTGGAGCTTTGAGTGGCTGCCTTTGGGTGTTCTGAGTCAGCAAGAGAGATGGAAGAATGGTTGTGTCCTTTTGTTCAAAGAGAAGAACAAAGGTTCGTTTTTTGTGTATGTGAAATCTGGATTTTTTTATGAAGGTTTCATAACTTCTTTTTGATAGTTTTTTCTTTCCAAAAGCCAGCCCCTTGAACGTGTGATGGAGCAAAGTATTTGTAGATGATTTTTCTGTTATTTTGGGGGGAAAACAAGTGGGATTTGAACTTGTTTTGGCATCCTGTTCCTTTTCTTTTTCATCACAGTTTTCGTATGCTAGTTTAGTGTAATAATGGGATGCAGGCGTAGGCTGAGCCAACTGTTGGTCATAGGTCTGCAGCATATTGTATAAGCAGTGTTTTTGGATTTGGTCAAGTTCTTACCAAAGCATTGAGAATAGCCTTCATGTGCTGAAGCGTTGTCTTGTCTTTGAAGCAAGTATGGTGGCTGTCAGCAGGATTTAAGGAAAAGCAAAAAGCAAAGCATGGGCTTAGTATCAAAGTTGCTATCCCAAGACAGTAGAGGTACACGTGGTTAAAATATTTTGGATAAAGACTCAACAAGTGGTTGTGAGCATTAAATGAGCATTAAATAACGATGAGACTTATCACAACTAGACATCTTGCACGTGAGATCCCACACCAAGTCTTAGTTCTGGATCAGAAGTTTCGAGCATGCGTAGCACTTAATCTTCTGATCCTCTTATCTTTTGGCTCCAGCATGTTCTGAAGGAGCTTTCAGACTTTCTGGAAAGCTTGCAGCACACTCCTTAACCTTCTTTGCATTACCCTAACAAACTCTGACTGAACTTGCGTAGATGCTGAAGAGCCATGTTCTGACTGGGGACTATGTGCTGAATCATGTTTATAACTTTTGACTGCATTTGCCTGGGGGCTAGCTCAGAAGTTCTGAAGTGTCATTTTTCTTAAATACTTAGAAAAATACCAAGTATTTAGAAATTTGGCTTTTCCATAGTAAATTTGACTTTTAAACTTTTTGATGATACAAACTTCATATTCCAACATGTCTTGATGAAATATGATTCCTGAAGCTTGATTTTGATCCAAAAGTTAAAGTTTGACTTTTCATCGTGCAAATGACCATTTTGCCCTTGGAAGTGATTTCCTTGGAAAAATTGATAGTTTAAGGCCTGGAAACTTGATAGAAGCAAACATATGATCCAGGGTGATCCCTTATGAAATGAGAGGGCAAATTTTGGGGTACAACAGCTGCCCCTGTTCAATCTTCTTACACCTGAAGAGTTAGATTGGTAATTCTACCATTCGTGTCTTGAAGGTGGAAGATGATTGAGCACTAGAGTGCCCAGAAAATTTGCACTCGAAGATGTGGTAGTTGATTACGTGGGGAATGGGCTTAAAAATGCCATTTGGAGAGACGATGGATAGTTGTCGGAGATGGGCTTAAAGATGCCATCCAAAAATGATTGTTGAATTGTATCTATAAGCTGGAACTGAATGATTATCAGAATAGCGTCCGTGTCTGGAGCGTATCTGGACTGTATCTGGGAGTGAGAAGGAACCTGGGTAGCGTTGATTCAATGATGAGTCCGTGTGAAAATACATCTTGGAAAGAGAGGGAACCTGTGTAGGGTTGCTTCATGATGAGTCCGTGTAAAAACTCCATCTGAAATCTCCTGAGAAGGAACCTGCGTAGGGTTGCTTCATGACGAGTCCGTGTAAAACTACATCTTGGAACGAAGGAACCTGTGTAGGGTTGCTTTATGACGAGTCAGTGTAAAACTTCATCTGAGAAAGAAGGAACCGGTGTAGGGTTTCTTCATGATGAGTCCGTTTAAAACTTCATCTGAGATGGAAGGAACCGGTGTAGGGTTGCTTGATGATGAGTCTGTGTAACACTTCATCTGAGAAAGAAGGAACCTGTGTAGGGTTGCCTCATGATGAGTCAGTGTAAAACTTCATCTGAGAAAGAAGGAACCTGTGTAGGGTTGCTTCATGATGAGTCCGTGTAAAACTACATCTTGGAACGAAGGAACCTGTGTAGGGTTGCTTCATGATGAGTCCGTGTAAGACTTCATCTAAGAAAGAAGGAACCGGTGTAGGGTTGCTTCATGATGAGTCTGTGTATAACTTCATCTGAGAAAGAAGGAACCTGTGTAGAGTTGCTTCATGATGAGTCCGTGTAAAACTTCATCTGAAATGGAAGGAACCGGTGTAGGGTTGCTTCATGATGAGTTCGTGTAAAACTTCACCTTGGAACAAAGGAACCTGTGTAGGGTTGCCTGATGATGAGTCCGTGTAAAACTTCATCTGAGAAAGAAGGAACCGGTGTAGGGTTGCTTCATGATGAGTCCGTGTAAAACTTCATCTGAAATGGAAGGAACCGGTGTAGGGTTGCCTGATGATGAGTCCGTGTAAAACTTCATCTTGGAAAGAGGGAACCTGTGTAGGGTTTCCTCATGATGAGTCAGTGTAAAACTTCATCTGAGAAAGAAGGAACCTGTGTAGGGTTGCTTCATGATGAGTTCGTGTAAAACTTCATCTGAAATGGAAGGAACCGGTGTAGGGTTGCTTCATGATGAGTCAGTGTAAAACTTCATCTGAAATGGAAGGAACCGGTGTAGGGTTTCTTCATGATGAGTTCGTGTAAAACTTTACCTTGGAATGAAGGAACCCGTGTAGGGTTGCCTGATGATGAGTCTGTGTAAAACTTCATCTGAGAAAGAAGGAACTGGTGTAGGGTTGCTTCATGATGAGTCTGTGTAAAACTTCATCTGAAATGGAAGGAACCGATGTAGGGTTGCCTGATGATGAGTTCGTGTAAAACTTCATCTTGGAAAGAGGGAACCTGTGTAGGGTTGCCTGATGATGAGTCCGTGTAAAACTTCATCTGAGAAAGAAGGAACCGGTGTAGGGTTGCTTCATGATGAGTCCGTGTAAAACTTCATATGAAATGGAAGGAACCGGTGTAGGGTTTCCTGATGATGAGTCCATGTAAAACTTAATTTTGGAAAGAGGGAACCTGTGTAGGGTTGCCTCATGATGGTCAAGTAGATAGTTGTCATGTCTGATTTCAGGTATTAATCTAGAAGTTGAAAAGGTTGATGGTAGCCATCTGTTGATTGACCTTTTCCTGAAAAGGTAAAATGTTAGTTGTATGCAATGTCATGATGTATGAAATGCATGATGTCATGATGTTCTCAAAATAAATGATATTGTGTCGTATGCACTTATCATGTATATAAATAGGAGGTATGAAATGTGAAATGTTTATGAATGTATTTTTGTCTGGGAAAATAAATCCTTGACAAATGTCGGGGAGTTTGTTAATTTGGACTGTTGTTGAAGAGTATGTGTGTCTTCAAACTTTTCTTAGAATGTTTCCACCGAGGATTCCTATTTAGTTGTTTGAGGAGAAATCCGTGGCAAATATTGAAAACTCTGTGCGGAGTATGTTTATTCCTGCTTGGGAAATGAGTTCAGGAGTCTCGATTGTCCGTTACTCTACTGGGGAGTCGAAGTTGAACTGATATCCGGTCGGGTCCAGGTTTCACAGTAACTTTCGGGGATTGTAGAGTAGTCTACTGGGGAAGAGGGGTTGTGGTCCTCTGATTTGTAGTAGTCGGAGAGGCAGACTCAAGCTGGAGAATCCCGCCATTTGTTGGGGAAATAAACCCTGTTGTCGGTCTGCTAGAGAGGTGAAGACTTCGTTGGGGAAAGTCTTCGAGGATTCTTGAAGTTGTCTCAGCTGGGGAAAGGTTTTCAGAGGTTAAACTCTTGCTGGGAAATTATCCTATGAGAAGGGTTTTGGGGAGGCTTGTCATTGCCCTTAGTAGCGAGTGTTTGTGGCACTGCCTGGAAATGTTTGACTGTATGTAACCCTTTGTTGGAATTGACGTTCAATGCCCCAAGTGATGGAGATAGAGGGTTGCCCCTGGTTACTCTGCACTTCTTGAGAGATTTCTTGGAATCTTGACTGGACTGCCCCAGGTGTGCTGGATAGTGACATTTCATGTACCCTTGTTGATAGGAGATTTGTCAATGGAAGTGTCATCCTTCTTGAATTGATTTTGTTCACTGGGGGAGATTTTATTCACTGGATATTCATTGTGTGAATTTCTCCGCTGTCAAACAAATAGCCAAATGCAAACAGTGATATTCAAGTAATGCAAAGTTTATGTTTGTCTTGAAGTTTTGAAAATGCGTTTTAGCGAGTAAAGAAATTTTGTTCAGAAAATTCAAACTCAGGATTTAGAGCAAAGCCTTACAGGAGTCAGGATACCTTTTGTAACAGTATGCTTTCGAACTAAACCATGCTTCAAGTAGTACTTTTGAAGGGTTGTAACGTGGATTGGTTCACGGTTTAAGAAACAAAGGATAAAGGCTCAAAGTGTATTAGTACCCACCCGCTCTTCGTGACGTTCTTCAATCCTAAACTCAGTTAATTGTGCGTTTGAACTCCAAATGAGTCTGGAACGACATTTTGATGATGATTCAAACAAGTTAAATTTGAAGGCAGTCAATTTTGCAACATTTTTTCATGTTGTTGAGGGTTTGTAGTGATCTCTTTCTTTCGATTTATTATCCCTAATTTTTGCCTGACTGTTCTTGTTTTGGAGATTACAGTCAGCGGGATGCCCCAACTTTCTTAAGCCTTCTTTGTAGGTTTTGGCTTAGTGGGATTTTCTTTTTTTGAGAGATAATGATTGCCTAGGTAATGGGGAACCATCACCGTCTTTTGATTCCAAAGGAATGTTTTTGATGTCATTCGTTGTATTACGAGATGAGAGTTTGCGACTAAACGTGCATTTGAATTAACTGAGAGACTACCCTGCCCCAGGTTCGATTAAAGGTTTCAATTTGTGTTAAAATGGAAAACTTCTACTTCTTTGGCTCGACGGGGTTGACTAGGGATTATCATCCTTATAACTCCAGTGTTTAGGATTTGAAAGAATGCATGTACATCGTCAGCAAGGTCTGTTCAAAAGCATATTGTATGAGATTATGTAATTGTTTTCGTCATCCTCCCTCTAAAGGCTTGTAACTTTTAGCAAGAGTTTAATGTCAAAGAAAGAGTAAAAATCATAGTTTAAATGAAATGAAAACAAATGAAATAATTCAAGACAAACATATGCCATGCATTGATGAAACAAAGTTTGACATTAATAGACAATTGTTTGAATAACAAAAGAGATTACAACTTAAAAATTCAAATGAACAGCAGTTTTCAATGATTTGTCATAGGATAAGTGATCACGTTTGGAGTCTCTGGAGGATCAAACTCAATCTCCTTGGCATCAATCAAATTCTGAATTTTGTACTTCAATGCCCAACAATCATTAGTGTCATGCCCGAGACTGTCAGAATGATAAGCACATGTTGCATTAGGATTGTAGTTAGGAGAAGAAGTTTTGGGGTTTGGATGAGGTCCTATCAATGCAATTAGATTCATCCTCAACAATTGTTGTAGCGCTTGAGACAGCGGCATGTTGATGTTGGTAAACTGTCTTTTAGGCTCGTTTGGCTTTCGTTGACTTCCCCTTTGCTGTTGTCGGTGTGACGCAGAACTAGAGATCAGGATTGCCCCCACGTGTTGGTCACGGCGACTCTTTTGACTGTTCACAGCATTAGACTCTTTCTTCCCATTGTAGGGAATTTTCTGAGCATCAGAGGGTGTATCTCCTTGGATCTTTCCACTTTTGATGTCAGCTTTGACCCTTTCGTCGGTCAGTATTAGCTCGGTGAACCCGGCTGAGGAGCTTCCAATTAAGTGATTGAAGAAAGGCCCTGTCAAAGTTCCCATGAAGATTTCAATCAGCTCCCTGTCAGTTAAAGGGGGTTGCACCCTGCCAGCCAGATCTCTCTACTTTTGGGCGTATCCTTTGAAGCTCTCGTTGGAACCCATGGTCATGTTCTGCAATTGCACACGAGTTGGTGCAAGATCAGCATTGTACTGATACTGCTTATAGAAAGCAGCAGCCAAATCCTCCCATGTGTGGATGCGAGAACTCTCCAATTGATAGAACCATTCGAGTTGAGTCCCTACTAGGCTTTCTTGGAAGAAATGGATCCAAAGCTTCAGACCAGTTGTGTATGGTTGAATCTTGCGGACATAAGACTTTAAGTGCACCTTAGGGCAGGAGACTCCATCGTACAGAGAAAGGGTAGGGACTTTGAACTTTGGCGGGATGACCACTCCAGAAACCAAACCCATGTCTCCTAAATCCAAGCCAGGTGTCTGTTGAATCTCCATAGCATTGAGGCGATCCTCTAGCTGTTTGTACTTGTCATCAGCGGGAGGATATTGTTCCTCGGAGTAGTTAGCTTCAACTTCATCAATCTCCAAATTGTGGTCTTCTCCAAGACTATCCCCTATGTTGGATGGAGTCGAAAGATCTAGGGCTTTAGGTCTTCTTCTCAAGTTCAGGACGCCTACTGTCTTCTTGGACTTCTTGTTGTCTTTGAGAAGGAGAGCTTTCAGGTCCTCTTTCCCTTGACCCATAGACAGAAGCATTTGTTGGAATTGAGCATTTTGAGCTTGGAGATCTTTCACCGTTTGTTCCATATCCATCTTACTGAAATAAACAGTAGGAAGATAAGAAGACCTGTATGGGAGAAACATGTCATGATATGATGCATGACATGTGGATGCATGTTTTCAAGGATCTCGCGGGGTAAACATAAGAAGTTAGAGGTTGAATTTTGATCAACGTCTTTGATTGGAGAACTTTGTATCGGTGGATTTCCTTCCACGAGAATCAAGCTCACCATGTCAAGTGGGTCATATCCCTTGACTCATGTTTGTTGTACTTAATCTTTGACGGTGTTTGGTTCATCATAACCTGCATCAAAGACCCTCGAGATCCTTGAAATGGTTATTGACAATGTTATGGTATGATGTTATGATGTTATGTACAGATATGCAAAAGTAAGCAAGTGTATATACAGATAATCACATTCACACAAAGCAGACAAGTCCTTAGGTTTAGGCTTGCATGGGGTTCGTAGGTAAGTACCCTCTTGAAGTCTAGTTGGCTTAACATGTCCTATAAATAGTAACTGGGTTCTAAGGAGCTCAATATCACCGGATTATTTTCTGTGTTCATTGTTTCAATTTAGCCACTTTACTGGCAACCGAAATATTCCAAGAAAATAATCCTCAATGAGTGTAGTATCGAGTATCTACCAACTTCGAACGGCACCAAAGCCGATCATCTCACTACATTCTAAAAGGCCAAGTTGGTCAAGTAAGGTTCTAAAGTCATTTGATGCTTCACGACACCACGCGGTGGCCCCGTACTCTCCTTGATTCAACTCAAGGGTTACCGGTACCAACCAAAGTGCCACATCAATGTAGCTACTGCTTCAACCATGTCGGTATACCCCACACAGCTCCCTCATAGTTCATTGCTACTTACCTAAAAAGGTGCCCCTAAATCCAGGTGTAGGATTTAAAACAAACCTAAACAAGGAACCAAAAAAGTAAAGGATACAATTCAAACAATGTAAATAAATAAATATGATCTAAAACCCTAAGGTAACCCCACTTTTAGAATAATTCCCCAGAAGAGTCGCCAGTTCTGTGATACGGTGGGAGAACTGACTTTAGGGTTTTGCGTTTTGTGTTCGCAAATGTTTCAGTTTAGCAAGAGTCGCCACCGACTTTTCTTTTATCCAATAAGGAAAGGCGAAAAAGCACAGGAAAGACCTTTAGAGTTGTTTTCTTGAGTTCGGGGGATAGATTATGAAAAGGGAAGATATTAGCACCCTTTTCATCCATGGTTTTCCATGGGCTCTTAGTTACTCGCTAGATCACTTGCTTTTGTTTGAATGTGCTTGTGGTGTGTGGTTTTTTGAAAGTATTTTGAAAATGTGACTTTATAATGATTCTCGTTTCTATAAGAATGCATACAAAGTGTTGTTTTAAAAATAGTTCAAAGATGTGTTCGTGAGATGTGTTTTTGAAAGTGATTTTGAAAAGGGTTTCCTTTGTAATAGCTCTCGTCTCTATAAGAACGCGTACAAAGTGTTTATCTTTTGAAAATATTTCAAAGTGAGAGTGTTGGTGTATAAAATGTTTTTATTGTGAACAAGCGAGCAACTAGGAGCGAATCTACCTACTCAAAATGTCTTAGACGTGCTTTTCCTCCTCCTTTAGATGTTGCTATCTTACCATTGATTTGGTAAGAAGCCCTATCGTTGGATGTGAAGGGACGGGCGTTGGGTCATCGTATGACCATGATAGCAATGTTGCGAGATAATTTAGCACTTTTCTTTTAGGGACTAAGATCATTTTGAAAGGCAGCTTTGATAGCGTCATCGAGGGACTATGATCTCGTATTTGTTTGCGCTAAGACATTCCACATGCATAACATGACCATTTTTATAAGGCAACAAGTGGAATTACCCTAAGGGTGCATGTGTGCAACTGTGTTTAATTGCATGCATTTAATCTTGATTAGGGTTGTTTATTTTATTGATTTTTATCTTGCCATACACACCTAATTACTATACAATATAAGGAAAACAGTAAATTACGGAAAATGAAATTCTAAGCTATTACAATATTTAGGGGATGGGGATACACATTTATGAATAGGGATTGCAAGTAAAATAAATCCTGATATTATTACAACCATATTGAAATGTATAAGAATATACAAGGAAATTGACTAGTTTTAGAAAATGTTTTTGTCTTAAGGAAATAAAATAGAAGAAATGTTTTTTATGTTTTTTATGTTAATAAAAAAAGATGAAAAGGAAAATAAATGCAAAAATAGAAATAGTGTGTTGTTGCAAACAAAGAAACAAGGATCAGAAGTTCTGAAGTCAGGCGCGTGACTCAGCAGGAAATGTCAGTGGGATCAGAAGTTCTGGATTCGTTCATTCTGAGGTCCTGCAAAAAAACGTTAGAGGTAAAACACAGAGGTTCTGGATGACATTCAGCCAGTGAACCAAAAGTCAGAAGTTATGTATTACGCTGAAACAGTGAGCAAACGTCAACAGTTCAGTGTATTTGACATGTAAGGAGAACTCATAAGTTTTGTGTTGTGTTAAGATTGTGAGTGAACATTATAAGTTCTGTATTGTGTTGAGCCAGTGGGTGAACACCAGAAGTTTAGTGTGTGTTAACAGCGAGAAAATCCTAGAAGTTCTGTGTGTTAAAATGATGAGTGAAAAACAAAAGTTCTGTGTTGCATTTCAGCTCTTAATTAGCACAACAACAATTTATTCAGTTCAGCAAATCAGAATGATCACAACACAACAAATCATAGAAGTTTCAATCCTAAGTCTGAGCCTAGCATTATTCTAGAAATTCTGATCCATAGTTTTTCTATTCATACAATGATATGTACAACATTAATGCTATGATATTTACATGTTAATGATGTTTAGAATGAAAAGCAAGTAAAGTCAGAAAGACTTACCTGGGGCGTGCTTGGAGCTTTGAGTGGCTGCCTTTGGATGTTCTGGGTCAGCAAGAGAGACGGAAGAGTGGTTGTGTCCTTTTGTTCAATGAGAAGAACAAAGGTTCGTTTTTTGTGTATGTGAAATCTGGATTTTTTTATGAAGGTTTCATAAATTCTTTTTGATAATTTTTTCTTTCCAAAAGCCATCCCCTTGAACGTGTGATGGAGCCAAGTATTTATAGATGATTTTGCTGTGATTTTGAGGGGGAAAACAAGTGGGATTTGAACCTGTTTTGGCATCCTGTTCCTTTGCTTTTTCATCACAGTTTTTGTATGCTAGTTTAGTGTAATCATGGGATGCAGGCGTAGGCTGAGCCAGCTGTTGGTCATAGGTCTGCAGCAAATTGTATAAGCAATGTTTTGCTATTTGGTCAAGTTCTGACCAAAGCATTGAGAATAGCCTTCATGTGCTGAAGCGTTGTCTTGTCTTTGAAGCAAGTATGGTGGCTGTCAGCAGGATTTAAGGAAAAGCAAAAAGCAAAGCATGGGCTTAGTATCAAAGTTGCTATCCCAAGACAGTAGAGGTACACGTGGTGAAAATCTTTTGGATAAAGACTCAACAAGTGGTTGTGAGCATTAAATAACAATGATACTTATCACAACTAGACATCTTGCACGTGATATCCCACACCAAGGCTTAGTTCTGGATCAAAAGTTCCGAGCATGCGTAGCACTTAATCTTCTGATCCTCTTATCTTCTGGCTCCAGCATGTTCTGAAGGAGCTTTCAGACTTTCTGGAAAGCTTGCAGCACACTCTTTAACCTTCTTTGCATTACCCTAACAAACTTTGACTGAACTTGCGTAGATGCTGAAGAGCCATGTTCTGACTGGGGACTATGTGCTGAACCATGTTTACAACTTTTGACTGCATCTGCCTGGGGGCTGGCTCAGAAGTTCTGAAGTGTCATTTTTCTTAAATACTTAGAAAAATACCAAGTATTTAGAAATTTGGCTTTTCCATAGTAAATTTGACTTTTGAACTTTTTGATGATACAAACTTTATATTCCAACATGCCTTGATGAAATATGATTCCTGAAGCTTGATTTTGATCCAAAAGTCAAAGTTTGACTTTTCAGCATGCAAATGACCATTTTGCCCTTGGAAGTGATTTCCTTTGAAAAATTGATAGTTTAAGGCCTGGAAACTTGATAAAAGCAAACATAGGATCCAGGGTTATCCCTTATGAAATAAGAGGGAAAATTTTGGGGTACAACAGGTGCAAAAAGAAAAAGAGGGTGTCAAAAGTAGCCAGGCCAAGCCCAGCCCAAAACTTCATCTTCAACCTCCAGCTTTTGAAAAAACGCGCGCGTCCCTGTACAAACTACCAGATCCTGTATACGAGCTCTATTGCAAAAACACACAACATCAAACTTGTAGAGCATTTCAAGACGATTCCAACCATATAAACAACTTGTCTTAACTCTCAAAGACCAGAGAGAATTTCTCTGGCCCTAAAATCTGACCTAGTTTTTTCAGCATGTTCATGGATGAAATTCTCTTAGCATGCTTAATATAAATGAAAACTGAGCATATGTACAGCTTCATGGTAATGAATACTACATTTTTTATTCACAAACCTAAAGCTAAATGTTCCTAAATAGAGAGATTGGAAGTGGAGTAAAACCTATTTCAGCTGACTTCGTATAGGGCAATGTAGTGCTTTTCAACAAGGCTTGAGATGTCTGGTAGCTTGCTTGAACTTCACTTGACCTTCTCCAATAGCTAGCTTGCCTTGAATGTCCTTGAATCATCCTGTAGAACTCAACCTGCACAAGCTCAAAGTGAAAATGGCAAACACTATAAATGGAGTTACAGTTGGTATTTGAGGTTTGGGATAGCTTGGGTGAGTTGAATGGAAGGTGTTTGAAGCAACTTGGGGAAAAATGCACGAGCCAAATGAGCTATGGAACTCAAGTTGCAGAACCTGCCCTGTTTTGCCAAAGGAATGTGATTTCCGGCTATGGGGTGTTTAGAGGCTCAAGCAATCGTGTTTCTAGATCAAAGGGGTGTGAGAAAGATGTTCAAACCGTTTGCATAAGTTGGTATTGGCTGGTTTTCAAGTTCTAAGGTTTTGGACAAGTTTCTTGTTTTTGAAGTAAAATGTGGAAGTGATTGAAACAGGCCTGTACAGGCTATCAAATACTTTGTAACTTCTGCTCTTGGCCCCTCTAATTTGTAGATTTGTTTTGCTGCAAGAGATCTTGGACCAAGGCTCAAGGATTGTGGTTTGACATAAAGCATACTTAAGCAAAAATGGAAATTTGCCTTTTTCTACTTACGGCTTAATTTTGTGTACAATGTCCAAATGACAAAAAAAAAGCTTAGACTGATGGATTTGCATTTAATTATTGAGTGTGAAGTGGTTTAGAGGCCTGTAAACTAGTGTAAGGCATGCTGACTTGAAAATGTAACTCGTGTGAACATGAATATGCCATGGATGAAAAGTGAGTTTTTGCCAACTTCAAGCCTTCGATTCTCCCTAACCACAAATGTGTTTGAGGAGTTCTTGGACAATTTGGAAAGCTTGCAACATGCTCTATAATACATCTTTGAAATGAAACTTGAGATTCCAAGTGGAACTATGTGAAAAATGGCCAAGAAGATAGGTCAAAATCCTGCCTAAACTAGGGCAAAATTTCACTAAGTTAAAAGTTTTAGGGACCCTTGTTCCAAAAATCATAACTTGAGATCCAAGCTTCTTTTGAGACAACTTTGTGAATAAAAGTTGTATACTTTGTGGAGTACTACAACTTTCATGTTGGAGGTTTTGTTTGAATTCATTTTCATCATGGTGAAAATGTTGGGAAAAGTTAGGAAAAATTAAGAAAATTTCATAACTTAGAAAAATTCTAAGTTATGAAAATTTTCAATTTCAAACCCTAATTTGCAATTTTGGGTTTCTTGATGAACAAGTTTCATATTTTGACACATATTGATGAAAAAAGACCCTTGGCACTTGATTTTGACCAAAAATTCAAAGTTTGACTTTTCAGTGTACAGTCAAATTTTGATCAGTTGACTGAAAAATTCATCTGTCAATCCAATGCAATTGAGGTATTTTGAACTTGTTGAATAGGTCAAGATGATGTAATTGAGTCCTTGGGTCCATGTTTGATCCCAATTTGCCATTGGCTAGGTCAAAAGTAATAAATTGCCTTTGTACAGTCAAAACCCTAAAAATGACCATTTTGCCCTTTTGGTGATCTGATCAAATTTCTTGTGGAGTTGTGGTCCAAACTTGATCAAATGATTCATATGAGTTCATAATGTTGATGTGGGTCAAAATTCATGAGGTTTGACTGTAAATTGGCCACAGTTGACTTTTTGCCTAATACAGCTGATTTCTAGGTCAACTGTCCAATTGACTGGGCAAAAATTTGATTCAAGGCTTGAAACTTGGTATGGACAAACCTATGAGTCCAACATGAAATATGAAAGTCATTTTGAGCATTGAAGGTCCAAAAATCCCTGTGCAAACTCAAACCCTAATTTAGGTCATCAGTGCAAGGAGATGTCTTGAGCAGAGCAAACCCTAGCTTGATCTTGAGTTTAAAGAGCCTTGTGATGAGAAACGTTGATAAAAATGAGAGAGCAAATTTTGGGGTACAACACTGGTGGACTAAAAATCTGAAAAGACAGTCCAAGCAAAAGTTAGGGATCAAAGCGTACGGCTATGTCCCGTCATCTTGTCATTTGTCTACCAGAAGAAGACTTATCATTCTGATTGGCAGTTACTAAGCACCTCATAGGTTGGGATAATACTCGATCCACAGGGCCTCCGCAGGCACCGTCTCCCACAAATACCGGGGCAGAAAAGTCCCGATGCAAAGCCATCGTCATATCTTCGGCATGCGTCCCAGTAGCATCCACTCCCCGTAGAGTGAGAAAAGGACAGTGATGTTAATCCTCCCCAGCTGAGACTCGCAACCGCGAATGAGTCGGCAATATTCTCCCCAAGCAGAATTTATCTACCATCAGCACTAAAAAGTCTTAATATCCCCAGCGGAGTATAAAAAAATATATCCCCAGTGGAGTCTGGAAAATCTTCCCCAGTGGAGTTTGGAGGATCATCCCCAGTAGACTCTGGAAGGTTGTCCCCAGTAGAGCCTAAAAGGTTATCCCTAGTGAAGTCTTCAGCTGAAAGATCATCCCCAACGGAGTTTATTCCTTTAACAAACAGGAATTCAATCCCCAACAGGATTCAGTATCACCAGCAACGGTAATTCATCCCTAGCGGAATTTATCAACGGAATCCTCTATACAACATCTCTTCCCCATAGAGTAATCTCCTCATCAGTTTATTCCCCAACGGAGTTATCCTCTCCTGCAGGTTTATCCTCACAATCATCTTCATTCGCTATCCCCAGCGGAAACGAAGAATTCAGCTCTATTCTCCAACAGCTATCTAGGATTTATTTTCCCCAGCTAAAGACATTACATTTCCATACATAATGACACATGCATATACGCATCATACGGCACAATCTCATTTATTTTGAGAGCATCATTGCTTGATACATATCATGCATTACATACAGCTAACCTTTACCTTTCAGGAAGGATGCGGTTAAATTCTCATAAAATTCAAAGTTATGAAGCTTTTATCCAAGTTGAATTACTGAGAAGTTCTTAAATCTCAATAGAGTTTTTTCTCAATTGAATTAAAGACAAGGTCCTAAATCTCGACAAAGTTCCTTCGTCGAATTACAGACAGGTTCCTAAATCTCAGCAGAGTTTTCTCAGTTGAATTACGGGCGAGTTCTTAAATCTCGATGAAGATGTTTCCCCCAGTCGAATTACTGACAAGTTCTTAAATCTCAACAGAGTTATCCTCAGTTGAATTATAGACAAGGTCCTAAATCTCGGCAAAGTTCCTCCGTCAAATTACAGACGAGTTCCTAAATCTCAACAGAGTTTTCTTAGTTGAATTACGGGCAAGTTCTTAAATCTCGATGAAGATGTTTCCCCAAGTCGAATTACTGACAAGTTCTTAAATCTCAGCAGAGTTTTTCTCAGTTGAATTACAGACAAGGTCTTAAATCTCGACAAAGTTCCTCCGTCGAATTACAGACGAGTTCCTAAATCTCAGTAGGGTTTTCTCAGTTGAATTACAGGCAAGTTCTTAAATCTCGATGAAGATGTTTCCCTCCAGTCGAATTACTGACGAGTTCTTAAATCTCAACAGAGTATTCCTCAGTTGAATTACAGACAAGGTCCTAAATCTCGACAAAGTTTTCCTCCGTCGAATTACAGACGAGTTCCTAAATCTCAGCAGAGTTTTTCTCAGTTGAATTACGGGCGAGTTCTTAAATCTCGATGAAGATGTTCCCCTCCAGTCGAATCACTGGCGAGTTCTTAAATCTCAACAGAGTATTCCTCAGTTGAATTACAGACAAGGTCCTAAATCTCGACAAAGTTCCTCCGTCGAATTACAGACGAGTTCCTAAATCTCAGCAGAGTTTTCTCAGTTGAATTACGGGCAAGTTCTTAAATCTCGATGAGATGTTTCCCCAAGTCGAATTACTGACAAGTTCTTAAATCTCAGCAGAGTTTTTCTCAGTTGAATTACAGACAAGGTCCTAAATCTCGACAAAGTTCCTCCATTGAATTACAGACAAGGTCCTAAATCTCGACAAAGTTCCTCCATTGAATTACAGACAGTTCCTAAATCTCAGCAGAGTTTTCTCAGTTGAATTACGGGTGAGTTCTTAAATCTCGATGAAGATGTTTCCCCCCCAATTGAATTACGGACAAGTTCTTAAAACTCAGCAGAGATGTTCTCTTAGTTGAAGTACAGGCAAGTTCCTAAATCTCAACAAAATTAGACTTCCCCAGCGGAATCTTCTACAACAACAGGTATACAAGCTCTCGCTAAGGAATCTCTTATGCAATCGACACTCCTTCAGATGGAATCTTTAAGCCCATCCTCCTATTAGAAATCTCCAAATGGCATTTGTAAGCCCATTCCCTACATCACAAGGTTGATACCACTTCATGCGAGTGCAAATTTCTGGGCACTCTAGTGTTCAATCATCTTCCACCTTCGGATCACGAAAGGCATGAAAGCCAATCTACATCCTCAGGTTTAAGAAGATTGAACAGGGGCAGCTGTTGTACCCCAAAATTTGCCCTCTCATATTTCTCAAAACATTGCAAGAAAAATCTCCAAGTGGCTCAAGGTTGCTCAAGGATTGACCAGACAAGCTATCTCCTAAGGCAGTCTACCCCAAATTAGGGTTTCACATTGCATCAAGACCCTTAAGTCCAAGTGGCCCCAAGTTCTCACCAATGTCCTAATATGTTCTCAAGATCATCCATTTCAAATTTCAAGCCTTGCAGAGGAAGTTTGCTCAGTCAATTGCTCAAAGGTCCAAAAATCGACTGTGCTAGGGCAAAAGTCAACTGTGACCTAAATACAGTCAAACTTCAAGATTTTTTGTCAACATTCTCATTTTGAAGTATATTTCATCATTTTATCAAGGGTTGGTCATGATTCATCAAGGATTGCTCAAAATTCATCAAGATTCAAAAGTTGCTAAATTAGGGTTTTGTAGGAAAAGTCAACTCAACTTTGACCAAGCATAACTTTCTCATAATTTATGAGAAATGACCCATCCAAAGCTCATTTTGAAGAGGATGCAATTTAATACAATCCATATTCATACCCCAAGATCAAAAAATGCACTCACAAGAAGTTATGAATTTGGACATTATAGGTTATTTTGAAAAGTCAACAAAAACACCTTTTTTGTCAAAGCTTCTAACTTGAGCATGGAATATCAAAATGAGATGAGACCAAAAGGGTTGATCAGAGGACATCTAAATCTTTCTAAAAGTCCAAGAACACCTCCAAAAGTTCAAAATTGAAGAAGTTATGCATTGTTGAAGTTGGACTTTTTTGCAAAATTGCCAAAAGTCAACTATCCCCAAAACTTCAAATTTTGCCAAATGGGCCCATTATTTTTCACTTGTTTTGAGTTTGCGTTGTTGCCCACGTGCTATAGCCTTATCCATGTGTCCATACCTCATTTTTATTATTTAATTTGATTTTTATTTGAACTAATTCATTTTAAATCAAATAAAATCATATAAAATCTAAGGCATTGATAACAAATGATTTTCTGGTTGTTTTAGGCTCCAAATATAGCTATCATTACAATCAAATTCGTATCAAAGGCATTGGGTACAAAAAGATGTGATTTAGGCCAAGTTTGGAAAGCTTTTATGGAAGAATCAAATCAAATATGCAATCATCAATGTGGGAAGATTTGAACAACAAATGTTACCCTAATCCAATGTACAATACATAAGCAAGCTACAGGCACGAATATCAGGGTTAGAGAGCATTGGAGGAGGCAGAACCAAACTCACAAAAACCAGAAAAAAGCTTGAGATCAAAATCAAGGTTGGAGGCATTTTCAAGACTTGAGACATATCCCAATCGATTCCTGGTAACTCTCACAAGCTAAACCAATCACCACCAGGCGTTTTCAAGCCTCCATACGCACTGTAAGTCTCACGCGAGTTGGCCCTGTTCTTTATTTCGTATCTTAGAAATTAGGCATAGTTAGAATGAAATAATTGCATATTTGTAATCCTCATATCATTCACAATCTTTTGGCATCATTTGATTTCATTTATCTGACCGGTATCAAAATCCACCATAGCTAGGTTTCTCTGTTCGTTTTTAGGGCTTCTTTTTCAAGTGAAATTGGCCTTAATGGTGGTTATGGTTGTGATCAGAGAGATGAGACGAGGCTAACTGTGGTATTGGATTCCAATTATATGGCTTGGAGAAAGTTTTAGAACGAGGGTGCGCTTTTAGCTGCGGATAAAAATCTGCAGGTAAATTTACAGTGCTTGAAGGACATGGACGATGAAGTGTCATCCGTCCATTCTCCCTTTCAAAAATTGCGCGCGTTTTTTTGTCTTTCTGGCAATTGATTTGTTTTTTATATAATATATATTCTTTGTATTATTATTAACAAAGCAGCAACACGCCCCAGTGGTTGCCACATAGGCGCTTAGAGACCCAAAGGCTGGAGGTCAGGGGTTCGAACCCTGCCTCCAACAATTTTCCTTTTCTTGTTACTTTTCAGGAGATCTAGTGCATACACTAGTCCACAGCCCACCATGCGCCTCACTCCTCAGCATGCCAGATGGCCAGGTGGCCAGATCTGATGGTCAGACCTTGAAGACATACCATGGATCCAGTCAACGCAGGAGCATTGGATCCCAAAAGTCCACGCGGGTCAGCATTTTTTGGCCAACAAAAATTGCTTCCAACACCTCCAAAAAGGCCCATTTCTTTCTTTCTATCATATTTTCTTTTTATTTATTTAGTTATTTTATTTTATTTTAATCAATTACTAACCAATAACAATTTTTCTCTTTATTGAAAAATCACAAAAAAATATCATTTTGCCCAATTAAAATTAAGAATTTTATTTTTTTCTTTAATAAATTTCAATTAATTAATTAGGTTTTAATTTTAGGAAACTTTAATTTATTTTGTAAATGAATAAAATTAATTAGAATTAATTAGGTTTTAACTACTAGTTTAATTATTTTCTTTCTTAAAATATCAAAAACTCCAAAAAATATGCCATTAATTATTTCTTTTTTAATTAATTTATTTAATATTTAATTTAGTTATTTAATTTAGGATTTAACTTCTTTTCTTAAATAAATAAACAAAACAACAAAAAACATTTTCTTTAATCAAAAGGGTCAAAACCCTAATTGTGCATCCGATTTAATTTCGCGTCGCGATTTACTTTTCTTTATCCATATTGATGTATCTGTTTCCGGTATGTAATAGATAATTAGGACATTTTATTTATTTACCGCTTTATTTTATTTTATTTTATTTTCAAAGGGTTGCTTTTGGCGATGTAAATACCCGACGCCTTGTAATTTAATTTCCGCATTTTTATTCCGCAAATTATAACTGCTAGATGTTTGATAATAGGGTTTGCATGACAAGACTGGATGTTTAAATCTTAAAATCAAATTAGATCACCCTTAACATGTACAAAGATAAAAATAACTGAAAACAACACACTCGCACGTGCGCACTCCAAGGGTACACCCCACTTGGTTGCCTTCGTACACGGTCATTGAGTATAGGTCGTTTTAGAGGTCGTCCTCTTGTCTAAAAGATCATAGTCACCTCGAAATAGTTGCCTCGGATATTGTTGCCTCAAACAAATGATCTAAGACATTAGGGTTACCGCTAAGGCGTCCTAACATTGCTTTAGTGACTGTATGTCCCTCTTTCGAATTGACCCTCAAACTCCAACGACGGTGCTACCTACTCACTAATAGTAGGATAGCATTGTCTAAAGGAAATTAGCATAGAGCGATTCCTTTTTTGAGTAGGTAGATTAACTCTTAGATTCTTGCTCTTTCAAAACAAAACTCTTTCACACTTACACTTTTCAAACAAAGTTTTCAAAAACACTTCATTACACTCTTGAGGACAGAAGCAAGAGTTAAATCGAAGTTAAAACAAAAACTTTTCAAAACCCACAAACACAAAGAAAACAATTTTGAAAACAATGAGCAAGTACCTAAGAGCCTGTGGATAACCATGGATAGAAAGGGTGCTAATACCTTCCCTTTCTATAATCTACCCCCCGAACCCGAGAAACATCTCGAAAAAGGAATTTTTCTGTGCTTTTTTCCTTTCCTTGTTGGATAAAATAAAAGTCGGTGGCGACTCTTGCTTATCGCGACATTTTGCGAAATAAAACGCAAAACGCAAACCAACATTCCAAAAAACAGTCAGTTATTCCCACCGTATCACACATCCTTTTCATCCGTAGTTATCTATGGGCTCTTAATTGCTTAGCTCACTTTTAAAAAACTCGCTTTGTGTGTGTGTGTGATTTGTTTGAAAATATTTTGAAATGCCAATGTAAGGCTAACTTTGTAATAATTCTTGTATCAATCCTCAAGAATTTATACAAAGTGTTTTTGAAAATATTTGTTTGAAAGTGACATGTAAAAAATGTTTTGAGTTGTGAGAAAGCATTCAAGAGTTCTCACCCACTAAAGTCTTTCTTGTTATTTTCCTTCTTCTTTGGATATAGTATTATCCATACCATTAGTTGGTAGGTAATCATATCTATTGGATGTGAAGGGACATGTGTAGGATCATCGTATGGTCATCGAAGGCAACATGTGAGGATACTTTAGCAATTGTATCAGAGGGACTATCATCATTTTTTAGGCAACTCGGAGGATCATTGAGGGACTATGATCTTTATTCGAAAGGAACCATGATGACATTGTTAAATCGATGATATTTTTCTAAAGTATCCCCACTTTCAAGGGACATGACCAATGTTTCGTAAGGCAACAGGAGATGTTACCCTAGAGGTGCAAGTGTGCAAAGTGTGTTAGTTTCAGTTATCTTATCTTAAAATTTAGGGTTATCTATGTTCAATTATTAGTCTTTCCATGCAAACCCTAATTACTAACAGTTAAATATAACGTGCGGAATGTAAAGTGCAGAAAATTAAACCTAAGTTATTACATCGTGTGAGCAGCTACATAATTAGAAAAAATGCAAGAAAATAAATCTACGCTATTACATCGGGGAGTGCGACTGTGATACGGTGGGAGAACTGACTATGGTTTTGCGTTTTTTTCCGCAAATGTTTCGGTTGAGCAAGAGTCGCCACCGACTTTTTATTTTATCCTAAGGAAAGGTTTAAAAAGCACAGCAAAAACCTTTGAGATTTTTTTCTTGGGTTCGGGGAGTAGATTATAGAAAGGGAAGGTATTAGCACCCTTTCTATCCATGGTTATCCATGGGCTCTTAGGTACTTGCTTAGATCAACTTGCCTTGGTTTTCAATTGTTTGAAATGGTGCTTTGTGTGTGGTTTTGAAAAGGTTTTGAAAAAGATGCCTTGTTTAGGCTACCCTTGTAATAATTCTTTACTCGAATGTTTTACAAAAGGGTGTTTGTCTTTTTGAAAAGATGTTTCAAGGTTTTTTGAAAGTTTGTTTTGAAAGTGTTTGTGAAGTGTGGTTTGAAAAATAGGCAAGTGTTTTCGTTTTGCAAGTTGACAAGTACTTAAGAGCTATCTACCTTAAAGTTCTCAAAGATTTTTGCTATGTTTTAACCCTTTTAACAATTTTGTTCCACCATTGTATTTGATGGACAATCTTGTGTTAGGATGTGAAAGGGACGGGCGCGGGTCATCTTTTAGACCATAATTGCAATGGTGCCAAGTATCTTTGGGCAATTTTCCTTTAAGGGATTTGATCATTTTTAGGCAACTTTTCGAAAGCGTCGTCGAGGGACTATGATCATTTGATTTGTTTTGCTTTGCCCAAAGAGACCTAACATGCAATATGGCCCATTTATTGAAGGCAACAAGTGGAATACCCTAGGGGTGCAAGTGTGATTAGTGTTGTCCATTTTCATGCTTGTTTATCTTTGAAATTAGGTCAAACTATTTTTGTCGTTTTTGATTCGCATACAAACCCTAATTCTAACATGGTATATTTAGAAAGCATTAAAGTGCGAAAAATAAAGTTCCTAAGCTATTACAACACAATATGGGAAGGGGATACAAATGTTCAAATGGGGGGTATTTTGACAAGAAATTTAAACCTAGACTATTACATCAATTGAGAATTATACAAATTAATTAATGTACAATAATTAAATATGCAAGATGCAAAAAAATGTTTTTATATGTATGAAAAAAGGTATTTTTTTTATGTGTCAAATAAACAAAATAAAAAGTATTATTTTTTTGGATTTTTTATGTTTAGGGTAAAACCCTAATTTTATTAAGCAAAAGTATTAATTATTTAATATGTACAAAATTTATTTATTATATACAAAAATAAAATAAAATGAAGTATATTGGTAAAAAGGTAGTTTTACTATCAAATATTAATAAAAATAAAAATGTATATATTTTTGTATTATTTACTAAATATTCTAATAAATATATATATATATATATATTTGTATTAATTTCTAAATATATATTATATACACAACAATAGTAATATTTAATATTTTATAAAAAAAAAGTATTTTTGATATAAAATGTTTTCAAGAGAGAAATAAAATGAAAATCAGAAATAAAATAAGTTTGCATTATTTTTGGTATTTTTAAAGAAAAGTGTTTATATATTTATTTATGTACAAAAACTAAAAGAAACCAAATAAATGTCTAATAAATTCAAAAATGGTGAGAAAAATATTTTTTATATTTTTAATGTTATTAGAAAAAATAAATAAGTCAGAATAAAAAAGGAAAAGTCAAAAAATCATTAAAATAAGCAAAATGGGCTCAGGGGGTGCAGAAGTAAAAACATGGTGTGAAAAGAAATAACAAATCAGGCCCAGCCCAGAAGATTGTTGTCTTCAACCTTCAGACCAACAAAATTCAAAAACACGCGCCTTTCTTCTCAAATCTCTAACTCCTGATTCTTTGATCTTTTGCCAAATCTTTCAACATGAAACCTGTAGAGCTTGAAGCCACGATTCTAGACATATAAAGAAGTTAATCTAACTCTCAGAAATGAGAGAGAATTTCTTCTCCCCCAATTCCTGACCTAGTTTTTGTTCCATGTTCAGACTTAAAATTCTCTAAGCATACATAATATAAATGAAATCTAATCACATGGGCATGTTCAGGGCTATGAATGTGACATGTTTTCTTCACAAACCTAAAGCTAACAATGCCTGGATAGAGAGATACGTGTTCATGAACTTACCTGTTCAGTTGAAGTTGTATCTGGTGATGGAGGTGTCTTCAATGCAAGGTGATGATTGGTACAGCTTCCTTGATGTCCAGGGATGCTATTCCAAGCTTTACTTTGTCTTGAAACCTTTTGAATCGTGCTATGGAACTTCAGCTGCAAAACAAGAAAATGAAAATGGTGATCTTGCCTGGGAGTGTTACAGGTCGTGTTTGAGGTTTTGATTAGCTTCAAGGGATGTTATGGGATGTGTTTGACAAGTTTTTAGCAAGAATGCATGGAAGGTTTGAGCTATGGAACTCAAACTGCAGGGATGCCCTGTTTTGAGCAGTACAATGGTGATTCTGTGAATGAGAGTGTTTAGGACTTGGTTGGCTCGTGTTCTAGCTCAGAATGGATGTTTAGAATATGCTTGATCAGTTTGCTTAAGGTTGGTTTACAGGAAAATGAGAGTTGTTGTGTTATGGCAAGCTTTCTTACACTTTAAGCAACAAATGTCCAAGTTGGTTTCTAGACAGGTAGAGGCCCCCCTAATATGCTGCAAACCTTGGCATTGATCAGTGTAATTAGTTCATAAACTTGTGCCAAAGATATTTCAAATGTACTGGCTTGGATTTGCATTTTGACATAAAGTTCACTTTTGCAAAAATGGTTAAAATGCTTTATCTATTTTGGGATTAAACCAATATGCAATGCTTGAACACATAGAATATGGTCTTGGCACAAAGAGTTTGCATTAAATTTATGAGTGTAAAAGAGATTTAGGGCCTGTAATCAAGAGATGCATGCTGATTTGAAAATTGCCTAAGTGTATGAACATGGAAATTGGCCATAACAAAAGTGAGTTTTTCCCATATTTCAAAATTCGATTCTCTCAAACCATGAGGTTGTTTGATGAGTTCTTGGACATTTTGGAAATCTTGGAATGTGTACTACAATCCATCTTTGAAATACAAATTGAAATTACAAGTGGAAGTATGTGAAAAATAGTCTTGAAGTTAGGCAAAAATCCTGCCTAAAATAGGTCAAATTTTCTCTAAGTTAAGAATGGTTTGGTACCCTTGTTCCAAAATTTGTAACTTGAGATACAAGCCTCTTTTGGGAAAACTTTGTGAATCAAAGTTGTAGAGTATGCAATAGGCTACAACTTTCATGTTTTGACTTTTGCTTGAATCCAAATGAATCTTAGTGAGAAAGTGGGGCAAAGTTAGGAAAAAATTAGGGTTTTTCATAACTTAGAAAAATTCTAAGTTATGAAAAATCTTCATTTCAAACCCTAATTTGCAATTCTTGATTTCTTGATGAACAAGTTTCATGATTTGTCATGTGTTGATGAAAAATGAATCTTGACACTTGATTTTGACCAAAAGTCAAAGTTTGACTTTTCAGTATACAGTCAAAATTGATCAATTGACTGGGAAATTTAACTGTCAATCTTGTGCATTTGGGATCTTTTGAACTTGTTGAGCATGTCAAGACAATTCCATGGGGTCCTAGAGTCCATATATGAGCTTGGTTTGCCATTGGCTAGGTCAAACAGTCAAAAATTGCCTTTGTGCAGTCAAAACCCTAAAAATGACCATTTTGCCCTTTTGGTGATCTGATCAAATTTCTTGTGGAATTGTGATCCAAACTTGATCAAATGGTCCATGTGAGTTCATAAGGTTGATGTGGGTCAATTTTCATGAGATTTGACTGTCAATTGGCCACAGTTGACTTTTTCCCCAATACAGTTGATTTCTAGGTCAACTATCCAATTGGCTGGGCAAAATTTGGAATCAAGACTTGAAACTTGATGTGGATAAACTTGGGAGTCCAATATGAAGCATGAAAGTCATCTTAGGCATTTTAGGTCAAAACATCTCTGTGCAAACACAAACCCTAATCTGGGTCAACAGTGCAAGGAGAAGTTTTGAGCAGATGAAACCCTAACTGGATCTTGAGTTCCAAGGGCTTAGTGATGAGAGATCAATGAGAAATGGGAGGGAAAATTTTGGGGTACAACAGTTGCCCCTGTTCAATCTTCTTGAATCTGAAGAGTTAGATTGGCAAGTTTGCCTTTCGTGACTCGAGGGTAAAAGGAGATTGGACACTAGAGTGCCCGGAAATTTGCACTCGTCAAAGTAAGGGATGCGGGAATGGGCTTAGAGATGCCATTTGGAGATGGGCTTAACGATGCCATCTGGAAGAGTGACAGAAACTTGTCGGGGAAGGGCTTAAAGATGCCATCTGGAATGAGTATCAGAAAGGTGTCCATGCTCTGGACCGTCTCCGAACTGGGGTCTGAATAAGCAATAGAGCAGCATCCGTTGTTGGGAAGCATCCGTAAACTGTTTTCAAAAGTTGAGAAGAGTCTGAACAAGTGATAGATTAATATCCGTTGTTGGGAAGAATCCATAAACTGTTTTCAGAAGTCTGGAGCAGAATCTGAACAAGTGATAGGTTAACGTCCGTTACTGGAGAACTCGTGAACTGTTTTCAAAAATTGCATTTGAACAAGTTGATAGATTAACATCCATTGTTAGGAAGAATCCATAAACTGTTTTCAGAAGTCTTGAAGTTGAATAAGCAATAGCAGCATCCGTTGTTGGGAAGCGTCCGTAAACTGTTTTCAAAAGTTAAGAAGAGTCTGAACAAGTGATAGGTTAACATCCGTTACTGGAGAACCCGTGAACTGTTTTCAGAAGTCTTGGAGTTGAATAAGCAATAGAGCAGCATCCGTTGTTGGGAAGCGTCCGTAAACTGTTTTCAAAAGTTTGCATCTGAACAAGCGATAGATTAACATCCGTTGTTGGAGAACCCGTGAACTGTTTTCAGAAGTCTTGAGAAGAATCTGAACAAGTGATAGGTTAACATCCGTTAATTGGAGAACCCGTGAACTGTTTTCAGAAATCTTGAATTTGAAGAGGAACCGGTGTAGGGTTTCCTGATGATGTGCTCGTATAAAGCTGCATCTGGATGAATCTGGAATAAGCATCAGAATGTTGCCATGTCTGGGTCACATCTGAACTATTTCTAGAAAGAATCTCGGCAGATAATGATTTTTGTCTGTTGACTGATCCTACCTGAAAAGGTAAAGAGTTAGTTATATGCAATGTCATGATGCATGATACAATGTATGTTATATGATATGAATGTAAATGGATGTGCATGTAAGCTGGAGAGCTGTCTTGCAAAGGATAGATGAATCCGAGATGGCTGAAGATAAAAGTATTTTGACTGCAGCCGGGAAAAACAATTCTTGGGCTGTTGCTGGGGAATAAGGAGCTTGGGTTGCATACCAATCTTCTGGGGAATCCCTGTCTTGAGGAGATCTTCATTGGAGAATCTTGAATATACAATGAGGAACTGAGAACTGAGAGTCTTCAAATTTGCTTGGGGAATACCAGTCCTTCAAACGTCGAGGGGCCTTAGAACCACTTGCGGGGACTTGGAATTTCCTTGATGACTTGCAGGGTAAAAGAATTTCTGATGATTTATACTGGGGATTTTAGAACCTGGCGGACTTAAGCTGGGGAGATAAGACTGAGAATCTCCAGTTTAGTGAGAAGTATCTCCGTGGGGAGAAGGTTCACTAGTCTGGTTCCGCTGGGGATTGATAGTTTGAAGTTTTAGCTCTGCTGGGCATACTGAAACTTAAACTCTAAGGGGAATTGAGTTCTGGAGGATTCTCTGGCTGGGGATAACAAAGATAAACTCCTCTGGGGATTGTATTGACAAGTTATGTTGGGGAACTCTGATGAACTCCGCTGGGGATAGGAAGAAATTTGCCGAGTGCGATCTTCCGTGGCAACTAGCTGAGGATAACCCAGTTATAAGCCCTTGTGAGGAATAACTTTGAATAAGGCTCGGGAGAGACGTCCGTATTCTGCGGGGGATAAGCTTCCAGAATCTACTGGGGATAAGCTTCAAGACTTGTTGGGGATATGGATTCCAAATCTCCTGGGGACTTCCTTTGAAAAGGGTATCAAGATATCCAACTGCACCTCCAACCTATCAGTAATCCTCTTTCTTGATTCATAAGGAAATGATTATGTTCAATATGCCTATTTAACAAAACATTGGACGTTTCTCAAAATAAAACAATTAGTGCAAGAGAAAAAGAAAAAGGAAATGACACAAATTTCTGGGAAGAGTATTTGTATTAACTTTCTGAGTATATTTGTACAAAGGAGACAATCATCCTAGTAAGAGGATTTTGTCGTAAATATTGAAAGATTTATACAAAATAAAGATGGCTATGTGAAATAATTCCATGGGATTCCATTCTGATATAGCCTTCACAACTCTGAATATCTGTCCATCCAATGCTTCGTCTGCTGATGACTGGATTGATCAGAAACCTGGAACTGGTTGATGAAGAGATTGTCTTCGAAGTGATCCGACGAGACATAGTCATACGTTTCAATTCCCTAACTTTTGCCTGAATCGCCCTTTCGGGTTTTCGATCCACCGGGAAACCCCTTTTTGCCCAAGCCGCCCTTTCGGGTTTTCAGCTTGCCGGGTGTATAGATTTTTTATTTTTATCCCTAACTTTTGCCTGAATCGCCCTTTCGGGTTTTCGATTCACCGGGATGCCCATTTTTGCCCAAGCCGCCTGTGATCGGTGGATCTGGAACTGACTGTTTAACGCTGGTTTCGCGAAATGTCGCGGAAGCAAGAGTCGCCACCGTCTTTTATTTTCTCCAAAGGGAAAGGACAAAAGCACGGAAAAATTCCTTATAGAGATTGCTCTCGGTTCGGGAGGTAGATTATAGAAAGGGAAGGTGTTAGCACCCTTTCTATCCATGGTTATCCATGGGCTCTTAGATACTTGCTCATTGTGTTTTCAAAAGGTTTGTTTGTTTTTCAACTGTGGGTTTTAAAAAGTTTCTTTGAAAATTTCAGTTCGACTCTTGTATCGGTCCTCAAGAGTGTTTGAAAAATTGCTTTCGAAAGCTTTTTGAAAAGGTGTCGGTGTGAAAAGTAATTTTGAATTTGTTTTTGAAATTAGAGCAAGTATCTAGAGTCGCCTACCTACCCTAAGGAATTCGTCTGTGTAAATGTCCTTAAGGTAATGCCATCCCACCATTGAGAGGTAGGTAGCACCACCGTTGGAGGTATTCGGGTCAATTCGAAGGTTCGGGACATGGTGATCACCAGAGTAATAGGAAGATACCTTAGAAGCTACCCTCATGCCAGGTTCCCGGATCATGAGGACTTACTAAAACATCCTCTACTCGACGATCACCTTTCGAGGGGCAAGGCAACAGTGAGGCGTACCCTAGGGGTGGTGTGTGATTTGTGTGTCATGTTCATTTGCATTTATCTTGTTCATGTCGTGGGTGGTCTATGCGTTGCTTTTATTTTGACATTCATTCTTTCATGCAGTTTAATTAACAGTTTAAAAGTTGCGGGAAATATAAAGGTCCTACGCTATTACAAAGGCGCGGGTCCACATCGCCAAATTTAATCCAAGACCCGATTTGAAATAAAACAAAGAATGCGGAAAAGATAAATGTCTGATTTACATGGCTTTGGGAGAATTACATAAAATTTATAAAATGAAATAAATGCGCGAAACGAACCAATAATCGAAAGCGAGGGCGTTGGACCCTTTTTAATGAAATTAAAATTACGATTAACAAATTAATTATATTAAAATAAAAAGAAAAGATTTTTTTGGAGTTTTTTGTATTTATGGATTTTTAATAAGAATTAATGGAATTTAAAACCTAATTCTAGCTATTTTTTAAGTTTATTAAGAAAATGTTAAAATTAATCCTAGAATTTAAAAACTAAATTAATTGATACAATTTATTTACAAAGATATTAAAATAAAATATATTTTTGTTTTTGTCTTTTCTGATTTTTTGGCATTTTTATGTTTTATGGAAATATATTAGATTAAAGAATTAAATTAAAACTAAATTAAACAAGTAAAATAGAAGGAAAAAAAAGGGTGAAAGAAAGCAAACAATGGGGGGTTTGTAGGCCCATTTGGAGGTATGCTGGTAGCAATCAGGCCCAATGTTTCAAGGCTTTATTTGACTTTTCTGGGCGCGTGTATATGCATTGACTGGTGCCCATGATGTTCTTCAAATCTGGACCTTTGGATTGGGATCATGGGGCGCGTGGCATGGCAGATTATGGGGACACATGATGGTCATTAGGTAATGCGCTGCATAGGAAGATATTAGCAAGAAAAACATTGAAATAACATGGGGGACCTGGGGATCGAACCCAGGTCCCAAAGCTTGCCAGCATGACATTCCACCAACTGTGCTGCGTTGTTACTTTGTAATGATAATAGATGACAATTAATATATAAAAAACCAAGCGCTAATGCTATGGATCAAAGAAAACGCGCTAAATTTTGAACTACCCTATCACTTGGAGACAATTCATCATCTTCCCCACTCGTTCGCTTTTGGCCTGAAAAAAAACAGTTAGATAGCGGGGGTTTTAAACCCCCACTAAATAGTGCATACGAAAATAGCGAATAGAATATGGTGGCTCATAAATTGAGCGCGACTAGTGATTCTTGATCGTTTAAGTGCGCTGAATTCAATGGTGTAGGTCTCATATCTCAATTGTTCCAGAATAAGGAAGCCCCAATTCGTGACCTCTGAAAACCTAGAGAGCTTCAATGGTGATTTTGCATATAAGGCACGAAAATCCAATTAAAGGGCACGGTTAGCTTTAGAATGATTAACTGAATACAAACCAAACATTAAAATTTGAAAATAATGCATGAATCATGATACATGAATATGAAAAAAATCATGAACAGGACAAGGTCGTTCTACCAATTTCCTGCGTTAGGGACAATGGTTTTGATCCAGACACGTTCCTTGAAGCCTCAGGAATGCAATGGGAGAGTTATTTGGCCTTGAAACGCCTTAGAATCGTGGTTTCAGTTTTGAAAATTTTCACAAAAAGTGCAAAGTTGTTTATGGTTTTGGGCGCAGCTTTCAGGGTCCTTAGCATTAGGTTTTGATCAGTATATGTATGGGATCAGATTAGGGTTGAAATTTGAGTCCACAAATCCTTGTAATCATGAATCAAATATTGGATTTTAAATGGTATATTTTTTCAATCTTTTCATGTGTTTTTGGTGCCAATCATGATCAAATCACCTTGATTCTTTCCATATTAGATAGGGCACGAAATCTTGAAGGCATTCCATGCACAAAAAGATTTAAAAAACATGGATGAGTATTTTTCCCATATTTTATTTTATTAAATGAATTAGTAGTAATTAAAAATTCAAATGAATAAATAAAAATGATGAATAAATCCCCTTTGGGCCAAATGGTCGTGCATATGCTTTGGATGATGAATCTTGGAAGAAAATGTGGCCCATTAGCAATTTTAAGGCATTTGAAGTAAAGTTGACTTTTCAAAATTCCCAAAAATTTCTCAACTTCCACAAGGCATATCTTGCTCAATTTTTAAGCTTTGATCATGTTCTTGGACATTTTGAAAAGGTCTTGAAGTCCTCTAACCAATGCCTTTGGTCCCATGTCATTTTGATTTACCAATCTCAAGTTATGGTCTTTGACTTAAAGTCCCTTTTTGTTGACTTTTGAAAATGACCTATAATGTTGAAATTGATAACTTTTTGTGAGAGCATTTCTTGGACTTGAAGTGTGAAGAGGAGTTGTAGGAAATGTCTTTCTCTTCAAAATGAGATTTGGATGGAATTTTTCTCATAAACCATGTGGAAGTTATGCCTTGGTCAAGTTACAGTTGACTTTTTCAACTGTCCAAATATGGAAACTTTTGCATCTTGAGAATTTTTGAGCCATGCCTTGAAAATCATGATAAAGAATTGATCAAATGATGTTTGTGGCTTCAAAATGAGATGTTGACCAAAAATTTGAACTTTTGACTGTCAAATGACCATTTTGCCCCTGCAGTTGACTGTTGGGCAATTAGGGTTTTTGACTGTGCAATTTTGTGTTGTAAGTCTTGAAACTTGGTATGATGATGGTTGACCATGTTTATAGGCATGTGGGACTTGATTAGACCCTTGAAAACTTCATTTTCTTTATCAGAACCAAAACCCTAGTTTTTGACTGTTAGGAGGCCCTTGAACTGTGCAACCTTTGGGGAGATTTTGAAGCATGCTCTTTGCAATTCTTGAAGAATATGGGAGGGAAAATTTTGGGGTACAACAGTTGCCCCTGTTCAATCTTCTTAGACCTGAGGATGCAGATTGGCTGACGTGCCTTTCGTAATCCGAAGGTGGAAGATGATTGAACACTAGAGTGCCCAGAAATTTGCGCTCACATAGTAGCAGTGTGATGGCGGAATGGGCTTATAGATGCCATTTGGAGATTGATGGATAGGATGATGGGCTTATATATGCCATGCTGAGAGATGATGGAAGGTGGATGGGCTTATAGATGCCATTTGGGCGTCGATCGCGTAAGAGATTCCTTAGCGAGAACTTGCGTACCTGCAAAAGAAAATGATTACCTGGCCTGTTGCAGGAGCTGGTCTTCAAACTCTTTGTGTAGATGTGTCCTGACTGGTTACAGGAGCTGGATCTGGAGCTTCAAAAGGTGATGAATGAACCAGGGATGGTTACTACCTCAACGGGATGGTGAGAGAACCTTGAACGATTACTACCTCAACAGGAACACTGAGAGAACCTTGGACGATTACTACCTCAACAGGAATGCTGAGAGAACCTTGGACGATTACTACCTCAACAGGAACACTGAGAGAACCTGGGGACGATTACTAACTCAACAGTAACGCTGAGAGAATCTTGGGCGACTTCAACCTCAACAGTAACGCTGAGAGAATCTTGGGCGACTTCAACCTCAACAGTAACGCTGAGAGAATCTTGGATGTCTTCTACTGAGTCTTTATCAGGAAAATCTGTTAGGGATCGATTTAACTGGACTAGAGAAGGCCTTTGACTGGATAAGAAACAGGAAAATCTTAGGGTCGATTTAGCTGAACCGGTCTAGGTCTTGGAATGTCTTCAACTGGATAAGAAACAGGGAGATCTTAGGGTCGATCTGACTGAACCAGAGAAGGCCTTTGACTGGATAAGAAACAGAAAAATCTTAGGGTCGATTTAACTGAACCGGTCTAGGTCTTGGAATGTCTTCAACTGGATAAGAAACAGGGAGATCTTAGGGTCGATCTGACTGAACCAGAGAAGGCCTTTGACTGGATAAGAAACAGAAAAATCTTAGGGTCGATTTAACTGAACCGGTCTAGGTCTTGGAATGTCTTCAACTGGATAAGAAACAGGGAGATCTTAGGGTCGATCTGACTGAACCAGAGAAGGCCTTTGACTGGATAAGAAACAGAAAAATCTTAGGGTCGATTTAACTGAACTGGTCTAGGTCTTGGAATGTCTTCAACTGGATAAGAAACAGGGAGATCTTAGGGTCGATCTGACTGAACCAGAGAAGGCCTTTGACTGGATAAGAAACAGAAAAATCTTAGGGTCGATTTAACTGAACCGGTCTAGGTCTTGGAATGTCTTCAACTGGATAAGAAACAGGGAGATCTTAGGGTCGATCTGACTGAACCAGAGAAGGCCTTTGACTGGATAAGAAACAGAAAAATCTTAGGGTCGATTTAACTGAACCGGTCAAGGTCTTGAATATAGCTGAGAACTTAACTGAATTCTTCCTGAAAGGTAAAGGTCAGTCATATGCAAGGCATGATATGAATCAAGCGATGATGTTCTCAACATAAATGAGATTTGTGAGATATGATGCGTATATGCATGCTATAATGTATGAAAATGTGATGTTTATGAATGTATGTTTTCGTCTTAGGAAAATAAATCTTTGACGGGTGCCGGGAAGTCACTCCTGGGCTGATGTTGAAGAATATATCTTTGCTTCCGCTGGTGATGATAGTTGCAAGCATACCGGTAGGAGAAGATAACTCCGTTGGGGAATAAACTTGGCGAATAGATTACTCTGTAGGGAGAAAAGTACTCTAACGATCTTGCTGGGAAACCATACTCTGTGGGGAGAGAGGTACTTTGCTGGAATGTTGATGGTAACTTCGCTGGGGATACCGTTATTATGTTGGAAGTGTTAATAGACTTCGCTGGGGATAAGAAGACTTCGCCGAGAATGATCTTTCCGTGGCTTTTGGCTGAGGATAACCCAGTTATATCCTGGTAAGGAAATAACTCTTTGAATAAAGCCGGGAGACGCGTTCGTGCTCTGCGAGGATAAGCTTCCAAAATCTACTGGGGATAAGCTTTCTGCTTGGGGAGATGGATTCCAACTTTTCCTGGGGAAACTGGATTGGACTCTCCTGGGGAAGTTTTGAACTGTATCGGGGAAGTGACTCCACTGAATGTTTGATATACCGCCGGGGAACAATCTTTAGACCAAGATTGTCGGGGATGCTTGTTAAGAATGCATATATACTGCTGGGGAATGTTGAGATCTGCGGGGTACCCAACTTCCTTAAGACTGATAATAGCTTTGCTTGGGGAGAGTGCATTGACTTGCTGGCTCACTCTCTGGGGAATTAAGATATACTGGTTATGTTCTTCAGCTGAACTTACCTTGATACCCTGGTGGACAGAGCAATTAGATCGCTTAGACAACTCATTATTGCCCCTGTTTCAGAGGTGGGAGAGGAAGACCTGTGAGGTGCCGATGGTTGTTGATGGACAAACCTTCTTATGGTAGGCAGGTGACAAGGTGACAGGACATAGTCGTATGCTTTTGATCCCTAACTTTTTCCTGGACCGCCCTTTCGGGTTTTCAGTCCACCGGGATACCCATTTTTGCTCAAGCCGCCTTTTCAGGTTTTCGACTTGCCGGGTGTACAGATCTTTTTTCATTTTATCCCTTATTTTTGCCCGAACCCTTTTGGTTCACCGGGAAGCCCTTATTTTTGCCTAGGTGTGTCAACCTAGCGGGTCTTTGATTATGCGTAGTATTTTTTCGACTATGCCCACACTCTCCGGATGTAGGGAGTTGCCCCTGTTAGAAGTGTTTTGTCATGCCACCAGAAGGTGTTTGATCAGGTAAGATTCGTTGTCGGAATGCCCCAAGTGACTCAGGCGGAGATTTGCCCCAGGCTATTTGGCCTTTGAGAGATTCTCCGAATCTTGATTGGACTGCCCCAGATAATAGACCATGATCATGTCTGCCTTTTGATTGGAAGTGCTTCTTCCATTTGAGTTTTTGTTGAGAAGATTTTGTTCAATGGATATTCGTCGTGCGAATTTCCCTGCTGTTCAAACAAATAGTCATATGCAAACAATGTTATATCAAAAATGCAAAGCTTATGTCTGTCTTGAAGATTTTGAAAATGCATTATTTTTCATAAAACAAGTGAATGTTTGTAAAACGTGATGTCAACTCCGTATTTACCGTAAGCTTTAAGGAGTCAGGATACCTTTCGTAACAGTATGCTTTCGAACTAACCCATGCTTCAGCTAGGACTTTTAAGGGTTATAACGTAGCCTGGTTCACGGTTTAAGAAACAAAAGATAAAGGCTCAAATTTTATTTGTACCCACCCGCTCTTCGTGATGTTCTCCAAACCTAAACTCAGTTGATCGTGCGTTAGACCTTGTTTGAGTCTTTGCTCTGATATTCCAGTGATGGTTCGGATAATGATGATTTATCCTGAATGGGCAGTCATTTCTTTTTGTTGAGGATTTGTGTGACCTCTTTTTTTTTTTATTATCCCTATTTTTTTGCCTGAACTGTTTCTTTTGTGATTACAGTCAGCGGGATGCCCCAGTTTTGTAAGTCTCCTTCATAGGTTTTGACTTATTGGGTTTTTATTTTTGAGATATAATGACTGCCTATCCTTATGATTATTCGGAATCATCACTATCTTCTTTTTTTTGTAAGGACCTCTTTGGTGCCATTCGTTATGCACTTAGATCAGCTGAGAGAACTACCCTGCCCCGGGTTACGATTAAGGGTTTTAATTTTCGAAAAGAAAAACTCCTACTTCTTTGGCTCAAAGGGGTTGACGAGGGATTATCTTCCTTATTACTCCAGTGTTTAGGAATTAAAACAATGCTTGTACCTCATCAGCGGGGTCCGTTCAAAAGCATACTATAATTGTCGTGGTATCATTTTCATCATCCTCCCTCAAGAGGCTTAGAATTATTAATCGAGCGTTGATCACCAGAAAAAATATGAAAATAATTTGCATATAGTGAATACGAATATATTGCTTCAAAACAGACATATGTGATGCATTAATGAAATAACAGCGTTTAACATGAGTAAATGTTTGAACAAAAGAAAATTTACAACTTGAAAATCCTAATGGACAAAAGTCTTTTCATCTCAGAGCTTGTTACTTAAAATGGTGAGCCTTGGAGGGATGGTAGAAAAATTCAGCCTGACCATCTTGTGTGAACTCCAATGCCCCTTCATCGATCAGGTCCTGGATTTTGTTCTTCAGAGCCCAACACTCATTTGTATCATGTCCTGGACTGGCAGAGTGGTAGGCACACCTTTTATTGGGATCATAGATAGGAGATGTTGTGTTGGGGTTCCGGGGATGAGCCCTTAATGTGATCAGATTCAACCTCAACAGGCGTTGTAAAGCTTGAAACAGCGACATGTTAAGCTGGGTGAATTGCCTCCTGGGCTTGCCTGGCTGAAGCTGGTGAAGGTGCTGCTGGATTTGTGACACTTGAGCCATTTGAGGAGCTCTCCCCTTACCTCCTTGTCTCAAAGGTGGTTGAATGCTGACTGGCCCTTCAACCTTAAATGTTTGCCCCAGTTGGTTACCCTGAAGCAGTTGGTTGACAAGAACTCCGAGCTCTTCTTGTCTTTGAGCTAAGCCTTGAATGATAGTCATCTGCCCCAGCATCTGGGCTTTCAATGCATCCACTTCCACTTGCAGATGTTTCATCCGTTTGTCCTCAGTGCCGTTGTTGACCAAAGTCTCCCTGAGAAGTGTCCTTAGCTCCTCCTGCCCCTTGGATAGATTCAGGAGGATTTCCCTGAACCGAGTCTCTTGAGAAAGAAGGTCCTGGTTATCTTGTTGGGAAGCCATTGCTGAAATAAACAGCGAGAAAGGTAAGTGACCTGTCAAAAGGGTACCTGTTATGCAATGATATGTATGTATATATATGCAATGTTTTCAAGGATCTCGCAGGGTAAACAAGAAATTGTTAGAATTGGGATCCGGTAGTTTGATTGAAGGAACTTCATGTTGTTGAGAGTCCTTCTTCAAGGGTCAAAGCTCACCATATCGAGTGGGTCATAGCCCCTGACAACCTTGGCTAGAGGAAAATAAATCCCCTTTGCCCTTTGTTGGGCAGTTGGTTCATCATGACCTGCATCACAAGCCCTTGAGATCCTTGAAATAGATTAGTCCTTATGCAAGATGCATGCAATGATATGATGGTATGATGTCATGCTATGCATGGGGTGATATAAGTAACCCTGTTATGAGTCCAGGTTAAGGACTGTAAACAAAACCTGCAAGAAACTCAAGTGTCAGATAACAAGCATGCAAGTAGTTCAAGTATGAAGGCACACAAGTCACAAGACAGCCCTTAGAGTTTAGGCCAGCATGAAGTCTGGGTATTACCCTCTTGAAGTTGGTGGGCTCAACCTGTCCTATCAGAAGTAACCGGGTTCTAAGGGTCCCAATATCATTGGATTGCTTTCATTGTTCATCGTTTCGATTTAGCCACTGAACTGGCGACCGAAATATTCCAAGAAAACAACCCTCAATTGAGTGTAGTATCGAGTATCAACCAACCTCGGACTGCACCAAAGTCAGTTATCTCACTACCCTAAAGAGGCCAAGATAGTTCAATTATGGTTCCTAAGGTCAGTTGATGCTTCACGACACCACGCGGAGGCCCCGTACTCTCCTTGACTGAACTCAAGGGTTACCGGTACACACCAAAGTGCCACATCAACGTAGCAGGCTGCTTCAACCATGTCGGTATACCCCGCACAGTTCCCTCACAGCCTTGTTGCTACTTTCTAATAAGGTATCCCCCAGATCCGGGTTAGGATCTATAGAACTCCCAAGACAGTCCCACAATAATAAAGCAAGCAAGTCAATACAATTGAAAACACAGTTATGAACTATCCTAAGGTACACCTCACTTTAAGTTTAATTCCCCAGCAGAGTCACCAGTTCTGTGATCGGTGGATCTGGAACTGACTGTTTAGCGCTGGTTTCGCGAAATGTCGCGGAAGCAAGAGTCGCCACCGTCTTTTATTTTCTCCAAAGGGAAAAGGACAAAAGCACAGAAAAATTCCTTATAGAGATTGCTCTCGGTTCGGGAGGTAGATTATAGAAAGGGAAGGTGTTAGCACCCTTTCTATCCATGGTTATCCATGGGCTCTTAGATACTTGCTCATTGTGTTTTCAAAAGGTTTGTTTGTTTTTCAACTGTGGGTTTTAAAAAGTTTCTTTGAAAATTTCAGTTCGACTCTTGTATCGGTCCTCAAGAGTGTTTGAAAAATTGCTTTCGAAAGCTTTTTGAAAAGGTGTCGGTGTGAAAAGTATTTTTGAATTTGTTTTTGAAATTAGAGCAAGTATCTAGAGTCGCCTACCTACCCTAAGGAATTCGTCTGTGTAAATGTCCTTAAGGTAATGCCATCCCACCATTGAGAGGTAGGTAGCACCACCGTTGGAGGTATTCGGGTCAATTCGAAGGTTCGGGACATAGTGATCACCAGAGCAATAGGAAGATACCTTAGAAGCTACCCTCATGCCAGGTTCCCGGATCATGAGGACTTACTAAAACATCCTCTACTCGACGATCACCTTTCGAGGGGCAAGGCAACAGTGAGGCGTACCCTAGGGGTGGTGTGTGATTTGTGTGTCATGTTCATTTGCATTTATCTTGTTCATGTCGTGGGTGATCTATGCGTTGCTTTCATTTTGACATTCATTATTTCATGCAGTTTAATTAACAGTTTAAAAGTTGCTGGAAATATAAAGGTCCTACGCTATTACAAAGGCGCGGGTCCACATCGCCAAATTTAATCAAAGACCCGATTTGAAATAAAGCAAAGAATGCGGAAAAGATAAATGTCTGATTTACATGGCTTTGGGAGAATTACATAAAATTTATAAAAGGAAATAAATGCGCGAAACGAACCAATAATCGAAAGCGAGGGCGTTGGACCCTTTTTAATGAAATTAAAATTACGATTAACAAATTAATTAAATTAAAATAAAAAGAAAAGATTTTTTTGGAGTTTTTTGTATTTATGGATTTTTAATAAGAATTAATGGAATTTAAAACCTAATTCTAGCTATTTTTTAAGTTTATTAAGAAAATGTTAAAATTAATCCTAGAATTTAAAAACTAAATTAATTGATACAATTTATTTACAAAGATATTAAAATAAAATAAATTTTTGTTTTTGTCTTTTCTGATTTTTTGGCATTTTTATGTTTTATGGAAATATATTAGATTAAAGAATTAAATTAAAACTAAATTAAACAAGTAAAATAGAAAAATAAAAAGGGTGAAAGAAAGAAAACAATGGGGGGTTTGTAGGCCCATTTGGAGGTATGCTGGTAGCAATCAGGCCCAATGTTTCAAGGCTTTATTTGACTTTTCTGGGCGCGTGTATATGCATTGACTGGTGCCCATGATGTTCTTCAAATCTGGACCTTTGGATTGGGATCATGGGGCGCGTGGCATGGCAGATTATGGGGACACATGATGGTCATTAGGTAATGCGCTGCATAGGAAGATATTAGCAAGAAAAACATTGAAATAACATGGGGGACCTGGGGATCGAACCCAGGTCCCAAAGCTTGCCAACATGACATTCCACCAACTGTGCTGCGTTGTTACTTTGTAATGATAATAGATGACAATTAATATATAAAAAACCAAGCGCTAATGCTATGGATCAAAGAAAACGCGCTAAATTTTGAACTACCCTATCACTTGGAGACAAGTCATCATCTTCCCCACTCGTTCGCTTTTGGCCTGAAAAAACAGTTAGATAGCGGGGGTTTTAAACCCCCACTAAATAGTGCATACGAAAATAGCGAATAGAATATGGTGGCTCATAAATTGAGCACGACTAGTGATTCTTGATCGTTTAAGTGCGCTGAATTCAATGGTGTAGGTCTCATATCTCAATTGTTCCAGAATAAGGAAGCCCCAATTCGTGACCTCTGAAAACCTAGAGAGCTTCAATGGTGATTTTACATATAAGGCACGAAAATCCAATTAAAGGGCACGGTTAGCTTTAGAATGATTAACTGAATACAAACCAAACATTAAAATTTGAAAATAATGCATGAATCATGATACATGAATATGAAAAAAATCATGAACAGGACAAGGTCGTTCTACCAATTTCCTGCGTTAGGGACAATGGTTTTGATCCAGACACGTTCCTTGAAGCCTCAGGAATGAAATGGGAGAGTTATTTGGCCTTGAAACGCCTTAGAATCGTGGTTTCAGTTTTGAAAATTTTCACAAAAAGTGCAAAGTTGTTTATGGTTTTGGGCACAGCTTTCAGGGTCCTTAGCATTAGGTTTTGATCAGTATATGTATGGGATCAGATTAGGGTTGAAATTTGAGTCCACAAATCCTTGTAATCATGAATCAAATATTGGATTTTAAATGGTATATTTTTTCAATATTTTCATGTGTTTTTGGTGCCAATCATGATCAAATCACGTTGATTCTTTCCATATTAGATAGGGCACGAAATCTTGAAGGCATTCCATGCACAAAAAGATTTAAAAAACATGGATGAGTATTTTTCCCATATTTTATTTTATTAAATGAATTAGTAGTAATTAAAAATTCAAATGAATAAATAAAAATGATGAATAAATCCCCTTTGGGCCAAATGGTCGTGCATATGCTTTGGATGATGAATCTTGGAAGAAAATGTGGCCCATTAGCAATTTTAAGGCATTTGAAGTAAAGTTGACTTTTCAAAATTCCCAAAAATTTCCCAACTTCCACAAGGCATATCTTGCTCAATTTTTAAGCTTTGATCATGTTCTTGGACATTTTGAAAAGGTCTTGAAGTCCTCTAACCAATGCCTTTGGTCCCATGTCATTTTGATTTACCAATATCAAGTTATGGTCTTTGACTTAAAGTCCCTTTTTGTTGACTTTTGAAAATGACTTATAATGTTGAAATTGATAACTTTTTGTGAGAGCATTTCTTGGACTTGAAGTGTGAACAGGAGTTGTAGGAAATTTCTTTCTCTTCAAAATGAGCTTTGGATGGAATTTTTCTGATAAACCATGTGGAAGTTATGCCTTGGTCAAGTTACAGTTGACTTTTTCAACTGTCCAAATATGGAAACTTTTGCATCTTGAGACTTTTTGAGCCATGCCTTGAAAATAATGATCAAGAATTGATCAAATGATGTTTGTGGCTTCAAAATGAGATGTTGACCAAAAATTTGAACTTTTGACTGTCAAATGACCATTTTGCCCCTGCAGTTGACTGTTGGGCAATTAGGGTTTTTGACTGTGCAATTTTGTGCTGTAAGTCTTGAAACTTGGTATGATGATGGTTGACCATGTTTATAGGCATGTGGGACTTGATTAGACCCTTGAAAACTTCATTTTCTTTGTCAGAACCAAAACCCTAGTTTTTGACTGTTATGAGGCCCTTGATTTGTGCAACCTTTGGGGAGATTTTGAAGCATGCTCTTTGCAATTCTTGAAGAACATGGGAGGGAAAATTTTGGGGTACAACACCGCCCTTTCGGGTTTTCGACTTGTCGGGTTATTTTATGCGTAGTATCTTTTGACTATGTCTGCGTTCGCAGGGTGCGGCAAATCGTCGCCGTCCATGGTGGTTAGAATCATCGCACCACCAGAAAATATGCTCTTGATCACAAACGGTCCTTCATATGTAGGAGTCCATTTGCCCCTGGGATCACTTTGCGGCAAGATAATCCGCTTGATTACGAGATCTCCGACTTGATACACTTGACGTCTGACTTTCTTATTGAAGGCCTTGATCATCCGTTTTTGATACGTCTGACCATGGCATATAGCAGCGAGTCGCTTCTCGTCGATCAGATTGAGTTGATCAAGTCGGGTCTGCATCCAATCATCTTCATTCAAACCCGTGTCCTTCATAATCCTTAGAGAAGGAATTTGAACTTCCATAGGCAGGACAGCTTCCATGCCATATACCAATGAAAATGGGGTTGCCCCGGTTGAAGTATGTGTCGTCGTACGGTATCCATGTAGGGAAAACGGTAACATCTCATGCCAGTCTTTGTAAGTGACTGTCATTTTCTGAATGATCTTCTTAATGTTTTTGTTCGCAGCTTCAACAGCACCGTTCATCTTCGGCCGATAGGGAGATGAATTATGATGATAAATCTTGAACTGTTCACACAATGCGGTGATCATCGTGTTATTCAGATTTGTACCGTTGTCTGTGATGATCCTGTCTGGAACACCATACCGGCATATGAGATTTTGCTTGATGAAGCGGGCAACCACATTTTTAGTAACAGAGGCAAAGGAAGCTGCTTCGACCCACTTGGGGAAATAGTCAATGGCAACTAGGATGAAACGATGTCCGTTGGAAGCCGTGGGCTTGATCTCTCCAATCATGTCAATGCCCCACATTGCAAATGGCCAAGGAGCAGTCAGAACGTTGAGAGGAACCGGAGGGATATGAACTTTGTCAGCATAGACTTGACATTTGTGACAAGTACGGGAATGTTGATGGCAGTCAGCTTCCATGGTAGACCAGTAATAGCCTGCCCTTAGGATCTTCTTAGCCATTGTATGCCCGCTCAAGTGAGTGCCAAATATGCCGCTGTGTATCTCAGTCATGATCAACTCTGCTTCAGCTTTGTCTACGCATCGGAGTAATACACAATCATGGCTTCGTTTGTAAAGGATGTCGTTGCTCAGGAAGAATTTGGCAGCAAATTTCCTTAAGAACTTCTTGTCATTTACGGAAGCTCCTTCGGGATAATCTCTATTCTCGAGATACCTTTTGATTTCATGGAACCAGGGTTGTTCCACTACTTCTTCGGTATTAATCTCGTGACAATGTGCTGGTTCATCCATTCGCTCGATGGTGATTTGGGGAGCCTCGTTATCCCAGTTGAGTTTAAACATGGAGGACATTGTAGCTAGAGCATCTGCTAGCTGATTCTCTTCTCGCGGGAAATGCTCGAAGGTAATTTGCTCGAAATGAGGCAACAATGTCAAGACATGTTCTTTGTATGGGATAAGATTAGGATGTTTGGTATCCCACTCTCCTTTGATTTGGCTGATAACCAAAGCCGAGTCCCCGAATACGATCAAAGATTTGATCCCCAAGTCTATAGCAGCCTTGAGACCAAAGATGCAAGCTTCATACTCAGCCATGTTGTTTGTGCAGCTGAAGCAAAGTCGGGCCGTGAAAGGTGTGTGACAGCCTTCCGGAGAAATGAGTACTGTGCCGATACCGTTTCCAAGTGCATTTGAAGCACCATCAAAGTACATGGTCCATCGGGATCCCTTTTCGGGTCCGTCATACGGTCTGTTACTTTCAATGTTGTCCAAATTCAGGATGTCCTCGTCTGGGAAGTCAAATCTCATGGGTTGATAATCTTCGATAGCTTGATGAGCCAGATGGTCAGCTAGTACACTCCTTTTTATAGCTTTTTGAGTGGTGTATTGGATGTCATACTCAGTCAGGATCATTTGCCATCTAGCTATTCTTCCAGATAAAGCGGGTTTTTCGAAGATATATTTGATAGGATCCATTTTGGAAATCAACAAGGTAGTATGAGTCAACATATACTGCCTTAGTCAGCGAGCAGCCCATACCAAAGCGCAGCAAGTTTTCTCGAGCAGTGAGTAGCGAGTCTCACAGTCGGTAAACTTTTTGCTAAGGTAATAGATAGCATGCTCTTTTCGACCAGACTCGTCATGCTGGCCCAAGACACACCCCATTGAGTTATCCAAGACGGTTAGATACATGATCAATGGTCTTCCTTCGACGGGTGGCATCAGAATAGGAGGTTCTAGCAAATACTCCTTGATTTTATCAAAAGCAGCTTGGCAATCGTCGTTCCATTCGACTACCTGATATTTCTTCAAGAGTTTGAAAATTGGCTCACAGGTAGAAGTCAGATGAGAGATGAATCTGGCAATATAGTTCAAGCGCCCCAAGAACCCTCTAACCTCCTTTTCAGTACGGGGAGCAGGCATCTCTTGTATTGCTTTCACTTTTGCTGGATCGACTTTAATGCCTTTGTTGCTTATGATGAATCCTAGAAGTTTACCAGACCTAACTCCAAAAGTGCACTTACTTGGATTCAGCCTGAGTTTGTATTCTTTCAACCTGGCAAACAGCTTCTCTAGATGTTCAAGGTGCTCCTCCTTTGTTTGTGACCGAGCTATCATATCGTCTACGTAAACTTCAATCTCATGATGTATCATATCATGAAACAAAGCTACCATGGCGCGTTGATAAGTTGCCCCTGCGTTCTTCAGCCCGAACGGCATCACCTTGTAACAGAAAGTGCCCCATTGTGTGACAAAAGTTGTTTTCTCCATATCCTCGGGGGCCATTTTGATTTGATTGTAGCCCGAGAATCCATCCATGAAGGAAAACACTTTGTGTTGAGCTGTATTGTTGATCAAAATATCGATGTGTGGAAGTGGAAAATCATCTTTGGGGCTGGCCCTATTCAAATCCCGGTAATCCACACACATCCTGACTTTGCCATCTTTCTTAGGTACTGGAACGATGTTAGCGACCCATTGAGAATAGGACGTAATAGCCAGAAAGCCAGCGTCGAATTGCTTCATCACTTCTGCTTTGATCTTTTCAGACATGTCAGGCCTCATTCGGCGGACTTTTTGCTTGATCGGTGGACAATCCTCTCTTGTGGGGAGACGGTGAACCACGATGTCTGTGTCTAGACCTGGCATGTCTTCATAAGACCAAGCGAAGATTTCAACATACTCATTCAACAACTGTATCAGGCGTTCCTTGACACTTGGTTCCAGATTGGCACCCACTTGCACCTCCTTCCGGTCTTCCTCGGTCCCTAAGTTGACAGTTTCCAATGACTCTTCGTGCGGTAAGATGGCCCTTTCTTCTTGCTGTAGAAGTCTGGCTATTTCCCCTGGTACTTCACAACCTTCGTCATCTTCATACTCGGTTTGATTGACCAGATCTTCAGAGTTATTGAAGTATATAGCAGAATCGTCACCCATGGAATCCGGAGTGGATGGGTACCTGCATTTGTGAGTGTGGGTGTGTGTAAGGGATAGCCATCCTTAAACAAAAAATGCAAAAGGAAAGAAAATGAACACAAGCAGTTTATCAAATGAAAAACGTCCAATGAATCATTAAACATGGCATATGGATATGAAAAATAATCAAAACCCTTACAAATGGACCTACATGCCCCAGGCAAGGCATGAGGTGAAAAGATAGTGTACGGATTGTTCGAAAATAAATATTACAGACCAAATAGGAAATGTTTGACAGATAAATTACTGATGAATAAAAGTGATGGGGACAAAGTCTTTTGCCTCCCAGTTGCACAATCCTCCTTTGATAGTTGGGTAAATCCACTCTTCGATGTTGCTCTCTTTGTCTTCATCCTCCAAAGCGTTGATTCCGTAGGGAGAAATTTTGACTGGCGCTCTTTCAATCTTCGAACGGCGCATAGCTTTCTGGCCTGCGGTAGTGAACCCTAATCCAAATTTGTCTGTTTTATGTGGAATATCAGGCAACTGCCCCCATGCTGAATTCTTCCCCTCCTTTACTGCGGCCTTTGCGTCCTCTAGAGATGCCATCCTGGCCATCTGCCTCGGTGCCTCAGCTGCCAACTTTGCTACTGTTATTTCAGGAAGGACTTCTTCGAAATGCTGGAAAGGTGTCTCAATGAACTCACCTTCTACCTCCATGTACCGGAAGGAGTTCAAGTGGCTGATCATGTACTCCTCTTCACCATGGACGGTAATGATCTTTCCCTTTACAGGATACTTCAACATCTGATGTAAGGAGGAGGTGACTGCTCCAGCATGATGTATCCAAGGCCTACCCAACAAGCAAGAGTATGACGAACGAATGTCCATCACATAGAAAGTAGATTTAAACACCTCGGTGCCCACCTTGATGGGAATATCAACCTCCCCATGGACCATTATCTTCGAACCATCAAAAGCTCTGACAACAATATCACTCGGTTTCAACTCCAACCCTTCACAATCTAGTCGGTCCAAGGCCTTCTTAGGCAGTACATTCAGCGACGAACCAGTGTCGACCAAGACATGTGCGAGAGTAGTTCCTCGGCACTCGACTGAAATGTGCAAAGCATCATTGTGGTTTCTACCTTTAGGAGTTAGGTCGGCATCAGAGAAACCTAATCCATTGTCCGCAGTAAGGCTGGCCACGCAATTTTGAAATTGATCCGCAGAGGTTTCCTGGGGCACATGGGCTGCCTTCAGGAATTTTATCAGAGCCTTAGCGTGCGCTTCCGAGCAAAGTAGTAGTGCCAGCATGGAGATCTTTGAGGGGGTTTGCCCCAGTTGTTCTACCACATCGTAATCACTCCTTTTGATTATCTTCAAGATCTCATCCATTTCTTTCTTGGAGGTCTCCGGAATGACCAAGGGTTGAGCCCTCGTCGTGACGAGCTCATCTTGGATTCCCTTACCTTTATCAGCAGCGGTAGGAGGGACAGTACTAGGAACAACAACATCTTCAATCAATGGGGTTCTAGCGGAGAGTTTTATTGGTGCATGGATGACCTTGTCGGCAGATGAGGGTCCAAAGATTGCTCTTGGAGGGGCAATCTTTGGAGAAAATATTCTCCCGCTCCGGGTGATTTTGCTCATGCCTGTAATGTTTCCAATGCTGGCTTCTTCATCATCTGAACTTTCTTCAGTTATTTCGATTTGTTTAATACCATGGTAGTAGACGTCACTGCAGTAGTTCCATGGTATTGACTTCTCAGAAACATAGGGGACAGGCCCTAGCATTGTTATCTTCAAAGGAACAGATTTCGTAGCTGGTGTAATCTTAACAGGCTTTCTGACGGCCTTGGAAAGATTGGCGTGAATGGTTATAATTGAGACATCTTCAGTATGGGTTGGAATAGAAGAAACTTTTTCAAACAAAATTTGTCGACTGTCCATTAGGCCTTGGATGCCTTTCTTCAGTAACGGACAATCAAACGGCAGAGAGTAACAACAATAGCAGTCTTCTTTACATCCCGGGAAGATCCCGGCCCTTAACAGATTCAACTTGATGGTTAACAATGGAGTTATCAGATCATTGACATCAGCAACATACAAATCCTCTTCAATGGCATTGATATTTCGGTCGTGCTTCGGCATGGGAGCAGATATCACATTAGGCTTCTCCGGAGCGTCGAACTCCACTTCCTTCGCCTCTATCAGGTCTTGGATTTTATGCTTGAGTGCCCAACAATCGTTGGTGTCGTGCCCGACACTGTCAGAATGGTAGGCGCATTTAGCATTAGGATGATAATGCGGAGAGGACGTATTCACATTTTTTGGTGCCTCTTTGATAGTGGCGAGATTCAACTTTAACAGATGGGGAAGCACTTGCGCTGGAGTCATATTAATGCGGGTGAACTGCCGTTGTGGCTGTTCCACCCGTTGCTGATTTGGTCTGGACTGGTTATAGCGAGGCTGCTCACTTGAAGGGTTTTGAATCATTACGGCCCCCACAGTTGGTCGGCGCTCCGTCTTCCCTGCTCTTCTCTGAGAGTATACCACAGATGTTTCCTTCTTGAAAGGTTTCTTCTCAATACTTGCAGCAACACCCTTCTGAATCTTCCCTGACTTGATGCCAGCTTCTATTCTTTCGCCTGTTAAGATCAAATCGGTAAACCCCGCGGAAGAGTTACCAATCAGATGATTGAAAAGTGGCCCAGATAGGGTCCCTAGAAACATATCAACAAGTTCACGGTCGGTTAAAGGAGGCTGCACCCTGCCAGCCAAATCCCTCCATTTTTGTGCATATTCTTTGAATCCTTCGCCTGTTCCCAGTGACATACCCTGAAGTTGGGTACGCGTAGGAGCAAGGTCAGAATTGTACTGATATTGTTTGTAGAAGGCGGTGGCCAAATCTTCCCAGTTTCGGACGCTGGTTCCCTCTAGCTGATAAAACCACTCCAGTTGAGCTCCAGAAAGGCTGTCTTGAAAGAAATGGATCCAAAGGTTCTTATCTGCCGTATAGGGTTAGATCTTTCTCACGTAGGACCTGAGATGCATTTTTGGACAGGACAACCCATCATACCTCACAAAAACTGGCACTTTGAACTTTAGGGGAATCACAATCCCGGCAACTAAACCCAAGTCTTAGAAATCCAAACCTGGCACCCTTTATAGCTCCATGGCGGCCAGCCTGTCTTCTAAACCTTTGTATTTATCATCAGCTGGAGGGTATTGTTGATCAGAGTAGTCCTCATCCTCTTCGACCTCCTCTTCTTCCACATCGGACTCGGAAGGTACCGCAGCCCCACCTCCTTTACTGGTTCCTTCATCAAAAGTAGGAGGAAATTCAAGCACTCTCCTGGCCTCTCCGTCAAATCTTCTCCCTAAAGTAGCCACCCCGAGTCTCTTTTTCTTCTTTTTCACTGGGTCTTTATTCCCCAGCAAGGTCTTGAGATCCTCCTGACCCTTAGCCAAGGTCGTCAGGAGTTGCTGGAACTGTGCATTTTGAGCTTGTAGGTCTTTGACTGTTTGCTCGAGATCCATCCTACTGAAATAAACAGCAGACAGATAAGGAAATCTGGAGTGAGACCCGCTTATGCACATGATGAATGATATGCTTATGTATGCAATGCATTCAAGGATTTAGAACATTCAAAATTGTTGCAGACAAAGAAGAACGCACGTCATATTAATAAGAAGAAATTTGTTAGTACATAAATGCCCCACGGGCCAAATATTACAAAACAACTCCTCAAGGTAAAAAGACATTGTGCATCCTCTTTGGTGCGATGTAGGTGTTGAGGGCCTCTTGCTCATGGAGTCGGCGGGTAAGCTCTAGAACCTTCTTCTCGCTAGCGTAGAAGCTGGCTTCAAAAGTGTTCCGTTCCTCCTTGAGCTGAATCCAACTTTTCTGCATTTCCTCCCACGATGTAGGCATGTCAGGATATAGGATGGTGTAGGGAACCTCTCCTTCCTTGATGGGCTCTTTAATCACAGGGAGAACATGAGGATAAGGCATCATTAGACTCTGGGCTCGGGCTCGTACCCACTTGAGATAAGGCTCAAGAGGGATGGAGTTCTTGTGTCCCAGTGTCTTGCTATCAACCTTGTTGGGCATCCTCCAAGCTCTGATGAATCTTTGGTGAAGTCCTTGCGCATCGTTGTCGAAGTCAAAAACTAGGTCAGGAATCAACATGTCGTGAGGGCCATCCCTCCGTGCATATCCAAATTGCCTCAAAGCTAGGCAAGGGTTGTAGGTGATACCTCCTCTGATTCCAAGTAAAGGAACATTAGGGAACTCTCTGCAACGATCGACGATGATGACATTTTCTCTGGATCGAGAACACCAATGTACATCAGAGTGAGTAAGAGTTATCAATCGTTGGGACCACCTTGAGCCCTGGTCATTCTTCAGGACAGATTGTGGAAGGTGCGAAATAAACCACCTTGCAAGGAGAGGAGTACAGCACATGAGAACACCCCTCTTTCTCATTGTTCGTGTGTAAAATGAGTGAAGGATGTCCCCAAGCAATGTTGGTATTGGATTTCTGGACACGAAGATTTTGACGGTGTTGACATCCACCAATTGGTCAGAATTTGGGAACAAGACCAACCCATAGATAAGGAGTGCCACAATCTCTTCAAAGGCTTGTAGGTCCAATGAATTCCAACATTCTTGTGCCTTCTCAAACAAGAATTTTGCTAAGAAACCTTTGACGCCACTTCTAGTTTCCCAATTCCCCTTGATGTCGGATGGTTGTAGATGTAATGCTCGAGCAACATCTTCCGGCTTTGGTTCCTTTTCCGTACCGTTGAAGGGTAGTTGATTAAGGATAGGGATTCTTAGGAGTTGAGAAAACTCCTCCAAAGTGGGTACCAACTGGTAATCGGGGAAAGTGAAGCAGTGGTGAAGCGGGTCAAAGAACTGGAATAGCACTTTCATCATGTCTTCTTCAATGTTGGTGTTGACTAAGCTGAGCAGTCTACCATGTCTTTCACTGAAGGATGAGCTTTCTGGAATTCTTGAGGTGAGCTCCTTGAGTTGAGGAGAGATTCTCACAAGGTTGACTAGGATGGTTTTTCTGCGAGGAATTTCCATGACCTACAAAACAAGAACAAAGATGAAGATCTAAACCCTTGAAGTGGTTAGTGAATGCATATGATGCTTTATGATGTTTATGATGTATGCACAAACATATGTACAAGCAATTCACACCAAACCCTAGTTTCAGGCTTGCATGAGGTTTCATAGGTAAGTACCCTCTTGAGTGTAGTTGGCTTAAAAACCTGTCCTATAAATAGTAACCGGGTTCTAAGGAGCTCAATATCACTGGATTGTTTTCATTGTTCATTGTTTTGGTTTAGCCACTTAACTAGCGACCAAAATATTCCAAGAAAACAACCCTCAATGAGTGTAGCATCGAGTATCTACCAACTTCGGACTGCACCAAAGCCGGTCATCTCACTACCCCTAATGTAAGGCCAAGATGGTCAAGTAAGGTTCTAGGTCATTAGTGCTTAGTGACATCACCAGCGGCCCCGTACTCTCCTTGATTGAACTCAAGGGTTACCGGTACTCACAAATATGTCGCACTAATATAGCTATTACTTCAACCGTGTCGGTATACCCCGCACAGTTTCCACAACGTATTGCTATCTATGAATGTTTCCTAAAATCCGGGTGTAGGATTGCAAACCCAAACAAGAGAGCCAAAGTATAAAGCAATCAAATCAAACAATTAGTCATGCAAGAGGGTGATCTAAGCCCTAAGGTTACTCCACTTTTAAAGTTATCCCCAGCAGAGTCGCCAGTTCTGTGATACGGTGGGAGAACTGACTATGGTTTTGCGTTTGTTTTCGCAAATGTTTCGGTTGAGCAAGAGTCGCCACCGACTTTTTATTTTATCCTAAGGAAAGGTTTAAAAAGCACAGCAAAAACCTTTGAGATTTTTTTCTTGGATTCGGGGAGTGGATTATAGAAAGGGAAGGTATTAGCACCCTTTCTATCCATGGTTATCCATGGGCTCTTAGGTACTTGCTTAGATCAACTTGCCTTGGTTTTCAATTGTTTGAAATGGTGCTTTGTGTGTGGTTTTGAAAAGGTTTTGAAAAAGATGCCTTGTCTAGGCTACCCTTGTAACAATTCTTTACTCAAATGTTTTACAAAAGGGTGTTTGTCTTTTTGAAAAGATGTTTCAAGGTTTTTTGAAAGTTTGTTTTGAAAGTGTTTGTGAAGTGTGGTTTGAAAAATAGGTAAGTGTTTTCGTTTTGCAAGTTGACAAGTACTTAAGAGCTATCTACCTTAAAGTTCTCAAAGATTTTTGCTATGTTTTAACCCTTTTAACAATTTTGTTCCACCATTGTATTTGATGGACAATCTTGTGTTAGGATGTGAAAGGGACGGGCGCGGGTCATCTTTTAGACCATAATTGCAATGGTGCCAAGTATCTTTGGGCAATTTTCCTTTAAGGGATTTGATCATTTTTAGGCAACTTTTCGAAAGCGTCGTCGAGGGACTATGATCATTTGATTTATTTTGCTTTGCCCAAAGAGACCTAACATGCAATATGGCCCATTTATTGAAGGCAACAAGTGGAATACCCTAGGGGTGCAAGTGTGATTAGTGTTGTCCATTTTCATGCTTGTTTATCTTTGAAATTAGGTCAAACTATTTTTGTCGTTTTTGATTCGCATACAAACCCTAATTCTAACATGGTATATTTAGAAAGCATTAAAGTGCGAAAAATAAAGTTCTTAAGCTATTACAACACAATATGGGAAGGGGGTACAAATGTTCAAATGGGGGGTATTTTGACAAGAAATTTAAACCTAGACTATTACATCAATTGAGAATTATACAAATTAATTAATGTACAATAATTAAATAACATAAGAATAAATATGCAAGATGCAAAAAAATGTTTTTATATGTATGAAAAAAGGTATTTTTTTATGTGTCAAATAAACAAAATAAAAAGTATTATTTTTTTGGATTTTTTATGTTTAGGGTAAAACCCTAATTTTATTAAGCAAAAGTATTAATTATTTAATATGTACAAAATTTATTTATTATATACAAAAATAAAATAAAATGAAGTATATTGGTAAAAAGGTATTTTTACTATCAAATATTAATAAAAATAAAAATGTATATATTTTTGTATTATTTACTAAATATTCTAATAAATATATATATATATATATATATATATATATATATATATATATATATATATATATATATATATATATATATATATATATATATATATATATATATATATATATATATATATATATATTTGTATTAATTTCTAAATATATATTATATACACAACAATAGTAATATTTAATATTTTATAAAAAAAAGTATTTTTGATATAAAATGTTTTCAAGAGAGAAATAAATTGAAAATCAGAAATAAAATAAGTTTGCATTATTTTTGGTATTTTTAAAGAAAAGTGTTTATTTATTTATTTATGTACAAAAACTAAAAGAAACCAAATAAATGTCTAATAAATTCAAAAATGGTGAGAAAAATATTTTTTATATTTTTAATGTTATTAGCAAAAATAAATAAGTCAGAATAAAAAAGGAAAAGTCAAAAAATCATTAAAATAAGCAAAATGGGCTCAGGGGGTGCAGAAGTAAAAACATGGTGTGAAAAGAAATAACAAATCAGGCCCAGCCCAGAAGATTGTTGTCTTCAACCTTCAGACCAACAAAATTCAAAAACACGCGCCTTTCTTTTCAAATCTCTAACTCCTGATTCTTTGATTTTTTGCTAAATCTTTCAACATGAAACCTGTAGAGCTTGAAGCCACGATTCTAGACATATAAAGAAGTCAATCTAACTCTCAGAAATGAGAGAGAATTTCTTCTCCCCCAATTCCTGACCTAGTTTTTGTTCCATGTTCAGACTTAAAATTCTCTAAGCATACATAATATAAATGAAATATAATCACATGGACATGTTCAGGGCTATGAATGTGACATGTTTTCTTCACAAACCTAAAGCTAACAATGCCTGGATAGAGAGATACGTGTTCATGAACTTACCTGTTCAGTTGAAGTTGTATCTGGTGATGGAGGTGTCTTCAATGCAAGGTGATGATTGGTACAGCTTCCTTGATGTCCAGGGATGCTATTCCAAGCTTTACTTTGTCTTGAAAACTTTTGAATCGTGCTATGGAACTTCAGCTGCAAAACAAGAAAATGAAAATGGTGATCTTGCATGGGAGTGTTACAGGTCGTGTTTGAGGTTTTGATTAGCTTCAAGGGATGTTATGGGATGTGTTTGACAAGTTTTTAGCAAGAATGCACGGAAGGTTTGAGCTATGGAACTCAAACTGCAGGGATGCCCTGTTTTGAGCAGTACAATGGTGATTCTGTGAATGAGAGTGTTTAGGACTTGGTTGGCTCGTGTTCTAGCTCAGAATGGATGTTTAGAATATGCTTGATCAGTTTGCTTAAGGTTGGTTTACAGGAAAATGAGAGTTGTTGTGTTATGGCAAGCTTTCTTACACTTTAAGCAACAAATGTCCAAGTTGGTTTCTAGACAGGTAGAGGCCCCCCTAATGTGCTGCAAACCTTGGCATTGATCAGTGTAATTAGTTCCTAAACTTGTGCCAAAGATATTTCAAATGTACTGGCTTGGATTTGCATTTTGACATAAAGTTCACTTTTGCAAAAATGGTTAAAATGCTTTATCTATTTTGGGATTAAACCAATATGCAATGCTTGAACACATAGAATATGGTCTTGGCACAAAGAGTTTGCATTAAATTTATGAGTGTAAAAGAGATTTAGGGCCTGTAATCAAGAGATGCATGCTGATTTGAAAATTGCCTAAGTGTATGAACATGGAAATTGGCCATAACAAAAGTGAGTTTTTCCCATATTGCAAAATTCGATTCTCTCAAACCATGAGGTTGTTTGATGAGTTCTTGGACATTTTGGAAAGCTTGGAGTGTGTACTACAATCCATCTTTGAAATGCAAATTGAAATTCCAAGTGGAAGTATGTGAAAAATGGTCTTGAAGTTAGGCAAAAATACTGCCTAAAATAGGTCAAATTTTCTCTAAGTTAAGAATGGTTTGGTACCCTTGTTCCAAAAATTGTAACTTGAGATACAAGCCTCTTTTGGGAAAAATTTGTGAATCAAAGTTGTAGATTATGCAATAGGCTACAACTTTCATGTTTTGACTTTTGCTTGAATCCAAATGAATCTTAGTGAGAAAGTGGGGCAAAGTTAGGAAAAAATTAGGGTTTTTCATAACTTAGAAAAATTCTAAGTTATGAAAAATCTTCATTTCAAACCCTAATTTGCAATTCTTGATTTCTTGATGAACAAGTTTCATGATTTGTCATGTTTTGATGAAAAATGAATCTTGACACTTGATTTTGACCAAAAGTCAAAGTTTGACTTTTCAGTATACAGTCAAAATTGATCAATTGACTGGGAAATTTAACTGTCAATCTTGTGCATTTGGGATCTTTTGAACTTGTTGAGCATGTCAATACAATTCCATGGGGTCCTAGAGTCCATATATGATCTTAGTTTGCCATTGGCTAGGTCAAACAGTCAAAAATTGCCTTTGTGCAGTCAAAACCCTAAAAATGACCATTTTGCCCTTTTGGTGATCTGATCAAATTTCTTGTGGAATTGTGATCCAAACTTGATCAAATGGTCCATGTGAGTTCATAATATTGATGTGGGTCAATTTTCATGATATTTGACTATCAATTGGCCACAGTTGACTTTTTCCCCAATACAGTTGATTTCTAGGTCAACTGTCCAATTGGCTGGGCAAAATTTGGAATCAAGACTTGAAACTTGATGTGAATAAACTTGGGAGTCCAATATGAAGCATGAAAGTCATCTTAGGCATTTTAGGTCAAAACATCTTTGTGCAAACACAAACCCTAATCTGGGTCAACAGTGCAAGGAGAAGTTTTGAGCAGATGAAACCATAACTGGATCTTGAGTTCCAAGGGCTTAGTGATGAGAGATCAATGAGAAATGGGAGGGCAAATTTTGGGGTACAACAGCGACCTATATAGTTTTTCTACGAATTTAAATAGAAAAAGATGAGAAAAAAGAATGTTAGAAAAATGTTAAATGTTTTTGTGTTCTTTGTAGAAAATAATTTAAGTTAATAATAGTAATTAAGACCTAATTATTTCTAATTAATTTTAATATTAAGAAAAGCTAATTAACTTAATTACTTAATAAATGAAAAATATGTCAAAAAATTATTTACTAACTATAAAATCATAATCCTAATTTATTATAATTTTGAAGAAAGGTTTAAGATTAATGGTTAATTATAAAATAGTTAATTAAAAAATAGAATGAAAATTAGGGTTAGTAAAATAAAAACCCAAAATGCATGGGGTGGGAGTTGAACCCACACCCTCAGTCTCAAAGAATACCCTTATATCCACTGCGATATGATGTTGTTTGTGTTATGTAATATGAATCCATCCTTTTATTATAAACTTGTGCGTTATCCTGGAAAACAAAAGAAATTGACAAAAGTTGGGATCAAACCCACGCCCTTTGCAATACTATACAGCGCCCTTACCAATTGTTCCATTGTTGTTTCTTGTTATTCAATCACAAGCAAATCATTATATAATAAAAATGCATTGAAAATTTAATTTCAAATGCAAGTCAACTATGGGGCCCTGTACCAAGTGTTAGCCAATCAGAACTTCTCAAAGTACCACGCCATGGTCAACCTGGTTTAACAAAATTTGACTGACGGAGGAGTGACCAGAACCCTAGCTCAGGTCATCTTCTCCGATGAGCTCCAAAATCAAACCTGCAAAACACGTGAAAATGAAACACAAGATGAACCATATCCCCCTAATTTGACCCTTGGGAATCCAGTGGTAGCATTGGTTTGACCTAAAAATGCCTGTAGAGTGAGTTTCGAATAAAAAAGCATATTACGGTTCACCAATGGTGATTCGTGATTCTAACATAATAAACTCCATGTAATGACTGCAACCTGCTCTAAACATTCACATATGAAGATCTGGATGGTTAGAAACAATCAACAATGCATAGAATTAAAAATATGAATAATGGAAAAATTGCAATCGAAGATGATGAACATGATCATTTCAAGCATGGGAAACCATTGAAAATCACCTATACTTACCCTATGGATGTTCAGGAGATGATTTCAAGGCTTAGTTTGGATTGAAATTGCTTGGAACTTGCAACTCGAATGCTTTCACTTTTTGAGAAATTTTTATCTTTGAAACCCTAATGCTCTTGGCTGTCCAAATGTGTGCTCTTGGTATAAATGTGTCCTTTATTTATAATGCTTGGATTAGGTCAACAAACATGAAAAGGATCTTGTGCAATCATGGTCAAATATTTGATTTGAATTTTGTATGAAAACTTTCTCTTTTAGGTCAATCTTGTACCAATCATTCTCACACGATTTTGACAAGATGTCATAAGCTTTTTTGACTTCAAATCTGATCAGAATAAAAGCCTACACGCCTAAGTCCATTAGTTTTATATTTTATTTGATTTATTTTGAATTTAAATGAATAAAATCCAAAATAAAAGAAACAAAAATCACAAAAATATATGAGTGGATTTAGAGGTCTAATATGAGGTCATGAACACATTTGAACCTAAAAACTTAGGCCCATTAGCCCAAAAATTCAGCATTTCTCAATTTAGGTTTCATGCATTTTCTCAAAATTGCTCAACTTGCACCAATCATAACTCTCTCAACTTTTGTCATATGAAGATGATCTTAGACTTTTTGGAAACCTCAAGATGTTTCATACAACTTTAATATCGCTTATTTTTCATTTGAAGCCTTTATTTTTATGTAAATTGCTTGGACAAAAGATGTGTTTTTGTTGACTTTTAAAATGACCTGTAATATTCTGACATATATCTCTCAAATGAAGCATTTTTGGCCTTGAGCTTAGAGAGAAAAAGTTGTAGAGAATTGAATTTCCTTCAAGATAGGCTTTGGTTGAGAAATTTCTGAGGAAGTGTGTGAAAGTTATGTTTGGTCAAAGTTCAGTTGACTTCTCCTTAAGAAAACCCTAATTTAGTAACTTTTGACTTTGGATGAATCTTAAGTTTTCTTGATGAATCATGATCAACCCTTGATAAAATTATGTATGTGACATCAAAATGTTGATGTTAACCAAAAATCTTGAAGTTTTACTGTAGATTGGTCAAAGTTGACTTTTTGTCCAATACAGTTGATATTCAATCATCTGGCTAATTAACTGAGCAAACTTGTGATGTAAGGCTTGAAATTTGGTATGAGGATTCTTTGAAGAATGTGGGATACTATAAAGTCCACTTGAGGCATTGACGGCTCAATTTCCTTCGAGAAAAGAAAAGCCCTAATTGTAGGTTGGTTTCTTATAAGGGGTCCTTGTATGCTCAAACCTTGAGTATTCTTGAGCAATTGAGACCTTCATGAGCATTAGGATGTATCTTGAATTAATTTTTCTTGAAAATGGGAGGGAAAATTTTGGGGTACAACATTTGTCCCTATTTAATCTTCTTAAACCTGAAGAGTTAGATCGGCATGTTCTCATTCGTGATCTGAAGGTGGAAGAGGATTGAACACTTAAGTGCCCAAAAATTTGCACTCACATGTGCACGAAGTAACACAGTTGGTTGATTGTACTGCTTGAACATGCTTAAAGATGCCATTTGGAGAGGTGATAGAGTGTCATCATAGATGGGCTTATAGATGCCATCCAAAGTAACCGTTGATAGGAGTATCAGAATGAGTCTATGCCTGATTGTATCTGAAAAAGTATACTAGAATGAGTTTAAGTTCGACTGTATCTAGCAAACATGTTAGGGAGTGTTAAAATGAATCCTATGTCTCGATTGTATCTTAATGATGTTCTAGAATGAGTCTATGTCTTGATTGTATCTATAAGAGATTCAGAATGAGTCTTTGCCTGACTGTATCTGAAAATGTATTAGAATGAGTCTATGCCCGACTGTATCTAGAAATGGATCAGAATGAGTCTTCCTCCAACTGTATCTGAACAAAGTATTGGAATGAGTCTACACCTGACTGTTGTACCCCAAAATTTACCATCTTTTCATACACGCATATTATTGGTTTTATGGTTATGGAATAAATGTATATTTATCAAGCTTCTTCAGGTTACAAGTGACGCTTATTTCTCCAATGGACGTTCTCAAAGTATTTTCCGTGTTGAAGATTGGTTCGCCGTTTTGCAATGATTTGGGGTTCAAAGATTCACAAGTCTAACCCGGCACGTCATATTCAGGTGTTCTTTCGCCAAGATATCTCTGATAACGTATTCTTAAATTCGGGTTTGGCTCAAGAGTCAATTCTTTGAAGAAGGTCTCCAAATGTGTGAGTTTTCTCAAAGAAATGTGGTGAAAAAGTGAGTTGAAAGTGCAGTTTTTACGCACTTAAAAATTCATAACTTGAAAAACGTGGCTTGTTTTGAACCCGTTCCGGTGGCCAAAATTCCATCTTGACATCATCTACGTTTTCATCTCTCACGGCTGGAAGCCAATTTCGATCAGAAGGTCTATTAAAATACGTATTTATCAAGTATTTTCGTATAAAAAATTTGTGACAGAAGTTTATTTACGTCATGTTCAGAAAATCATAACTTGGTCGATTTTCATCGTATCGAGCTGGTTCCGGCGCCAAAATTTCACAAATTAAGTTGGCTAAGTTTTCTCAGGAGGTATTTAGTTCGAACATGTGATACGGTGGGGAGAACTGACTGTTTTTGGAATGCTGGTTTGCATTTTGCGTTTGTGATTGCAAAATGTCGCGGTAAGCAAGAGTCGCCACCGACTTTTATTTTATCCAACAAGGAAAGGAAAAAAGCACAGAAAAATTCCTTTTTTGATATATTTCTGAGTACGGGGGTAGATTATAGAAAGGGAAGGTATTAGCACCCTTTCTATCTGTGGTTTTCCACGGGCTCTTAGGTACTTGCTCATTGTTTTCAAAATTGTTTTCTTTGTGTTTGTGGGCTTTGAAAAGTTTTTGTTTTAACTTCGATTTAACTCTTGCTTCTGTCTTCAAGAGTGTAATGAAGTGTTTTTTGAAAACTTTGTTTGAAAATGAGTGTAAGTGTGAAAAAAAAGTTTGTTTTGTTTGAGCAAGTACTTAAGAACTAATCTACCTACTCGAAAAAGGAATCGTCCTATGTTTGTTTCCTTTATACAATGATATCCCACTATTAGTGAGTAGGTAGCACCGTCGTTGGAGTTTTGAGGGTCAATTCGAAAGAGGGACATACGGTCACTAAAGTAATGTTAGGACGTCTTAGCGGTAACCCTAATGTCTTAGATCATTTATCTGAGGCAACGCTATCCGAGGCAACCTTTCCGCGGCAACTTATGATCCTTTAGACAAGAGGGCGACTTCTAAAACAACTTATACTAAATGACCGTTTATGAAGGCAACCAAGTGGGGTGTACCCTAGGAGTGCACATGTGCGAGTGTGTTGATTTACGATTATTTATCTTTGCAAATGTTTAGGGTGATCTAACTATTTTTAAACTTAGTCATTCATTCTTGTCATGCAAGCCCTATTATCAAACATCTAACAGTTGAATATTTGCAAAAATTAAAGGTGCGGAAATTAAACTAACTATTACAAGGCGTCGGGTACTTACATCGCCAAAAACAAACCCTTTGAAATTTAAAAGCGGTAAAAATAAATAAACGTCCTAATTTAATTATTACAAACCGGGGGCAGATACAATAATTGAATAAAAATAAAACGCGCGAGATAATTAGATCGAATGCTAGAGCTAGGGTTTTGACCCTCCTAATTAAAAGAAGATGTTTTTTTGTTGTTTTTAATATATTTTTTTAAGAAAAGAAATTAAGTCCTACAATTAAATGCTAAATTAATTAGTTACTAAATTAATTAAATGAAAAAGAATTAAATGTCATTTTTTATTTTATTTTTTATTTTAGGAAAGAAATAAAATAATTAAGTTAGTATTAAAAACCTATTGATTCTAATTAGTTTTAATTATTTACAAAAATAAATTAAAATTGTCTAACATAAATAACCTAATTATTTTAATTAATATTTATTGATGAAAAATAAAAGTTCTGATTTTAATTGGACATAAAATATTTTGTGATTTTTTGATAAAAAAGAAAATTATTTTTGGGTTAGTAAATAAATAAAAATAATTAAATGAAAATATAAACAAAAAAAGAAAGAGAGAGATGGGCCTGAATAGAGGGGGTGTGCATAGCAAGAATTTGGCCCATTTGTGTTTATCCATTTTGACTTTCTGCAATTCAGTGTGTTGCGTTTGACTGGCCCTTTGGTGCACCCTCAGTAGTAGCCACTAGATCTGGCCATCTGGCGCATGGATGATGAAGGTCCATGGTGGACGTTAAGCTCAAACACGCATGGAATCCCCTGGAAATAAACAGAAAAATAGCAAATGCTGGAGGCAGGGATCGAACCCCTGACCTCTAGCCTTCCAAGACCTTAACGCTTAGCTGGCCTCCGCTGGGACACTTGTTCTTGATTGTTAATATATTACAAAATAATAATAATATAAGGAACAAGAAAAAACAAAAGAAAATCCACGCGAAATTCGAACAGGCCAGTAGGGGGTGACAGCGCATCATCTCCTTCCTCTCTCCGTGGCTAAAAACTCAAGGACCTATACCCACGGACAGTGTCCGTTTCTACAAGTCATGCTCGTTCCAAAATCTCCTACAGGCCACATAAATGGAATCTAACACCATGGTTAGACTCGTCTCATCCTCCTGATCTCAACCATACCCATCATGAAGGCTAATTGTTCCTGAAATAAAAAAAAAAACCTAAAACAACTCCAAAAACCTAACAATGGTGATTTACAGCACAGGTCATATAAATGGAATTGAATAATGCCAAAAGCTTGCAAACATCATAGTGATCAAGATTATGCCATTATTTTACACTATGGATGCAAGAATAAAGCTTTTTGAATTCAAGAAAAGGGTGATACTGTTACAGACTTATGGTGCATGGGAGGGCTTGAAAACGCTTGGTTTTGATTTCTTTAGGTTCTTGAGAATGCCAGGAAACGATTGGGATCGGTACCAAGCCTTGAGGATGCCTCTAACCACCAATTCGATCTTACACTTTTTGCTTGTTTTTTCATATTTTGTTCTCTCTCTCTCGCCTGTTTCCAACCTTGCTTTTATTCTGCCTCGCCTCCTTATGTATTAGTGAAGGGATTAGGGTTGCAAATTGCATCCAAATCTTCTTCTTTCAATGCTTTGGATATTGATTTGATTTGCTTTGAAGATCTTTCCAAACATGGCTTATTTTGAATCTTTTTGTTCACTCTAAGGCTTGGCACGAATTTGAATGATGCTAGCTGTAATTGGAACCTGAAACAAGCACAAAATTCCTTGTTGTCAATGCTTTGGATTTTTATTTGATTTATTTTGATTTAAATCAAATTAATTCAAATAAAAATCAAAATAATTAATAAAAATATGATATGGATAGGTGGCAAAGGCTATAGCACGTGGGCTATGTTTCCAACTCAAAACAAGTGAAAAATAATGGGCCCATTTTGCAAAATTTGAGGTTTTGGGGATAGTTGACTTTTGGCAATTTTGCAAAAAAGGTCAACTTCAACAATGCATAACTTCCTCAATTTTGACTCTTTGGAGGTGTTCTTGGACTTTTTAGGAAGCTTGAGATGTTCTCTAAACAAAACTTTTGGTATCATCTCAATTTGATATTCCATGCTCATGTATGAAGCTTTGACAAAAAAGGTGTTTTTGTTGACTTTTCAAAATGACCTATAATGTCAAAATTCATAACTTCTTGTAGGTGCATATTTTGAACTTGGGAGATGAAGATGGATTGTAGGGAACTGCATCCTTTTCAAAATGAGCTTTGGATGGGTCATTTCTCATAAAGTATGAGAAAGTTATGTTTGGTCAAAGTTGAGTTGACTTTTCCTACAAAACCCTAATTTAGCAACTTTTGAGTCTTGATGAGTTGTGAGCAGTCCTTGATGAATCATGATCAACCCTTGATAAAATGATGAAATATACTTTAAAATGAGAATGTTGACCAAAAATCTTGAAGTTTGACTGTATGTAGGCCACAGTTGACTTTTTCCCTAGCATAGTCGATTTTTGGGCCTTTGAGCAATTGACTGAGCAAACTTCCTCTGCAAGGCTTGAAACTTGACATGGATGATCTTGAGAACATATTAGGACATTGGTGAGCACTTGGGGTCACTTGGACTCAAGGATCTTGATGCAACATGAAACCCTAATTTGGGGTAGACTACCTTAGGAGAGAGCTTGTCTGGCCAACCCTTGGACTACCTTGAGCAACTTGAGGATCTTTCTTGAAATGTTTTGAGAAATATGGGAGGGCAAATTTTGGGGTACATCAGCTGCCCATGTTCAATCTTCTTAAACCTGAGGATGCAGATTGGCTTTCGTGCCTTTCGTAATCCGAAGGTGGAAAAGGATTGAACACTAGAGTGCCCAGAAATTTGCACTCGCATGAAGTGGTAATTGTCTTGTGATGTCGGGAATGGGCTTAAAGATGTCATCTGAAGGAGTGTCGATCTCATAAGAGATTCCTTAGCGAGGGCCTGTATACCTGTTGTTATGGAAGATTCTGCTGGGGAAGTCTGATCTTTGTTGAGAGAAGTAGAAATTTAGGAGCTTTGGCGTCTGTTATTCTGCTGGTGAGTTGGCTCTGTTGCTATTTAGGAACTTCGATCATCCATACTCAACTGAGGAGTCATCTCTGCTGATATTTAGGAACTTTGATCATCCGTACTCAACGGAGGAAACATCTCTGCTGATATTTAGGAACTTCGATCGTCCGTACTCAACTGAGGAAACATTTTTTGTTGAGATTTAGGAACCCGTCTGTAATTCAACTAAGGAACAACTTTGCTGAGATTTAGGAACTCGTCCGTAATTCAAATAAGGAACATATTCGTAGAAATTTAGGAACTCGTCTGTAATTCAACTAAGGAACAACTTTGCTGAGATTTAGGAACTTGTCCGTAATTCAACTGATGAAACATCTTCGCTGAGATTTAGGAACTCGTCCATAATTCAACTGAGAAAACATCTTCGCTGAGATTTAGGAACTCGTCCGTAATTCAACTAAGGAACATCTTCGTCGAGATTTAGGAACTCGTCTGTAATTTAACTAAGGAACAACTTTGCTGAGATTTAGGAACTCGTCCATAATTCAACTAAGGAACATCTTCGTCGAGATTTAGGAATTTGTCCGTAATTCAACTGAGAAAACATCTTTGTTGAGATTTAGGAGCTCGTCTGTAATTCAACTGAGGTAAACAACTTTGTCGAGATTTATGAGCTCGTCCGTAATTCAACTGAGGTAAACATCTTTGTCGAGATTTAGGAACTCGTCCATAATTCGACTGAGGAAATATTTTTGTCGATATTTAGGAGCTCGTCCGTAATTCAACTGAGGAACATCTTTGTTGAGATTTAGGAGCTCGTCCGTAATTCAACTGAGGTAAACATCTATGCTGAGATTTAGGAGCTCATCCGTAATTCAACTGAGGAACATATCTGTCGAGATTTAGGAACTTGTCCGTAATTCAACTAAGGAAATCGTCTCTGCTGAGATTTAAGAACTCGTCCGTAATTCAACTGAGGAACATATCTGTCGAGATTTAGGAACTTGTCCGTAATTCAACTGAGGTAAAAGCTTCATAGCTTGAATTTTGTGAGAATCTGATTGTATCTTTCCTGAAAGGTAAAGGTTAACTGTATGTAATGCATGATATGTATCAAGCAATGATGTTCTCAAAATAAATGAGATTGTGTTGTATGATGCGTATATGCATGTGTCATGATTTATGGAAATGTGATGTTTTTAGCTGGGGAAAATAAATCCCGGATAGCTGCTGGAGAAAAGCGTTGAATCCTTCGTTTCCGCTGAGGATAGTGGATGAAGATGTTTGCGAGAATAAACCTGCAGGAGAGGATAACTTCGTTGGGGAATAAACTGACGAGAGAATGACTCTGTGGGGAAGAGATGTTCTGCTGAGGATTCCACTGATGAATTCAGCTGGGGATGAATTACTGTTGCTGGTGATCATGAACCTGTTGGGGATTGAATTCCTGTTTGTGAAAGGAAAAGAACTCTGTTAGGGATGATCTTTCAGCTGCGACTTCAATGGGGATAACCTTTTAGGCTCTACTGGGGATAATCTTCCAGATTCTACTGGAGATGATTCTCCAAACTCCACTGACGAAGATTTTCCAGACTCCACTGGGGAAGATTTTCCAGACTCCACTGGGGATATTTTTTATACTCCGTTGGGGATATTAAGACTCTTTAGTGCTGATGGTAGATAAACTCTGCTTGGGGAGAATATCGTCGGCTCATTCTTGGTGGCGAGCCTCAACTGGGGAGCGTTAACATTACTGTCCTTCTTACTCTACGGGGAGTGAATGTTACTGGGACGCGTGCTAAGGATATGAAGATGGCTTTGCATCGAGACTTTTCTGCCCCTGTTTCTGCGGAAGAAGGTGCCTGCGGAGGCCTTGTGGATCGAGTATTATCCCAACCTATGAGGTGCTTGGTAACTTTCGAATGAAGTGACAAGTCTTCTTCTAGTAGACTAGTGACAAGATGACGGGACATAGTCGTACACTTTGATCCCTAATTTTTGCCTGGACCGCCCTTTCGGGTTTTCAGTCCACCAGGATACCCTTTTTTACCTAAGCCGCCTTTTCAGGTTTTCGACTTGCCGAGTGTACAGATTTTTTTCATTTTCATCCCTTATTTTTTCCCGAACCCTTTTGGTTCACTAGGATGCCCTTACTTTTGCCTAGGCCTGTCAACCTAGCGGGTCTTTGTTCATGCGCAGTATTTTCTGACTATGTCCATGTTCTCAGGGTGTAGGGAGTTGTCATTGTTGGTAGTGTTGTGTTGCCATGATACCAGAAGATGTTTGCCTGATCGTGCAAGATTCGTTGTTGGAATTCATGTCCAATGCCCTAAACGATTCAGATGGAGATTTTCCCCTGGCTATTTGGCATCTTTGAGAGATTCCTTGAATCTTGACTTAACTGCCCCAGATGATGGACAATGGTCATGTCTGCCCCTTGGTTGGAAGTGCTTTTTTCCACTTGAGGTGACCTTTTTTATTTAAAAAGGTTTTTGTTCACTAGGTATTCGTCGTGCGAATTTCTCTACTGTTCAGCAAATAGTCATATGCAAACAATGTTATTTTAAGAATGCAAAGCTTTATGTCTGTTTTGAAGTTCTTTGAAAATGCAGTTTTCAATAAAACAAGCGAATTTTTTGTAAAATGTGATGTCAACTCAGGATTTACAGCAAGTCCTACAGGACTCAGGATACCTTTCGTAATAGTATGCTTTCGAACTAACCCATGCTTCAGCTAGGACTTTTAAGGGTTATAACATGGGCTGGTTCACGGTTTAAAAAACAAAGGATAAAGGCTCAAAATGTATTTGTACCCACCCGTTCTTCGTGGTGTTCTTCGATCCTAAACTCAGCTAATCGTGCATTAGATCCCGTTTGATTCTTTGCTCTGATATTCCAATGATGGTTCGGATACTGACAATTTATTTTGAACAGGCAGTCATTTTTATTGAGAGATGCATGACCTCTTTCTTTTTGATTTTATTATCCATTTCTTTTACCTGAACTATTTCTTTTGTGATTACAGTCAGCGGGATACCCCAGTTTTTTGTAAGTCTCCTTTATAGGTTTTGACTTAGTGAGCTTTTATTTTGAAAGATAATGATTTCCTGTCCTTACGATTATACGGAACCATCACTGTCTCTTGTTTTGGAAGGACGTCTTTGATGTCATTCATTGTGCACCCGAATTAACTGAAAAACTACCCTGCCCCAGGTTATAATTAAGGGTTTTAATTTGTGAAAAGAAAAACTCCAACTTCTTTGGCTCAAAGGGGTTGACTAGGGATTATCTTCCTTATAACTCCACTGTTTAGGATTTGAAACAATGCCTGTATCTCGTCAGCGGGGTCTGTTCAAAAGCATACTGTAGATATTTTGATATCATTTTCGTCATCCTCCTTCTAAAGGCTTAGAATTTTTAAATCGAGATTTGAACATCACAAAAAGGAAATATGAAACAATTTAAGCATAGTGAAAACAATTAATTCAAAACAGACACGTATAATGCATTAATGAAATAAAAGGTTTGACATGACAATAATTGTTTGAATAGGCAAAGAAAAATACAACTTCAGAATTCAAATGAATAAAAATGCTTTCAATCCTAGCCATGTTTTGGCAAGGGAGCAGTGATCACATTGGGAGTCTCAGGAGGCTCGAATTCGATCTCCTTGGCGTCAATCATATTCTGAATCTTGTATTTCAACGCCCAACAATCGTTAGTATCGTGCCCCAGGCTACCAGAATGATAAGCACACCTTGCATCTGGGTTGTAGTTAGGAGAAGAAGTCTTAGGGTTCGGATGAGGGTTTATCACCGTAATCAGATTCATCTCCAACATGTGTTGCAATGCTTGTGACAATGGCATGTTGATTTGTGTGAACTCCCTTTGAAGTCTTTCCCCTCTTGGCTGATTATTTCATTGTTGTGTTCGTTGTGTGCATGCTGAATTAGAGATCAACACTGCCCCCACAGATTGGTGGTAGTCTGCCTTGCCATGCCTCTTCTGGCCGTGCACATCATTGGCTTCCCTCTTGCCACCAAATGACTTCTTCTTTGTACTCTAAGAGGTATCCTTCTGGAACTTACCACTCAGGATCCCAGCTTCTACTCTTTCTCCAGTCAGAATCAGTTCGGTGAAACCCACTGACGAGCTGCCGATCAAATGATTGAAATAGGGACTAGACAAAGTCCCAAGAAACATATCCACCAACTCCCTATCAGACAAAAGGGGTTGGACTCTTCCAGCAAGATCTCTCCACTTCTGAGCGTAGTCCTTAAAGCCTTCGCCTGTACCCATAGACATACCCTGAAGCTGAGTACGCGTGGGAGCAAGGTCGGCATTATACTGGTATTCCTTGTAAAAAGAAGCAGCAAGGTCCTCCCAGTTGCGGATGTTAACTCCTTCCAGTTGACAAAACCATTCAAGTTGAGTCCCTGACAGACTATCTTGAAAGAAAAGAACCCAGAGATTTCTATCAGTAGTATAGGGTTGAATTTTTCTGACGTATGAGCGGAGGTGTAGCTTCAGGCAGGATACCACGTCATACTGAGCAAAGATAAGAGCTTTAAACTTGTGAGGGATCACCACCCTAGATGCCAATCCCAGATCTCCAAAGTCTAACCCAGGTATCTTCTGAATTTCCATTGCACTGAGCCGGTCTTCAAGTTGCTTATATCTATCCTCAGCAGGAGGATACTGGTCTTCATCAAAAATCAGTGTCATTCTCAGAAACCACAGGGCTAGGACCCTTTCTTTCCTCTTGATTCTCTCCAGATGAATGGGACAAATCAGTCTCTTGTCGCGACCTATTCCCAAACCTGTGACCCATATTTAGGAGGACCACCTTCTTCTTCTTTTTCTTCTTCTCCTTCAAGATGAGAGACTTCAAATCTAGCTGCCCCTTGGCTAAGTTCAGGAACAATTCCTGGAATTGAGCATTCTGAGCTTGAAGAGCCTTAATAGCTTGATCAGTAGGTGTTTCAGAAGACATGATTGCTGAAATAAACAACGGAGAAGATGAGAGACCTATACTAGAAGACCTGTTATGCAATGATATGTATGATATATGTATGCAATGTTTTCAAGGATCTCGCGGGATAAACAAGAAACTTGTTAGAATTTGAATTTTGCAGTTTTGATTGAAGAAACTTCGTGTCGTCAAGAGTCTTCCTTCAAGAGTCAAGCTCACCATATCGAGTGGGTCATAGCCACCGACTCAAGTGATCATGTTTTGATTTATAGACGACATTGGCTAGAGGAAAATAAATCCCCTTTGCCCCTTGCTAAACGTCTGATTTACCATGACCTGCATCACAAACCCTTGAGATCCTTGAAATGGTTAAGGAAATGTTAAGGCATGATGTTATGATACGTATGCTATGCGTTTAAGCAAAAGTACGAGGTGATGTAAACAAGTAAATCCGGCAAGAAATCCAAGTTTATTGGATAAAGACTGTAGACAAAACCTGCAAAGAACTCACGTTGTCAGATAACAAGAATGTGCAAGTAGTTCAAGTTTGAAGGCACACAAGTCACACAAACAGCCTTAAGTTTAGGCTTGCATGGGGTCTAGGTATTACCTTCTTGAAGTTTAGTTGGTTCAACCTGTCCTAGTAATAGTAACCGGGTTCTAGAGAATCTCAATATCACTGACCATCCTCGATCGGTCATAATTCTAGTTTAAAAACCTTTTCTTGTGGCCGGAATCATCGCGAGAGTATGGTCTCAATGAGTGTAGCATACTGCTACTTTTCTATGGCCAAGTTGGTCAATTATAGGTTCTAAGGTCAGTTGATGCTTAATGACCCATTAGCAGCCCCATACTCTCCTTGTTGCTCCACAAGGGATATCGATACAAACTAAAGTGTCACACCAACGTAGCTACTGCTTCAACCGTATCGGTCTATGTCGTACAGTTCCCTCACAGTCTATTGCTACTTACCTAAAGGGTATCCCCAGATCCGGGTTAGAATCTATAGTAACTGCGATTCAAAACCCACAAAGATAAAGCAAACAGATCAAACAATTGAAAACAATATGAACTAATCCTAAGGTACACCCCACTTATTAACTCCCCAGCAGAGTCGCCAGTTCTGTGATATGGTGGGAGAACTGACTGTTTTTGGAATGCTGGTTTGCGTTTTGCATTTATGTTCGCAAAATGCCGCGGTAAGCAAGAATCGCCACCGACTTTTATTTTATCCAACAAGGAAAGGAAAAAGCACAGAAAAATTCCTTTTTTGAGATATTTCTGAGTACGGGGGGTAGATTATAGAAAGGGAAGGTATTAGCACCCTTTCTATTCGTGGTTTTCCACGGGCTCTTAGGTACTTGCTCATTGTTTTCAAAATTGTTTTCTTTGTGTTTGTGGGCTTTGAAAAGTTTTTGTTTTAACTTCGATTTAACTCTTGCTTCTGTCTTCAAGAGTGTAATGAAGTGTTTTTTGAAAACTTTGTTTGAAAAGGAGTGTAAGTGTGAAAAAAAAAGTTTGTTTTTTTTTAGCAAGTACTTAAGAACTAATCTACCTACTCAAAAAAGGAATCGTCCTATGTTTGTTTCCTTTAGACAATGCTATCCCACTATTAGTGAGTAGGTAGCACCGTCGTTGGAGTTTTTAGGGTCAATTCGAAAGAGGGACATACGGTCACTAAAGCAATGTTAGGACGTCTTAGCGGTAACCCTAATGTCTTAGATCATTTATCTGAGCCAACAATATCCGAGGCAACCTTTCCGAGGCAACTTATGATCCTTTAGACAAGAGGGCGACTTCTAAAACAACCTATACTCAATGACCGTTTACGAAGGCAACCAAGTGGGGTGTACCCTAGGAGTGCGCATGTGCGAGTGTGTTGATTTCAGATTATTTATCTTTGTACATGTTTAGGATGATCTAACTGTTTTTAAACTTAGTCATTCATTCTTGTCATGCAAGCCCTATTATCAAACATCTAACAGTTGAATATTTGCAAAAATTAAAGGTGCGGAAATTAAACTAACTATTACAAGGCGTCGGGTACTTACATCGCCAAAAACAAACCCTTTGAAATTTAAAAGCGGTAAAAATAAACAGAAAAATAGCAAATGCTAGAGGCAGGGATCGAACCCCTGACCTCTAGCCTTCCAAGACCTTAACGCTTAGCTGGCCTCCGCTGGGACACTTGTTCTTGATTGTTAATATATTACAAAATAATAATAATATAAGGAATAAGAAAAAACAAAAGAAAATCCACGCGAAATTCAAACAGGCCAGTAGGGGGTGACAGCGCATCATCTCATTCCTCTCTCTGTGGCTAAAAACTCAAGGACCTATACCCACGGACAGTGTCCTTTGCTACAAGTCATGCTCGTTCCAAAATCTCATACAGGCCACATAAATGGAATCTAACACCATGGTTAGACTCGTCTCATCCTCCTGATCTCAACCATACCCATCATGAAGGCTAATTTTTCCTGAAATAAAAAACCCTAAAAACAACTCCAAGAACCTAACAATGATGATTTATAGCACAGGTCATATAAATGAAATTGAATAATGCCAAGAGCTTGCAAACATCATGGTGATCAAGATTATGCCATTATTTTACACTATAGATGCAAGAATAAAGCTTTTTGAATTCAAGAAAAGGGTGATACTGTTACGGACTTACATTGCATGGGAGAGCTTGAAAACGCTTGGTTTTGATTTCTTTAGGTTCCTGAGAATGCCAGGAAACGATTGGGACCGGTACCAAGCCTTGAGGATGCCTCTAACCACCAATTCGATCTCACACTTTTTGCTTGTTTTTTCAGATTTTGTTCTCTCTCTCTCTCTCTCTCTCTCTCGCCTGTTTCCAACCTTGCTTTTGATCTGCCTCGCCTCCTTATGTATTAGTGAAGGGATTATGGTTGCAAATTGCATCCAAATCTTCTTCTTTCAATGCTTTGGATATTGATTTGATTTGCTTTGAAGATCTTTCCAAACATGGCTTATTTTGAATCTTTTTATTCACTCTAAGGCTTGGCACGAATTTGAATGATGCTAGTTGTAATTGGAACCTGAAACAAGCACAAAATCCATTGTTATCAATGCTTCGGATTTTTATTTGATTTATTTTGATTTAAATCAAATTAATTCAAATAAAAATCAAAATAATTAATAAAAATATGATATGGACAGGTGGAAAAAGCTATAGCACGTGGGCTATGTTTCCAACTCAAAACAAGTGAAAAAGAATGGGCCCATTTGGCAAAATTTGAGGTTTTGGGGATAGTTGACTTTTGACAATTTTGTAAAAAGGTCAACTTCAACAATGCATAACTTCCTCAATTTTGACTCTTTGGAGGTGTTCTTTGACTTTTTAGGAAGCTTGATATGTCCTCTAAACAACCCTTTGGTATCATCTCAATTTGATATTGCATGCTCATGTATGAAGCTTTGACAAAAAATGTGTTTCTGTTGACTTTTCAAAATGACCTGTAATGTTCAAATTCATAACTTCTTGTAGGTGCATATTTTGAACTTGGGAGATGAAGATGGATTGTAGGTAATTTAATCCTATTCAAAATGAGCTTTGGATGGGTCATTTCTCATAAAGTATGAGAAAGTTATGTTTGGTCAAAGTTGAGTTGAGTTGACTTTTCCTACAAAACTCTAATTTAGCAACTTTTGCGTCTTGATGAATTGTGAGCAATCCTTGATGAATCATGATCAACCCTTGATCAAATGATAAATATACTTCAAAATGAGAATGTTGACCAAAAATCTTGAAGTTTGACTGTATGTAGGCCACAGTTGACTTTTGCCCTAGCACAGTCGATTTTTGGGCCTTTGAGCAATTGACTAAGCAAACTTCCTCTGCAAGGCTTGAAACTTGACATGGATGATCTTGAGAACATATTAGGACATTAGTGAGCACTTGGGGTCACTTGGACTCAAGGATCTTGATGCAACATGAAACCCTAATTTGGGGTAGACTGCCTTAGGAGAGAACTTGTCTGGCCAACCCTTGGACTACCTTAAGCAACTTGAGGATCTTTCTTGAAATGTTTTGAGAAATATGGGAGGGAAAATTTTGGGGTACAACAGAACGATATCCAAAATGCCTTCATTTTTTGCTCAGAGTGCGTGTGACCCGTTGAAAATTCTGAATGCTGAATATTATTTCATCTGGGTCGAAACCTCAAAAATTCATAACTCAGTCAATTTTTATCGGATTTAGCCCATCTTTTTACACAAGGTCACTGACTCAGAGATTTATAACTTTTCTTCCAAAGTCGAGACCAGGTTATGCTCCGATCAATACCAGTTTTTTATTGAAGAACGTGTCAGAGTTAACACTGGAGCCCAAAATAAGTTTGTCTGAGCCAAAACTTCAAAAATTCATAACTAATTCACCGTTTATCCGATTGAGCCCATTTTCGGACAGGAGTTATTTCTCAATGTCGGCTACATTTTGTTTTCACATTTCAACTTCAAAAATTCCACTTAAGCCCCTGCAATTTAGACCGGAACGTGACGGACTCAAGTGAATAAAAATCTGCATTATTGCTTGTGGTTATTGGAGGCCCAATTGCACATTCAAAGCCCATACCTTTTCTCTAATTTCCATTATATAATCTCATTATTTTCACACAAAAAACAAGAAAAAACCTTTGCCACAACCCTGTCAAAATATCAAATTCCTTCAAAAATCCTAAAAACCTTAAAATCCTTGTTACGAACCCCCATCACACTACAAACAAGCCATCCTTGTTACAAACCCCCAGCTCGCTAGAAACAAGTCATCCTTGTTACAAACCCACATCTCACTGCTTCTCCAGTAAGGGTAAGGTTGGTTTGATCTCCATGATCAAAAGGGTGTAGAAGCATTCATACATGCCATATCGGTTTTAACATTATAAAATTTCATATATTTCCTTTATTTGTATTTCATGATATAGTAATTTATTTAATGTGTTCATGAGATTCAACACTGCAGATTTAGACAGGGTCCCATGCAGGGTTATTACAAAACACTGAGGCCAAAACAAAACAACCACCAATGCATGACGAGGCAGACATCTTGAGAAGGTTAAGGGCGTGAGTTCAACACCCACCCCTATTGGTTTTGGTTTTCTTCCATTCCTTTTATATATTTTACCTATTTTCCTTCTTTCTGTTTAAAACCTTTTTCATAAAACCTAATATTTTTCACAAACCTTTGATTTTTCCTCCTAAACTCGAATAATTAATTTTAGGTTTTTTAAATTTAATTTTAGGTTTTAATTTAATTTTAGGTTTTTAATTTCATTGTTTGTTTTTGGTTTCCAACCAATTTATCTTTTTCAATCTTAAATTCACTTAACCACAAAACTTTTTTCACAAACATTTTTTTTTTACAAAAAAAACCTAATTTAATTTTTAGGTTAATTAATTTTATATTTTTTAACTTTTTTTTCAAAATTAACCTTTTTTTTTAATTAAAACTAATTAGGATTTAGATATTTTAATTAACTTTTTTCAAAATTAATATTTTTTTTATTAATTAAAATTAATTACGTTTTTTTTAGGTTTATTTAATTAATTATCATAAATCATTTTTTTCATAAAAAATCACCAAAACATTTTCTTTACTATTTTCATCTTATTTTTATTTTCCTAGATAAAGTGTATAGGGCGCGTTCAATTATAATAGTGTAGCTTTATTTTTCCCGTTTTTTTTATTTATCATTATCATGTAATTGCTTCCGGGATGTAATAGTTTTAGGATTTCTTTTCCGCCCTCTTCACTATTATGAAACTGGCTCAAAGCTCTATAATAGCTTAGGTTTACATTTCCGCCTTTATCTCCTGCTACTATATTTTATGCAATGCTTAGATTAATATGATTGTATGGAAAGATAAAAATGAACGATAGAAAACCCTAATTGCAAGATAAATATAACTGAAAAAACACATTGTTGCACACTTGCACCCCTAGGATACTTCCCACTTGGTTGCCTCGAAAAACAATGGTCATGTCCCTCGAACGTAGGGATATCTTAGCAAAAGACCCTCAATCTAAAAGTCATCATAAAGATCATAGTCCCTTAACGTCCCTCGGGTTGCCTACGAGAAATGATCTTGTCCCTCGATGTTGCCTACGAATATATGATGATAGTCCCTTCGAAATACTAAGGTATCCTTATATGTTGCCTTCAATGACCATTACGTCCCTTTCGATAGTCCCTCAAACATACAGCGACTAGGGTTACCTACTCACTAATAGTAGGATAACACGGTCTAAAGGATAGGAGGAAAAGAACGCATTTTTTCGAGTAGGTAGATTAGTTCCTAGGTACTTGCTCAAACAAACCATTTTTTTCGCACCAAACACTTTTCAAACAAAGTTTTCAAAAACAACTTCGTAACACTCTTGAGGACAGAAACAAGGGTTAAAACAAAGTAAAACAAAACATTTCAAAACAAGCACACACAAGTAATTTCAAAATGAGCAAGTACCTAAGAGCCCCTGAAAAACCATGGATAGAAAAAGTGCTAACACCTTCCCTTTCTATAATCTACCCCCCGTACTCAGAAACATCTCGAACAAGGTTTTTTCTATTCTTTTTCCTTTTCCTGATTGGATAAAATAAAAGTCGGTGGCGAATCTTGCTTACCGCGACATTTTGCGAACAAAAAACGTAAACCAGTATTAACAGTCAGTTCTGCCACCGCATCACAGAACTGGCGACTCTGTTGGGGACTAAATAAGTGGGGTATACCTTAGGATCTAGGTCATTTTTTTAATTACTTTTCTTGTTTGTTTTGTATGCTTTATTCTTAAAGGGTTTTGCTTGGGCATTGTTAAAGATCCTACACCCGGATCTGGGGACACTTTTTAGGTAAACAGCAATAGATCGTGGAGACTGTACGGCATAGACTGATATGGTTTAAGCGATGGTTGTGTTGGTGTGACACTTTGGTTGGTACCGGTATCCTTCGCGTGGAAACAAGGAGAATACGGGGCCGCCGCGTGGTGTCGTGAAGCACTAACGGACCTTAGAACCTTAGTTGAACAAACTTGGCCATTAGAAAGTAGTGAGATAGCCGGCCTCGGTATAAAGCTGAGGATTGGGAAATACTCGATGCTACACTCATTGAGATCAGACTTTCGAGATATTTCGGCCGTAAGAAAATATTGCTTGAGCTGAAACAATGCCCGATAAAGGATGATCAATGATATTGAGAATCCTTAGAACCCGCTTACTTTTCTAAGATAGGTTTGAAACCAACTAAACTTCAAGAGGGTACTTACCTATGGAATCCATGCAAGCCTAAACCTAAGGCTACTTGTGTGATTTGTTTGCTTTCTTTGCCTAACAATTTGAACTCATTGCATGGCTTTGTTTGTATTCCTTGCAGGACCTTGTTTGTATAAATCCAATAAATTGGTTTCTTACCCTGCATTTTTGCTTGATGCATAGAATACACATCATAGCATCATAACATGACATATCATACTAACCATTTCAAGGATCTCGAGGGCCTGTGATGCATGTTATAATGAACCAGACGTCTAACAAGGGGCAAGGGGATTTGTTTTCCTCTAGCCAATGTCGTCAAAAGATCAAAACATGACAACTTGAGTCAGGGGCTATGACCCGCTTGATATGGTGAGCTTGACTCTCGTAGAAGGACTCTCAATGATACAAATTTCTTCAATCAAAGCTGCAAAATTCAACTTCTGACATTTTCTTGTTTACCCCGCGAGATCCTTGAAAACATTGCATACATATCGTACATGTCATTGCATAAGCAGGTTTTAAAGCAGGTCTCTCATGTTCTCGCTGTTTATTTCAGCAATGGCTCTCCAACAAGACAACAGAGATCTCCAAGCTTAAGATGCCCAGTTCAAGGAATTTCTCCTGAAACTACACAAGGGGCAAGAAGACCTGAAAACACTCTTCACCGGGAATCTGACCAAGGAACGTCCTGACAACAACAAGGATGAACAATTGGAATAACTGCAATCTGAGGTAGAAGCAATGAGAATCCAGATGTTGGGGCAGATGGCTCTTATCCAAAACTTAGCTCGAGGACAAGAAGGGCTAAGAGCCTTCCTCAATAAGCTTCACCAAGATGGATGCAGATCCATGAAACAAACAATTAAAATTGTGGATCAAGGCATTAATCAGCCCCCAGTGAGAGAAGAGGTTGGTTTGATCAGGAACAGGCCTTTCCAGATTGCTACTACATCACAAGCCCAACCACAACCTCGCCAACGACAATGGGGCAATCGGCATAAGAAGAATACATCTGAAAGACGCTTCACCGAGATCAACATGTCATTGGCTCAAGCATTGCAACGCATGTTGAAGGCCAAGTTGGTTATGTTAAGGGACCCTCCTCTGAATCCCAACATAGCCTCCCCAAGGTACAATCTAAATGCAAGATGTGCGTACCACTCCAACAGCCCTGGACATGATTGTCGCACACTTTTTCTGGCGCTCAATTGTGACAGTGATGATATGAAATAGAAATGTAGCGGTAAAGATTTGAGATTAAGCCATCAATTGACTTATCTCAACACAATGAATTCGCCACCACACTTTATTGTTTCCAAAGGGAAATAGGAAAAAAGCGAACAAAACCCAAAAAGATCAGAGATCGAGGTACGGGGGTTGGTTATACAAAGGGAAGGTATTAGCACCCCAAGCATCTACGGTACTCCGCGGGATCCACTTTGTTTGGTTTCTTTTAAAATGAGTGTTATGTAGAGGTTTACTTGCTAAAGGAAAGAATGAATGTTTATTTTCAAACAAAAGAAAATGAAATGTTTTTTTATTATTTTTGTTGCTCGCTTTGGGTCATAAGACTTAATGCCTACATACTCGCTCGTGCAATGGGAAAGTCAGAGCACCGTAGTTCGGCTAGAAAAGACTTGTCTGTTGATTGTTTTTAAACAAGGAGACAAGTCGTCATTGTTAGGAGAGAAATCTCGACTAACGCCCACAAGGTGTAAGAAAGATGGACCATGCATCAGCAAGAGTGAGGGTTTGAGAATGCCTCTGGTACTCAAGTGGAAAAGTCGACACCTTTATAACCATAGGGATAGGAGAATGTTGCTCGACTATCAATGAATCATGTCTCACCTTGAAAAAAGTTTGAAGAGTAAATATGCTCGAGCGTACAAAAAGGTTTGAATGAGTTGAAGTGTTTTTGTTAATTTTGAAAGATGTCAAAGTATGATTAAATAAATTGAAGTTTGTTTAAAGAAAATAAGTTTTAAAAGAAAAGGCACTCGACAAAGTCGAGGTTTATTATGAAAGAGATTTGAGTTTAAAAACAAAGAAGATTTTGAAATAAGATGAGAAGGTTTTGAAAATTAAAGAAGATGAGAGGAGATGAAGGGACTATCCTAAAGCATAAGGTAAAAGCTAAGGAAGAGAACCGTCTAACTAACACGAAGCCAATACTTGACATTATGGGTTAAGATAGAATTCCCATTCTTTGGAGTGAAACCAAGCAAGCAAAGATACTAGACCTCTTGATAAAACCAAGCTTCAATTGCATTAAGTCTTCGAAAAAATTGGGCAGAGTAACGGCTGTATACAGGTGAATTCCAGATTACAAGAAAAGTATGTAATCACAATAACCTGCACACAAAACAAACAAACAACCCAATGTCTTGAGGTAAATCTCAAGAACTCCAGACAAAATATCAATTAAGATCACAAGGTCTCCAACATAGGCCAAGGTCTCCAATCCTAAGTCCAAGAAGTCCATCACTCCATAATGCCAAGGATAGTAACCAAATAGTCCAAGTATCATTAATGTTTTTTATGGTTCATGTTGATTATTAAGTGTCTTTAAAAGGAAAAGAAAAGCTCAAGTGAGCAACATAAAAATGACATAAAAGTAAATGCTCAAGTGAGCAAAGATGAAAATAGCATGAAATGTAAATGCAAAAAGTAAATGGTACATAAAGCATAAAAAAATAAAATCATAAAGTAAAGTCAATTGTTAGAAATTAGTGGTTAGTTGGATGACCATCTCGAAACTTGCATTTGGAACTCATTAGAGGATTGGTAGAACCAAAGCCTCCACACAACAAGTTGCATTTGCTTTTTGTCAAGTATATCATCCATTTTAGAATTCTCAAAAGTAATATGTAATGATCAACGATGTTTAAGTGATCCGCGTTGACCAAAAGTGATGTAGATCCATTAGAGGATTGGTAGAACCAAAGCCTCTACACAATGAATCTCAAGGTTATTGGATCAAAGAGATCAAATTATCATACTTGGGCTTGCAATCATAAGTTTGGGCCACAAATGATCATTTATTCGAATCGGGACAAAATTTAGCGCTATGTTAAGCAATCATAAGTGGACTTATATAGAAGTCGCACCTATTTTGAGGCCGGTCAATAGCAATCAATGTACTTCATGTTTGGATAAATGATATAGAGATCGCCATCCCTTAACATGTAGCACAGTTAAAAATAAAGGGATGAGATGAAGAGGGAGGGGAATGATAAGCTAATTTGGATCACCACCTCAAAATCCTTTCATCTTTAAATTCAACCACTCCTCTAGATGGATTAAAGCACTAAACATATCATTAATACAAAGCACCAAAAATGAATTAAATAATTCACTCTTAGGTAGATTTGAATTATTGAACATTTATCCAACTTCATCTACATCACAAAGTCCATTGAGTTTAAAGAGAAATTGGACATTTAAAATTGTAATCCAAACCAACAATCAAAAGGAGTGAGTAGAAAATGCATTTTGGATCAAAGCTGCCCCAAAATAAGGCAAAAAAATGCGTTATGTCTCTGTATAAATCGATTGCACTACTATGTAAATCGATTTACATAGTACAGTTTTCAAAAATCTGCGTGAAATTGCTTCTGTGCAATCGATTGCACTGTTATTGCAATCGATTGCACGATGTTACAGTCAACAAAACATCATTTTAAAAGGCCAATTTCTTGTTCAAACTTTCCATCAAAATACCTCATGATCATGGATTCAATTGAGCACGAAAATTCCATCAAATTATGAGAAAATAGCACCAATGGAATCACAAAACAATGCTTAATGAATAAATCCCAAAGATCACAAAGAGATCACATTGTGAAAGATGAATTATCCAACTTACCAAAGGTAGATCTAGAGAATTATCAACACAACTTCAAGAATTTGCTTCAATTCAACCATAAGAATCAATTGCCAAGCTTGGATGTAGAGAATTGATGAAGAAAAAGTGTTTGGATGAAGGTTTAGCTCAAAGATTAGTAAGCTTCAATGCAAAGCTTACTAACTTTTTGAAAATGGAGCTTTGAGTGAATTTGGTAGATGGAGAGAATTGAGAGATTTTTTAGCAAGGTGGATTTGGCTATCAAAATCTTGAAATTTGAATGAAATGAGGGCTCTATTTATAGAGTTTAGGATTGGGATTAGTGGTAATTTGGTAATTGATTCTTGGAGCCAAAATTTGAATTAATGATAATTCTTTCAAAAATTAGAGCCAAATTGGAGCAAAAAATTTAACAAGCTTGAAATGCTGATTTTTTTTCAAATTTTCACGTTGTGCAATCGATTGCACTACAGTGCAAATCGATTTGCATAGTGTATTTTTTTCAAAAATTATGCAAAATGCACTTTGTGCAATCGATTGCACTCTAGGAGCAATCGATTGTACAGTGAAAAAAATAAAAAAAATTAATTCTTTTTCTTTGCAAATAGAGATCTTAGGAAAATAATACCATAAAACCTTATTTGCCATATGCTTTAACTCGGTACCTGCAAAACACAAATATGCAAAGACAAAGACAAATATTTTTTATATTTTGATTAGAAGTTAGTCAACAACACAAGAGCAAACTTAAAGGTAGGATGCAAATGTGATGAATGAAACTATTTATTAATGATTGTGACCAACTAACAAAATATGATATGAAAGTGCGACTGAAAAAGTTAGGGGCCAAATTTAGGGTACAACAGCTGCCCTTATTTAATTATCTTTTAGCCAGATAGGCGGAAAGTAATTAAATACAAACATACCTGAATTTTGTCCCTGATGCGATGAGATGATAGCATATGTTATAAATGAATGCATGGACTCTTTTTTTTTACATATATTTTTTTGAATGATGTATGAGATGAGACAGACTTTGTGGGAATATGGAAAGACTCGAAACTGGAAACTTATGGTAGTTTCCGATGAAATGACGTGGAAAGGCACACTAGGGAAATAATAAGATACTTCTGGATATCTGTTAGGGCGACAAAGAGTAACCATCAATACTTGGAAAAAGAGATAAAACTCGAGAAGGCAAGCAGCGACACCCAAGAATGGCATTGAGTGAGGCGAGCAACTCTCTAGAAAAGACAATCAGAAACATCTAGAAGAACATTAGATGTGGGATGAGACCAGATCTGAAGCTACATCAGAGTCGTTCAGGAAAGACGCTGGACGGAAAAGAAACACGACATCCAATACTGGCTTTGAATGAAGGGAAAACTCAACGTCTAATAATGGCTTTAGACGAGAGAAAAAAAACAACATCCAATAATGGCTTTGGATGGAAACAAAAGATCCTGACATTCAATACTGGCTTTGAATGAAAGAAAAGCTCAACGTCTAATAATGGATTTAGACGAGATAAAAGATCACAACATCTAATACTGGATTTAGATGAAGGGAAAGCTCAACGTCTAATAATGGCTTTAGACGAGAGAAAAGATCACAACATCCAATATTGGCTTTGAATGAGGTGAGAAAAACATCAAGGCGTCCAATACTGGCTTTGAATGACAACAAAAGATTCTGACATTCAATACTGGCTTTGAATGAATGGAAAACTCAACGTCTAATAATGGCTTTAGACGAGGGAAAAGATCACAACATCCAATATTGGCTTTGGATGGAAAAAGAGATCTTGACATTCAATACTGGCTTTGAATGAAGGAAAAGGTAACAACATCCAATACTGGGTTTGGATGGAAAAATAGATCTTGACATTCAATACTGGCTTTGAATGAAGGGAAACAAAAACATGGTGTCCAATACTGGCTTTGAACAACAACAAAGATAACAACATCCAATATTGGCTTTGGATGGAAACAAAAGAGACCATATATCCAAGATTAGCATTGGACGGAAGAGAGAAACAACTCATCCAATATTAGCATTGGATGAAAGAGAGACAGCTGAACTGACGTTTGCTTTGGTAGGTGCCAAGTAAGTTGGACTTTGATCTCAAGGTGACATGTCAACTGCAACAAGACCTAGGAAGATGCAAATGAGGATGAAACACTCTTTTTATGCATTATGTATGAATTTTGTTATACATGATATGTGAATGATCTATGCAGGTAATGCAGACATTTACAACAATGGAGTTTGACTCTTTTGTGGAGGTAAGATTGGAAGTTTGATTCCTCAACACTGAGAACTCTGCCAAATTTGATTGGAAAGAAAATACCCTGAACCCAAATTTGTCACACTTGTAAGCTGTATTGAATTGATGATCCTCTGAGGAAGGACATGGAGAGCTGCTTGAGGATTTATCCTAGATTAGCTTAATGTTGAAGATAAACTAACCATGGCTTCAGTCGAAAGTTGTTGGAAATGAGTTGATCATGGCTTCAGCTTTGAAATGATTATTGATGATAAACTGATCATGGCTTCAGTTCTTGAAATGATTGTTGGAAATAAACTGATCATGGCTTCAGTTCTTGAGATGATTGTTGGGAAGGAATGCCCCAGTATGAGTCTTGAAAATGATCTTCTAGCTAACCAAATCTGAGAAAAGTCGCATTGAGCAACAAATCTTGAACTAATTCGCAAATGGATCTGGAAGATACTTGCCCCTGATAGGGTCACTGACCAAGTTTCTCAGCTGTTTGAAATTCCTTAACGAGGAAAACTTGTTTGCAAGCAAAATTGTTATTCAAAGATGGTAATTTTAATTCAAAGTTCATGCAAAAGTTTTGAATCCAAAATCATTTTTGAAATGATGTTATTAGTGTATAGAAAAGGTATCACTGGTTAAAACACAGTGGTTTATACTTTTAAAGTGAAAGAGAAAGCAAAGGTATGAAACCAAAACAAATGATTTGCAAAAGATCTTAGGAGTCAGTTTACGCAACCTTGCTGTAGTATGCTTTCAAAAGAAACCTGGCTTCAATTAGGTCTTTTGAGGGTTGTAACGTGGTTTGGTTCACGGTTTAAGAAATAAAGGATAAAGGCTCAAAGTTTATTTGTACCCAACCCAATCTTCGTGATGTTCTTCAGTTCTACATTCAATTAATTCAGAATATGCATTCAGGTTCCAAGAGATTTTGGAATTGCACTGATGGCAGCAATGACGATGGCTCTGAAGCTAAAGGATTCTTGAGAATGACAGTCATTTCTTCTTACATCTTTTTGCTATTTTGAGGACTTTTGTCAACTCTGGTGGAGAATTTTTAGGATTTGAAGACCTCTTCTGATTGAATTTATTACTCCCAACTTTTGCCTGAACTGTTTCATTTGGAATTACAGTCAGCGAGATGTCTCAGTTTTTTTCTAAACTGTTTCATTTGGAATTACAGTCAGCGGGATGCCCCAGTTTTTTTTTGCCTAAGTCTCCTTCAGAGGTTTTGACTTAGCGGGATTTTTTTATTATTTTTTTTTCATTTCATTTTTCTTTTTGGAAAGATAATGTCTGCCTTGCTAAATGATTGCGGGGAACCATCTTTGTCATTTTTTGTTTGAGAGCATCTTTGACACTTCTTGTTGTGTGCAAATGGAAACTTGATCGCGACCTTTGTTGAAAGGTGTCTTGCACGATTTCTCTTGTAATTGAATGCACAACCAAATTAACTGAGAACTACCCATCCCCAGGTTAAGATTGCGGGTTTTTTCATATAGAAAGAAACTCTAACTTCTAGGATCGAAGGGGTGAACGAGGGATTAACTTCCTTATTTCTCCAGTGTTTGGGAGTTGAAACAATGCCTGTATATCCTCAGCAAATTTTAATTCAAAAGCATACCAACAAAAATTATGGGTATTTCGTTTTCATCATCCTCCCTCCAATCTTTGCATAAACCAAAAGCTTGATAAAGGGAGTAAACAAGAGAAATATATTTGAAAGAAGTAAATGAAAAATGATTTGAATCAAAACATTGTAATGCTCATTTCATTAGAATTAACATGAAAGTATAAACAGTATTTGAAAGCAACAATTTTAACATAAACAAGGGGAAAATGCAAACAGAAAAAAAGATGGCCTAGTGACTAATCAGTAACAAGGATGAGTTATCCTGTCTGAAACACTGGCTTTAGGAAGTGACTTGAGGGTACCCCGACTCAGTCTTCAGCCGCTTTGTTTTGGCAGAGGATTATTGATAACATTAGGACCTGCCTCTTTGAAAATGAGAATATTGGCTTTCACCAATTCTTGCACTCTGTTTTTCAATGCATAACAGCTTTCTAAATCATGACCGACAGCTCCCTGATGAAATTCACAATGAAGGTCAGATCTGAACCCGGCTGGAGGAGGATTTAGAGGAATTAGAGGCCTAGTTGTAATCAAGCCCTTTTGCACCAATGCAGAATACAATTCAGTGTATGTCATATGGATGGGATCAAACTGAGCCCTATTCCGATTCTGATGTTGTGCAATATTCTGTTGTTGAGGGACATGAACTGGTTGAGCATTGACCGCATGAGTAACAACTGCTACTTGTGGTTGATCGGCGAGGTCCTCTTCTCTCAGTCGAGACAGCATTAGCTTCTACCTCTTTCTTCTTCTGAAAGTTCCCAAGGTATTTCTTTGCACCATTAGAAGATTCAGCAGCTTTAGACACTTTACCATTCTTGATTCCTTCTTCTAATCTTTGGCCAATTGTCACCAGGTCTGTGAAGCTAGAGGACACACTACCAATCATCTTCTCCCAAAAGAAAGGGGACAAAGTATCCATGAACAAACCAGTTAACTCTTTCTCTGCCAGAGGTGGTTCAACTTGAGATGCCAATTCTCTCCATCGTTGAGCATACTCCTTGAAAGATTCCTTCTCATTCTGAAACATATTTTGCAGTTGGCGACGATCAGGTGCCATGTCAAGGTTGTATTTGTATTGTTTTATGAAAGCATCAACAAGATCTTGGAAGCATTGGATACGACCTTTCTCAAGTCCCATATACCATTTCAATGAAGCTCCACTCAGACTATCTTGGAAACAATGGATAAGCAGCTTGTCATTCTTGGTGTAAGCAGACATCTTTCGAAAGTACATCACCAAATGACTTCTTGGACAAGTGTGCCCACGGTATTTCTCAAACTCAGGAGTCTTGAACTTTGTAGGCATAAACAGATCGGAAACTAGGCACATGTTGTTAGCATCAACACTGAAGAACTCATTCCCTTCCATAGCTCGGAGTCTTTTCTCTAAAGTCTGATATTGTTCTTTGAACTCTTCAAACTCACCAAAGTCTCCTTGACTCACACTTCGAGGACTGGCAGCATGGTACTCAAAGAGAGGGTTCCCAAAAGGAGCTTATACAGCAAGTTGACGAGAAGCAGTATGAACGATTGGCTGAGGTTCAATGAAAACTGGAGCTTGAAAGACTGGTCGGGAAGACTGGCCAACCATTAAAGTAATTGCAACAGGCGGAGAGTAATTCTGAGGTAACCCAAACTCTGGCCATGTAGTAGATGTATGCTGGATAGGTTGAGTGTCAACAACAGCAGTTGGGATTTCAGATATCACAGTCCTTTGAGGTGGCTCTCCTCTGGAAATCAGGACTTGCATCATCTCAGTAAGTTTGGCCATGCCTGACTTCAACTCATCAATTTCCATTCTGACTTCCATGTTGTGTTGTTCTTGGTTTTCCATTCTCAATCTGACAGCAGCTCTAGTCCCGTAGTTGTGTTGAGGAATCAGCTTGACGGTAGACGACTAACTGGAAGAAAGAAGCAACTGAGAATAAGATCCTGAATAATCTGGATGTATGTAGAATGATACAGAGGATGCAAATGACATGCAATGTTATGCAATGCACTGCACAGTAACAGGATCACATGGTTCAAAGTCACGAGCCTGGAGTCAAAGGTACAACCCATAAGGTATGGACTAACGGTTATCACCTGCCGAACAAGGTTCTAAGAGGTTCCCAGAGTCTACATCCTTCCTTTGGATATTACCAATGTCCCGATTAACTCGGTAATTAGTATTATTCTCAGGAAAAACTCGTCCGAGCGTAGTATCGCGTGACAACTACTTTCGGATTACTCCGTGATAGCTTCTGCACTACACCTAAAAGGCCAAGATGGGTTAGGTAAACTACGGTCCTCAGCTTCAGTAGGCTCCCAGGTCGAAAGCAGTACGTCTTCCCGATTACTCGGTAAACGACACTACAGTCAAAGGGGCCTCCACTGAGTGGGGATCTCATGTCTCCGTTTTTGGAATTACTCCCTCAAAGTTAACATGACTATACCGCTCGTCCTATCTTATGTTTTCCCAAAGTCCGGGTAGAAGACTTATAAGAAATCACCAAGCCCCTGAAAACCAGGAAAATCCAGACAAACATATATACAGCATAATGGGAAGTAATAAACAGCAAGTAAAACAATATATGAACACTCATAGAAAAGAAACAAACAAAGCTAGAACTGACCCACTTAGGAATGGCCAGCAATAGGTCAATCTGTCCCCAGTGAAGTCGCCACTTCCCTGTCGCACACTTTTTCTGGCGCTCAATTGCGACAGTGATGATATGAAATAGAAATGTAGCGGTAAAGATTTGAGATTAAGCCATCAATTGACTTATCTCAACACAATGAAGTCGCCACCGCACTTTATTGTTTCCAAAGGGAAATGGGAAAAAAGAGAACAAAACCCAAAAAGATCAGAGATCGAGGTACGGGGGTCGGTTATGCAAAGGGAAGGTATTAGCACCCCAAGCATCTACGGTACTCCGCAGGATCCACTTTGTTTGGTTTCTTTTAAAATGAGTGTTATGTAGAGGTTTACTTGCTAAAGGAAAGAATGAATGTTAATTTTCAAACAAAAGAAAATGAAATGTTTTTTTATTATTTTTGTTGCTCGCTTTGGGTCGTAAGACTTAATGCCTACGTACTCCCTCGTGCAATGGGAAAGTCAGAGCACCGTAGTTCGGCTAGAAAAGACTTGCCTGTTAATTGTTTTTAAACAAGGAGACAAGTCGTCATTGTTAGGAGAGAAATCTCGACTAACGCCCACAAGGTGTAAGAAAGATTGACCATGCGTCAGCAAGAGTGAGGGTTTGAGAATGCCTCTGGTACTCAAGTGGAAAAGTCGACACCTTTATAACCATAAGGATAGGAGAATGTTGCTCGACTATCAATGAATCATGTCTCACCTTAAAAAAATTTTGAAGGGTAAAGGTGCTCGAGCGCACAAAAAGTTTTGAATGAGTTGAAGTGTTTTTGCTAATTTTGAAAGATGTCAATGTATGATTAAATGAATTGAAGTTTGTTTAAAGAAAAGAAGTTTTAAAAGAAAAGGCACTCGACAAAGTTGAGGTATATTATGAAAGCGGTTTGAGTTTAAAAACAAAGAAGATTTTGAAATAAGATGAGAAGGTTTTGAAAATTATAGAAGATGGGAGGAGATGAAGGGACTATCCTAAAGTATAAGGTAAAATCTAAGGAAGAGAACCGTCTAACCAACACGAACCCAATACTTGACATTATGGGTCAAGATAAAATTCCTATTCTTTGGAGTGAAACCAAGCAAGCAAAGATACTAGACCTCTTGATAAAACCAAGCTTTAATTGCATTATGTCTTCGAAAAAATTGGGCAGAGTAACGACTGTATACGGGTGAATTCCAGATTACAAGAAAAGTATGTAATCACAATAACCAGCACACAAAACAAACAAACAACCCAATGTCTTTAGGTAAACCTCAAGAACTCCAGACAAAATATCAATTAAGATCACAAGGTCTCCAACATAGGCCAAGGTCTCCAATCCTAAGTCCAAGAAACCCATCACTCCATAATGCCAAGGATAGTAACCAAATAGTCCAAGTATCATTAATGTTTTTTATGGTTCATGTTGATTATTAAGTGTCTTTAAAAGGAAAAGAAAAGCTCAAGTGAGCAAAATAAAAATGACATAAAAGTAAATGCTCAAGTGAGCAAAGATGAAAATAGCATGAAATGTAAATGCAAAAAGTAAATGGTATATAAAGCATAAAAAAAATCATAAAGTAAAGTCAATTGTTAGAAACTAGTGGTTAGTTGGATGACCATCTTGAAACTTGCATTTGGAACTCATTAGAGGATTGGTAGAACCAAAGCCTCCATACAATAAGTTGCATTTTCTTTTTGTCAAGTATATAATCCATTTTGGAATTCTCAAAAGTAAGATGTAATGATCAACGATGTTTAAGTGATCCGCGTTGACCAAAAGTGATGTAGATCCATTAGAGGATTGGTAGAACCAAAGCCTCCACACAATGAATCTCAAGGTTATTGGATCAAAGAGATCAAATTAACATACTTGGGCTTGCAATCATAAGTTTGGGCCACGAATGATCATTTATTCGAATCGAGACAAAATTTAGCGCTATGTTAAGCAATCGTAAGTGGACTTATGTAGAAGTCACACCTATTTTGAGGCCGGTCAATAGCAATCTATGTACTTCATGTTTGGATAAATGATATAGAGATCACCATCCCTTAAAATGTAGCACAATTAAAAAGAGAGGGATAAGATGAAGAGGGAGGGGAATGATAAGCTAATTTGGATCACCACCTCAAAATTCTTTCATCTTTAAATTCAACCACTCCTCTAGATGGATTAAAGCACTAAACATATCATTAATCCAAAGTACCAAAAATGAATTTAATAATTCACTCTTAGGTAGATTTGAATTGATGAACATTTATCCAACTTCATCTACATCACAAAGTCCATTGAGTTTAAAGAGAAATTGGACATTTAAAGTTGCAATCCAAACCAACAATCAAAAGGAGTGAGTAGAAAAAGCATTTTGGATCAAAGCTGCCTCGAAACAAGGCAAAAAAATGCATTATGTCCCTGTGTAAATCGATTGCACTACTGTGAAAATTGATTTACACAGTATAGTTTTCAAAAATTTGTGCAAAATTGCTTCTGTGCAATCGATTGCACTGTTACTGCAATCGATTGCACGCTGTTACAGTCAGCAAAACAGCATTTTAAAAGGCCAATTTCTTGTTCAAACTTTCCATCAAAATACCCTATGATCATGGATTCAATTGTGCACGAAAATTCCATCAAATTATGATAAAATAGAACCAATGGAATCACAAAACAATGCTCAATGAATAAATCCCAAAGATCACAAAGAGATCACATTGTGAAAGATGAATTATCCAACTTACCAAAGGTAGATCTAGAGAATTATCAACACAACTTCAAGAATTTGCTTCAATTTAACCACAAGAATCAATTGCCAAGCTTGGATGTAGAGAATTGATGAAGAAAAAGTGTTTGGATGAAGGTTTAGCTCAAATATTAGTAAGCTTCAATGCAAAGCTTACTAACTTTTTGATAATGGAGCTTTCAGTGAATTTGGTAGATGGAGAGAATTGAGAGATTTTTTAGCAAGGTGGATTTGGCTATCAAAAGCTTGAAATTTAAACAAAATGAGGGCTCTATTTATAGAGATTAGGATTGGGATTAGTGGTAATTTGGTAATTGATTCTTGGAGCCAAAATTTGAATTAATGATAATTCTTTCAAAAATTAGAGCCAAATTGGAGCCAAAAATTTGACAAGCTTGAAATGCTGTTTTTTTTTCAAATTTTCACGCTGTGCAATCGATTGCACTACAGTGCAAATCGATTTGCACAGTGTATTTTTTTCAAAAATTACGCAAAATGCACTTTGTGCAATCGATTGCACTCTAGGAGCAATCGATTGTACAGTGAAAAAAATAAAAATAAAATTAATTCTTTTTCTTTGCAAATAGAGATCTTAGGAAAATAATTTCAGAAAACCTTATTTGCCATATGCTTCAACTCGGTACCTGCAAAACACAAATATGCAAAGACAAAGACAAATATTTTTTGTATTTTGATTAGAAGTTAGTCAACAACACAAGAGCAAACTTAAAGGTAGGATGCAAATGTGATGAATGAAGCTATTTATTAATGATTGTGACCAACTAACAAAATATGATATGAAAGTGCGACTGAAAAAGTTTGGGGCAAAATTTAGGGTACAACAATGATACCAACAGCTGTTGGGCATTGAGAAATAAAGTTCAAGACCTGATTGATGAAGGAGCACTAGAATTCGCACAAGACGACCAGGTTGAGTTCTTTTGCCATCCCTCCAAGGCATACCATCTGAAGTGACAAGTTCTCACAAGAAGACTTTTCGTTCATTAGAATTTTCAATGTGTAATTTTCTTTTGATTTGTTTGAACATTTATTCATATCAAACCTCGTTATTTCTTAAATTCATTGCACATGTTTGTCTTATTCACTATATCAAAAATGTGTTCTTATCACTTTTTGTGATATTCAACTCTCGATTAAATAACTCTAAGCCTTAGAGGAAGGATGATGAAAATGATACCACAATCTCTACAATATGCTTTTAAACAGACCCCGCTGACGATGTACAGGCGTTGTTTCAATTCCTAAATAGTGGAGTTATAAGGAAGATAATCCCTTGTTAACCCCTTCGAGCCAAAGAAGCAGGAGTTTTTATTTTCACACAAATTAAAACTCTTAATCATAACCTGGGACAGGGTAGTTTTCTCAGTTAATTCATAGGCGCATTCAGGCACAATCTGCTGCTTCGTACACAATGAATGGCATCGAAGACGTCCTTCCAAAGCAAAAGACGGTGATGGTTCCGTATAATCGTCAAGACAGATAGTCATTATCTCTCGAAATAAAAGCCCATTAAGTCAAAACGTATGAAGGAGACTTAAGAGAAAAATTGGGGCATCCCGCTGACTGTAATCACAAAAAGAAACAGTTCAGGCAAAAGAAGGGATAACGAAAACAAAAAAAAGGTTACTACAAATCCTCGACAAAAAGAAGATTACAAAAATGACTGCCTTTTCAAAACAAATGTTCAATTTCTGAATCATCACCATGTATCAGAGCAAAGATTCCATACTCAATCAGGATCTAAACACGCAATTAACTAAGCATAGGACTGAAGAAAATCACGAAGAGCGGGTTGGGTACAAATAAAATTTGAGCCTTTATCCTTTGTTTCTTGAACCGTGAACCAGGCCATGTTATAACCCTTAAAAGTCCTAGCTGAAGCATGGGTTAGTTTGAGAGCATACTGTTGCAAAGGTATCCTGACTCCTGTAGGCTTTGTTACGAATCTTGAGTTGATATCACATTCTTGCAAATTTCGTTTTACTACATAAAACACATTTTCAAAAAAAAAATTCAAGACAGACATGAGTTTTGAATTCTTTAAATGACATTGTTTACATATGACTAATTGTTTGACAGCAGAGAAATCCGCACAATGGATGTTCAATGAACAGACATCCTCTCAATGAACAGAATCACCTCAACGGGAAAGACACTTCCAATAACAGGTCTTCCATAAGCAAGGGGCATGACATGATGTCTAAACACACCTGGGGAAGTCTCTCCAAAAGTGCCAAATAACCAGGGGCAGATCTCCACCTGAATAGCTTGGGGCATTACGCACGCATTCCAGCAACGAATCATGTGCCATCAAGAAAACATTTTTGACAGTACTACAACACAACACTATGGACAGTGACAACTCTTTACATCCTGAAAGCGTGGACGTAGTTGGAAAATACTATGCATGAATAAAGACCCGCTAGGTTGACATACCTAGGAAAAAATAAGGGCATCCTGGCGAACCAAAAGGGTTCGGGCAAAAATTAGGGATAAAAATGAAGAAAAAAAATCTGTACACCCGGCAAGTCGAAAACCTAAAAAGGAGGCTTGGGCAAAAAAAGGGTATCCCGGTGGACTGAAAACCCGAAAGGGCGGTCCATGAAAAAGTTAGGGATTTAAAACATACGACTATGTCCCGTCACTTGTCTATCAGTGGAAGACTTATACCTTGATCAACATTCATCAAGAGCACCAAAATCGAGAAACGGTCCAGATAAGCTCCAGATACGGATGCCATCCTGATACTCATTCAGATTCAGCTTTCAGATACAGTTCAGATACGATCCAGAGACGGATGTCATTCTGACACTTATCCAACACATGTTTCAAATACAGTTCAGATACGCTCTAGATACAGATGTCATTCTGATACTCATTCAGATTCAGCTTTCCGATATAGTTCAGATACGCTCCAGATACGGATGCCATTTTGATACTCATTCAGATTCAACTTTCAAATACAGTTCAGATACGATCCAGAGGCGGATGTCATTCTGACACTCATTCAACACATGTTTCTAGTACAGTTCAGATACGATCCAGAGACGGATGTCATTCTGACACTCATTCGACACATGTTTCAAGTACAGTTCAAATACGATCCAGAGACGAATGTCATCCTGACACTCATTAAATACATGTTCAAGTACAATCATGACATAGATCCATCCACAAAATCTCTGCATGTACTTTTTCCAGCATGGTACAAAGGGCAGAGACAGTTGTAAGCAAAGTCACTATCACATATAAGCCAATGATACCTACATTCTCCAACGAGCCGAGACAACCAAGGTCCGACCTTCGTATCCTCAAGCAGGAATTCCTTCCCCAGCAGGTGCCTTCAGACAGCTGATATCTGCATTCCCCAGCTGAGTTTTATAACCATGAGCAGTTTATAAAGCCATCTCTCGAGAAGAGTTTATTACTCTGACAGCGGAAGCTCAATCTCCAACACAGCTCTTCTCTCCAGCAATGGAAGTTCATCCCCAGCTGAGTTTATTTCTCCAAATCAGTAGATCTTCTAACAGAGTATCTCTCTTCCCCACAGAGTCATTCCCCCGCAGGATTGTTATCAGACAGAGTCTCTCCCGGGAGAATATTCTCAAGAAAAATGGATGTAAATCTCCAGCTAATCATCTTCGGTCACTATCCCCAGCAGAAACGAAGAACTCAACTCCTTATACTCTCCAGTAGCAGTTCAGGATTTATTTTCCCTAGCTAGAGAATATTACAATAGCATTGCATATCCATACATCATGGCATGCGCATACAACACACTCTCATTTATTTTGAGAACATCATTACTCAATACATTTCATACATCATGGCATGTGCATACATATTATACAACACAATCTCATTTATTTTGAGAACATCATCATTCAATGCATTTCATACATCATGATATTACATACGACTAACTCTTTACCTTTCAGGGAAAGATGCAATCAAGTTCTCACGAGTTCTCTCTGGTTCAGTCAAACCGACACCAAGGTTTCTATTCCAGTTGAAGATATTCCAACACTTTTCAAGATTTTCTCCGGTTCAGTCAAACCGACACTAAGGTTTCTATTCTAGTTGAAGATGTTCTAAGACTTTCGTCTGGGTCAGCCGAATCGCCGCTAAGATTCCCCTGATTTCTATGCCAGTCAAAGTTAATCTGAGACCTCTCCTGGGACCAGTCAAATCGATACTAAGATTTCTCTCCCAGTTGAAGTTCTCACAAGTTTTCCCTGGTTCAGTCAAATCGATACTAAGATTTCTATTCCAATTCAAGCTATGAAGCCCGGAAATTGACCGAATAATATCTTGATTTCTCCAAAATACTATGAAGCCTGGAGTCGAACAGATAGTGGTATATCTTAAATTTAAGTTATGAAGCCCGGAAATCGACCAGATAACAGCTTAATTTCCCCATCATACTATGAAGCCTGGAAATCGACCAGATAACATTACAAGATACTATGAAGCCTAGAATCGATCAGATAGTGGTATATCTCAAATTCAAGCTATGAAACCCGAAAATTGATTAGATAATATCTTGATTTCTCCAAAATACTATGAAGCTTGGAATCGACTAGATAGTGGTATAAGACACCGTGAAGCCTGGCGAACGACCAGATAACGGTATAAGACGATGTGAAGACTGAAGCACGACCAGATAGCGGCAAGAGAAACTGTGAAACCTGGAGCACGACCAGATAACGGTATGAGGTACTGCAAAGCTTGGAATTCGACCAAAATAGCAGTTTACTCAGCCAATTACTATGAAGCCTGGAAATGACCGGATGTTAGTATGCCTTAAAATCAAGTTGAAACCCGGATGCAATCGGATAACCACTTAATTCCTTCTGAAGCCTGGAACACTACCAGATAATAGTTTTTGAGATTGCAAAGCCTGGAGTACGACCAGATAGCAAGTGTAATCTCATCTCCCCAGTAAGTCACTGTAAAACCTGGAGCACGACCAGATAGTAGTCAATCTTATTATCCTCAGCAAATCATTGTAAAGCCTGGAGCACGACCAGATAGCAGTTCATTTTCATCTCCTCGACTAAGAGATGATTCCCCAGTAGAGTAACAGACAACTGAAGTTCCTAAAATTCCATTTCTCCCAAGACAGAGACCAACATTCCTCAGTAGATTCCTCCTCAACGACAGGAACGGGAATTCTCATCAAAGGACTATCTCGAGAAATCAACATCCTCTAGATGGCATCTTTAAGCCCATCTCCGACGATTCTCCTCATATCTTCCGGATGGCATCTTTAAGCCCATATCTGGTGACCTTCCGTCATCTCCTCCAAATGGAATCTGTAAGCCCATCCCCGATACTACCTACAGAGTCAAACACCATTACAGACGAGTGCAAATTTATGGGCACTCTAGTGTTCAATCATCTTCCATCTTCTGATCAAGAAAGACAGACAAGCCAATCTAAATCTTCAGGTTTAAGAAGATTGAATAGGGGCAGCTGTTGTACCCCAAAATTTACCCTCTTTTCATACACGCATATTATTGGTTTTATGGTTATGGAATAAAGGTATATTTATCAAGCTTCTTCAGGTTACAAGTGACGTTTATTTCGCCAATGGACGTTCTCAGAGTATTTTCCGTGCTAAAGACCGGTTCTCCGTTTTGCAATGATTCGGGGTTCAAAGATTCACAAGTCCAACCCGGCGCGTCATATTCAGGTGTTCTTTCACCAAGATATCTCTGATAATGTATTCTTAAATTCAGGTTCTGCTCAAGAGTCAATTCTTTGAAGAAGGTCTCCGAATGTGTGATTTTTCTCGAAGAAATGTGGTGAAAAAGTGAGCTGAAAGTGTAGTTTTTACGCACTTAAAAATTCATAACTTGAAGATCGTGGCTTGTTTTGAACCTGTTCCGGTGGCCAAAATTCCATCTTGACGTCATCTACGTTTTCATATCTCACGGCTGGAAGCCAATTTCGATCAGAAGGTCTTCAAAAATGCGGATTTATCAAGTATTTTTGTACAGAAAATTTGTGACAGAAGTTTATTTGCGTCATGTTTAGAAAATCATAACTTGGTCTATTTTCATCGTATCCAGTTGGTTCCAGCGCAAAAATTTCACAAATTGAGTTGGCTAAGTTTTCACATGAGGTATTGAGTTCAAACGGTATCCAAAGGCTTTCGTTCTTTGCTCAAAATGCGCGTGACGCGCTGAAAATCCTGAATGCTGAATATTATTTCATCTGGGTCGAAACCTCGAAAATTTATAACTCAGTCAATTTTTATCGGATTGGGCCCATCTTTTTACACAATATCACTGACTCAGAGATCTACAACTTTGCTTCCAAAGTCGAGACTGGGTTATGCTCTGATTAATACCAGTTTTTTATTGAAGAACGTGATAAAGTTGACACTGGAGCCCAAAATAAGTTTGTCTGAGCCAAAACTTCAAAATTTCATAACTAATTCACCTTTTATCTGATTGAGCCCATTTTCGGTCAAGAGTCAGTTCTCAATGTCGGCTACATTTTGTTTTCACATTTTAACTTCAAAAATTGCACTTAAGCCCCTGTGACTTAGCCTGGAACGTGACGGACTCAAGTGAATAAAAATCTGCACTATTGCTTGTGGTTATTGGAGGCCGAATTTCACATTCAAAACCCATATCTTTTCTCTAATTTCCATTATATAATCTCATTCTTTTCACACAAAAAACCTTTGCCACAACCCTGTCAAAATATCAAATTCCTTCAAAAATCCTAAAAACCTTAAAATCCTTGTTACAAACCCCTATCACACTACAAACAAGCCATCCTTGTTACAAATCCCCATCTCACTACAAACTAGTCATCCTTGTTACAAACCTACATCTCACTACTTCTCCAGTAAGGGTAAGGCTAGTTTGATCTCCATGATCAAAAGAGTGTAGAAGCATTCATACATGCTATATCGGTTTTAACATTATAAAATTTTATATATTTGTTTTATTTATATTTCATGATATAGTAATTTATTTAATGTGTTCATGAGATTTAACACTGCAGATTTAGACAGGGTCCCATGCAGGGTTATTACAAATTACGGAGGCCAAAATAGAACAACCACCAATGTATGACGAGGCAGGCATCCTGAGAAGGTTAAGGGCGTGGATTCAACACCCACCCTTATTGGTTTTGGTTTTCTTCCATTCCTTTTATCTATTTTACCTATTTTCCTTCTTTTTGTTTAAAACCTTTTTCATAAAACCTAATATTTTTCACAAACCTTTGATTTTTCCTCCTAAACTCGAATAATTAATTTTAGGTTTTTTAATTTAATTTTAGGTTTTAATTTAATTTTAGGTTTTTATTTTCATTGTTTGTTTTTGGTTTCTAACCAATTTGTCTTTCTCAATCTTAAATTCACTTAACCACAAAACTTTTTTCACAAACCTTTTTTTTTACAAAAAAAACTAATTTAATTTTTAGGTTAATTAATTTTATATTTTTTAACTTTTTTTTCTTCAAAATTAACCTTTTTTTAATTAAAATTAATTATGATTTAGATATTTTAAGTTACTTTTTTCAAAATTAACATTTTTTATTAATTAAAATTAATTACGTTTTTAAGTTTATTTAATTAATTATCATAAATCATTTTTTTCATAAAAAATCACCAAAACATTTTCTTTGCTATTTTCATCTTATTTTTATTTTTCTAGATACAATGTATAGGGCGCGTTCAATTGTAATAGCGTAGCTTTATTTTTCCCGTTTTTTTATTTATCATTATCATATAATTGCTTCTGGGATGTAATAGTTTTAGGATTTCTTTTTCGCCCTCTTCACTATTATGTAACTGTCCCAAAGCTCTGTAATAGCTTAGGTTTATATTTCCGCCTTTATCTCCTGCTACTATATTTTATGCAATGCTTAGATTAATAGGATTGTATGGAAAGATAAAAATGAACGATAGAAAATCCTAATTGCAAGATAAATATACTGAAAAAATACATTGTTGCACACTTGCACCCCTAGGGTACTCCCCACTTGGTTGCCTCGGAAAACAATGGTCATGTCCCTTGAATGTAGGGATATCTTAGCAAAAGACCCTCAATCTAAAAGTCATCATAAAGATCATAGTCCATTAACGTCCCTCGAGTTGCCTACAAGAAATGATCTTGTCCCTCGATGTTGCCTACGAATATATGATGACAGTCCCTTCGAAATGCTAAGGTATCCTTATATGTTTCCTTCAATGACCATTATGTCCCTTTCAATAGTCCCTCAAACATCCAACGACTAGGGTTACCTACTCACTAATAGTAGGATAACATGGTCTAAAGGATAGGAGGAAAAGGACGCCTTTTTTCGAGTAGGTAGATTAGTTCCTAGGTACTTGCTCAAACAAACCAATTTTTTCGCACCAAACATTTTTCAAACAAAGTTTTCAAAAACAACTTCATAACATTGTTGAGGACAGAAACAAGGGTTAAAACAAAGTAAAACAAAACTTTTCAAAACAAGCACACACAAGCAATTTCAAAATGAGCAAGTACCTAAGAGCCCGTGGAAAACCACAGATAGAAAGGATGCTAACACCTTCCTTTTCTATAATCTACCCCCCGTACTCAGAAACATCTCGAAAAAGGTTTTTTCTGTTCTTTTTCCTTTTCCTGATTGGATAAAATAAAAGTCGGTGGCGACTCTTGCTTACCGTGACATTTTGTGAACAAAAAACGCAAACCAGTATTAACAGTCGGTTCTGCCACCGTATCACACTGACTGTATCCAAAAGTGGATCAGAATGAGTCTTCGCCTGACTGTATCTGAAAAATATACTAGAATGAGTCTATGCTCGACTGTATCCGAATAATATATTGGAATGACTCTATGCCCGACTGTATCCAAAAGAGTGTCAGAATAACCTTTCATCTAGTTTTATATGACTGATACTTTTCAGAATGAATATATCCTATTTTATCTGAGGGAAATGCTTTTTAGAATGAATCTCAGAAGGAAATGCTCGTCAGAATTAGTCTCTGAGGGAAATTATCTGGTCATGTAGATAGTCGCCCCGTCTTGTTCTGGGAATTGATCTACAACCTGTATATAAATTACTGATAATATTCGTTTGTTTGTGAACTTATCCTGAAAACAAAGTTAGCTTCATGTAATGTCATGTATTTTGTAGTGATGCTCTCAAAATAAATGAGAGTTGTATATGCGTTTCATATACATATGTTATGATATTTTGTAAATGATGTATGGATGTGATATGACGTTGGAGCGTATCGGTAGCTTCTTGTAACAAAGTCTAGCTAGGAAAAATAAATCACTGACTGTTGTTGGGGATGAAGATAGTAATTCTTTAATTTTTGTTTAGAACGACTTTACTGGGGATTTCTGCTTTTTGTTTGAGGATACTCTGCTGAGGATGTTCGACTTTTGTTTGGGGATAGAAGAATTCAAGGAAAGTCAGTCGTTTTTCATTCTTTTTATTGAAGGATTTGATTCTTATATACCCTTACTGGGGATAAAAGAGATGGATATTCTCTTCTGAGGAGGACAACATTGAATGACATCTGGCTGGAGAAGAGAATTATGTCGGGGAATTTGCAGTATTTAAGAAATAAACTCTGTTGGGGAATTAAATCCTGTAGAACATGTTAAGGAAATAACTTTTGATGGGGATTGGAAATTCATAGGCTGCGTTGAGGAAGTTTCCACTGTATGCTGGGGAAATGATCAAATTCCTTATCTGTTAGGGTACCTATTGAGGAAGATGATCATGTCAAGCTATCCATCAGGGATATGGAGGTGAACTGCTGGAAGATGCCCCAATTTATGTCTGAGGGCATATTAGATTTGCTGGGTAATATATCTCTGTTGAGGATGAGCTTGCGAAGATAGCTCTGTAGAGATAGTTCCATGGAGCTTGTTCTGTGGGGATTTATGGATAACTTGAACATTATCCTAACTTCTAGAGTCTTTAGTAAATATTAATCATGTTTCATGCATATGTTTTGTAAACAGTAATCATATTCAAATGCATATGTTCATTCAATGTAATCATTAGATGTTCTTGCAAACAAAACAGAGAGAGTAAAAATAATTTTGAATTTTGAAATATATTTAATTGCATTGATTCTGAATGTTTACCTATAAGAAGGTGGTTTTATACCAGAAGACAGAAATCCTAGTAAGAGGAAATCATCGTAAAAATTGAAAAAGGGGGTACAAAGTGATAGACAAAGAAAAACAGTTATGTGGAAACGATCCCATCGAGTTTCAACTCTGCTATTTCCCCTGTGTCTTCAAGTATCTTATCACTTGTTGTTGGAAGAAGATGATTGAATTGATTTGTACCGTTTGAACTTGACGCTAGTAATAAGGTTGGCTGTAAGTAGATGGGTTATCCAACGGGATATAGTCTTACGCTTTAATCTCTAACTTTTGCTTTGACGGCCCTTTCGGGTTTTCAGCCCATCAGGGTATCCTTTTTTGCCCAAGCCGTCTTTTTAGGTTGTCAACTAGCAGGATGTACAATTATATATATATATATATATATATATATATATATATATATATATATATATATATATATATATATATATATATATATATATATATATATATATATATATATATATATATATATATACATATCCCTAGTTTTTTCCTGAACCCTTTTGGTTTATCGGGATGCCCTTATTTTATCCTAGGCCTGTCAACCTAGCGGGTCTCTTTTATGCGTAGTATTTTTTGACTATGTCCGTGTTCACAGGGTGTGGAAAATCTTCACCTTCCATGGTGATAAGTATCATAGCACCTCCAGAAAATATCTTTTTGATCACAAATGGTCCTTCGTATGTGGGAGTCCATTTTCCCCTGGGATTACCTTGTAGTAGGATGATACGCTTTATTACCAAATCACCAGCCTGGTACACCTGATGTTTGACTTTCTTATTAAAGGCCTTGATCATGCATTTATGATACATCTGACTGTGACAAACACCCATGAGCCTTTTTTCATCAATCAAATTTATTTGGTCAAGTCGAGTCTAAATCCATTCGTCTTCATCTAAACATGCGTCTTTCATAATCCTTAGGTAAGGAATCTGGATTTCAACAGGTAAGACATCCTCCATAACGTAAACTAGAGAGGACGAGGTTGCCCCAGTTGATGTACATACTGAAGTGCGATAACCATGCAGAGCAAATGGTAACATCTCATGCCAATCTTTGTATGTCACCGTCATATTCTGCAAACTTTTCTTGATATTCTTGTCGGCGGCTTCCACTGTGCCATTCATCTTTGGTCAGTATGGGGAAGAATTGTGATGCTTAATCTTGAACTACGTGCAGAGTTTTGTGATCATAGTATTGTTAAGATTGATACCATTGTCTGTGATGATCCTTTCAGGGATGCCATACCTACAGATAAGATTATACTTATGAACCGAGCCACAACATTCTTGGTAATGGAAGCAAACAAGGTTGCCTCTACCAACTTCGTGAAGTAATCAATAGCAACAAGGATGAAACAATGCCCATTGGAAGTTGTAAGCTTAATCTATCTAATTATATCAATGCCCCATATTATAAATGGCCAAGGAGCAGCTAAGACATTCAAAATAACTGGAGGCATATATACTTTAACTATGTCTGTGTTCACAGGGTGTGGAAAATCTTCACCGTCCATGGCGGTAAGTATCATAGCACCGCCAGAAAATATGTTTCATAAATGGCCCTTCGTATGTGGGAGTCCATTTTCCCCTAGGATCACCTTGTGGTAGGATGATGCGCTTTATTACCAAATCACCAGCCTGGTACACATGATGTCTGACTTTCTTATTAAAGGCTTGATCATGCGTTTCTGATACATTTGATTGTGACAAACAGCCGCAAGCCTTTTTCATCAATCAAATTTATTTGGTTAAGTCGAGTTTGAATCCATTCATCTTTATCTAAACCTACGTCTTTCATAATCCTTAGATAAGGAATCTGGATTTCAACAAGTAAGACATCCTCCATAGCGTAGACTAGAGAGAACGGGGTTGCTCCAGTTGATATACGTACTGAAGTGTGATAACCATGCAGAGAAAATGGTAACATTTAATACCAATCTTTGTATGTCACTGTCATATTCTGCAAACTCTTCTTGATATTCTTGTTGGCGGCTTCCACTGCGCCATTCATCTTTGGTCGGTACGGGGAAGAATTGTGATGCTTAATCTTGAACTGCATGCAGAATTCTGTGATCATAGTATTGTTAAGATTGATACCATTGTCCGTGATGATCCTTTCAGGGATTCCATACCTACAAATAATGTTATACTTATGAGCTGAGCCACAACATTCTTGGTAACACAAGTAAACGAGGTTGCCTCTACCCACTTCGTGAAGTAATCAATAGCAACAAGGAAGAAACAATGCCCATTGGAAGTTGTAGGCTTAATCTCTCCAATCATATCAATGCACCACATTGCAAATGGCCAAGGAGCAGCCAAGACATTCAAAGGAACCATAAGCACATATACTTTGTCGGCATAAATCTGGCATTTGTGGCAAGTTCTGGAATGATGATGGCAATCGGTTTCCATGGTAGACCAATAATAACCTACTCTCAGAATCTTCTTAGCCATTGTATGTCCACTGGAGTGAGTACCAAAGACACCTTCGTGCATATCTTCCATAATTTTCTCAGCTTCCTTCTTGCCTACACAACGAAGCAAAGTCAAATCGTGGTTGCACTTGTACAAGATTTCGTTACTCAAAAAGAACTTTGCAGCGAACCTCCTTAGAAATTTATTATCATTGATAGATGCCCCTTCAGGATACTCTTGAGTTTCAAGGTATCTTTTCACTTCGGAGTACCAAGGATTCTCCTCTGCTCCATCAGTATCGACTTCGTAGCAACGTGTCGGTTCGTCTAGTCTCTCAATAGTAACTCGAGGAGCTTCATTATCCCATATGACTTCGAACATAGATGACATGGTAGCTAGTGCATCTTCCAATTGATTCTCTTCTCATGGAATGTGTTCAAAAGTGATTTCTTCGAAGTACGGAATTAATGTCAACACATGCTCTCGATAAGGAATGATATTGGGGTGCTTCATGTCCCATTCTCCCTTAATCTGACTGATCACTAGGGCTAAGTCCCCATATACATTCAAGAATTTAATTCTCATATCGATGACAGCTTTGATACCCATGATGCATGCTTCGTACTCAGCCATATTGTTGGTACAATCAAAACACAATCTGGTGGTGAAGTGTGTATGGTAACCCTTGGGAGAGACAATCACAACACCAATTCCATTACCAAGCGCATTGGAAGCTCCATCAAAAACCATAGTTCATCGGGATCCCAGTTAAGTCCTTCATATGGTCCAGGTTCTTCATAATCAGTAACTAACATGATATTCTCATCTGGGAACTCGATATTCATAGACTGATAGTCATCTACAGCTTGATGAGCCAAATGATTTGCCAGTACCATTCCTTTGATTTCCTTCTGAGTAGTGTACTAAATGTCATATTCTGTCAAGACCATTTGCCATCTTGCTATTCTTCCAGAGAGAGCGGGTTTCTCGAATATGAATTTTATTGGATCCATCTTATAGATCAACAAAGTAGTATAAGTCAACATATATTGTCTTAGTCGGCGAGCAGCCCATGCCAATGCACAACAAGTTTTCTCGAGTAGTGAGTATCTTGTTTCATAGTCGGTAAAATTTTTGCTAAGGTAGTATATTGCATGCTCTTTTCGACCAGACTCATCATGTTGCCCCAATACACACCCCATTGAGTTCTCTAATACTGTCAAGTACATGATCAGAGGTCTCCCTTCAACCGGTGGCATTAGATTTGGAGGTTCCTGGAGGTACTCCTTGATTTTGTCGAAGGTTATCTGACAATCGTCGTTCCACTTCAATACTCGATCTTTCTTCAATAACTTGAAGATTGGATCACAAGTAGCGGTCAAATGGGAAATAAATCTGGAAATATAGTTGAATCGTCCCAAGAAACATCTGACTTCCTTCTCAGTATGGGGAGCCTGCATTTCTTGAATGGCTTTAACCTTGGCAGGATCAACTTCAACACCTTTACCACTGACGACGAAACCTAGGAGTTTACTGGATCTTACCCCAAAGGTACATTTGTTTGGGTTCAACCTTAACTTGTACTTCTTCAATCTCTCAAACAGCTTGTGCTGGTGGTTGAGATGTTCTTCTTCAGCCAGAGACCTGGCTATCATGTCATCAATGTAAACCTCTATCTCATGATGGATCATATCATGGAACAAATCTACCATAACATGTTGATATGTTGTACCTGCGTTCTTCAAATCAAAAGGCATAACTTTGTAACAGAAAGTTCCCCATTGTGTGACAAAAGTAGTCTTCTCCATGTCTTCAGGTGCCATCTTGATTTGATTATAACCAGAGAAACCATCCATGAAGGAAAATACTTTATGCTGAGCGGTGTTGTCAACCAGAACATCAATATACGGAAGCAAAAAGTCGCCTTTGGGGCTTTCCCTATTCATATCCTTGTAGTCTATACACATATTCACCTTACCATCCTTCTTAGGTACCGACACCACATTTGAAACCCACTGAGGATAGGACATAACAACTAAGAAACCCGCGTTGAACTGCTTTATAACCTCAACTTTGATCTTATCAGACATCTCGGGATACATACATCGAACCTTCTGCTTTATAGAAGGACAACCTTCCTTCATCGGTAGATGGTGAGCCACAATGTCAGTATCAAGCCCTGACATATCTTCATAAGACCAAGCAAAGATCTCAACATAGTCACGTAACATCTGGATTAATCTCTTTTTGACATTGTCTTCTAGGTCGGCACCTATCTTGATTTATTTCTTGTCCTCTTCAATACCTAAGTTCACAACCTCGACTAACTCTTCATGTGGTTGTATGGCTCTTTCTTCCTGCTCTAACAGTCTAGCAAGCTCTTAGGGTACTTCATAACCTTCCTTACCTTCGTCCTCGGCTTGGTAGATTAGATTTTTAAGTCATAATTGGAAATAACAAAATTTTTATCAATGGGACCCAGGGTGGATGTGGATCTGCAATTTGTTATGCGGGTGTGTGTAAGAACACATATCTATGTTGAAAGCAATAAAGAAAAATAAAGACAAAGAGCACAAAATTTTAATGCAAACGTCCAATGATTTATTAAATGAAAATATGTGGATGAAAAATGACAACCCTAACAAATGGACTGGTGTGCCCCGGGTAAGGCACAAGGCTTAAAGTTGTTGTTTGAATTACATAACCAAAAACTTTAAAAGCAAGAAAACAAAAAATAGCATTTACTCCTGACTAAAGGAGATTGGTATAAAGTCTTCAGCCTTCCAATTATTAAACCCATTGCCAGTAGTAGGGAAAATCCAACTGTCTATGTCACAGTCGCTATCAATATCTTCCACAATGTTGACTTGATTTTTGTGAACTCCATTATTGTTGATGCGGAATGGCAGTCTCCCAGAATTAGCACGAGCACAACGGACAACTCTGTGAGCCTTTGAGGTGAAACCCAAGCCAAAATTGTCACCACCTTCTTCTACCACAGCCTTAGCATCTTTCATAGAAGCCATTCTTGGTGGAATCCTGGTGTTGTACCCCAAAATTTTCCCTCTCATTTCATAAATATTTCTCATCACAAGACTCTTGGAACTCAAGATCAAGCTAGGGTTTGCTCTGCTCAAGACACCTCCTTGCACTGTTGATCTAAATTAGGGTTTGAGTTTGCACAATGATGTTTTGACCTACAATGCCCAAATTGACTTTCATACTTCATGTTGGACTCATAAGTTTGCCCATACCAAGTTTCAAGCCTTGATTCAAATTTTTGCCCAGTCAATTGGACAGTTGACCTAGAAATCAGTTGTATTGGGGGAAAAGTCAACTGTGGCCAATTGACAATCAAACCTCATGAAATTTGATTCACATCAACATTATGAACTCATATGTACCATTTGATCAAGTTTGGATCACAATTCCACAGGAAATTTGATCAGATCATCAAAAGGGAAAAATGGTCATTTTTAGGGTTTTGATTGTACAAAGGCAATTTTTGACTGTTTGACCTAGCCAATGGCAAATCAAGCTCAAATATGGACTCAAGGACTCAATTACATTTTCTTGACCCATTCAACAAGTTCAAAAGATCTCAAATGCATAGGATTGACAGATGAATTTTCCAGTCAACTGATCAAAATTTGAATGTATACTGAAAAGTCAAACTTTGACTTTTTGGTCAAAATCAAGTGCCAAAGGTCATTTTTCATCAAGACATGTCAAATTATGAAACTTGTTCATCAAGAAACCCAAAAATGCAAATTAGGGTTTAAAATGGAAAATTTTCATAACTTAGAAAATTTCTAAGTTATAAGATTTTCTTATTTTTTCCTAACTTTGTGCCATTTTTTCACCAAGATGCAAATGGATTCAAACAAAACTTGCAACATGAAAGTTGTAGTACATCACAAAGTCTACAACTTTTATTCACAAAGTTTTCTCAAAAGAAGCTTGTATCTCAAGTTATGATTTTTGGAACATGGGTACCTAAAACTTTTAACTTAGAGAAATTTTTCCCTAGTTTAGGCAGGATTTTGACCCATCTTCTTGGCCATTTTTCACATAGTTACACTTGGAGTTTCAAGTTTAATTTCAAAGATGGATTGTAGTACATGTTGCAAGCTTTCCAAATTGTCCAAGAACTCCTCAAACACCTTTGTGGTTAGGGAGAATCGAATGCTCGAAGTTGGCAAAAACTCACTTTGAAACCATGGCCAATACATGTTCATACCAAGTTGCAAATCTGACCAAACTAGCTTAGTACATGATTACAAGCCTCTAAACCAATTTACACTCCAAAATTGAATGCAAATACATTGGATATTGGCATTTTTCTGATCAAGAGAGCTTTGTACAATGAACATTGCCATTTTAAGCATAAAGGCCACACTTCCATTTTCATAAAGGGCACTTTATGTCAAATTGCTTTTTCTTGAGCCTTGGACTTTCTTCCTTTGCAGAAAACAGGCTCCACAATCTTAGGTATAGTACAAGAAGTTGGTGCATGCTTGGAGATAGCCTGTACAGGCCTATCACACTTCACTTCCAACTTTGCTTTCAAAACAAGTCAAAGGGCCAAAAGCTTGTATCTCTCATATCTGATAAAACCAACAAGAACAAAGTTGTCAAACAAGTTTTGCAGATCCTCACAAGTTAGAAGCACAAGCCCTTGACCACTTAAACCTCCTTGTACACAAAATCACCATTCTTCTGCAAAACAGGGCAAGCCCTGCAGAACCACCTCCATCTCCACTTTCCCTCGTGCGTTTTGCCTCAAACTTGTTCCAATACCTTCCATCCAACTCACCTAAACTATTCCAGACCTCCATTTCTAGCTGTAACACCATTAACACACATTGCCATTTTTGTTTGGAAGCTTTGCAGGTTGAGTTCTGTAGCACGATTCAGGCTACTTCAAAACAAGCCAAGCATTGGAAAAGCTTCAGTGGACCTCAGGCAAGCTCAAAAGAACCTCAAGCACCCTTGGAAGTTGCTGTATTGTCCAGCTCGAAGTCAACTGAAACAGGTATTTCATGAACTTCTATCTCTCTATTTAGGAATAGTTAGACTTAGGTTTGTGAATGAAAGATGTTGTATTCATAGCCCTGAAACCATACATGTGCTTAGTTTTCATTTATATTAATCATGCTAGGAGAATTTCGTTCATGAACTTTCTGAAAAAACTAGGTTAAGAATTAGGGCCAGAGAAATTCTCTCTGGTCTTGGAGAGTTAGCTTAAGTTTTTTATATGGTTAGATTCGTTTTTTGATGCTTTACAAGTTTCATGTTATGAGTTTTGTCAAAAAAGTAAGGAATCAGTAGATAGCATTTGATACACAAAACGCGCGTTTTGTTTGAACTGAGGAAGAAGATGAAGTTGCTTGGGCTGGGCCTGATTGCTTTTGCTTCTCACACATGCATTTTCAGTTCACACCCCCCTGGCCCATTTCTTTGTATATTTGTCATTTTTGCATTTTTATTTTTTATTCTGACTTTATTATTTTATGTCCAAATATAAAAAATGCCAAAAATTATTTTTATATTATTTTTACATTTATTTGGTATTTATTCTTATTTTTATTAGTACAAAAGTGTTTAAATACTTTATATTCTTTTTATTAAAACTTAAAAATAATGTAAAAAATATGTTTATTTTCATTTATTATTTTATACACATTTGAAAACATTTTCTTGAAATATATACTTTTTTTTGTAAATAATTAATTTTTACTTTTATACATTTAATATGTTTAATATGTATATGTATACCTATATATTTTATTTTATTAGATAATTAGAGCAAAAAACACAAAAATAATACATTTTTATTTTTATTAATATTTGATACTGAAAATACCTTTTTTACAATATATTTTATTTTTTTGTACAAATTGATATATTATTGTATATAAATAATAAATAATATTATTTATTTAAGAAATTAGGGTTTTTGCCCTAAAAAACAAAAATGATTAAAATTGACTTTTTTTATTATTTACACTTCACATTTAAAAATACTTTTTACATACATAAAAATCTTTTTTTGCGTAACACATTTTATCTAACATTTATTTATTGTATTTTATTTAATTATTGTACATTTAAATATTGTATCTTATACATTCAATTTAGTTGTAATAATTTAGGATTTAATTTCTTGCAAAATAAATCCCCAATTCAAATTTGTACCCCCTCCCTATATCATGTTGTAATAGTGTAGAATTTAAATTCTCGCACCTTTAAATGCTTTCAATTATGCCATGATTAGACCTAGAGTTTGTATGCAAAATAAAATCAACAAATAGCTTGACCTAATCCAAGATAACAATGCATGAAAAACAAACACAATGCACATTTGCACCCCTAGGGTTTCAATCTACTTGTTGCCTTCAAAAATGGGCCATGATATGCATGTCAAGGACTTTGGCAAAACAAAGAAACAAAACAAAGATCATAGTCCCTCGATGACGCTATCTGAGTTTCCTAAACAAAATGATCAAGTCCCTCAAGAAAATTTCCAAAAATACTTGACACTATTGCTATCATGGTCTATACGATGACCCGCGCATGTCCCGTTTAACATCCTAACACAAGGTTGTTCACCAAATACAATGGTGAAACAACACTGTTAAAAGGATTAAAAACATAAGAAAGATCTTTGAGTAAAATAGGGTAGACAACTCTTAGTTACTTGATCAAAGCTTGCAAAAACATCCTTGCTATCTTCAAAACACACTTCACAACACAATTTCAAAACCCTACTTTCAAACATTGAAAACTTTTCAAAAGACAAAAACACCTTTGTATACATTCAAACAAGAATCATTACAAAGGTTACCACGACGATGGCCTCGTTTCAAAACATCTTCCAACATCACACACAAAGCATCATTTCGAACAATTGAAGAGCACCATTTCAAATAATTGAAAAGCAAAGCAAGTGATCTAAGCAAGTAACTAAGAGCCCATGGATAACCATGGATAGAAAGGGTGCTAATACCTTCCCTTTCTATAATCTACTCCCCGAACTCAAGAAAACATCTCAAAGGTCTTTCCTGTGCTTTTTGTCCTTTCCTTAGGATAAAATAAAAAGTCAGTGGAGACTCTTGCTAAACCGAAACATTTGCGAACACAAACGCAAAATCTCAAGTCAGTTCTCCCACCGTATCACAGAACTGGCGACTCTGCTGGGGAAATCTTTAAAAGTGGAGTAACCTTAGGGCTTAGATCACCCTTTGCATGATTATTGTTTGCTTTGATTGCTTTAAATTTGGTTCTCTTGTTTGGGCTTGAAATCCTCCACCCAAATTTGGGAAACATTCATAGGTAAATAGCAATACGTTGTGGAAACTGTGCGGGGTATACCGACATGGTTGAAGCAATAGCTATATTAGTGCGACATATTTGTGAGTACCGGTAGCCTTTGAGTCAATCAAAGAGAATACGGGGCCGCTGAGTGATGTCATGAAGCACTAATGAACTCTTAGAACCTTACTTGACCATCTTGGCTTTTTATTAGGGGTAGTGAGATGACCGGCTTTGGTGCAGTCCGAAGTTGGTAGATACTCGATACTACACTCATTGAGGGTTGTTTTCTTGGAATATTTTGGTTACTAGTTAAGTGGATAAACCAAAACAATGAACATCGAAAACAATCCAGTGATATTGAGCTCCTTAGAACCCGGTTACTATTTATAGGACAGGTTTGAGCCAACTAAACTCAAGAGGGTACTTACCTATGAAACCTCATGCAAGCCTGAAACTAGGGTTTTGTGTGACTTGCTTGTACATGTGCTTGTGCATACATCATAAACATCATAAAGCATCATATGCATCCACTAACCATTTCAAGGGTTTGGATCTTCATCTTTGTTCTTGTTTTGTAGGTCATGGAATCTCTTCACAGGAAAACAATTCAAGTCAACCTTGTAAGAATCCCTCATCAACTCAAGGAGCTTACTTCTAGGATTCCAGAGAATTCCCTCTTCAGTGAAAGACATGGTAGACTCCTCAACTTGGTCAACACCAACATTGAAGAAGACATGGTGAAAGTCCTCTTCCAGTTCTTTGACCCCCTACACCACTGTTTCACATTCCCTGATTACCAGTTGGTTCCTACTTTGGAGGAATTTTCTCAACTCTTGAGAATTCTTATTCTTAATCAACTATCCTACAACGGTACGGAAAAAGAACCAAAGCCTGAAGAAGTTGCTCAAGCATTACACTTGCAACCATCTGACATCAAGGGGCATTAGGAAACCAGAAGTGGTGTCAAGGGTTTCTTGGCAAAGTTTCTATTTGAGAAGGCCCAAGACTGCTGGAATTCTCTTGATCTATAAGCCTTTAAAGAAATTGTGGCACTCCTTATCTATGGGTTGGTCTTGTTCCCAAACCCTGACCAACTTATAGATGTGAATGCTGTCAAGATTTTCATATCCAGGAATCATATACCTACATTGCTTGGGGACATCCTACACTCATTTTACACACGAACAATGGGGAAAAGAGGTGTTCTCATGTGTTGTACTCCTCTCCTTGCAAGGTGGTTTATTTCTCACCTTCCACAATCAGTTCTGAAGAATGAGCAGGGTTTAAGGTGGTCATAACGGTTGATGACCCTCATACATTCTGATGTACATTGGTGTTCTCGGTCCAGAGAAAATGTCATCATCATTGATCGTTGTGGGGAATTCCCTAATGTCCCACTACTTGGCATTAGGGGAGGAATTACCTACAACCCCTGTCTAGCTTTGAGACAATTTAGATATGCTCGGAGGGATGGCCCTCATGACATGCTGATTCCTGACCTAGTTTTTGACTTCGACAACGATGCGCAAGGACTTCGACAAAGGTTCATCAGAGCTTGGAGGATGCCCAACAAGGTGGATAGTAAGACACTGGGGCACAAAAATTCCATCCCCCTTGAGCCTTACCTCAAGTGGGTATGAACCCGCGCCCAGAATCTTATGATGCCATACCCTCACATTCTCCCCGTAATCAAAGAGCCTGTTATGGAAGGAGAGGTTCCATACATCATCCTACATCCTGACATGCCAACATCATGGGAAGAAATGCAAAAGAGTTGGATCCAACTCAAAGAAGAACGTAATACTTTTGAAGCCAGCTTCTATGCCAGTGAGAAGAAGGTTTTGGAGCTTACCCTCCGACTTTATGAGGAGGAAACTCTCAACACTTACATCGCACCAAAGAGGATGCGCAATGTCTTTTTACATTAAGAATTTTGTAATATTTGGCCCATGGGGCACTTATGTACTAACAATTTCTTCTTAATATGACGTGCATTCTTTTTTGTTTGCAACAAAGTTGAATTTCTGAATCCTTGAATGCATTACATGAATAACATACCATTCATCATATGCATAAACAGGTCTTCACACCAGGTTTCCTTATCTTTCTGCTGTTTATTTCAGCAAGATGGATTTGGAGCAGACGGTAAAGGATCTGCAGGCACAAAATTCACAATTCCAGCAACTCCTCGTGACCTTGGCAAAGGGTCAAGAGGACCTCAAAGCTTTGTTGGAGAAGAATAAAGAGAAAAAGAAAAAGAGACCTGGAGTAGCCACTTTTGGAAGAAGATTTGAGAGCAATGCTAGGAAGGTTCTTGAATTCCCCTCAACGTCTGACGAAGGGGCTGGTAAAGGGAAACGGGCTGTTGTACCTTCTGAATCTGAGGTTGAAGAGGAGGAAGAGGAAGAAGATGAAGACTACTCCGAACAACAGTATCCTCCAGCGGATGATAAATATAAGAATCTTTAGGATAGATAGGCAGCCATGGAGTTGCAGAGGGTCCCTGGTTTGGGTTTTGAAGAACTAGGGTTGGTAGCGGGGATTGTTATCCCTCCCAAGTTCAAGGTGCCAACATTTTCTAAGTACGACGGTCTGTCTTGCCCAAAAATGCACCTAAGGTCGTATGTCAGAAAGATCCAACCCCACTCATCTGATAAAGACCTTTGGGTACACTTTTTCCAAGACAGTTTGTATGGCACACAGTTGGATTGGTTTTATCAACTCGAGAGATCAGAGGTTCACAATTGGGAAGACTTAGCAGCTGCTTTTTACCGTCAATATCAATACAATGCTGATTTGGCGCCCACTCGTACTCAGTTACAAAGTATGGGGATGGCTTCCAATGAAGGGTTTAAAGAGTACGCCCAAAAGTGGCGTGATCTGGCTGGAAGGGTGCAGCCGACACTGTCAGGTAGGGAGTTAGTTGACATGTTTCTGGGGACCCTATCTGGCCCCTTTTTCAATCATCTAATCGGGAGTTCTTCCGCGGGATTTACTGAACTAATTTTGACCGGCGAAAGGGTCGAGGCTGGGATTAAAAGTGGAAAGATTCAAAAGGATGCTTATGCATCCACAGCTGTTAAGAAACCCTTCCCAGCTAAGAAGAAAGCCTCTGCTGTGTATTCCCAGAAGGGTCAGGGAAGAACCGAGCGCCGGCCAACTGTAGGGGCTGTGATGATTCAAAATTCTTCAAATGATCAACCTCGCAGTAACCAGTCGAGACCTAATCAACAACGGGTAGAAAGGCCACAACGGCAGTTCACCCGAATCAACATGACGCCCGCTCAGGTACTCCCTCATTTGTTGAAGTTGAATCTTACCAGTTTGAAGGAAGCGCCAAAGAACCCTAACACCTCCTCTCCATACTACCACTCCAATGCCAAATGTGCTTACCATTCTGACAGTGTTGGGCATGATACCAATAATTACTGGGCGCTCAAGAACAAAATCCAGGACCTGATTGATGCCAAAGAAGTAGAATTTGATGCTCTTGAGAAGCCCAATGTGATATCCGCTTCGATGCCCAAGCCCGACCATAATGTGCATGCCGTTATAGAAGACCTCCATGTTACTGATGTTGCCGATCTGTTGACTCCATTGTTAGTGATTAAAGAGAAGTTGATGAGAGCCGGGATATTCTCGGGCTGTGGGAAGGACTGTTATTTTTGTTTGAACATACGAGCTGATTGCCCAATGTTGAAATCAGGTGTCCAACGCCTGATGGATACTCAAGAGATACTTTTCCAGAAAACCCATGTTGATACCTTCAATCCTGTTACTCCTGTTACTTTTGCTACTTCAACCAACGATATTGCAATCATAACCATTTCCGACAATCCTCCCAAGGCTTGCAAAAGGCCTGTCAGGATTACACCCAACTCTAAGTGTGTACCTTTAAAGATCACCATGCCGGGACCTGTCCCGTACCAATCCAGCAAAACGATACCATGGAACTATGGAGGAGAAATCTTCTACCATGGTATCAAACAAATTGAGGCAGTCCAAGAAAATTTTGAAGAAGAAAATCCTGATATAGGGAACATTGCGGGTACAAGCAAGATAACTCGCAGCAGTCGGAGATTGCTCCCCCTCGAGCAGTTTTCGGACCCTTGAAAGCTTTTGTACCTGTTGGACCATATGTGCAAGGCCCAGTGATTGAAGAATTGGATACTCCTGAAGAAAGACCATCTGCTGATATTACCAATAAGGGTAAGGGGATACTAGAAGTGTATGTCAGGACGAAGGCTCATGCTGTGGTTATTCCTGAAACCACTCAAAAAGAAATGGATGAAATCTTGAAAATAATCAGAAAAAGTGACTACGACGTTGTGGAACAGTTGGGGCAGACCCCTTCTAAAATTTCAATGTTGGCTCTTCTACTCTGCTCTGAGGCCCATGCAAAGGCCCTGATCAAATTTTTGAAGGCGGCACATGTACCCCAAGAGACTTCGGCTGACCAGTTTCAGGAATGTGTGGCCAGTCTTACTGTTGATAATGGCCTTGGCTTTTCCGATGCTGACTTGACTCCCAAAGGAAGGAAACACAACGACAAGCTACATATCTCAGTTGAATGCAGGGGAACCACCCTCGCCCATGTCTTAGTTGATACTGGTTCTTCCTTGAATGTGCTGCTGAAGAAAGCTTTAGACCGTTTGGATTGCGAAGGATTGACCCTCAAACCTAGTAACATCGTTGTTAGGGCCTTTGATAGGTCCAAAAGAATGGTTCATGGAGAGGTTGACATTCCTATCAAAGTAGGCACAGAAGTTTTCAACTCCACCTTTTACGTGATGGACATCCGTCCGTCATATTCTTGTTTGTTAGGAAGACCGTGGATCCATTATGCCGGGGCAGTTACCTCCTCTTTGCACCAGATGCTGAAATATCCTGTTAAGGGTAAGATTATAACAGTGCACGGCGAGGAAGAGTACATGATAAGTCATCTCAATTCCTTCCGCTAAGTGGAGTTGGATGGCGAGTTCATCGAAACGCCTTTCCAACATTTTGAGGAAGTTTCTCCTGAGGTAGCAGTTGCGAAGACAATGGTTGAGGTGCCTATCATTCCCAAGCATGTATCTAGAATGGCATCTCTCAAAGACGCAGAGGCTGTAATTAAAGAGGGGAAGAGTACAGTATGGGGGAAATTGCCTGATTTTCCCCATAAGACGGACAAGTTTGGGTTAGGGTTTACTGCTGCAGGACAAAAGGCTATACGTCGCTCCAAGGCTGGAGGGCCACCCGTCAGGATCTCTCACCATGGAATCAATGTTGTAGAAGATGAAGATGAAGAGATCCACTTTGAATATTGGATCTTTCCGACCATCGAAGGGGGTTTAAGCAACTGGGAAGCAAAGGATTTTATTCCCATCACCTTTATCAACCAGTAATTTTATCTTTGAACAATTTCCCATTTATGGTCTGTAATAACTAAACAATTTGCACACTATTTTCACCTCATGCCTTGCCCGAGGCATGTAGGTCCATTTGTAAGGGCTTGATCTTCTTCATTATCATATGCCATGTTTTAATGAATCATAGGACGTTTTTCATCTATAAACTGTTGTGTTCATTTTCTTTCCTTTTGCATTTTGTTTGTTTAAGGATGGCTATCCCTTACACACACCCACACTCACAAATGCAGGTACCCATCCACTCCGGATTCCATGGGTGACTATTCTGCTTTAGCCTTCGATAGCTCTGAAGATTTGGTCAATCATGTTGAGTACGAAGTTGACGAAGATTGTGAAGTGCCGGGAGAGTTAGCCAGACTTCTACAACAAGAAGAGAGGGCCATTCTGCCTCATGAAGAGTTGCTAGAAACCATCAACTTGGGGACAGAGGAAGACAGGAAGGAAGTAAAAGTGGGTGCCAACCTGGAACCAAGTCTCAAGGAGCGCTTAGTGCAGTTGTTGAATGAATATGTTGAAATCTTCGCCTGGTCTTATGAAGACATGCCAGGGTTAGACACAAATATCGTGGTCCACCGTCTCCCTACAAGAGAAGACTGTCCACCGGTCAAGCAAAAGGTCCGCCGAATGAGGCCTGACATGTCTGAGAAGATTAAAGCTGAAGTAATGAAGCAATTCAACGCTGGCTTTCTGGCTGTTACTTCTTATCCATAATGGGTTGCTAACATCGTGCCCGTGCCTAAGAAGGACGGCAAAGTCAAAATGTGTGTGGACTATCGGGATTTGAACAGGGCTAGCTCGAAAGATGATTTTCCACTGCCACATATCGACATCTTGGTTGACAACACAACTCAACACAAGGTTTTTCCTTCATGGATGGATTCTCGGGATACAACCAGATAAAAATGGCCCCCGAGGACATGGAGAAAACTACTTTTGTCACGCAATGGGGTACCTTCTGCTACAAAGTGATGTCATTCGGACTGAAGAATGCAGGGGCAACCTATCAACGCGCCATGGTAGCTTTGTTTCATGATATGATACATCATGAGATCTAAGTTTACGTAGACGATATGATAGCTCGATCACAGACAGAAGAAGAACACCTTGGTCATTTGCAAAAGTTGTTTGCCAGGTTGAAGGAGTATAAGCTCAGACTGAACCCAAGCAAGTGCACTTTTGGAGTTAGGTCTGGTAAACTTTTGGGATTTATTGTCAGCAACAAAGGCATTGAGGTTGATCCAGCTAAAGTAAAGGCTATACAAGAAATGCCTGCCCCCCGTACTGAAAAGGAGGTTAGAGGATTCTTGGGACGCTTAAACTATATCTCCAAGTTCATCTCTGACCTGACATCTACCTGTGAGCCAATCTTCAAGTTGTTGAAGAAAGATCAGGTAGTTGAATGGAACAATGATTGTCAAGTTGCTTTTGATAAGATCAAGGAGTATTTACTAGAATCTCCTATTTTGATGCCACCCATTGAAGGAAGGTCGTTAATCATGTATCTGACTGTTTTGGATAACTCAATGGGGTGCGTCTTGGGCCAACATGACGAGTCTGGCCGAAAAGAGCATGCTATTTATTACCTTAGCAAAAAGTTTACCGACTGTGAGACTCGCTACTCACTACTCGAGAAAGCTTGATGCGCTTTGGTATGGGCTGCTCGCCGGCTAAGGCAGTATATGTTGACTCACACCACTTTGTTGATTTCCAAAATGGACCCGATCAAGTATATCTTCGAGAAGCCTGCTTTATCTGGAAGAATCGCTAGATGGCAAATGATCCTGACTGAGTATGATATCTAGTATACTACCCAAAAAGCTATAAAAGGGAGTGTACTAGCTGACCATCTAGATCATCAAGCCGTCGAAGATTACCAATCTATGAGATTCGACTTCCCTGACGAGGACATCATGACATTGGACAACATTGAAGGTAACATACCGTATGACGGACCTGAACAAGGATCCCGATGGACCCTGTACTTTGATGGTGCTTCAAATGCACTTGTCAACGGTATTGGTGCGGTACTCATTTCTCCGGAAGGTTGCCATACACCCTTCACTGCCCGACTTTGCTTCATCTGTACCAACAACATGGTTGAATATGAAGCTTGCATCTTTGGTCTCAAGGCTGCTATAGACTTGGGAATCAAATCTTTGGTCGTATTTGGGGACTCGGCTTTGGTTATCAGTCAAGTCAAAGGAGAATGGGACACCAAGCATCCTAATCTTATCCCATACAAAGAACATGTCTTGACATTGTTGCCTCATTTCGAGCAGATTACCTTCGAACACTTTCCGCGAGAAGAAAATCAGCTAGCAGATGCTCTGGCTACAATGTCTTCCATGTTTAAACTCAACTGGGATAACGAGGCTCCCCAAATTACCATCGAGCGAATGGACGAACCTGCGCACTGTCATGAGATTAATACCGAAGAAGTAGTGGAACAACCCTGGTTTCATGAAATCAAAAGGTATCTCCAGACTAGAGAATACCCTGAAGTAGCTTCCGTCAATGACAAAAAGTTCTTAAGGAGATTTGCTGCCAAGTTCTTCCTAAGCAATGGCATCCTTTATAAGTGCAGCCATGATTGTGTTCTACTTTGTTGTATGGACAAAGCTGAAGCAGAGTTGATCATGACTGAGATACACAGTGGCACATTTGGCACCCACTTGAGAGAACATACGATGGCTAAGAAGATTCTAAGGGCAGGCTACTGTTGGTCTACCATGGAAGCTGATTGTCATTAATATTACCGTACTTGCCACAAATGCCAAGTCTACGCCGACAAGGTACATATTCCTCCTGTTCCTCTCAACGTTCTGACAGCTCCTTGGCCATTCGCAATGTGGGGCATTGACATGATTGGAGAGATCAAGCCCACGGCATCCAATGGACATCGCTTCATCTTGGTCGCTATTGACTACTTCACCAAGTGGGTCGAGGCAGCTTCCTACGCCTCAGTTACAAAGAATGTGGTTGCCCGCTTCATCAAGCAGAACCTCATATGCCGGTATGGTGTCCCCGACAGGATCATCACAGACAACGGTACAAATTTGAACGACACTATGATCACCGCTCTATGAGAACAGTTCAAGATTTATCATCACAATTCATCTCCCTATCAGTCGAAGATGAACGGTGTTGTTGAATCCACGAACAAAAATATTAAGAAGATCATTCAAAAGATGACAGTCATCTACAAGGACTGGCATGAGATGTTACCGTTTTCTCTGCATGGATATCGTACCACGGCACGTACTTCAACAGGGACAACCCTATTTTCTTTGGTGTGTGGCATAGAAGCTGTTTTACCTATGGAAGTTCAGATTCCTTCCTTAAGGATTATGAAGGATGTTGGTTTGAATGAAGACGATTGGATTCAGACCCGGCTTGATCAACTTAATTTGATCGACGAGAAGCGACTTACTACTGTTTGTCATGGTCAGACGTATCAAAAACGGATGATCAAGGCTTTCAACAAGAAAGTCAGGCGTCAGGTATATCAAGTCAGAGATCTTGTAATCAAGCGGATCATCTTACCGCAAAGTGATCCCAGGGGCAAGTGGGCTCCTACTTACGAAGGACCATTTGTGATCAAGAGCATCTTTTCTGGTGGGGCAATGATTCTTACCACCATGGACGACGACGACTTGCCGCACCTTACGAACACAGACATAGTCAAAAGATACTACGCGTAAAACGACCCGGTAAGTTGAAAACCCGAAAGGGCGACTTGGGCAAAAATGGGCATCCCGATGAATCGAAAACCCGAAAGGGCGGTTCAGGCAAAAATTAGGGATAAAACAAAAAAATCTATACACCCGGCAAGTTGAAAACCCGAAAGGGCGACTTGGGCAAAAAGGAGTTTCCCGGTGGATCGAAAACCCGGAAGGGCGGTCCAGGAAAAAGTTAGGGAGTTAAAGCGTATGACTATGTCTCGTCGGATCACTTTAAGAACAATCTCTTCACCAACAAGCTCCAAGCTTCTGATCAATCCAGTCATCGGCGGACGAAGCAGCGAATGGACAAGATATTCAGAGTTGTGAAGGCTATAGCAGAATGGGAATCCCATGGAATTATTACACATAGCCATCTTTCTTTTGTATAAATTTTTTTCAATTTTTACGACAACATTCTCTTACTAGGATGTCTGTCTCCTTTGTGCAAAGATATTCACGAAGGTTAAACACAAAGATACTTCAAAGTGCAAAAATTTGCTTGCCTTTCTTTTCTTTTTACACTTATGTTTTATTTGAAAATGTCCAATGTTTTGTTAAAATAGGCATATGCATTTGAATATAATCATTGCTTACAAATAAAACGAATTTGAAAATGGATAATTACTGATAAGTTGAAGGTGTAGGAAGAAATCTTTGTACCATTTCAGAAGAAATCCCCTACGATACATCATTCAGATCCTCAACAAAGCTAAAATTTGGAGTATATTTCTCCGGCAGAGTTAAGCTTCAAAATCCTCAGCAGAGCCAGTGCATTCTAAAACTTGATTCCCCAGTTGAGTTAAGTTTCAAAATTCCCATCAGAGTTAAGCTTCAAGATCCCTAGTGGAGCCCGAAAACCCTGAAAATCCTATCCCCAGCGGAGCCAAAATAGTGAACATTTCCACCAGAGTTATCTCCCAGCAAGATCGAGGATTCTCGGTCTCATTTCTCCAAGCAGAAGCCTTCTAGGTTTTAGCTCCCCAATAGAGATTTTCAGAATTCTCCCTATCATCCCAGGAAAGTCATGAAGAATTATCATTCCCTGCAGAAGTCGTCAAAGGCCTTGTTAATCCCCAAATCGCCGAGGATTTTCAATCTCTAGCAGTGGTCCCAGGATTTCTCATTCACAACAATCAGAGATCTTTAATCCCCAAGCAGTCAGCAGTCAGCAGTCAACAAGGATTTCTCATCTTCAGTAATCAAAGATTTTTGGAATCCCCAGCATCGGTCAAGGATTTACTTTCCCCGACAGCAGTCGAAGATTTCTTTATCTCCAGTTATCAAGATTTATTTTCTTCAGCAAGACCGCTACTCAGCTTACATGCATAACCATTACATTTATTGATGAAACACAATTCATTGCATCACACATATCATGCAACATAACTTTGTGTTTTAGCTAACATTTTACCCTTTTCAGGATAAGATTAAAAGGCTTTTGTTACCAATTATTCAGATACATTATGGATACACCCCAGACACGACGGTCATTCTATCACTCATTCACAATTTCAAGTCAAAATACAATACAGATACACCCCAGACACGGCGGTCATTCTACTACGCATTCAGACTTCAGCAATCCGATATAGACTAGATACGCTCCAGACACGACAACCATTCTATCTCTCATTCAGATTCAACTATCAACCACAAGTTCAGATACGCTCTAGACACGGATGCCATTCTGGCCCTTACACCAGCAGTTTGATTCTCCCCAGTGCAATCACCACGGAAGTCATTTTGTCACTTATTCAGATCCCAGTTACAGTCTCAGATACACTCCAGACACGGAAGTCATTCTGCTACTCATACATATCTCAACTTTAGATACAGTCCAGATACACTCCAGACACGGTTGCCATTCTGTCACTCATTCAGAATTTATCCCTAGCCCAGAGATGCTCCATACACAGATGTTTCTCTGTCGCCCATGCAGAATTCTGATACAATACAGATACACCCCAAACACGGTGGTCATTCTGATATTCATTCAAAGATCAAATACTGTTACAGCTCAGACACGCTCCAGACATGGACGCCATTCTTTTGCTCATACATACTCAGTCTCCAGATACAGTTCAAATGCGTTCCAGACACAGATACCATTTTGACACTCATCCTTTTGACCTACAACATTGCAATTCAATGAACATTCTTGGATGGCATCTTTAAGCCCATCTCCAGCAAGATTCTACCATCTCCAAATGGCATCTTTAAGCCCATTCCCGCACCTATGTTTTAACGAGTGCAAATTTACGGGCACTCTAGTGTCCAATCCTCTTTTACCTTCGAGTCGCGAAAGGAAAACTTGCCAATCTAACTCTTCAGGTTCAAGAAGATTGAACATGGGAAACTGTTGTACCCCAAAATTTTCCCTCTCATTTCATCAATATTTCTCATCACAAGACTCTTAGAACTCAAGATCAAGCTAGGGTTTGCTCTACTCAAGACACCTCCTTGCACTGTTGATCTAAATTAGGGTTTGAGTTTGCACAGTGATGTTTTGACCTACAATGCCAAAATTGACTTTCATACTTCATTTTGGACTCATAAGTTTGTTCATACCAAGTTTCAAGCCTTGATTCAAATTTTTGCCCAGTCAATTGGACAGTTGACCTAGAAATCAACTGTATTGGGGAAAAAGTCAACTGTGGCCAATTGATAGTCAAACCTCATGAAATTTGATTCACATAAACATTATGAACTCATATGAACCATTTTATCAAGTTTGGATCACAATTCCACAGGAAATTTGATCAGATCATCAAAAGGGCAAAATGGTCATTTTTAGGGTTTTGATTGTACAAAGGTAATTTTTGACTGTTTGACCTAGCCAATGGCAAATCAAGCTCAACTATGGACTCAAGGACTCAATTACATTGTCTTGACCCATTCAACAAGTTCAAAAGATCTCAAATGCATAGGATTGACAGATGAATTTTTCAGTCAACTGATCAAAATTTGACTGTATACTGAAAAGTCAAACTTTGACTTTTTGGTCAAAATCAAGTGCCAAAGGTCATTTTTCATCAAGACATGTAAAATTATGAAACTTGTTCATCAAGAAACCCAAAAATGCAAATTAGGGTTTAAAATGGAAAATTTTCATAACTTAGAAAATTTCTAAGTTATAAGATTTTCTTATTTTTTCCTAACTTTGTGCCATTTTTTCACCAAGATGAAAATGGATTCAAACAAAACTTGAAACATGAAAGTTGTATCACATCACAAAGTATACAACTTTTATTCACAAAGTTTTCTCAAAAGAAGCTTGTATCTCAAGTTATGATTTTTGGAACATGGGTACCTAAAACTTTTAACTTAGAGAAATTTTGCCCTAGTTTAGGCAGGATTTTGACCCATCTTCTTGGCCATTTTTCACATAGTTCCACTTGGAGTTTCAAGTTGCATTTCAAATATGGATTGTATTACATGTTGCAAGCTTTCCAAATTGTCCAAGAACTCCTCAAACACCTTTGTGGTTAGGGAGAATCGAATGCTTGAAGTTGGCAAAAACTCACTTTGAAACCATGGCCAATACATGTTCATACCAAGTTACAAATCTGACCAAACTAGCTTAGTACATGATTATAGGCCTCTAAACCAATTTACACTCCAAAATTGAATGCAAATACATTGGATATTGGCATTCTTCTGATCAAGAGAGCTTTGTACAATGAACATTGCCATTTTAAGCATAAAGGCCACACTTCCATTTTCATAAAGGGCACTTTATGTCAAATTGCTTTTTCTTGAGCCTTGGACTTTCTTCCTTTGCAGAAAACAAGCTCTACAATCTCAGACATAGTACAAGAAGTTGGTGCATGCTTGAAGATAACCTGTATAGGCCTATCACACTTCACTTCCAACTTTGCTTTCAAAACAAGTCAAAGGGCCAAAAGCTTGTATCTCTCATATCTGATAAAACCAACAAGAACAAAGTTGTTAAACAAGTTTTGCAGATCCTCACAAGTCAGAAGCACAAGCCCTTGACCCCTTAAACCTCCTTGTACACAAAATCACCATTCTTCTGCAAAACAGGGCAAGCCCTGCAGAACCACCTCCATCTCCACTTTCCCTCGTGCGTTTTGCCTCAAACTTGTTCCAATACCTTCCATCCAACTCACCTAAACTATTCCAGACCTCCATTTCCAGCTGTAACACCATTAACACACATTGCCATTTTTGTTTGGAAGCTTTGCAGGTTGAGTTCTGTAGCACGATTCAGGCTACTTCAAAACAAGTCAAGCATTGGAAAAGCTTCAGTGGACCTCAGGCAAGCTCAAAAGAACCTCAAGCACCCTTGGAAGTTGCTGCATTGTCCAGCTCGAAGTCAACGGAAACAGGTATTTCATGAACTTCTATCTCTCTATTTAGGAATAGTTAGACTTAGGTTTGTGAATGAAAGATGTTGTATTCATAGCCCTGAAACCATACATGTGCTTAGTTTTCATTTATATTAATCATGCTAGGAGAATTTCGTTCATGAACTTTCTGAAAAAACTAGGTTAAGAATTAGGGCCAGAGAAATTCTCTCTGGTCTTTGAGAGTTAGCTTAAGTTTTTTATATGGTTAGATTCGTTGCTTGATGCTCTAAAAGTTTCATGTTATGAGTTTTGTCAAAAAAGTAAGGAATCAGGAGATAGCATTTGATACACAGAACGCGCGTTTTGTTTGAACTGAGGAAGAAGATGAAGTTGCTTGGGTTGGGCCTGATTGCTTTTGCTTCTCACACATGCATTTTCAGTTCACACCCCCCTGGTCTATTTCTTTGTATATTTGTCATTTTTGCATTTTTATTTTTTATTCTGACTTTATTATTTTATGTCCAAATATAAAAAATGCCAAAAATTATTTTTATATTACTTTTACATTTATTTGGTATTTATTCTTATTTTTATTAGTACAAAAGTGTTTAAATACTTTATATTCTTTTTATTAAAACTTAAAAATAATGTAAAAAATATGTTTATTTTCATTTATTATTTTATACACATTTGAAAACATTTTCTTGAAATATATACTTTTTTTTGTAAATAATTAATTTTTACTTTTATACATTTAATATGTTTAATATGTATATGTATACCTATATATTTTATTTTATTAGATAATTAGAGCAAAAAACACAAAAATAATATATTTTTATTTTTATTAATATTTGATACTAAAAATACCTTTTTTACAATATATTTTATTTTTTTGTACAAATTGATATATTATTGTATATAAATAATAAATAATATTATTTATTTAAGAAATTAGGGTTTTTGCCCTAAAGAACAAAAATGATTAAAATTGACTTTTTTTATTATTTACACTTCACATTTAAAAATACTTTTTACATACATAAAAATCTTTTTTTGCATAACACATTTTATCTAACATTTATTTATTGTATTTTATTTAATTATTGTACATTTAAATATTGTATCTTATACATTCAATTTGGTTGTAATAATTTAGGATTTAATTTCTTACAAAATAAATCCCCAATTCAAATTTGTACCCCCTCCCTATATCATGTTATAATAGTGTAGAATTTAAATTCTCGCACCTTTAAATGCTTTCAATTATGCCATGATTAGACCTAGGGTTTGTATGCAAAATAAAATCAACAAATAGCTTGACCTAATCCAAGATAACAATGCATGAAAAACAAACACAATGCACATTTGCACCCCTAGGGTTTCAATCCACTTGTTGCCTTCAAAAATGGGCCATGATATGCATGTCAAGGACTTTGGCAAAACAAAAAAACAAAACAAAGATCATAGTCCCTCGATGACACTATCTGATTTGCCTAAACAAAATGATCAAATCCCTCAAGAAAATGACCAAAAATACTTGACACTATTGCTATCATGGTCTATACGATGACTCGCGCCTGTCCCGTTTAACATCCTAACACAAGGTTGTTCACCAAATACAATGGTGAAACAACACTGTTAAAAGGATTAAAAATATAAGAAAGATCTTTGAGTAAAATAAGGTAGATAACTCTTAGTTACTTGATCAAAGCTTGCAAAAACATCCTTGTTATCTTCAAAACACACTTCACAACACAATTTCAAAACCCTACTTTCAAACATTGAAAACTTTTCAAAAGACAAAAACACCTTTGTATACATTCAAACAAGAATCATTACAAAGGTTGCCACGACGATGGCCTCGTTTCAAAACATCTTCCAAAATCACACACAAAGCACCATTTTAAACAATTGAAGAGCATCATTTCAAACAATTGAAAAGCAAAGCAAGTGATCTAAGCAAGTAACTAAGAGCCCATGGATAACCATGGATAGAAAGGGTGCTAATACCTTCCCTTTCTATAATCTACTCCCCGAACTCAAGAAAACATCTCAAAGGTATTTCCTGTGCTTTTTAACCTTTCCTTAGGATAAAATAAAAAGTCGGTGGCGACTCTTGCTAAACCGAAACATTTGCGAACGCAAACGCAAAATCTCAAGTCAATTCTCCCACTGTATCACACCTGGTAACCTTAGGAACAGTAGAAGAAGCTTTAGCAATAGGGGTTGTCTGAGGAATAACTTCAAAGGTATGGCAAGGAGTCTCGAGGAATTCACCATCCATATCAACATACTTGAAGGAGTTCAAATGGCTCACCATGTATTCTTCTTCACCACAAGCTGTAATGATTTTTCTTTTCACAGGATACTTCAACTTTTGGTGTAAAGTAAAAGTAACAGCGCCTGCCCCATGAATCCAAGGCATCCAAGAAAAAAGAAATAGGCTGGACGAATGTCCATCACATAGAAAGTAGATTCGAAGACCTGGGAACCCACTTTGATTGAAAGATCAACCTCTCCATGCACCATTCATTTTGAACCACCAAAATCTCTCACCACAACATCATTGGGTTTTAGCACAACCCCTTTATGGTCACGTTTGTCTAAAACAACTTTTGGCAATACATTCAATGAGGAACCTGTGTCCACCAACACATGAGATAAGGTAGTGCCCCTACATTCAATAGAGACATGCAGGGCCTTATTATGGTTCCTTCCTGTGGGAGTTAAGTCAACGTCAAAAAAGCCTAGCCCATTATTAGTTGTAAGGCTAGAAACACAATTTTCAAACTGATCAACAGATATTTCCTGTGGTACATGAGCATATTTTAGAAATTTTACCAAAGCATGGCCATGGGCTTCAGAGCACAACTATAGAGATAGCATAGATATTTAGGAGGGGGTCTGCCCTAACTGTTCAACAATCTTATATTCACTCTTTCGAATAATTTTCAGTACCTCCTTCATCTCTTGCTTGGAGGTATCTTCAACAGTAACCTCTTTCGGTGCCTCAGTCTAGGCAGGCTCAGTCATTTGTTCTTTGCCTCGAGTCTCAGTAGTTGATTCAGTAGTAGTGATACAAACTGGTGTAGTAACAGCCTTGGGAGAGATCTCTGGAGAAAAAACCTTCCACTTCTAGTAACATTACTAGTCCTAACAATATTGTCAACACTGGGATAAGTAACTTCAGTATTTTCATCTTCAACAGCCAAGGGTTCTTGCTTGATGCCATGGTAGTAGACATCAGCTCCATAATTCCAAGGGATAGCCTTGTTAGAGGAATATGGAATTGGCCCATGTGCGGTAATGATCAAAGGAGCAACCCTCGACTCGACAATAATCTTCACATGACCCTTAGAAATGATCTTTATAGGAGTACCGAAAATTGTAATCACAGACACGTCTTCAAGCTTCAGGCCTTGAGACATACTTTTACATAAGCTCTCCTCATAAGGAGTCTTCTCAAATAGAATTATACGGTCATTCATCAAACGCTAAATACCTTATTTCAGCAGTACACAACCATTGGATTGGGATGCATAGTAGTAGCAGTTTTTGACGCAACCCAAAAATAAACCGGCTTGTAACAATCTCTTCTTAACAATCTTCAGAGGAGTAGTTAATTCACTCATAGTAGAAACATAAGAAACATCATTAATAGCATTAACGCCTTTGTCGTGATTATGCATAAGTGCAGTGGTCACATTAGGAGTCTCAGGAGGATCAAATTCAATCTCCTTAGAGTCAATCATATCTTGAATCTTATTTTTCAATGCCTAACAACTGTTAGTGTCATGTCCAGGACTGTTGGAGTGATACGCACACCTTGCATTGGGATTGTAATGGGGAGAGGAAGTATTGGGATTCTGAGGAGGATCCTTCAATGTAATCAACTTTGCCTTCAACATGTGTTGCAACTCTTGAGACAACGACATGTTGATTTTGGTGAACTGTCTCATGGGCGCCTCCTGCCTATGCTGATTATTTTGTTGTTGTTGTTGTTGCACTGGCGTAGGATTAGAGATCAAAACTGCCCCCACAGATTGGTTGCGGTCACTCTTATTACGACCTTTCTGGCAATACACAACATTAGATTCTTTCTTACCATTGTATGACTTCTTTGCAGTATTCGAAGATGTAGCCACCTGAATTTTACCACTTCTAATTCCGTTCTCAACATGTCCCCGTGTCAATATTAGTTCAATGAAACCGGCTGAAGAACTTCCAAGTAGGTGATTATAAAAAGGACCTGATAGCATACTTATGAACATGTCAACCAATTCCATATCAGCCAAAAGAGGTTGAACTTTGCCTGCATGATCTCTCCATTTCTGTGCATACTCTTTAAAGCCTTCATCAGAACCCATGGACATACTCTGTAGTTACATGCGAGTTGATGTCAAATCAGAATTATATTGATACTGTATGTAGAAAGTTGCAGCTAAATCTTCCCAGGTATGGATATTGGTACCTTCGAGTTGATAATACCATTCCAATTGTGTTCCAGACAAACTCTCTTGAAAGAAATGCAACCATAATTTCTTGTCAGCAGTGTGTGGTTGAATTTTCCGAACGTATGATCTCAAATGCAGCTTCAGGCAAGAAACACCATCATACTTAGCAAAGGTAGGAGTTTTGACTAGTCCTGAGACTAAACCCAATTCTTCAAAGTTGAAGCCAGGCACCTTCTGGATCTCCATAGCTTTCAGACGCTCTTCTAGCAGCTTATACTTCTCACCAGCAGGGGAATATTGTTCATCCAAATAATCCTCTTCCTTTTCATCAAAACATTTGTCAGAACCATGATTTCTTTTTCCAATTTTGACACTCTTACCATCTTCATCCCGTTCGTCATCTTCGTCTAATGGGAAATCAAGATCTTGAGCTCGCTTGACTGGGCCTATGAACTTTCTCCCCATGTTAAGGATGTCGATTGGTTTCTTTGTCTTCTTCTTCTCCTTCAGTTCTTCTTGCCCCTTGGATAAATTTAGGAACATCTCTTGGAACTGAGTATTCTGAGCCTAGAGCTCTTTGACTGTCAGTTCGAGAGCCATTTTTGCTGAAATAAACAGCAAGAAGATGAGAAACCTGTCTTGGAAACCTGTTATGCAATGATATGTATGGCATATATATGCATATGCAATGTTTTCAAGGATCTCGTGGGATTTAAATTTGTTAATCAAAAGGGAATAGAAACAAAGACTCTTAATAGTAAGTTCAAATTATAAACAAAAAGGGTTACAAGGAAATAAATCATGAACTCCTAAGACCTAAGACTCAAGTCTCCCATGGACGCTTCCTCTTTGTGTTAACATATGCATTAAGGCTCTGCTCTTCGTGAAGTCATTTTGTCAGCTCCAATACTTTCTTTTCACTAGCATAGAACTGAGTCTCAAATGCGTTCCTTTCTTCTTTCAACTGAATCCAAGACTCTTGTAGCTCTTCAAGGTCAGTAGGCATATCTGGATGAAAAATGGTACGAGGAATATCTCCTTCAACAATAGGCTCCACAATTATTGGTAGGACAACAGGATATGGCATTATAAGATTCTGAGCACGAGATCGCATCCATCTGAGGTAGGGCTCCAAAGGAATGGAGTTTTTGTCTCCCAAAGTCTTGCTATAAATCTTATTCACCATGCCTCAAGCACGTATAAGCATATCCAAATTGATATCAATCTCTTCTCTCTCTAGTCTCAGTACTGATGTCAATCGTTCTCCAGTCTCAGTACCGATGTTAATTTTCTTTTCTAGTCTCAGCACTGATGCCAATTTTCCTTTCCAGTCTCAGTACTGATGTCAATTTCTCCACCCAGTATCAGTACTGATGTCAATGTTACTTACCCCAACCTCAAAGTTGATGACTGTAATTTCTTACCCAGTCTCAGTATTGACATCAACCCTTTTTCGTTCTTCAGTCTCAATACTGATGTCAATCATTTCCTTCCCCAATCTCAGTACTGATGTCAATCATTTTCTTCCCTCAGTCTCAGTAGTGATGTCAATTTTCTTTTCCAGTTTCAGTACTGATGTCAATCTATTTCTTTACACAATCTCAGTACTGATGTCAATCAATTTCTCTACCCAGTCTCAGTACTGACATTAATCCTTTCTCCAGTCTCAGTACCGATGTTAATCTTTTCTCCAGTCTCAGTACTGATGTTAATCCTTTCTTTAGTCTCAGTACTAATGTCAATCCTTTCTTCAGTATCAATATTGATGTCAATTTGTCCTCTAGTCTCAGTATTGATGTCAATCCTTGCTTTAGTCTCAACACTGATGTTTATCACTTGATAATCCAGTGCTCATCTGGTAGTCAGTTCCCGTCTGATTCTAAACCCAATTCTTGTCTGGTAGTCAGTTCTCGTCTGACAATCAATTCAAAACCTAGCTCACGTCTGGTAGTCAGTTTTCGATCAAACCCAGTCTCGTCTGGTAGTCAGTTCTCATTTGTCATTCTTTACGTGGTCTTAGATCGCGTTGTCATCGATCTTGACTTCTCTCCTTTCTGTTGGTTAAGTCACAGATCGTGTTGTAATCGATCTTTCCATGGTCGTTGATATTATTCTTCCAACCATCTCCCGTGAGAACATCATATTGGCACCATTACCACGATGTAAGCTATCATCATTCAACCACACTTATTCATCAAACCTTTTCACCAGAAAAATAGAAAAATTATTTCGTCAGCAAATACCACAAAAATAAATAACCCACTCGCTCTGTCTACCTCGAACATTCGAAAGATTCACACCAATCACACTTTCACGTTTAAGACGATTAAATAGGAGCATGTGTGACGTGGTAAGGGTGTCTGCCGACAATAATACAAATATGTGGATGAAAGAGTTTTTGATTAAGGGGAACACAATGGATGTACTCACTTGATATTCGAACACCTAATATTTAACACCATATTTAATACCGTATATAAATCATATATCAATGTCTATCTCTTTTCTACTTTTTTATTTGATACACTTACACGAATTACAATAATACACTACTACACCTAAAATTTATACTTAACACTTTTTTAACACTTAAATTTGAGAGAAAATATCATTTCTCTTTTGTTTTGAAATACTGACATTTGTATAGAAAAAATTAAATAATATTAAATTTTATAATTAAGAAATATAAAAGTATATAACTTTAGACTAATATATATATAACATTTTAATTCTAGTTAAAATTAATATGTTAATAAAATTAATTATTGAAAAAGTAAATAAATATATAACTTAATATAAAATACAAAATTTAGCATAAGAGATAAGACTAAAAAAATTAAAATTAAGTCACACATTTATTGTTTTAACTTTTTGAATGTCTCTTGAATTGAGTGAATTAGAAATACGTATTGTCCGCATATACATAACTCAAATGTAAATAAATTGGATTTGAAAAATGCATAACAAAAGGAAATTTTATTATTACTACATAAATATATAGAAAAAGATCAAAACTTACTTGAAGAAAAATAAAGAAACTAAAAAAAAGGAAATATATTAATTAAAAAGAGATAAACATTGGAAAGCACAAAATGGACACACACACAAACCCCTGATAAGAAAAGCCAAATCCCAATGTTTCCTTTATCTCTCAATTTCTTTTTCACGAGTCCTCAAGCCGCCACGTGTCATAGGGGTTTGGTTTGGGTTGGGTTAGGGGTTAAGGTCTAAAGAGGGTTTAGGTAGAAAAAATGACCTACTGTAACCGGTAATGTAACACTTTTACTGGCTAATCCGGTTATGTGGTGAAAACAACGTAGCTATAAAGGGTTTAAGAGTACTGTTGCGTGGGTATTGGTGGGTTTTTGTGTCCTAAACTCTTCTATCTACTATTCTATCTATTCTATTGTTTTCTTTCATCTCATCACCATCACATAACAATTTTTTTTTTTATATAATTAAAAAAATAAAATTTCCCATTATTATTATTATTATTATTGAAGAACAGAGAAAAAAACTTGAGGTTTTTGAGTTTCAGTTCTGAATTCTTCCCTTTAGATCTCAAGCATTCTCCGATAATTTTCCTAGTTCGTACTTTTTTCCCTTCATTTGTCAGAAACAGAATGGGTTACCTCGGATTTTTTGTTACGTGATCACAACTTGATTCATCGGATCGTTGTTCGAATGTTGTTTTTCCAAGAGGTGGGTTTGTTTTGTTGTTTTTTTTTGTTCTAACGAGTTTGAATTTCGGGTTTTGGTGTTTTTGTTATGTTTTGTTGTCGTCATCAGGATCTCAATTTTTTGGTGAATCTGCGTAATTCTCATTGAATTATGAAGATTTAGGTGAAAAGAGAAATTTTGGTTGCGTGTAGATGAATTTTGCTCTAATATTTGAAGATTCTGTTTTTTCTTTTTTCTATTAAGAAAATAATGGGGTTGAACTCAGACATGGAAATTGAGATCCGATCGTGGAAGTTAAGGTGTTTTTGTCGTGTACAACTGGTTTTTCGTTGGTTTCAATGTTAAAATTTTGATTTTTTTTTTTTGGTCTTGGATTAGTTTGATTTGGCCTAAAAAGTGTTTTTTTTTAAATATATTATGATCATGGATTTTGATACTCTTTTTACTTCCATGGAATCTGAATTGTTTCCTGAAACTAACTCCATGGAACTCATCTCAATCCGTAATAGTTTTGATCTTTGGTGCCATCGATTTTCTGTTTATGTTGCTTCTGTGATCTGGATTCGAACTTTGCAGCCAATAGCAGTTAATTTCTGTTGCTGTTATGTCATGTTTGAATCCATGTGCTGAATTGGTAGTTTTTGGAGTTGTTTTAAATCAGATCTTAGTTGTTCTGTGTGTGTTCAATTGGAGTTGAAATTATATTCATCTGTTACATTTGGATGGATCTTATGACTTGCTTCTCTGATGATGTTTTGCTTCTTTGTTTCTGTGATTTTTGTATCATATTTATTATTCTCTTGTACTTCAATGCTAGTTACCAAATTAATGTTGTGAATATTCCTTTTTTTCCTTGATATTGTACAATATAATCAATAACTATTTTGACTATATATAACTGTTTATTTGAAATAGTTGAAAATGTGATTGTGTTAGTGATATTAATCTCATTCGATGTTCGATGTTATGACAGTGACGAGGATCTGTTGAATTGATGCTTCTGGTTATTTGATGAGAGATTTATGTTTGAATTATGGTGTTTAAGAAGAGGGCAAATAATGGATTCACTGGCTTTCAAGTTCCCGTTATTCCTAGAGCTCCTAGATCTGCAAGAGTAAGCACTTAATCGTAAATGCATTTTTTGCAATTGTGTTATGTGTTTCATTTTCCCGTTTTGAATTCTATTTTAATCCCTTTACATTTGATAATTGTTCAGCGGAGGGGTCCATTGAACAAAACGGTTGACGATGGTCAAGTTTGTGCATTTGAAATATTGGCATCTATAGCTGGCAAGCTATTGGAGGAGGGTGAAAGTTCGGCGTCTAGCAATGCTTCAGGAGGAAATAGCGAAGGCATCATTGTGAAAAATCGAGAAGATGAAGTTAAGCCATCGGTAACGGAGGGAATTCACCAGGGAAGCTGTAGAGGGAGTATTTTCACAACGGAGGTAGCCTCACAAAACCGTGATCAGAAACCTATTCTGCACGCCAATTCCGATTTTCCATTGGAAAAGGGTGAAAGAGCTAATGTGAAGACCGAAAATATTGAATCGGATGATAAATATGTGAATTATTCTAATAGATTAGTAGTAGACGCACCTGAAAATTTCAGGGAGTCTTATAACAGGAAAATAAAGAAAGGATACAGATCTGATAAATGTGGTTTGAAAGACCGGTTAGAATTGTACATGTCTCCTTCTCTGGTCGACTCGAAAGTTAATGTAAAATATCCATTTCATAGGAAGCCATTTCCAACTGATTCCTTTACCAAGGATGGGAATGACATTAAGTTAGATTTTAGAGATGATGACGAAAACTTTATAAGGTGTACAAAGGTTTGCGCCAAGTCGAAGACTTTTAGGTCTCCACGACGTATGGCACACCGCAGAATCAAGAATCTGCTGTCTTCTAAATACTGGAACGTTGCTCCAAAATTGAAGGACTGTGAGCTTTCTAGATCTGGTAAGCGTCGTACCAAATGCATACGGAATATGTCTTCGAGTTTCTTGATCATGTTTTTAACTGAAAGAGTACTGTTGAATTTGCAGATCTAGAAGTACCTCTTTATAGTAAGAGGAAGACTTCTCACGGATCCGACAAATCTCGCCACAACACTACTGTTAAGAGGAGGAAGTTCTTTGACCGGGTTTCTGGAGTTACTTCTGACGGAGGATTCAGCAGTGAGAGTGTGTCTAATTCGCCCGAGAAAGGAAATGATGGACACAAGCCTAGCTCTTCTGCAAAACTACAAGTAACCGAGGAATCTCGTGGTAACTAATTCTCCGATATTCCTTCATTGTTTATCTTGATTTGATTGTTCAGTACACTAAATAGTTACTTGTGTGATTTATGTTCCTCTTGAACAGTGAAGTTTAGCATCAACTCATTTAGAATACCAGAGCTTTACATTGAGGTTCCCGAAACTGCAACCGTCGGTTCACTAAAGGTATAAATAGAGCTTGCCAACATAGATTTATTTTGTCTCAAAAATTATTTTTCAACAATTCATCTATAAATTGTGTATTGTTGCAACTATTTGTAGAGGACGGTCATGGAGGCGGTGATGGCTATAATTGAAGGTGGTATGCATGTTGGTGTTCTTCTTCAGGGCGAAGCAATCGGAGACGACAATAGAACACTTGAGCAGACAGGTTTATCTTGCAATGAGAATCTCGATACCCTTAGTTTCATGTTGGAGCCTAGTTCTCTAGTAGCCTCTCCAGTCTCTTGTATTGGCGATCCTTCTTCTCAATGCGATACATCCGAACCTACCAGGTGAGCTAAATTTGATAGCGTAGTTTCTTTTCATCTCCATAACTGATTTATGAAGGGAAAATTGCAATGCCTTTTAATGAAATCCGGTTATGATTCAGCTATAGCTAATATCATAATTTTATTTTTTTAGGTCTCCAGAAACTCTTGCATTAGAGTCAGTGATAACCGATACTACTGTACATGACTCCAATTTACCGATAATTCCAGCCAACCTAGTGGAAAATAACCGTGATTCTGCTTATTCTCCCACTGACACCATAGTTGACAAAATAACTCCAGATTCCAAAGCGATAGTTGCTCTCCCGGTTAGTACCGAATCATTAGCCATGGTTCCGTTGAGTCAGAAAATCAAGCGCTCTGAGTTTGTACATCGTCGAACCAGGAGACCGTTCTCTGTGACTGAGGTAGAAGCACTTGTTCATGCAGTTGAAGAACTTGGGACCGGAAGGTATGCTTTTATTTATTAATACATCATCGGCTTTACGTTTCGGTAGACAGATAAAACTGATTTTCTGGTAATGTTTCCGCCATGCAGGTGGCGTGATGTTAAGCTGCGAGCTTTTGATAATGCAGATCATAGAACTTATGTTGACTTAAAGGTAAATTGTTTCTTTCATTCTCTTTGTACACGGTGTCCTTTAAACCAAGTGTTTGAGACCTGTTTGGATTGATTTATTTGAACTTATATATACTGACATAAAACATTTGTGTCAGGAAACAACCGCTTATATAGTAATTACTTATGCTATAAGTGATTAATTAAGCACTTTAACCAAACATGACCTTATGTGTGAGTGCAGGATAAATGGAAAACACTAGTGCACACTGCAAAAATCTCCCCACAACAAAGGAGGGGGGAGCCAGTACCTCAGGAGCTGTTGGACAGGGTTTTAGGAGCACATGCTTATTGGTCCCAGCACCAAATCAAGCAACATGGGAAACATCAAGGTGGAACATTGAAGATTACAGAAGCTTCAGCTGAAAGGGTGTCAATTCAGGTGTAGAAAAGGACTTGTGTATTGTTGAACAGGAAAAGAAAAGGAAAGACAAAACTTGTACATTTTGATTTAATTTCATGTAATATTCTCACACCAAATTCTTTGCCAACCGTTAATTGCTTTTGAGTTGGTATTTTGTAAATGATTTTATGCAATAAAGTTTACTCTAACAGGAACTTATGCTGTTCTTTGATTTTTTTTTTCCCCATTTGTATGTAACATTTGTCAAATGAATATTGACATAAAAAAAAAAAGGAAAAATGATCTCCTTGTTATACCATCTTTCATTTCATTTATAGAAATTGTTCTTTTATTATATGTTATTCCAGACACATTAATTTTATTATAAACTTTTTCTTATACGAATTATGACCGGAGAAAATAATAACCAAGAGGTTCTGAACTCTGAACATGAACATAACTACACAATTGATTTGGATAATGATTGATAGTTAGAAAATGAGTGATAATTGAATGACAATGTATTTATTTGGTGTGAATGAATGATTAGAAAAAATTGAAAAATCACATCTTATCCATGTATAAGAAGATGAGGTCATGAATATGACCCACATTATGATGAGTAGTTTGTGATGAGTACAATCTCTTATTGTTTTTAGTAGTAAAAAGAAAAGTAGAGGAAGACAAAGTTGGTTTAAGGACATAAATAGCCGAAACGTAGAATATTCCATCTCTTACATATGATCCTTATCCGCACTTTTGAACCAAAACAAATTCTATATCCACGTGCGTGCACCATACAAATTTATTTTATTAAAATTTTGCAATGAGAAAAAAAATGAAATATTATTTATTGGTGTTAAATTTTTTTAGTTTAATACTTGATGTTGAAATAAATGTATAATGTTTTAATTGAATACTATAGTGTGCATATTTTAATTTAATTCAAAATGAAATAATATTTAAAGGTTTAAAAGAAATTTTATTATCGAATTTTTTATGCAACTGAAAATGCATCAGAATATTCGCATATGGCAAGCAATTGGATTATTATTTTTGGAATATGCTACACTAGGTTTTTTTGGATAAAAAATATGTCATACAATTTGATCCCTCATATATATTAAAAATAAATATTATATACCATCTATAAAATAAAATAAAATAAATAAATTAAGAATATGTGACTATGTCATACAATTATATTATCTAATATACAAGTGCGAAATTTTACTTGTTAAGAAATAAAAGAACTTCTTCAATATTTTTTTTTAATTATTAATTTATTAATATCAATAATTTATTTAAATAAATATATAAATATAATAAATATGTTATTTTCATAAATTAAACATGTATCTATAAATTATAATAAATTAATTTAATAACTCATATCTGTTTTATTAATATAATATTAGTAGTAGTAGTTTTTACAAGTGTGAAGTTGATTATTTTTTTAAAAGGTTACAAACCCCTTGCTTTTTTAATTTTTATTCTATCTGATCTAAGAAAAAAATTATTTTTTAAATATATTAAATCATTAATATATTTTAGTCTATGATATATTAATTATTTAATATATTTAAAAAAATAGATTTTTTTCTTCTTATGAATAGAATTAGAAATAGTATTACTTTTTGAGATATTGTATTGAATTTTTTTAGAGACTTTTATTTATTGAACTTTTTGAGAGGCCTAAATGATAATACATTTTACTTTTTTTTTTTTACAATTTTATGAAACAGAAATTTTTATAAAAATCGTTTGAAAATACTTTAAAAAAAATATAAAATTGATTTATTTTTAAAAACTGAATTTTTGCTTCCTAAAATCGAAATAAATATTAGTGAAAACTAAAATTTAAAAATACTTTACAAAAATATTTTATTATATACAAAATTTGAACGAATAAATTGATGTATTTGCACAAATATATATTTGACTACTTTATATTTGAAGTGCCTATGAATAAAATATAAAAATTGTATTTTATTAAAAATGGAAAAACCTGTTAATTTGATATAAAAATTGAAACTTAATATTTATTTATTTAAAGTAATATTTTAAAAATTAGATCGAAGATCAAACTGATAAAAATTTTGGTTTAAGGTTCAACCGATTAAATTATGGTCAAATAATTTATTAAATATATGAACTTAAATTCTATAGATATTTCACACTTAATTATATATTTATAATTTAATAAAATAAATATTTTAAAAATTTATTATAAACTAATACAACAATATCAATATCAATAGTATATATAATAACACATCATAGTTATAAATTTCATTTCAACTTTTATTTAAAAATAATTTGAATAAATTAAATTAATTCAAATCAAAATTAAAATAATAGAATATAATAATTAATATAAAGATCAAATAATTAAAATGTTAAATTAAATAAGATAGAATACCAAAAATAAATAATATAATATTTTAAATTATGATATTTACATATTAAAATTTTAAAAATAATATAAAAAAGTGATCAATTCAATGTATTTTTTGAACCGAACGATTTTATAAGACCGGATCCGTTTCTTTGGTTCGATTGATTTTGGATGATTCAATCCAATATTTTGATTTAACTCCGATTTTAACCTATTATCACTTTTAAAAGGTGGAACCAACCAAATTCATTTTCGATTCTCGATTCAACCTGTTAAATCGACCGATTTAATTCAATTTTTAAAACATTAATTTAGAGTGTGAATTATAATTTGATTGATTAGAAATTTTTTGTGACGTCACTAAAATTTGTTCTATTAAATCGTTTAATCTAATTTAAGAATCAATTCTGATATTAAATAATAGAAAAAATTAACATGTATCTTAAGAGTACAAATTAATAAATTATTTGAAGAAAAATTCTCTTAAAATACGTACATTCAATATTTTGAAATATTAAATATAATTTTATTATATTTAATTATATTTAAAATTTTCTAATTATAGTAATCATATACCATAATTTCAAATAATTTCAAATTTAAATTCTCTTCCATCGTAATTGTGAAAGTGGTCATCACTATTAAACCAATTAACAATTGAATAACTATTCTTATTTTTGTTTCATAGAGACGCGAGACTCTTTACTGTCTGTTTCCGTAATTGCTAAACTAATGACTAATCAGTGCATAATCCAAATGGTTTAGTAAGATAGTGTTTCATACGTAGAGAGAAGAAGAACATAATTTATGAAACTGTTATCATCTTATCTCTTTCGTTAATATTTTAATGTGAGAATAAAATATATTATTTTTAGTCCTATCTTTATTTGTTTTATTTATTCAATGAGTCAACATAAAATATAATACATATATTAAAATATGTTACTTTCTCATTATGGAGGAGATGCTCAAGGATCTTCATCAATTGAGACATCAAGGTTGCCAAAGACAGTGTGTTTTTAGACGTTTTTGAGTTTGATGAATAACATTATCAAGTTAACGTCTTTTAGACAGTGTCTTTCGGATTGTGTTGGTTGTAAGAAAGAGAATAATTTTTTTTCCCGATGTCCTAAAAGTATTGAATGTTAGAAAATGTAAGTCTTTGATCTATATTGTAGTAAATTAGTGAAACTGGAGAACCGTTTGTGTCTATAATTTTTTCTTTTTTGCAGGTGTTCAATAAAGACCAATAAATGATATTCTCAGTCATATTATAGAGTATCTAGAAAGGAAGAAATAATCATGTTTGGAATCAAGAGGAAGTAATTTCGACTTTTAATTATCTGCAAGCTTCTCAGATGTTGATAGATTGGAGAGAGGCTCAGCAGCATTATACCAATAATTAAACTATTGATGCCAGATGAAACAAATCGTCGAGGATTCGTCTTAAATGTAATATTGATGCATCATTTTTTCATAATAAGGTAGATATTTGCGCCTGTATTAAAGATTATGCGGGTCAGTTCATTGCAGCCCAGACATATATATACTAATGTTGTTATTGGAGAAGCTCTAGGTGTTATATCAGTCTTAAAGTGGGTCCATGAAATGGGATATAATGATATAGACGTTGAATTAGATGCAAAGCTTGTTGTGGACAGTGTGACAAATTTAAAATCCAACGATTCAAATTTCGACGCTATTGTTGATGAGTCCCATAACTGTTAATCAAATATTAGATCAAAATACTCATTTTCTCCCCCTTTTTGTCATAATCAAAAAGTATATATATATATATATATATATATATATATATATATATATATATATATATATATATATATATATATATATATATATATATATATATATATATATATATATATATATAGTTGAAGAGCGTAAAAATTTTATAATAAAAGATTCAGAGGTTCAACAAAACAACAAACAAAAACAAGAAACATAATGACACTAAGATTTCTTAGAAACAAGGGCCATAAGAAGATTCTTGATCTCAGATGCAGATTCCTCTTGTTTCATCATCCATGTTCTGATTTCTTGGTTTGTCTGATCTTGCTTTTCCAAACGCTCGTGAATAGCTTCGTTATCCCCCTTGAGCTCATTCAGAGTATCCATTACAAGTGAAGTAGGATCAGAGGATGTAGAAGCTTCAGCAGAAACAACCTTTGGAGTAGCAACCGTTGAGTCAGAATGAACAAAAGTTGACAGAAGAGTGCCCAGATCTATCACAAGAGTTGGCACTAGTTCAGGTGCAGCTTTTGCAGAAGGTTGATTCAACAGAACAATTGCTAGAGGATTTGAATCTTCAAGGGATTCTTCATATTCATCTTCTAAAATGTCCATTTCATCAGCTGGAGCATCAACAATCATCAGAGAAGACTTCTTGTCCCAAATATCAGCAGCTTCTGACTGAAAGGCATGCAGATGCTTGGAGAAGTTCTCAATCACCTGAGAGTGACATAAATCTTGCAGCTTCAGTGACTCAGCATCTAACGTTCTTCTGAAAGATTCCCACAGAAGACCTGTTGCAGCTGGGTTCACACTTCTGGTGCGGTCTTCCTTCAGCAGGTTCAACCATGCTTGAACTTCTGTTAAAAAATTCTGAAATAATATATTTACATCTGGCTGAACAGGTTTTGGGACAGTCTTTTTGAAAGTTTTGTTTCTCAGAAATTGTAGAGATTCAAAATCAACTACAGTTCTTAGAAAGTTAGCTGGTTCAGGATTTTTTGTTTGTTCAAGAGTTGCTGATTGGTCAGGTTGGTCAGGTTAGTCAGGTTGTTCAAAAGGGTCAGGTGTTGCTGATTGATCATGAGGTTCAGATGATGCATGAGTTTCAGAGGGTTCGTGTGTTGGTGATGGTTCAGATGGTTCATGAGTTTGGTGTTTTGAATGTGAGGAGGTGAAATCACTGGTGAGTCAGGAGTTGGAAGTTGTGGAGATGTGGTTGGTGTAATGTCAGGTGAAATGATTATGGTGTTGTCAGCAGTTGGGGTAGGATTTTGTATTTGTGTTCTGTTTAAGGCAAAAATGTTTTCAGAAGGTAGTTTGAATGGAGGCTTTAGAGTGGCCAGAGGTTTGTTGATTCCTGGTATTCTCCAAGAGCCAACATCATACCATCCAGTAGGTCTGGGTGATAATGGTCTGGGAGGAGGTCTAGACAGGTTTTCAGTAGGTGTTTGAGATGGTTGAGTGAGAGGGTTCTGTTTGGATTTCAGAATAATCATCAGAGTCAAAATCACTCAAGTCTGATAAAACTTGATTTCTTTGAGGATTTTCAGCAATAGAATCAGAGGGTATGGTCAGGTCTATATCAACATCTATGTCTCCTAGGGTTTGGGGTTCAGCAGATGTAGATATATTTTCAGAATCATAAACAAATACATATTTAGCTGGTGTACCTGATTTCTTCTTCTTCTTCTGAGGTCTGGAAGAAGGTCCTTCAACAGCTTTCCTCTTTAAAGGTTGCTGAAAAACAACACCTGGAGCAACTTCGTGTCTTCCTTGCAGCCAGGCAGGATCAATGGGTGTTCCACTTTCTTTACAAATTTGAATGTAATACAGGATGATGCATGGGTGATCACCTGAGTTGAACAGTGGAAAATCATCAATTGGAATCCTCATTCTCTTAACAGTTGCTGACACAAAAGGTGTTGGTTCTATCAGCAGTTTGTCTATAATCTTCCTCTTCACCAAGTTCTTGCCATTCAGAGCCTTTCCATAAGTAGGCTCTAACTCCCCCAGCAGATTAGCTTCATCCAGGTGAGCAATCAGACCATTCTCAGTCAGAATGTCTGAAATTAATCTACCCATAGGAATCCAATTCCTTTTGGATTTTGGGTTCTTCATTCTTTCTGCTTCTCTCGTTTCTTTCACATGAGTCCAGAGATGATCAAACAAGAGATAGGGTAAATCAATGTTGATATTTGTTCCAAGACTGAACAACAAGTATTGTTGGTCAGCATTTATATAGTCTGGAGAGCTAGTTTCCTTCCTATGATGAATACAACCATGGATTATTCTCGCCCATGTCTTATACTTATTTTTCAAGTCTCTGACCTTTGAAGACCCTTGCCTATTTGTAAAGATTTCAGCATAAACCTTTGACATTTCCATTCTTCCATTAGCAATTCCAGTTACTCCAGTTCCTTCAAAACCTAGAAGTTTTCTGATTAGGTTTTCAGTAATGGAGATTTCCTTACCCATCACGAAAGAGAGGATGACCTTTGGAGAAGAAATTGCATGAATCCAAAATTCTTTAACAAGATGAGGAAAAACTGGACCAACTAGACGGTCGAAGAAATTTCCCCAACCTTGAAACTCAATAACAGGAAGAAGATCAAAACCATTATCTTTAAGATTCTCAAAGTCCACCATTATTTCACTTATAACCTCTAAGCTATCCACTGGTATGAGAGTGGCTCTCTCAGGAACAATGTATTGCTAAGAATGAATGTTCTCAGAATGAGCGGAGGAGGAAGCCATTGGAGCAATTAGGTTTGAGAGAAGAAAAATGGGTTTTAGAGAAAAATACACAGAAACGTTTGAGTTTTGAAAGAGACGGTAAAAAAGTGAGAAAGGTTTTTACAAATGTATTTATAAGAAGTCTTTTCAGAAATAGGTTTAAAAAAATAAAACTGTAAAAAGAGTATTTAATAAAAATTTAATTAAAAAGAATCTAATCATGACTTAACATTTAATGAAATTGAAAAGTTATGGGAAAACGTGAGATTTTAATCAAATCATAACAATTACCTAGAACGGCGTCAATAGCTTAGCACGCGTGACCTTTCAGAAACACACCAAGTGTTCATCTCCTGAAGGTTGCATGGGACAATTGTTTGATCTAATGAACTTTTGAGTATAATAAAGATTAAAATCTTCTGACCGACTTTTCATTCAAATCATCTGAGAACTCATCTTTTCTGAGTGGGTTGTTCAGAGATTCTGAGATTATCCAGAGCATTGTCAAGAGGATGATCTTCTTAGTCTTCCTTTGCTTCTGACTTTTCAGAGTTTGAGGGATGATCTTCTGTACCTACAGAAATATCAATTTGCTTTGGCTATTGCTAGCCAAGCTTATCATCAAATCTGACTTTGATTGATTCTTCAACAATCAGAGTTTTTGTGTTGTATATTCTATAGCCTTTTGAGCGTTCAGAATATCCAAGCAGAAAACGCCTTTGTGCTTTAGAATCAACTCGTTCAGAATAAAAACACGTACATGATTGAAATATATTGAAAGATTGAAATACAATATGTTTCTAGTGGCCTAGAGGAAGAATCAACAATTTATGATTTAAAAGAAAGTTATGAAAACTTTCCTTTTAGACATGCTTTGTTCAGAGCTTCTGATGTTGTATTTCCATTCCTGTTTCCAATAGTTTCAGAGTCAGTAATCTTTTGTTTCTGATTACCTCTGAAACCTTAGAATCTTTTAGATTTCATGCCTTGGAACATATGCTTTCTTTCCTCCATGAGTAGATAGCATCCAGAGTCCAGGTGTTAGTACTGGAGTATCAACCTTGCTGTTAAAAATATCTGCAACATAGATGATTTTGTCTTTTGGTACCTATATCTTTTTGGGTCCTCTTGGGTTAGTGTATTTAAAGTTATGTTTGAACTTTGGTTTAGCATAAGATTTTCCAGAGTAAGATGTATATTTAATATGATGTGTGTGCTCAGTGGTGAAGTGAGAATAGAGAGGAGTACGTTTGATAACCAGATCCTTAACTTTCTTAGGCTGCGTTACTTTGCCTTTGTATGCTATACCTATTTTGTCTTTCTTGCTAACTCCATAGGTCATTGAAGTCATTTTGCTTCTATCTATGTTTTTAGTTAGAAACTTCTGAAAGCTTTGATCATATTTCTTTATGATCTTATCAGCATTACTAGGATCTTTTGAGATTATTTCCTTCTGAGAGTTTTGTAGATCATTTTCTAGTTTTGAAATTTTTTCTTTTAACTCAGAATTTTCTGATCTCAGACTCTCAGTTACTTCAGAGTCAGAAGCAAGATCCTTTTTCAGATTCCTGAATTTGACTCGAAGTTGCTGATATCTTTCCAGAATTTCACTCAGACTTTCTCCTAGTTCAGCTTTAGTGAAATTAACAGCTAAGTCAAGGAATACCTCTTCAATGTCTGATTCTGATTCAGATTCAGAGGATTCTGAGACATCTGATAAGTTGTCAGTTTGAGCTATATTGGCTTGTTCATCTTCTGATTCTGTTCCATCTTCAGAAGATTCAGAATCATCCCATGTTGCCATAAGACTTTTCTTCTTTTCTTTAACTAACTTCCCTTTATGTTTCTCCTTCTGAAGCCTTGGACACTCACTTTTGTAGTGACCTTGTTTATTGCATTCATAGCAGGTAATGTTTCTATTACTTGATATTCTGTGTCCAGAGGATTGTTCAGAGTCATTTCCTGTTCTTTTGGAGTTTCTGAAATTCTTCTGCTTGTGCTTCCACAGCTGATTGATCCTTCTGGAGAGCAAGGATAATTCATCTTCTTCTGAAGCATATTCTTCAGAGTTTTCTTCTTTACCCTGAAAAGCTTTAGTTTCATATTTTATAATTGATTTAAGAGCAATGGACTTACCTTTCTCTTGAGGCTCGTGCTCATCAAGTTCTATCTCATGACTTCTGAGAGCACTGATGAGTTCTTCAAGAGACACATTGTTCAAATCTTTTGAAACTTTGAAAGCAGTGACCATAGGTGCCCATCTTTTGGGTAAGCTTCTGATGATCTTCTTAACGTGATCTGCCTTAGAATATCCCTTGTTCAGAACTCTCAAGCCAGCAATCAGAGTTTGGAATCTTGAGAACATATCTTCTATAGATTCACTTTCCTTCATCTTGAAGACTTCATACTTCTAGACGAGAGCCATAGCTTTAGACTCCTTCACTTGAGTGTTTCCTTCATGAGTCATTTTAAGAGACTCAAACATATCATGTGCAGTATCTCTATTTGTGATCTTTTCATATTCCACTTTAGAGATAGCATTTAGAAAAATATTTCTAGCTCTATGATGATTTTTGAAATCAGATTTTTGCTGTTTATCCATATTTTTCCTATCAATCATATTTCCTTATGAGTCAGTAGGATGTTTGTAACCATCCAAGACTATATCCCATAAATCACTATCATGACCTATAAAGAAACTTTCTAGTCTATCTTTCCAATAATCAAAATCTTCTCCATCAAACACTGGAGGTCTGGTGTAGTTATTGTTGTTTTGTTCATTTGCCATTGTGTTTTCTTCTGGATCTTTTCCTGACACGGTTAAGTGTTGAACTCAGAGTCAAGCTTTGATACCAATTGAAGGTGGATAAAACACTTAGAATGGGGGGGGGGGGGGGGGGGGTTGAATAAGTTTCTATTTTTCTTTTCTCTTAAAGGCAGAACAATAATGAAAAGACAAGGTTATTTTTATCCTGGTTCGTTTAAACTCAAACTACTCCAGTCCACCCGCCAAGGTGATTTCGCCTTTCTCAACAAGGACTTAATCCACTATAATCAACTGATTACAATCACACAACAACTGTTATGACTAACAATTCACAAGTAACCTTACAAGTGACTCACACCACTAAGACTTAAACTAGTCCTAGTCTACTTGAGAATTCTGACCAACCTTGGTCTCTCAAGGAACAATTACAAGATATAAATCTTTACAGATAGTGAAACAAAGTTTTCTTCTAAGAAAGCTATATCACAACTGTGATTTTTCACTAAGAATATTTTAGCACAAAGTGTATGAATAATGAATTTGTGAGCCCTGAATCTTTCGCGTTGTTCTTGCTTCTTTTTGAATTTGTTAAGTTCTATTCAGAACTTCAGTTGTCCAGCCTTTCAGCGTTTCAGTTGAGCAGTGGTTCGGTAGTTGGCTTGCAATTAATGTTCTTCTATATATAGCATGAGAAAACATGACCGTTGCTGCCTTCAAAATGGAGAGCATTAAATATTTGCGTATTTCCTTGTACTATTCCATTTTCCAATGCACTAGCGTAGACACTTGAGTGCATGTAGCCGTCTTTGCATTAAATGAGCAAATGGCACTATGTAAGAACATGTCTCCTGAAGCTTGACAAGACTTGATAGCTTTTGCATTCTTTCAGAACTTGGCTTTACGTCTTGTATTCAGAACATGCTTGCATATCTTCTAAACAATGCTTTGCTTGCTAAGTACTTCTGATCAGCGCTTGCTTTCAAATATCTTCTGAACAACACTTGCTTTCAAATATCTTCTGAACAACAATTGCTTTCAAATATCTTCTGAACAACACTTTCTTTCAAATATCTTCTGAACAACACTTGCTTTCAAATATCTTATGAACAACACTTGCTTTCAAAGAACTTCTGAACAACACTTGCTTTCAAAGAACTTCTGAACAACACTTGCTTTCAAAGAACTTCTAAAACATAGCTTATACAGAAACTTGCTAAGCGTTAGAAGATGCAATTAAATAATTATATTACCAGAGTCAGCATTAGCATCAACACTTGAGTTAAAACAAATGGTTATTTCATCAAAATAACATCTTCATTTATATTCAGCTCAGCACTTCAAGATGCTTTTGTCAGAACATTATCAGAGACAGCATCAACATCATCACTTGCGCTAAAACAAATAGTTCTTTCATCAAGGAACTTCTTCATTTATTTTCAGCTCAGCACTTCAAGATGCTTCTGTCAGAACATTATCTGAAACAGTTAAATACGTTCATCAGAGTATCAAATATATAAAATATAATTTATTGTTATCATCAAAACTCTGAGATATGATCAAAACCAATCTTGTTCTAACATTATCAACCTCGAATTTTATCATAGATTCAGTTCACAACCTTTTTACATCTGTTTAACTTGTCCCCTTTATAGTAGTTACAATGTAACAAGAGAACATGACCCTAGATTTAACATAACAACATGATTTGATTCAAACATTAAATTATACAACTCTTATTTAAACATTTTGTTTTCTCAATACTAAAATAATGAAAAATGTATAAAATAGTTTTTCAAAAGAGACCAAGTAAGAGAGAAGAGTATAAATTACATTTCTTGGCAGTAAGCCCAAGGTCTCCTTTGTAAAGAAGAAGAAACTTTGGCCAAATAAGAAAAAAAAATTATGGTTCAAATTCGCTCTTTAATTGATTAGTTTGCGGCGTTAATCGATTAGACCAAACTAATTAAGAAATAAACTAGTCTGATTTGGATCCAAATCAATTAAAATGGTTTCTAATCGATTAGGTGGCGAGTTCGCTCCATAGACTATTAGATACATGTTCTAATCGATTAGATATCGATTTATCTCTTTCATAATTTGTTAGAACACTTCCTAATCGATTGTCAAATGGCCGAAAATAATTATTGACTATTTTTAAAGAGATGAAGAGTGCACATTCATTTTATATGTGTGTATTGCTTTAACATCTTAAGAGCTACTCTTACTATTTACAAGCTGATAAACAAATAAAAAATAGACTTAATGCATCTTTTAGTCCCTTAACTTTATAAGAAGTTTCACTTTGATCCCCTATAAAAAAGTTACATAATGGTCCCTTAACTTCACTTACATTAAATTATTTGGTCTTTTCTACTAATTTCTATTGGAAAAATGTTAAAAGATGTCATCTTGGACTTTTTATATCTGATGTGGAATTTATTTATTTTAATATTGTTGTAAATCTGTAAACTTAAAAAAGAAATGAAGCTGAAAGGTTAGGTTAGAGCAAACAAAGATGATGACTTTGACACCTTCCATCGAAGACAATTTCTTTGAATAGTTCCATAGAAGAAAATAATGAAGCTATACGACCAACTCCATTAGGGCAGAAATAAAAAACCTTATATAACCTTTCTCTGCTAAAAAAATAATTTATTTAATATATTTAAAATTAAAAAAAAGGAGTGTGGATGTAAATAGGTAAACGTTGACTTTTGCTAATGGATAATGAACTATTCACTTTAATACTAACCAAATAATAGACAAATAACAATGTCATATTAATATGTTGCCGAAAGAACATTGATAAATGACAATAATAAGATCAACAGGTCTTCTCCCATGCTATAGAGATAGTACAAAAGTTGTTACAATAAATGCAATTTGATTTTCAGGAAGATCATTACAAATTGTCTCGTAAAAATAACTACTTAAGCTGACCAAAATGATGGACTTAAAGCTCCTTAAACATGGAAGCATGCTACCAAGCTGCAATGCAAAAAATCTCCATCTTATTTTTCTTGACGTTTCTCCGAATAATCAACATCAATCACCCTTTCCGTTTCTATTTCTCTCGCGCGCTTATTTGATATGTTGTTGGACAGAAACTTTATTCCTTCTTGCAATGCTGCTATCCTTCCCTCTTCGTAATTCCACAATTCTGATATTGCGTATCCCCCACTAGGATTATATTCATTTATCTCTGTCAAAGCTACCACCACAGCATCATATGCAGCTCTACCAAGGCTTTTTTTCAGTCCCTTTAGCTTTTTATCTTCTTTGTTAATAACTTGCTACAATAGCAAATGATTGAAACCAGATACAAATGAAAATTTAAAATAAATATGAAATAAACTTTCAACAGATTGTGCTATAGATAAAGTCATTGTCCCCAATAACAATGCTGAACTTAAACAAAACATACCACACTTCGGCCATTGATCGTAAGAATTTGGAATGGATGCCAATGAGGGTCCTTTATATTATTTTCCCACAAAGAGCATAGTTTTGCAGCCCTATCTTCAGCTTCACCTGAGTCGTATCTTTTCTTCATAGCATCGAGGAATGGTATGGTATCGAGTTCCCCTATTCTCTTTACCCCAATATAGTCGCTACTAGTTGATATTTCTTTAATCACCTGTAACACGCAAAACAACAATACAAAAACTTAATAAGCCAATTCGCCAAATAAGTAGACTTCAAAGAAAAAAGAAAACTTACATGAACTAATTGTTTTCGAGCATCTTGCAGCTCATCATTATGCCTACGTTCCATAATGCTTAGTGTTTGGTTCAGTTCCTCTAAGTCTTGAACTAACTCTACCTGGTCCGTTAAATCCTTTTGCAAAGCATCTACCTTCTTCAAAAGCTCTTCATCTTCATCATCTACAGTGTCCTTCAAAACACTTAGCGATGCTCTAAGTTGCTGAATCTCCAGTTCGAGATTTTTTGTCATATTCACATTCTTTTTAAGCTCAAAAGTTTTCGCTTTCAGTTTTTCTTCAAAACATTTTTCAGCTTTGGCAATCCATCCAAGAGGATTCTGTCGTGGCTCTTCTTCAGACTCGAAATTTTGCATTTCATGACTGCTCTCATCTGATTCTCCCACACGTTTCTTCTTATTACGTGAAGGAATCAGTTTTTCATTGGCTTGATAACTCTCACATCGATCAGCATGTTGCTTCTCCACCCACTTTGCAAAGAACTGTTTCATATCCGTAACCATGCTCTTCACTTCAGAAAATTCAGAACTCAATAGTTCAATAGATTTTTCTATTGATTTCTTTTTCGAACTCATTCTCGTGGACGTCGATAGTGACAAGAGAATGGATTCTGTTTGCAAATAGGCTAACTTCAGAAAACTCAATTTATAATGATGAATGTGACATTTTGTTTCCCTTTGAAATCATGATGGTTAACTGCATGACGATTGCGTATTTATATTTATGTAATCATGAGGGTTGCGCGTGCCAGACATCTTTTACTATTTCGCTCTTCCCAAACATACCAAAGGCACAAGAAACAGTGAATCCTGTTTGGAAGAAGAGACCTTTGAGTTTCTTATTTACTTTATGGACTACGCAAACAAAAATCTACACAATTTATTTGTTTAGTTTACCCTCATGTAAAAAAGAAATTTTGAATCAGCCTTGAAATATTAAAATTTGTGCATAAATTACTTTTTCTAATATTTCTTTTTTTATTTATCCCCAATTCAATTTATACGTTTAAACGATAATAAACAAAATTTCAGGAGTAATTCAAAAAATAAATAAATAATAAAGCGAAAATCAGTACATTACAAGAGATAAAACATATTAATCTATTTTTTAAAAGTAAAACTCACAAATAGAAATTAAAAATTAAACATAAGCATAAACCTTATGACTACATTTTTTTTAAATATTTATAAATTACTTTTTATTCGATAAATTTCTTTTGTTAAGAAATATATATATATATATATATATATATATATATATATATATATATATATATATATATATATATATATATATATATATATATATATATATATATATATATATATATATATATATATATATATATATATATATATATATATATATATATATATATATATATATATATAACACCAAAATATATAAAACATTATATATAAATTTCGTAATGAAATTTAATCAAATAAATGAAATAATAGTATTATAATTTTAAATTTAGTTATATTAATTTAAAATAAATATAAATATTATTATTTAAATTCCATAATAAAATATAATACTATTTCAAATTTCCTCTGTCTTGTTACGATGTTCGCGGTACAGTTTAGACGATTTTAACACTAAAAATTATCTGAAATGTTGGACCTTTGACCATCCTTTCTCACCGTGAATATGTTTTCTTTTTCACCGGACGTGACATGTCTATATATGCAAACTTTATCACCTTAACGAATTCATATAAATTAGTAAACTAGTTTTTATTATCAGTCATGTGGTTAATGGATCCTGAATACAGGTACCACATGTTGGTTAGCTCAGTGTTTGACTGAGTGTTAGCCATGAGTAACACATCATTAGAATCAATATCTCCAGCATGCGCATATTGCGCTTCATCACTATCTTTCGCTCATGCTTCCTTCTTTCTTCGACAGTCTCGAGCATACTGACCAAGTCCTTAACAATTGTAACACTGCACCTCTTTCATGTCAACTTTCTTCCTAGAATACTTGTTGCACATGCTTTTCTTAGTTGAGTCCGAGTGATTTTTTGAATTCTTGTTTGACTTCTCATCATTATCAAGATTATTGCTTTACCTTCTCTTTTCCTGATTTCTTAGTGAATCTTGCTTGCAGTCACTACGCCAAAAGTGAGTTTTAACAGCGCACATTAAACAACGCTTTTGTACAAAAGCGCTGCTATAAGTGAATTAAAATAAAACACGAAAACCGTATAAAATAATTAGTAAAAGCGCTGCTAAACATATGACCTTAGACAGCGCTTTTAAAAAGCGTTGCTAAAGGATTGCTTTAGAAAGCGCTTTATCATAAGCGCTGGTAAAGGGCCACTTTAGACAGCGCTTTAAGAAAGCGCTGTCTAAAGTTAAAAAAATTAAAAAAAAAATAGAAAAGCACTGCTAAAGGACACTATTAGCCAGCGCTTTTCAAAAGCGCTGTCTAAGGTCCATATTAGCCAGCGCTTTTAGAAAGCGCTGTCTAAACCCTTATAAGTGAAAATTAAAAAAATAGAATCTTTGTATTCGCAGTATCACGAAAACATAAGCTTAAGCTAGAAACCCTTTCCCTCGTGAAACCCATTTCCTTCTCCGTCTCAAATCGTTCGTCGTCGTACCGTCCTCCACCATCTCGCTCTGTTTTCCTCCACCCACGCCGGCCGGTTCTCAAGGTATGTTCTTTATTGAAAATGTGTTTAACTCCATTGATGTCCAAACTGAGTTATCATCCTTGAAAATATGTTAATATCCATTGATGTCAAAATGTGTTTATCTCCTATTGATGTCTAAACTGGGTTATATGTATGCATTTTAATTTTTGGATTCTTGGTAGGGCTTGATATATAACAGCAACATTTTTAGCATTTAGCATTATTGCATTTTCTTTTGGTTCTATGTTTTGGAATATAAAAGATGATATATATGATGGGTTTTTTTGTTATTTTAGTTGGTTTCTGAATTGTTTATCATGTTTATATTTTCCATAAACTAGTATTTTGTTACTAGTATTTTGAACCTAAATATATATACAACTTGTTTTTGATGATCCTTTTGTATTGGTGTAGTTAGGTGAAGACCATCATCGATTTGAAGAACGTCAAAGCCGCATCATCTGTCGCCGACACCAATAGCCCCTTTTCTTTCTTTGGTAAGTCAAGTTCAAATTTTATCTATATCGATCAATTAAAAAACACAATTATTTTTATATAGATATATTTATTTTTAGTCCATGTTATTAACTCTAGAAATAAATTTCTAGAAATAATTCATTTAATTTAAACAAAAAGAGAATAATTCGTTTATAGTGTTTTTGTTTACTTGAATAAGTAGAAAAAAATGGATAGAAAATGGATGTTTGTCGATCGATCGTCACAAGAGTACGAGAATAAGTTATTGGAATTCGTTAAGTTTGTTGTTGAACACGCCAAAGACCCCAGTCAAATGAAGTGTCCTTGCTTGGGTTGTTGTTATGTGGGTCGGGTTAACGCAGATGGATTGAAATCACATTTACTAATGCATGGAATTGATAGAAGTTATACGTGTTGGATATTTCACGATGAAAAAAGTAACGACAACGTTGAACTGGGGGAGGAAAGTTGTACGACCTATGCTTCAGACGACAAAGACACAGATATATACGATTTTGATCGAGTCGAAGAGATTGCAGATGCACTTGAAGAAGATCTTCAGGATTGTCCCAAAATGTTTGAGAGATTGGTAAGCGATGCAGAGAAACCGTTGTATAAAGGGTGCACTAAATTCACAAGACTGTCTGCGGTATTAAAGTTGTACAACTTAAAGACGGGCAATGGATGGTCAGATAAAAGTTTCAGAGTTATTAGCCCTTATGAGAGATATGCTTCTGAAGGATAATGTTCTTCCTAATCGAACCTATGAGGCCAAAAAAATGTTATGCTTTATTGGCATGAGCTATGATAAGACACATGCTTGTCCAAACGATTGCATTTTGTTTCGAAACGAATATGCTTCGTTAAATGAGTGCCCTAAATGCGGCTTGTCTCGATATAAGAAAAAATTGTCTCCAACAAAAGTCTTATGGTATTTTCCTATAATTCTGAGATTTAGGCGAATGTTTCGTAGTGAAACCGATGCAAGACACCTTACTTGGCATGCAAATGAAAGAATTATTGATGGAAGTATCGACATCCGGCAGATTCACCACAGTGGTCGAAAATTGATAATGATTATCCTGATTTTGGAGAAGAAGCAAGAAACCTTATATTGGCTTTATCTACTAATGAAATGAACCCGCATGGTCTTCAAAGTATCTCACATACCACATGGCATGTGATTCTTATGATTTATAACCTACCTCCATGGCTATGTATGAAGCGTAAGTACATGATGTTATCTATGTTAATATCTGGGCCTAAACAACCAGGGAATGACATAAACGTATACTTGACACCTTTGATCGAAGATTTAAAGATTTTGTGGGAGAACGGGGTGGAGGTTTATGATGGATATAGGAAAAAAAGTTTCAATTTGAGGGCGATATTGTTTGGCACAATTAATGATTTTCCAGCATACGGGAATCTATCTGGGTATAGCATTAAAGGTCAACGTGCGTGTCCTGTTTGTGAAGATGGAACCGATATAACGCATTTGGAACTTTGTCAGAAGAATGTGTTTCTCGGTCATCGTAGATTCTTACATTCTAAACATCACTATCGTGCATGGAGAAAAGCATTCAATGGAGACACCGAACAACGTAAAGCTCCACCTACATTGTCAGGTGACCAAATTTTTTAAAAGGTGAAAGATGTGTGTACTCAGTTTGGCAAGCCTTTTGCGCATACGGTTGTCAAAGGTGGGTGGAAGAAGAGATCGATTTTTTTTAATTGCCATATTGAAAGTCTCTGTATGTGAGACATTTTCTTAATGTTATGCATATTGAAAAAAATGTATTTGAAAGTGTTATTGGTACGTTACTCAATATTAAAGGAAAGTCTAAGGATGGCCTTAAAGAAAGGGAGGACATGTTAAAGATGGGAATACGAACTGAACTAGGACCCGTGAAGAAAGGAAGCCGAACATATCTACCACCTGCTTCTTTTACTCTATCTATAAAGGAGAAAAAGATATTGTGTAAGTTTCTAAGTGAAGTTAAAGTTCCAGAAGGATACTCTTCAAATATTAGAAGACTTGTGTCTATGAAAGACCTCAAGTTAAAGAGTTTAAAGACGCACGATTGCCATGTTATAATGGAGCATTTTCTACCAATAGGTATACGTTCTATTTTTCCAGATAAAGTAAGGAGTACGATAACTAAGTTGTGTTTTTTATTTAGGTCAATTTTTAGTAAGGTGATTGATCCTGAGATCTTACCAACATTGCAAAAATAAATTGTTATTACTTTGTGTGAGCTTGAAATGTATTTTCCTCCCTCATTTTTTGACATAATGGTACATCTAGTTGTTCATCTTGTGAAAGAGACAAAGTTGTGCGGCCCAACTTATATGAGATGGATGTACCTTGTTGAACGTTATATGAAAGTATTAAAAGGGTACATGAAAAACCGAAGTCGCCCAGAGGGTTGTATTGTTGAGCGATACATTGTTGAAGAAGCGGTTGCGTTTTGTACTGAATATTTGTCCAAAGTTCAATCCATTAGACTCCCCAAAAGTCATATTTTTGAAAAAAAGGCAGGTAAAAGATTAATTGGAAATAAAATTGTGACAGTATCAAAAGATGAACGAGATCAAGTGCATCTGTATGTTCTGCACAATGACAGTGAGGTTGAGCCATATGTTGAAATGCACAAGGATATACTCCGAGGGTTAAATCAGAATAGAAATGAAAATTGGATAGTACAGGAGCACAATCAAAGTTTTATACCATGGTTTAAGGATCATATTTTTTCAAAGCTTCATTCAGATCCCGCTTCAATAACAGAAAGGTTGAGATGTTTGGCATATGGTCCAAGTTTGCATGTGTTTTCCTATAGCGCATACGCAATTAATGGATACACATTTTATACCAAAGAACAAGATGATAAAAGTACTATGCAAAATACTGGTGTCACCGTGCTTGCTGAAGCAATGCACATTTCTAGTATGAAGGACCTAAACCCCAAATATGCAAATCTGTCATATTTTGGAGTTATCGAGCATATTTGGGTGTTTGATTACGAGAAGTTTCAGATTCCTATCTTTGGTTGCAAGTGGGTAAGTAGTGGTGGCATACGAATGGATATGTCAGGATTTTTGCAAGTGGATCTTAATAGAGAGGGGTACAAAGAAGAGCCTTTTATTCTAGCCTCTCAAGCTAAACAAGTGTTCTATATCACTGACCCGACGAGTACAAAATGGTTTATAGTGCTTTTTTCTAACAAAGTGGTTGATGATAACGGTGTAGACCAAGGTGGTATTGATGATGGGAATAAGTCATGTATTAGACGGAATGAGTCGTATATTATAAATGATCAAGATGAGAATATTATAGCGGATGAATCATATATCAGAAATGATCATAATGAGGGAATTTGGATAAATCCACCCGTCCGCATTATTAAGAAGCAAGTAATTCATGTTCCAACAAAGAAAAGAAAGAGATGTTAGTGAAAGAGGTAGGATATTAAAATGTTTATGTTTATGTTTGTGTTTACGTTTAATGTTAATGTTTATGTTAATTTTTGGCATTGTCATTTTATATATATTTTTGACTCGCTTCTGACTCGCTTTTATATTGAGTATATGTTTATGTTTATTACAGGTTAGATGGCTACTAACGACGATCACCCACGTGATGATTCTGTGCATGATGGAGATAAGGTCGTTAGTAAAACGAAAATGGAATATAGAAGAGGAATAACAATAATGAAGAGAATAATATGGGATAGAGACCAAGGCATAAAGTATGATGTGCATTGGAGCCAAGAAGGCCAACTCATTGAGCCTAACGGTTCAACGTTGACAAGTTATCTCAGTTCCGTGGTAAGAAGAGAAATTCCAATCACATGTGAAGATTGGAGAGCAAGAGTGTTGGACGACGCTAAAGATAAAATATGGAGTAAGATACAGGTACCATATGTGATGTTAATTATTTTTAATGATGATCATGTCTCTAAATTACTCATACTAACACACTTTGTTTATGATTTTAGTAAAGGTCGTTCATCATTGAGGATACAAGGAGAGATTATATTCTTAAATTGGCCGAGAAACTACATAGAGGGTTTAGAGCTTTCTTGTCAAACAAGTTTCTAAGGGGTGCGGATAAAAAATTTGTTGATGCAGAGCTTCCAAGGAAATATGCTGATTTGATTACAGCTGAAGAATGGGGAACTTTTAAATCGAAAAGAAGTACCCAAAAATTTGAGAGCTTAAGTGTCATAAATCGACAACGAGCATCAAGTCCAGCATATCCATACAGAAAAGGTCGTATGGGATATGCACGATTACAACAATCTATTGTAAGTATCTATAAATTGCAAAGTATCTATCATATATACACGCTTATATTTAATCATGTTTTTTGGCTTAATGTGTAGCTAACAAAAGAGAATAGTTCTGAAACATCTCTTCCGGAACACATTTTATGGAAGGAAGCACGTGTGTCTAAGGATGGAGCTCTTGAAGAAAAAGTTCAACAAATTTTTGAGAGATGTGTAAGTATAACATTATTTATTTAATTACATCATACTTTTATTTATTTAATTATATCATTCTTTTATTAACATATCATTCTTTAATTACAATATTTATATGAATTTCAGGAGAATCTTTCCCAGTCTATACCTCCAGACGAAGATAATGATTGCAGGAGAATACTCTCATGAGCATTAGATATTCGTGAGTATTCTGGTCGGATGAGGGGTAAGGGATTTGGGATCACTCCAACATCCTTGAGAAAAAAACAAAGACAAAATCTCCAAGCAATAAAGAAATGCAGAAGAAGTTGGAAAAGTTACAACAAGAAGTCTATGAGCTGAGAAAGGAAAAGGAAATCGATCAAGCTACAGGCTTTAAAGATACTAGTGACAAAGCTAGTATCAATGGTAACTTTGGACAAAATATTCTCGAGGTAATTATATACCATCTTTATAAATTATAAAACCATGTTTATTAATTATATAACCATGTTTATTAATTATATAACCATATTTATTAAATTATAGGGCATTTCTCGGTGTCAACTCTATTTGTCGACACCGACTTATCGGATGGTTGGCAAGGGAAAAATGTATAATATTTCGGGAGAAACGCTTCACCATAGACCGCTCCCAGAGGGATTTTTAAAAGTATTGGTCGATGTCGTTTTAGAGGGGGGTGCATTGTTACCACTACCTGACGATGTGGCGGATGCAACATTAGTGGCAGATGCAATCAAATCGTTTGTTGCATGGCCGTCAAGCCTCGTTTGCATAGATAATGAGGTATGCTTAAAATCGTTTACTATTCAAATTTTGTATGGCAGTTATACTTACATTTTGTTTACATGGTAATGTTAGACTCCCATAAAATCCATTCCAAAAGATAAGGGGATTAGGCGGGATACCGAGTCAATTGCATCATTTGAGGTAACACAATTATATGACATTTATGCTATGAGAAATGCTAATTTGTGATTTTATACTTCCTCTAACTAATTATATGATAACTAGGTTCATGCTAAAGAGACTGCACAACTCAATAGGGGTAAGGCGCCTCAAATTAGCAAAATTTCCACACAAAAAAAGAATGTTGCTAAGAAGACTGTGGCACACAAGAAAAATACTGCTCAGTTCAGGTCGTGCCTTCGGACATATTTAGGAATTACAAATATTCCGGATGGTGGTACCCGCCTTATACCTATGAGTGCAGACATCTTTGGTTTTGAATATCTTGAAGCAATTGGTAGAGAGGATATGGAGCAAGTTTTTAGGCATTTGGAATTAGGCCTCGGTGTTATCGGTATATATATCAGGTATACTCCGATCAACTTTGTTTAATTAAATGAAAAATTTAATCCCTCATTTTAGTGAATATAGTATAATGTTAATTATGTTTTAATTTAAGGTTTATGTATGACAACATTGTGCGCCCGCGTGGATTAGAAGCAAGATTTGGCTTCTTAGCTCCCAACACTGTCAATTCCGGTTTGATTTTAACGAGACCAGATGATGTCATATCATATGTACTAGGTTTATTCGTGGCCAGTAAAGATACTGAGAAGTTGTTATTTTTGCCATATAATACTGGCAACGGGTTAGATTTTCATCCTAACTTGATCTATTATAATTTTCCGTTTTTGGCCATTGTTTAATCTTTGTTTAATCTTACAGTGGACACTGGTTATTGGTTGCGATTAATCCTATGAGAGAAACTGTGTATTATCTGGACTCGTTATACAATGATTGGTCAACATATCCAGATTTGAAACAGATGATTGACACGTAAGTGTTTCGCTCCCAAAGAGATATTCAAGTTTATGTTTATGTTTATGGTCAACATATCTGGATTTGTGTTTATGTTTATGATTCTATGTGAGATTGTTCTAAACAGTCATTTATATTTTATTATAGCATTCTACTTGATTTCCGCTCCCAACGAGATATTCAAGTACCAAAAAGTAGAGCCAACAACGTTACATTGATCCGAGTGGAGGTATATTTTCATAAAGAGATATTCAATTTTGCTTACTTTAGTGATGATACTTGATAAAACAATTTAAGGGGTATATCCTGATATATATTCGTATTTTCTTTCCATGTGTAGTGTCCTCGCCAACGTAACGGTATAGATTGTGGCTATTTTATGTTGAGGTTTATGAAAGAAACTATTCTTTTGGATCGATTAGAGATTCCATCCACGGTATGGATTTCTAACTTAGGAATTACATACTATTTTCATATTTTGTGTTTCTCATAAAATGACATATTGTTTTAACTAAATCACATACTATGTTATATTATTATATATGTAGTACTTTGAGGAATTCAATTGTGCACATTACTCAAAAGATCAATTGGATGAACTTATGGAGGAATGATGTCAATTCATTATTGGGTTGAGAATTTTATAAGCTAAGGTATATTGTCTTATTTCCTTTGATGAGAACTTTCGAGTTTTGAGTATAAATTAAATTCGAATAAAGTGCAATGTTAATACTATCATGTTATGAATTTCGGTCATTTGGTTTTTTTCCAGGTTTATAGGTACATGTGTAGAAGATAGAGGTAATATATTCATGTTGTTGTTGTTTCATGAGAATTCTCGAAGATAGAAAGATGTATAGATGTAAATTAAATTTTGAATATTTTAGGCATTTTAACTTGTAGAATTTTAACTTGTATCATAAATTTTGTAATTGTTGTTGTCTATATCATCAATTTATATATATGTGCAATTTTTATATATGTATATTTTATTGGAATGAAGCTACCAAATATGGTGCATAAAAGATAATTCTAAAAACCTGGATCAAAATATTGGAATGACGCTACCAAATATTGGAATGAAGCTACTAAATATGATAAAAATTCTGAATAAAATAGATAATTTATTAAAAAAAATTATGAACAATAGACAGCGCTTTAGGAGAAAAGCGCTGTAAAAACTTAAAAAAAAAGCGCAGCCTAAAGTCTGAAAGCGCTGTCTAAAGTGGGGGAATAGACAACACTTTCAAAGGAAAACGCTGTCTAAAGCCTATCTGAAAAAAATTACAAAGCACTGCTGTGATGCGGTGGGAGAACTGACTTGAGGTTTTGCGTTTGTGTTCGCAAATGTTTCGGTTTAGCAAGAGTCACCACCGACTTTTATTTTATCTAAAAGGAAAGGTAAAAAAGCACAGGAAAGACCTTTGAGATTGTTTTTGGGTTCGGGAGGTAGATTATGAAAAGGGAAGGTGCTAGCACCCTTTTCATCCATGGTTTTCCATGGGCTCTTAGTTACTTGTTTTAGATCACTTGTTTTTGCTTTTCAATTGTTTGAAATGGTGCTTTTGTGTGTGGTTTTGAAAGTATTTTGAAAAGAGGCATTTGTTTAGGCAACCTTTGTAATGATTCTTGTTTGAATGTATACAAATGTGTTTGTCTTTTGAAAAATGTTTTAATGTTTGAAAGTTGTTTGGAAATTGTTTTAAAATTATGTTGTGTGTTTTGAAAATAGCCAGGATGGTTTGCAAGAGATCAAGTAACTAGGAGTTGTCTACCCTACTCAAAGATCTTTCCTACACATTTTTATTCTTTTGATATTATTGTTTTACCATTGTATTTGGTAAACAACCCTATCTTTGGATGTTAAACGGGACGGGCGTGGGTCATCGTATGACCATGATAGCAATGGTGCCAAGTATCTTAGCAAGCTTTTTTAAAGGGACTATATCATTTTTGTATATGCAACCAAGATAGCGTCATCGAGGGACTATGATCTTTTTGTTTTGTTTAATTTTGCCAAGATACCTAGCATGCATACCATGGCCATTTCTAAGGCAACAAGTGGATGAAACCCTAGGGGTGCTTGTGTGCATTGTGTTGTCATTTTTCATGCATTTTTGTCTTGTGTTTAGTCATGCTATTTGTTTTGATTTTGGTCTTTTGCATACAAAACCCTAATCTTACTATCATGGTATATGAAAGCGATAAAATGCGTAAAGTAAATCTAAGACTATTACAACATTATTATGGGGAGGGGGTACAAGTCTTGAATAGGGGGATATTTGGTCAAAATAAAACTCTAAAACTATTACAACCATATTGAATTTATTTGTACAAATAAATAAATAAGCGAATATTTAAATATACAATTAAATGTAAGTATGCACAAATGTTTTTGTATTTATTTTATGTATGTAAAATAAGTTTATTTAAGTTCTAAAAAAATAAGAAAATAAAAGTGATTATTTTTGAAAAGGGTGAAAACCCTAATTTTTTGTTTTAAAAGAAAATATGCTTTATATTATTTATTTATTCATTTTTTGTTTAAGAAAAATAATAATAATATGTACAAAAATATCAAGAAATAAAAATATGAGAAAATAATATTTTAAGTGCATAAATAATAAAAATAAAAATATATAATATTTTTGTATTTTTTACAAGTTTTATTTAGAAAATAAAGTATATTAACCTAATAAACTATTTTTTGTCATAAAAAATAATAAAAATAATAACATAAAAATGTAAAAATTAAGAGAATATTTTTGGTGATTTTTAATATTTAGAAAAATAAATAAAGTCAGAAAATATAAAAGAAATGAAAAATATACAAAAAATAAAGAAAATAGGTCAAGGGGGTGCAGGAAGTAAAAGAGGGGTGCAAATAGCAGGACAAGCCAGGCCCATGCCTAAGTTCCACTTCGTCCCTAACCTCTGAATAAAAATGCGTGCGCCCTGTACTTCAAACTGTATCTCCTGCATACGTGTTTAAAAATAAAATCTTGCAACATGAAACTTGTAGCATTTTTAGTCACGATTCCATTGATATAAAAAACTTGACCTAACTCTCAAAGATCAGAGAGAATTTTGTCATCCCTAATTTCTGACCTAAAATTTTCAGCAAGTTCATCATCCAAATTCTCCTAGCTCAGTTAATATAAATGGAAGCTATGCATATGTACAGTTCAAGCAACTTAAAGACTATATTTTTGCTTCACAAACCTAAGCCTAAGGATGTCTAAATAAGGATATAGAAAGTTGGAAATTACCTTGTTCAGTCAAGTTTGAATATGGCAATGCAGCAACTTTGAATGAGGCCTGAAGGACTTTTGAGCTTGCTTGATGTTACCTTGACCTTTCCCAATGCAAGGCTTTGAAATGGCTTAAATCTCCTTGTAGAACTCAACCTGCAAAGTTTCAAAATGAAAATGGTGAAGTGTGCAAACGAGGTTACAGTTGCAAAGTAAGGGCCTAGACAGTTTAGGTGTGTTGTATTGAATGTGTTTGAAGTGGTTTCAAACAAAACACACGAGGCAAATTTGTTTTGGAAGTGGTTCTGCAGAGCTTGCCCTGTTTAAAGACGATAACAACAATATTTCCACATACCAATTCCATTGAAGACGATAGCAACAATAGTTCCACATACCAACTCCGTTAAAGACGATAGCAACAATAGTTCCACAGAAGAAGATAACGAAGCTATCAAATTAAGGTATGATTTCTCACTTGTAACCTACTAAAAATATGAACTTTTTTCTTTAGCCATCTTCCTAGTACTTTTGCTATCTTATTTAGGTTGAATAGGTAATAGAGAAGAGGTTTAAGTGTGTTGTTCATAATTCTGGTGAGTTTTTTGGGAGGTTTCTAACTTCACAAAGTCAGGGTATAAAGGGTCAGAGACCATTTGAGATGTTGATCCGGATTATTGGAGTTACTTTGAAATTTTACGATGAAATGAATGTTTGTGATATTATGTTGTTGGAGGATGACAAGGGAACTAAGAGGATGAAAACAATTATGGTAATGACCGGGTATTGTCATTTATATGCTACTCATCCTCTTTCACAGTCTGACATTATTGATGAATCAATTCTTTCATTAGAATTCATTGATGAAGTTGTTGTGGATGTGAGAGCTGACTTAAGAGTTAATGAAACTATTGTGGATGATGACATAGATGGAGTAGAAGTTAATGAAGATGTTGTGCATGAGAGAGATAACTTAGGAGTTAATGAAAATGTCGTGGATGAGGGAGATGACTTAGGAGTTAATGAAGATGTTGTGCATGAAGGAGATGACTCAGACAATAAAAAAGATGTTGTGGAAGAGGGAGTTGACTTAGGAGTTAATGAAGATGTTGTGGATGTGGTGCAAGAGGGTATAAAAGTGGGGACCAATGTGTTTGGAAATGTTGAAAATTTGGTGCAAGAGGGGACAAAAGTGGGGACCAATGTGGTACAACAAAGTACAAATGTGGGGACCAATGTGGGTGATGAGAGGATAAACTATAACATTGAGAAAAATGTGGGTGATGAGGGGATAAACCGTGGCATTGAGGATAATGTGGAGACCACTGATAGACTCAATTGTAGCAAAACAAAAGTTGAGGGAGTTAATGGTAACCATGCATAAGATGAGGGATTTAATTGTAACCAGCCAAATGTAGAATTAGAGGAGAATAATGAGGGACTAAACAATAACCATATAGAAGATGAGAGAGTGGAAGCAGAAGTAGAGGTGGAGGTGGAGGGTAGTGAAGACAGAGCTTTAGATGTCAATTTTGAAGACCCGGAAAATGATATAGAAATTGATGGAGAGATAGTAGTTGATGATGAGGAAGTGAGTACAAAGGAAAAGGCAAAGAGCAAGACAAAGGGCAAGGCAAAGTCTAAGGCAAAGGAAAATGCAAAGTATAAGGCAAATAGTAAGGCAAAAGGCAAGAGAAATGTGGAAGGATCAAGTGAAGAGAGTGGTTCACTTGATGCGTAAATGAAGGTGAGGTCTTAAAGGCAAATTTAAGAGGATTAAGTGACATTGAAGAGTATGATAGTGATGAGTTACCTCGTGAGTATGATAGTGATAATGATGAGATTATAAAGGATGCTTTTGTAACCTTCGAGCTTCCAAAAAAATGGGAGACTACAAATGGAATGTAGGGACTTATTTTGCTACAAAGGATGACTTTAAGGAGGGTATAAGAACCTATGTTATACATTTAGGGAGAAATTTTAAATTTAATAAAAATAACAAAAGAAGGATGAGAGTGAAGTGCAAAGATGGTTGTCCATCAGAGACATACTGTGCAAATATAAAAGGTCAAGAAACTTGGCAATTGAGGACAATAGTGGATAAACATATATGTAGTAGAGATTATAAGATTAGGTTCCTAAATTCCAAGTAGTTAGGAAAAAATATTCAAAGCAATGTTAGAGAGAACCTGAAATTTAAAGTTGAGTGATATTATGGAAAGTCACATGAAAAGTGGAATATAGGCATCAACAAGACACTTGCATATAGAGCAAAGACACTTGTTTTTGACATTATTGATGATTCATTTAAGGAGCAATATAGAAGAATCCATGATTATGGCCATAATCTGTTAAAGGGCAAACCCAAGATTAACTGTTAAAATTAAAAGTGAACAACTATTTCAAAGAGAAGAGGGAAATAGTGACCCCTCTGAAAGGCAAATGAATCTTCACTTCCAATGGATGTATATATGCTTCAAAAGTTTTTTCAAATGCAAACCTATTATAGGATTGGATGAGTAATTTGATTAATATGATTGAGGAATTGGCAGTGACCAGAATAATGTTTTGAGAGTATAAAGTAGGAGGTATTACTGATGAAATTAATCCAATGTTGATTACAAATTGCTCTTCATAATATTCTTTCAATACAATGATTGTGTCTCCTACCATATTCTGACCATGTAAAAGCAACACCTCTAGTTAGTAAATATATCATTAACACCCGACTAAGTTTGAAATTTCTAAATGGAGATCCTAGATGGTGAATGGAATCTTCTATACTCATGAGTTCTAATGACGGTGTTGAAATCACCAATGAAACACCAAAGTATGTTATGGATAATCTGCAGTTTTTGAAGGGTTTGTCACAATTCTCTTCTTTTGACATACTTGGTGGAACCATAGATATCTAAAATGCCAAAACAATGATCTCTATCCTTTATTGAGAAAAATATTTGTTGACCAGTTATACTAATGATCACAAGGTCAAGGTCCTTAGAATATAAGCACAATAAATTTGGAAGTAAGTTAGGCCTATCATTAACTACGAAAATCTTTAAATTCATTATATTGAGGAATCTGACAAGAAAGGCTTCAAAATCCATTTAAGGTTTAGTTGGCTATGAAACAAAACTCAAGCTTATTTTCTTAATAAGATTGCCTAAAGCTAATCTAGAGGGTTATTGACAATCCCTCTTATCAATGTTACAATAAATGCACTTCATTGATGGGAGTTTGGAGTGCTTACCTTGGATCTGGTACTAAAAGATCATGCACTAGAGTTTCCTTTAAGTGCTTGTCTAGTCGTCTTCTTCTTCTTCTTATTCTTTTTATTATTCTTCTTCTTCTTCTTCTTCTAGTTTTTGGACATAACAGGCTGGAACTGAGCACAAATCTCTAGCATCAGGTTGTCTTTCTTAAACACCTCTCTCAGTTTGAGGGGCTTGGATATTTGGAATACCTTTCATGTTAACCCACGATTTTTTTAGGAAATTCATGCCCTATTAGATTTCTTTTGATAGACCTTTCTTTCTAGATTCAACTTCTATGTCATTTTCTGAGTTGCATCAACAAACTCAGATTTAGTTGAACTTTGTCCTTTTTCTACAATGGTCAAAATAATGTGCGGTTTTACTTGTGTCTCAAGGAACTCCACTTGATCATGGGTAGAACTAACATCATGGTTCATATCTTCTTCAATGACTAGTCCTTTGGTAGCCGATGCTTCTTTTCCTCCAATGCTTATTTCATTTTTCTGCGGAGAGGGATCCTTGGGTGAACTTGCAATGTGAAAAGGTGAAAAGGTTGTTGTTGAGGCTTTTCCTTTATCACATAAATTTGGCCACGCTCTTTATCTTTTAGATTTGTTTTCTACCTCAGCTTTGCTTTGATCAGTATTGTGTTTGGTGATTCTTTTTCTTTTACAATTTCCAACATTGTGCCCAATTTTCATAAGCAACTCCAAAACAAAAAAAGCATAGCTTTCTTTCAACTAATATCTTGTTTCTGGTCCTAGCAGTCAAATCCATATCAACAAGTATCCTAGCAAAATGTCCAAATGGTCGATCAAACATCGATTTGTTGGTGGTGTCATCCATACAAATTGGACCCAATGCTAGCCACTGCAAAAAGAATCTTAGGCCTCCAACATTCTTAGGAGAGGCAGAAATTTCACACACTTGGTGCCTGATGTTTGATGCTGAAACTAGGGTTAAAGTCTCCAGTGCATGCAAAAGCTTAAAAAAATCAAAAGCATGAATGCAGAAATGGCTTTAACCCGTCTTTAATCAGGCCCCATTTTTCTAATGACTTCTAAACTGTGTTTAACTTCAAACACAAGACATCAATTTTTAAAGGTTGAGGTTGTACCTCTGGACTAAATCATGTCCAAACCATAATTTAAGTACATGGTTAATAGTAAAAGTCGCTAACTCTAACACAATGACGAACTTTTTTTTTTGATAAAACACAATAAAGAACTTTAACTTTACAGTTTGTATGTAGGTTTATGCTCGTATTTGGTATACAACATGTCAATGTCAGTGTTATTTATTCCCATATACAGAAAAAATCATCTAAATACAAAACAAATTGTATAAACAAACAACTCCATGTTTTCCATTTAGCAAATAATAAGAATCAATTCCTTCTTGCTTAATGGATCATCGAATTTGGGTGCGGCCCAGTGACCAAAGGCCTGTATCTTTAACTGGGGCCTGGAAATGAAGCAAACAGAAATGTTAGTAGAGGTTTCACAAAAAAGGCTTTTCTATAAGTTAGCATAATTGAAAATTGGTGACATGCTCACAGGTGTTTTCATTGATGGGAAAATATTCCAAAACCGCAGAGTCTCATCCCCAGCACCAGTCACTATTGTCTGCAATTGTATTATTCAACATAAGGGATTAATGAACAATTTGTTTTAATAATATAGTAAAAATTTATCACGTTATTATGTGGACATTAATACCTGACCATCAGGAGACATTGCTAGGTATAATACTCTCATGCTGTGACCAGTAAGAGTTGCAACCTTAAAAACAAACCAAATCCATATGGTTAAGACATTTTATATTTATTAATAATAGTTTCTGGTTGGAATTGAACTCTCAAAGTAAAGTAATACCTTTGACAGTGATGGATATTTCCACACCATGATTTGATTTTGTGAGTAACCATGAGTACTTACTAGCTCATTTACATTTTTACTCCAAGCAAGGTTACACACCTGCAGGATTATACACAAAAGCTTAGTTTGGTGACAATGTTTCAATACGGATTCTTGCCAAACAACAAGAGGTATGGATATAAACCTGGCTTCCAGTGTCAACCGAGTTCAATTGGTGACCATTCGTAGTGTTCCAGAAACGAATGCACCTATCAGCAGTTCCACCTCCGGACACAAGGAGGTTGCTCTGGTGAGGCGACCAAGCAATGGCCTTCACAGCAGCCGTGTGCTCTGTAAGTCTCAAAGTTGGCGTCTGAGAATGCTGATTCCATACCAACAGCTGCTCATATAATAATAAAACATACATTGAACAAGGGGTGAGTTAAATGCTCTAGAAAAATACTATACACAAAGCTTAGAAACATTGGCGCCAGAGACCATACTCAACATGTATTTCATCGGATAATATCCACACTCATATCATTTTGGCTGTAGCCTCGTCTTCAAATAAATTTTATATTAGCAATGAACAAGGGGTATATGTTGTGTGTTAGTATACCTGGTTATCATTACCACCAGAAGCAAGTTCCCTGTCATCACATGACCATTTCAATCCACAAACCTGTCAAGTTAAAGAATAACAAGTTATCATCAATTTCTCTACTTTCATATGATTGATCTTACAATACATTATTACTCGTTCAATGAGTATTTATTTGTCAATTTTTTTATACCTCAGACTTGTGGCCGACAAGCTTGCCAATAAAGTCACTTGAAACCCTCATGTCATGCTGAAGTATGTTCCTATCCCTACTCCCCGAAGCCAAAATTCGAGAATTCCATGCCAAGACACCGGTTCTTGTTTGATGCCCTGCCATTGTTCTGACCTTTTTGCATTTAGTACCATCCCAAATCTGTTACCATAAGCCAAATCTGTTATTTTCAAATACATGTATGGAAACAAAATCTAAGTTAGCTAATAGCTAATAAGTTACCTGAACTTGACCAAGGTTTGTACCAATAGATATGAAAGAACCCTCCTTGGTCCACTGGACAGAACATACACCATCATAAGGCCCCAAGTCACATAGCTTAGTCACCTGAAAGCCACACAAAGATATATATTACATGTTTAGAAGAGGTGATATCATTGACAATTTACAGTTTCACTCACTTTGCTGTTTGAAGCACTCCATAGATAAACACAAGTGCCAAGCCCTACTGCTAGAGTATTTTGTGAGGACCAGTCCACAAGATTCAAGTAAAAGTCATCTTGAAGCGAAGGCGCATCCAAAACCTGCACATACCAATGTTCAATTTTATCATCAACATTAAGCAATCACTATTAACTCTAACAACTTATCTTACACTATGAAATACAAACTCTCTTAAATAATAGTTACTTAAACTTGCAAAGATTTTAGAGCTAGAAAGGTGAACAATGCACAAACTCTTCTGATTGTTCAAAAAACTCAACACAAAACTAAATTGTTAATTGATCATTGTCATGAGTGGAAATTGAGCTATGCTATATATGATTCTATCTTAGGGTTTAGGTAACAAATTGTCTTGTGGGGGTGAGGTTACCTTGTGGGGTGTCTTGGGAACTTTCCTAGGAGGCTTAGGAGGAGTAGCAGATTCATTAGAGAAACCAGAATGGTGACCAAAAATCGAAGGCGACGAAGAAAACGGCGAAGAAGGTCCAGAATGATCGGTCTTAAACCGAAGCATATTCTTGCTAGGACTGATCATAGGCGAAGCAGGAGCACCAGCAGCACCACAACCTGCAGGAGAAGAAGGAGAAGCAAAATCAGGTCCGAAAAGTTCAGATTTCAACAACCTCGAATAAGCTTCATTACTCCCTTCTTTAACGGGTGACGGTTTTTCGATTAATCCGAACGTGTGGAGCCTTGAAGAGGATCTACAAGGTATGAATCTATCACTACATGAAGAAGTTTTAGAAGGTGATGATGATGAGAGATTCGAGATTGCGCGAGGCGAAGCGGAGGAAGGTGGAGTTGAGAGGGTTTCGAGGCGTAAGGAGGTTATGCTGGACATTCCAGCTGGGAGATTTAGCCCTGATTTTCTTGCTTGTGGTGACTCCATTTTTGTGGTTTTAATTTCTTGAAGAAGATAGAAGAATAAGAAGAATGAAAATCTTGTAGTTGAATGGCCACTCTCTCTGTGAGAACAAGGGGGGAGGAAGGGACAGAGAGACGAAGAAGAGAAGATTGTTAACGGTCGAATTTTGAGGATGTTTATAGAGAGAGAAAGGAAGTGGTTTTGGTAAGTTTATTAAATTATTATTATTTAGTTTCTGAAAGAGAGATATTCCAACGGTCAATTACATAAATAAGTTTTCATGCCGTTGAAGTTTTATGTTTATGTTCATGCTCTTTCCAACATCTAACATTAACTGTAGCACTGAATTTGTGCTCTTTTCTTACTATTATTCTCGATATTATTATTATTATTATTATTATTATTATTATTATTATTATTAAAACTCTTTAGAGGATACCATATAAGTTATAGCATATACTTGATAGTTGACGAGAAATAATGGATCATATATTACCGTATTTTCCTTGTTATTTTATTCTTACATCAGCGTTAAATAATTGTTTATTTAAGATATTTTATTTATTTAATTAAGATAGTCCATAATATATATATATATATATATATATATATATATATATATATATATATATATATATATATATATATATATATATATATATATATATAAAAGTGAAGATCCACATATGCGAGGCTCATATTAATAAAAAAAAAACATTTTCATCTAAACGAAAAACTCGTTTGTTTTCAATTATCTAGTTAAGAAAAAATTGAGTTTGAGAAATGAGACCGATCAAATAGAAATACTCAACTTGTCGGAGTGCATTTTCAAAAGCATCTCTCACCATATAAAAATTTTTACGTAAAGATTTGGATAGCTTTATACAAAGATAAAGATGCGGCTTACGCATGTTGGTAAGACTGGCCTCAACCTTCTAATGACTGTCTTAAGACTCATTCAGAGTCTTCTCCAAGTCCTCAGTTTGCTTTCAGGCATCCTCCAAAGACTGATTTTCTTCATTTAGAGCCTCGTCCTTATCATTTAATACACGAACTAGTGGTTTCACCTTTTCAATCAAGGAACTAGAGTACCATAGAGGCTCTAGGAAGTTTCTATGGCATGAAATCAATTGGAAGCATCTTGTACCTCCTGTAGACACCCGTCCATCTCAAGGGTAAGGTCTCCAACATTCTTCTTCAAAGTTTCTCTCTCCCTACAAAAGTGATCGGCCAAGAAAAATTTCTCCCAACCAACAACACGGAAAGTAAAAACAGCAGATGCCCAACAAATATGGTAGACTAATTCAACAAATTCACCCCGACGAGCCTCATTAGGGAGCCAGAAAAGTGAGAATAATCCTCGTCAAAAATAGAGGAACGAAATTCACCATTCGTTCTCGGTTCCGAATAAGCCAATAAAATATGGTTGATATCTGTGATACGGTTGGAGAACTGACTTGAGGTTTTGCGTTTGTGTTCGCAAATGTTTCGGTTTAGCAAGAGTCGCCACCGACTTTTTATTTTATCCAAAGGAAAGGTCAAAAAGCACAGGAAAGACCTTTGAGATATTTTCTTGGGTTCGGGGGGTAGATTATGAAAAGGGAAGGTGCAAGCACCCTTTTCATCCATGGTTATCCATGGGCTCTTAGTTACTTGTTTAGATCACTTGCTTTTGCTTTCCAATTGTTTGAAATGGTGCTTTGTGTGTGGTTTTGAAAATATTTTGAAAAGAGGCCATCGTTGTGGCAACCTTTGTAATGATTCTTGTTTGAATGTATACAAAGGTGTTTGTCTTTTGAAAAGATGTTTCAATGTTTGAATGTTTGAAAGTTTGTTTTGGGAAATGTTTTGAAATTGTGTTGTGAGGTGTGTTTGAAAATAGCAAGGATGTTTACAAGTTTTGATCAAGTAACTAAGAGTTGTCTACCCTATCTACTCAAGAGTCTTTCCTACACATTTTTAACCCCTTTGACAATGATGTTTTACCATTGCATTTGGTAAACAACCTTGTATTTGGATGTTAAACGGGACAGGCGCGGGTCATCGTATTGACCATGATAGCAATTGTGCCAAGTATCTTAGCAAATTTTCGGAGGGACTAGATCATTTTGTATAGGCAACTAAGATAGCGTCATCGAGGGACTATGATCTTTTGTTTTGTTTTTGTTTTGCCAAGATACTCAACATGCATACCATGGCCATTTTAAAGGCAACAAGTGGATGAAACCCTAGGGGTGCATGTGTGTATTGTGTTGTCATTTTCATGCATTTTTGTCTTGTTTTATGTCTAGCTATTTGTTTTGATTTTGGATATTGCATACAAACCCTAATCTCTATCATGACATATTTGAAAGCATAAAGTGCGTAAAATAAACCTAAGCTATTACAACATTGATATAGGGAGGGGGATACAATTTTGAATAGGGGATTATTTTTTGCAAGAAATTAAAACCCTAAGTTATTACAACCAAATTGAATTTCTTGTGCAAATAAATAAATAGGCAAATATTTAAATGGACAAATAAATAAATATGCAAAAATATTTTTTTGTATTTATTTTATGTGTGTAAAAATATAATATTTAATGTGTAAAAAATAAGAAAAAAATAAAATGTTATTTTTATTAAGGGTGGAAACCCTAATTTGTTTTAAGAAAGTAAATATATTAATTATATTATTTATGTACAATAAAATAAAATAATAAAATATATACAAATGTCAAAAAATAAAAATATATTAAAAAAAATAATATTTAAGTATGTAAATAATAAAAATAAAAAATATAATATTTTTATGTATTATTTTCAAGTTTTTTATTAAGGAAAATAAAAGTATGTTATTTAATAATTATTTTTATGTTAGAAAAAATAATAAAAAATACAAAATAAAATGTGAAAATTTATGAAAATGTTTTTGGTAATTTTTTATGTTTAGAAAAAATAAAATAAAATCAGAAATGAAAAAGAAATAGAAAAATATAAAAATATAATGAAATGGGCCAGGGGGGTGCAATCAGTAAGTTGGGGGGTGCCAAAAGTGAGAAACAAAGGCCCATCCCAGTTCCAGCTTCATCTTCAACCTTTGAATCAGAAAAAACGCGCGCCCTGTACAAATGTCCAACTCCTGCATACGTGCTCTAAAGCAAAAACTCACAACATGAAAGTTATAACATTTTTCAACACGATTCCAACCATATAAAGAACTTAATCCAACTCTCAAATACCAGAGAGAATTTCTCTGTCCCTAATTTCTAACCTAACTTTTTCAGAATGTTCATCAATCAAATTCTCTTAACACACTTAACTTAAATGAAATCTATGCATATGTACAGCTTGAGGGCAATGAGTACTACATTTTTTATTCACAAACCTAAGCCTAATGATTCCTAAATAGAGAGATAGAAAGTTGGAAAATACCTATTTCAGTTGAACTCATGTATGGCAATGTGGAGGTTTTCAATGAGGCCTGAGATGTTTGTGAGCTTGCCTGAACTTCCTCTGACCTTCCCCAATGCTTTGTTTACTTTGAGCTTGCTTGAATAAGCCTGTAGAAGTCAACCTGCACAAGCTGAAATCAGAAATGGTGAAGCTTGAAAATGGAGTTACAGTCAATGGCCAATGGTTGGGATAGCTTAGGTGGGTTATATGGAATGTATTGGAACTGGTTTGGGACAAAACGCACGAGTGGTTTGTGAGATGGAAGTGAAAATGCAGAAACTGCTCTGTTTTGCAAGAAGAAGGTGTTTTTGTGTTTTGGAAGGCTTGAGGGTTGGATAGCTCGTGCTTCTGGCTCAAGGCAATGTGCAAAAGTTGTTTGGAAAGGTTACAAACTTTGTTCTTATCAGATTTCAAAATTGTGGATCTTTTGCAAGTTTACTTGGTTTTGAAGTAAAAGTGTGAAATGATACAAGACAGGCATGTACAGGCTATCTTCAAGCATGCACAAGTTTGTTCTACTTTTTCCTAAGTTTATGGAACTTGTTTGCTGCAAAGTGAGGGGTCCAAGGCTCAAGGGAAGCAAGTTGACATAAAGTTGCCTTTATCAAAATGGCATAGTTCACTTTTTGCCAAAAATAGATTAAACTCTTGTTAAACTTCCAATAATCAGAATAATGCCTCAAACCAATGAGTTTGCATTGAATTTTTGAGTGTGGAAGGGTTTAGAGACCTGTATTCAAGTACAAGCTAAGTTGGACAGATTTTGCAACTTGTGTCAACATGAAAATGCCATGGATCAAAAGTGAGTTTTTTCCAAATTCAAACCTTTGATTCTCTCTAACCATAAATGATTTTGGATAGTTCTTGGACATTTTGGAAAGCTTGAAACATGCTCTACAATCCATATTTGAAATGCATTTTGATATTCCAAGTGGAACTATGTGAAAAATGGCCATGAAGATAGGTCAAAATCCTGCCTAAACTAGGGCAAAATTTCACTAAGTTAAAAGTTTCATGGACCCTTGTTCCAAAAATCATAACTTGAGATACAAGCTTATTTTTGGAAAACTTTGTGAATAAAAGTTATATATTTTGTGGAGGACTACAACTTTTATGTTGGAAGTTTTGTTTGAATCCAATTTCATCATGATGAAAATGTTGGGCAAAGTTGTGAAAAAATAAGAAAATTTCATAACTTAGAAAAATTCTAAGTTATGAAAATTTTCAATCTTAAACCCTAATTTGCAAAATTAGGTTTATTGATGAACAAGTTTCATGTTTTGACACATCTTGATGAAAAATGACCCTTGGAACTTGATTTTGACCAAAAAGTCAAAGTTTGACTTTTCAGTGTACAGTTGATTTTTGATCAGTTGATTGGAAAATTCATCTGTCAATCCAATGTATTTGAGATCTTTTGAACCTTATGAATAGGTAAAGATGATGTCATTGAGTCCTTGAATCCATACTTGAACCCAATTTGCCACTGGCTAGGTAAAAAATCATAAATTGCCCTTATACAGTCAAAACCCTAAAAATGACCATTTTGCCCTTTTGGTGATCTGATCAAATTTCTTGAGGAGTTGTGGTCCAAACTTGATCAAATGGTTCATATGAGTCTATAATGTTGATGTGGATCAAAAATCATGAGGTTTGACTGTAAATTGGCCACAGTTGACTTTTTCCCTAATATAACTGATTTCTAGGTCAACTGTCCAATTGACTGGGCAAAAATTTGATTCAAGGCTTGAAACTTGGTAGAGGCAATCTTGTAAGTCCAACATGAAGTATGAAAGTTACTTTGAGCATTGAAAGTCCAAAAATCCCTGTGCAAACTCAAACCCTAATTTCAGGTCATCAGTGCAAGGAGATGTCTTGAGCAGAGCAAACCCTAGCTTGGTCTTGAGTCCAAAGAGTCTTGTGAGGGGAAATCTTGATAAAATGAGAGGGAAAATTTTGGGGTACAACATTATCCTTATTAGTAAAAGACATTTCCCCCATAGACCTAGATCGTCAGTGACACTTGAAGGGAGAAACCTCATCCTGGATTTATTCAGGATTGAGAATAGGGAACAACCTTTCCTCCCTTTATTGATAAGGGAAAGAGGAATTTCCAGCCACTAAAGCACGACCAAGAGAAGCCGAATTTACATCCCCGTCACCAGGAGGAGAACTTGAGTAACCAGTTTGTCAACCAGAGTAGACAAGGTGCCAGCAGGTGTACCCGAAGCAGAAGCTCCACCGACTAAGGGCGTGCTCGGAATTCTAACTAGAGCACCGATAAATCAGACTTTTATCTTCAATTTCTACATGACATCCTCACTCTTCATAATATCTTCAAATATAGCAGAAAAATTAAGGAAGACCAAAAGAAGTAAAAATAGAATACGCAATCCTAAATCCATTTTACCAGATCTTTTTCCTTCCTTATTTAGACTTGGTGTCCATGATTCAATGAATTTAAATGCATTTTTTCCAGGTCTTGGAAGGAGGGTTGGAGGGAACCACCCCACCGACACAGCCAAGCTCCTGACAAAAAGACAATAACTGAACTTTTAAGTACAACTCTTCCTCAGACAAATCTTCTTCCTTGTAACAACATACCCTAACACTGGTAAGGAATGACCTTAAGTTATATATTTTTGAATGAGCTTCCTGGTTGAGGGGAACCGCCAAGAAAAAGTGATCCTTGAAGTTTTTCAAGCTATCATATTAAGGCTCAAAGTATTTACCGCTTTTAGCATAAATTTTTTGTTAGGACCATCTGAAGATTTAAAATCACTGTGCACCCGGAAGAGGTGAAAGAACCATGTCATTGTTGGTTTTATGCAGTTGTACTTGCACCAGTGTTGAAATGCTAGACGATAGGCTACGATCTAGAGGGGGTTGAATAGATCGAAAATGAAATTTTCTTATTTAAAATTTTGTTTTAAAAATGTTTAACTATGGCACGTGAAAATAATCCCGGATTGAGAATCGTCTATCTCGAACCATTATCAAAAAGATCAGATATGTGTTAAACTAATATAATGTATGCGTAATATGAGAAAAATAATCAATATATTTTTAGCAACAATGTTTGAATAAAACCACACAATAGTAATCGATTTCAAATGAAATATTAAACAAAAAGTGATTTAAGCAATTTGTCGAACACTTGGTGTGCAATTAATTCAAACTAGATTTTTCTTTGATTTTGTTGATATGAGACACCAATTACACTCTTATATATTGTAATCAACTCAACAAAATAGTTTGAAGTATTAGACAAAGAAATTATCACTATGTATCGATTGCAAATCAATGGTTTCATAATTTGCAAATAAAAGTAAGAGAGAGAGAGAGAGAGAGAGAGAGAGAGAGAGAGAGAGAGAGAGAGAGAGAGAGAGAGAGAGAGAGAGAGAAGGATTTGTTTAGGCAATTCCCCAATCGACCTCTCTATGGATATGACTGCCCTCAATTCCAATGGAATTGAGATAATGAAAATTAACCTTTGTAAATGTAGTTTACAAGAGATAAAGTAGCAATCCAACCCTCAAAACCCTATGGTTGATGTTGATCTTATCTTCTTCTCTTCCCTTGATATTGAGTTCGACCAAGTAACCCAATACTTCCAATTTGATCCTCCAGTTATCGTTACTCCTTTGACAGAACATGCTTTTTTCAAAGCTTTCACTCGGCTGAATCCAGATTGTGAACATGCTTTTTTCAAAGCTTTCTTGCAACCCTATTATCCCGGCTTTCATATCAAAGTAACCCTACTATCCAGGTTCCTTCTTGCAGCCCTACTATCCAGGCTTTCATATCGAGGTGACCCTACTATCCAGGTTCCTTCTCGCAACCTACTATCCAGGCTTTCATGTCGAAGTAACCCTACTATCCAAGTTCCTTCTCATAACCTTACTATTTGGGTTCTTCTTCTCTTAACCCCAGACAACAGTCCACAACACTGTAAGACCGAGACCCGATCTAACACAACTGATTTCACATTTCCCCAGAAAGTCGCGGTGCAACATATACCCCGACCAAACACATAGTTCACTTTCGCTTCCCAAACCGGAATTAGTCCTCAGTTGAGTAACGGAAAACTGAAGCTCATAAAACTCTATTTCTCTCAAGACAGAGACCAGCATTCCCCAGCGGAGTCCTCCTCAGACAATAGGTATACGAGTTCTCGCAAAGGAATCTCTTATGCGATCGACTCTTCCTCGGATGGCATCTTTAAGCCCATCTCTGAAAATTCTCTAGCAACTTCCAAATGGCATCTATAAGCCCATTCCCGATATCGCAAATCAAGTATCACTTCATGCGAGTGCAAATTTCTAGGCACTAATGTTTAATCATCTTCCACCTTCAGATCAAGAAAGGCAGACGAGCCAATCTACATCCCCAGGTTTAAGAAGATTGAACAGGGGCAGTTGTTGTACTCCAAAATTTTCCCTCCCATATTTCTCAATACATGTCAAGTGAGGTCCTCAAATTGCTCAAGGAAGTCAAAAGTTGACCAGACAAACTCTCTCCTAAGGCGGTCTACTTCAAATTAGGGTTTCATTTTGCATCAATATGTTTAAGTCTAAAGGATCCCAAATTCTCACCATTGTCCTACTATGTTCTCAAGATCATCCATGTCAAGTTTCAAGCCTTGCAGAGGAAGTTTGCTCAGTCAATTGCTCAAGTGCCTGAAAGTCAATTGTGTTAGGTCAAAAGTCAACAGTGGCCTATATACAGTCAAACCTCAAGATTTTTGGTCAACATATTCAGTTTGAAGTATCATTCATCATTTGATCAAGGGTTGATCATGATCCATCAAGGATTGTTCGCAATGCATCAAAACCCAAAAGTTGTTAAATTAGGGTTTTGTAGGAAAAGTCAACTCAACTTTGACCAAGCATAACTTTCTCATACTTTATCAGAAATGACCCATCCAAAGCTCATTTTGAAGAGGATGCAATTCTCTACAATTAATCTTCATCCCCCAAGTTCATAATATGCACTCAAAAGAAGATATTAATTTTGACATTATAGGTCATTTTGGAAGGTCAATAAAAATACCTTTTGGGTCAAAGCTTCATACATGAACATGGAAGACTCAATTGAGATGAGACAAAAAGGGTTGCTTAGAGGACATCCTAAGCTTTCTAAAAAAGTCCAAGAACACCTCTCTAGGGTCAAAATTGAGAGAGTTATGCATTGGCCAAGTTGACCTTTTTTTGCAAAATTGCCAAAAGCCAAATGTGCTCAAATTTGCATTTTTTTGCTAAATGGGCCCAACTTTTTATGCTTGCACTTCAATGATAGAATAGTCCACGAACTGTGGGACCCTCCATGCTTTATTTATTTATTTATTTAATTTATTTTGATTTTTATTCACTTAGAATTCAAATAAAATCAAATAAATCTAAATAAATCATATAATGTGTTTTAGAGATGATTTTTGCATTGAAGGAGGATCTTATGTGCTGTCAATTGAGAATCAATTCGTGCAAGCCTAATTTGGGTGGAAAAAGATTAAATTGAAGCAAGTTTGGAAAGATATCATATGCTGTGAAAAACCAAATCAAATCTTCATAATGGACAAGATTTAATTCGTTTTTGTTGACCTAACATGTTGTATTACATATACAGAAGAGATCCAAGGCGTGAGGAGAGGTTGAACAGTGGTGCAGTGCAAAAAAAAAAACTGAAAAATCTCAAGAAAAAGTGGTGATCCAATTCTAAGTTACATGCCATCCCAAGCCATCTTCACCTTTCCAATCGATTGTTGGACGTCTCAGGATCGTGTTCCAGTCATTAGCAATCCTTCCCACATCCTGAAATGCGTTGTAGCAGTCACACGGTTAGCCAAAAATTTCGTTTTTGTTTTCATTGATTTATACATCCTTTGCACGTTTTGATTACATATTCTTGTTCCTTATTGAGTTTGCAAGCTATTCATTTTATTCAATTGCGTTTTTGTTGACTGTATGTGAAATTGCCATGGCTAGGTTTTTTTTGTTTGGTTTTAGGGCTTTGCAATACATGTAAAATTGGACATTGATTCTGGTACCATGAGACTCGTGAGGATGAGACGAGTTGATTGGTACTAGCCATGGTCATTTATATTGCCTATGGACAATTTTTGAAATACACAGGGTTGTAGCTACAACGCAATGTCTGTAGGTAAAAACATCCTGGGCTAAAATGATGGTTGGGAGAAAGAAGATGATGCGTGGCACTCCCTGATTTGCTTGTTTGAATTTCGCGCGTTGGTTGGCCCCACTAGCTTGTTTTTGCATATTATATTATGTTTTCATATTACTTACAAGTTAACACCATGGCTCAGATGGCTGGGGCGAAGGCCTTTGATGCACACGTCCTGGGTTCGATCCCAGGCGTGTGCATTTTATTATTTTCTTGCTCCTTTCAGGTAGATCCCAAACAACACAATAGCATACGCCTACTGTACACCTTTGTGTTCCACCATCAGATCCATCAGCCTTGTGGATCCAACGTCATGTAGCAAGGGGCCTATCATGTTCCTTAGGTTAGCGCACACACTGGATCAAGCAAGTCAAACAGGCCTTAGGTATCTGGGCCCAGAAATTCAGTTCTAACCCCCTTTTTTTCAGCAACACCACCAGGCCCATCTACCTTTTTTATTTCTTTTCTTTATTTTTTATTCTTTAAATTTCCTTTATTTATTTTAATTCACAAATTAATTATTTTTCATAAAAAACATAAAATCAATAATCCACAAAAAATTAGGATTAGTTTTTTTTATTATCAAAATTAATTTAATTTATGTTAATTTAGGGAAATTGTAATTTGTTTTCATAAATAAAATCAAAATAGAAATTAGGTTAAACTTTTGATTTAATTTAATTTTGCTCTTTTTCTCAAATAAATAGAAATACAAAAAATAGGTTTTAGAATAAATTAATTTATTTTTCTTAATTTAAAATTAATTAGAGTTAGGATATTCTATTTAGTTTAATTGTTTCTTTACCTTCTTACAAAACAAAAACATTTTCTTAATCAATCGCAATTAGGTTTAGGCAAGGGTCAAAACCCTAGTTATTCCGTATTCGATTCATCGCGCGTGTGTTAATTATTTTTGCCAATATTTATGTATCTGCTCATGGTTTGTAATAGTTTAATCTAGGACTCTTTTACTTATCGCTTTTCCCCCGGGTTTTTGGCTATGTAATTAATCCCCATCCCCGAAGCCTTGTAATAGCGTAGATTTACTTTCTCGCATTTTTAATTCCCGCAAATATTTAACTACTTAGATGAATGCTAATAGGATTGTATGACAAGAATGCATGACAAATTTAATACAGTTAGAAAACCCTAATGTGCAAAGACAAATAACTGAAAACAGATCACTCGCACATATCACTCTTAGGGTATACTCACACTTCGGTTGCCTTCGGTAAATGATCATTAAGTATAGGGCGTCTTAGTGGTTACCCTCTTGTCTAAAAGATCAAAATGTCCCGTTCGAATGTTGCCTCGGAAATGTTGCCTCGAATATGATCTTAAGACTCTAGGGTTATTACTAAGGTATCCTAATATTGCTTTAGTGATCGTACGTCCCTTTCGATTTGACCCTTACAACTCTGTTGTACCCCAAAATTTGCCCTCCCATATTCCTCAAGATTTGACAAGAATGATCTTCAAATTGCACAAAATGGCTCAAGGGTTGTACAGTCAGGTCACCTCCTAAGGCAGTCAATTCAAAATTAGGGTTTTGGTTCTTTCAAGGAATTTGGGGTTTTCAATGGTTCAATCAAGTCTCATAGACCTATATACATTCTCAAGCACCTACATGCCAAGTTTCAAGACTCACAGTGCCAATTTGCACAGTCAAAAGCTCCATTTGATCTATAGTCAACTGCAAGGGCAAAATGGTCATTTTGCAGTCAAAAGTCAGATTTTTTGTCAACATTCTCATTTTGAAGGATAATTCATCATTTGGTCAAGGGTTGATCATGATTCATCAAGGATTGCTCAAAATTCATCAAGATTCAAAAGTTGCTAAATTAGGGTTTTGTAGGAAAAGTCAACTCAACTTTGACCAAGCATAACTTTCTCATACTTTATGAGAAATGACCCATCCAAAGCTCATTTTAATAGGATGCAATTTCCTACAATCCATATTCACACCCCAAGATCAGAAAATGCACTCACAAGAAGTTACAAATTTGGACATTATAGGTCATTTTTGAAAGTCAACAAAAACACCTTTTGTGCCAAAGCTTATAACTTGATAATGGAAGATAAAAATGAGATGAGACCAAAAGGGTTGATTATAGGACATCCCAAGGTTTCTAAAAAGTCCAAGAACACCTCTAAAAGGTCAAAATTGAAGAAGTTATGCATTGTTGAAGTTGGGAATTTTTCCAAAATTGCCAAAAGTCAACTATCCTCAAAACTCCAATTTTTGACAAAGGGCCCACTTTTTCCACTTGATTCAGTCTTGTCATGCCACACACGTGTCCCATGCTTAATTTCATGACCAAACATTTATTTTTCTATTTTATTTCATTTTTATTGATTTAATTCATTATTAATCAATATTAAATCAAATCAAATCCAAAAATTATTGAAAAGGGATCTTTGTGATTTGTACAACTTGCAAACATCATGTGACACCTAATAAAATTCGTGCCTTGGCTTTTTGTGCACAAAATATCAGATTTGGCCATATTTGGAAAGTTTGTTAACGGTGATCAAAGTGCAAACCTAATTCTTGAATATACATGGATTAAAGCCTAACTCTTGACCTATAATCATTGCCTTATATGCAAGCAAGCCTCCTAAACCTAATACACGACCTAAGAACTGCTAAAACGGCCAGAGCAAATTGCAAAAATCCTTGGAAAAAGTGGAGATCAAAATCTTGGTTAAGGGACGATTCAATCAGAAATCTTCACGTAGCTCTCTAGCCTGATATCCTGTGAAGCAAAAGCAATCAAAGCCAGACCTCCAGACCCCCTGTATCGCACTGTAAGTCGCTCGAAACTCCGCCCTGGACATGGAATCGTGATCTTCTATTCTTGCATCTTTTTGACAAAACGTTGGCATATTATTGATCCTTGCATAATTTCTAACATGACTGCAATATTCAATTTTATTTTTATGCCCTATATGATGATACCCGTGCCTAGGGTTTGTTTGTTTCGTTTTTAGGAATTTGCATTACAGGTAAAATTAAGGCAAGTAATGGTTATAGGCACACTCAGGGGACAAAGACGATCACAACCATGGTCTTGGAGTGGATTTTTGCAGCCTAGGGACGATTTTAGGAGTGAGCCACGGAACTTCCTGCAGATAAAAATCCGCAGGTAATAAAACCAGAGTTTGGGGAAGAAGACGACCACACGTCGCTCTCCCATTGGCCAGTTTAAATCTTAAGCGCGTTTTTTTATTTTTCCAGCATAATAATTGTTTTGTCCATATATCCTTTGTTTTGCATTTTACTAACGAATGAGACAACTTGGCTGAGTGGTTGGGGAAAGCGTGCAAAGTCCATTGGGACCTGGGTTCGAATCCCAGGTCCCCCAATATTTTTTATAACTTTTCTCCAGGTGTTCTAATGCAACGCTCACAAGATGGTCCACCATACGCTGCTAAGATCCAGGCGCCAGATGGCCTCCTGGCCAAATCTGAAGGCTAGGATTGGAGGACTACCATGTGTCCAAGTCAACCAGTGCGTGGGAGATCCAGAAAAGTCAAAGAGGCTGAAGCATTTGGGCTTGGAAAATTGCCAGATTCACCACAAAATCAGGCCCAACACCCCCCTATGAGTTTATTTCTTTTCCTTTTTTTTTATATTTCTTTCATTTAATTATTTTTTATAATTATTATTTATATCACTAACAAATTAATATTTTTATAATAAAATCAGAAAACCAAAAAATATAATATTTTTTATTTATTAAAATTAATTTCACCCTTTCATTATTTTTGTAAATAAATAACTTAATTAATTTAGTTTCTAATTAGGCATAATATTAACATTTTTGTAATAAATTAAAATCAATGTAGAATTAGGTTTTTTTAAATATATTTAATAATTTTATTATTTTTATTTTCTTAAACATTCAAAAACCAAAAAAAAAATTTCTTTTTATTAATTAATTAGTTTAGGTTTAATTAAATGCCAAAAAATAATAAAAATCTCTTTCTTTCTTAAAAAAGGGGTCAAAACCCTAAAAGCTCTCTGATTCAATTTTTTTCTCGCACATATTATTTTTTTATCCATGTAATTGCATTTGCTCCGAGGATGTAATAGTTTTGGACTTAGGACTTTTTACCGCTTTCATTTACTTTTCCGCATTTTACTTTTTCAAGGGTTTGTTTTCTGCGATGTAAATACCCGACGCCTTGTAATAGCGTAGTTTCATTTTCCGTAACTATTAACTGCTAGATGTATGCTAACTAGACTATGCATGACAAGATCTCTCTTAACTTAAAATCAACCGTAGCTCACCATAACATGTACAAAGATAACATAACTGAAAATTGACACATTTGCACATGCCACTCCTAGGGTACGCCTCACTTGGTTGCCTCGAACGTGGTCATTGAGTATAGGGTGTTTTAGAGGTCGTCCTCCTGTCTAAAGATCAAAGTTGCCTCGAAATGGTTGCCTCGGATAAAAAATGATCTAAGACATTAGGATTACCGCTAAGGCGTCCTAACATTGCTTTAGTGACCACATGTCCCTTAATCGAATTGACCCGAAAACTCCAACGACGGTGCTACCTACTTCTCAATAGTGGGATGGCACTGTCTAAAGGACATTTACACAGTTTAATTCCTTTTGAGTAGGTAGAGGTTCTCAGGTACTTGCTCTTTCAAAACAAAACAAATTTTTCGCACTTACACTTTTCAAACAAAGTTTTCAACAACACTTCATACACTCTTGAGGACAGAAACAAGAGTTAAATCGAAGTTTTCAAACAAAACCTTTTTCAAAACCCACAAACACAAGAAAAGCAAAACTTTTTGAAAACATAGTGAGCAAGTACCTAAGAGCCCGTGGATAACCATGGATAGAAAGGGTGCTAACACCTTCCCTTTCTATAATCTACCTCCCGAACCCGAGAAACATCTCGAAAAGGAAATTTTCTGTGCTTTTGTCCTTTCCTTGTTGGATAAAATAAAAGACGGTGGCGCCTCTTGCTTACCGCGACATTTTGCAAAAACAAACGCAAACGCGAAACAACATTAAAAAACAGTCAGTTCTATTCCCACCGATCACAGAACTGGCGACTCTGCTGGGGAAATTAAATAAGTGAGGTGTACCTTAGGATTAGATCACTTGTGTTTTCAATTGTATGCTTTGTATGCTTTAAATTGTGTGGGCTTGTATCGGAGTTCTATAGATCCTAACCCGGATATGGGGATACCCTTTAGAAGTAGCAACAAACTGTGAGGGAACTGTGCGGGGTATACCGACATGGTTGAAGCAGTAGCTATGTTGATGTGGCACTTTGGTGAGTACCGGTAACCCTTGAGTCAAGTCAAGGAGAGTACGGGGCCGCCGCGTGGTGTCGTGAAGCATAAAATGACCTTAGAACCTTACTTGACCATCTTGGACTTTTTAGGGGTAGTGAGATGACCGACTTTGGTGCAGTCCGAAGTTGGTAGATACTCGATACTACACTCATTGAGGGTTGTTTTCTTGGAATATTTTGGTCGCCAGTTAAGTGGCTAAATCAAAACAATGAACATAGAAAACAATCCAATGATATTGAGCTCCTTAGAACCCGGTTACTATTTATAGGACAAGTTTTGAGCCAACTAACTTCAAAAGGGTACTTACCTACGAACTCCATGCAAGCCTAAACCTAAGGACTTGTTTGCTTTGTGTGAATATGACTGTCTGTATATACGCTTGCTTACTTTTACATACATGTACATAACATCATAAAGCATCATATGCATTTGCTAACCATTTCAAGGGTTTGGATCTTCATCTTTGTTCTTGTTTTGTAGGACATGGAGTCTCTCCGCAGGAAAACAATTCAGGTCAACCTTGTAAGGATCCCTCCTCAACTCAAGGAGCTTACATCTAGGATTCCCGAGAACTCTCTCTTCAGTGAAAGACATGGTAGACTCCTCAGCCTTGTCAACACCAACATTGAAGAAGACATGATAAAAGTTCTCTTCCAATTCTTTGACCCCCTACACCACTGTTTTACATTCCATGATTATTAATTGGTGCCTACTTTGGAGGAATTTTCTCAACTTCTGAGAATTCCTATTCTTATTCAACTACCCTACAACGGTACGGAAAAGGAACCAAAACTTGAAGATGTTGCTCAAGCATTACGTCTGCAACCATCTGACATCAAGGGGCATTGGGAAATCAAAAGTGGTATCAAGGGATTCTTGGCAAAGTTTCTGTTTGAGAAGGCACAAGAATGTTGGAATTCTCTTGACCTACAAGCCTTTGAAGAGATTGTGGCACTCCTTATCTATGGGTTGGTGTTGTTCCCAAATCCTGATCAACTTATAGATGTGAATGCTGTCAAGATTTTCATGTCCAGGAATCCCATACCTACATTGCTTGGGGACATCCTCCACTCATTTTACACACGAACAATGAGGAAAAGAGGTGTTCTCATGTGTTGTACTCCTCTCTTGGCAAGGTGGTTTATTTCTCACCTTCCACAATCAGTTTTGAAGAATGAGCAGGGTTTAAGGTGGTCACAACGATTGATGACCCTCACATATTCTGATATACATTGGTGTTCTCGGTCCAGAGAAAATGTCACTATCATTGATCGTTGCGGAGAATTTCCTAATGTTCCTTTACTTGGAATTAGAGGAGGCATTACCTACAACCCCTGTCTGGCTTTGAGACAATTTGGATATGCTCGGAGGGATGGCCCTCATGACATGATGATCCCTGACATAGTTTTTAACTTCGACAACGATGCGCAAGGACTTCGACAAAGGTTCATCAGAGCTTGGAGGATGCCTAACAAGGTAGATAGTAAGACACTGGGGCACAAGAATTCCATCCCCCTTGAGCCTTACCTCAAGTGGGTACGAACCCGCTCCCAGAATCTTATGATGCCATATTCTCACATTCTCCCCGTGATCAAAGAGCCTGTTATGGAAGGAGAGGTTCCATACACCATCCTACATCCTGACATACCAACATCATGGGAAGAAATGTAAAAGAGTTGGATCCAACTAAAGGAAGAATGGAATGCTTTTGAAGCCAACTTACATGCCAGTGAGAAGAAGGTTTTGGAGCTCACCCGCCGACTTCACGAGGAAGAGACCCTGTTGTACCCCAAAGTTTGCCCTCCCATTTCCTCAACATTTTCTCACCACAAGACCCTTGGAGTTCAAGATCCAACTAGGGTTTCCTCTGCTCAAGACTTCTCCTTGCACTGTTGACCCAAATTAGGGTTTGTGTTTGCACAAAGATGTTTTGACCTAAAATGCCTAAGATGACTTTCATGCTTCATATTGGACTCCCAAGTTTATCCATACCAAGTTTCAAGCCTTGATTCCAATCTTTGCCCAGTCAATTGGACAGTTGACCTAGAAATCAGCTGTATTGGGGAAAAAGTCAACTGTGGCCAATTGACAGTCAAACCTCATGATTTTTTACCCACATCAACATTATGAACTCATATGAACTATTTGATTAAGTTTGGATCACAATTCCACAAGAAATTTGATCAGATCACATAAAGGGTAAAATGGTCATTTTTAGGGTTTTGACTGCACAAAGGCAATTTTTGACTGTTTGACTTAGCCAATGGAAAACCAAGCTCACATATGGACTCAAGGACCCCATGGAATTGTCTTGACATGTTCAAAAAGTTCAAAAGATCCCAAATGCACAAGATTGACAGATGAATTTTCTAGTCAATTGATCAATTTTTAACTGTATACTGAAAAGTCAAACTTTGACTTTTTGGTCAAAATCAAGTGTCAAGATTCATTTTTCATCAAAACATGTCAAAACATGAAACTTGTTCATTAAGAAATCAAAAATCACAAATTAGGGTTTGAAATGAAGAATTTTCATAACTTAGAATTTTTCTAAGTTATGAAAATCCCTAATTTTTTCCTAACTTGGTCCCACTCTTTCACCAAGATTCATTTGGATTCAAACAAAAGTCAAAACATGAAAGTTGTATTCCATTGCAAAATCTACAACCTTGATTCACAAAGTTTCCTCAAAAGAAGCTTGTAGCTCAAGTTATGATTTTTGGAACAAGGGTGCAAAACATTCTTAACTTAGAAAATTTTTGACCTATTCTAGGCAGGATTTTTGCCTAACTTCATGGCAACTTTTCACATGCTTCCACTTGGAATTTTAACTTGCATTACAAAGATGGATTGTAGTACACATTCCAAGCTTTCCAAAATGTCCAAGAACTCATCAAACAACCTTGTGGTTAGGGAGAATCGAATTTGGCAATATAGGCAAAACTCACTTTGCTCATGGCCAATTTTCATGTTCATACACTTAGGCATTTTTGAACTCAGCTTGCACTCCTAGATTACAGGTCTCAAATCTCATTTACACTCATAAATTTAATGCTAATCCATTGTGCCAAGACATTATTTTGCTCATTTGGTCATTACATGGAAGTTTAAGCCATAAATGGAAAAAGCATTTTATCTATTCTTGAAAAGATTAACTTTATGTCAAATTTGCAATCCAAGTAGTACAAGGCAAATCTCTTTGGCACAAGTTTTTGAGATAATTCCACTGATCAAGGGCAAGTTTAGCAGCACATTAGAGGGGCCTAGAGGGGCCTGTACCAGCACTTGGCATTTTGACTTACATTACAAGAAACTTGGCATTTTGCAACACCAACACACATTGCTGCAACCACAAGCTTAGACAAACTTCTTGAGCATCTTCCAAACATCCAACCTGACCTGAAACACGAGCCTATCACCTTCAATATCTCCCCATTCACAGAAACACCATAAAATTGCAAAAACAAGGTATAAGCTGCAGTTTGAATCCCATAGCTCAATCCACTCGTGCATTTTCATCCAAACCAGTTCAAACACATTCCCTACCATCCATACAAACTGTCCCAAGCATTGGAAGCAGACTGTAACACCTCTAACCAGTTTTTCCATTTTCACTTTTCTCTCTTGCAGGTTGACTTCTGCAGCTTGATATAGCAAGATTCAAAGCACACCAAGCATTGGAATAGCATCCCTGGACATCAAGCAAGCTATACAAATCCTTACCTTGCCTTGAAAGTACCTCCATTGCCAAGCACGATCCAAGATGAACAGGTAAGTTCATGGATCTCTATCTCTCAATCTAGGAAGAGTTAGGCTTAGATTTATGAATGAAAAATGTCATGCTCATGGCCCTGAAACTATACATATCTTCACTTTCCATTTATATTGCATATGTTGAGAGTATTTTGAATCTGAACATTGATAAAAACTTAGGTCAAGAATTAGGGATGGAGAAATTCTCTCTCATTTCTGAGAGTTAGGTTAAGTTTTTTATATGTCTGGATTCGTGGTTCAATGCTTGACATTTTTCATGTTATGAGTTTGTGCTGAAAATCAAAGAATCAAGAGATAGCAAGCAGGGAAGAAAAGGCGCGTTTTTTTCAAATGTTGTTGTCTGAAGGTTGAAGACAACCTTTCATGGGCTGGGCCTGTGATTTTTCTTCTTTTTACACCACATTCTCACATATGCACCCCCTTGGCCCATTGTATTTTATTTTTATTATTTTTGACTTTTGATTTTTGTTTCTGATTCATTTATTTTATTTAAGCATGAAAAAATATTAAAATTATTTTTCTCACATTTTTACATTTTTATTTGATATTTATTTGATTTTATCTAGTTTTGTACATAAAATAAACATAATACTTTTATTTAAGATAACTAAAAATAATGCAAATATTTTTACCTTTTGATTTTATTTTATTTTACCCTTTTGAAAACATTTTATAAAAAATATACCTTTTTTTGTAAATATTAAATATTTCATTTTTATACATAATTAATATATTTAGTAAATAATATTAATATTTATATGTTTATTAGTATATTTAGGTTAAAAACATAAAAAATAATACATTTTTATTTTTTACTAATATTTAACTTAAAAATCTTTTTTGACAATATACCTTCTTTTTATTTATTTTTTACACATAATTAACAAATATTGTATATAATACTTAATAAATAATTAATACCTCTCATTTAGCAAAATTAGGGTTTTTGCCCTAAACATAAAAATATTCAAAAGTTAACTTTTCTTGTATTTATTTTTATTTTATTTGTGAATAAAAATATACACTTACACAAAAATACCTTCACATATACATTGTTCTATTCTTATACATCTTTACATTTATATTTGCGCAATTCAATTTGGTTGTAAATATTGGGTACTATCCTCCTATGAAGTCTCATCCCCATTTGAACATTTGTACCCCCCATCCCATATATTGTGTTGTAATAACTTAGGACCTTTTATTTTTCGCATTTAAAAGCTTTCTAATTATGCCATGTTAGAATTAGGGTTTTGTATGCAAATCAAAAACAACAATCAGTTTGACCTAAATTCAAGATAAACAAGCATGAAAATGGACAACACTAATCACACTTGCACCCCTAGGGTACCCCACTTGTTGCCTTCAAAAATGGGCCATATTGCATGTTAGGTATCTTTGGCAAAAACAAGACAATCAAATGATCATAGTCCCTCGATGACGCTTTCGAAAGTTGCCTAAAAAATGATCAAGTCCCTTAAAGGAAAAATTGCCCAAAGATACTTGGCACCATTGCAATCATGGTCTAAATGATGACCCGCGCCTGTCCCGTTCACATCCTAACACAAGATTGTCCACCAAATACAATGGTGGAACAAAATTGTTAAAAGGGTTAAAACATAACAAATATCTTTGAGAAATGTAGGGCAGATAACACTTGGTTACTTGCCAACTTGCAAAACAAAAAAACACTTACCTATTTTTCAAAACCACACATCACAACACACTTTCAAAACAACTTTTAAAAACATGGAAAACCTTTTCAAAAGACATACACCTTTGTATACATCCCAACATGGATCATTACAAAGGTTGCCACCACATTGGCCTCTTTTCAAAACATTTTCAAAACCCACACACAAAGCACCATTTCAAACAATTGAAAATCAAGGCAAGTTGATATAAGCAAGTAACTAAGAGCCCATGGGTAACCATGGATAGAAAGGGTGCTAATACCTTCCCTTTCTATAATCTACTCCCCGAACCCAAGAAAACATCTCAAAGGTTTTTGCTGTGCTTTTTAACCTTTCCTTAGGATAAAATAAAAAGTCGGTGGCGACTGTTGCTCAACCGAAACATTTGCGAAAACAAACGCAAAACCTCAAGTCAGTTCTCCCACCGTATCACAGAACTGGCGACTCTGCTGGGGAGCACTTAAAAGTGGAGTAACCTTAGGGCTTAGATCACCTTTGTTTTCAATTGTTTGCTTTGTTTGCTTTTACATTTGTGGGCTTTTGCATCAGAGTTTCATAGATCCTAACCCGGATCTGGGGAATACCCTTTTAGGTAGCATAATCTGTGAGGGACCTGTCCGGCGTAGACCGACATGGGTGAAGCAGTGGTTACGTTGGTGTGGCACCTTGGTCTGTACCGATATCCCTTGTGTTGCAACGAGGAGAATATGGGTCTTCTAAGGAGTCATTAAACACCAACCGACCTTAGAACCCTAAATTGACCAAACTTGGCCGTATAACAGTAGCAGCATGCTACACTCATTGAGGCTAAACTCTCACGATGGTTCTGGCCGCAAGAAAAGATTGCGATGCTGGAGTTATGACCGATTGAGGGTAGTCAATGATTTGAGATCCTCTAGAACCCGGTTACTTTTGATAGGACAGGTTTTAACCAACGAAACTAAAAGAGGGTAATACCTAAACTTCATACTGGCCTAAAACCTAAGGGTTGTCTTGTGTGACTTGTGTGCCTTATCATGCTTGCCTTTGTGAATACTTGTGGTGTGCTTCATCATAGCATCATACCATCATACCATTGCATGCATCCTGTATAAGGACTGACCCATTTCAAAGACAAAAAAAGTTTCATCTTTGCTCTGTTTTGTAGGACATCATGATGCCCGTGCGTAGGAATACTATCCGGCTCAACTTTGTTCAACCACCAACTTTGCTCAAGGATTTGGTTGATAGGATTCCAAACACTACTTCCTTCATCAAGAGGCATGGTTCTCTCCTTGGCTTGATCACTTCAAAGTGGGACCAATAACTGATAAGTGTCCTAACCCAGTTTTATGATCCCCTGTATCATTGCTTTACCTTTCAAGACTTCCAGCTGGTCCCTACCCTGGAAGAATTCTCTGATTTGCTTGGTATCCCTGTTTTGGAGCAAACTCCATTCACTGGTTGGGAGAAGACTCTTAGGCCTGAAGAGGTTGCTGCAGTTCTTCCCTTGACCGAAGAAGAGGTATTGGCCAATTGGGAAACTAGAAGTGGAGTTAAGGGCTTTTTGGTTAAATTTCTGGTTGGCAAAGCTAATGATTTCTGGAATGACTTAGACTTCAAAGCGTACGAAGACATTCTGGCTCTTTTAATCTATGGTCTGGTATTGTTTCCAAATCCCGACACCTTTATCAGTATCTATGCCATAAGGATCTTCATGTCTCGGAATCCTGTACCCACTCTTTTGGGTGATATCATGCAACAACTCTATGCTCGTACTGCCCGAAGATGGGGAACTCCATGGTGTTGTGCTCCTTTGCTATTGAGGTGGTTTATTTCGCACCTTCCTAAGTTCGTGCTGAAGAATGAAGAAGGAAAGGGTTGGGCTCATAGGTTAATGTCTCTCACTGATAATGACATCACTTGGACTCTCAGAGGTTTGGATGAGGTAGCTGTTATTGATCGTTGCGGAGAATACCCTAATGTTCCATTGATCGGCACCCAGGGAGGAATCTCTTATAATCCATGTTTAGCTCTCCATCAGTTTGGAAGAGCCAGAAGAGTGGGGCCTCATGAGATGTTGGTTCCTCACTTCCATTTTGAATTTCAGGTAGACAGTGACAAACTACGCCATGGATTCATTAAGGCTTGGGACAGAATTCACAAAGCTGACCCATATGAGTTGGGACCAAAGACTTCTCTACCAATGGAACCCTATTGCAGATGGGTCCGCATCCGTGCTCAGAAGTTAGGTATGCCATACGAAGCTGTCAGACCTATCATTCTTGAATCTCCTGATGAAGACGGGGTTCCTCCAACTGTCCTCCCTCCTTAGATACCCACTGATGTTGATACACTGAAGAGATCTTGGGCGCAGCTAAAGGAAGAACGGGATTTTTATCGGGAAAAGTTTAACGAACAGGAACAGAAGATCCAGAAGCTGACTAAGCAATTGGAGGAAGAGCGGATCCTGAATGACTATATCCATACTGAGAAGAGGAGGCCATGGGAGCACTGATGGGCTTTGAATGTTTCCTTTTACAGCTTTTATTTCCTTTTCAGTATTTTCATTCCTGTAATGCCTAAGGGCAAGTTGTTGAACAATTTAAAGTTTGAATCTAATGAAGTATGTTTCCCTTTTGTCTACAAAGTTGAATCTCGTTTGTCTTTGAAAACATAAATCATACGCATCTCATTGCATCATATGCATAACAGGTACCCTTTTTCCACAGGTTGCTTAATCTTCTTCGCTGTTTATTTGAACAATCATCATGAACCCTGAATCATCCAACGAACAAGCTATCAAGGCCCTCCAGGCCCAGAATGCCCAGTTTCAAGAGCTGGTCATGAGCTTAGCCCAAGGTCAACAAGAGTTGAAGACTCTACTCTTGAAGAAGAAGAAGAAGAAGAGGACTGCGTTGTTCAACACTGGACGCAGGTTTGGGAATACACTCCATAATGAGGCTGATCAGGCTACTTCCTCTGCAGAGAAAGACAGTCCCCAAGGGGGAAGGGCTCCTAGTCCTGCAGTCTCCGACAACGAGACAGATTACAATGACGAACATTACCCTCCTGCTGTAGACAGATACAAGCAACTAGAGGACCGTTTAAGTGCCATGGAGATTCAAAATGTGCCGGGATTGGATTTCGGAGATTTAGGTTTATCTTCTGGGGTGGTGATCCCACACAAGTTCAAGGCGCATGCCTTTGCGAAGTACGACAGGGCTTCCTGTCCTAAGCTGCATCTCAGATCATATGTAAGGAAGATCCAACCTTACACTGCAGACAAGAACCTATGGATCCATTTCTTTCAGGATAGCCTTTCGGGGTCTCAACTCGAATGGTTCTATCAGTTAGATGGAGCCAGTATCTGAAACTGGGAGGACTTGGCTACTGCGTTTTATAGACAGTATCAGTACAATTCTGACCTCGCTCCCACGCGTACCTAACTTCAGGGTATGTCACTGGGAGCGGGCGAAGCATTCAAGGAATATGCGCAAAAATGGAGAGACCTGGCTGGCAGGGTGCAGCCACCGCTGACTGACCGTGAACTTGTTGACATGTTCCTAGGGACCCTGTCTGGTCCATTCTTCAATCATCTAATTGGTAATTCTTCTGTTGGGTTTACAGATTTGATCTTGACTGGTGAGAGGATAGAAGCTGGTATCAAGTCGGGAAAGATACAGAAAGGTGCCGCTGTGAGTACTGAGAAGAAGCCTTTCAAAAAGGAAGCTAGTGCTGTTTATGGTCCTAGGAGACAGATTAAGCCGGAACGCCGCCAAGCTGTCAATGCATTGGTAATTTCCAAGCCTGCTGTTGCTCCTCAGCAATATAATCAACAAAGGCGTGAGAGGCCCAAAAGACAATACACTCGGCTTAGTATGACCTTGTCTCAGATATTGCCGCAACTGCTGTCAACCAACCTGGTAACTGTCAAGGAAGCTCCGAAGGTGGTGAATACAGCTTCTCCAAAATACAACCCCAACGCCTGTTGCGCTTATCACTCTGATAGCCCCGGGCATACTACGGACGATTGTTGGGCTCTGAGGAATAAGGTTCAAGACCTTATAGATGCTAAGGAAATACAGTTTGAGGCGCCCGAAAGACCCAATGTTGTGACTGCTCCCATGCCCCAACATGGAGTGAGTGCTGTGGAAGAAGACCGATATGTAGCCTCCGTGGAAGAGATTGTTACTCCGTTATCAACTGTTAAAAGGAATCTGTTGCTAGCCGGTTTATTTCTGGGATGTGATGAAGATTGCCTTCTATGTGCTGTTTCGCCTTTTGGTTGTCCTTTACTAAAATCAGGTATCCAAAGCCTGATGGATAGCAAGGAAATCTTGTTTGAGAAGATTGTTGTTCCTGCTGTCCCTACCGAAGAAGTTTCTATTGTCACTATTTTCAACAAACCTCCCAAGGCTCCTTCAAAGAAGCCTGTCAAAATTATGTCCACTCAGAAAGTTACTCCCATCATCATTACAGTTCCGGGGCCTCTCCCTTATACATCCGACAAAGCTGTCCCGTGGCACTATGGGGCAGATGTTTATGTGCTTGGAGTGAAGCAAGAATTTGATACAAGTACTGGTGTTAGCAACATCACCGGGCCTGCCAAGATTACTCGCAGTGGTAGGCTGTTTTCACCAGATATTTCGCCGCCAGTTATTTAGAAGCCTCTTATCATCACACCCGCAAGTGTGCATGTTTCCCTTCCAAATCAAGTTCCTGTTTCTACCCCTGCCGCCGAGTCCTCTAATGCTCGGGGCAAAGGGGTTGCTGCTGATTTTCCTGCCTTGACGGAGGCGCCGAAGACAATCGCTGTTGAAGCCTCCCAGCAAGAGATGGAGGAGATCCTCAAGATTATCAAGAAAAGTGATTTCAATGTTGTTGAGCAGTTGAGGCACACCCCATCAAAAATTTCTATGCTATCACTGTTATTGTGTTCAGAGGCCCATGCCAAAGCCCTGATCTCCTTTCTGAAAACAGCTTATGTGCCACAAGAAACATCTGCTGATCAATTTACTGATTGTGTGGCTAACTTGACTGCTGATAACGGGTTGGGCTTTTCTGACGCCGATCTGACTGCAAAAGGAAAGAACCATAATGATGCCCTGCATGTCTCTATTGAATGCAGGGGCAATACCCTGGCCCATGTGTTGGTGGACACCGGTTCTTCATTGAATGTATTGCCCAAGAAGGCCCTAGACAGATTGGATTGTGAGGGTCTGGAACTCAAGCCCAGTAACATTATTGTCTGAGCCTTTGACGGTTCGAAGAGGATGGTACATGGCGAGGTTGACATTCCAATCAGGGTTGGTTCCCAAGTTTTTGATTCTACTTTCTATGTGATGGATATCCGTCCATCCTATTCCTGTTTATTGGGTCGTCCATGGATCCATAAGGCTGGAGCGGTGACCTCCACACTACATCAAAAGCTTAAGTACCCAGTCAGAGGAAAGATTGTTACGGTCCAAGGGGAAGAAGAGTATATGGTCATCCACTTGAACTCGTTCCGATACATAGAAATGGATGGGGAATTCATTGAAACCCCCTTTCAACACTTTGAAGAGGTGCCTCAGACGTTGGCGTCGGCTGAAACTGTGATTGAAGACCCTCCTTTGAAGATGGCTTCCTTGAAGGATGCCCGGGCTGTGATTGAGAAAGGCGAGTGCGCAAACTGGGGTCGACTTTCTGATTTCACTCCGAAGACTGACAAGTTTGGGCTGGGCTTCACTGTAGAGGCTCAGAGGGCTGTTCGCAAAGCAAGGGGCGGAAAACCTCCGGTGTTCATCACCAACCCAGGAGTGAATGCTATTGAGGACGACGTAGAGGAAGCGGAATTTGACAGCTGGATCTACCCAACAACCGACAATGGACCAAGCAACTGGACTGCCAAGGACTTTACACCTATTACTTTTGTCACTCAGTTCCAATCCACTCTGGATCTCGCTGGTAACGACTCTGCTACTGCCAGTTATGACTTTGAAAATCCGATCAACTTAGCCGAAGACGAGGGTGAAGATGATTGCGAAGTGCCTGGTGAACTTGCAAGACTGCTACTCCAGGAAGAGAGGGCCATTCAGCCGCATGAAGAGCCAGTGGAAACGGTAAATCTGGGTACTGAGATAGATAGAAAGGAAGTCAAGATTGGTGCCAATCTAGAGCTCAGTGTGAAACAACGGTTGATTCAGATGCTGCATGACTACATGGAAATCTTTGCTTGGTCTTACGAAGACATGCCTGGTTTGGATGCCGACATTGTGGTTCATCACCTGCCTACCAAGGAAGACTGCCCTCCGGTAAAACAGAAGGTCCGCCGCATGCGTCCAGAGATGTCCGAGAAAATCAAAGCTGAGGTTATGAAACAATTTGATGTCGGGTTTCTAGCAGTGACTTCTTACCCTCAGTGGGTTGCCAACGTGGTTCCAGTGCCAAAGAAAGATGGTAAAGTCCAAATGTGTGTTGATTACAGGGATTTGAACAGGGACAGCCCTAAGGATGATTTCCCTCTGCCTCATATCGACGTTCTGGTTGATAATACTGCTCAGCATAAAGTTTTCTCCTTCATGGACGGCTTCTCCGGTTATAATCAGATCAAGATGGCTCCTGAAGACATGGAGAAGACCACTTTCGTTACTCAGTGGGGCACCTTTTACTACAAGGTCATGCCATTTGGATTGAAAAATGCTGGGGCAACCTACCAACGTGCCATGGTTGCTTTATTTCATGATATGATCCATGACGAGATAGAAGTGTACGTCGATGATATGATTGCAAGGTCTCAAACTGAGGAGGAACACCTTGACCATCTACGGAAGCTGTTTGACCGTCTGAAGTTGAACCCAAACAAATGCACCTTTGGGGTGAGGTCTGGAAAATTACTGGGTTTCATTGTAAGCGACAAAGGTATTCAAGTGGACCCTACCAAGGTGAAAGCCATACAAGAGATGCCGACTCCCAAGACAGAGAAAGAAGTCAGAGGCTTTCTAGGACGTCTGAACTACATTGCCCGATTCATCTCGCATCTAACTGCTACATGTGAACCAATCTTCAAGCTGCTAAAGAAAGATCAAGTAGTACGTTGGAACGATGAATGTCAAGCCGCTTTTGAAAAGATAAAAGAGTATCTCCAAGAACCACCCATCCTCATGCCACCAGTGGAAGGGAGACCTCTAATACTATACTTGACAATGCTTGACAACTCAATGGGGTGTGTGCTGGGGCAGCATGACGAGTCTGGCCGAAAAAAGCACGCTATTTATTACCTGAGCAAAAAGTTTACCGACTGTGAGACTCGGTACTCACTGCTCGAGAAAACTTGCTGCGCTCTGGTATGGGCTGCTCGCCGGCAGAGACAGTATATGTTAACTCACACTACTCTGTTAATTTCAAAAATGGATCCAATCAAGTACATATTCGAAAAGCCCGCTCTGTCCGGAAGAATAGCAAGATGGCAAATGATCTTGACGGAATATGACATCCAGTACACGACTCAAAAAGAAATCAAGGGAAGTGTATTGGCAGACCATTTGGCACACCAACCAGTGGACGATTACCAATCGTTGAACTTTGAATTTCCGGACGAAGATATCATGGTAGTGACTGATTGTGAAGTACCTGGACCGGATGAAGGACCTGAGGAAGGATCCCGATGGTCTATGCACTTCGACGGAGCCTCAAACGCTTTGGGTAATGGTATCAGCGCTGTGATTATATCTCCAAGAGGTACTCATACTCCACTTACTGCCCGTCTATGTTTCAACTGCACCAACAACATGGCGGAGTATGAGGCATGTATCATGGGTCTTCAAGCTGCAATCGACTTAAGGATCAAGTTTCTGAGTGTCTTCGGAGATTCCGCTCTCGTGATCAATCAGGTCAAAGGCGAGTGGGATACGAAACACCCAAATCTTATTCCTTACAAGGAGTATGTGATGACATTGCTTCCCCACTTCAAAGAGATAACTTTTGAACACTTCCCAAGAGAGGAGAATCAGTTGGCGGACGCGTTAGCTACGATGTCTTCAATGTTCAAAGTCAAATGGGACAACAAAGCGCCCCAGATCATTATCTGGAAATTGGACGAACCTGCATATTGCTGTGATCTTGAGGCCGAAGAGGTAACAGAGAAACCCTGGTATCATGAAGTGAAGAGGTACTTGGAAGCTCAAGAATACCCCGAAGGTGCATCTGTTAATGACAAGAAATTCTTGAGAAGGTTTGCAGCAAAGTTCTTTCTCAGTAATGGCATTCTCTACAAGCGAAACCATGATTCAAATTTACTGCGTTGTGTGGATAAGACTGAAGCAGAAAATATCATGGCAGAACTACATGAAGGTACATTCGGAACACATTCCAGTGGACATACCATGGCGAAGAAAATCCTTCGGGCGGGGTATTTCTGGTCCACAATGGAAGCCGACTGTTACCAACATTCTCGAACTTGTCATAAATGCCAGATTTATGCTGATAAGGTGCATATCCCTCCGGTGCCTCTGAACGTCCTGACGGCACCTTGGCCTTTTGCAATGTGGGGCATTGATATGATCGGCGAGATCCGACCGACGACATCCAATAGGCACCGCTTCATCTTGGTAGCGATTGACTATTTCACGAAGTGGGTTGAAGCAGCTTCCTATGCTACCGTAACCAAGAACGTCGTGGCACGGTTCATTCGGTTCATATAAACGCAATCAAACAATGCCAAAAGTTCAGAAATTGATTAAGCATCATGAAAATACCAAATATTTGTCAAAAAAATGCAAGAACGTGGAGTTACGATTTTGAACACAGGGCGGTATTTTGAGATACTTACAGCGCAATTGAGAGGGTGTGAGAGCTTGATTTTAATTGCAGGAGGTTCAGTGGATACCCAGCAATGGATTGGTGTTGAGATTTGCCCTTGAAAACGCCTCTAAGAAGGATTTCAGTTTCACACTTTTTGGCAATTTTTCAAGTTTTGCTTTTGGTGTTCTTGCAGTATCTAGCCCTTGAATTCGTGTCCTCTCACTTGTATATGTATGCTGCAATGTATTAGGTCAACTTTTGGGTCTTGAATCTTTGCACATTGATGTCTTGAGATTTGATTTGATTCACCATTGATAACCTTCCAATTTTGTCCAAAATCCAATCTTTTTGCACATGGAATGTATGATACGAATTTGATTCACTTGATGATGATGATTAGGTCCTGAAAATAGAAAAAGATCTCATGTAATCAAGTTTTGTGATTTGATTTGATTTAAATTGATTTAAAATGGAATAATTCAAATAAAAATCAAATAAAATAGAAAAATTGATAAATGGACACAAGGCTGAAGCTAGGACACGTGTGTAGTGTGACAAGATCAAATCAAGTGGAAAAGAATGGGCCCATTTGACAAAATTTGAAGTTTTGGGGATAGTTGACTTTTGGCAATTTTGCAAAAATGCCTAACTTCTACAATGCATAACTTCTTTAATTTTGAACTTTTGGAAGTGTTCTTGGACTTTTTAGAAAGTTTGAGATGTCCTCTAACCAACCCTTTTGGTATCATATCAATTTGATATTCCATGCTCAATTTATAAGCTTTGGAAAAAGGTGTTTTTGTTGACTTTCAAAAATGACCTATAATGTCCAAATTTGTAACTTTTTGTGAGTGCATTTCTTGATCTTGGGGTATGAATATGGATTGTAGGAAATTGTATCCTCTTCAAAATTAGCTTTTGATGGGTCATTTCTCATAAAGTATGAGAAAGTTATGCTTGGTCAAAGTTGAGTTGACTTTTCCAACAAAACCCTAATTTAGCAATTTTTGAGTCTTGATGAATTTTGAGCAATCCTTGATAAATCATGATCAAACCTTGATCAAATGATCAAATATCCTTCAAAATGATAATGTTGACAAAAAATCTTGAAGTTTGACTGTATTTGGGTCACAGTTGACTTTTGCCCTAGCACAATCGATTTTTGGACCCTTTGAGCAATTGACTGAGCAAACTTCCTTTGCAAGGCTTGAAATTTTACATGGATGATCTTGAGAGCATATTAGGACATTATGGAGCACTTGAGGTCATTTGGATTCAAGGATCTTGATGCAACACAAAACCCTAATATGAGGTTGACTGCCTTAGGAGATAGCTTGACTGTCCAACCCTTGAGCAATCTTGAGCCACTTGGAGATTTTTCTTGCAATGTATTGAGAAATATGGGAGGGAAAATTTTGGGGTACAACAGCTTCCCCTGTTCAATCTTCTTAATCCTGAGGATGTAGATTGGCTTTCGGGCCTTTCATGATCCGAAGGTGGAAGATGATTGAACACTAGAGTGCCCAGGAATTTGCTCTCGCATGAAGTGGTATCAGCATTGTGATGTCGAGAATGGGCTTACAGATGCCATTTGGGAGATTGTTGATAGGTGGTCTGAACTTCGACTGGAATATGAATCAGGGAGATCTTATCGTCGATCTGACTGAACCAGGGAAGGTCTTGCATTAACTTGGACTGGATAAGAATCAGAAAAATCTTTGAATCGATTTAGCTGAACCAGACAAAAGTCTTGGAATAACTTCAACTGGAATACGAATCAGGGAGATCTTCGCGTCGATCTGACTGAACCAGAGGAGGTCTTGGATTAACTTTGACTGGATCGACATCAGAAAAATCTTCGAATCGATTTAACTGGACCAGACGAAAGTCTTGGAATAACTTCAACTGGAATACGAATCAGGGAGATCTTTGCGTCGATCTGACTGAACCAGAGGAGGTCTTGGATTAACTTTGACTGGATCGGCATCAGAGAAATCTTTGAATCGATTTAACTGGACCAGACAAAAGTCTTGGAATAACTTCAACTGGAATACGAATCAGGGAGATCTTCGCGTTGATCTGATTGAACCAGAGGAGGTCTTGGATTAACTTTGATTGGATTGGCATCAGAAAAATCTTCGGATCAATTTAACTGGACCAGATAAAAGTCTTGGAATAACTTCAACTGGAATACGAATCAGGGAGATCTTCGCGTCGATCTGACTGAACCAGAGGAGGTCTTCGACATAGTTGAAAACTTAACTGCATCTTTCCTGAAAGGTAAAGGTCAGTCGTATGCAATGCATGATATGGATCAAGCAATGATGTTCTCAAAATAAATGAGATTGTATGGTATGATGTGTATATGCATGTATCATGATGTATGGAGATGTAATGTTTCTAGCCGGGGAAAATAAATCCCAGATAGCTGCTAGAGAATAGAGCTGGATTCTTCGTTTTTGTTGGGGATGGCGAACGAAGAGAATAAACCTGCAGGAGAGGATGACTCTGTTGGGGAATAAACTGATGAGGAGATTACCCTGTGGGGAAGAGATGATCTGCTGAGGATTCCGCTGATAAATTCTGTCGAGATAAATTATTGTTGCTGGTGATATTGAATCTGTTGAGGATTGAATTCCTGTTTGTGAAAGGAAAGAACTCCGCTGGGGATGATCTTTGGTTGCGACTTCGCTAGGGATAACCCTTTAGACTCTTATGGGGATAATCCTCTGAATTCTGCTGGGAATGATCCTTTGAATTCGGTTGGGGAGATTTTTTTGTACTCCGCTGGGAATAAACTTCCAGAGTCGACTGGGGATGATGTTTCAACTCCGTTGGGGAAGATTTTTTAGACTGCGCTGGGAAAACTGTAACTCCACTGGGGATATCTTATACTCTGCCGGGGAACATTCTTATACTCTGCTAGGGAATATTAAGACTGTCGGGGATATTAAGCCTTTTTAGTGTTGATGGTTGATAAACTCTGCTTGGGGAGAGCATTGTTGATTCGTTCATAGTTGCAAGTCTCAGCTGGGGAGAGCTACCATTACGGTCTTACTCTGCGGGGAGTGAAGGTATCTTAGCCATATTCTTCAGATGAATCTACCTTGTACCTGGTGGACAAAGCAACTATACAGTTCAGACAATTCTTATCGCCCCTGTTTATGATATTACCCGTAATTCATCTTTTGTTTCGCATGTAAATATTTATGAGCAGCAATTAATGTCAAATGCATATATCAAAAATGAACATTGGACGTTCTTTGCAAAACAAAACAGATAAAAAAGAACAGTTTGAAATTTCTTTGAAAATGAATTGTATTGATTTTGAAGTTTGGCCTGTAAATAGGCATTTTTTGTACAAGAGGCTGACGTCCTAGTAAGAGAACGCCGCCGAATAATGGGATTTACACAATTTGTGAAAAACTTCAACAAAACAGCTATGTGAATGACCCCACTGGGTTCCAACTCTACTATTGCCTTCATGTCTTCGAGCATCTCATCACTTTGCTGTTAGTTGAAAGTATATCAGATTGATTAGTGCCGTCTGAGCTTAATAGTTGATATCGAAGTCTGGATGCAAGGTGATCCAATGAGACATAGTGTTACGCTTTGATCCCTAATTTTTTCCTGGACCTCCCCTTTCGGGTTTTCAGTCCACCGGGATACCCATTTTTGCCCAAGCCGCCTTTTCAGGTTTTCGACTTGCCGGGTGTACAGATTTTTTTGTTTTCATCCCTTATTTTTGCCCGAACCCTTTTGGTTTGCCGGGAAGCCCTTACTTTTTCCTAGGCCAGTCAACCTAGCGGGTCTTTGATTATGCGTAGTATCTTTTCACTATATCTGCATTGACGGGGTGAGGAAGGTCATCACCGTCCATGGTGGTTAGAATCATAGCTCCTCCTGAGAAAATGTTCTTAACCACAAATGGCCCTTCGTAAGTAGGGGTCCATTTGCCCCTGGGATCACCTTGAGGTAAGATAATGTACTTGATTACCATATCCCCAACTTGATACTCTTGTCGTCTGACTTTCTTGTTAAATTCCTTGATCATGCGTTTTTGATACGTCTGACCATGACAAATAGCAATAAGTCTCTTTTTATCGATTAGGTTCAGCTGATCAAGCCGGGTCTGAATCCAGTCATCTTCGCTCAAACCTGCATCCTTCATGATCCGAAGAGAGGGTATCTGAACTTCAATGCGCAAGACTGCCTCCATGCCATATACCAAGGAATAGGGTGTTGCCCCTGTTGACGTCCGTGCTGAGGTACGATACCCATGAAGAGCAAATGGTAACATCTCGTGATAGTCTTTGTATGTTATCGTCATCTTCTACACACTCTTCTTAATGTTCTTATTAGCCGCCTCTACAACCCCGTTCATCTTCAGCCGGTAGGGAGAAGAGTTGTGATGCTGTATCTTGAATTGCTCGCAGAGCTCGGTGATCATTTTGTTGTTGAGATTGGTACCATTGTATGTAATGATCCTCTCTGGTACACCGTATCGACAGATCAGATTATGCCGAATGAACCGTGCCACGACGTTCTTGGTTACAGTAGAAAAGGAAGCTGCTTCAACCCACTTCGTAAAATAATCAATAGCTACCAGGATGAAACGATGCCCGTTGGATGATGTAGATCTGATCTCGCCGATCATATCAATGCCCCACATTGCAAAAGGCCAAGGTTCCGTCAAGACGTTTAGAGGAACTGGATGTATGGGCACCTTATCAGCATAGACTTGGCACTTGTGACATGTCCGAGAATGCTGATAACAGTCGGCTTCCATTGTGGACCAATAATATCCTGCCCGTAGGATTTTCTTTGCCATGGTATGTCCACTGGAATGAGTCCCGAAAGTCCCTTCATGTAAATCTGCCATGATCTTTTCTGCTTCGTTCTTATCCACACATTGCAGTAGGGTTGAATCATGGTTACGCTTGTAAAGAATACCATTGTTGATGAAGAACTTCGCCGCGAACCTCCTCAGAAACTTCCTGTCATTAACAGATGCACCCTAGGGGTATTCCTGAGCCTCAAGATACCTCTTCACCTCATGAAACCAGGGTTTATCCGCTACCTCTTCAGTCTCAATATCACAGCAATGCGCAGGTTCGTCCAGTTTTTCAATGATGATTCAGGGAGCTTCGATGTCCCAATTGACCTTGAACATAGAAGACATTGTAGCTAGCGTGTCCGCCAATTGATTCTCCTCTCTAGGGAAGTGTTTAAAGGTTATCTCCTCGAAATGGGGAAGCAACGTCAATATATACTCCTTATAAGGAATAAGGTTCAGGTGTTTTGTATCCCACTCGCCTTTGATCTGACTGATCACGAGAGCGGAATCTCCGAAGACACTTAGAAACTTAATCCTTAGGTCAATTGCTGCTCGAAAACCCATGATGCACGCTTCATACTCCGCCATGTTGTTGGTGCAGTTGAAAGATAGTCGGGCGGTAAATGGAGTATGAGAGCCTTTAGGAGATATAATCACGGCGCCAATGCCATTACCCAAAGCGTTTGAAGCTCCATCAAAGTACATAGACCATCGGGATCCTTCCTCAGGTCCTTCATCCGGTCCAGGTGTCTCACAATCAGTTACCAACATGATATTCTCATCCAGAAATTCGAAGTTCATAGACTGGTAATCATCCACTGCCTGATGTGCCAAATAGTCTGCCAACACACTTCCCTTGATTGCCTTTTGGTTCGTGTACTGGATGTCATACTCAGTCAAGATCATCTTCCATCTTACTATTCTTTCGGACAAAGCAGGCTTTTCGAAGATATACTTGATTGGATCCATCTTTGATATCAACAGAGTAGTGTGAGTCAGCATATACTGTCTCAGCCGGCGAGCAGCCCATGCCAAAGCGCATCAAGTTTTCTCAAGAAACGAATATCGGGTCTCGCAGTCGGTAAACTTTTTGCTAAGGTAATAAATAGCATGCTCTTTTCGGCCAGACTCGTCATGTTGACCCAACACACACCCCATTGAGTTATCGAGTACTGTCAAGTATAAGATCAAAGGCCTTCCTTCAACTGGTGGCATCAGAATAGGTGGATCTTGGAGATACTCTTTGATCCTTTCGAAAGAGGCCTGGCATTCATCATTCCAACGTACTACTTGATCTTTCTTCAGTAGCTTGAAGATTGGCTCGCAAGTAGCAGTCAGGTGCGAGATGAATCGGGCAATATAGTTCAGACGTCCCAGGAAGCTTCTGACTTCTTTCTCTATTCTGGGAGCTGGCATCTCCTGTATAGCCTTCACCTTTGCAGGATCCACTTGAATACCTTTGTCTCTTACGACGAAACCCAGCAGTTGACCAGATCTCACTCCGAACGTGCACTTGTTTGGGTTTAACCTCAGCTTGTACAACTTCAACCTATCAAATAACTTCTGAAGGTGGTCAAGATGCTCTTCCTCCGTCTGGGACCTTGCAATCATGTCGTCGACGTATACCTCAATCCCATGATGGATCATGTCATGAAACAAAGCAACCATGGCACGCTGATACGTTGCCCCAGCATTCTTCAATCCAAAAGGCATGACCTTGTAGCAAAAGGTACCCCATTCAGTAACAAAGGTTGTCTTCTCCATGTCTTCGGGAGGCATTTTAATCTGATTATAACTGGAGAAACCATCCATAAAGGAGAATACCTTGTGCTGAGCGGTGTTGTCAACCAGAATGTCGATGTGAGGTAGAGGGAAATCATCTTTGGGACTCGCCCTGTTCAGATCCCTATAGTCAACACACATTCGAACCTTACCATCCTTCTTCGGCATAGGAACCACATTGGCCACCCACTGAGGGTAAGAAGTAACTTCTAGAAAACCGGCATCAAACTGTTTCATAACCTCAGCCTTGATCTTCTCAGACATCTCTGGGTGCATACGGCGGACCTTCTGTTTCATTGGAGGACAGTCTTCTTTGGTAGGCAGGCGGTGAACCACAATGTAGGTATCCAACCCAGGCATATCTTCGTAAGACTAGGCAAAGATCTCAACGTAGTCACGCAGCATCTGAATCAACCGTTGCTTCACACTAAGCTCCAGATTTGCACCGATCTTAACTTCCTTCTTGTCTATATCTCTACCCAGATTTACTGGTTCCACAGGCTCTTCGTGCGACTGTATAGCCCTCTCCTCTTGGAGTAACAGTCTTGCAAGTTCACCAGGCACTTCGCAATCTTCTTCACCTTCGTCTTCGGCTAAGTTGATCGGACTTTCGAAGTCATAGCTGGCAGTAGCAGAGTCGTTACCAATGAGATCCATAGTGGATGTAGACATGTATATGTGAGTGTGTGTGTAAAATAGTTGTTTTGCAATATATAATAAAAGAAAAACAAGGAGCACAAAATTTGAAATGTAAGAACGTCCAATGCTTTTATTAATGATATATGAAAATGACACACATAAAGCCCTCACAAATGAAACCACAGTGCCCCGGGTAAGACACCGGGCCATAAAGTTTAAAACATTGTCTGTTACAAATTCAAAACCAAAATTTTCATTACTAGGTAACAAAAGAAATAGGGATGAAGTCCTTTGAGTTGCTTGGTCCGCCATTGGTCATAGGATAGATCCAGCTGTCGAACTCAGACTCTTCCACATAATCTTCAATGGAATTCACTCCCGAGTTGCTGATGAACATGGGAGGTTTTCCGATCCGTGCATTCCGAACAGCCTTTTGAGCTTCTTTCTCGACAACATCCCGGGCATCTTTTAAGGAAGCCATCTTCATAGGAGAATCTTCAACAACAGCCTCAGCTGACGCCAGTGTCTGGGGAACCTCTTCAAAATGTTGAAACGGGGTCTCAATGAACTCCCCATCCATTTCTATGTATCGGAAAGAGTTGAGGTGGATAACCATGTACTCCTCTTCTCCTTGTACTGTCACAATCTTCCCTTTCACTGGGTACTTCAGCTTCTGGTGGAGCGTAGACGTTACTACCCCAGCTTTGTGGATCCATGGACGACCCAGCAAACAAGAATAAGATGGCCGAATGTCCATCACATAGAATATAGAGTTGAAAACCTGAGAACCAACTTTAATCGGAATATTCACTTCTCCGTGCACCATCCTCTAAGACTCATCAAAGGCCCTAACGACAATGTTGCTTGGTTTCAGCTCCAACCCTTCACAGTCTAACCGGTCTAGATCTTTTTTAGGCAATACCTTCAACGAGGAACCAGTATCCACTAATACATGATCAAGAGTAGTGCCCCTGCATTCAATGGAGACATGCAGGGCATCATTGTGATTCTTCCCCTTGGCAGTCAAGTCAGCGTCAGAGAAACCCAACCCATTATCAGCAGTTAGACTGGCCACACAATATTTAAATTGATCAGTCGACGTCTCTTGTGGTACGTGGGCAGTCTTCAAGAATGCAATCAAAGCCTTGGCATGGGCCTCTGAGCATAGCAACAGTGACAACATAGAGATCTTGGATGGGGCTTGCCCCAGTTGTTCAACTACATTGTAGTCACTCTTTTTGATAATCTTAATAATCTCTTCCATCTCTTGTCTAGAAGCTTCAACAGTGATCGTCTTTGGTGCCTCCGTCTGGGCAGGCTCACTGGTGATCCCTTTGCCCCGAGTGTCAGATGACTCGGCGACAGGGGTAAGAATAGGAACTTGAACAGGAATAGTAGCAGGTACACTTGCAGGTGTAATAACAATAGGTTTTCGGGCAGTTGGTGGAGAGATATCAGGTGAGAAAAGTCTTCCGATGCGGGTGACTTTAGCAGGTCCAACAATATTGCTGACGTCAGTATCAGCATCCAACTCTTGTTTAACTCCATGGAAATAAACATCAGCCCCGTAGTGCCAAGGGACATCTTTATTAGAGGTATATGGAATAGGCCCAGGAACAGTGATGATCAATGGTGCGATTCTTGGAACAGATGTAATTCTAACAGGCTTTCTCAAGGAAGCCTTGGAAGAATTGTCGAAAATGGTAATAATGGCAACTTCTTCAGTACGAACTAAAGGAACAACAGTATTCTCAAACAGAATTTCTTTACTATCCATCAGGCATTGGACACCTGATTTCAAAAGATGGCAAACGGTAGGTAGAACAGAACACATACGGCAATCTTCGTCACAGCCCGGAAATAAACCGGCTAGCAAAAGGTTCTTCTTTACAGTCATCAAAGGGGTAACAATGTCGTTCACAGAAACCACAAATGAGTCTTCATCTATAGCATTCACTCCATTCTTGGGCATATGAATAGTCACAATATTAGGTCTTTCGGGCGCCTCGAACTCAATCTCCTTAGCATCAATTAAGTCCTGTATCTTATTCTTCAAAGACCAACTGTTGTACCCCAAAATTTGCCCTCCCATATTTTCCAAGATTTGTCAAGAATCATCATCAAATGGTTCAAGATTGCTTAAGAAGTAGACAGTCAAACCACCTCCTAAGACAATTGAAATTAGGGTTTTGGTTCTTTCAAGGAATTTGGGGTTTTCAATGATTCAATCAAGTCTCAAGGGCCTATATACATCCTCAAGCACCTACATGCCAAGTTTCAAGACTCACAGGGCCAATTTGCACAGTCAAAAGCTCCATTTGATCCACAGTCAACTGCAAGGGCAAAATGGTCATTTTGCTGTCAAAAGTCAGAATTTTTGGTCAACATCTTATTTTGCGTCCACAATCATCATTTGATCAAGTCTTGATCATGGTTCATCAGAAAAATCTCATCCAATGCTCATTTTTAAGGGAATATAATTTCCTACAATCCATCTTCATACTCCAAGTCCAAGAAATGCTCTCACAAAAAGTTATCAATTTTTACATTATAGGTCAAATTCAAAAGTCAACAAATGTGCACTTTAAGTCAAAGGCCATAACTTGAGATTGGTAAATCCAAATGACATGGGACCAAAGGCATTGGTTAGAGGACTTCAAGACCTTTACAAAATGTCCAAGAACATGTTCATATGATCAAAATTGAGCAAGATATGCATTGGAGAAGTTGGGAAATTTTTAGGAATTTGCAAAAGTCAACTTTGCTCAAAATACCTTATTTTTGCTAATGGGCCTCAAATCTCTTCTTGAAACTTCATCCATGGCCTATGCACTACCCATCAAGCTTAATTGAATTTATTTTCTTATTTTTATTGATTAATTAGATTTTTAATTAATATTAATTCATTTAATTAATTTAAATTGTAGGAAAAATGCAAGATTTAATTTTTTCAATCAATTTGTGAAGCAAATATGGTCAGGATATGCTGGCAATTTCTTGCTCAAAGTCAAATATGCAAAATCTCCAAAATTGGCAACTTTGTTCAATCATGAAAATGCAAAAAGATTTGATTTTCAATCAAAGATCAAATCATCAATTCAATGGATTCTTGCTCAAGTTTTGACCTAATTCCATTCCTCTATATATATATGCAAGCAAACCCTGATGCAAAAAACGTGAGAAAGCTGCAGAAAAAAGCCATAGCATATTGAGAAATTTCAAGAAAATTGCAAAACTGATTTTTACATTCCAGGGCAATTCAAGGCATTCTATTGATTCTAACACCTTGCAGGAGTTCCCAGGAGTGTGTGGCAATCAAATTCAAACCTTAAAGCTCAAAGAATCGTCCTAGACAGTTTCACGGCTTACCCCTTTTTTCCAAAATCGTATTGTTGAATTCATGTGCATTTAACATATTTTCTTGATTGTTTTGCATTGATAGGGACCATACGAAGCTAATGGTATCATTCAATTGAATTATAACGCCATAAATCACAAGATGCCATAGTTGAATTTTTAGGGTTCATAAGCTTTGAATTGGGGCTTTGCAATCCAGGAAAAATTAAGACTTGTGAGACCCATGGTTGGAATCGTCAGAACAAGACGAACAAAACTGAACCCTCGCGAAATATTTATGTAAACCACAACCCTAATCACTATTTTTCGTGCAAGCATGTAGTGGGGGTTAAAAACCCCCGCTAATTGATTATGTTTTTACAGGTACCAGCGAGGAAGATGATGAGGTGTTCATATATGGTTGGACCATTTGAATAAGCGCGCGTGTTTTTTGTGTTTTACAGCATGTTGATTTATTTTTCAATATAATAATCTCCACTTATTTCACTAACAAATAGAACAGCTTGGTGTAGTGGCAGGGACGCGTGCATATGACCATTGGGACCTGGGTTCAAATCCCAGGTCCCCCAAAATATTTGTTTCTATTTTTCTTCACATGATCACATGCAGGCTTCCAAAAGTGATCCACCATGTACCTCACTTATCAACACTCCAAGTGGCTTGCAAAGCAAATCTGAAGGCCAGGATAGAGTGACTACCATAGTCCCTGGTCAATGCATGTGTGGACGATCCAAAAAGTCAAAGAGGCTTGCAGCTTGTTGGGCCTGAGAATTGCAACAAACACCTCCTAATTGGGCCAGCACCCCTCTGGGTTCTTCCTTTTTCTCTTTATATTTTCCATTTAATTATTTTACTATTAATTATTATTATTATTACTTAATTAACTCAATTAATTTTTTTCATAATAAAATCAGAAAAACTAAAAATAATATTTTTTTTCTTAATTAAAATTAATTTCACTTTATTTTTGTAAATAAATGCTAACATAAATTAATTTAGTTTAATTAGGGTTAATTTTAACTTTTTTTCAATAATTTAAAATAAATTAGAATTAGGGTTTTTACTAACTTTTGACTATTTTTATTTATTTCCTAAAAAACATAAAAAACTCAAAAAAAAAAATTTTTTATTAATTAATTAGTTTTTAGGTTTAATATTAATTAAATGCCAAATAACAAAAAACTCATTCTTTCTCAAAAAGGGTCAAAACCCTAAGAACTTCTCCGATTCAATTTTCTCTCGCGCGTATGTTTGTTTTATTAATTTTTGACCCATTATTATGTAATTGCTCCAAGAATGTAATAGCTTTAATTAGGACTTTTTATCGCTTTCTTTAATTTCCCGCAATTTACTTTTTCAAGGGTTTGTTTTTGGCGATGTAAATACCCGACGCCTTGTAATAGCGTAGATTTATTTTCCGCAACTATTAACTGTTAGATGTATGTTAACTAGGCTATGCATGACAAGACTTATCTCTGAAATTAAAATCAACTCGTAGCTCACCATAACATGTGCAAAGATAATATAACTGAAACCTGACACACGTGCACATGCCACTCCTAGGGTACGCCTCACTTGGTTGCCTCGACGTGGTCATTGAGTATAGGGTGTTTTAGAGGTCGCCCTCCTGTCTAAAGATCAAAAGTTGCCTCGGAACGGTTGCCTCGATAAAAATGATCTAGGATATTAGGGTTACCACTAAGGCGTCCTATTATTGCTTTGGTGACCACATGTCCCTATAATCGAATTGACCCGAAAAACTCCAACAACGGTGCTACCTACTTCTCAATAGTGGGATGGTACTGTCTAAAGGACATTTACACAGCTTAATTTCTTTTGAGTAGGTAGAGGTTCTCAGGTACTTGCTCTTTCAAAACAAAAATACTTTTCGCACCTACACTTTTCTGACAAAAGTTTTCAAACAAACACTTCATACACTCTTGAGGACAGATACAAGAGTTAAATTGAAGTTTTCAAACAAACTTTTTTTCAAAACCCACAAACACAAGAAAAGCAAAACATTTTTGAAAACATAGTGAGTAAGTACCTAAGAGCCCGTGGATAACCACGGATAGAAAGGGTGTTAACACCTTCCCTTTCTATAATCTACCTCCTGAACCAAGAAACATCTCGAAAAGGAACTTTGCTGTGCTTTTGTCCTTTCCTCATTGGAGAAAATAAAAGACGGTGGCGACTCTTGCTTACCGTGACATTTCGCGAACCAACATTCCAAAACAGTCAGTTCTCATTCCCACCGATCACAGAACTGGCGACTCTGCTGGGGAATTTAATAAGTGAGGTGTACCTTAGGATTAGATCATTCTATGTTTTCAATTGCATGCTTTATATGATTTATATTTGTGGGTTTGCATCGGAGTTTTATAGATCCTAACCTGGATCTGGGGAATACCCTTTAGGTAAGTAGCAATAAACTGTGAGGGACCTGTCCAGCATAGACCGACACGGGTGAAGCAGTAGCTACGTTGGTGTGACACCTTGGTCTGTACCGATATCCCTTGTGTTGGAACGAGGAGAATATGGGTCTTCTGAGGAGTCATTAAGCACCAACTGACCTTAGAACCTTAAATTGACCAACTTGGCCATAGAACAGTAGCAGTATGCTACACTCATTGAGGCTAAACTCTCGCGATGGTTTCGTCCGCAAGAAAAGTTTGCTAAGCTGGAGTTATGACCGATTGAGGGTAGTCAGTGATATTGAGATCCTATAGAACCCGGTTACTATTTTTAGGACAGGTCTTAACCAACTGAAACCGAAAGAGGATAGTACCTAAACTTCATGCTGGCCTAAACTCTAAGGGTTGTCTTGTGTGACTTGTGTGCCTTACCATGTTTGCCTTTTGTGAATACTTGTGGTGTGCCTTTATCATAACATCATAACATCATACCATTGCATGCATCCTGCATAAGGACTAACCCATTTCAAAGACAAGAGGGTTTCATCTTTGCTCTGTTTTGTAGGACATCATGATGCCCGTGCGAAGGAATACTATCCGGCTCAACTTTGTTCAACCACCTGCTTTGCTTATAGAATTGGTTGATAGGATTCCAAACACTACTTCCTTCATCAAGAGGCATGGTTCTCTTCTCGGTTTAGTCACTTCAAAGTGGGACCAACAACTGATGAGTGTCCTGGTCCAGTTTTATGATCCCTTATACCATTGCTTCACTTTTCAAGACTTCCAGCTGGTCTCTACCCTGGAAGAATTCTCTGATTTACTTGGTATCCCTGTTTTGGAACAAACTTCATTCACTGGTTGGGAGAAGACTCTTATGCCTGAAGAGATTGTTGCAACCCTTCACCTGACCAAAGAAGAGGTAATGGCTAACTGGGAGACTAGAAGTGGAGTTAAGGGCTTTTTGGCTAAGTTTCTGGTTGGCAAAGCTAATAGTTTCTGGAATGACTTAGACTTCAGAGCGTACGAGGACATTCTGGATCTCTTAATCTATGTTCTGGTATTGTTTCCAAATCCTGACACCTTTGTTAATGTCAACGCCATAAGGATCTTCATCTCTCAGAACCCTGTACCCACTCTCTTGGGTGATATCCTGCAACAGCTCTATGCTCGTACTGCCCGAAGACGGGGAACTCTGTGGTGTTGTGCTCCTTTATTGGTGAGGTGGTTTATTTCTCACCTCCCTAAGTTCGTACTGAAGAACAAGGAAGGAAGGGGCTGGGCTCATAGGGTAATGTCTCTCACTGATAATGACATCATTTGGACTCTCAGAGGTTTAGATGAGGTGGCCGTTATTGATCATTGCGGAGAGTATCCTAATGTTCCTTTGATCAGAACCCAGGGAGGAATCTCTTATAACCCATGTTTAGCTCTCCGTCAGTTTGGAAGAGCCAGAAGAGCAGGGCCTCATGAGATGTTGATACCTCACATCAGTTTTGAGTTTCAGGTAGATAGTGACGAGCTGCGTCGTAGATTCATCCGGGCTTGGGATAGAATTCACAAAGCTGACCCACATGAGTTGGGACCAAAGACTTCTCTACCAATGGAATCCTACTTCAGATGGGTCCGCATCCGTGCTCAGAAGTTAGGTATGCCATACGAAGCTGTCAGGCCTATTACTCTTGAAATTGCTGATAAAGACGGGGTTCCTCCAACTGTTCTCCGTCCTCATATGCCCACTAATGTTGACACGCTAAAGAGGTCTTGGGCGCAACTACAGGAAGAACGGGATTTTTATCGGGAAAGGTTCAATGAACAGGAACAGAAGATCCAGAAGCTGACGAAGCAATTGGAGAACGAGCGGACCCTGAATGACTATATCCGTACCGATAAGAAGAGGCCATGGGAGCATTGATGGGCCTTGGATGTTTCTTTTACAGCTCTTTTATTTACTTTTCAGTATTTTCATTCTTGTAACGCCTAAGGGCAATTTGTTGAACAATTTAAATTCCAAAGTTGAATCTAATAAAGTGTGTTTCCTTTTTGTCTACAAAGTTGAATCCCGATTGTCTTTGAAAGCATAAATCATACGCATTTCATTCCATCATATGCATAACAGGTACCCTTTTTACAGGTCACTTATCTTCTTCACTATTTATTTCAGCAATCATCATGTCTTCTGAACCTTCCACTGAACAAGCTATCAAGGCCCTCCAGGCCCAGAATGCCCAGTTCCAAGAGTTGGTTATGAGCTTAGCCAAGGGTCAACAGGAGTTGAAGACTCTGATTCTGAAGAAGAAGAAGAAGAGGACTGTCTTGTTCAACGTTGGACGCAGATTTGGGAATGGACTGCAGAATGAGGCTGAGCTGACTACCTCATCTGTAGGCAAGGACAACCCACAAGAGAGAAAGGTTCCTAGTCCCGTGGTCTCCGACAATGAGACAGATTATAATGATGAACAGTACCCTCCTGCTGAGGACAGGTACAAACAGCTGGAGGACCTCTTAAGTGCTATGGAGATTCAGAATGTGCCCGGGTTGGACTTTGGAGATCTAGGCTTATCCTCTGGGGTGGTGATTCCCCATAAATTCAAGGCACCTACTTTTGCCAAATACGACGGAGCCTCCTGCCCAAAGCTGCACCTCCGGTCGTATGTAAGGAAGATCCAACCTTATACAGCTGACAAGAATTTGTGGATCCATTTCTTCCATGATAGTCTTTCAGGGACTCCACTCAAATGGTTCTATCAGCTGGATGGAGCCAGTATTCGTAACTGGGAGGATTTGGCTAATGCGTTCTATAAGCAGTATCAGTATAATTCCGACCTCGCTCCTACGCGTACCCAACTCTAGGGTATGTCACTAGGGAAGGGTGAAGGATTTAAGGAATATGCTCAAAAGTGGAGAGACCTGGCCGGAAGGGTGCAGCCACCTTTGACTGACCGTGAACTTGTGGATATGTTCTTGGGGACCCTGTCTAGTCCGTTCTTCAACCATTTGATTGGAAATTCTTCTGCCGGGTTTACAGACCTTATCTTGACTGGTGAGAGAATTGAAGCTGGTATCAAGTCTGGGAAGATACAGAAAGGTGCCTCCTCGAGCACTGAAAAGAATCCGTTCAAGAAGGAATCTAGTGCTGTCTATGGTTCAAAGAGACAGAATAGACCGGAACACCGCCAAGCTGTCAATGCGGTGGTTATTTCAAAACCTACTGCTGCTCCTCATCATCACAACCAGCAAAGGGGTGAGAGACCTAGAAGGCAGTTTACTCGTCTCAGTATAACCCTGTCTCAGATATTGCCGCAACTACTGACAACCAATCTGGTGACTATAAAAGAAGCTTTGAAGGTTGTAAACACTACATCCCCAAAGTACAATCCTAACGCCCGCTGCGCTTATCACTCTGACAGCCTGGGGCATACTACGGATGATTGTTGGGCTCTGAAGAATAAGGTTCAGGACCTGATTGATGCAAAGGAGGTTGAGTTCGAGGCTCCCGAGAGGCCTAATGTGGTAACAGCCCCCATGCCCAAGCATGGAGTAAATGCTATTAGGGATGATGATGACGTGGAGGAATCTGAATTCGATAGCTGGATCTACCCTACGACCGACGGTGGACCAAACAACTGGACAGTGAAAGACTTCGTCCCTATTACTTTTGTGACTCAGTAATGAACTCCTTTGTTTTGAATTTGTAACAAACAATATTGTGAAACTTTATGGCTCGGTGTCTTACCCGGGGCACTGTGGCTTCATTTGTGAGGGCTTTTGTGTGTCATTTTCATATATCATTAATAAAAGCATTGGACGTTTTTTGCATTTCAAATCTTGCGCTCCTTGTCTTTCTTTATTATATATTGCAAAACAGCTATTTACACACACTCACATATATAGGTCCCAATCCCCTCTGGATCTCACTGGTAACGACTCTGCTACTTCCAGTTATGACTTTGAAAATCCGATCAACTTAGCCGAAGACGAAGGTGAAGATGATTGTGAAGTGCCTGGTGAGCTTGCAAGACTTCTACTCCAGGAAGAGAGGGCCATTCATCCACATGAGGAGCCAGTGGAAACGGTAAATCTAGGTACTGAGACAGACATAAAGGAAGTCAAGATTGGTGCCAATCTGGAGCTTAGTGTGAAACAACGGTTGATTCAGATGTTGCATGACTATGTGGAAATCTTTGCCTGGTCTTACGAAGACATGCCTGGGTTGGATACCGATATTGTGGTTCATCACCTGCCTACCAAGGAAGAATGCCCTCCGGTAAAACAGAAGGTTTGCCGTATGCGCCCAGAGATGTCCGAGAAAATCAAAGCTGAGGTTATGAAATAGTTTGATGTCGGGTTTCTAGCAGTAACTTCTTACCTTCAGAGGGTTGCCAATGTGGTTCCAGTGCCGAAGAAAGATGGTAAGGTCCGAATGTGTGTTGATTACAGGGATTTGAACAGGGCGAGCCCTAAGGATGACTTCCCTCTGCCTCACATCGACGTTCTGGTTGACAACACTGCTCAGCATAAGGTATTCTCCTTCATGGACGGGTTCTCCGGTTATAATCAAATCAAGATGGCTCTTGAAGACATGGAGAAGACCATTTTCGTCACTCAGTGGGGCACCTTCTGTTACAAGGTCATGCCTTTTGGGTTGAAAAATGTTGGGGCAACCTACCAACGTGCCATGGTTGCTTTGTTTCATGACATGATCCATCATGAGATTGAAGTATACGTCGATGATATGATTGCAAGGTCCCAAACTGAGGAGGAACACCTTGACCATCTACAGAAGCTGTTTGACCGTTTGAAGTTGTACAAGCTGAGGCTAAACCCGAACAAGTGCACCTTCGGGGTGAGATCTGGAAAACTACTAGGTTTCGTCGTAAGTGACAAAGGTATTCAAGTGAACCCTGCCAAAGTGAAAGCCATACAAGAGATGCCAGTTCCCAAGACAGAGAAAGAAGTCAGAGGCTTTCTGGGACGTCTGAACTACATTGCCCGATTCATCTCACACCTAACTGCTACCTGTGAACCAATCTTCAAGCTACTGAAGAAAGATCAAGTAGTACGTTGGAACGATGAATGTCAGGCCGCTTTCGAAAGAATCAAATAGTATCTCTAAGAGCCACCCATTCTTATGCCACCAGTTGAAGGGAGACCTCTAATCTTATACTTGACAGTACTGGACAACTCAATGGGGTGTGTGCTGGGGCAGCATGACGAGTCTGGCCGAAAAGAGCACGCTATTTATTACCTTAGCAAAAAGTTTACCGACTGTGAGACCCGATACTCACTGCTCGAGAAAACTTGTTGCGCTTTGGTATGGGCTGCTCGCCGGCTAAGACAGTATATGTTGACTCACACTACTCTGTTGATTTCAAAAATGGATCCAATCAAGTATATATTCGAAAAGCCTTCCTTGTCCAAAAGAATAGCAAGATGACAGATGATCTTGACTGAATATGACATCCAGTACACAACCCAAAAAGCAATCAAGGGAAGTGTGTTGGCAGACCATTTGACACATCAGGCAGTGGATGATTACCAGTCGATGAACTTTGAATTTCCAGACGAGAATATCATGCTAGTGACTGATTGTGAAATACCTGGACCGGATGAAGGACCTGAGGAAGGATCCCGATGGTCTATGCACTTTGATGGAGCCTCAAATGCTTTGGGTAACGGTATTGGCGCTGTGATCATATCTCCAAAAGGCTCTCATACTCCACTTACCGCCAGGCTATGTTTTAACTGCACCAACAACATGGCGGAGTATGAAGCATGCATCATGGGTCTTCGAGCTGCAATTGACCTAAGGGTTAAGTTTCTGAGTGTCTTCAGAGATTCCGCTCTCGTGATCAGTCAGATCAAAGGCGAGTGGGATACGAAACACCCAAATCTTATTCCTTACAAGGAGTATGTATTGACGTTGATTCCCCATTTCGAGGAGATAACCTTTGAACACTTCCCAAGAGAGGAGAATCAGTTGGCGGACGCGCTAGCTACGATGTCTTTTATGTTCAAAGTCAAATGGGACAACGAGGCTCCCCGGATCATTATTTGGAAATTGGATGAACCTGCACATTGCTGTGATCTTGAGACCGAAGAGGTAACAAAAAAACCTTGGTATCATGAAGTAAAGAGGTACCTTGAAGCTCAAGAATACCCCGAGGGCACATCTATTAATGACAAGAAGTTTCTGAGAAGGTTCGCGGCAAAGTTCTTCCTCAGCAATGACATTCTTTACAAACGTAACCATGATTCAACCTTACTGCGTTGTGTGGATAAGACTGAAGCAGAAAGGATCATGGCAGAGCTGCATGAAGGTACCTTCGGAACTCATTCCAGTGGACATACCATGGCAAAGAAAATCCTTCAGGCAGGATATTACTGGTCCACAATGGAAGCCGACTGTTATCAGCATTCTCGGACATGTCACAAATGCCAGATCTATGCTGATAAGGTGCACATTCCTCCAGTTCCTTTGAACGTCTTGACAGCACCTTGGCCTTTTGCAATGTGGGGTATTGATATGATCGGCGAGATCAGACCTACGGCATCCAACGGGCATCGTTTCATCCTGGTAGCGATTGATTACTTTACGAAGTGGGTTGAAGCAACTTCCTTTGCTACCGTAACCAAGAACGTAGTGGCACGGTTCATTCGGCATAACCTGATCTGTCAATACGGTGTACCAGAGAGGATCATTACGGGCAATGGTACCAATCTTAACAACAAGATAATCACTGAGCTCTGCGAGCAATTCAAGATACAGCACCACAACTCTTCTCCTTACCGGCCGAAGATGAATGGGGCTGTAGAAGCGGCTAATAAGAACATCAAGAAGATCGTGCAGAAGATGACAGTGACCTACAAAGATTGGCACGAGATGTTACCATTTGCTCTCCATGGGTACCGTACCTCAGCACGGACGTCAACAGGGGCAACACCCTTTTCCTTGGTCTATGGCATGGAGGCAGTCCTGCCCATTGAAGTTCAGATACCCTCTCTTCGGATAATGAAGGATGCAGGTTTGAGCGAAGATGACTGGATCCAGACTCGGTTGATCAACTAAACCTAATCGACGAAAAGAGACTCACTGCTATTTGTCATGGTCAGACGTACCAAAAACGGATGATCAAGGCATTTAACAAGAAAGTCAGACGACAAGAGTATCAAGTTGGGGACCTGGTAATCAAGCGCATCATTCTACCTCAAGGTGATCCCAGGGGCAAATGGACCCCCACGTACGAAGGGCCATTTGTGGTTAAGAATATCTTCTCAGGAAGAGCAATGATATTAACCACCATGGATGGTGACGACCTTCCTCACCCCGCCAATGCAGACATAGTAAAAAGATACTACGCATGATTAAAGACCCGCTAGGTCGACTGGCCTAGGCAAAAATAAGGGCTTCCCGGCGAACCAAAAGGGTTCGGGAAAAAATAAGGGATGAAAATATTAAAAAAAATATGTACACCCGGCAAGTCGAAAACCTGAAAAGGCGGCTTGGGCAAAAATGGTTATCCCGGTGGACTGAAAACCCGAAAGGGCGGTCCAGGCAAAAGTTAGGGATAAGCGTAATATTATGTCTCATTGGATCACCTTGCATCCAGACGTTGGTATCAACTATCAGGCTCGGACGGCACCAATCAATCAAATTCATCTCCAACTAAGCAGCAAAGTGATGAGACGCTTGAAGACATAAAGGTGATAGCAGAGTTGGAACCCAGTGGGATTTTTCACATAGCTGTTTTGTTTTCTTTTTTACAAATTGTATAAATTCCATTTGTCCGGCGGCGTTCTCTTACTAGGACGTCAGCCTCTTGTACAAAAACGCCTATTTACAGGCAAACTTCAAAATCAATACAAGTTTCATTTTCCAGACAAATTGCAAATTGTTTTTCCTTTATCTGTTTTGTTTTGGTAAGAACGTCCAATGTTCATTTTTGATATATGCATTTGACATTAATTGTTGATCACAAATATTTGCATACGAAACAAAGGACTAATTACGGGTGATATCAGAAACAGGGGCAATAAGAATTGCCTAAGCGATCTAGTTGCTCTGTCCACCGAGGTACCAAGGTAAGTTCAGCTGAAGAATATGACCAAAATACCTTCACTCCCTGCTGAGTAAGACAAGATTCAGCAATACTCTCCCCAAGCAGAGTTGGTCTCCCATCAGCCCTAAAAAGGCACAGTATCCCCAGCAAGTCAGCAATACTCCCCCCAAGCAGAGTTGGTCTACCATCAGTCCTGAAAAAGTTGGGTATCCCCAGAAGATTTTAATATTCTCCAGCAGAGTATACAGATATTCCTCAGCAAGCATCCCCGGAAATCTTAACATTCCTCGACAGAAATATAAGATTGTTCCCCAGCGGAATACAAGATACCCTCAGTGGAACCATTTCCCAGCATAGTCTGAAAAGCTTCCCCGCCAGAGTTGAATCATCTCCCCAGTAGATTCTGGAAGCTTATTCCCTGCAGAGTGCAAATGCATCTCTCCATCCATATTCAAAGGTTATCCCCACCAGAGTCTAACTGGGTTATCCTCAGCAACTTGCAACGAAAAGATCATCCCCAGCGAAGTTCTTTCTATCCCCCAACGGAGTTCATCATCAAAATCCCCAACAGAGCTTATCAACGGAATCCCCAGCGGAGTTACCGTTAAAATCTCAGCGAATATCTCTTCCCACAGAGTAATTCCCCGCAGAGTAACTTCTTCGCCATGTTTATTCCCCAACGGAGTCATCCTCTCCTACAGGTTTATTCGTGCAATCATCTTCGTTCATCATCCCCAGGGGAAACGAAGAATTCAACATCATTCTCCAGCGGCTATCCGGGATTTATTTTCCCCAGCTAAAACATCACATTGTCATACATCATGATACATGCATATACGCATCATATCATACAATCTCATTTTGAGAACATCATGCATTTCATACATCATGACATTGCATACAACTAATGCTTTGCCTTTTCAGGAAGAGGTCAATCAAAAGATGATTACCATCAACTTTTGCAGTTCCAGATTAATACCTGTAACTAGCCAGAAAATATCTGTGAACGACTGATTATAGGTTAACACCTGAAACCAGACAGGAAAGCCACCTATATGGAGATTAAAGATTAATACCTGAAACCAGACAGGGAAACTATCTTTCTTTCTCAAGTCAGAGATTAATACCTGAAACCAGACAGGAAAACTATCTCATCGACCAGCCTTCTTAAGTTCCAGATCAACACCTGTAACTAGCCAGGAAATATCCGTGGACGACTGATTGAAGATAAATACCTGAAACCAGACAGGAAAACCATCTTTCTTTCTCAGGTCGGAGATTAATACCTGAAACTAGCCAGGAAAACTATCTCCCCGACCACCCTTTCTTAAGTTCCAGATTAATACATGTAACTAGCCAGGAAATATCTGTGGACGACTGATTGTAGATCTATACCTGTAACTAGCCAGGAAAGTTATCTACATGAAGAGACTGAAGATCAATACCTGTAACAAGCCAGGAAGACTATCTTTCTTTCTCAAGTCAGAGATTAATACCTGCAACCAGCCAGGACAACTATCTCATCTGCCAACCTTTTTCAAGTTCCAGATCAACACCTGTAACTAGCCAGGAAATATTTGTGGACGACGGATTGTAGATTAATACCTGAAACCAGACAGGACAACTATCTACTTGACCATCATGAAGCAACCCTACACCGGTTCCTCCTCTTCCAAGATGCAGTTTTACACGGACCATCATCAGGAAACCCCACACAGGTTCCTTCTTTCAATCTACCAAGTTACAATTCAACAAACATTCCCAGATGGCATCTTTAAGCCCATCTCCACAACTATCCATTACATTTCCAGATGGCATCTATAAGCCCATTCCCGACAAGATTCTGTCACATCTCCAGATGGCATCTATAAGCCCATCCTCCTATCCATCATATCTCCAAATGGCATCTGTAAGCCCATTCCCGACATCACATTGCTGATACTACACCATGCGAGTGCAAATTTCTGGGCACTCTAGTGTTCAATCATCTCCCACCTTCGGATCACGAAAGGCGCACAAGCCAATCTACATCCTCAGGTTTAAGAAGATTGAACAGGGGCAACTGTTGTACCCCAAAATTTTCCCTCCCATATTTTCCAAGATTTGTCAAGAATCATCTTCAAATGGTTCAAGATTGCTCAAGAAGTAGACAGTCAAACCACCTCCTAAGACAGCTGAAATTAGGGTTTTGGTTCTTTCAAGGAATTTGGGGTTTTCAATGATTCAATCAAGTCTCAAGGGCCAATATACATCCTTAAGCACCTACATGCCAAGTTTCAAGACTCACAGGGCCAATTTGCACAGTCAAAAGCTCCATTTGATCCACAGTCAACTGCAAAGGCAAAATGGTCATTTTGCAGTCAAAAGTCAGAATTTTTGGTCAACATCTTATTTTGAGTCCACAATCATCATTTGATCAAGTCTTTATCATGATTCCACAAGCATAACTCAAAAATCATCAAGATGCAAGAAGTTACTATTTTTGGACAGCAGAAAAGTCAACTGTATCTTGACCAGGGCATAACTTTTTCATGGTTCATCATAAAAATCCCATCCAATGCTAATTTTGAAGGGAATGCAATTTCCTACAATCCATATTCACACTCCAAGTCCAAGAAATGCTCTCACAAAAAGTTATCAATTTTTACATTATAGGTCAAATTCAAAAGTCAACAAATGTGCACTTTAAGTCAAAGGCCATAACTTGAGATTGGTAAATCCAAATGACATGGGACCAAAGGCATTGGTTAGAGGACTTCAATACCTTTCCAAAATTTCCAAGAACATGTTCATATGATCAAAATTGAGCAAGATATGCATTGGAGAAGTTGGGAAATTTTTAGGAATTTGCAAAAGTCAACTTTGCTCAAAATACCTTATTTTTGCTAATGGGCCTCAAATCTCTTCTTGAAACTTCATCCATGGCCTATGCACGACCCATCAAGCTTAATTGAATTTATTTTCTTATTTTTATTGATTAATTGGATTTTTAATTAATATTAATTCATTTAATTAATTTAAATTGTAGGAAAATGCAAGATTTGATTTTTTCAATCAATTTGTGAAGCAAATATGGTCAGGATATGCTGGCAATTTCGTGCTCAAAGTCAAAGATGAAAAATCTCCAAAATTGGCAACTTTGTTCAATCATGAAAATGCAAAAAGATTTGATTTTCAATCAAAGATCAAATCATCAATTCAATGGATTCTTGCTCAAGTTTTGACCTAATTCCATTCCTCTATATATATGCAAGCAAACCCTGATGCAAAAAACGTGAGAAAGCTGCAGAAAAAATCCATAGCATATTGAGAAATTTCAAGAAAATTGCAAAACTGATTTTTACATTCCAGGCCAATTCAAGACATTTTATTGATTCTAACACCTTGCAGGAGTTCCCAGGAGTGTGTGGCAATCAAATTCAAACCTTAAAGCTCAAAGAATCGTCCTAGACAGTTTCACAGTTTACCCCTTTTTTCCAAAATCGTATTGTTGAATTCATGTGCATTTAACATATTTTCTTGATTGTTTTGCATTGATAGGGACCATACGAAGCTAATGGTATCATTCAATTGAATTATAACGCCATAAATCACAAGATGCCATAGTTGAATTTTTAGGGTTCATAAGCTTTGAATTGGGGCTTTGCAATCCAGGAAAAATTAAGACTTGTGAGACCCATGGTTGGAATCGTCAGAACAAGACGAACAAAACCGAACCCTCGCGAAATATTTATGTAAACCACAGCCCTAATCGCTATTTTTCGTGCAAGCATGTAGTGGGGGTTAAAAACCCCCGCTAATTGATTATGTTTTTACAGGTACCAGCGAGGAAGATGATGAGGTGTTCATATATGGTTGGACCATTTGAATAAGCGCGCGTGTTTTTTGTGTTTTACAGCATGTTGATTTATTTTTCAATATAATAATCTCCACTTATTTCACTAACAAATAGAACAGCTTGGTGTAGTGGCAGGGACGCATGCATATGACCATTGGGACCTGGGTTCGAATCCCAGGTCCCCCAAAATATTTGTTTCTATTTTTCTTCACATGATCACATGCATGCTTCCAAAAGTGATCCACCATATACCTCACTTATCAACACTCCAAGTGGCTTGCAAAGCAAATCTGAAGGCCAAGATGGAGTGACTACCATAGTCCCTGGTCAATGCATGTGTGGACGATCCAAAAAGTCAAAGAGGCTTGCAGCTTGTTGGGCCTGAGAATTGCAACAAACACCTCCTAATTGGGCCAGCACCCCTCTGGGTTCTTCCTTTTTCTCTTTATATTTTCCATTTAATTATTTTACTATTAATTATTATTATTATTACTTAATTAACTCAATTAATTTTTTTCATAATAAAATCAGAAAAACTAAAAATAATATTTTTTTCTTAATTAAAATTAATTTCACTTTATTTTTGTAAATAAATTCTAACATAAATTAATTTAGTTTAATTAGGGTTAATTTTAACTTTTTTTCAATAATTTAAAATAAATTAGAATTAGGGTTTTTACTAACTTTTGACTATTTTTATTTATTTCCTAAAAAACATAAAAAACTCAAAAAACATTTTTTTTATTAATTAATTAGTTTTTAGGTTTAATATTAATTAAATGCCAAATAACAAAAAACTCATTCTTTCTCAAAAAGGGTTAAAACCCTAAGAACTTCTCCGATTCAATTTTCTCTCGCGCGTATGTTTGTTTTATTAATTTTTGATCCATTATTATGTAATTGCTCTGAGAATATAATAGCTTTAATTAGGACTTTTTATCGCTTTCTTTAATTTCCCGCAATTTACTTTTTCAAGGGTTTGTTTTTGGCGATGTAAATACCCGACGCCTTGTAATAGCGTAGATTTATTTTCTGCAACTATTAACTGTTAGATGTATGTTAACTAGGCTATGCATGACAAGACTTATCTCTGAAATTAAAATCAACTCGTAGCTCACCATAACATGTGCAAAGATAATATAACTGAAACCTGACGCACGTGCACATGCCACTCCTAGGGTACGCCTCACTTGGTTGCCTCGACGTGGTCATTGAGTATAGGGTGTTTTAGAGGTCGCCCTCTTGTCTAAAGATCAAAAGTTGCCTCGGAATGGTTGCCTCGATAAAAATGATCTAGGACATTAGGGTTACCACTAAGGCGTCCTACTATTGCTTTGGTGACCACATGTCCCTATAATCGAATTGACCCGAAAAACTCCAACGACGGTGCTACCTACTTATCAATAATGGGATGGTACTATCTAAAGGACATTTACACAGCTTAATTTCTTTTGAGTAGGTAGAGGTTCTCAGGTACTTGCTCTTTCAAAACAAAAATACTTTTCGCACCTACACTTTTCTGACAAAAGTTTTCAAACAAACACTTCATACACTCTTGAGGACAAATACAAGAGTTAAATTGAAGTTTTCAAACAAACTTTTTTTCAAAACCCACAAACACAAGAAAAGCAAAACATTTTTGAAAACATAGTGAGCAAGTACCTAAGAGCTCGTGGATAACCACGGATAGAAAGGGTGCTAACACCTTCCCTTTCTATAATCTACCTCCCGAACCGAGAAACATCTCGAAAAGGAATTTTGTTGTGCTTTTGTCCTTTCCTCATTGGAGAAAATAAAAGACGGTGGTGACTCTTGATTACCACGACATTTCGCGAACCAGCATTCCAAAACAGTCAGTTCTCATTCCCACCGATCACACCAACAATCATCTGTATTATGCCCCGGGCTATCAGAGTGAAAAGCACAGCGGGCATTAGGGTTGTACTTCGGTGATGTTGTATTTGGATTCTGCGGGGCCTCCCTTAGAATCACTAGATTGGTCTTTAACAACAGCGGCAGAATCTGAGACAGAGTCATGCTGAGACGGGTGAATTGCCTTCGAGGTCTCTCATCCTTTTGTTGATTGTTGTGCTGAGTAGCACCAGCAGGTCTTGAAATAACAACTGCATTAACAGCTTGGCAGCGTTCAGGTCTATTCTGGATTTTCGAACTGTAGACAACGCTAGACTCTTTCTTAAAATGCTTCTTCTTGGTGCTTGATGAAGCACCCTTTTGTATCTTACCAGCCTTAATACCAGCCTCGATCCTCTCACCGGTCATAATTAGCTATGTAAACCCAGACAAAGAGCTTCCAATCAGATGGTTGAAAAATGGACCTGAAAAGGTCCCCAGAAACATATCCACAAGCTCCTGATCAGCCAAGGGTGGTTGCACTCTTTCGGCGAAGTCCCTCCACTTCTGAGCATAATCTTTGAAACCTTCGCCCGTTCCTATTGACATACCCTGGAGTTGGGTACGCGTGGGAGCGAGGTCGGAATTGTACTGGTATTGCCTGTAGAAAGCAGTAGCCAAATCTTCCCAACTGCGGATACTGGCTCCGTCCAACTGGTAAAACCATTCAAGCTGAGTCCCTGAGAGACTGTCTTGAAAGAAGTGGATCCATAGGTTCTTATCAGCGATGTACGGCTGAATCTTCCTTACATATGACCGGAGGTGCAGCTTCAGACAAGAAACTCCGTCATACTTAGCAAAGGCTGGTGCTTTGAATTTGTGGGGAATTACCACCCCATATGATAGACCCAGATCACCAAAGTCCAGACCAGGCACCTTCTGAACTTCCATTGCACTCAACCGGTCTTCCAGTTGCTTGTAGGGGTGTGCATGGATCAATAACCAAACCAAATTGAACCATATATATAATTTGGTTTGGGTCTTAAAATTACTTCATTAAAACCGGTTTATATTTCTAAAATCGGTTTACATGTGGATCGGTTCGGTTTTGAACCGGTTTCTCACAAAAACCAGTTTTTAAAAAGAAACCAATTTTAAACTGATTTTTCTAAAAACCAGTTTTTAATTTTCTTTATAAAAATCGATTTCAAAACCAGTTTTATAAAAAACTAGTTAATTAGTCTAAAAAACCAGTTGCTAATTTTGTTTAGTCTAATTATGTGGAGACTAAACAAAAACTTTTATAATGACTAACTATGCTAAGCATAATCATGGTAATGAAGCACTAGAAGGGATCTGAGTTTACTGCATAGTAAGAAACAGAAGGAAACAAAAGAGATTGATCATTCCAAACCTCATCAATATATTCAAACTATATTTGGTGACTCACAAATGGATTTGTTTATACTCACTTTAAATTTAAAGCTAAGAATTGCTTGTTCAAGCTTAATATGTGTATTAAGAGAAGCAAAAGCAAAATCAAAATCATTAGAAGAAGCATTAGAAACAGAACAAATAGTAGCATCATTCTTTTTAATCCTGTTTATACCATACCTACAACAGTTACTACTATCAATAAATACAAACATTACAATTCCTACTAAAAGCACAAACTTTGGTACATCTAAGTACCTTTTTATTGCATAATTATTTTGACAGAAAGATTAAGACAACCGAAATCATTTAGTACATAATCTGATTCATGGTCAATTTTGACAAACTCACCACGAATCACTTAACTGAACATGTCCAACCTACTCGATGCCCCTCTTCTTCCTGACCTCCACAATGAACTGGTAGACCTTATCCTGATCAGGAATAGACTTAGAAACACTCTCTATTTCAATACATCTCTTAGCCCAACCAGTAAACTTGGGACACTCCTTCTCTATATTGATGTTACCAAAAGTCTCATAGCCTTTAAACCAAGTGTAGAATGGAATAAGTGCTACATCCACATAACCAAGCTTCTCTCCTCCAAAATAAGTCTTGTCTCCCAACTCTTGCTCCAACAGTTTGAGGGCTTCTATGAATTCCTTCTTTGCAGCTTCTTTCTCTTCTCCATTTTTGGTCCAAACAAGGTTCCTTCCATTTTCATAGACCTATTTCAGATTGAGAATTGAAACACACTCAATTAGATAATCAAATGATAGAACAAGAAAAACATGCTAAAGGGTAAACTTTTATACCTTCTTGTCAATAAAATCAACCCAGAATCTAGCTTGTGATCTCTGATAAGGATCAGAAGGCAACTAAGGAGATTTATCATTCCAAGCCTCATCAATATACTGAACAGCAATGAGAGATTCACAAATGGGTTTGCCATTATGAATGAGAACAGGGATTTTCTTGTGAATAGGGTTCATCTGTAATAATTTGTGAAAACTAAAAAGCTTTAACCTGAATTTCATCGATTGTGCAGTTAATTAGATGAACCCATAATTAAAAAGCTTTTAATTTGTGAAAACTAAAAATTCTAAGTAGAATTTCACCTGATTCTGAGAAGAAAGCTCGTGGAGGCGTTGTTGAAGGACGAATTTGTTGGATTTGAAAAACAATTTTGCTGATGTTTGAGATTTTTGAAGAAGATTGGGATGAATTTTGAAGAAGTGGAGGCTTTTGTGAAGAACGTTGAAATTTTGTTGAAGAAAATTTGAAAAAGATTAGGGTTTTTGAAAATTTGGGCTTATGAGATTTGTGTAATTGTGTTTTACTGCATATGTTTCTCAAAGTTAGGAGTATAGTAACAGTGACCCATACTTTGGTCCAGTTTGGAACAATGGGTACCGGTTATTTTTTAATTTAATAAATGGGTCACCAATTTATAAACATAACTTTGGGTTGGATTTTTAAATTTGGATTTATTTGGATAGTAATTTGGTTTATGGTCACCAGTTATTATGCACACCCCTAGTTGCTTGTATCTATCCTCAGCTGGAGGATACTGGTCTTCGTCGAAGTCCGTCTCATTGTCTGAGACCACAGGGCTAGGAGCCCTCCTTTCTTCTTGATTATCTTTCCCTCCAGATGAGGTAGTCAAACCAACTTCATCCCGTAGCCTATTTCCAAACCTGTGACCTGTGTTAAACAGGACTGTCCTCTTCTTCTTCTTCTTCTCTTTCAGAATCAGGGTCTTCAGATCTTGCTGACCCTTAGCTAGATTCATGAACAACTCTTGGAATTGGGCATTTTGAGCCTGTAGGGCCTTGATTGCTTGCTCAGTTGATGGTTCAGCAGACATGATGAGTGCTGAAATAAACAGCGAAGAAGATAAGAGACATGTAATGGGTACCTGTTATGAAGTGCATGGGATGAAATGCGTATGCTATGATTTCAAAGACATCGGGAGATTCAAATTTATAAACCAAAAAGGAAACACACTTTTATTAGGTAAACTTGAAATTCAAATTGTTCAACAAATTGCCCTTAAGGCGTTACAAGAAAGGAAATACTAAAAAGTAAATAAAAACTGGAAAGGAAATAATCAAAGGACAATCAGTGCTCCCATGGTCGCTTCTTGTTGGTGCGGACATAGTCATTGAGAATCCGCTCGTTCTCCAGCTGCCTAGTCAACTTCTGGATCTTTTGTTCTTGCTCGTTAAACTTTTCTCGGTAAGCATCCCGTTCTTCTCTCAGTTGCATCCAAGACCTTTTCAATTCCCCAATGTCAGTGGGCATGTAAGGATGGAGGATGGTATGAAGAACCCCCTCTTCATTAGCAACTTCAACAATGATAGGCAGGACGGCTTCATATGGCATACCCAGCTTCTGGGCACGGATACGGACCCATATGAGATATGGCTCCATCGAAAGAGAAGTCTTTGGACCCAGCTCATGTGGATCAGATCTGTGAACTCTATCCCAAACCCTTATGAATCTGCGGCGTTACTCGTTGCTATCCCCTTGAAAATCAAAGATGATACTAGGCATTAGTAGCTCATGAGGTCCTTCTCTTCTGGCTCGCCCAAACTGACGTAAGGCCAAGAACGGATTGTAAGAAATTCCTCCATGGGTTCCTATCAGTGGAACATTGGGGTACTCCCTGCAACGATCAATAATAGCCACCTCGTCCATACCTTTAAGAGTCCAAATGATATCATTATGAGAGAGAGAGAGATACATAACCCTATAGGCCCAGCCCATGCCTTCTTTGTTCTTCAGCACTAATTTGGGGAGGTGCGAAATAAACCACCTCGCCAATAATTGAGCACAGCACATAAAGGTTCCCCGCTTTCGAGCAGTACGGGCATAAAGCTGATGAAAAATGTCACCCAAGAGAGTGGGTACAGGATTACGAGAGATGGAGATTTTAACCGCATTCACATCAACAAAGGAGTCAGGATTCAGAAACAATACCAAGCCATATATCAGCAGAGCCAGAATATCTTCGAATGCCTTGAAGTCTAGACTATCCCAGAAATAATTAGCCTTACCAACCAAGAACTTAGTCAGAAAGCCCTTTGCTCCACTTCTAGTCTCCCAATTAGCCATTACCTCATCCTTTGTCAAATGAAGGGCTGAAGAAATCTCTTCCGGCCTAAGGACCTTCTCCCAACCAGTAAACAGGGTCTGCTCCAAAATAGAGATACTGAGCAGATCAGAGAACTCTTCTAAGGTGGGAACCAACTGGTAGTCTTGAAAAGTAAAGAAATGGTACAATGGATCATAGAAATGGACCAAAACACTCATCATCTGCTCGTCCAATTTGGAGGTAACCAAACTGAGAAGATACCCATGTCTTATGATGAAAGAGGTAGTATCAGGCATCTTTGTAATCAATTCTTTAAGCATGGTGGGAACCTGGACAAAGTTGATCCGGATGGTATTCCTACGCATGGGCATCATGACCGACAAAACAGAACAAAGATGAATCCCTCCTGTCTTTGAAATAGGTTAGTCCAATGAAAGATGTATGCAATGTTATGATGGCATGATGTCATGATAGAAAGCACACCACAAGTATCCACAAATAGCAAACATGGTAAAGGCACACAAGTCACACAGATAGCCCTTAGATTTCAGGCTGGCAGGGAGCTTAGGTACTACCCTCTTTCAGTCTAGTTGGTTTAAACCTGTCCTAGAAATAGTAACCGGGTTCTAGAGGATCTCAATATCACTGACTACCCTCGATCGGTCATAATTCCAGTTTAGCAACCTTTTCTTGCGGCCGAAATCATCGCTAGAGTTTAGTCTCAATGAGTGTAGCATACTGCTACTGTTCTATGGCCAAGTTGGTCAATTTAAAGGTTCTAAGGTCAGTTGGTGCTTAATGACCCCTTAGCAGACCCATATTCTCCTCGTTGCGCCACAAGGGATATCGGTACATACTAAAGTGCCACACCAACGTAGCTACTGCTTCAACCGTATCGGTCTATGCTGTACAGTTCCCTCACAGTTTATAGCTACTTACCTAAAGGGTATCCCCCAGATCCGGGTTAGGATCTATAGTAATTCCAATACAAGCCCACAAAAGTAAAGCATACAAGTCAATCAATTGAAAACATTATGAACTATTCCTAAGGTACACCCCACTTATTAAGCGTCCCCAGCAGAGTCGCCAGTTCTGTGATACGGTGGGAAAGAACTGACTGTTTTTTGGAATGTTGGTTTGCGTTTTGCGTTTGTTTTTGCAAAAAGTCGCGGTAAGCAAGAGTCGCCACCGTCTTTTATTTTATCCAACAAGGAAAGGAAAAAGCACAGAAAAATTCCTTTTTCGATATGTTTCTCGGGTCTAGGGGGTAGATTATAGAAAGGGAAGGTGTTAACACCCTTTCTATTCGTGGTTATCCACGGGCTCTTAGGTACTTGCTCAAAGTGTTTTCAAAATTTGCTTTTCTTTGTGTTTGTGGGTTTGAAGGAAGTTTTTGTTTGAAAGGTGTAAGTGCGAAAAGTTTTTGTTTTATTTTGAAAGAGCAAGTACTTAAGAACCATCTACCTACTCGAAAAAGAAATCAATTTGTACTAATATCCTTTAGACAATGCTATCCCACTATTGATGAGTAGGTAGCATTGTCGTTGGATTTTTAGGGTCAATTCGATTAAGGGACGTGCAGTCACTAAAGCAATGTTAAGACGCCTTAGCGGTAAACCTAATGTCTTAGATCATTTTTACGAGGCAACCGTTTCGAGGCAACTATGATCTTTGGACAAGAGGGCGACCTCTAAAACTTCCTATACTCAATGACCGCGTTCGAAGGCAACCAAGTGAGGTGTACCCTAAGAGTGCGTATGTGCGAGTGTATTGTTTTGGTTAATTTTATCTTTGTACATATCATGGGTGATCTATGTTGATTTTAGGCTTTGAACGATTAATCTTGTCATGCATTCCATATTACCAAACATCTAACAGTTTATAAGTTGCGGAAATTAAATTGCGGAATTTAAACTAACTATTACAAGGCGTCGGGTATTTACATCGCCAAAAGCAACCCTTGAAATTAAAATGCGGAAAATAAATAAAGCGATAAAAATATTTAAAGTCCTAATTATACTATTACATTCCGGGAAACAGATACAATATTGAATAAAATGGATCGCGTGCGGGAAAATTAAATTGGGCGAGTTCTAGGGTTTTGACCCTTTAATTATTAAAGAAACGATTTTTTGTTTATTTTTGAATTAAAAGGAAATTAAACTAAGTTAATTATTGAATTAATAAATTAATTAATTAATAAAAATATTTTTGGATTTTTGATATTTAAAGAAATAAAAATAAATTAATCAAAGTTAATAAAACCTAATTATCTAAGTTGATTTTAATTATTGCAAAAAATATTAAAGTTATTCCTAATTAAACTAAATTAATTAAATTAATGTTTATTAACAAAAATAAAATGCTGAAAATTAATTTAATAAACAAAATATTTTTTGGTTTTTTATTTTATGAAGAAAAAGTGATTTAATTGGTTAGTTAATCATGAAAAATAATTAAACAAATAATTAAATAAAAGAATGAAATAGAAAAACTTAGGGGGAGTTTGGGCCTAATTTGGAGGCATGTTCAGCAATTTTGTGGCCCAATAAGCGCTGGCTTTGCTGACTTTTCTGATTCTCCACGCGCCCTTTGACTTGATCCCACCAAGGGCTTCATTCTGGACCACCAAATCTGGCCTGGGGCCATCTGGCAGGTTGTTGAGTGAGGGAGCATGATGTACCATGCAATTTGATCACCACTGAATAACCTGTTGAAAAATAATAATATGCATTTGGGGGACCTGGGGTTCGAACCCAGGTCCTGTTAATCATTGGACAACGCTTCCACCACTCAACCAACGCATTTTTATTGTTAGTGTATTAGGAATAAAATATAATATGGGAAAAATCAATAATATGCCAGAAATAAATAAAAAAAAGTGCGAATCGTTTGAATTGGCCAACCAGGGGGAGACACGTCTTCGTCTTCTTCGTTCAACCCTGGATATTTACCTGCGGATTTATGTCCGCATCTAAATTCGCATGTGCGTCCTAAAATCGATTTTAGGCCATGAAAACCAACCCCAAGACCATGGTTGTGCTCGTCTGACTCCCCTGGTCACGTTTATGTCCATCAATGGCATCAATTTTGCCTGTAAAAGAAATACCCAAAAAGCAATCTACAAAACCCTAGGTTCAGTTACAGGGCTATGGTTCATATAAACGCAATCAAACAATGCCAAAAGTTCAGAAATTGAATAAGCATCATGAAAATACAAAAGATTTGTCAAAAAAATGCAAGAACATGGAGTTACGATTTTGAACACAGGGCGGTATTTTGAGATACTTACAGCGCGATTGAGAGGGTGTGAGAGCTTGCTTTTGATTGCAGGAGGTTCAGTGGATACCCAACAATGGATTGGTGTTGAGATTTGCCCTTGAAAACACCTCTAAGAAGGATTTCAGTTTCACACTTTTTGGCAATTTTTCAAGTTTTACTTTTGGTGTTCTTGCAGTCTCTAGCCCTTGAATTCGTGTCCTCTCACTTGTATATGTATGCTGCAATGTATTAGGTCAACTTTTGGGTCTTGAATCTTTTCACATTGATGTCTTGAGATTTGATTTGATTCACCATTGATAACCTTCCAATTTTATCCAAAATCCAATATTTTTGCACATGGAATGTATGATACGAATTTGATTCACTTGATGATGATGATTAGGTCCTGAAAATAGAAAAAGATCTCATGTAATCAAGTTTTGTGATTTTATTTTATTTAAATTAATTTAAAATGGAATAATTCAAATAAAAATCAAATCAAATAGAAAAATTGATAAATGGACACAAGGCTGAAGCTAGGACACGTGTGTAGTGTTACAAGATCAAATCAAGTGGAAAAGAATGAGCCCATTTGACAAAATTTGAAGTTTTGGGGATAGTTGACTTTTGGCAATTTTGCAAAAATGTCCAACTTCAACAATGCATAACTTCTTCAATTTTGAACTTTTGGAAGTGTTCTTTAACTTTTTAGAAAGATTTAGATGTCCTATAACCAAACCTTTTGGTCTCATCTCAATTTGATATTCCATTATCAAGTTATAAGCTTTGGAAAAAAAGGTGTTTTTGTTGACTTTCAAAAATGACCTATAATGTCCAAATTTGTAACTTTTTGTGAGTGAATTTCTTGATCTTGGGGTATGAAGATGGATTGTAGGGAATTGAGTCCTCGTAAAAATGAACTTTGGATGGGTCATTTCTCATAAAGTATGAGAAAGTTATGCTTGGTCAAAGTTGAGTTGACTTTTCCTACAAAACCCTAATTTAGCAACTTTTGAGTCTTGATGAATTTTGAGCAATCCTTGATGAATCATGATAAACCCTTGATAAAATGATGAAATATCCTTCAAAATGAGAATTTTGACAAAAAAGCTTGAAGTTTGGCTGTATTTGGGTCACAGTTGACTTTTGCCCTAACATAGTCGATTTTTGGACCCTTTGAGCAATTGACTGAGCAAACTTCCTCTGCAAGGCTTGAAATTTTACATGGATGATCTTGATAGCATATTAGGACATTAGGTAGAAATTTAGGTCATTTGGATTCAAGGATCTTGATTCAACACAAAACCCTAATTTGAGGTTGACTGCCTTAGGAGATAGCTTGACTGTCCAACCCTTGGGCAATCTTGAGCCACTTGGAGATTTTTCTTGCAATGTATTGAGAAATATGGGAGGGAAAATTTTGGGGTACAACACAACACATCTTCTAAAATATTCCAAAAATAATTTAATTAAATAATTAATTAAATTACGGGCGTTACAACTCTCCCCAACTTAGAATATTTTCGTCCTCGAAAATTTACCTCAATCAAACAACTCAGGGTAGGAGTCTTGCATCTTGCTCTCCAACTCCCAAGTCATGATTTCTCCGGCAGCTCCTAGCAAAACCACCTTAACCAAAACAATCTCTTTTCCCCTCTGATTCTTTATTTCATAATCCACGATCCGTACAGGCATCGTCTCCACCGTAAGATTATCCCGTACTTGCACATCGTCCATATGAATCACATGAGATGGTTCTGAAATATACTTCCGGAGTTGCGACACATGAAACACATCATGCAAATTCGAAAGATTAGGTGGTAAAGCCACTCTATAAGCAACATTCCCCACTCTCTCTGAAATCTGATATGGTCCAATAAAACAAAAGGTGAGCTTCTTAGACTTCAATGCTCGCCCAACACCAGTCACAGGTGTAACTCTTAAAAACACATGCTCACCAACTTGAAATTATAAATCCTTCCTTCACTTGTCATGATAACTCTTCTGTCTACTTTGCGAAGCTTTCATCTTTTCTCGAATCAACTTCACCTTCTCAGTAGTTTCACGAACAAGTTCAGGTCCAAGTACTACACATTCATCAGATTCATGCCAACATAAGGAGTTCTACATCTTCGACCATACAACGCCTCAAAAGGTGCCATCCCAATACTAGAATGGTAACTGTTATTATAAGTGAACTCTATCAACGGAAGATAAGTATCCCACGAACCTCCCTGCTCAAGAACACATGCCCTCAATAAGTCCTCCAACGGTTGAATCGTCCGTTCAGTCTGACCATATGTCTGAGAATGATACGCTGAACTTAGCCTCAACTTAGAACCCAACGCTTCTTGCAAAATCTTCCAAAAATCATAAGTAAATCTTGGATCTCTATCTGACACAATAAACAAAGGAACACCATGCAGCTTCACAATTACACTAATGTAAATCTCATCCAACTTCGACACTGGAAAACTTATGTTAATAGGAATAAAATGAGCTGAATCCGTAAGCCTATCAACAATCACCCAAATCGAATCATGTCCTCTCAAAGTATTAGGCAACCCCGTCACAAAGTCCATTGAAATGCTATCCCATTTCAATTCTGGAACTTCTAACGGTTGTATCAACCCTGCAGGCTTCTGATGTTCAACTTTCGACTTTTGACAAGTCAAATATGCATACACAAACCGCGCCACATCAGTCTTCATTCCAGGCCACCAAAACAAACCTTTCAAATCTTGATACATCTTTGTAGCTCCTGGATGAATACTTAACTTACTTCTATGGCTCTCTTCCAGTATCACCTTCTTCATCTCAGCATTATCACGAATACAAATTCGGTTATGAAACTTCAACACACCCTGCACATCTAACTTAAAATCACTATTCTCAGATTGATCAATCCCAACCATCAAATCTACCAGTTTCACGTCCATCTTCTGAGCTTCTCTGATACTGTCTAGAAATTCATTATTAATATTCAACATACCCAACATAACACTATGCGGAGTAACCTCCCAAACTAAGCTCATATCTCTGAACTGCTCAATTAATTCCAACTCTTTAACCATCATTGCTGACATATATAGAGTCTTTCGACTCAATGCATCAGCCACCATATTCACTTTTCCTGGATGATAATTCAAACTGAAATCATAATCCTTTAACAATTCCAACCATCTTCGTTGCCTCATATTCAACTCATTCTGATCGAATAAATACTTCAAACTCTTATGGTCACTAAACACTTCAAATCTAGAACCATAAAGATAATGCCTCCAAATCTTCAATACAAAGACAACTCCAGCAAGCTCTAAATCATGCGTAGGATAGTTCTTCTTATGAGTCCTTAACTGCCTTGACGCATAAGAAACTATTACCATTCTGCATAAGCACACCTCCTAAACCCATCTTAGAAGCATCACAATACACCACAAAAGGCTCTCCTGGATTAGGCAACGTCAAAATCGGAGCTGACGTCAACCTCTTCTTCAATTCTGTAAAACTTTCTTCGCACTGGACATCCCACACAAAAGCTCTACCTTTACAAGTCAACTTAGTCAACGGAAGTGCCAACTTAGAAAATCCTTCGATAAACCTTATATAATAACCAGCTAATCCCAAAAAGCTTCTAATATCAATAGCAGACTTTGGAGTCTCCCATTGCAACACAGCATCGACCTTCAATGGATCTACAGCAATGCCACTACCTGAAATCACATGACCAAGAAAACTAACCTCCTTTAACCAAAACTCACACTTGGACAACTTTTCATACAACTTCTTCTCTTTCAAAACTTGCAATACTACTCTTAAGTGTTTAGTATGCTCTTCTTATGACTTAGAGTAAATCAAAATATCATCAATGAACACCACTACGAACCGATCTAAATAAGTATGAAAGATACGATTCATATATTCCATGAATACTCCCGGCGCATTGGTAACACCGAAAGGCATCACCGAATACTCGTAATGTCCATAACGTGTTCTGAAAGCCGTCTTCTGGATATCTTCATCCTTCACTTTAATCTGATGGTAACCCGACCTCAGATCAATCTTACTAAACACATGAGCATCCACCAATTGGTCCATCAAGTCATCTATTCTTGGAAGCGGATACTTGTTCTTAATTGTCACTTTATTCAACTGTCTATAATCAACACAAAGCCTCATACGTCCATCTTTCTTCTTTACTAACAACACTGGAGCTCCCCACGGCGATACACTTGGTCTTACAAACTTCTTCTCAAGTAACTCCTCCAATTGCTTCTTTAACTCTGACAATTCAGATGCAGACATCCTGTATGGTTCCATAGATACAGGTCTGGTACCAGGTACAAGATCAATAGCAAATTCAACTTCCTTCTCTGGTGGTACATCAGGAATCTCATCAGGGAAAACTTCAGGAAATTCACACACCACCTGCAATTCCTCAATTATAGCTTGAGTCTCTAAAGATAGCGACGCCATCAACGAGAACATATGTACTTCCTCTTGCATCAACTTCCTCAACTGTCTAGCAGTCAACAAACCATCTTCTTTTGCTTCAGGAGTAGAAAACTTCACCGACTTGTCATAACAGTTAATATGAACACAATTATGCTCTAACCAGTTCATACCCAAAATCACATCTAAACCTCTTAACGGTAAACAAACCAAATCAACAGCAAAGTCTCTATCGAAGATCGACAAAGGACACTTAACACACACAAAAGAAGTAGTCACCGACCCCTTGGCTAGAGTATCGACGACCATTTCCCCATTCAAAGAAGACAATACAAGACCCAATCTTTCAACACAATCAGCAGCAATAAAACAATGCGTAGCACCGGTATCAATAATAGTAATTAAAGGAGTACTATTAATGAAACATGTACCTCTGATAAGTCTGTCCTCAGCAGCTGTCTGATCCTCCACCAAAGTAAACACTTTACCACTAGTCTGAGCCCTCTTCGGTTTCGGACACTGATGATCGGGACTTTATAAGTCGGTCGGGATACTAACTGCAAGTATACAGTTCAGTCGTTCTAGTTTTAAAAGATAATTGAACCCACAGAGACTGAGGATCAATCTCATATGATCTGATGCTACAGTTTGTCTAACTAAGCGATGAATATTCGATTTTTGGGGGAAACAGTTTAATTAAAAGTGATAGTACTAATTATATCGGTATGTGATAATCGGACTTAGGGAGTTTGGTGAATCGCTTGGCCTATAAAGTATTTCGGTAAAAGCTAATTGTTTAAAAACCTGAGACATACACTCTCGTGTTTATGAAATAAGTCATGCTACTAAACCTAGTGGATGCACTTTAAATTTAATAACACTTTTTGAAAACAATTTGAATTTAATTAATTTATTAAAACACTCTCTTGTATTTAAAAATCAATGCTTCGTTACCACTATCTGGGTTGAACCCCAGCTCTCGCATGCAGGTTCTTGCCTTAATTAATTTCCCACTCTCGTGGCAAAATCGTGTTAATTAACCTCTCACTCTCGTGACAAGGATAGTTAAATTAATCTTGGAAATTGGAAACCAAAAATTGTTTTATAAATATTTTTGGCCAAGGTATCACTGAATTCTTTCAGTTCTTACGGTCACATACCGGTATTAATAATTTATCCAGACATAATTAACTTAACAGCAATACAGTTCAAAATATAATTCATGGCAATAATTGGCATATTATAAAAACTGAATGAACAATAATTGCAATATAAAAACCTGGAATCAAAGTTGCTATGGTAATCTTGAAGTATTACAATAATCCAATCTTCGAGCTTGATTTGCAGTAAATAATTCGTGTTAAATCTTGAAAGAAGAATTAACACTTAAAACTAAAAACTAAGACTTTGAATGAAAATTACAGGAACGTGAAAACAATATTCCAAAACAAGGGAAATGGAAAATAACTGCAAAAGAAAATAATATTTGTTCTGAGGAAAATTCTTCGACCCTTGAACTGTGCACTGGTACACATATATATAGCATAGGAAAAATCAGCAGTTTTTGAATTCTTGATGAAGTCTTCCATGGAGAAAATATAGGAGCACTAATAATGGTGGCAGGAAAATAGGAGACTCAGCAGAACAAGGGAGAACGAGTCTGCCCTTAATGCCCACGTCTCAATCCATGTATAACGTCCACCTTCACGCGCGTGACCGTCGTCACAGGTGGGTGACGGTCGTAACACACTGAAGTAGTGCATTACGCTCGTCAGTGGGGTGTGACAAGCGTTTCTTCATGTTGGGGGGTGTTACGCCCGTCACAAGCATGTGACGACCGTCACTGTTCCAAAAATCCAAACTTTGTATTTTTTATTCTTTTTCTCTTTGTTTATTGTCTAGCCTTCTTCATGTTGTCCTTTTCCATCGGTTTGAGTCGACAAATGTTATACCTGTAAAAAGACAAATAATCTCGGAATAATCGGGGGTTAGACGACTTAATGAAATATAAAAATCGGTAAAAAGCATGGTAATTATGCGATATGTTTTCTCATTATCAAATTCCCCCATACTTAAACCTTTGCTTGTCCTCAAGCAAATAGTCATTTGAAAGGTCGGACAAGTTTTGTCAAGCGCATAAGCATGACATACCTTGGATTTTTAAAGTAGTTTTGGGAAGTCCTCGTTGGTTCGGCCGATACTTGAGTAAAACAATAAAGATACGCTAATGACACAAGCAATAAGCTTAGCCGTAGACTTCCATTTTAAATGAGCTATCCAACAGTTCTGTTATAACTCTGCCCGGAGTTCCTCGTATCTATTTCACCCGGTTTCGTTCTGGCGCAATCACATTAAGCCCTTTGTCTTAGCACGCACGTAGTGGAGTAATCGGTTAGTGACTTTGATCCTTTAGCACGGGGTCTGGTACATGAATGTGGCAACCCTACATATGTTATCCAAATTGGAGGTTATGGGGGATCGGGTCGTAGCACGCCCTACCGAGTTCAGAACCAGATACCTCTGAACCAACCAACACTGGATTCCTTCATTATTTGCTTGGCTCTTATATGTGCCCGTCTATTTTGGTACACAAATTTTCTTTTCTTTCAGCAGAGAGATAGGAAGGATGTTTTTAGAATCAGGCATCAAACACTTATATTCATCGATTCTCCACGTGGTTTATGTCAAGACGGTGCTGACTGCTAGTATAAACTACTATGGGTTACTTCTAGAACTTGAAACTCCAGATATCGGTATAATGGTTATTGAAACGGATCACGTAAGTAGGAAGTCTACGGTGTCAAAACCGTATCGATCTTGTTATGTCGTTTTCGGCTTCCTCAACTGGGATTTTGTTAAAATAGGTATGTCGGGCTAATGCGAAAATAATAAAAAAAATTCGGTATGGCAAAATAAAGCGAAGAATTTGAATCGAGACATATCGTAAGAATTTACTAGTTTATAAAAGATTGAAAGGTACCTCTCCCACACAAAATCCGACATTGTCCTCAATGTTGTGGTATATATGTGGGGAAGTACAATTACAAAAACAAAAGGAAAAGAAATGAAACAGAAAAATAACAAATTACATAGAAATTAAAGAAAGACTACTGGTGACCACGTCCTCTACTCCTGGTGCGAGAGCGTCTGGTAGGAGTGGCTTCAGTGTAGGTGTCTTGGAAACCAAGGGTGGTCATATCTATCCTCAAGGCGTTAAGCTCTGACGGGGCCTCATCTAACCTCTCATTCATGTTGCACTGCCCAGTCAAGATCTGAGCATTTTGGGCGCACAGAGACTCAAATTGCTCGGCTTGCCTCCTTTCAAGCGCCGCATTCATTTGGTTTTGCATGTGGAGGGCGCGGAGGATGTCTTCAAGATTAATAGGAGGAGGTGCAGATGAGGATCCTGGAATGTCGTGGACAGGGGGAGCACTATCCAACTCTTCTTGTACTTCGTCTGCAGCGGCTGCAGGTTGGTCATCATGGGCAGGTGCACACTCTGCGGGAATTTCAGGATCGAACAACCAGTTTGCTTGGTTACTTGGATCAATTCGGTCCCTGTTCGGCAAAATGATATTCTGATAGACGGTGTTCCTGATTACAGGGTGGAATCTGCCGTTTTCTCGCTCGTAGATGAGGTGTGCGGCTTTGCAGTGATCTAAGGTTAGCAAAGTCGGTGCCATAGAAGGCAAGGTTGCGAGAGCAGCACCGTAGTTTAGACCAATGGCAATTGAAGTAACCAGCCGTCCGAAATAAAATGGTTTTCCACCTCTAGCACAAATAGAGTGGATGTGGGCAAGCAGGAACGGGGCGGCATTGATCTTTTGCCCAGTGAACGCGCAGTGTAAAAAGAAGAGCTCCTTGGAGTTGAGCTTATGGTTGCTGTCGCGGGCGAAGATCGTGTTGCTAAGTATGCGATGGAAGTAGCGGATGGCCGGATTGTGAATGTGGGTGGCATTCAGGTGGTCGTAGGATCCAACACGGATATTCGTTAGACTGTGCCACAAGTTGAAAGCCTCCTCACCAAAACTATCCGGTACCCGGAAATGAGCACCTTCGTCCGAACAAAATCCTAGAAGTCTCGCGATGTCGAATTGAGGCAACTCGTGCTCAACGCCAAACATGCGGAACTTTTCCAGGCCCGACAGTTGGTTTGTGACACCCGGCGGAGTGAGGTAAACAAATGAACTCAAGAACTCAAGAGTAAGAGTTTCGTATATTGGTCTTGGTTCGCAGCACAGGTTCCACAAATCCACACTTTGCAATAAATGGCGGACACTGTCGAGTAGTCCCAAACTCCTTAGGCAGTCGATGTCAACGTACCTTGTGGGTTGGAAACCTCGACGTTGAAATTTCTGAAACTTTTCTCATTGATTCTCTCCCTGTCCGCCGATTCTGAAATTGATGGCTGGAGCATGTGGGTTGTTTGCCATGGTGTAGGTAGGATTTGATTTGGGAATATGAAAATGGGGTACTGTATGGATGGTAATTTGGTGTTGGAAGTTTAGAAATTAGAAGAAGAATGGAGTGAGTGGGTAGTTTTTCGTGTGATGTGGTAACAATGGAGGAAGGAAGTGGGTTTATGAAGGGGATGGTTGAAAGTTGGAACGGTTCCCTGCAATAGCCGTTCTGATACACTGTTTGCGTGACGGTCGTCACGAGGGTGTGACGCTCGTCATGAGGCAAAAAGGCGCGTTACGCTCGTCACAAGGGTGTGACGTTCGTAACGCGGGCAACGTCATTAATAAGACGACCGTTGGGGTGTTTATAGTTTTATATTTTATTAATTTCTTGGAAATAAGGTTTGAAGTATTTTTTTTTTTTCAATTTTTGAAATATTTTAATTAATAAGAGTTTTAAATATAGAGGTAATCTAATAATTTAAAGTTTGTAATATTTGTTACCATTACATAACGAAATAGAAATATTGCGTATAAACATAGACAGTAAACTGGAAATGAAAAGAAATGAAAATTAAAATAAACTTTAATTGAATAAATTCATGACAGATTGTTTCAAAGTAACTAGGAAAAAATGATAATGCTGAAATAATAACCAAAAAATCCCTCCCACACTAAAACTAAACAGTGTCCCCACTGTACGTACAAATGCAAGAGAGAAGAAAATGAATAACAATGGCAACTCTAGCCACGGGGAGGCGGAAACATATGTTGATGCATGTAGTCCAACTGATCAGTCACCAAGTCCATGAAGGTTATGAAGTCCACCCTGAGAGAAGTCAGCTCGCCCCGCATGTCCGTAATTGCCTCATGTAAGGAGTCCAGGGTAACAGTAGGTGGAGGTGGAGTAGTCTCAGGAGCCTGGGTCGCGGTCTCAGCGGAAGTAGCCTGCTGTTCCCAAGGATCAGGGAACTCATGGTATCCTGGCGGTGTAGCAGGATCTTCATCAGCATTAGTAGTGTTTGGAACCTCATAAATGTCAACCGTAGATGGTGAAGAGGGCGGTGAAGCAGGATGGTGAAGGTCAAACAGCCAGTTATCTCGGTTGTGCACACTGGTGATAGGGTCCGGAAGCTTAAACTGGTGGACGATCTGATGATTAACTAGAAGGTCAAATTGATCTGGTCCAAGGTTTCTGATCATGCTAGTGTTGAAACAGAATGCAATGTCCATCGGCTTTATTCCATAAAGCGGGGCAGATCCGAGCATAGGCCGGCGGAGTCCAATTGCATTAGACAGCATGGTAACTAACCCACCCAACAAGATCGGTGCATTCAGAGTCTGGATGATACGGTCCATATTAGCGAGCATATAAGCTGCACCGTTCACCGGACGGCTCTGGGATGCACAATACATAATAAACAGCTCATTGCGGGATACATATGTGACATTCTGTTGTTTGCCAAAGATAGTGTGGGCTATGATCTTGTGGAATTACCTGATAGCCGGGTTATGGATGCATTCAGAGTAAAGACCAGACGGCTCAGAATGGTTATTACCAGCGATGCTTCCCCAGAAATAATCAAGATCAGATTCAGGCAAGAGGTTCTCCTGTGTCATACTGATAACATCGGGTCCAAAAGGGAACCCAAGCAGCTGGCTAAACTCCCGTAGGTTATAAGTGTAATCCATGTTAAACATCCTGAATGTGATCAACCCACGGTTGAATCCCATCCCATGATTTGGAATGAAACTCAGGGTGCTTTGGAACTCAAGAGTCAGCCTTTGTAGGTACAGAACCGTCTACGGATAGGAGCAGTGTCCCAACCAATCTGATGCAGCAAGTACATGGCACTCTCACGAATGCCAAGGGCGGTCATAGCATGATCATCTGCGTAGATAGTAGGGCACATCTCCCGTTCACCCAGGCCTGCAAACCGTCTTCTTTGGTGTCTGCTTTGCAATTTGACATTCATGAAGTTTGCACAATCCATAGAGCGAAATATGAAAGTAAAAGAATTACCCCCCTAAAAATATTTGATAAATGTTTGAAAAAAAGAGAAATTAAGTAAGTATTTTCGGGTTAGGAAATTGCCAAAGTTAAATTAAAATGAAAAAGAAAGATGAAAGGGAAAAATAAAAACAGAAGAAAAATAGAAAGGAGTAAGAGATGCAATCATGAAAATGTTTTAAAGATTAAGAAAAAGAAAAGAGAAATAAAAGCATGTTAAAGTAGAAAAAAATAATTAAAGTAAAACATGGGTTGCCTCCCACGAAGCGCCTTTATTTTATGTCGACGGCTCGACAGTTAACACCTATTCAGTTAGGTATTTGGGGTAGGCGGCTCACTTAACTGAAGATAAGCCGAATAGTCGATATTTCCGACGTTAAAGTGGTGCTTTAGGCACTGGCCATTAACTATGAATGGTTCAATAGAACTACCTTTAATTTCTATCGCACCACTTGGGAAAACTTTGTTAATTTCGAACGGTCCGGACCATCTGGAACTTAACTTTCCCGGGAAAAGTTTCAGTCTAGAGTTGAATAGGAGTACAATGTCTCCTTCCTTAAAGTATTTCTGCGAGATACGCTTATCGTGCCATTTTTTTGTTCGTTCTTTATAGATTTTAGCATTTTCATAAGCGTCTAAACGCAATTCTTCTAGTTCATGGATATCTAACACTCGTTTCTCGCCAGCACTCTTATAATTTAAGTTAAGTGTTTTTATGGCCCAATAAGCTTTATGCTCTAATTCTACTGGCAAATGACAAGATTTTCCATAAACTAACTTGAACGGCGTTGTTCCAATAGGGGTTTTAAAAGTTGTCTGATATGCCCAAAGAGCATCGTTTAGCTTGGAGGACCAGTCCTTTCTGGATATGGCTACGGTTTTCTCAAGTATTTGTTTGATCTCCCTATTTGACACTTCCACTTGTCCACTCGTTTGAGGATGGTATGGTGTGGCTATGCGATGTTTAACGCCATATTTGGAAAGTAACTTTTCGAAGATTCTAGAGATAAAATGGGAGCCACCATCGCTGATCACTAGTCTTGGTACACCGAATCGTGGGAAGATAATATTCTTGAATAGTTTTAGTACCACACGTGTATCGTTTGTGGGTGCGACGATGGCTTCAATCCATTTTGATACATAGTTGACGGCTACCAAAATATATTTATTTCCAAAAGATGCGGGGAAAGGTCCCATGAAATCAATTCCCCATACATCGAAAACTTCTACTTCGAGGATTCCCTTTTGCGGCATTTCATCGCGTCTAGATATATTTCCTGTCCGTTGACATCTATCGCAGTTCATAATTGCTACGTGGACGTCTTTCCATAAGGTAGGCCAAAAGAAGCCAGCTTGAAGTATTTTTGCACAGGTTTTTGACGTACTAGCATGTCCACCATAAGGGGCGGAATGGCAATGGGAAATGACGTCGTCTATTTCATCATTGGGAACACAGCAACGGTAGATACCATCGGCGCCTCTTTTAAAGAGTAATGGTTCATCCCAAAAGTAGTGTTTAAGGTCATGGAAAAATTTCTTCCGCTGTTGGTACGTCAAATCAGGTGGTAAAACACCGGCAGCTAAATAGTTGACGAAGTCAGCATACCATGGCAGTGTGGTGTTAGTACAAATGGCTTTTACTACGCCAGTTGTTAAAGGTTCATTATGTTGATCTAAACTGTCGGTAGGGTTTATCTCTAGCTTGGCAACAAGGCGTTCATAAGGTAAATCTTCGTTTATGGGAACACTCTTGGTTTGGATTCCATCTAATATCGATAAATGGTCTGCTACCACGTTTTCAGTTCCTCTCTTGTCTTTTATTTCTAAGTCAAACTCTTGTAGGAGTAAGATCCATCTGAGCAGTCGCGGTTTGGCGTCCTTCTTGCTTAGTAAGTATCGGATCGCAGCATGATCCGTATAGATAATGATTTTAGCGCCTACTAAGTATGAGCGAAATTTATCCAACGCGAATACCACAGCTAAGAGTTCCTTCTCCGTAGTGGCGTAATTCATATGTGCGGGATCGAGCGTTCTGCTTGCGTAGTAGATAGCGTGAAGCTTTTTTTCTTTGCGTTGTCCTAGGACTGCGCCTACAGCATAGTCGCTCGCATCGCACATTATTTCAAATGGTAAATTCCAATCAGGAGGTCGCATAATAGGTGTTGAGATTAAGGCCTCTTTAAGTGTCTCGAATGCGTTCAAGCATTTATCGTCGAAAATAAACTCAGCCTCTTTCATTAATAATTCGGTTAGTGGCTTGGTGATTTTAGAGAAATCTTTTATAAAACGTCGGTAAAAACCCGCGTGTCCTAGAAAACTTCGTATTTCTCTAACTGTTTTGGGTGGTTGAAGGTTTTTGATAATTTCGATCTTTGCTTTGTCGACTTCAATCCCTCTGTTTGATACGATGTGACCCAACACAATTCCTTGTCTTACCATGAAGTGACATTTTTCCCAGTTGAGCACTAGGTTGACATTGACACAGCGTTTCAATACTAATTCAAGATTTGATAAACATCCGTCGAAACTCTCTCCACGGACAGAGAAATCGTCCATGAATACTTCCATGATTCCGTCTAAAAAATCTGCGAAAATCACCATCATGCATCGTTGGAAAGTTGCAGGTGCATTACATAGTCCAAATGGCATTCTCCGGTATGCAAAGGTACCATAGGGACATGTGAACGTAGTTTTCTCTTGATCATCAAGATGAATGGGAATTTGAAAGAATCCTGAGTATCCATCAAGGTAGCAGAAATGGGAATGTTTGGCTAAACGCTCGAGCATTTGATCAATGAATGGTAATGGGAAATGGTCTTTGCGCGTAGCTTTGTTTAATTTTCTATAATCGATACACATTCTCCATCCTGTTTGAGTATGTTGTGCTACCGATTCGCCTTTTGTGTTCGTTATAACCGTAACGCCTCCTTTCTTAGGTACCACGTGAACTGGACTGACCCAGTTGCTATCTGATATTGGGTATATGATGCCTGCTTGTAGTAATTTCTGCACTTCCTTCTTAATGACTTCACTTAGGATAGGATTTATTCGTCTTTGATGTTCTCTAGGAGTCTTGCAGTCCTCCTCCAGCATAATGCGGTGCATACAGAGAGAAGGGCTTATTCCTTTTAGATCTGATATATTATAGCCTAATGCGGCTGGATATTTCCTTAACACACTAAGAAGTTTTTCGGTTTCGATCTCTCCTAATTTGGCATTGACTATAACTGGTCGTTCGAGTTCTTTATCTAAGAATTCATACCTAAGATCTTCAGGTAATGTTTTAAGTTCTATACCAGGTTTCTTATTAGTTGGGTCAGGATCGGGCGTTAAGGCTAAACATTCGCTTAGGTTGGCATCTTAGTGTTCTTGTTTCCAGTCTTCGTTCTTGAGGATCGTTGGTGTCTGAATTTTCAGCATCTCAGAATAGGTGTCCTCTTGGCATTCGAGTTCTTTGACACATTCATCAATGATGTCTAGGAGACAACATGAGTCATCTATAGCAGGGGCTTTAAAGAATTGGGAAAGAATGAATTCTACTTTTTCTTCTCCTACCTCGAAGGTAAGTTTTCCTTTCTTAACGTCTATGATGGCTCCTGCAGTAGCTAAAAATGGTCTTCCTAGTATGATGGGAATGTTTGAATCTTCCTTGATGTCCATTATTATAAAGTCGGTCGATATTTAAAATTGTCCTATTTGGACAGGAATGTTCTCTAGCATACCAACAGGAAATTTGACTGACCTGTCGGCTAGTTGTAGGGACATCTTGGTAGGTCTCATGTCGCCTAATTTGAGCTTCTCGCAAATAGATAAGGGCATTAGACTGACACTGCTCCTAAATCTCATAGAGCTTTGTTTATGACAGATTTTCCAATTACACATGGTATGGAGAAACTACCAGGATCTTTTAGCTTTGGAGGCATGTTGTTTTGAATTATGGCGCTACATTCGGCAGTTAGCATGACGGTTTCATTTTCAACGATTTTTTTCTTATTAGCCAATATTTCTTTTAGGAATTTAGCATATGACGGCATTTGGGTTATAGCTTCTGTAAACGGAATAGTGACATTTAGTTGTTTCAGAAGTTCTACAAATTTCTTGAATTGTCCCTCGTTCTTGGATTTTGCAAGTCTTTGGGGGTATGGAATTGGTGGTTTGTATGGTGGTGGAGGCACATGAGGTTTTTCTGAAGCCTCTCTATTCTCATTCGCGTCTTCCTCTACATTTTCAGATTGATCTTTCGACTTCTCTATTTCTTTTTCAGGTTTTTGATACATGGTCGGGTTTTGGAGTCTAGGATCTACCGGTCCATCAAGGTTTGTCCCACTTCGTAATGTAATAGCATTTGCATGTCCTTTAGGATTGGGCTGTGGCTGTCCAGGAAATGTACCAGCAGGTGTGGCAGAACTAGCTTGGTGTTGCGCTACTTAGGAGATTTGGGTTTCTAACATTTTGTTGTGAGTTGCTAGGGCATCTACCTTGTTTGCTAATAGCATTAACTGTTCACCGGTGTGAATGTTTTGATTGAGAAATTCCTTGTTTTATTGGGCTTGATTAGCGATAAAATTTTCCATTAGGATTTCAAGGTTAGATTTCTTAGGAATGTTAGGAACATTGACAGCGGGTTTTTGATACCCTGGAGGTACAGCAGGTGCTTGGCCAGGTGCATATAAAGCGTTATTGCTCTTGTACGAGAAGTTAGGATGGTTCTTCCAACCAGGATTATAGGTATTGGCATAAGGATTTCCTTGAGCGTAATTTACCTGATCATCTGATATTCCTGCTAAGATTTGACATTCGGTTCCAACATGACCAGGTACTCCACAAACTTCGCAGCTTGTGGTAACTGCAGCCACGGTAGCTGCAGGAGGCAAGGTCAAGATTTCTATCTTTTGGGTAAGAGCATCTACCTTAGCATTAACTTTATCTAGGCTACTAACCTCGTACATCTCGCCTTTGGCTTGAGTTTTCTCCACAGATGTTCTTTCTCCTCCCCACTGATAGTGGTTTTGAGCCATGTTTTTAATGAGTTGGTTAGCTTCGTCATAAGGCTTGTCCATCAGTGTACCACCTGCGGCGGCATCTATAGATAGTCTTGTGTTGTACAAGAGTCCATTATAAAATGTGTGGATTATCAACCATTTTTCTAATCCATGATGTGGGCACATTCGCATCATATCTTTGTAGCGCTCCCATGCATCGAATAGCGATTCAGTATCCTTCTGCCTAAATCCGTTGATTTGGGCTCTTAGTGCAGCGGTCTTGCTTGGGGGAAAGTATCGTGCCAAGAATACAATCTTCAGTCCTTCCCACGTAGTGACGGAATTTGATGGCAAGGATTGCAACCAAGCCCAAGCTCTATCTCTTAGTGCGAAAGGGAAAAGACGTAATCTTATCGCATCTTTACTAACACCGTTCGCTATAACTGTGTCGGCAAATTGAACGAATTTTGTAAGATGTTCATTCGGATCCTCAGAAGGATCTCCAGAGAATTGGCATTGTTGGATAGCTGATATCAATGACAGTTTCAACTCGAAATCGTTTCGGTTTATTGCTGGAGCAGCAATGCTGTTATGGGGTTCTTGTTGTGATGGAGTTGCGTACTCCTTCAGTGGACGGGTCCTTTGTTCCTCGGCCATGTCTAATTCTGGATTGGTTTCGGTTTCAGAGGAAGAATTAGAATCTGTTTCAGAATCAATCTTGATTTCGGGTTTAGGTAAAGGAATAGCGTGATTTAAACAGTAATCCCTGACTGCACGTCTTACGGAAAGAATGCGTTCAGGTTCATCCGTCGATTTGTCAAGTGGTTCGCCTTGTGAGCGAGTCCTTGGCATACAAATCGACAAAGGGGGTGTCTGTTGCCTAGTCTAAACGCCCAACAGAAGAATCGTAATTAATTGACTACCAATCCCCGGCAACAGCGCCAAAAACTTGATCGGGACTTTATAAGTCTGTCGGGATACTAACTGCAAGTATACAGTTCAGTCGTTCTAGTTTTAAAAGATTATCGAACCCACAGAGACTGAGGATCAATCGCATACGATCTAATGCTACAGTTTGTCTAACTAAGCGATGAATATTCGATTTTTGGGGGAAACAGTTTAATTAAAAGTAATAGTACTAATTATACCGGTATGTGATAATCGGACTTAGGGAGTTCGGTGAATCGCTTGGCCTATAAAGTATTTCGGTAAAAGCTAATTGTTTAAAACCCTGAGACATACACTCTCGTGTTTATGAAATAAGTCATGCTACTAAACCTAGTGGATGCACTTTAAATTTAATAACACTTTTTGAAAACAATTTGAATTTAATTAATTTATTAAAACACTCTCGTGTATTTAAAAATCAATGCTTCGTTACCACTATCTGGGTTGAACCCCAGCTCTCGCATGCAGGTTCTTGCCTTAATTAATTTCCCACTCTCGTGGCAAAATCGTGTTAATTAACCTCTCACTCTCGTGACAAGGATAGTTAAATTAGTCTTGGAAATTGGAAACCAAAAATTGTTTTATAAATATTTTGGCCAAGGTATCACTGAATTCTTTCAGTTCTTACGGTCACATACCGGTATTAATAATTTAGCCAGACATAATTAACTTAACAGCAATACAGTTCAAAATATAATTCATGGCAATAATTGGCATATTATAAAAACTGAATGAACAATAATTGCAATATAAAAACCTGGAATCAAAGTTGTTATGGTAATCTTGAAGTATTACAATAATCCAATCTTCGAGCTTGATTTGCAGTAAATAATTCGTGTTAATTCTTGAAAGAAGAATTAACACTTAAAACTAAAAACTAAGACTTTGAATGAAAATTACAGGAACGTGAAAACAATATTCCAAAACAAGGGAAATGGAAAATAACTGCAAAAGAAAATAATATTTGTTCTGAGGAAAATTCTTCGACCCTTGAACTGTGCACTGGTACACATATATATAGCATAGGAAAAATCAGCAGTTTTTGAATTCTTGATGAAGTCTTCCATGGAGAAAATATAGGAGCACTAATAGTGGTGGCAGGAAAATAGGAGACTCAGCAAAACAAGGGAGAACGAGTCTGCCCTTAATGCCCACGTCTCAATCCATGTATAACGTCCACCTTCACGCGCGTGACGGTCGTTACAGGTGGGTGACGGTCGTAACGCACTGAAGTAGTGCATTACGCTCGTCAGTGGGGTGTGACGAGCGTTTCTTCATGTTGGGGGGTGTTACGCCCGTCACAAGCATGTGACGACTGTCACTGTTCCAAAAATCCAAACTTTGTATTTTTTTTTATTCTTTTTCTCTTTGTTTATTGTCTAGCTTTCTTCATGTTGTCCTTTTCCATCGGTTTGAGTCGACAAATGTTATACCTGTAAAAAGACAAATAATCTCGGAATAATAAGGGGTTAGACGACTTAATGAAATATAAAAATCGGTAAAAAGCATGGTAATTATGCGATATGTTTTCTCGTTATCAACTGACTACCAATGTGCCCTTCTTCTCTACAATTGAAACAAATAAAATCCTTATGTTCACACTCAGATACAACATGTCCGTTCTTGCCACAACGAAAACATCTCTTCACTTCAGTAGTGCACACATTACTCTTGTGCCCAAATTTTCTACACTTAAAACAAACCACACTAGCAGGAGCATCTCCCCCACTAGTCCTCTGACTTTGAGCAACTTTCTGTTTACCTTTACCAGCTGAGGCATCATAAGGCTTACCACGATTTTGTTGGTGATTACCCATCTTCTCACTGATAATCTTATAATGAGCATTATTATCCTCCTCATAAATCCTGCAGTTATCGACCAAATCAACAAAGACACAGATCTTCTGGTATCCAACTGCCTTCTTGATCTTCGAGCGCAACCCGCTCTCGAACTTGATACACTTCGAAAACTTAGCATCTGCCTCAGCATAATGCAGATAAAACTTAGCCAACTCAGCAAACTTGGCAGCATACTCAACAACTGACATATTCCCTTGCTTCAGCTCAAGGAATTCAATTTCCTTCTTACCACAGACATCTTCAGGAAAGTACTTCTTCAAAAACTCTCTACGGAACACAACCCAAGTGACATTCTTACCTGCAGCTTCTAACTTCTGACAAGTCTCTAGCCACCAGTCATCAGCCTTGACTGCTAGCATATGAGTACCATATTGAACCTTTTACGCTGGAGTGCAATCCATCACACGTAAGATTCTCTCAATCTCTTTCAACCAGTCCAATGCTCCGTCAGGATCATACTTTCCCTGGAACGTAGGCGGATTCTCTCTCTAGAAAGTCGCCAAGCTACGAGATCCAGCATTCTCGTCAGCATTTGGCTGATTTTCCATTGCATGAGCCATTGCTTCTAAAGCAGCAGTAAGTGCAGCATCATTCCTTCCAGCCATCTCAACTTCTCACTACAACATAAACAATGGTTAGAACTCAAATTAATAATACTCGATTGTTAGACAACTATGACTCAACGACAAGGTCAGACCAACCTTTTGCTCTGATACCAACTTTGTAACACCCCAATTCTACCCCGATGAATTATATAAATAAATCAGAGTTATAAAGATCATTCATGCAAACGAATCAGGATGCCACAAATTCTTCTATCAAAATTTATTGCATTCATCGTGGATATATAACACTTTTAAAACATCGGATGAACCATCATCATAACATCTTTAGTTAATTAATTCAACATCTACGCAGCGGAAATTCTTAATAACATCTTTGTCATCATTACAACAACTTCAAAACAACACAATTTAATAATAATCAACTTAAAGTTCAACAACTGAATAATCAACAATAAAAAGCAATAAGCGTTCATCCCCCCCGAGTGTTACATATCAGAGCAATGACACCGACTCAACTATTGAAGGTATACAGCCTTCACTCTTGATTACCTGCACGTTACCAACATAAGGGCAACATTCAAACAGAAGGAGTGAGATATCTAACAATATAATAAAGTGCATGATAATTAATATATTAAATTAGATTGCATAACATCACCACTTCTCATCTCATAATCAACAATAATAATACACATTCACCACATCAATACACACTTCTTTATGCAGTCATATAATGCGACTCAATACTATGCAAATGCGTGTGGTACCATTTGGAGCAGAACTCTCATCTCAAAAATTTGCCAATTAATAGAGGCATCAACAAGGCATAAGCCTTCATCTCAATATTCGCCAATACAAGCCATCTCAACGAGCATAAGCTCCATCTCAAAGTGCAATGTATGCGACACAATCATGAATGTAATAACAACGTCACAATTAACAACATCTTTATACAACATCATCGGTGGCCAAAGGCCTACATCTCAAAAGCATCTCAACCTCTCTTCATCAAACATCTCATATCATTCATAATAATTCACCAAACATCATTTATTCATCATAAATTATCAACACAACATCATTAATAACGTCTCATCAACAACTCAGTTGTACATTAATACGACAGTAATTCATACTACTATTCTGCAATCTTACATCGTTACTATCATAACTCCTACTGTTACAAATCAAACAGCAACCTATAAACATTTCGTTCTCATCATTCTGCATAAAAACCAACATAACGATCAACATGGGAACTAACTCTAAATCATAAATTGGATACTAGGATTACACTTCCTATTCTTCATTTTAATCCTATAGAATAAAGTTCATCGTGTTAGCTATTCAACACTTTGAACGACATCTCAAACGGCATCCTAAAACTCAAGTTACAGCATTTTCTAAACGATTCTGCCAAAAACCAGACAACATGGGTCGATGCAAAACATCTTGGATCGACTCTGTTGCACCCCAAAATTTTCCCTCTCATATCTCTCAAAACATTTCAAGAAAAATCTCCAAGTGGTTCAAGATTGCTCAAGAGTTGGACAGTCAAATCATCTCCTAAGGCAGTCAACCCCAAATTAGGGTTTTGTGTTGCATCAAGATCCTTGAGTCCAAATGACCTCAAGTTCTCCCCAATGTCCTAATATGATCTCAAGATCATCCATGCCAAGTTTCAAGCCTTGCAGAGGAAGTTTGCTCAGTCAATTGCTCAAAGGGTCCAAAAATCGACTGTGCTAGGGCAAAAGTCAACGGTGACCCAAATACAGTTAAACCTCAATATTTTTTGTCAACATTATCATTTTGAAGTATATTTCATCATTTGATCAAGGTTTGATCATGATTCATCAAGGATTGCTCAAAATTCATCAAAACTCAAAAGTTGCTAAATTAGGGTTTTGTAGGAAAAGTCAACTCAACTTTGACCAAGCATAACTTTCTCATACTTTATGAGAAATGACCCATCCAAAGCTCATTTTGAATAGGATGCAATATCCTATAATCCATCTTCATACTCCAAGATCATAAAATGTACTCACAAGAATTTATAAATTTGGACATTATAAGTCATTTTTGAAAGTCAACAAAAACACCTTTTTTTCCAAAGCTTATAACTTGAGCATGGAATATCAAAAGGAGATAAGACCAAAAGGGTTGGTTATAGGACATCTCAATATTTCTAAAAAGTCCAAGAACACTTTCAAAAGTTCAAAATTGAAGAAGTTATGCATTGTTGAAGTTGGGTATTTTTGCAAAATTGCCAAAAGTCAACTATCCCCAAAACTTCAAATTTTGTCAAACGGGCCCATTCTTTTCCACTTGATTTGGGCTTTCCACATTCCACACGTGTCCTAGATTCAGCCTTGTGTCTATTTATCAATTTTATTATTTTATTTGATTTTTTATTGAATTATTTCATTTTAAATCAATTTAAATCAAATAAAATCCCAAAACTTGATTACCTGAGATCTTTTTCTATTTTCAGGACCTAATCATCATCAATGTCATGATCAAACTCGTATCAAGCATTCCATGTGCAAAAAGATTGGATTTTTGGCAAATTAGGCAAGTTATCAATGGTGGGTCAAATCCAATCTCAAGGCATTGATGTGGAAAGATTCAAGACCAATTTGTTGACCTAATACATTGCAGCATACATATACAATCCAAGGCACACGAATTTGAGACCTAGAGGCTGCAAGAACATCAAGAACAAAACTTGAAAAAAGTGGGAAAAGTGCAAAACTGAAATCCCATTTAGAGGCATTTACAAAGGCAAAACTCAACACCAATCGCTTGCTGGACAATCACTGAGTCAGAATCAAACCAAAGCAAGCTCTCACAGCCATCAAAACGCACTATAAGCATCATGTTTCATGGCCCTGTATTCAAAATCGAAACTCCATATTTTTGCATCTTTCTGACTAATCTTCGATATATTTATGATGCTTATGAAATTTCTGAACTTTTGGCATTGTTTGATTGTATTTATATGGACTGTAAACCCATAACCGAATCTAGGGTTTTGTAGTTTGTTTTTTGGGCATTTTATTTACAGGCGAAATTAGCTCCATTGATGGACATGGACGTGACCAGGGGAGATAGACGAGCATAACCATAGTCTTGGATTTGATTTTCATGGCCTAGAACTGATTTTAGGGTGGACATACGAATTTAGTTGCGGATATAAATCCGCAGGTAAATGTACAGGGTTGAAGGAAGAAGACGAAGACGTGTCTCCCCCTGGTTGGAAAGTTCAAACTTGGCGCGTTTTATTTTTTTGTTCTGGCATATTACGCGTTATCCCATATTATTATTATTGTTCAGTATATTGACAATTGAAGCGTGATGATTGAGTGGTAGTGGCGTGTGTTCAAAATCCAATAGGACCTGGGTTCGAATCCCAGGTCCCCCATATGCATTGTTATTATTTTTCTACAGGTTATCCAGTACAAACCAATGCTTGAAGCATATCATATGTCCTCAAATATCAAAGCACCAGATGGCCCAAGGCCAGATCTGGTGATTCAGGTTGAATGTCCACCATGGGATTGAGTCAATGGGCGCATAGGGAATCAAGAAGGTCAACAGAGGCAAATTCAATTGGGCCATGGAATTGCTGAGTAAACCCCCTAATAAGGCCCAAACCCTAACTCTTTCTATTTTCTTTTTATTTCCTTTAATTATTTATTGTTATTATTTTTAATTATTAACTAACCAATTAAATCTTTTTCTTCATAAAATTAAAAAACCAAAAAAATATTTTATTTATTAAATTAAAATTCAGTATTTTATTTTTATTAACAAATTAATTATATTAACTTATTTTTAATTAGGATAACTTTAATATATTTTATAAACAATTAAAATTAACTTAGACAATTAGGTTTTTATTAACATTGATTAAATTTATTTTTATTTATTTAAATAACAAAAAAACCAAAAATATTTATTTTCATTAATTAATTAATTTAATTTAATAATTAACCTAGTTTAATTTCTTTCATAAATTCAAAAATAACCAAAAAAAAATCTTTTCTTTAATAACAAAGGGTCAAAACCCTAGAACTTGCGCCCGATTTAATTTCCCGCACGCGATCCATTTTATATCATATTGTATTTGTTCCCGGAATGTAATAGATAATTAGGACTATTTTTATCGCTTTATTTATTTTCCGCATTTAAATTTCAAAGGGTTGCTTTTGGCGATGTAAATACCCGACTGACGCCTTGTAATTTAATTTCCGTAATTTATTTTCCGCAAAATATAAACTGTTAGATGTTTGATAATAGGAATGCATGACAAGACCGAATGTTGTAACCTAAAATCAACTTAGATCACCATTAACATGTACAAATACAAAATTAACTGAAAATGACACACTCGCACATGCGCACTCTTAGGGTACACCCCACTTGGTTGCCTTCGTACACGGTCATTGAGTATAGGTCACTTTAGAGGTCGTACTCTTGTCTAAAGATCATAGTCACCTCGAAACGGTTGTCTCGGATATTGTTGCCTCAAAACAAATGATCTAAGACATTAGGGTTACTTCTAAGGCGTCCTAACATTGCTTTAGTGACCGCACGTCCCTAAATTCGAATTGACCCTTAAAACTCCAACGACGGGGCTACTTACTCATCAATGGTAGGATAGCATTGTCTAAAGGAAAATTACATAGAACGATTCCTTTTTCGAGTAGGTAGATGGTTCTTAAGTACTTGCTCTTTCAAAATCAAAATCTTTTTCACACTTACACCTTTCAAACAAAAACTTCTTCAAACCCACAAACACAAAGAAAAGCAATTTTGAAAACAATATGAGCAAGTACCTAAGAGCCCGTGGATAACCACGGATAGAAAGGGTGCTAACACCTTCCCTTTCTATAATCTACCCCCCGAACCCGAGAAACATCTCGAAAAAGGAATTTTTATGTGCTTTTTTCCTTTCCTTGTTGGATAAAATAAAAGTCGGTGGCGACTCTTGCTTACCGCGATATTTTGCAAAAACAAACATAAAACGCAAACCAGCATTCCAAAAAACAGTCAGTTCTTTCCCACTGTATCACAGAACTGGCGACTCTGCTGAGGACGCTTAATAAGTGGGTTGTACCTTAGGAATAGTTCATAATGTTTTCAATTGATTGGCTTGTATGCTTTACTTTTGTGGGCTTGTATCGGAGTTACTATAGATCCTAACCCGGATCTGGGGGATACCCTTTAGGTAAGTAGCTATAAACTGTGAGGGAACTGTACAGCGTAGACCGATACAGTTGAAGCAGTAGCTACGTTGGAGTGGCACTTTAGTATGTACTGATATCCCTTGTGGCGCAACAAGGAGAATATGGGTCTGCTAAGGGGTCATTAAGCACCAACTGACCTTAGAACCTTTAAATTGACCAACTTGGCCATAGAACAGTAGCAGTATGCTACACTCATTGAGACTAAACTCTCGCGATGATTCCGGCCGCAAGAAAAGGTTGTTAAACTGGAATTATGATCGATCGAGGGTAGTCAGTGATATTGAGATCCTCTAGAACCCGGTTACTATTTTTAGGACAGGTTTAAACCAACTGAACTGAAAGAGGGTAGTACCTAGACTCCTTGCCATCCTGAAATCTAAGGGCTCTCTGTGTGACTTGTGTTCCTTTACCATGTTTGCTATTTATGGATACTTGTGGTGTGCTTCCTATCATGACATCATGACATTATAACATTGCATACATCTTGCATTGGACTAACCTATTTCAAAGACAGAAGGGATTCATCTTTGTTCTTTTTTGTAGGTCATGGCACCTATGCGTAGGAATACCATCCAGATCAACTTTGTCCAGGTTCCCACTATGCTCAAAGAATTAGTTGCAAAGATGTCTGATACTACCTCCTTCATCAGAAGACATGGGTATCTTCTCAGTTTGGTTACCTCCAAATTGGACGAGCAGATGATGAGTGTCCTGGTCCAATTCTATGATCCACTGTACCATTGCTTTACTTTTCAAGAGTACCAGTTGGTTCCCACCTTAGAAGATTTCTCTGATCTGCTCGGTATCTCTATTCTGGAGCAGACCCTGTTTACTGGTTGGGAGAAGATCCTTAGACCAGAAGAGATTGCTTCAGCCCTTCATATGACCAAGGATGAGGTAATGGCTAATTGGGAGACTAGAAGTGGGGCAAAGGGCTTTCTGACTAAGTTCTTGGTTGGTAAGGCTAATTATTTCTGGGATAGTCTAGACTTCAAGGCATTCTAAGATATTCTGGCTCTTATGATATATGGCTTGGTATTGTTTCCGAATCCTGACTCCTTTGTTGATGTGAATGCGGTGAAAATCTTCATCTCTCGTAATCCTGTACCCACTCTCTTAGGTGACATTCTTCATCAGCTTTATGCTCGTACTGCTCGGAAGCGGGGAACCTTGATGTGTTGTGCTCCATTATTGGCAAGGTGGTTTATTCCGCACCTCCCCAAATCAGTGCTGAAGAACAAAGAAGGCATGGGCTGGGCCTATAGGGTTATGTCTCTCTCTCATAATGACATTATCTGGACTATCAAGGGTATGGACGAGGTGGCTATTATTTATGGATGTGGGGAGTACCCCAATGTTCCCCTAATAGGAACCAACGGAGGAATTTCTTACAATCCATGCTTGGCCTTACGTCATTTTGGGAGAGCCAGAAGAGAAGGACCTCATTAGCTGCTAATGCCTAGTATCGTCTTTGATTTTCAAGGGGATAACGATGAGCAATGCCGCAGATTCATAAGGGCTTGGGATAGAGTTCATAGATATGATCCTCACGAGCTGGGTCCAAAGACTTCCCTTCCAATGGAGCCATATCTCAGATGGGTTCGTATCCGTGCCCAAAAGCTGGGAATGCCGTATGAAGCCGTCTTGCCTATCATTGTTGAAGTTGCTAATGAAGAAGGGGTTCTTCCGACCATCCTCCATCCTTACATGCCCACTGACATTGGGGCACTGAAAAGGTCTTGGATGCAGCTGAGAGAAGAGCGGGATGCTTACCGAGAAAAGTTCAACGAGCAAGAGCAGAAGATCCGGAAGTTGACTAGACAGCTGGAGAACGATCGGATTCTCAATGACTATGTCCGCACCGACAAGAAGCGACCATGGGAGCACTGATTGTCCTTTGATTATTTCCTTTCCAATTTTTATTTACTTTTCAGTATTTCCTTTCTTGTAACGCCTTAAGGGCATCTGTTGAACAATTTGAATTTCAAAGTTTATCTAATAAAAGTGTGTTTCATTTCTTGTTTACAAATTTGAATCTCTCGATGTCTTTGAAATCATAGCATACGCATTTCATTCCATGCACTTCATAACAGGTACCCATTACAGGTCTCTTATCTTCTTCGCTGTTTATTTCAGCACTCATCATGTCTGCTGAACCATCAATTGAGCAAGCAATCAAGGCCCTACAGGCGCAGAACGCCTAATTTCAAGAGTTGTTCCTGAATCTAGCTAAGGGTCAGCAAGATCTGAAATCCCTGATTCTGAAAGAGAAGAAGATGAAGAAGAAGAAGAAGAGGACAATCCTGTTTAACACAGGTCACAGGTTTGGAAACAGGCTACGGGACGAAGTTGATTTGACCACCTCATCTGGAGGGAAAGATAGTCAGGAAGAAAGGAGGGCTCCTAGCCCTGTGGTCTCAGACAATGAGACGGACTTCGACGAAGACCAGTATCCTCCGGCTGAGGATAGATACAAATAATTGGAAGACCGGTTGAGTGCGATGGAAGTTCAGAAAGTGCCTGGTCTGGACTTTGGTGATCTGGTTCTATCATCTGGGGTAGTGATTCCCCACAAATTCAAAGCACCAGCCTTTGCTAAGTATGACAGAGTTTCTTGTCCAAAACTGCACCTCCGATCGTATGTAAGGAAGATTCAGCCGTACACTGCTGATAAGAACTTATGGATCCACTTTTTTCAAGACAGTCTCTCAGGGAATCAGCTTGAATGGTTCTACCAGTTGGACGGAGCCAGTATCATCAGTTGGGAAGATTTGGCTACTGCTTTCTACAGGCAGTACCAATACAATTCTGACCTTGCTCCCACGCGTACCCAACTCCAGGGTATGCCTATGGGAACGGGTGAAGGTTTCAAAGATTATGCTCAGAAGTGGAGGGACCTCGCCGGAAGAGTGCAACCACCCTTGGCTTATCGGGAACTTGTGGATATGTTTCCGGGGACCTTGTCTGGTCCATTTTTCAACCATTTGATTGGAAGCTCTTCGTCTGGGTTTACGGAGATAATTATGACCGGTGAAAGGATTGAGGCTGGTATTAAGGCTGGTAAGATACAAAAGGGTGCTTCATCAAGCACCGAGAAAAAGCCTTTTAAGAAAGAGTCCAGTGCTGTCTACAGTTCGAAAAGCCAGAATAGACCTAAACACCGCCAAGCTGTTAATGCAGTTGTTATTTCAAGACCTGCTGGTGCTACTCAGCGCAACAATTAACAAAATACCGAGAGACCTCGAAGGCAATTCACCCATCTCAACATGACTTTGTCTCAGATTCTGCCGCATTTATTAAAGACCAATCTAGTAACTCTAAGGGAGGCTCCGCAGAATCCCAACATCGCATCACCTAAGTACAACCCTAATGCCCGCTGTGCTTTTCACTCTGATAGCCCAGGACATAATACAGATGATTGTTGGGCTTTGAAGAACAAAATACAGGACTTAATTGATGCTAAGGAGATTGAGTTCAGAGCACCAGAAAATCCTAAACAGGATGCAGGGGTGAATGCTATCGAGGACGACGATGGTGAAAAGTTTGATATTGACAGTTGGATCTACCCGACTGCCAATGGTGGACTAAGCAACTAGACAGCGAAGGATTCTATGCCCGTTTCTGTTATCACCCAGTAATGAGACTTTTTGTTTTGAATTTGTAACAGACAATGTTTTAAACTTTATGGCCCGGTGTCTTACCCGGGGCACCGTGGCTTCATTTGTGAGGGCTTTATGTGTGTCATTTTCATATATCATTAATAAAAGCATTGGACGTTTCTTGCATTTCAAATCTTGCGCTCCTTGTTTTTCTTTTATTACATATTGCAAAACAGCTATTTTACACACACTCACATATACAGGTCTACATCCACTCTGGATCTCATTGGTAACGACTCTGCTACTGCCAGTTATGACTTCGAAAATTCGATCAACTTAGCCGAAGATGAAGGTGAAGATTGTGAAGTGCCTGGTGAACTTGCAAGACTGTTACTTCAGGAAGAGAGGGCTATACAGTCGCATGAAGAGCCGGTGGAATCAGTAAACCTGGGTACAAAAGAGGACAAGAAAGAGGTCAAGGTCGGTGCCAATCTGGAGCTTAGTGTGAAGCAACGGTTGATTCAGATGCTGCGTGACTACGTTGAGATCTTTGCCTGGTCTTATGAAGATATGCCTGGGTTGGATACCGATATTATGGTTCACCGCCTGCCTACCAAGGAAGACTGTCCTCCAGTGAAATAGAAGGTCCGCCGAATGCGCCCAAAGATGTCTGAGAAAATCAAGGCTGAAGTTATGAAATAGTTTGACGCCGGTTTTCTAGCAGTTACTTCTTACCCTTAGTGGGTGGCCAACGTGGTTCCTGTGCCAAAGAAGGATGGTAAGGTTCGAATGTGTGTTAACTACAGGGATCTGAACAGGGCAAGCCCCAAGGATGATTTCCCTCTACCTCATATCGATGTTCTAGTTGACAACACCGCTCAGCACAAGGTATTCTCCTTTATAGATGGTTTCTCCGGTTATAATCAGATTAAGATGGCTCCTGAAGACATGGAGAAGACAACTTTTGTTACTCAGTGGGATACCTTTTGCTACAAGGTCATTCCTTTTGGATTGAAGAACGTTGGGGCAACGTATCAGCATGCCATGGTTTCTTTGTTTCATGACATGATCCATCATGAGATTGAGGTATACGTCGATGACATGATTGCAAGGTCCCAAACTGAGGAGGAACACCTTGACCATCTGCAGAAGCTGTTTGACAGGCTAAAGTTGTACAAGCTGAGGTTAAACCCGAACAAGTGCACCTTCGGGGTGAGATCTGGTAAGCTACTAGGTTTCGTCGTAAGCGATAAAGGTATTCAAGTGGATCCGGCAAAGGTGAAAGACATACAAGAGATGCCAGCTCCCAAAACAGAGAAAGAAGTCAGAGGCTTTCTGGGACGTCTGAACTACATTGCCTGATTCATCTCGCACCTGACTGCTACTTGTGAACCAATCTTCAAGCTACTGAAGAAAGATCAAGTAGTACGTTGGAACGATGAATGCCAGGCCGCTTTCAAAAGGATTAAAGAATATCTCCAAGAGCCACCTATTCTGATGCCACCAGTTGAAGGGAGACATTTAATCTTATACTTGACAGTGCTCGACAACACAATGGGGTGTGTGTTGGGTCAGCATGACGAGTCTGGCCAAAAAGAGCATGCTATTTATTACCTTAGCAAAAATTTTACCGACTGCGAGACCCGATACTCGTTGCTCGAGAAAACTTGCTACACTTTGGTATGGGCTGCTCGCCGGCTGAGACAGTATATGCTAACTCACACTACCCTATTGATATCAAAGATGGATCCAATCAAGTATATCTTTGAGAAGCCTGCCTTGTACAGAAGAATAGCAAGATGGCAGATGATCTTGATTGAGTATGACATCCAGTACACGACCCAAAAGGCTATCAAAGGAAGTGTGTTGGCAGACCATTTGGCACATCAGGCAGTGGATGATTACCAGTCTATGAACTTTGAATTCTCGGATGATAATATCATGATAGTGACTGACTGCGAAGAACCTGGACCGGATGAAGGACCTGAGGAAGGATCCTGATGGTCTATGTATTTTGATGGAGCTTCAAACGCTTTGGGTAATAACATTGGCACCGTGATCATATCTTATAAAGGCTCTCATACTCCATTTACCTCCCGGCTATGTTTCAACTGCACCAACAATATGGCAGAGTATGAAGCGTGCATCATGGGTCTTCGAGCAGCAATTGACCTAAGGATTAAGTTTCTGAGTGTTTTCGGAGATTCTGCTCTTGTGATCAGTCAGATCAAAGGCGAGTGGGATACGAAACACCCAAATCATATTCCTTACAAGGAGTATGTGTTGACGTTGCTTCCGCACTTCGAGGAGATAACCTTTGAACACTTCCCTAGAGAGGAGAATCAGTTGGCGGACGCGCTAGCTACGATGTCTTCTATGTTCAAAGTCAATTGGGACAACAAAGCTCCCCGGATTATTATTGAAAGATTGGACGAACCTGCACATTGCTGTAATATTGAGACTGAAGAGGTAGTAGATAAACTCTGGTTTCATGAGGTGAAGAGGTATCTTGAGGCTCAGGAATACCCCGAGGGTACATCTGTTAATGACACGAAGTTTCTAAGGAGGTTCGCGGAGAATTTCTTCATCAGCAATGGCATCCTTTACAAGCGCAACCATGATTCGACCTTACTGCGTTGTGTGGATAAGAATGAAGCAGAAAGGATCATGGTGGAGTTACACGAAGGTACTTTCGGAACTCATTCCAGTGGACACACCATGGCAAAAAGATCCTACGGGCAGGATATTATTGGTCCACAATGGAAGCCGACTGTTATCAGCATTCTCGGACATGTCACAAGTGCCAAGTCCATGCTGATAAGGTGCACATACCTCCAGTTCCTCTAAACGTCTTGACGGAACCTTGGCCTTTTGCAATGTGGGGCATTGATATGATCGGCGAGATCAGACCTACAGCATCCAACGGGCATCGTTTCATCCTGGTAGCTATTGATTATTTTACGAAGTGGGTTGAAGCAGCTTCCTTTTCTACTGTAACCAAGAACGTCGTGGCACGGTTCATTCGGCACAATCTGATTTGTCGATATGGTGTATCAGAGAGGATCATTACGGACAATGGTACCAAACTCAACAACAAGATGATCACTGAGCTCTGCAAGCAGTTCAAGATACAACATCACAACTCTTCTCCCTACCGGCCGAAGATGAATGGGGCTGTTGAAGTGGCTAATAAGAACATTAAGAAGATTGTGCAGAAGATGACAGTGACATACAAAGATTGGCACGAAATGTTACCATTTGCTCTTCATGGGTACCGTACCTCAGCGCGGACGTCAACAGGGGCAACACCTTATTCCTTGGTATATGGCATGGAGGCAGTCTTGCCCATTGAAGTTCAGATACCCTCTCTTCGAATCATGAAGGATGCAGGTTTGAGTGAAGATGACTGGATTCAGACCCGGCTTGATCAGCTGAACCTAATCGACAAAAAGAGACTTACTGCTATCTGTCACGGTCAGACGTATCAAAAACGGATGATCAAGGCGTTTAACAAGAAAGTCAGACGACAAGAGTATCAAGTTGGGGACCTGGTTATCAAACGCATTATCTTACCTCAAGGTGATCCCAGGGGCAAATGGACCCCTACTTACGAAGGGCCATTTGTGGTTAAGAACATTTTCTCAGGAGGAGCTATGATTCTAACCATTGTGGATGGTGACGACCTTCCTCACCCCGTCAATGCAGACATAGTGAAAAGATACTACGCATAATCAAAGACCCGCTAGGTTGACTGGCCTAGGCAAAAATAAGGGCTTCCCGGCGAACCAAAAGGGTTCGGGAAAAAATAAGGGACGAAAATGAAAAAAAATTGTACACCCGGCAAATCGAAAACCTGAAAAGGTGGCTTGGGCAAAAAAGGGTATCCCGGTGGACTGAAAACCCGAAAGGGAGGTCCAAGCAAAAATTAGGGATCAAAGCGTAACACTGTGTCTCATTGGATCACCTTGCATCCAAACTTCGGTATCAACTACTAAGCTCAGACGGCACTAATCAATCTGATCTACCTTCAACCAAGTAGAAAAGTGATGAGATGCTCAAGGACATAAAGGCAATAGCAGAGTTGGAACCCAGTGGGATTGTTCACGTAGCTGTTTTGTTTTTCATAATTTGTGTAAATTCTATCTGCTCGGCGGTGTTCTCTTACTAGGACGTCAGCCTCTTGTACAAAAAACGCCTATTTACAATGTTCATTTTTGATATATGCATTTGACATTAATTGTTGCTCATGAATATTTACATGCGAAACAAAAGACGATTACGGGTAATATCAGAAACAGGGGCAATAAAAATTGTCCAAACTATACAGTTGCTCTGTCCACCAGGTACAAAGGTAGATTCAGCTGAAGAATATGGCTAAGATACCTTCACTCCCCGCAGAGTAAGTCAGTAATGGTAGCTCTCCCCCAGCTGGGAATTGCAACTATGAACGCATCAACAATGCTCTCCCCAAGCAGAGTTGATCTACCATCAATACTAAAAAGGCTTGATATCCCCGGCAGTCTTAGTATTCCCTAGCAGAGTATAAGAATGTTCCCCGACAGAATACAAGATACCCCCAGTGGAGTTAAAATTTTCCCAGCACAGTCTGAAAAAGCTTCCCTAGTGGAGTTGAAGAATCATCCCCAGTAGACTCTGGAAGTTTATCCCCAGCGGAGTACAAAAATAAATCTCCCCAGCCGAGTTCAAAGGATCATTCCCAGCAGAATCCAGAGGATTATCCCCACAAAAGTCTAAAAAGTTATCCCCAGTAACGTCGCCACTGAGAGATCGTCCTCAGCGGAGTTCTTTCTTTTCACAAACAGGAATTTAATCCTCAACAGAGCCAATATCGCCAACAACGATAGTTCTTTCTTCCTTTTGAGAGCATCATTGCTTGATATATATCATGCATTTCATACATCATGACATTGCATATGACTAACTCTTTACCTTTTCAGGGAAAGACGAATCAATAAACACCGTTGACTACTTATATGACCTGTTAGTCCCCTCAAAAACTACATCTATTGAGGGTTGTTTCAGCGGATTCCTCAGAAATATATCACAAGACCTTCTCTGGTTCAGTCAGATTGACGCTAAGATCTCCCTGATTCTTATTCCAGTTGAAGATATTCCAAGACTTTCGTCTGGTTCAGTTAAATCGATTCTAAGATTTTTCTGATTCTTATCCAGTCAAAGTTAATCCAAGACCTTCTCTGGTTCAGTCAGATCGACGCTAATATCTCCCTGATTCATATTCCAGTTGAAGATATTCCAATACTTTTGGCTGGTTCAGTTAAATCGATTCGAAGATTTTTCTTATTCTTATCCAGCCAAAGTTAATCCAAGACCTTCTCTGGTTCAGTTAGATCGACGCTAAGATATCCCTGATTCCTATTCCAGTTGAATCCCAGACCACCTATCAACAGTCTCCAAATGGCATCTGTAAGCCCATTCCCGATATCACAAGGCTGATACCACTTCAGGCGAGTGCAAATTTCTGGGCACTCTAGTGTTCAATCATCTTCCACCTTCGGATCACGAAAGGCACGAAGGACAATATACATCCTCAGGTTTAAGAAAATTGAACAGGGGCAGATGTTGCACCCCAAAATTTTCCCTCTCATATCTCTCAAAACATTTCAAGAAAAATCTCCAAGTGGTTCAAGATTGCTCAAGAGTTGGACAGTCAAATCATCTCCTAAGGCAGTCAACCCCAAATTAGGGTTTTGTGTTGCATCAAGATCCTTGAGTCCAAATGACCTCAAGTGCTCCCCAATGTCCTAATATGATCTCAATATCATCCATGCCAAGTTTCAATCCTTGCAGAGGAAGTTTGCTCAGTCAATTGCTCATAGGGTCCAAAAATCGACTGTGCTAGGGCAAAAGTCAACTGTGACCCAAATACAGTCAAACCTCAAGATTTTTTGTCAACATTATCATTTTGAAGGATATTTAATCATTTGATCAAGGTTTGATCATGATTCATCAAGGATTGCTCAAAATTCATCAAAACTCAAAAGTTGCTAAATTAGGGTTTTGTAGGAAAAGTCAACTCAACTTTGACCAAGCATAACTTTCTCATACTTTATGAGAAATGACCCATCCAAAGCTCATTTTGAATAGGATGCAATTTACTAAAATCCATCTTCATACACAAAGATCATAAAATGCAATCACAAGAAGTTATAAATTTGGACATTATAGCTCATTTTTGAAAGTCAACAAAAACACATTTTTTGCCAAAGCTTATAACTTGAGCATGGAATATCAAAATGAGATGAGACCAAAAGGGTTGGTTATAGTACATCTCAAGATTTCTAAAAAGTCCAAGAACATTTCCAAAAGATCAAAATTTAAGAAGTTATGAATTGTTGAATTTGGAAATTTTTGCAAAATTGCCAAAAGTCAACTATCCCCAAAACTTCAAATTTTGTCAAATGGGCCCATTCTTTTCCACTTGATTTTGGCTTTCCACATTCCACACGTGTCCTAGCTTCAGCCTTGTGTCCATTTATCAATTTTATTATTTTATTTGATTTTTTATTGAATTATTTCATTTTAAATCAATTTAAATCAAATAAAATCCCAAAACTTGATTACATGAGATCTTTTTCTATTTTCAGGACCTAATCATCATCAATGTCATGATCAAACTCGTATCAAGCATTCCATGTGCAAAAAGATTGGATTTTTGGCAAATTAGGCAAGTTATCAATGGTGGATCAAATCCAATCTCAAGGCATTGATGTGGAAAGATTCAAGACCAATTTGTTGACCTAATACATTGCAGCATACATATACAATCCAAGGCACACGAATTTGAGACCTAGAGGCTGCAAGAACATCAAGAACAAAACTTGAAAAAAGTGGAAAAAGTGCAAAACTGAAATCCCATTTAGAGGCGTTTACAAAGGCAAAACTCAACACCAATCGCTTGTTGGACAATCACTGAGTCGGAATCAACCCAAAGCAAGCTCTCACAGCCATCAAAACGCACTGTAAGCATCACGTTTCATGGCCCTGTATTCAAAATCAAAACTCCATATTTTTGCATCTTTCTGACTAATCTTCGATATATTTATGATGCTTATGAAATTTCTGAACTTTTGGCATTGTTTGATTGCATTTATATGGACTGTAACCCCATAATTGAATCTAGGGTTTTGTAGTTTGTTTTTTGGGCATTTTATTTACAGGCGAAATTAGCTCCATTGATGGACATGGACGTGACCAGGGGAGATAGACGAGCATAACCATAGTCTTGGATTTGATTTTCATGGCCTAGAACTGATTTTAGGGTGGACATACGAATTTAGCTGCGGATATAAATCCGCAGGTAAATGTACAGGGTTGAAGGAAGAAGACGAAGACGTGTCTCCCCCTGGTTGGATAGTTCAAACTTGGCGCGTTTTATTTTTTTGTTCTGGCATATTACGCGTTATCCCATATTATTATTATTGTCCAGTATATTGACAATTGAAGCGTGATGGCTGAGTGGTAGTGACGTGTGTTTAAAATCCAACAGGACCTGGGTTCGAATCCCAGGTCCCCATATGCATTGTTATTATTTTTCTACAGGTTATCCAGTACAAACCAATGCTTGAAGCCTATCATATGTCCTCAAATATCAAAGCACCAGATGGCCCAAGGCCAGATTTGGTGATTCAGGTTGAATGTCCACCATGGGATTGAGTTAATGGGCGCATAGGGAATCAAGAAGGTCAACAGAGGCCAATCCAATTGGACCATGGAATTGCTGAGTAAACCCCCTAATCAGGCCCAAACCCTAACTCTTTATATTTTCTTTTTATTTCCTTTAATTATTTATTGTTATTATTTTTAATTATTAACTAACCAATTAAATATTTTTCTTCATAAAATTAAAAAACCAAAAAATATTTTATTTATTAAATTAAAATTCAGTATTTTATTTTTATTAACAAATTAATTATATTAACTTAGTTTTAATTAGGATAACTTTAATATATTTTATAAACAATTAAAATTAACTTAGACAATTAGGTTTTTATTAACATTAATTAAATTTATTTTTATTTCTTTAAATAACAAAAAACCAAAAAAAATTATTTTCATTAATTAATTAATTTAATTTAATAATTAACCTAGTTTAATTTCTTTCATAAATTCAAAAATAACAAAAAAAAATCTTTTCTTTAATAACAAAGTGTCAAAACCCTAGAACTTGCGCCCGATTTAATTTCCCGCACGCGATCCATTTTATATTATATTGTATTTGTTCCCGGAATGTAATAGATAATTAGGACTATTTTTATCGCTTTATTTATTTTCCGCATTTAAATTTCAAAGGGTTGCTTTTGGAGATGTAAATACCCGACGCCTTGTAATTTAATTTCCGTAATTTATTTTCCGCAAAATATAAACTGTTAGATGTTTGATAATAGGAATGCATGACAAGACCGAATGTTGTAACCTAAAATCAACTTAGATCACCATTAACATGTACAAATACAAAATTAACTGAAAATGACACACTAGCGCATGCGCACTCTTAGGGTACACCCCACTTGGTTGCCTTCGTACACGGTCATTGAGTATAGGTCACTTTAGAGGTCATCCTCTTGTCTAAAGATCATAGTCGCCTCGAAACGGTTGCCTCGGATATTGTTGCCTCAAAACAAATGATCTAAGACATTAGGGTTACTTCTAAGGCGTCCTAACATTGCTTTAGTGACCGCACATCCCTAAATTCGAATTGACCCTTAAAACTCCAACGACGGTGCTACCTACTCATCAATGGTAGAATAGCATTGTCTAAAGGAAAATTACATAGAACGATTCCTTTTTCGAGTAGGTAGATTGTTCTTAAGTACTTGCTCTTTCAAAATCAAAATCTTTTTCACACTTACACCTTTCAAACAAAAACTTCTTCAAACCCACAAACACAAAGAAAAGAAATTTTGAAAACAATATGAGCAAGTACCTAAGAGCCCGTGGATAACCACGGATAGAAAGGGTGCTAACACCTTCCCTTTCTATAATCTACCCCCCGAACCCGAGAAACATCTCGAAAAAGGAATTTTTATGTGCTTTTTTCCTTTCCTTGTTGGATAAAATAAAAGTCGGTGGCGACTCTTGCTTACCGCGACATTTTGCAAAAACAAACGCAAAACGCAAACCAGCATTCCAAAAAACAGGCAGTTCTTTCCCACCGTATCACAGACGCGTACTGCACTAAGCTCGCAACATGAGTCGACGTATTCCCTCATATATCGACTCATCCTGAGTCAAACACACAGCATGTATCGATACATGCCCCTATGGATCGACTCATCCTGAGTCTAAAAGCACTCATGTATCGATGCAAAACCTCTTCGTGTTGACTCATACTGAGTCTCAAAACCTCCTTGTATCGACACATAGCATTTGAGGTCGACGCATCCTGTTACATCCTGCATAAATTCTGCGATTTCTCTGCATTTTCACTACGGGATTCATATTTTAAGCCCTAAAAACTTAATCTAATCATAGATAATTATCACTTACAATTATCCTATAATTCTACATCAATTAAACAACATCGGGACATCATTATTCATCCATAATTCATTAATTTCACATCATACAACATCATAAGCATTCAATTCATGAGCAAGACAACAATCACCTCTAACCCCACATACCAATCATCATGAACCCAATTATAGAGTCAAAACCCCACCCTTACCTTGGATTGAAGGTCGCTCTATAATCTTCCGGTTGAAACCTCATTCTGTCGTTTTTCCTCTTTTTCCAACAGCTTCATGTTCTTCTTCTCAATCTTTATTCTTCTACTGCCTCCTCTTTCTATTCTTTCTAACAACAATAAAATAACTTATTATTCTCTTAACTCCTTATTGGGCTTAAAACTAATACACCCCCTTATTACTACTTCCATTCCTTAAAAACAAACCCACATCAATAATATTATACTTCTAATATTATTTCACCACTTAATAAAATACTTAAATCCAATTAATCACAACACATCTTCTCAAATATTCCAAAAATAATTTAATTAAATAATTAATTAAATTACGGGCGTTACATTAGCAGAGGGATTGTTGATGTTGTTGATTTTCGGGTGAAGAGAGGGAAGAAGTTCGGATGAGCGAGATAGAGAGATGAAGGCATACGATCGAAAGAAGAACACTGGTTTTTTTGTTTTGTTTTTTAGGGTTTCTTCCCGAAACCAGCTTATGCTAAATAGAAGTGGGTCCGAACCTCATGACCCGGTCCAGCCCAAACTCATTTTTTATTCAGAATAGTTTTTGTTTTTTACTCTTGGGCTTACATAATGCTCATCTAAGTTTTTTTGTTCCAGGCCCTATAATATTTCATTCTTGCTATATAATATTTTTTGCAACACCTTGGGCTTAATTTTAACCCAATCCAATAACTTTTGTCTTTTTTATTTTATTTGAAGTATGAATATAACATAATAAAAGCATGGTGTAGTGTAAGGCAAGCTTGTTATGTCCTTAGGATCCTGAGTTCAATTCTTAGTGAGGTCTCTTTTTATTTTTACTTTTCTAGGCTATTTAGCTTTGTTTTATTAAAATTTCACAAATACAAAAAATATTAGATTAGGTTTATAATTATTTCTTTTTTTGCCTCATAAAAATTCAATAAATATATTAGTTTAATTTTGTCATTTTTTTATTTTAATTAATTTTTTATTGTTAACTATTTAATTAATTTAAGTGCTATTTGTTTAAAGTTCTTTCTGATTATTTGATTTTCATATTTTTGTTTGTGCCTACTCCAAGGGAAAGAATCAAATTTATTGACTTCATGTCATCGAATATTTTTAATACAATTGTGTGAAACTCTCTTCATACATTTTTTAGTTTTATTAATCTTAAATTAGATCTCTTCTAAACCATAATTTTAAAACTCACACCCCTCTTGATAGAAACTTCGACATTTGGTCATCGTACTTTCAAAATTTTATTTTCTTTAATAAAAATTTCAAAACACTTAAGCATGTTATAATCCTTTCAAAAACACTAAAAAACACTTCTTTTCTCATCTCCACACTCATTTAGCAAGCAAACCAATTTTAAATAAAAACAAATATTTCAAAAGGTTCCTATAGAATACTATAGATACATAGGGTGCTAGTACCTTCCCTTTGTATAACCAACCCCCGAACCTTCGATCTCTTTCAAATGCATTATATTTTTTCTTTACTTTTAATATTATTCATACTTTACATATTTTATGGGTTTTATTTTGCATCTTCCCCTTTTCCCTTGGAAATAATAAAGCGCGGTGGCAACTCTTGTTTTTTCGAGTCAAGTTAATTACATAGCTTCATCTCCGATTTTCACTGCTACACTCGTCTTCATTTTGATTTTAGTGGTGACATATTCTTGTTTCTATGCTAGGCACGTATCTGTGCAGCGTCGAGAGTTTCATTATGAAGAGTTACTTGTACATGATGCTACAAAAACAACTTCATATTATTTCCATACATTGCTTATTTAATATATGTCATTCATTACATTTGTTTTAATACTTATTTCTTATTATATAAAATTTTGCATCATCACATATATATGAAGATATGTGTTTGTTGCTCTTCTATGCAAAGAACCTCTGATTGTTGTAATAGCATTATTATAGAACTAGGTTACGTATCACGATTTGCTATCTTTCTTTTTGATGTTGCCAAAAGGGGAGAAGCAGATGCGATTCGAAGTAGGGAAGCACAAAGTCAGGGAGAGCCTTCAATAAATACAAAGGAATGCATCGTCGCAAGTTTTTCCATCATCAAAAAGGGAGAGTATGCAAGTACAAACTTCGTCATCAAATGTTTTGATTGATGTCAAAATTGGGAAAAGCTTGCACTTTTGAGTATTGGATAGTATCATTATGTCTTGTGGAACTCCTCTACATTAGAGGTCTTAGGAATCATTAAAAACCATCTTAAAATTGATTTAAGTCATTAAAAATAGTTTTTTGCATGATTATTCACAGCATGCATCGACACATCTGTATTTCTGGTCGACACATGTAACCCATTTTTAAAGTATAGCCTCTATAAGTCTTAGGCCGACACATGCATGATTCAGGTCAACACATACTGAAGCTTTTCTAAAATTGCAGAAATTCATATTTTATGTGTCGACATATCCACTTTTCAGGTCAACACATTTACTATCGTTTTAAAGTTTGTAGCTTCTGACTTGTTTCGGTCGACACATGACTTCTTATAGGTTGACATATACAGTTCAAAGTTCACGAATGTGTCGACACATACGATATACATGTAACCCATTGTGATCGGTGGATCTGGAACTGACTGTTTAACGCTGGTTTCGCAAAATGTCGCAGAAGCAAGAGTCGCCACCGTCTTTTATTTTCTCCAAATGGAAAGGACAAAAGCACAGAAAAATTCCTTATTGAGATTAGTTCTCGGTTCGGGAGGTAGATTTATAGAAAGGGAAGGTGTTAGCACCCTTTCTATCCATGGTTATCCATGGGCTCTTAGATACTTGCTCATTTGTGTTTTCAAAATGTTTGTTTGTTTTTCAAGGTGAGTGGGTTTGAAAAAGTTTCTTTGAAAATTTCAGATCGACTCTCGTATCAGTCCTCAAGAGTGTTTGAAAAGTTGTTTTGAAAGCTTTTTGAAAAGTGTCGGTGTGAAAAGAGTTTTTGATTTGTTTTGAATTAGAGCAAGCATCTACGAGTCATCTACCTACCCTAAGGAATTAGTCTGTGTAAATGTCCCTAAGGTAGTGCCATCCCACCATTTAGAGGTAGGTAGCACCACCGTTGGAGGTGTTCGGGTCAATTCGAGGGTTAGGGACATTGTGGTCACCGAGCAATGGTAAGATACCTTAGAAGCTACCCTTATGCCATTGATCTTTTTATTCCGAGGCGACCGTTACGAGGCAACTTATTCGAGGCAACTAGATCAATGGAACATAAGGACTCACCAAGACGTCCTATACTCGACGACCACGTTTCGAGGGGTAAGGAAACAATGTGATCACCAGAGCAACAGTAGAACACCTTAGAAGCTACCCTTATGCAATGTTCATGGACATAAGGACTTACTAAGACGTCCTATACTCGACGACCACGTTTCGAGGGGCAAGGCAACAGTGAGGCGTACCCTAAGAGTAGTGTGTGAATTGTGTGTTATTTTCAGTTATTATTTGTCTTGTCATGCATTTGGTGAGCTACACTTTGATTTTTATTTGGGCATACATTCTTTCATGTTATTATTAGCAGTTAAGGGTGCGGGAATTAAAATGCGGAAAAATAAAGGTCCTACGCTATTACAAGGCGCGGGTCTACATCGCCAAATTAAACCAAGACCCGATTTGAATAAAAGTACGGAAAGTAAATAAGTCTCTAATTATCTATTATAAGGCTTTGGGATAATTACATAAAAAAGAAAAAAAATAAAAGTAAACGTTCGAAAAGAAATTGGAATCGAGAATGTGAGGGCGTTGAACCCTTTAAGGAAATTAAATTGGAATTGAAAATTGATTTAATTATTAAATGAGAAAAAGAACTTATTCTTTATGTTTTTTTGTATTTATGAAATTAAAGAGAATTAATTGGAATTAAAAGTTAAATAAAACCCTAGTTCTAAATTGTTTTAAATTTATTAAAGAAAATTGTTTAAATTTAACCTAATTATTTAATGACAAATTTATTTACAAATTAATTAAGAATTAATAATAATGATGATGAGGTAATTTAATTATTTGGAGAAAAAAAAGTAAAATGCTACAAAACCTAATTTTTATGTGTTTTAATTTATTTAAGAAAAATGTTAAAGTTAAAATCCTAATTTAAAACTAAATTAATTATCAAATTTATTTACAACAAAAACACATTAATGCATTAAATAATAAATAAATATTTTTTGTTTTTTATGACTTTTCTGATTTTTTTTGGATTTTATGAAAATTACTTTTAGTGAATTAATTAAAACAATAAAATAAACTAAAAAGAACAAAAGGGAAAGAAAAATAAAATAATAAAAGAAAAAAGAATAAAAGATGGATCAAACCCTGGGGGTGTCTGGACCCAAAGGGGGGTCTTTGAAGCAATCAGGCCCACTGCTATCCAGGCCTTTATTGACTTTTTTGGAATTGTGTATGGGGCGTTGACTAGCATCCATGGTAGTCAGCACACTCTGGCCCTTTGATGGATCATTAGAGACACATGGCAAGCACAAACGCTGGGTGTATGATGGATCACTGAATGGTGCACTGCATGGGAAAGGGTTAAACAAAATAATAGAAATAACTTGAGGGGACCTGGGATTCGAACCCAGGTCCCAGTGTTTACCAAACCATATGCCTACCAGTTGAGCTATCAGCGCGTTTTGGATATTAAATGAAAAATAAACAATATAACGTAAAACAAGAATTAGTGGTGTACAAACAAAAAAACGCGCCAGAATTATGAACCACCCAATGACCATCAGCCACGCTAGCCTTCGTCTCCAATTGTGCCTGTAATAAAATGAGATAGCGGGGGTTTTAAACCCCCCCCCCCAAAACACCATCTGCAAAAAATAGCGAATAGGCCATAGTGAAAAAGAAAAAGGGCGCGATATAACCAATTGTTTCGTCTGAATGCCCTGAGTCCGATGGTCCTGGTTTGAATGGCCAATTGTTTCTTATTTATGAACCCCCAAATTAGAGCTTCAGAAACCCTAACAATCGTTAATGGTGATTTCGCGTACAGGCCTTGTTAACTCAATTAAAGCATGCTATCAGCTTCAGAATATTCACATTAGTCCAAATCCATGATTAAAAATGAAAAATGCTGTATGAATAATGAAATACGAATATTAAAATTTTCAAAGAAAGTCAAACTTTGTTGTACCGATTCCTTGCGTATGAAGGGTTGATTTTGATTGGAATAGCTTCCTTGGGATGTCAGCAATGTGCTTTGATAGGAATGGGGACTTGAAACAAGCTCTATGTATGTTTTCAGTTTTGAAATTTTTGTGTGAAAAATGCCAAGTTGGTTTCTAAGGTCGCAGCGCAGCTTAGGTTGTGTTCTTGTTTTTGTTCACTTGTATATGCAATATGTAATGTATTTCAATTGGAATTAAGGGCCTTGAAGCCTTGCATTCATACATAAGATTTTGCCATAAACCTCCATTAACAAACTTTCCATCTTTGTACCAATTTTGAATTCTTGCTTGATTAGGCCTTGAAACGAATTTGGGATGTTATATAATGATGATTCAAAGCTAATCAAGACCAAATATGTCCCTTAATTAACCTTCTTGATTTTTATTTGATTTTAAAGGATTTAAAATGAATTAAATCCAATAAAATCAAATAAAAATGAAAAAATTAATTTTAAAATTTGAAATAAAGTGTGGGAAACGTGGGAAGCATGGATAAGCTGATTCAAATGGAAAAAGTGGGCCCCTTTTGTCAAAAATGAATTTTCAAGGATAGTTGACTTTGGCCATTTCACAAAAATTTCCCAACTTCTCCAATGCATATCTTTCTCAATTTTTAAGATTTGATCATGTTCTTGGACATTTTGGAAAGGTCTTGAAGACCTCTAACCAATTTCTTTGGTCCCATGTCATTTTGATTTACCAATCTCAAGTTATGGTCTTTGACTTAAAGTCCCTTTTTGTTGACTTTTGAAAATGACCTATAATGTTGAAATTGATAACTTTTTGTGAGAGCATTTCTTGGACTTGGAATGTGAATATGAGTTGTAGGAAATGTCTTCCCCTTCAATATGAGCATTGGATGGGATTTTTCTGATGAACCATGAAAAAGTTATGCCTTGGTCAAGTTACAGTTGACTTTCTAGTTGTCCAAAAATAGAAACTTTTGCATCTTGAGACCTTTTGAGCCATACTTTGAGAATCATGATCAAGCATTGATCAAATGATGTTTGTGGCTTCAAAATAAGATGTTGACCAAAAATTTTGACTTTTGACTGCCAAATGACCATTTTGCCCCTATAGTTGACTGTTGAGCAATTAGGGTTTTTGACTGTGCAACTTGACCTTGTGAGCCTTGAAACTTGACATGTAGGTGCTTGACAATGTGTATGAGCATAGGAGACTTGATTGAGCCCTTGAAAACTTCAACTTCCTTGCAAGAAACAAAACCCTAATTTGATTGTTAGGAGGCCATTGGACTGTGCAACCCTTGGGAGATTTTGAAGCATGCTCTTGGCAAATCTTGAAGAATATGGGAGGGAAAATTTTGGGGTACAACAGTTGCCCCTGTTCAATCTTCTTAGACCTGAGGATGTAGATTGGCTTGTGTGCCTTTCGTGATCCGAGGGTGGAAGATGATTGAACACTAGAGTGCCCAGAAATTTGCACTCACATAGTAGAGTATCAGCAGTGTGATAGCGGGAATGGGCTTACAGATGCCATTTGGAGAGGATGATGGGCAGGAGGATGGGCTTATAGATGCCATCTAGAGGTGTGACAGAACTTTGTCGGGAATGGGCTTATAGATGCCATTTGGAACCGTTGGTAAGTGGATGGGCTTATAGATGCCATCTAGGTGTCGATCGCGTAAGAGATTTTTTAGCGAGAAACTTGCGTACCTGAGAAAGAAAGATAATTACCTGGCCTGTTACAAGTGTTGATCTTCACTCAGTCGTTCACAGACATGCCCTGGCTAGATACAGGTGTCGGATCTTCAAACTCTTCAGACGTGCCCTGGTAGGATACAGGAATCGAGTCTGTAGTCGTCAACAGATACACCCTGGCAAGATACAGGAATCGGATCTTCGAACTCTTCAGACGTGCCCTGGCAAGATACAGGAATCGAGTCAGGTACTGTAGTCGTCAACAGATACACCCTGGCAAGATACAGGAATCGGATCTTCGAACTCTTCAGACGTGCCCTGGCAAGATACAGGAATCGAGTCTGGTACTGTAGTCGTCAACAGATACACCCTGGCAAGATACAGGAATCGGATCTTCGAACTCTTCAGACGTGCCCTGGTAAGATACAGGAATCGAGTCTGGTACTGTAGTCGTCAACAGATACACCCTGGCAAGATACAGGAATCGGATCTTCGAACTCTTCAGACGTGCCCTGGCAGGATACAGGAATCGAGTCTGGTACTGTAGTCGTCAACAGATACACCCTGGCAGGATACAGGAATCGGATCCTCGAACTCTTCAGACGTGCCCTGGCAGGATACAGGAATCGAGTCTGGTAATGTAGTCGTCAATAGATACACCCTGGCAAGATACAGGAATCGGATCTTCGAACTCTTCAGACGTGCCCTGGCAAGATACAGGAATCGAGTCTGGTACTGTAGTCGTCAACAGATACACCCTGGCAAGATACAGGAATCGGATCTTCGAACTCTTCAGACGTACCCTGGCAGGATACAGGAATCGAGTCTGGTACTGTAGTCGTCAACAGATACACCCTGGCAAGATACAGGAATCGGATCTTCGAACTCTTCAGACGTGCCCTGGCAGGATATAGGAATCGAGTCTGGTAATGTAGTCGTCAACAGATACACCCTGGCAGGATACAGGAATCGGATCCTTGAACTCTTCAGACGTGCCCTGGCAGGATACAGGAATTGAGTCTGGTAATGTAGTCGTCAACAAATACACCCTGGCAGGATACAGGAATCGGATCTTCGAACTCTTCATACGTGCCCTCAACGGGACGATGAGAGAACCTGGGGCGATTACTACCTCAACAGTAACGGTGAGAGAATCTGGGGCGATTACTACCTCAACAGTAACGGTGAGAGAATCTGGGGCGATTACTACCTCAACAGTAACGATGAGAGAATCTGGGGCGATTACTACCTCAACAGTAACGATGAGAGAATCTGGGGTGATTACTACCTCAACAGTAACGATGAGAGAATCTGGGGCGATTACTACCTCAACAGTAACGATGAGAGAATCTGGGGCGATTACTACCTCAACAGTAACGATGAGAGAATCTGGGGTGATTACTACCTCAACAGTAACGATGAGAGAATCTGGGGCGATTACTACCTCAACAGTAACGATGAGAGAATCTGGGGAGATTACTACCTCAACAGTAACGGTGAGAGAATCTGGGGTGATTACTACCTCAACAGTGACGATGAGAGAATCTTGGATGTCTTCTACTGAGTCTTCATCAGGAAAATCTTTAGGAATCGATTTAACTGGACCAGAGAAGGCCTTTGACTGGATAAGAATCAGAAAAATCTTTAGGAGTCAATTTGACTGAACCAGACAAGGTCTTGGAATATAGCTGAGGACTTAACCGAATCTTTCCTGAAAGGTAAAGGTCAGTCATATGCAATGCATGATATGGATCGAGCAATGATGTTCTCAACGTAAATGAGATTGTAAGATCATGATGCGTATGTGCATGCTATAATGTATGGAAGTGCGATGTTTATGAATATATGTTTTTGTCTAGGAAAGTAAATCCTTGACGAGTGCCGGGAAGTCACATCCTGGGCTGACGTTGAAGAGTGAGATTCTTCGTTTCCGTTGGGGATGATAGTTGCAAGAATACCGGTAGGAGAAGATAACTCCGTTGGGGAATAAACTTGACGAATAGATTACTCTGTGGGGAAAAATTATTCTAGCGATCTTGTTGGGGAACAATACTCTGTGGGGGGAGAGGTACTCTGTTGAGATGTTGGTGATAACTTCGCTGGGGATACCATTGATGTGTTGGAAGTTTTAATAGACTCCGCTGGGGATAAGAAGACTTCGCCGAGGACGATGTTTCCGTGGCTTTTGGCTGAGGATAACCCAGTTATAAGCTCTGGTGGAGCCTAACCTTTGGATAAAGCCGGGGGACGCGTTCGTGCTCTGCGAGGGATAAGCTTCCAGAATCTACTGGGGATAAGCTTCGTGTTGGGGAGATGGATTGAACTTTCCTGGGGAAACTTCTGGACTGGACTCTCCTGGGGAAATTCTTGAGATATACTGGGGAATGTTGAGATCTGCGGGGGATACCCAACTTCCTTAAGGCTGATTGTATAGCTTTGCTTGGGGAGAGTGCATTGACTTGCTAACTCACTCTCTGGGGAATTAGGATATACTGGTTGTGTTCTTCAGCCGAACTTACCTTGGTACCTTGGTGGATAGAGCAATTAGATCGCTTAGACAATTCATTATTTCCCCTGTTTCTGAGGTGGGAGGGGAAGACCTGTGATGTGCTGATAGTTGTTGATGGACAAACCTTCTTCTGGTAGGCAGGTGACAAGATGACAGGACATGGTCGTACGCGTTGATCCCTAACTTTTGCTTGGACCGCCCTTTCGGGTTTTCAGTCCACCGGGATATCCATTTTTACCCAAGCCGCCTTTTCAGGTTTTCGACTTGCCGGGTGTACAGATTTTTTCTTTTCATCCCTTATTTTTGCCCGAACCTTTTTTGGTTCGCCGGGAAGCCCTTATTTTTGCCTAGGTGTGTCAACCTAGCGGGTCTTTGATTATGCGTAGTATTTTTCGACTATGTCCACGCTCTCCGAATGTAGGGAGTTGCCCCTGTTATAAGTGTTTTGTCATGCCCCAGAAGATGTTTGATCATGCAAGATTTGTTGCTGGAATTCCTCAAATGACTCAGGCGGAGATTTGCCCCAGGCTATTTGGTCTTTGAGAGATTCTCCGAATCTTGATTGGACTGCCCCAGGTGATGGACCATGATCAAGTCGTTCCCCTTGATTGGAAGTGCTTTTGTTCACTAGGTATTCATCGTGCGAATTTCCCTGCTGCTCAAACAAATATTCATATGCAAACAAAGTTATGTTAAAAGTGCAAAGCTTATGTCTGTTTCGAATTTTTTGGAAATGCATTCTTTTTCATAAAACAAGTGAATGTTTGTAAGACGTGATGTCAACTCCGTATTTTATCGCAAGCCTTAAGGAGTCAGGATACCTTTCGTAACAGTATGCTTTCGAACTAACCCATGCTTCATCTAGGACTTTTAAAGGTTGTAGCGTGGCCTGGTTCACGGTTTAAGAAACAAAGGATAAAGGCTCAAATTATTTGTACCCACCCGCTCTTCGTGATGTTCTTCAAACCTAAGCTCAGTTGATCGTGCGTTAGACCTTGTTTGAGTCTTTGTCCTGATGTTCCAATGATGGTTCAGATATTGATGATTTATTCTGAATAGGCAGTCATTTTTGTTTTGTTGAGGGTTTGTATGACCTCTTTCTTTTTGATTTCGTTATCCCCAAATTTTTCCTGAACTGTTTCTTTTGTGATTACAGTCAGCGGGATGCCCCAGTTTTGTAAGTCTCCTTCATAGGTTTTGACTTATTGGGTTTTTATTTTTGAGATATAATGACTACATATCCTTATGATTATTCGGAATCATCATTGTCTTCTCTTGTTTTCGTAAGGACCTCTTTGGTGTCATTTGTTGTGCACTTGGGTCAACTGAGAGAACTACCCTGCCCCAGGTTATGATAAAGGGTTTTAATTTTCGAAAAGAAAAACTCCTACTTCTTTGGCTCAGAGGGGTTGACGAGGGATTATCTTCCTTATAACTCCAGTGTTTAGGGATTGAAACAATGCCTGTACCTCATCAGCGGGGTCTGTTCAAAAGCATACTGTAAGGATTGTGGTATCGTTTTCGTCATCCTCCCTCAAGAGGCTTAGAATTATTAATCGAGCGTTGATCACCAGAAAAAATATGAAAATAATTTGCATATAGTGAATACGAATATATTGCTTCAAAACAGACATATGCGATGCATAACAACGTTTAACATGAACAAATGTTTGAACAATCAAAAGAAAATTACAACTTGAAAAATTCTAATGAACAAAAGTCTTCTAGTCTTAGGACTCGTTACTTCAACTGGTGCATCTTGTAGGGATGGCAGAAGACCTCAGCTTGACCCACTTGGGTGAAATCCACTACTCCTTCATTAATCAGATCCTGGACCTTGTTCTTCAGAGCCCAGCAGTCGGCAGTGTCGTGTCCAGGACTATCAGAGTGATATGCACACCTTTTGTTGGGATGATAGTTAGGAGCAGAGATGTTGGGGTTCCGGGGAGGAGCCCTTAATGTAATCAGATTCAACCTCAGCAGGTGTTGCAGTGCTTGAAACAAAGGCATGTTGAGCTGGGTGAACTGCCTCTTGGACCTGCTTGGCCTACTCAGATCAACCTGTTGCTCTGGGCGAGGTTGTAGTTAGACCTGTGAGGTAGTAGCAATTTGGAGAGTTCTATTCTTCACCATGCCAGGTTCTTGTCCTCTTGGAAGCTGATCAAAGACCTGGTCCCTGACTTGGGCAGGTTGCTTCATATGGTGTCTCTCTTGGTAGAGCTGACTGATCATGGTCCTCAACTCTTCTTGCTCCCTGGCTAGACCTTGGATGAGAGCCATTTGCCCCAGCATCTGGGTTTTCAATGTATCTACTTCAGCTTGTAGACGTTTCATCTGTTCGTCCTTGTCATCTTCAGCACTGCTCTTGGCCAAATTCCCCATGAGGAGTGTTCTTAACTCTTCTTGCCCCTTGGATAGGCTTACGAAGACCTCCCTGAACTGAGTCTCTTGAGCACGAAGACCCTGGTTATCTTGTTGGGAAGCCATTGCTGAAATAAACAGCGACGAAGGTAAGTGACCTGTCAAAGGAGTACCTGTAATGCAATGACATGTTTGATATGCATGTAATGTTTTCAAGGATCTCGTGGGGTAAACAAGAAAATTGTTAGAGTTGGAAACTGGTAACTTGATTGAAGGGACTTCATGTTTGTTGAGAGTCCTTCTTCAAGGGTCGAGGCTCACCATATCTAGTGGGTCATAGCCCCTGACAACCTTGTCTAGAGGAAAATAAATCCCCTTTTCCCCTTGCGGGACAGTTGATTCATCATGACCTGCATCACAAGCCCTTGGGATCCTTGAAATGGGTTAGTCTTTATGTAGGATGCATGCAATGGTATGATGTCATGATGCATGGGGTAATGTGGGTAAACCCTGTTATGAGTCCCTAATTAAGGACTGTAAACAAAACCTACAAGAAACTTAGTAACCTTGTCATGAGTCCCAATTAGGGACTATAAATAAGACCTGCAAGAAAACTCAATAAACCCTGTTATGAGTCTCAATTAGGGACTATAAACAAAACCTGCAAGAAAACTCAAGTGTCAGATAACAAGTAGTCAAGTTGGAAGGCACACAAGTCACACAAGAGAAGCCCTTAGAGTTTAGGCCAGCATGGGGTCTGGGTATTACCCTCTTGAAGTTGGTGGGCTCAACCTGTCCTATTAGAAGTAACCGGGTTCTAAGGGTCCCAATATCACTGGATTGCTTTCATTGTTCATCGTTTCGATTTAGCCACTGAACTGGCGACCGAAATATTCCAGGAAAGCAACCCTCAATTGAGTGTAGTATCGAGTATCAACCAACCTCGGACTGCACCAAAGTCAGTTATCTCACTACCCTAAAGAGGCCAAGATGGTTCAATTAAGGTTCCTAAGGTCAGTTGATGCTTCACGACACCACATGGAGGCCCCGTACTCTCCTTGACTGAACTCAAGGGTTACCGGTACACACCAAAGTGCCACATCAACGTAGCAGACTGTTTCAACCATGTCGGTATACCCCGCACAGTTCCCTCACAGTCTTATTGCTACTTTCTAAGAAGGTATCCTCAGATCCGGGTTAGGATCTATAGAACTCCCAAGACAGTCCCACAATTTAAAGCAAACAAGTCAAAGCAATTGAAAACACAGTGATCTTAGTCCTAAGGTACACCTCACTTTAAAAGTTGTCCCCAGTAGAGTCGCCAGTTCTGTGATCGGTGGATCTGGAACTGACTGTTTAACGCTGGTTTCGCGAAATGTCGCGGAAGCAAGAGTTGCCACCGTCTTTTATTTTCTCCAAATGGAAAGGACAAAAGCACAGAAAAATTCCTTATTGAGATTAGTTCTCGGTTCGGGAGGTAGATTTATAGAAAGGGAAGGTGTTAGCACCCTTTCTATCCATGGTTATCCATGGGCTCTTAGATACTTGCTCATTTGTGTTTTCAAAATGTTTGTTTGCTTTTCAAGGTGAGTGGGTTTGAAAAATTTTCTTTGAAAATTTCAGATCGACTCTCGTATCAGTCCTCAAGAGTGTTTGAAAAGTTGTTTTGAAAGCTTTTTGAAAAGTGTCGGTGTGAAAAGAGTTTTTGATTTGTTTTGAATTAGAGCAAGCATCTACGAGTCATCTACCTACCCTAAGGAATTAGTCTGTGTAAATGTCCCTAAGGTAGTGCCATCCCACCATTTAGAGGTAGGTAGCACCACCGTTGGAGGTGTTCGGGTCAATTCGAGGGTTAGGGACAGTGTGGTCACCGAGCAATGGTAAGATACCTTAGAAGCTACCCTTATGCCATTGATCTTTTTATTCCGAGGCGATCGTTCCGAGGCAACTTATTCGAGGCAACTAGATCAATGGAACATAAGGACTCACCAAGACGTCCTATACTCGACGACCACGTTTCGAGGGGTAAGGCAACAGTGTGATCACCAGAGCAACAGTAGGACACCTTAGAAGCTACCCTTATGCCATGTTCATGGACATAAGGACTTACTAAGATGTCCTGTACTCGACGACCACGTTTCGAGGGGCAAGGCAACAGTGAGGCGTACCCTAAGAGTGGTGTGTGAATTGTGTGTTATTTTCAGTTATTATTTGTCTTGTCATGCATTTTGTGAGCTACGCTTTGATTTTTATTTGGGCATACATTCTTTCATGTTATTATTAGCAGTTAAGGGTGCGGGAATTAAAATGCGGAAAAATAAAGGTCCTACGCTATTACAAGGCGCGGGTCTACATCGCCAAATTAAACCAAGACCCGATTTGAATAAAAGTACGGAAAGTAAATAAGTCTCTAATTATCTATTACAAGGCTTTGGGATAATTACATAAAAAAGAAAACAAATAAAAGTAAACGTGCGAAATGAAATTGGAATCGAGAATGCGAGGGCGTTGGACCCTTTAAGGAAATTAAATTGGAATTGAAAATTGATTTAATTATTAAATGAGAAAAAGAACTTATTCTTTATGTTTTTTTGTATTTATGAAATTAAAGAGAATTAATTGGAATTAAAAGTTAAATAAAACCCTAGTTCTAAATTGTTTTTAATTTATTAAAGAAAATTGTTTAAATTTAACCTAATTATTTAATGACAAATTTATTTACAAATTAATTAAGAATTAATAATAATGATGATGAGGTAATTTAATTATTTGGAAAAAAAAAGTAAAATGCTACAAAACCTAATTTTTATGTGTTTTAATTTATTTAAGAAAAATGTTAAAGTTAAAATCCTAATTTAAAACTAAATTAATTATCAAATTTATTTACAACAAAAACACATTAATGCATTAAATAATAAATAAATATTTTTTGTTTTTTTTTACTTTTCTGATTTTTTTTGGATTTTATGAAAATTACTTTTAGTGAATTAATTAAAACAATAAAATAAACTAAAAAGAACAAAAGGGAAAGAAAAATAAAATAATAAAAGAAAAAAGAATAAAAGATGGATAAAACCCTGCGGGTGTCTGGACCCAAAGGGGGGTCTTTGAAGCAATCAGGCCCACTGTTATCCAGGCCTTTATTGACTTTTTTGGAATTGTGTATGGGGCGTTGACTAGCATCCATGGTAGTCAGCACACTCTGGCCCTTTGATGGATCATTAGAGACACATGGCAAGCACAAACGCTGGGTGTATGATGGATCACTGAATGGTGCACTGCATGGGAAAGGGTTAAACAAAATAATAGAAATAATTTGAGGGGACCTGGGATTCGAACCCAGGTCCCAGTGTTTACCAAACCATATGCCTACCAGTTGAGCTATCAGCGCGTTTTGGATATTAAATGAAAAATAAACAATATAACGTAAAACAAGAATTAGTGGTGTACAAACAAAAAAACGCGCCAGAATTATGAACCACCCAATGACCATCAGCCACGCTAGCCTTCGTCTCCAATTGTGCCTGTAATAAAATGAGATAGTGGGGGTTTTAAACCCCCCCCCCAAAACACCATCTGCAAAAAATAGCGAATAGGCCATAGTGAAAAAGAAAAAGGGCGCGATATGACCAATTGTTTCGTCTGAATGCCCTGAGTCCGATGGTCCTGGTTTGAATGGCCAATTGTTTCTTATTTATGAACCCCCAAATTAGAGCTTCAGAAACCCTAACAATCGTTAATGGTGATTTCGCGTACAGGCCTTGTTAACTCAATTAAAGCATGCTATCAGCTTCAGAATATTCACATTAGTCCAAATCCATGATTAAAAATGAAAAATGCTGTATGAATAATGAAATACGAATATCAAAATTTTCAAAGAAAGTCAAACTTTGTTGTACCGATTCCTTGCGTATGAAGGGTTGATTTTGATTGGAATAGCTTCCTTGGGATGTCAGCAATGTGCTTTGATAGGAATGGGGACTTGAAACAAGCTCTATGTATGTTTTCAGTTTTGAAATTTTTGTGTGAAAAATGCCAAGTTGGTTTCTGAGGTCGCAGCGCAGCTTAGGTTGTGTTCTTGTTTTTGTTCACTTGTATATGCAATATGTAATGTATTTCAATTGGAATTAAGGGCCTTGAAGCCTTGCATTCATACATAAGATTTTGCCATAAACCTCCATTAACAAACTTTCCATCTTTGTACCAATTTTGAATTCTTGCTTGATTAGACCTTGAAACTAATTTGGGATGTTGTATAATGATGATTCAAAGCTAATCAAGACCAAATATGTCCCTTAATTAACCTTCTTGATTTTTATTTGATTTTAAAGGATTTAAAATGAATTAAATCCAATAAAATCAAATAAAAATGAAAAAATTAATTTTAAAATTTGAAATAAAGTGTGGGACACGTGGGAAGCATGGCCAAGCTGATTCAAATGGAAAAAGTGGGCCCCTTTTGTCAAAAATGAATTTTCAAGGATAGTTGACTTTGGCCATTTCACAAAAATTTCCCAACTTCTCCAATGCATATCTTGCTCAATTTTTAAGATTTGATCATGTTCTTGGACATTTTGGAAAAGTATTGAAGTCCTATAACCAATGTCTTTGGTCCCATATCATTTTGATTTACCAATCTCAAGTTATGGTCTTTGACTTAAAGTCTCTTTTTGTTGACTTTTGAAAATGACCTATAATGTTGAAATTGATAACTTTTTGTGAGAGCATTTCTTGGACTTGGAATGTGAATATTAGTTGTAGGAAATGTCTTTCCCTTCAAGATGAGCATTGGATGGGATTTTTCTGATGAACCATGAAAAAGTTATGCCTTGGTCAAGTTACAGTTGACTTTTCAACTGTCCAAAAATAGAAACTTTTGCATCTTGAGACCTTTTGAGCCATACTTTGAGAATCATGATCAAGAATTGATCAAATGATGTTTGTGGCTTCAAAATAAGATGTTGACCAAAAATTTTGACTTTTGACTGCCAAATGACCATTTTGCCCCTACAGTTGACTGTTGAGCAATTAGGGTTTTTGACTGTGCAACTTGACCTTGTAAGCCTTGAAACTTGACATGTAGGTGCTTGACAATATGTATGAGCATAGGAGACTTGATTGAGCCCTTGAAAACTTCAACTTCCTTGCAAGAAACAAAACCCTAATTTGATTGTTAGGAGGCCATTGGACTGTGCAACCCTTAGGAGATTTTGAAGCATGCTCTTGGCAAATCTTGAAGAATATGGGAGGGAAAATTTTGGGGTGCAACACCCATTATTAAAGCTTGTAGCCTCTGTAAGTCTTAGGCCGACACATGCATGATTCAGGTCAACACATACTGAAGTTTTTTTGAAATTGCAGAAATTCTTATTTTATGTGTCGACACATCCACTTTTCAGGTCGACACATTTACTATCGTTTTAAAGCCTGTAGCTTCTGACTTGTTTCGGTCGACACATGGCTTCTCATAGATCGACATATACAGTTCAAAATTCATATATGTGTCGACACATACGATATATAGGTCAATACATACTATTATGTTTGGTTAATTTCTTTAAATCTTTTTATTCTGAATTGACCCCTTTTGCCCTAAAAGTTTCAAAACTATAAATACTCTTTCATGCATCATTCATAACTTGTTGAAAACCATAAAATTAGCCTATTTCTCTCTTCATCTTCAACCTCCAATCTATGCATACACACTGACATTACATTGTAACGATGTTCCATTGGGGTGTCATCTAGACGAGGATTGTTAGTGTCTAATTATGTATTGGGTGGAGTTTTGTAGAAATTTTCATCCAGGAAAAACTTCGCGCTTGTCCTCCAAGATCATTGGTTGATTTGGGGGTTTTCGTGCAAGACATTCGAGAGGTAATTGCGATAAAGTGAACAACCTTGGAGTGCTTAAAATCTTTGCAAGAACCTTTGAGTGTTTGAAATATTTGCAAGGAAGTAACTTGGAGTACCAGATAGAATCGAAGTCTTGTGTTGCAATAGTTTGAAATTGACGGTGCGCAAAATCTTTGGAGATGAAAAACACAAAGGAGTATCAAGGTTCAGATAGTCATTTTTCATATATTGTGTTTTGGTCTCTCTCAAGATCAAAAGTGGAGAAGGGGTTGAATCAACAACAAGCTTAGGGTTTGTGGAGTTGCTCTTGAACACTTCTCTTGTATCAACAATTTTACATAGTAAGAATTATCTTAATTCCATTAGAATTAGGCACAGGCGTACCCACACGCGAGAACGATATTGGGGAACTGTGAAGACAAATTCCTTGTGTCGCTTTTATTTTTTCTTTTTACTTGCTTTGATACTAATTGATCAATTTGTCAAATAACATTGCGTTATCATTTGAATTGTAAGAATTTTCCTAATCCATTTCGATTTTATCTCAAGTGTTAACATAAATTATAATCAATTTTGATTATAAGTGGTTTTGTGTATCAACACAATCAAAGGAAAAATTCTGAAAATTCCCTTACACGCCAAGTGTTTGATAAATTGACTAAACTAGTTCTTCCAATATTACCATTGGAAATGACCTTGCTAAGTGAAAGTGATTAAATGATAAATAAGTTTTAAGTGATTCAAGCTTATTAATTCTACTATCATTCATATTCCATGTTGAATTTTGTTTTACGGTTTTCATATCCGAGGTTTCCAATAACGTTCGTATAGGCGACAATTTGAAAAAGCTTCAACGTCGTACTTTGATAATTTTTTTCAAAACCAAATTTATTTGGAATTTTCAAAGGGGTATCTATTCACCCCCCCCCCCCCCCCCACCTCCTCTAGATATGTCGTCGTCGTCTAACATATAGCTCCTTCATTACTACAAGCGAATAATCCAGAGACACAATATGTTTGAGGATAGCATCGGGATGCACCATACCTAATGAAAATAAAAACATAAAATACTAAGAAACATCCAAAACTGAAAACAAATTGTTGGAAATTCGGCACAGACAGTTTTTGGAAATGCATCTCAGTAGGAGTTCATATATATTTCGGAGATACACTTCCGGAGGCAGCATAACCTTTTTCAGCTTCAAAACATGATTAATGTTAGCAATGAGGGACGAAATGATTGAATTATACCTTAAACTCCAACTACTTTTGATCCATTTGATTTGATGAAACACAATAATGAAGTTTTGGGGTGAAAAACTTGATTGAGAATGGATGGATTTTTAGAGAGGGTTTATGGAGAAAAATTGAACTATGATCATGCAGGTGGCTCTTTTAAGCAATAACACATTTGATTTTTTCAGAGATATATCTCTGAAATAACCTAGCATGCAAAGGTGACAGATTTCTAAATTCTCGTTTCAAGTTTCTGGAAAAACATCTTCGGATAACTCCTTGTAATGGTCAATCGACCATTTACTTTATCAAAATTACAGAGGTGTATCTCCAGAAGAAATTTTAATTTGCATATAGAGTGAAATCATTTTTACTCATTGGTATGTAATACAAAAGGTGCGTCTAGAGATGAATTTCTAAAAATAGATGAGCATTTTCGTTTTTGGATAGGATTCTTTTGCACCATATAGGGTGCATTAAGAGTTTCCTTAGACTTTATTCATGGTCTAAAAATATTTCTTCAGAAATTCAATCACAAATCTTTATTAGAGCGTGCATAACTCATTTCTATAAAACTTAGTTATAAGGTAAATGATATCACTCTATATTAAGTCTTTTCAAATTCTATCTCTTATTGTGAAACTTGAGATTTTCTCGATAAATCTCTATCAATGATTAAAAAAATCATAATTTTTTGCAATTCTTAAGAAATGTTTGATGTTAAATTATTAGTTCTTCTTCAACAACTATACAAACAATTATTTTTGAACATTGATTAGATATATAATTCTTTGAGCAATTCTTCAAGAATAATTTGAAGTTCTTCGAAGACTATTATTTATTAACATTGATTACATATAATGATCTCATAAATCTATATTAAAATATCATGTTTTTGCATAATCCCGCGGAGATGTTTAAAGATCAATTCTTCAGAAATTACAGATTTCGACACAATCCTTACAGAAGAGATGAAAAACTATATGGACTATTTAATTTAAATAAAGCAAGTTGATGCTACTCGTGAGACAAATGTGAAAATATCAGTAGCATACTCCTACAGCAACAGAATGGACAGTTAGTTAAATCACTGTATCATATATATATTGTCCCTAAATTGAGGAATCATGTTCAAGACATTACACTGTACTGTGTTATCAATTCAATCACAATGAATATTTAAGTTGATAATTACGAAGCCAATCTTCACCTTTTTCATAATAATCCATCCTAGTGAATGTTTGTGTGTGGAAACCTGGGGTTGATGCATAAGCAGACGCACCACGCCATGCATCCATAACCGGATCAAGTGCTCTAATTATTTTTATAGGTGAACCACAGGGTCTGATCATCCGAATTCCAGCTTCGAGACGTTCAACAATGCCAGGGAAAAGAGAACTCCCGCCAGTCACAAGTATGGATTTAGTCATTCTCTCTTCAAGCCTTTCGTTGTTACATGATAACCTTCTCATTGAGACCCCAGCCATCTCATCTAATCCGACTTGATCAACGCCAATCCAGTTTGGACTGAACAAAATTTCAGGGCACCTGAACCTTTCGATCCCAAAAACAATCTGAAAATCTTCTTTTGTGAGTGGACGGACACGTGGCACCTCGGCAGGTTGGGAGCTACCTGTTTCTACCTTGGGCACAAATGTTGGATCCAACTCCTGCAAACCAAACATATCAGCATGATTTCTGTGAGTCATCGAAAGTCTTTTGATACAAGGTTCAACAATAACCATGCGAAAAACAGGTGCGACAACACAGTCTAACTTTTAAGTTAGGGTTCACATTATAAAAGACAAGACCTAACCTGGAGCCTTGAAGAGATGCGGGCTAGCTCTATGCTATCCTCATCTGGTTCCTCATCGTCGTCGTCATTATCTTTGCTCATCAACTTGTAAAGTTGCCAATCTTCGTCTTTGGCACCAAATGTATCCTCGCCTTTTCCACGATCAAAGGCAGCAGTTGTCAGCAGGCGCATTCTCTCCCTTTGAGCAGCATTGAGTCTCTCACCACGGCCAACGCTACCCGCCAAACCATTTCCATTTGTGGAGGAACTTCCATTTGTCTTGAGTCGCTTACGTTGGTTAAGTTTCTCTGAAAGGTCATTGTAACTGGCACGCAATTGTTCCACGTAAAGCTCTGGGTTCGCCCTACATTAAAAAGGTCCGAAAAGCCAATCAGAAACGTTTTAAAGCATAAGAAAGCACTACTATTTTGAAGCATTCAAGCTTTGTCAAATTAAAGTTGTGATGTCCTAATTATTAAGGTAGAGACTTTTCTCTAATTTGTAAAGGGATGTAGTCATCTTAAACTAGACACGTGGTTGACCTGTCTCCCATTTAGATTTTCCCGTTTTACTAAACTGAATATCATCTCTTGCTCACATAGATATGCAGCAGAGTAATTTTAATCAAGCTTGAATAAATTGAAGCATGGAACGTACAGGCGTCTCTCCTCCTCTAGCTGTTGTTTCCTTCCTCTTTCCTGCTCCTCTTCTTGGCGCTTCTGTTTTAATCGCTGCCTCCCATCAGACATAGATTTGATTGACAACTGTTTCCTCTTTTCTAAAAGCTATCAAAAGAGTAAAACCCAATGAATATGGTCAATTTTGCAACACACGGTTAAAAGTATTCAAAGAACTATTTTGGATTTTAAGATTGCGAGCAAATGTGGCTCCGAGTAAAAAATTACAAGCATGTTTAAAGGGTGTGAAGACAGGGAGTTCAATCTCACAATGCACATGATTAAAAAGAAAAAACTGACCTGCTCTGTGGTCAGCATGTCATCAGGGACGTTTATAAGAGTATACTTCTCATTAGGGTCAGTTTTTTCAATTTCATCTTGTTCGCTCTTTTGTTCACCTTTTGCTTTCCGTAAGGATTGCACATTTTTATTACGGGCAGACTCTACTTCCTGCCTGGAGACATAGCCAGTCTCTGCTAAGAATGAAGGTACATCACTCTCTTGAACATGTCCAAGTTGATTCAAAAGAAACTCCAAACCACGCAACTCATTTTCCAGCTCATTTATTTTTGATGACCTCTTCGCCTCAGCCATTTCCCGCAACCTTTGACCTTGTTTCTCTCTTATTGCTGCCTTTCTTGCAATCTCTTCCTCGGAAGGAGGCTCCTCAACTGGCGGTGGCACCCAAGGGAGCTGCCACATTTTGGTTTTTTCTTCAGCCTCCTTTGCTCCTTTCTGTCAAACCATCATATGACGTAAAAGTCTTAGAAACAGCAGGGAGGAAACTAGGACAAAGAAGAAGAACCTATTTCTTACCTGAAACAATCGAGCTTCAGAAACATAGTCCTGTGCAACATAACAATGTTCCATCTTAAGATCTTCAACCTTTTCCCATGTAAATCTAGCCCTGTATTGAGAATTTAGTAAGACATGAAAAATAATACGCATTTAGGAGTTAGCTTGGTAATAACAGAAGCAGGATGGTTTCATACTCACAAATGATAAGGATATTTAAGTGAAAGAAGCTGCTTTAAATAATCAGTCACATGGAATCCACCAATATTAGTACGACAACTTCCTTTATAAATAGGCTCCCCGTCAACAAACTGAGAATATAAAAATAAATAAAGATTATTAGAAATTATAAACAATTATAAACTTTTTAGACACTTGGTAGGACATTTAAATCCTACCAGACACTTTTCAGCCTATTTATTTAAAAAAAATCATTTTTTATTTTTAACAGTTTCTTATACTTATTAATTTTTCCCACAGTTTCTTTAACAAAATGTTTGTCTCCGAGGACTTTTTTAGTCTGGGCTTTAGAGTGCGGATTTCGTAAGGGTTTTTCTAGCCCGGCTCTAGAAAAGTCTAAAGACTGGTGATGGTACCCATTAGGGCTAGCCCGTATGGCCCCGCATAGCTACAAATTCTAAAAATTATATGAATATTTATGTTGTTTCACTCAAAACAACACATTGAGTTGCCTCACTACACTAAATTTTATCTATTTATATTACATTCAATCTTTGTGTTAAATATTATACATTACAACAACAACAACAACAACAACTAAGCCTTATCCCACTAGGTGGGATCGGCTACATGGATCAACTTTCGCCATACTGCTCTATCAAGGACCATGCTACTATCCAAATCGTTAATCTCAAGATCTTTCTTAATAACTTCTCTTATAGTCTTTTTGGGTCTTCCTCTTCCTCAAATTGTTTGTCTTCTCTCCATCTGGTCTACTCTCCTTACTACAGAATCTACCAATCTTATCTCTACATGCTCAAACCACCTAAGTCTATTTTCCACCATCTTCTCTACTATAGACGCTACTCTGACACTAATAATTTCATTTCTAATTTTATCATATCGAGTCTTACCATACATCCACCGCAACATTCTCATCTCTGCTACACTTTATTCTCGTGTTGATTCTTAACCGTCCAACATTTTGTCCCGTACAAAATCGCAGGTCTTACCGTACAATACTATACATTAATATAAACAAAATTATTTCCCGTCACAACTTTCTCGTATTCTATTAGTTTGAGTTATGTGACATATTTCTGCATTATTTTGAACAATTTCAAACTTGTATCGTAATTTAAAACATGTTATAGTATTCTTTTAAATAATATAGTACTTAAAAATGTATTATATTTAAAGCAATATACTTTATATATTGTATTTATGAAAAATATCATGGGATTTTTGTTTTTTATTTTATTTTTAAAAAAAAAAAGTCCATTTAGGGCCGAGTAACCCACAACCCAAGGAACGGGCTCAAGTAATATGTTTTAAGCCCATACATAAAACAGGGCATCTTTGGCATATTAATCTTCCATAAGATGTGTAAAACTTATTTTCTTCACATATTAAATCCTTAAATAAAGCAAATAGCATAAAAAGCATACCGGAATCACATGGGTTGTGGCGAATCCAGGACACATAGCAAGACCATCTTTATCACAAACACGTCGTTGTTGGTTATATTTATAACTGAATGATGCATCAACACCAAAAGCTTCCATGACAGAAAAGCACGGATAGCTTAGTTCATAAAATAACGTGTACAATGCTAACTAAATAGATATAAAGATGCATATGCAATGTGTTCAAGCCAGTAATAACTATGTGGAGATGTCTAACATGGTCCCCTAGAGCTTTGCATAGATTTTCTTTTCCGTTCAAGAATAGACCTGGTGGTGAAGATTGGGCATAAGGCAACAGGCAATGCAACAGTTCTGTTTCAAAAAGATTAAGGCTTTTGCTATTGTAGGGATAAAAAAGTACTAGTACCTATAGATGGAACTCCATAAGTCTCAAAAAGAAGTTCTGCCATTTTACTCCGAGACTGGACTGGGTTGCATACACATTCGGTGATCAGGACAGGATGATTAATCTGCTCTGGCATTAAATGTAGAAATATAAAAGAGTAAGTCAAAGTAATTTAAATGCTAGAAGTGAAAAAAATAAAAGCATGTATTTACAAAATCAAGGAACTCAAGTCCAAGACAACAAAACCACACAGGATCATTAAGTCTACCAGCACATCAAAGTTTAGTACCATTGGAGCTTAATATCACTAACATGTCTCAGTAGCAACGATAACAGACAAAATGCTCTGTGAAGATTTTACACATGGCCATACCTCTGATCCTGTTGCACCCAACCGATCAAAAGCAAAGTCCAGAATCTAAAGATAAAACAACAAGTTAGTAATGTGTTCCTTGATATATTTTCAAAATTTATGAAGTATACACCTTAAGCTTCTATGCTTGAATAACCATTTTCCCATAATATGTAATATGGTACACCCCCCTAACTACTTTTATGAACTTAAGAGCCTGCGGTTACATGTTCTGTCGGTCACCTTTAAACTGGGTCCTACCAAACCTTGTTGTCTCACTTCAATTCAATCACAGACTTCATACAAGGAGAAAAATGCATCATTTAACTTGTTCATACTATGAAAAGGAGCTTTAACACTGCCAGGTGCAAGGCACCACCACTGTTGTATGATAGTGCTAGGAATATGTAAGTCCTTGCAGAAATACAGTGGTCTAACTTTAAACTCTAAACAAGAATTTAATAGATATGTCGCATAGTATGGACTCTTCAACTCAAAAACCTATTTCCCTAGTTAGAATTTAATTGATATTGCTTCTGGCGTTCATTTTGGTTAAATGAACAACTAAACAGCACAGGTAACTCATTAGCTCAAACTTATTTTATACTACTAGCAATAAAACAGGAACACCATCATCTTTTTTCACACAAATACAACTTCCAATTCCGACATGATGCAGCCATCAAAACAGACCACTACACGAATCAAAAGTGCAACCTCACAAGCACACATCACACAAAGCAGAATCAAAATAAATCAAACTAGCAATATGAACATTGAGGAATTATATCATAATAAACAAATCACAAAACACTCAAAAACCCTTTCGTCTTGAGCTCACATAGTTGTATCAGTAAAACTTACATATTCCATTATTTCAAACTGGAAAACAACATCGCTGTCAAATGCTGAGCGTGGCCCAGAGCGAGTACAATCAAAGTATTTCAATAATGCTGGATCATGGTCACCAACAATGGTGACAGTTTCTCCTGTGTTACAAAATGTTCAAAATTAACCATCAATTATTCCATATGTCCAAACAGTTGTCATTATGTTTGTTGAATATAAGTTAATAATATAAACCAATGCAAAAACAAGAACTATCATAAAAGCAACATTAGGCAAAGCAATTTAGGCAAACACAAACACTAAGCAACCATAGATAACAGTAATTCAGATGAAGAAGAACCAAAAACATGGAACATGTGATACCTGTGGCTTTATGGCGTGGCCTTTGAACAATGTTGCGGAAAACAACGCGTGGTTCAGCCTCACCTGCCCATCTAAAAATTCACCAAAAGGAACGAGCTTGAAAGTTAAAATCACAACCCTATCATGAAACATTTTGAAAAAAACAGAACAATTAGGGTTTCATCTTTTTGAAGTGAAATTAGGGTTGGAGAGAGTACCCGATACGGAAGTAGGAAGCACCATTGTCAATGACGATGGGAGTGGATGAACTGAAGCGATTGTAATCGGATTGACGCTCAATTTTAGAGATGAACGGCATTGTAGCAGTGAAGAAGAAGAAGAGGGAACTTTGTTCTCTGTTTCATGCGATTCGTGAAGTTGCAGATGATGAACAAACTAAGTACCACACATGGTGAGCCCCGACCCGATTGGGCGGGTCGTTGAAGTCAAGTTGTGTTGCTTTTTGCTGACAGTTTAATTGGTTTGTACTTTGTAAGGGAAAACAATTTTAATTGGACTTAATAATTGAATTCATTACCCAATTTTGGATTACATCATTTTTTTAGTTTAAATTTTTATTCAGAGCTCTTTTTGGAAAAAATATTGTGATCGGTCCTTTTAACAAGAGACACTTCATATTTTTAGATTCGATGAATAATTAATATTTTAGTATGTAAAATAGACTAAATACATTAATTATTTAATAAATTTATAAAGGTAAAATATTTCTTATAAAAAAGATCGAATGAAATATAATTTTTAAAATAAAAACTAAAATAGTGGAATTATAAGGAAAATTATTTGTACATGTCTATTCTTTTTGGAGGAGTTTAGTGAAATATTTCACTTTTATATAATTAACATTATTACCCCCAGTAAGTTATTGTGAAGTCTGAAATCCGATCAGATAATAGCTAAATTTTCTTCCTCTAAATAACTCCCTAGTAGAATAATAACTCTTGAACTCTATTCCCCAAGCAGAAAATCAACATTTCCCACAGAATTTCCTCAAAGCAATGAGCCAAAATCCTTATTCTCCAGTGGAGTTCTCCTCAAAATCAAAAAATTCCCAACAGGAACCACTCTGAACAAAGTTCGAAGATATACATACTCTCCATCTCCAAGAGCAGTCCAGGATTTAATTTCCCAAAACTCCCCAGCAATTTGTCAGGGACTCATTTTCAAACAAAGATGCACTTTAATGTTTCACATTCATACATCACATCACATACATAACAAATGCATATAGCATAATCTCATTTATTTTGATAACATCATTACACCATGCATACATCTGCAGGCAACTAACCCCCTTCCTTGCAGGAAGAAATTAATCATCAGGTAAGTCCTCATCTGCATCAAATTTATCTCTCCTAGTTAAAAACAGGTAAAAGACATCTACAATTTCAGCATAAATCAACCAAAGATTTATTCCAATACTTTTTCCAGTCTCCACCAACAGACATCCCAAATGGCATCATTAAGCCCATTCCCGATACAATCAACCGCATTATCGAGTGCAAATTTCTGGGCATTCTAGTGTTCAATCATCTTTCACCTTCAAGTCACGAATGGCGAATCTGTCAATAACTCTTCAGGCTTAAGAAGATTGAACAGGGGCAGTTGTTGTACCCCAAAATTTTCCCTCTCATTTCTCAAGAAATTTTTCACAAGATCTTCAATTGCTTAAAATTGCACAAGGACTGATCAGCTCAAGACACTTCCTTAACATTGATGACTAAAATTAGGGTTTGAGTTTGCACAAGGAAAATAGACTTTTAATTCCCCATATGACTTTCGTGGATCATTTTGGACCTTCAAGAATGCTCATGTCGAATTTCAAGTCTTGCAGTTCAAGTTTACTCAGTCAATTGATCAGATGACCTAAAATCAGTTGTATTGGGTAAAAAGTCAAGTGTGGCCATTACAGTCAAACTTCATGATTTTTTATTCATATCAATATTTTGAACTCATATGAACCATTTGGTCAAGATTGGATTACAATTCCTCAAGGAAATTGATCAGATCACCAAATGGGCAAAGTGGTCAAAATTAGGGTTTTGACTGAGAAGACTTGATTTTTGACCAAATACATGATTTATTGGTTTGATACATAATGTCAAGGATTCAAATGCATCACATTTACCTAATTGCATGGTTCAAAACACTTCTCAAGATCAATTGATTGATAATTTAAATTTGGTCAACTGATGAAAAAAAAGTTAATTGTACTGAAAAGTCAAACTTTGACTTTTTTTTATCAAAATCAAGTTTCAAAAATCATATTTCATCAAGACATGTCAAAATATGAATATTTTTCATCAAGAAATCAAAAATTCAAAATTATCCTTGAAAAGTAAAAAATTCTAAGACTTAGAAATTTTTCTAAGTGTTGGAAAGTTAACTTTTTTCATGACTTTGTGCCAAATTTTCACCATGATACAAGACGATTCAAGAAAAACTTCCAACCTGAAAGTTGTAGATCTTAATGAGATCTAAAATATTATACAAGGAATCAAGTTCTAAAAATGCTTGGATTTTAAGTTATAAGTTCATGAAGACATGTACATGAAACAAAAACACTTAGTGAAATTTTGAGTATTTTAGTCAGGATTTTGACCTAACTTCTTGGCCAAATTTCACATATTTCAAATTGGAGTTTTCAAAAATGTCCAACATAAAGGTTGTAGAGGATGTTACAAGCTTTCCAAAATGTCCAAGAACTCATTGAGATCATGCTTGAGCTAAGAGAATCAAAGAGATGAAGTTAGGGTTTCATTCTTGAATTATAGGTCATTTTGTGATGTACAGGAATTCAAATCTCAAGCCTATGCTGCATAATCTTTGCTTTGCAGGCCTTAAACTTGTGTTTCACTCCATAATTAATGGTTTACACAATTGATTAAGACATTATCCAATTGATTCAAGTTTTATCCAAATCAATTTGCCATTTTTGGGAAGAAAGTTCACACTTCCATTTTGAAAAAGTGGCTTTAATCAAAAAGTCCACTCTCCTTGAGCGTTGAACTTGTTCTTTCTGCACACACAACAGATATGAGCTAGAAGCAATCATGTTTAAAGTTCAACCACCCTACAATAGCATGGCACAAGCTTTGGGAAGATGTTTGTTACTTTGCTTCAAAAACAAGTAAAGTTGCCAAGACATGAAAATTCAATTTCTGAGTTGTTGTAGCACATAAAACCTTTTACCTATAAACATATGCACTATTTGCAAGACAATACACAAATACTTAAGCCTTCAAACCCTCTCAAAGTCAGGATTGCATAAACAACCTCCATTGTTGCATTTTCTGGCCAGAAATCCCAAACACCGAATCCATCCATGTGTTTCTTGGCCTTTCACTTCCAAAAGCTTCTAAACACCATCTACAAACAATCCAAGTACCTGTTACATGACTGCAACACCTACATCATCAACCTCCATTTTCAAAAATAGAGCTTTGCACTTGGACTTCTCCAGCAAGATTCAGCCATCCTCAGCTCAAGGCAACTATTGCATTAGCTTCCTAGAGGTTAAAGGAAGCTAACTTGATCATCACCATCACTTGAAACAAGCTCAAACTCATTTCACGATTTCCAGTTTTTGAGGTATTTTTCTGAACTTTCATCTCCTCATTTAGGCATTGTTAGGCTTGCATTTTCAAAGACAAAATATAGACATCATTGCCCTAAAACTAACCATGTCCATAGTTTTCATTTATATTGCCTGGGCTTAGAGAATTTTGAGATTGAAATTTCTGGAAAAATTAGGGCTCATATTAGGGCCAGCAAAATTCTCATTCGTCTTTGAATTATAGTTTTAATGAGTTATATTTTTGAAATCGTGATGAGATTTTATACAACTTTCATGTTTTCATTTTCCATTTTGATTGAGAAATGAATGAGATACAAGTGGTTTGGCTAGCGTGAGGTTGAAGATGAAGTTCAGGCCATGGAAGTGTTTTGTATTATATACTTATGGTTTTGTTTAAGTTAACGGATGTATAGACCTATTGGCAAGGCAGCGCGCGTATATTGGTGAGGGCATGGGTTCAAGCCCCAACGCTGCCATTTTTCCTAACATTTTTCATTTGTTTTCTCTTTTTTTATTTCAGCCAAGCGCGCTTGGGCCCTCATCATTGGGCCTTGCTTTTTTTACTCTGGGTAATCCCCCCTGTCTCATTCACCACGCAACCCATATAATCTTTTTATTTGTTTTTATTCTAAGTTACAAAAACGTTAATGGGCCAGACTCAAAAAACTATTTTACTCTTAAACCCCCAATTCAAATTTCACCCCCTGACTTTAACTTCTATATTTTATTTTATTTTATTTTTATATTTTATTTTATTATTATTATTATTATCATTATTATTATTATTATTATTATTATTATTATTATTATTATTAATAAAAATCCAAAAAATATTTTATTCATTTATTTATATATATCTAACATACTTATATTTTCTTATTTTATTTCCCTTTTTTAAACTAAAAAAAGACAAAAATATTTTCTTAAACAAATTTAATTCTTTTCTTAAATAAATTAGTAATTAGACTCAAGTTTAATTTATTTCCTTTTAATTAAAAATTAACTTAGAACTTAGGTTTTATTTTAATTAATTAATTAATTTTAATACTAGTTTAATTTAATTAAAAATTTTCACAAACAAAACCCTAAAAAAACTTGCTTTCTTTAATAAAATAATTTCTTTTATTAACTTAATTTTAACTTTCTTATTTTAGGTAATTATTTTCTCTTAAGTTAATTAGGTCAAAACTATTTTTCTTAACAAAAACCAAACAAAATTCATTCCTTATCCATTCATACTTGTGTATTATATTCATTTTATTTCTTGTACATTTATTCAAATTCAATATGGTTGTAATAGATAATTAGGATTTAATTTCTTGCAATACCCGTTTGAAAATTTGTATACCCCATCCCCTAATGATGTAATAGCGTAGAAATTTACTTTCCGCAATTTATCGCTTTCATATAAATGCTAGTAAATTAAGGTTTGTATGGCAAGATAAAATCAATGACTAGAAAACCCTGATTCAAGATAAATCAAGCATGGAAGATAAAAACTTTCACACTTACACCTCTAGGGTTAACTCCACTTGTTTCCTTGAGAAAATGGTTTTACCAGTTGGAAAAGGCCTACGTCCATAACTGGGAAGAACTTGCCGCAACTTTCTATAAACAATACCAGTATAATGCAGATTTGGCGCCTACCCGTACTCAACTTCAGAGTATGGCTATGGCTTCAAATGAGGGTTTCAAAGATTACACGCAAAAGTGGAGAGATCTAGCTGGAAGAGTGCAACCCCCTCTGTCTGGAATGGAGTTGGTGGATATGTTCTTGGGCACTCTATCAGGCCCTTTCTTCAACCATCTGATTGGAAGCTCATCAGCTGGGTTTACTGAGTTAATTTTAACCGGAGAGAGGGTGGAAGCTGGTATAAAAAGCGGAAAAATTCAGAAGGACACGTCTGCCTATGAGGAAACCTTTCACTGGGAAGAAGGAAGTATCTGTTGTTTATTCACAAAGGAATCAAGGAAGAATTGAACGCTGACCAATGGTGGGGGCCGTTATGATCCCAAAACCCACATCTGACCAGCCAAGAAATAACCAGCCAAGTGTGGAAAGGCCAGTCCGGAAATTCACCAGGATTAATATGACTCTAGCCCAGGTTCTGCCACATCTTCTGAAATTGAATCTGGCAACTTTAAAAGAGGCCCCAAAGAATCCCAATACTGCGTCCCCTCATTATCACCCAAATTCCAGATGCGCATACCATTCTGAAAGTCCAGGGCACGACACTAACAGCTGTTGGGCTCTGAAGAACAAAATTCAAGACCTTATAGATGCAAAGGAAGTTGAGTTTGATGCACCTGAGAAACCAAATGTCATTTCCGCTCCGATGCCTAGGCATGGTCACAATGCCAATGTTGCCGAGGAAGATTTATTTGTTGCCACAGTGGATGAACTGTTGAATCCGCTCCCGATCATTAAAATAAACTTGTTGAAAGCTGGTGTATTCCCAGGTTGTAAGGAAGACTACCATCATTGCTTATCCTCACCCGCCGATTGCCCTCTATTGAAGACAGGTATCCAACGCCTGATTGATAACCAAGAAATTCTGTTTGAGAATGTTCCCGTTTTACCCATTCTTGTTAAAGACATTTCAATCATAACCATCTCTGCCAATCCTTCCAGGGTCCCTAAAAGACCTGTTAGGATTACACCTGCTCCAAAAACTACTCCACTTAAGATCATAATGCCCGGGCCGGTCCCATACGAGTCAAATAAAACAGTACCATGGAATTATGGTGGAGAAATCTACTACCATGGTATCAAACAAGATGAACTGACTACCGAAGAAGAGAGCTCCGAAAAAGAAAACTCTGACATTAGCAATATTGCCGGAACTAGCAAGATTACCCGTAGTGGTAGAATCTTCTCTCCAGAGATTGCCCCTCCAAAGGCAGTTTTTGGACCCGTGGCCATTCCGAAGATTACCTCTGCACCAGTGATTATACCTGCAAGCGTACCTACCGACAAAGATGACACAATTCCTGTCCCTACCAATACTTCTACTGCTGAGAATAGAGGAAAAAACATTCAAGAAGAGCTTGTCCGAACGAAGGCTGAATCACTAGCTATCTCCGAAACATCAAAGAAGGAAATGGAAGAGATCCTGAGGATAATAAAGAAGAGTGACTATGATGTGGTTGAATAGTTGGGGAAAACCCCATCCAAGATCTCCATGCTAGCATTGCTGCTGTGCTCTGAGGCACATGCGAAAGCTCTGGTAAAATTTCTGAAGACAGCTCATGTGCCACAAGAGACGTCTGCTGACCAATTCCAAGATTGTGTGGCCAGTTTGACAGCTAATAACGACCTGTGCTTCTCTGATGCTGATTTGACACCCAAAGGGAGAAAGCACAACAAGGCATTGCATGTCTCTGTAGAGTGTAGAGGAACAACTCTGGCCCATGTCTTGGTAGACACAGGTTCATCTTTGAACGTCTTACCGAAGAAAGCTCTTGACATATTGGATTGCGAAGGGCTGATGTTGAAACCCAGTAACATAATTGTGAGAGAATTTGATGTCTCGAAGAGGATGATTCACGGGGAGGTGGACATCCCGATAAAGGTGGGAACTCAGACTTTCAACTCAACCTTCTATGTGATGGACATCCTCCCCTCTTACTCTTGTCTGTTAGGACGGCCCTGGATCCATAATGCTGGTGCTGTCACCTCTATGCTACACCAGATGCTGAAGTACCCGGTCCAAGGAAAGATCATAACTGTCCACGGGGAGGAGGAGTACATGATTAGTCATCTGAATTCTTTCCGATATGTGGAGTTGGACGGCGAGTTCATTGAAACTCCGTTTCAACATTTCGAGGAGGTCTCTCAAGAAGTAGCGGCAACCAAAGCAATATCCTCGATTCCCAAGATCACAAGACCTCCGCTTTGGATGTCATCTCTAAAGGATACCCAGGCAGTAGTAGAAGAGGGTGGATGCACCATCTGGGGGCAACTTCTAGACATTCCGTATAAATTTGACAAGTTTGGCTTAGGGTTTACTTCAAGTGCTCAGAAGGTTGTGCGCCGTGCCCGTGCTGGAGGGCCACCTTTGAAGATTAGTAACCAAAGGGTCAATGAAGTAGAAGACAATGAAGAGGATGGCAGCTTGGAAGATTGGATATTTCCTACTGTCAACAGAGGACTTCACAACTGGGAAGCCAGAGACTTTGTCCCAATAACTTTCATCTCTCAGTAATTTATCTTTTACATTTCTGTTGGACTTGTAATATTCACGAACAATTCACACTTTAAAAACCTTGTGTCTTACCCGAGGCACAATGGTCCATTTGTAAGGGTTTTTATTTCATCTTCATATGACATTCAATGAATCATGGACGCTTTTTTCACATACAAATCTTTTGTGCTCATTGTCTTTCCTTTAAATTTTATTGTTTAAAGATGGCTATACCCTTACACACACCCACACTCACAAATGCAGGTACCCTTCCATTCCGGATCCCATGGGTAACAATACTGCTATGGCCTTTAGTGACTCTGAAGATCCAATCTATCAAGCCGAATACGAAGGTGAGGAAGATTGTGAAGTGCCGGGGGAATTGGCCAGACTACTCCAACAAGAGGAAAAAGCTATTCTACCTCATGAGGAACTTTTGGATACAATCAACTTGGGTACTGAGGAAGATAAAAAGGAAATTAAAGTGGGTGCCAATCTAGAGCCGAGTGTCAAGGAGCGCCTAATTCAACTATTGTATGATTATGTTGAGATCTTTGCCTGGTCATACGAAGACATGCGGGGACTTGATACAAACATCGTGGTACATTGTCTACCCACAAGAGAAGACTGTCCACCAGTGAAATAAAAAGTCTGTCGCATGAGACCTGACATGTCAGAGAAGATCAAAGCGGAAGTCATAAAACAGTTCAATGCTGGATTTCTGGCTGTCAATTCCTATCCTCAATGGGTTTCCAACATTGTTCCCGTGCCTAAAAAGGACGGAAAAGTATGGATGTGCATGGATTATAGAGATTTAAACAGGGCCAACCCTAAAGATGATTTTCCACTTCCCCACATCGATATCCTGGTCGATAATACGACCCAGCATAAAGTATTTTCTTTCATGGACGGATTCTCAGGCTATAACCAAATCAAAATGGCACCTGAGGACATGGAGAAAACTACATTTGTCACACAGTGGGGGACGTTCTACTACAAAGTGATGTCGTTCGGACTGAAGAATGTTGGGGCAACCTATTAGCGCGCCATGGTAGCTTTGTTTCATGATATGATACATCATGAGATAGAGGTCTATGTAGATGATATGATAGCCCGATCACAAACTGAATAGGAGCACCTTGATTACTTGCAAAAGTTGTTTGTAAGATTGAAGGAGTACAAACTAAGGTTGAACCCAAACAAGTGCACATTCGGAATCTGGTCCGGTAAACTCTTAGGCTTCATTGTCAGCAACAAAGGCATCGAGGTTAATCCTGCCAAGGTTAAAGCGATACAAGAAATGCCTGCTCCTCGTACTGAGAAGGAAGTCAGAGGATTCTTGGGACGCCTGAACTATATTGCCAGATTCATTTCTCACCTAACATCTACTTGTGAACCAATCTTTAAACTGTTGAAGAAAGATCAAGTAGTCAGATGAAATGATGAATGTCAGATTGCTTTTGACAAAATCAAATAGTATTTACAAGAGCCTTCTATCTTGATGCCACCAGTCGAGGGAAGACCACTAATCATGTATCTGGCCGTTTTAGATAACTCAATTGGGTGTGTATTGGGGCAGCATGGCGAGTCTGGCCGAAAAGAGCATGCTATTTACTACTTGAGCAAAAAGTTTACCGACTGTGAAACCAGATATTCATTGCTCGAGAAAACTTGTTACGCTCTGGTATGGGCTGCTCACCGACTAAGACAGTATATGTTGACTCATACCACTTTGCTGATATCTAAGATGGATCCGATAAAGTACATCTTTGAGAAGCCTGCTCTGTTTGGGAGGATAGCTAGATGGAAGATGATCCTAATAGAATATGACATATAGTACACTACCCAAAAAGCTATTAAGGGCAGCGTGCTAGCTGATCATCTTGCTCATTAAGCTGTAGAAGATTATCAATCCATGAAGTTTGAATTCCCGGACGAAGACATCATGACATTAGACAAATGTGAAGAAATCAGACCATATGACGGACCTGGACAAGGATCCCAATGGACCATATTCTTTGATGGGGCATCCAATGCACTTGGTAATGGTATCAGCGTTGTACTCATATCTCTGGAAGGGTGCCATGCTCCTTTTACTGCCAGACTTTGCTTCAACTGTACGAACAACATGGCGGAATACGAAGCATGCATCTTTGGTCTCAAGGCTGCCATAGACTTGGGAATCAAATCTTTAGTTGTATTTGGAGATTCAGCTTTGGTCATCAGTAAGATCAAAGGAGAATGGGACACTAAGCATCCAAACCTTATTCCTTACAAAGAACATGTTTTGACATTGTTACCATATTTCGAGCATATTACCTTCGAGCATTTCCCGCGAGAAGAAAATCAGCTAGCAGATGCTCTAGCCACAATGTCATCTATGTTTAAACTTAATTGGGATAACGAGGCTCCCCATATCACCATTGAACGAATGGACGAACCAACACACTGTCACGAGATTAATACTGAAGCAGTAGTGGACCAACCTTGGTTTCATGAAGTCAAAAGGTATCTCGAGGCTCAAGAATATCCAGAAGGAGCTTCAATCAATGATAAAAAGTTCCTAAGGAGATTCTCCGCTAAGTTCGTCCTAAGTAATGGCATCCTGTACAAACGTAATCATAATTCTATTATGCTCCGTTGTGTGGATAAGATTGAAGCTGAAAAGATCATGGCTGAATTACATGAAGGTACCTTTGGCACTCACTCTAGTGGGTATACGATGGCAAAGAAAATCCTACGGGCAGGATATTATTGGTCTACCATGGAAGCAGACTGCTATCAACACTCTCAGACCTGTCATAAGTGTCAAATCTATGCAGACAAGGTGCAAGTGCCTCTGGTTCCCCTAAATGTCTTAACAGCTCCTTGGCCCTTCACCATGTGGGGAATCAATATGATTGGGGAAATCAAGCCTACAACCTCCAATGGACACCGTTTCATTCTAGTGGCCATTGACTATTTCACGAAGTGGGTCGAAGCAGCTTCCTTCGCATCCGTTACTAAGAATGTTGTTGCCCGCTTCATCAAGCAGAATCTTATTTACCGGTATGGTATCCCAGAAAGGATCATCACTGATAACGGTATGAACCTTAACAATACTATGATCACCACCTTGTGCAAGCAGTTCAAGATTCAACATCACAATTCATCCCCATATCGACCAAAGATGAATGGTGCAGTCGAAGCTGCTAATAAAAACATTAAAAAGATCATATAGAAAATGACAGTCACCTACAAGGACTGGCATGAGATGCTACCGTTTGCTCTCCATGGGTACCGTACCACGGCTCGCACATCAACTGGGGCAACACCTTATTCTTTGGTTTATGGCATGGAGGCTGTCTGGCCTATTGAGGTTCAAATCCCCTCTTTAAGAATTATGAAAGATGCAGGTTTGAGTGAGGACGATTGGGTCCAGACCCGACTTGATCAACTTAACTTAATTGATGAAAAGAGGCTTATTGTTGTTTGCCATGGTCAGATATATCAAAAACGAATGATCAAGGCTTTCAACAAGAAAGTCAGACGCCAAGTATATCAAGTTGGAGATCTAGTGATCAAGCGCACCATCTTGCCACAAAGTGATCCCAGAGGCAAATGGACTCCTACCTATGAAGGACCATTTGTAATCAAGAACATTTTTTCCGGTGGGGCAATGATCTTAACCACCATGAACGGTGACGACCTGCCACACCCTGCGAACACAGACATAGTCAAAAGATACTACGTATAAGAGACCCGCTAGGTTGACACACCTAGGCAAGACAAGGGCATCCCGGCGAACCAAAAGGTTCGGGCAAAAATTAGGGATAAAACAAAAAAAAATTGTACATCCGGCAAGTTGAAAACCCGAAAGGGTGACTTGGGCAAAAAAGGGTTTCCCGGTGGACTGAAAACCCGAAAGGGCGGTCCAGGAAAAAGTTAGGGAATTAAAGCGTATGACTATGTCTCGTTGGATCACTTTGAGGACAACTTCAATCTCTTCACTGACAAACTCGAAGTTCTGATCAATTCAATCATCTTTGGACGAAGCAACAAATAGACAAGATATTCGGAGATACAAAGGCCATAGCGGAATGGGAACCCCATAGGATTATCACACATAGCTGTCTTTCTTTGTATAAATTTTTTCTTACTTTTTCGGCACCATCCTCTTACTAGGATGTCTGTCTCTTTTGTACAAAATACTTATTCAAAGTGAATACAAAGATATCTCTTTAAAGTACAGAAAACTATTTGTCCTTTTCTTTTACACTTGTGTTTTATTTGCAAAAAAAACGTCCAATGATTCATTAATGAACATATGCATTTGAACATAATTACTATTTACAAATAAACAAAATGAAAAAGAACAATTACTGACAGGTTGAAAGAATAGGAAAACGTATTTAGGATATTCCATGAGCAAACCCTACAGTACGTCATTTAGATCCCCAACGGAGATGAAACTTCAAACTATTAATCCTCGGTAGAAACCATCCAGTTTCTCCAAATTCCCTAGCAAGTTGTCCTCAAGCCTGAAAACCAACCGGATAATAGCTAACTTCTATTTCTCCCCAGCCTAGGATAACTCCCCGGTAGAGTGGCAGACGACTGAAACTCCTGAACTCTTTCCTAAACAGGAATAAGCTTTTTTCCCACAGAGTTTTCAATGCTCCCCAACCGAACAAAGACTCTCGTCATTAATCCCCAGTAGAAGTCATCAAAGTTCTCTAGATTCCCCAAGCAGATTCCTCAAGCAGTATATGGCATTACTCTAACGACATAATTTTTGTCAATACTCCAACTTCAAGACATGAAGAATCCACATATCCTCAGCAACAGTCAAGGATTTATTTTCCTCAATCAAACAGAAATACAGCGAATCAACTTACATGCGCATACATTACATCCGCATATCATAAACATTGATAAAATACATATATTGCATCATACATTTCATGCAACATAATTTTATGTTCCAACTAACATTTTACCCTTTTCAGGATAAGATTAATAGCTACTATTAAACAATATGCAATCATGATACAGTTCAGATACGCTCCAGACACGGAAGCCATTATGTTACTTATTCAGATCCAAGTTCAGATATAGTTCAGATACGCTCCATACACAGAAGCCATTCTGATACTTATTCAGATTCAGACTTCAGATACAGTTCGGATACGCTCCAGACACGAAAGCCATTCTATTACTCATTCAGATTCAAGTTCAGATACAGTTCAGATACGCTCCAGACGCGGATGCCATTCTAACATTCATTCGGACTTTAGATACAGTACATATACGCTCCAGACACGGATGCCATTCTGATACTTATTCAGATACAGTACGGATACGCTCCAGACACGGAAGCCATTCTATTACTCATTCAGATTCAAGTTCAGATACAACTCGGATATGCTCCAGACACAGATGCTATTCTGTTGCTCATACAGATTCAGTCTCTAGATACAGCTCAGATACGTTCCAGATACAGACACCATTATGATACTTATTCTTTTAACTTATAACTTACAATTCAACAAACATTATTGGATGGAATCTACAAGACCATCTCCAACAAGATTCTATCACCTCTCTAAATGGCATCTTTAAGCCCATTCCCTTAACTACACTTTATCAAGTGCAAATTTACGGGCACTCTAGTGTCCAATCATCTTTTACCTTCGAGTCACGAACGGAAAAGCTCGCCAATCTAACTCTTCAGGTTCAAGAAGATTGAACAGGGGCAGCTGTTGTACCCCAAAATTTTCCCTCTCATTTATTAAGACTTTTCTCACAAGACTTCTTTGACTAAAGACAAGATTAGGGTTTGGTCAACTTAAGACATCTCATCTTGCACTGATAACCCAAAATTAGGGTTTGAGTTTGCACAAGGATTTTTGGACCATCAATGCTTCATGTGACTTTCATACATCATTTTGGACCCCTAAGATCGCTCATGATAAGTTTCAAGCCTTGAACCACATTTTTGATCAGTCAATTGGACAGTTGACCTAAAAATCAGTTGTATTGGGGAAAAAGTCAACCATGGCCAATTTACAGTCAAACTTCATAATTTTTTATCCACATAAACATTCTAGACTCATATGTACCATTTGATCAAGTTTGGATCACAACTCCTCAAGAAATTTGATCAAATCATCAAAAGGGCAAAATGGTCAAAATTAGGGTTTTGACTGAGGAAGGGCAATTTCTGATTTTTAACCTAGAAAATGACCAATTTAGTTCAAGCATTATTTCAAGGATTAAATGGCATCATCTTAACTTAATTACATGGCTCAAAACATTTCAAATTCATTGGATTGACAAATGAAATTTGCAGTCAACTTATCGAAAGTCAACTGTATATTGAAAAGTCAAACTTTGACTTTTTGGTCAAAATCAAGTACCAAGAGTCATAATTCATCAAGATATGTCAAAATGTGAAACTTGTTCACCAAGAAAACCGAATTTGAAAATTAGGGTTTGAATTTGAAAATTTCCATAACTTAGAAATTTTCTAAGTATAAAAATTTTCTTATTTTTTCTCAACTTTACACCACTTTTTCACCATGGTGCATATTGATTCAAGGAAAGTCCCCAACATGAAAGTTGTAGAACTCCATGAAATCTAAAACTTTTATTCACAAACTTTTCCATAAAGATGCTTGGATATCAAGTTATAAATTTGTGAATACATGGTCATGAACTTCTTAACTTAGTGAAATTTTGCCCTTATTTAGGCAGGTTTTGGACCCAACTTCATGAAAATATTTCACCTAGTTCCAAGAGGTATCTAAAAATTCATTTCAAAGATGGATTATAAAGCACATTGCAAGCTTTCCAAAATGTCCAAGAACTCTCCAAGATCATTTTTGAGTAGGGAGAATCGAAGAGAGGAAGTTGGCATTTTCTCACTTTTTGTTCAAGCCATTTCATGAAGAACCAAGTTGCAAATCAATCCTATGCTGGCTATTTCATGCTGTACATGTCCTAAACTTGTTCCACACTCCTTAATTAAATGCTTACTCAGTTGACAAAGCCTCTATCCATGTTTTTGAACCTTTATCCAACTTGTAATTCCATTTATGGCAAAAAGGTTCCATTGCCATTTTGAAAAAGAACCACTTTTGCAAACTTTACAATTTTGAGCTTTGAACCTATCCCATTGATGCATACAAACCACACAGGTCTCAAGCAAGTTGTACAAACTCATACCAACCCTAAGCAAGCTGGTACAAGCATGTGAAGCTTTGGTCTTGTCACTTTGCTTCAAGTATAAGAAAGTTGGCAAAAAGGCTAGCATTGACACAGCTGATAGAGAGCTAACACAAAACCATTCAATACTAATATACCAACCATATGAAACAATATACACGCTTGGCAAATACCTGAAACTCTCTCAAGCTGAAAAACACCCAAAACCTGTCCAAAACTGCAAATTCTGCACAAGCATCACCATCTTCCATTTGGCTCGTGCATTTTGTGTCTAGATCATTCAAACACCTTACATACTTGATATCAAGTCCCTCCAAACCATCACCCTTGTTATGTAATCACTCCTCCACCATCTGCCATTGTTGACTTCAGAGCTTGCAACTTGACTTGGCCAAAGAGTTCCATCTACTTTCAGAGCAAGGCAAGGTTTGGAATAGATTCAGGGAAGCTCAAGGAAGTTTAAGCAAGCATCAGGCCTCCATTAAAGTCACTCCATTTTCATACATGATTCCAACTGAAGGAGGTAAAATATCAAACTTTATCTCTTTGTACAGGCAACCTTATGCCAAAATTTGTGAATAAAAAATGTAGTCCTCATCATAACGAAGCTGTACATACCATTATCTTGCATTGATTTTACTTGTGCTAAGAGAATTTGGAACTTGAAATCTCTGAAAATATTAGGTCAGAATTTAGGGCTCTTAAAATTCTCTTTGATCTTTGATAGTTAGATTACATAGCTTACATGGTTGGAATCGTGAGTTCAAGCTCTACATTTTTCATGTTATAAGTTTTTATTTTCATGGAAGTATGAGGGAGTTACAGGTGATCCGGCCAAGGCTTGAGGAAGAAGATGAAACAGGGTAAGGACGTGTTTTGTAATATGTTATTTTTGTTTCAGTAAAGACAATGATTGTATGGCCACCCTAGTGGCAAAGCAGCGCGCTGGTGAGACCCATGTCCCGGGTTCGAACCTGCGCGCTACTTTTGTTTTTTGACATTTTTTTCTTTTCAGTTTTTTAACCCTTTTTGCAGGTTGGGCTTGTTTTTGGGCCAGAGCTTTTTTTGCTAATATCATCACCACTGACTTGCTTCATCACCCCCTTACTAACTTTCATATTTCATATTTTTATTTTGTTTTATGTTTATATTTTGCATATTAAATATTTTACCTAATATATAAAAATCCAAAAATATAAATTAATAATATTACACTTTTATTTTATTTTATTTATTTATTTTTCACATAAAATATATTTCATTTTAAATAGGACATCACTTATTTTCTTAATAAACTTGTAAAAATAATCAAACATATTTATTTCAATTTATTTTTCATTTCATACTTATAAATACTTATTTTTGCATATATTTTATTTTAATATTTATATACAATATTATTTATTATTTTATACAAGAAAAATGCACAAAATAATAATATAGAAACTTTATTTTCTTTTAAATAAAAAATTAGGGTTTAACCCCTTTCAAAAATTAAATCTTTTTCCTTATATTTTTTTTAAGTTTAGATTAAAATCTCTTTTACATGAAAATAAGACATCAAAACATCTTTTCTCACATGTACATTGCATTACATTTTAAATATTGTATTATATTTATCTTAATTCACACAGATTCGATTTGGTTGTAATAATTTATTTAGCTTTATATTCTTGCAAAATCCCCATTCAAATTTGTATTCTCCCTTCCCATAAATTGTTGTAATAGCTTAGAAATATTTACATTACGCAATTTATCGCTTTCATATGCCATGATTAGTAATTAGGGTTTGTATGACAAGAACAAAACACAAGCAAAATAGAACACCCTAAATACAAGACAAAGTCAAAGCATGAAAAATGCTACACTTGCACACAAACACCCTTAGGGTTTCTCCCACTTGGTTGCCTAAAACAAAAATGGCCATATTACGCATGCGAAGTATCTTGGCAAAACAAAAAAAAATTAAGACCATAGTCCCCCAATGACGCTATTCAAGGTTTCCTTACAAAATGATCTTGGTCCCTCAAAAATGCTAAGATACTTTGCAATATTACTAATCATGGTTATACGATGACCCACGCCCATCCCGTTTACATCCAAAGATAGGGTTACTTACCAAATCAATGGTAAGCCAACAATGTCAAAGGAATATAAAATACATAAGAAAGACATTTGAGTGGGTAGATATCTCCTAGTTACTTGCTTCATTCAAAACAAACACACACACACACATTTCAAAAACATCTTACAAACATTGAAAACATTTTCAAAAGACAAACATCTTTATATACATTCTTACGAACGAGAATCATTACAAAGATTGCCTAAACGAATGGCCTCTTTTACAAAATACTTTCAAAACCACACCAAACACCATTTCAAACAAACCAAAGCAAGTGATCTAAGCAAGTAACTAAGAGCCCATGGAAAACCATGGATGAAAAGGGTGCTAGCACCTTCCCTTTTCATAATCTACCCCCCAAACTCAAGAAAACATCTCAAAGGTCTTTCCTGTGCTTTTTCACCTTTCCTTTTGGATAAAAGAAAAGTCGGTGGCGACTCTTGCTAAACCGTAACATTTGCGACAAAACGCAAAACCTCAAGTCAGTTCTCCCACCGTATCACAAAAGACCTTGTTTGTAGCAGAAGTTTCTGTAATTTGTAACAGCTAATATGTTGTGATTAGAAGCCCGAGTCCAGTTGGGAGATAGGTTATAAATAAAAACATTGTAACCTAGGAAAAGATACCAGCTAAAAATTAGAAAGATGTAATCATTAGGGCTGAGTCTGTACCACTCTCTAGGAGAGTTGGTTGTGTGATCCACTCAACATGTGAGTTGAATTGTGTTCCTTGAGTTGCAAGGTTTTGTTATCACTCTTAAACTTTTAAGCATATACTTGATTATTGTTCTCCTCGAATCTATGAAGCAAGAGTGAGTATTGTTCTTAGAGGAAGCTTTTAAGCAACTCCAAGTTATGTTCTTAGTCAAGAGTCTTGGCTAGTACTGCCATGGAAGCGCGTCTTCTGTTTTCATCATGGAAGTGTGTCTTCCCATGTTGTCCAATCATTGTCTGTGATTGATGAGGGATTGAGTAGAGCCTCATATCTAGGTGAGTATTACATATAAGTATAACACGAGTAGTGATTAAGTGAGTAGATCGTGAACCAGTATGTTTGATGTAGGGTCTATGAATTGATACTATCATAGTGGACTTGTCCCTGACTTGGTATGCCCCTAGAGCGGGGAGTTGCTATGAACTGGGTTAACAATTTTTGTGTGTTGTATATGCTTTTAAATGTTGTTTTAATATTGTTTATAATTTTCCTGTGTTGTTTAAGTCGGATCAGATGTCCCAACATGTCATAGGACATCTGAAGTTCTGACCTACTAGAATTTCAATTGGTATCAGAGTAGGCATCCTATCTTGTTTCTAGGTGAGATCCTGTGATGATAATATCTGGTCATGGGCAAGGAAGGAGGTGTCTACTGAAAAGTTGTTTGAATTAGGATAATTCATATTGTTGTTTGAATGGTCCCTTGAAATAGAGGATGGATTGTTCATGACAAGGTGTGTATTTGACTTGTCTATTGTTTTCAGGCTTGTAGCATTGGTGGTAAGCTGCCGTGTTGGGTTTGATTTATTTTCAAACCTAGGTTGTTGTTGCATCTGGACTGTGGTGGTTGTGTGCTAGGGTTTATGCTTTACCTGAAGGTTGTTGAGGAGTTTTCTGGTTTGTGTCCCGCTGCATATATATCTGATGGAAAACTCCTGGTGGTTTGTGTATCTCTGGTGTTGAGAATATAAAAATGCTTGTTCCTTTATGAAGTGCATCTTATGATGTTGTGATACGTAGAAGAAAGTTTCAATATGTTTATTGGAGTTGCCAGAGATACTTGAGATATATCTCAAGTCCACTCATAAAGGCACTATTCAATAAGTTTGGTGAGAATCTATGATCATCCATATCTGCGTGGTTATTCCTAATTAACTGCTAAATTAGGAAGGTGGTGTTGATCCATTTGGTTGCTGATGATGGTATAGAAGATAGAATTCTATTGAAGACCTTGAAGATGATCATGGTATATTCTGTCTGGGAGAATTAAGGAATTAAAAACCAATCTAAACAATATGTTGAGTGGTATAGGAAAGGTGTTCTACCAGATGTTGGAACATCTCATCAGCAATCTGAGCAGAATCCTGTTGGACAAAGGATTGGTTAGAAGATGCTTTGGGTTATAAACATTTATGTATTGAAACCTACTCCTGGCCCGGGAGAGGAGGCATTTGGGGTGTTATATTGTCACTTATTGGATTAGTTTATTTTTGACCCAAGTGAGGTGGAGTGTGGAGGTTGTACTTTATTTTTGTGTGGAGGCATGTTAAATGTATCTCATCTAGGTCCTCTATTTGTTGGACAAGCTCATATGTCAAGGACATTCTCTCTGACATCTGGAAGTTCTTTCTTATCAAAGGAGCCAGATTTGTGGAATCTTGTTTATGGCCATAAAACATATTATGTTTGAGGGAAGTAATCTGTGTGTACCAACCACAGGATGTGCATCTATTGGAGGAGAGAATGTATAATTCTCTAAGATGCTCTGGGAAGTTATTAAGGAGGAGTTCTTAATTTGGAGTTGGAAGACCTTGAAAATTTATCAGACGTAATTTATTTTTCTCAATATGTCTGGTGGTGTTTCTGCTAAACAAGTTGGAGGTTGTTTACTCTAACTTGATATTATCAAGTCTATGAGAGCATGGAACTCTTGTTTGTTGTACTGGAAGATAACTTCAAGGTATTGTGAGCATCATAGATGTATCAACCCGAGTTAAATGGTTGATTGGTGCCTACAGTGGTGAAATGCCATCCAAACCACCAAGGGTAAGCATTTCAGATTTATGTCTCGAGTAAGGAGGAGTTTGTTAATCAAGCCTAATTGGTGGAAGGTGTGTATAATTAAGGAAGATCCTCTTATGGTTACTAACCATTCTTGTGGTGTTATTTGTAAATCTCAGAGTGCCTAAGAGGGGGGGGGGGGGGGTGAATTAGGTCTTATAAAAATTTATTCAGTTTTATGAGAATGCTTGGTAGTAATTTTTGGTTAAGTGTTTAAAGGTTTTGATTATATCTTTATCTTTTCCTGATTATGGTGAAGAAAGCGATAAATGCGGAAAAGTAAAGAACACGGTGATATATCCTGGTTCCCCTCACAATCCGAGAGTACTCCAGTCCCCTTTCCAACACGAAAGAGATTTCACTATAGTTAGAATGATTGTACAGCCTATGCTTACTATCTAACCTATAGGGTGATCAAAGGTTCTTAACACCTTTAAGACCAAACAAACACTAATGTGAATGAAGAACAATCCTCTTCAAATCACAACACTTACTTACAACAATCCTGGATAGTAAGGAAAAACCTTTAAGTAATACAATGATTAATTTGAAGTATATGGAGAGCTTTATCAATCTTCAATTGATCTTCTTCTTCAAGATAAAAAACAATTCTCAACAATGTATATAAATATTCACAATGTATGTATGAAACTTGTAATGATAATGAAAGTGTATATGGCAAGTTTCACAAAATTATGAACACATGAAAGTTTATGTGCAAATTTGAATGAATGAGAAAATTGTTAATATGAATAAGGTTTTTTTGTTGTTTGAAAATGTTATATGTGTTCTTGTTTAAAAACTGAAAAAATCTGCATTTTATAAAGTCACAAGAACCTCTTCATTCATGCCAATTCATATGAAAGGTTGCAATACATTCATGAAAATATACCACTTGAAAAATGTTTAAAAAACAAAAGAAAAGCTGCACTGGTTCGCTAGGAACCGGTTCCAACACTGATAGAACCCGGTTCTTAGTGAACGTTATAAGTTAGAATTCAAAAATATCACGCAGGAACCGGTTCCCCTATTGGTACAACCCGGTTCCTGGTACAAAAACCAGGGACATGTTTTTTTGAGAAATTCTGGAACCCGGTTCCCTGTTAGGGAGGAACCGGTTCCTAAAGGGTTATTTTCAAAAATACTTTTTGAAAGATATTTCAAACAAAGTTTTTCTTGATGTTAAAATTATGGAATATGTATATGTTGATGAATGCATATTGTGAACATCTATATTCAAGATTTTAAGAATTATTTATACCATTTGACATTTGATGATTCTTCAATAATTCTTCAATAATCTTCAAGACTTTTATATGATGTTGATAAGCTTTTTGCACATCCTTTGAATGTTGATGTCCATGTTGTCTTCATCAAAACACATGCTTTAAATATGACTTGAGAAGCTTGCAATTACATTCTCCCCCTTTTTGATGATGACAACCAAGTCTTGAAAACGATTTCTTGAAATGTTTATGTTGTTTTGTATAGCAAACATGTTGAGCAAATGCAAGGCTCCCCCTAAATTGTATGCTCCCCCTAAGTCCATGATTCCTTGAATTTTGGAGTGAGTTTGATAGATATTTGGGCCTGCAATTTCTTTGAAACAAAACAACACATATGCATATTCTTCTCCCCCTTTGTTAACATAAAAAAGGATGGGGAAAAAGAGTGAAATAAATACATATAGAAATTAAGACGTGCATCTTAAGAGAAACATTAGATATCACCTTCATCCAAAATACCAAGTTCTCTTCGGATTTTGAAGAAAGGTTCTCGAGCAAGCGGTTTAGTGAAGATATCTGCGAGTTGGTTATGAGTATCCACAAAAGTGACTTCGACATCTCCTTTAAGTACATGATCACGGAGAAAATGATGTCGAATATCTATATGTTTGGTTCTTGAATGCGTGACCGGATTCTTTGTAATATAGATAGCACTTGTATTGTCGCATCAAAGAGGAATGCATCTGAGATCAAGTCCGTAATCACGGAGTTGTTGCTTGAGCCAAAGAATTTGTGCACAACAACTACCCGCTGCTATGTATTCTGCTTCGGTCGTGCTAAGAGCAACACATGCTTGCTTTTTACAAGCCCATTATACTAATGCATTTCCAATAATGTGACAAGTACCACTTGTGCTTTTACGATCAGTTTTACAACCTGCATAATCCGTGTCAGAATAACCAATTAAAGTGCAAGTACTACCTTTCGGATACCATAGGCCGACATTGATTGTTCCTTTAAGATACTTCATGATCCTTTTAACTGCCATGAGGTGTGATTCCTTTGGATTTGCTTGAAAGCGAGCGCAAAGACAAACACTAAACATGATGTCAGGACGGCTTGCCGTCAAATACAATAAAGAACCAATCATACCTCTGTACTTTGTAATATCAATTGGAGTACCGGATTCATCTTGATCAAAATATGTACCGGAGCCCATTGGAGTATTCATTGCTTTACAATTGTCCATATCAAATTTTTTCAATAATTCTTTGCAATACTTAGATTGGTTGATGAAGATTCCATCTTCTAGTTGCTTGATTTGAAGTCCAAGAAAGTAGTTCATCTTTCCCATCATAGACATCTCGAATTCTCCTTGCATCATCAATGAGAATTCCTCACACATTTCTTTGTTAGTCGATCCAAAAATGATATCATCAACATAGACTTGAACCAATAAAGTGTTACTTTGGATTTTCTTAATGAACAAGGTTTTATCAACCTTACCCTTTTCGAAACCTTTTTTACACAAAAAATTGCTAAGTCTATCATACCATGCTCTTGGTGCTTGCTTTAAGCCATAAAGAGCCTTTCTCAACTTAAAGACATGTGTAGGATGTTTGAAGTCTTCAAATCCCGGGGGTTGTTTGACATAGACTTCTTCATTGATGTATCCATTCAAGAATGCGCTTTTGACGTCCATTTGAAAAAGCTGAAAATTTAATGAACAAGCATAAGCAAGTAAAAGATGTATAACTTCTAACCTTGCAACCAGAGCAAATGTTTCTTCAAAGTCGATTCCTTCCTCTTGATTGTAACCTTGGGCAACCAACCTTGCTTTGTTTCGAACAATTAGACCATTCTCATCAAGTTTGTTCTTAAACACCCATCGGGTACCTATGATGTGTTTACCACTTGGTCTAGGAACAAGTTCCCAAACTTGATTTCTCTCGAATTGATTTAATTCTTCTTGCATAGCAATAATCCATTGATCATCTCCTAAGGCTTCATCAACTTTGGTAGGTTCAATTTGAGAAACAAACGCCATGTTTAAGCAAGCATCTTTTAGATTCAATCTTGTTGATACTCCTTGGCTAATGTCACCAATAATTTTATCAATAGGATGGTCTCTATGAGTTCTCCATTCTTTTGGTAGATCATTGGTGTTTGAATCTTGTTGTACAATGTTTTCTTGATTTTCCGGTGATTTCTTAATTTGATCAATTGAAAGATCTTTCGGGGGTAAATCTATAGGATCATCATCATCACAAACAACTACTTCCTCCTTGGAGGGGTTAGTTTCATCAAAAGATACATGCATAGATTCTTCAATAGTTAAAGTTCTTTTATTATAAATTCTATATGCTTTACTAGAAAGCGAATAACCAAGAAATATACCTTCGTCGGATTTCTCGTCAAACTTACCAAGATTATCTTTGTCATTATTAAGAACAAAGCACTTGCATCCAAAAATGTGAAAGTGAGCAATATTTGGCTTTCTTCCTTTGAAGAGTTCATATGGAGTCTTCTTTATTATAGGTCTAATGATAACTCGATTTCCAACATAACATGTCGTACTAACCGCATCCGCCCAAAAATATTTAGGAAGATTTGCATCACTAAGCATTGTTCTTGCAAGTTCCACTAGAAACCTATTCTTTCTTTCAACTAATCCATTTTGTTGTGGAGTTCTAGGTGCTGAAAAATTATGAGAGATACCATGTTCTTCACAAAATTCTTCAAATTGAGCATTTTGGAATTCTCCACCATGATCACTTCTTATGGATACAATCTTTAGGGATTTTTCATTTTGGATTTGCTTAGCATACTTCTTAAAGGCTTTAAAAGCATCACTTTTCTGCACAAGAAACAAAGTCCAAGAATATCTAGAAAAATCATCAATAATGACTAAAGCGTATACATTACCTCCGAAGCTTTTTGTTCTTGATGGACCAAAGAGATCCATGTGTAACAATTGTAGTGGCCTTGTAGTAGACACCACATTCTTAGATTTGAAAGTTGTTTTGGTCTGTTTGCCCTTTTGGCATGCATTACATAATTTGTCTTTGATGAACTTCATCTTTGGTAGACCAATAACTAAGTCATGCTTAACCAATTTGTTTAAGTGCTCCATGTGAATGTGAGCAATCCTCTTGTGCCATAACCAAGCGTCATTGTTGTTTACCATAAGACATTGTAACTTCAGAGACAAATCATCTAAAGTAATCATAAAAATATTGTTAGTTCTTATACCTTTGAGTTTTACCTCATTGGTTGCCTCATCCATAATGAGACATTCATCTTTGTTGAATTTGATCTTGAAAAACCCTCTATCGCAAAGTTGACTTATGCTAAGAAGATTGTGCTTTAATCCTTCAACATAGAGAACATCCTCAATTTGAATGGATGGAGGTGTGCCAACTATTCCAACGCCAAGAATCTTTCCTTTGGTGTTGTCTCCATAGGTGACATACCCTTTGGCTTTATGTACTAGATATGAAAATTGGTGTACATCTCCTGTCATATGCTTTGAACATCCACTATCAAGATACCAAACATTTGATGTGGATTTCAAGCATACCTACACAAACAAATTATTCTTTGTTAGGTACCCAAGTTGCCTTGGGTCCTTCATAGTTAGTTCCCTTTTTCACCCACACATAATGCCCACTTGCTATACTAAAGTTTCTAACATAGCAAGCATTAGGTGTATGGCCTTTAATACCACAATAAAAACAAGTAGGTTCAAAGTTACTTCTATATCTAGAAGGATAAGAGTTCTTCTTAGGAAATGTTTTCTTTTTCAATACATTAGCCTTTTTCTTTTGATGATTATGAACAACTTGCTTCTTTTCTACTTTCTTGAGATTGGAACTATTACTAGCCTTTACAAAAACAGTGGGATTGTTACTTGGTTTCTTAGAATTCACATAACCAAGACCCCTTTTATCATTAGGATAACGTTGTTGGCTTAGTAATCCTTCCAATCCTATTTTTCCTTTTTCATATCGTTCAATGACTCTTTTCAATTGAACAATTTGAAAGACATTTGATTCACACTTGGAGCATGCAAAGTTTTCTTTTTCTTTAATAAAATTCTGTTTTTGAAGATCAAAATCTTTAGTCATGGTGTCAATTTTTTCTAAACAACTTAGAAGTTCTTTTTCTTGATTTGACACTTTTTTGTATAAACTTTTGCATTCTTTCAAGAGTTCATCAATAGCATCTTGAACATCATCATCAAAAAGATTAAAATCATTACTAACCTCTTCTTCATCGTCGGAGTGATGTGAAGCCATTAATGCTAGATTTGCACATTCGTTACTTTCCGAATCGGATGAAGAACTTATCTCATTATCTTCCCATGCAACATAAGCCTTCTTGTTCTTGAACTCCTTTTTGCCTTTGAATCCATTTTTCTTGGAGAGTTTTGGACAATCCGGCTTTATGTAACCTTGCTTTCTACATTTATAACATGTGACATCTTGTGTTGATGTGGAGGCTTCTTTATCTTTATGATTATAAAATTTCTTCCTTTTGACAAAGTTAGCATTATGAAGATTATTTTTATGACCAAAATATTTTCCTAACCTTTTTACAAGAAGCAAGAAGTTTTCATCTTCCTCCGATGCATCTTTATCTTGACTTTCTTTTGAATCAACTTTCAAAGCAATGCCTTTGGATTTCTTCTCTAAATTTTCATGTTTTTCAAGTCTACCGAGTTCCGTTTTGTATTCTTGAAGTTTGCCAAATAATGTAGCGGAAGTCATTGCGGAGAGACTCTTCTTTTCCGATATTGCCGTTACCTTTGGTTGCCATTCCCTAGTCAATGATCTAAGGATTTTCAAGTTGAGTTCATCATTTGTCAAGGTTTTACCAAGAGCATTTAAGTGATTTGTCAAATGCACAAATCTCTTTTGTAAGTCAAGAATGGATTCTCCGGGCTGCATTCGAAATAGTTCATATTCTTGACTCAAGGTATTTAGCCTTGATCTTTTTACTTCAGCCGTTCCTTCATGAGTTTGAACCAGGGTATCCCATATTTCTTTTGTGTTTTGCAGTTCGAGACACGGAAAAATTTGTCCATACTGAGTGCACCTTGAAGAAGGTTTATTGCCTTTTTGTCATAGAGAACTTTCTTTTTATCATCGTCGTCCCATACAGTTTTGGGCTTTGCAGAACCAATGCCATTGATTACTGATATCGGGATAAATGGACCATTATCAACAGCATCCCATACTTCTTCTCCCTGCGCTTCTAAATGCGCCTTCATGCGTATTTTCCAAAAGTCAAAATATTCACCACAAAATAGAGGAGGCTTGTTGTTACTACCACCATCTCTGAAAACTGGTTGATGATTTGCGGAAGCCATTCTGGATCTTTAGGAACAAGTTACCTATAACTTGCTCTGATGCCAATTGTAAATCTCAGAGTGCCTAAGAGGGGGGGGGGGGGGGGGTGAATTAGGTCTTATAAAAATTTATTCGGTTTTATGAGAATGCTTGGTAGTAATTTTTGGTTAAGTGTTTAAAGGTTTTGATTATATCTTTATCTTTTCCTGATTATGGTGATGAAAGCGATAAATGCGGAAAAGTAAAGAACACGGTGATATATCCTGGTTCCCCTCACAATCCGAGAATACTCCAGTCCCCTTTCCAACACGAAAGAGATTTCACTATAGTTAGAATGATTGTACAGCCTATGCTTACTATCTAACCTTTAGGGTGATCAAAGGTTATTAACACCTTTAAGACCAAACAAACACTAATGTGAATGAAGAACAATCCTCTTCGAATCACAACACTTACTTCCAACAATCCTGGATAGTAAGGAAAAACCTTTAAGTAATACAATGATTAATTTGAAGTATATGGAGAGCTTTATCAATCTTCAATTGATCTTCTTCTTCAAGATAAAAAACAATTCTCAACAATGTATATAAATGTTCACAATGTATGTATGAAACTTGTAATGATAATGAAAGTGTATATGGCAAGTTTCACAAAATTATGAACACATGAAAGTTTATGTGCAAATTTGAATGAATGAGAAAATTGTTAATATGAAGAAGGTTTTTTGTTGTTTGAAAATGTTATATGTGTTCTTGTTTAAAAACTGAAAAAATCTGCATTTTATAAAGTCACAAGAACCTCTTCATTCATGCCAATTCATATGAAAGGTTGCAATGCATTCATGAAAAGATACCACTTGAAAAATGTTTAAAAAACAAAAGAAAAGCTGCACTGGTTCGCTAGGAACCGGTTCCGACACTGATAGAACCCGGTTCTTAGTGAACGTTATAAGTTAGAATTCAAAAATATCACGCAGGAACCGGTTCCCCTATTGGTACAACCCGGTTCCTGGTACAAAAACCAGGGACATGTTTTTTTGAGAAATTCTGGAACCCGGTTCCCTATTAGGGAGGAACCGGTTCCTAAAGGGTTATTTTCAAAAATACTTTTTGAAAGATATTTCAAACAAAGTTTTTCTTGATGTTAAAATTATGGAATATGTATATGTTGATGAATGCATATTGTGAACATCTATATTCAAGATTTTAAGAATTATTTATACCATTTGACATTTGATGATTCTTCAATAATTCTTCAATAATCTTCAAGACTTTTATATGATGTTGATAAGCTTTTTGCACATCCTTTGAATGTTGATGTCCATGTTGTCTTCATCAAAACACATGCTTTAAATATGACTTGAGAAGCTTGCAATTACATTATTACATACTAGAACACTTGTTATGCAAGGACTCAAGTGCATTAGTGAGTCATGGAGGATCTTGAAGTAGCAAAAGTGTTTATGGTATGGTGTTGGTTTTATACCCTGCTTGTTGTTGTCTACTCTAGATTCCTGTTAGAGGGAATCTCCTCTTTAGGTGCAGAAGGATGGCATCTATCAAACCAAAGTCATACTGGTGGCCTGGATATTATGCTTATGAGAAAAAGTTTCTTGAGGTGTGCATGTTCTGCATGTTTTTTGATCTCGTCTTGAAGGTTGATTAACTACGAATGGTTGATCCTCTTGTATCCCTTGCAAGAGTTGTATTTGGATTACAATGGGTGTTGTCTTCAAAGCCATAGTAAATACTCAAACCCATGTGATTTAGAGTAATGTTGGAACTGATGTTGGAACATCACTTTTGTTCTTTGCTTCTTAGGCCAAAGAAGTTGCTGGGTTTGGTCATGATGGAGTGTAAGGTCAAGCCACTGACCTAATTCAACATGGTTTGTGTTGTGAATGAATGTCATGACTAGTTGTCATCAAGAAGTCTCTTATGGTGCCAGTTAAGTGCAATAGACGGATGTCAGACTAAATGTTCTTCCATGCGAAGAGGACAACATTGTCTTATGTTTATTTATGAGGAAATTTTCCTCTTATGAAAAATACATTGTTGGTAGTTGGGTATTAGTCTGATCTAATGAAGGTGTGCATGTTACTGAGGGTAAATACTTTGACGAGAGCTGAGTATTTAGTTGATATGTGCTTGCAAGTCTGTAATCTGAACCCTTAGGTTCTAAAAGTGTGTGAGAGTTTATTTCTCTCCATGGTATTCAGGTGGTTGTATCAACCTAAATAAGTTGCAGGGCTTAATGTACCTCAAAATTTACCCTCTTCATTTTAAACCTAATTGGCTTATACTTTATTGTCATAATACATATATTTCATTAGGTCAAACACTCACGGAATCAATGGTTTTCTTTGTAAAAAGAACTACGAAAGACAATTGTTTCGTTAAGCAGCTTTGTGAAGCAGAACTCAGGTTTTTCAGCATTTTTATGCAGTTTGAATGGTGTCTAAGCTATCCAATAAACAACCAAGCAAGTAATCATCATGTCAAGCTCTCATGCATTTTAAAACGCTCTGAATTGTGCAGAAAGTCAAGCATTTCATTTGATTTGAGACAGTGCAAACACAAATTCAGTAAGGTGCATTTCAAGCTTAGGAATTCACAACTCGAGTTCAGAAGATGGTTTGGGAATGAATCTTCAGTCATTAGAACCGTCTTGAAGTCTTCTTCATTTCATCTATTTATGTCGAAGGCTGATTTTGTATGGAATATTTTCTAAAGCACAAAATACTTCAAATGCGGTATACGGTGAATTTACCGTTTCTTTGGTTTTCGGATGCTTAAAAATTTGTAATTTTTGACTGGAAAATCATCTTTGAGTGCCTCTTGGAGAATTTGAATCTTTTTGTTATTTCCTCCAACTTTCATGTTTGGCTCGAAAGCCAATTCTTTGAGGAAGATCTCCGAATGCGCGAGTACTTTGAAGCTAAACAATGAAAAAGTAGTGAAAATACTGTGTTGAACCGTTATTTTGCAGATGTTCAAAAATTTATAACTTTTGTCTGTATCATTGTTTCTTATCTGTTCTTTGGGCGAAAAATCCGTCTTGATTTATCTTCGATTCGTATGTTTGGGCCGAGAGCTAATTCTTTGAGGAAGGTCCCCAAAATTATGGATTACCAGAGAAATTTATTGTGCTGAACCTGAATTTTAATTCACCATTTTCTGATATTGTAAAAATTGTAACTTCTTATATTTTTATCATATCGAGACTACTCTTTCGGCATAATTTCACAAATGAGTTCAGATTTTGATCGGAGGATTTTCGTTCATGGCGTTCTTTCCAAACTGAACGATGAAATTAACTGAGAAAAATCTGCATTAGCTAATTCTGCTATGCGCTCCAATTCAATTTTCAGCGAGATGTTGTTATGTAATCATGTGTTGATATAATTTCCAATTCATTTTATGGATAAACTCTCATTTTCAATGTAAAAGCTTCAAGTACGGAAATTAAATCAACACTTGATTTTCTGGCTTAATTCCACCTTTTAGACATAATTTTGAGCATAAGGTTGCACTTGGTTAATGGTTAATGCTCAAGGCATTTGGTGTTGATGTTTGGACGGCATTTATGCCAAGTTTCCTCGGTTTAGGATTGGGATTCCACTCATTTTTCATAATTACGACGTGGCTGCCCCAGTAATGGAAATGATACTTGTGCTTGGATTTAATTCAGGGCATATACTTTTTTAAGTTTGTTGGTGCGTTTAGAAGCTTCCGTGCGATTTTCATGCGATTTCGTTCCGACATTTTCGTGTGCTTAATTTTTGAACATAGTGCTATTCGGTTCGTTACAACATGTACATTGAGCTTTGACTTTCATTTGATTCATAAATTGAATTGGTTGAGAATGCATAACTCCGATTGCGGTTCTTGTTATCACTAATGTGTTTATTGACTTGTGCAAGGTACATTGTGAGAGCTTTCAACCATGTAACTAAATTGTTGGCTATTTGATTGAAAATCATTTGATTTGTGGATTCGCTTCCGACGCAATTTTATCTTGATTCTCGTTCATGAGAAATATGCATTATTTGCGTTCTATCTGGTTGTGAATTTCTGTGCAGGTGTTCTGTTTATTGCATAGGTGTATGCCACACATTCTCATTGAGATTTATTAATCGACACATATTCTGACTATTGTGTTGTTGATGCTAGCTTGCGTGAAGTTTTCTGGAGTATTTATGCTTTTGCTAGCTTGCTGTATAATAAACATTTTATCCATTTGGTATTACATTGTTTCCGATTTATCTTTCCACATTTTACCGCTTTCTAGATATCATGAGAAGTAGGATAATAAAGAACGTGTGCCCGAAGTCACTGTTTAAAGACCTTTTGGAGGCATCCACACTTGTTTTCTAATTGTGTTTGTGGTTGTTTAAATACCTACCTCGAAGTAGGCATTCCGCATGCTTACATTTGTACCCAAAGACCTCGATGAAGGCGTCCCATACCCATTCCCCAATGATAAGTCCTCAAAAGGAGGCAAGGCGAGCAGAAGGTCCGTAATCGACCCTGCCATTTCTAATATGTGTCATTCATAGCTCGTGTCGTGTGTTGATGCTTCAAATCGTGCTACTCCTGTTATCGATTCAATCAAGTAGAATACAAGGATCTGTAACCAATTCCCCACACTTTGTCTGGATCTCATGTTACGCGACGTTGATGCTTCGTGTTTGTTTATATTGTCTCCTATATCCTACCTCGATTCTCGATATCTTAGTTAGGTGCTTAGTCGCTTTGGAAATTCACTTCCCCCACTCTATACTTCTTGCCTTGGTGACATGATGCCTTGGTTAAGAGTAGCTTTCATGACCCCTTCTTGCCTGGATGAGATACCTATGGTCAGGAACTCCCCCCTTTTACCTACCTCAATCATTAGATATCTTGGTTAAGTATTTTGACTTGAGCTAACATGCGCTACTAATGACGTGTGTGTGCTCTCTTGAGCTTGTTGATTTCTTGTTTGCTTTTCATCCTTGTATATACCATGTTCCCTTAGGTTTTGAATCATTGTATGCTCCCTTAGGATTCACTTGTTTCGTTCTCGATTCCAGTTAGACATTAGGGTTGTTATCTATACATGCTAACATAGGTAGATATTTCTCTTTCAAACTCAACCTTAGGACCATCATTATATGATAACATTAGGGATAGAGCTAGGTAGTTTCCCTTAGTTATTTTATTTCCCTTTGCATCCTTAAAACTGAAACTCTTTTCTTGGAAAATGCATAAAACACCTAACAATTTTCAAATCTTTTTTCAAGGTAAAAATATCAACCAATGCAAACTCTTTTTCGCCTTTGGGCCTTTTCCTTCAAACATTCAAAAAGAACATGTTAATTCATTTTTGTGCTGACACGTGAGTCTCGAAAGGTCAAGCTGCGGCAAAAAGAGAAACTAACATTGTTCATAAAAATATACAACAAACAAAAACATGTGAGCCGAACTATGACGCTCTGATTCCTTAAAAGGGATACGTAGGCATCTGGTCTTGGTGCTCAGCCGAGCGAAACTTTGTAAATATTTCCTTCTTTTCCCCGTATTTTCTTTTGCATGCATCCCTCTTTGCATTTTACCTTTAGCCCGTAAGCTTTAGATTTGAACATCCCCTTTGATTATAACAACAAGAGTGGATCCCGTGGAGTACCACATACATGAGGGATGTTAAAACCTTCCCCTTGCGTAATCGTCTCCCTTACCTGTATCTCTCGGTTGTTTGACCTTAATTTCACCCTTCTCAGGTTTACTCGATGTTTACCTCCCCCCCCCCCCCCCCCCCCCGTGGGATAAAAAAACGTTCGATGGCGACTTTATTCAATTCATCTTGATAATTTATTCAACCGATTGTTTCATGGCTATGTTTCATCTAGGAGCTTCTTGAAGGACATTAGTGCTCAATAAGTTTTTTTGAATGCTAGATCAAGAACCAAAGTAATTGGGTTCTATGATATGAAACTAAAGTCCTAAATGATATTGGAACATCATTTTTTTGGTTTATTTGGAAGATGCTTGAGCTTAAGGATGTGGAGGTTGTTGCTCAAGTTTACTGTCAGAAGAGGCATTTTTGACTTTGTGGATTAGAATATGGAGATTCTGATCATGTTTATAGTAGTATGTTCTGGAAATGCATAACTACTATCATTTTGAAGACTTCACTAGTATCAGTAATTGCTAGTGAATGGAAGAAGGTTATCAGATACTAAGGTCTAATCTGAATGTTTTTTGGAGGTGTTATTCTTCTAATCAGAAGGGTTGTCTGTCTCTCAGTGAAGCTTTTAAGCAAACTGAGATTTCTCTCAGAGTAGAGTGCATGATTGTTAGAACAAATTTTGGTTCTACATCTTAGTAATAGTTTTGATGATAACAAATACATGATATATTATATAAAGAACAAATTTGATCTCTAATAAATTATTTAAATATGCAAAGAAGTTCTGACAAAAGAGCATAGAATATAATGATAGTATTTACGTTTTAAAGTTCTGATAAGATGAGGCGTACAAACTCAGAAGCAAACCCGTGTAACACGCTTAATAGAAGACTTTCTGATGTTATAACTTTCGAAGTACCAAAGTTGCAAGCTAAATTTTGATATTCTAATAAGTAAAGTTCTAAAAGAACAAAGGAAGTCTCAACACACTCATCCATTCTGAAGTTCTAAAGGCTCGACACTTAAGCTCAAGCTATACTCTGATAAGTGAATATTCAGAAAGTACAAATAAGCTTCAACATGTCTGTCTCATTCAAGTTTTGATCATATGAATCTCAAGATACTCCGATGGTCTAAAGTATGAATATTAATATTCTTATTCTGATCAGATTTCAAAGAAGCAAAAGTTATGATGCGTTACAATTCATTCATTACAAATCAAAGAGTAACGGCTGGAACAAGATAAGATCTACATTTTTGGAAAGTGCATTAACATCATTTTATCAAGCTTTCAAAGATAGTTTCTTATGTCTCCAATGGATCTAGAGCTTCGCCTATATAAAAGAGTTCTTGAAGAGTGACCAAAACACTTGCACATACAAAGAAATATTCATAAGCTATTTTTCATTGTTCCTTAATATCGTTAAAAGTTAAAATTTAATTTTTTAGGAGGACCTTTCTTTGAAGAAAAATTTTAGAGAGACTAAAAACGAAATTTGAGATATTTAGAGGGACCAAAATCTTATTTAACTCTAAATAGAAACATTATAAGTTAGGAAAAGGTAACAACTGAGAATTAGAAAGATGTAATCATTAGGTCTGAGTCTGTACCACTCTCTAGGAGAGTTGGTTGTGTGATCCACTCGACATGTGAGTTGGATTGTGTTCTTTGAGTTGCAAATTTCTATTATCACTCTTAAGATTTTAAGCATATAGTTAATTATTGTTCTCCTCGAAGTTGTGAAGCAAGAGTGAGTATTGTTCTTGGAGGAAGATTTTAAGCAACTCCAAGTTATGTTCTTAGTCAAGAGTCTTGACTAGGTATTATCATGAAAATGTGTCTTCTTCTCATAGAAGCGTGTCTTCTATTTTCGTCATGGAAGTATGTCTTCCTGGGTTGTCCAATCGCTGTTTATGATTGATGAGGGATTGAGGATAGCCTCATATCTAGGTGAGTCTTAGATAGAAGTATAGCTTAAGTAGTGATTAAATGAGTAGATCGTAAATTGGTATATTTGTTGTAGGGTCTATAAATGATACGATCATTATGGACTTCTCCCTGACTTGGTATGCCCCCAGAGAATGAGGGTTGCTTTAAACTGTGTTAACAATTTATGTGTGTTGTTTATGCTTTTCAGTACTATTTTAATATTGTTTATACCTTACCTGTATTGTTTAAGTCGGATCAGATGTCCCAATATGTCATATAACATATGAAGTTCTGACCTACCATAATTTCACATAGCTAGGGATTGTTTTAAGTTATATCTTGACGAGAAAGTGAGGTTGAGAACATTCTTTAAGTCTGGTTGTAGTAGGGTGGCAATTACAACAGATTGTTGGACTTCCATTCAAAATCTAAACTACTTGACTCTCACCTTCCATTTTATAGATATGGATTGGCAATACCAAAAAATAATAATTAGCTTTTTGGTTATCCCAAATCACCGAGGTAAAACAGTTGGTAAGATGGTTGAGGATGTGTTGAAGGAGTGGGGATTGAGAAATATTCCAACCATCACGGTAGATAATGTGGCATAAAATGATATTGCTGTTAGATATTTAGAGCAGAAAATAAGAAACATGAATGGACTTTTGTTGGATAGATTTGAGTTTCACATGAGGTGTTGTGCTCATATTCTGAATTTGGTTGTGAGAGATGGATTGAAAGTAGTCATCACCTCAATTTCAAGTGTTAGAAATGCAATTAGGTTTGAAGATCTTCACCCCCCTAGAGCTTTAAAGTTCAAGGAATGTATGAAATATCTCGAATTACATGCAAGAAGTCGGTATGTCTTGATGTTTCAACTAGATGGAACTCGACATATTTGATGTTAGAAGCGGCTGAGAAGTTTGAATCTACTTTTGATAAGCTAGAAAATGAGGATGAAGACTATAGAGATTTCTTTGAAGGTGATTCCCCATAGTAGTCAAGATTGGGATGATGTTAGGGTTTTTATTAAATATTTGAAGAATTATAATGAAGCAACAAAGGTTTTTTCTGTTTCCACCAAAGCAAGCTTCCATACAACTTTTTCGTACTTGACTGCAATTTACATTGAGCTTAAGCAATTAAATATGGACCTTAATGGATTGTTTGCTAATGTGGCTAAGAAAATGTTGGATAAGTTTAGGAAATACCGGGTTGATATCACTAAGATGAACCAACTCTTTTAATTGGGTGTTACTTTTGATCTCCGGTATAAGTTAAGATTTGTGGAATGGTACTTTAATGATATGTATGAAAAAGACTCAGATACTAAGAAATCCTTATTAGAAGAGATCAATAACAATCTCTCAAAAAATTTCATGGTGTACAAACAAGCATATGACACTACTGAAGGCTCAGTTTCATCTATTACAACCACTATTTCTCAAGGTGAAACAGCTGTCAACGTCGAAGTAACTGGCACATGTAACTAGACAAAATTATTTTCAACAATATTTGATGTCTATGGATTCTGTTGAAGAAGAAACTGGACTTCAGAAAGAGGAAAATATTTAAGTTTCCTGTATATTTATACTTTCTTGTCCTTATCAGATTTCAGGTGCTAAGGTTGTTATCCATGAACCTCATCCTGGAACAAGTGACAGGACTATTGTTTTATCCGGTTCACCTGATGAAACTCAAGCAACACAAAACCTTCTCCAAGCATTCATTCTTGATGGATCATCATAACATATCCCCTTACCGATTTTCAAGGTAAGCATAACAAAAAAGGTTGTGTTTCCTTTATCGACTTATCAACTTTTAAGGCTGTTTAGTAATTTTTCTTTTTAAATCAAGTACAAGATATTAATATATATTTTTGCAATGCTTCAGAGGGCCAACAACAGCATCTTATGAGTTCATGAAAACTCCAACAGCAACAACACCTTATATGTTCATGAAAACTAGATGGTAAATGTTCTATTATGATATGGTAAATGTACTATTGAAAAAACATCATTTGTCTCTATTTTATGCTTCTTAAGAATGGCCTGAAAACTAGATAGTAACATTAACTTGCAGTAACTGAAGATTATGAGATGCAAACTTGCAGTTACATTATGGCTTTATTACATATATTGTGAAGTTTCACCAAAAATCAAGGGGCACATTGAGAGAATTAAAGGTATATTTTGATTAATTTAACTCTTTGGTTTGTAACTGTATTATGTATTATATATTTTTAAATGGACCTAAAGTATTGATAACCGGTTAAAACTGATTATTGAATCCGACCTTAAAAAAAAAAGAATAAAAAAAATTGAAGCCTGAATTGAATTGAACTGAATTATTTATTTGCATTTGAGGGTTGAGTCAGATTAACGGCCCAAACCAACATCCACACCTATATAGGACATCAATTTTCTTTCTCTCTCTTATCCTAAAGTTTTCTTTTCTCGATTATTAAGATGATGAATATATTTTTTTAGGTCCTTTTATACTTTCTACAAGTGGCTTTCTTCTCATTTGCTATCTTTGTTTTTTCTTCTCTTACTTGGGTCCTTTATTGAGTGTTGGGGTTCTTTAGACTTGAATTCTCCAAACAATTGTTCTTAATTGATATAATAATAAGGTAATTTAGAACAAATACAAAATACTCATTTAATATGACATGGTATATAAAATAAGTAAGGTTCAAATTGTATTTTGATTTTTATAAATTGGCATGTTTTTTTTTTTGTTTTTTTAGATAAAGTCTTTAAATATTAAATTTTATTGAGTTTTAATTTCTAAAATTAAAAATCTATAAATTTTCTACTGATTTTCTTTTAGAGTTTTCTATGGATTTTAATTTTAAAAATTAAAATAAAAAAAACTAATTACTAATATTTAAGAATTACTTTAAAAAAAATATGGACGAAAATAAAAAACATGCCTATTTACAATAATTAAAAAAGAGTTAATAAATAATTTATTATTTTACCTGGTGGACAAAGTATTGGAAATATAATTTAGTTAATGCCTACAATTTCCAATGCTTATTATTTAATAGGGTCTTTTGGCATTTTCAATTTTTAGTATAAATATGTTACCTAGGCTATCAATATTGTAACTTATTCATTACTCGATTTGATATACAATAGTAGTCCTCTTTGTTATCATTCATTGCTCATTCTTCTTATCTCCTTTCATTACATTGCACCAACAAATTGGTATCAGAGCACTTGGTTCTATTTTCCTGGGAAACACGAGTGATTGTGAGCTGTGTGTTTGATTTTGGTTCATTTTTTTTGAAATCTTGAACAAAAATCTGAACAGAATCTGATTCTGTGGGTTAGGAATCAGTGTGTTTGAAGATCTGAAAACTTCCAGTTTTTAATGGCAAAAACTGGAACAAATGGATGATACAAATGTGTGTGCTGTTTGGTGCGCAAGATGTTCTGGATCTGGTTACAGATGGTTATATACCAGCTGCAGCAGATGCAACTGAAGAATAGAGAACTGCTGAGAGGATGATGAGGAAGAGGGACCAGAAAGCTCGGTTCTATATCCATCAGTGTGTGAATGAAAGTATGTTTGAGAAGATTGTTGATTCAACAACGTCAAAAGGGGCGTGGGATTTACTGGTGAGGTGTTACGGTGGTGATGCATCAGTAAATAAGGTGAAGCTTCAATCCCTACGAAAGCAATATGAGAACCTGAACATGAAGAGCAGTGAGAAAGTTTCTGAATATATCTCCAGAGTGATTCTGATCACTAACGAGATGAAGGCGTGTGGAGAAACTCTATCTGAACAGGTAATCATAGAGAAGATTCTGAGGTCGCTTACTCCTCAGTTTGATTACATTTTTATTTCTATTGACCATTCTAAAGATCTGGAAACCATGAGAATAGAAGAATTGCAAAGCAGCTTAGAAGCACAAGAGTTACGTCTGTCTGAGAGAACTTCTGAGAGGGAAGCTGAGCAAGCTCTAAAGGCTTCTTTTGTCAAGAAAGACCAGAAGCAGAATAAACATGGTGATAGATTCCAGAAGTCAGAAGCCTCAACTTCTGATGATAAGAAATATCATAAAGGAAAGGAGAGGTATGACAAAAGGAAGGTTCAATGTTACTCTTGTAAACAATTTGACCATTTTGCCAGAGATTGTAGGTCAAACAAGGAAAGGAAATCAAAAGAAGCATATATGGCTAAGAGAAACTCTGATGATGAACCTGTACTACTAATGGCTTCTGATTCTGATGGAAAATGCTCAGAAGATTGGTAGTATACGGACATTGGCTGTTCAAATCATTTAACTGAAAACAAACAATGGCTGACAGACTTTGACTCTAGAAGGAGAACAAAGATCAGATGTGCTGACGATAAGTATCTTGATGCAGAAGGTATGAGATATGTCAGAGTTAGAGTGAAGAATGGGAAAGACATTCTAATCAAAGACGTTTGGTATGTTCCCGGTATTAGAAGCAATTTGATGAGCGTAGGTCAGCTGATTGAGAAAGGTTTCTCAGTTGTTATGAAAAAAAATCTTCTGACGTTGTATGATTCCAATCAGAGGTTGATTATGAATTCTGAACAAGGAGGAAACAAAACATTCAAGGTAAATGTAGAAACAACTGAAGTAACGTGTCTTAGTGCAGAAGGCGCTGAAGGTAACAGTAAGTTGTGGCATAAGAGGTTGGGGCATTTGAACTATAGAAGCTTAGGGCATCTATGTTCTAAGAGGCTTGTACATGGTATTTCGAAGATTGTGAAGCCTGAGAAGTCATGTGAAATATGCATGAAAGGCAAGCAACCTAGATTGCCATTTACATCAGAAGTAGCCCCGAGAGCGAAGCATGCTCTGGGAGTAGTACATTCTGATGTGTGTGTACCATTTCCAGTACCTTCACTTGGAGGAAACAATTATTTTATGTCTTTTGTGGACGAGTTCATAAGAATGACATGGGTAACACTCATCAAGTTCAAGCATGAAGTATTTACTGAGTTCCAGAAATTCAAAGTAAAGGTTGAGAAGCAGAGTGGTCAGAAGTTAAAAATTCTAAGAACGGGTGGTGGAGGTGAGTATAACTCTACAGTGTTTCAGAAGTTCTGTGAGGAGAGTGGAATAGAACACGAGGTTACTGCTCTATATACTCCTTAGCACAATGGTCTTACTGAAAGAAGAAACAGAACTTTGCTTGATATGACCAGAAGCATGCTGAAAGAGAAAAAGCTGCCTCACGTGCTATGGGGAGAAGTTATTGCCACATCAGCATATATTCTGAACAGGTGTCCAACGAAGAAACTGAAGGAAGTTGTTCCTTTAAAGAAATGGACTGGAGATAAGCAGAGTGTCAGTCATCTGAAGGTGTTTGGCTCTGTCTGTTACAAACACATTCTAGAAGCTAGAAGACAAAAACTAGATGATAGAAGCAAAGTAATGTTGCTGTGGGGTACCACAGTACAACTGCGTATAAGCTTTATTGTCCAGAAACTAATAAAGTTGAAGTCAGTAGAGGCGCTGTGGTGAAAGAGTCTGAAGCATGGGATTGGAACAAATCTCAATCAGATTCTGGTGTAGTGCCAACACCAGAGTTATCCTCTGAAGATGTTTTAGAAAGTTCAGAAGATGAATCAGATTCTGAAGATGAGTCAGAAGAAGATTCTGGCAATGGATCTGATTCTGATACAGATGCTGATGATGATACAGAAAGGGAAAACTATGAATGTGGTAACTCTGAAAGTAGTAGTTCTGGTGCAGCTTCAGAACAAGCTCAAAGACCACAGAGAATCAGACAAAAACTAAGAAGGTTTGTAGATTTTAACATGTTGCAGGATAATGAAGTTGACTCTGAAGGAGAAGTCGTTTAGTGTGCCATGTTAGTAGGTTTTGAACCAGTGGGCATTGAAGAAGCTCTCAAGAAGAAAGAATGGCTTAATGCCATGAAAGAAGAATTTGAGGCAATAAAAAGGAACAAAACTTGGAAATTGACTAAACTTCCAGATAAGAAAAAAGCCATCAGCGTCAGATGGGTTTTTAAGTTGAAAATTAAGCCAGATGGTTCAATTGGAAAGCACAAAGCTAGACTAGTAGCTAGAGGTTTTCTTCAGAAACCTGGGCTAGATTACTTTGAGGTGTTTGCGCCTGTAGCTAGGCATGAAACAATCAGACCGGTGATTGCTTTAGCTGCAAATAGAAATTGGCCTTTAATGCATCTGGATGTGAAGTCTGCATTTCTGAACGGTCCATTACAGGAAGAAGTTTATGTGTCACAACCTCCTGGATTTATGAAAAAGAATCAGGAAGGGATGGTATACAGGTTGAATAAATCTCTGTATGGACTGAAGCAAGCGCCTAGAGCTTGGAATCTGAAAATTGATTCGTTTTTCAAGAAGCAGAGGTTTCAGAAATGTGAGATGGAATATGGAGTTTATGTACAACACTCTGATAACAATATGATTGTGGTGTGTCTCTATGTTGATGACATTTTGCTAACAGGTAGTTTCCAAGAAGTTATAAAGAAGTTCAAAGATGTTCTGATGAATGAGTTCGATATGACAGATCTAGGAAAAATGACATATTTCCTAGGGATGGAGATTCTGTACTCAAAGAAGGGTATCATTCTACATCAGTTAAAGTACGAACTAGAACTTCTAAAGAGATTTAAGCTGCAGAATTGCAAAGTTGCTGTGACACCATCAGAAACCAATGAAAAATTGGATTCTGACTTCGATGGTGATTCTGTTGATTCTACAAACTTCAAACAGTTGATTGGTTCTCTAAGGTATTTATGTAATACTAGACCTGACATTTGTTATGCAGTTGGATTGGTTAGCAGATTCATGAGTACTGTTAGATACATAATGAATGGTCTTCCAGGAACTGTCGGCATTAAGATCGATGGCTCTTGTAAATATTGCTTTGTCGTCTCAAAAGTTGCCTGGGAATCATCATTCCGTGTCACTGTTTGATCTTTCCGTAGTAGTTTGAATATGGGATCGCACACATCATTAGGTGTGATATGAACCTTGAAATATAGTTCAATCGTCCTAAGAAACCATGAACCTCTTTCTCCGCCTTTGGAGATTGCATTTCTTGTATAGCTTTTACTTTGTTGGGCCCCATCTCAATACCATGCTGACTTATGATAAAACCCAGTAACTTTCCTGATCGGACACCAAATGTACATTTGTTTGGATTTAACCTTAGTTTCAACCTTCGCAGTCGATCAAATAACTTATGTAAATGTATGATGTAGTCCTCCTTTGTATGTTATTTGGCAATCATATCATCTACGTACACCTTAACTTCTTTGTGAATCATATCATGGAACCGTGTGACCATTGCCTGCTGATAGGTTTCCCCTGCATTCTTCAAACCGAATGGAATCACTTTGTAGTAGAAAGTGCCCCAAGGTGTCATGAAAGTAGTCTTTTCCATATCTTCGGGTGCCATTTTGATTTGATTATAGCCTGAGAAAGCGTCCATGAATGATAATACCGAAGCTTAAGCTGTGTTGTCCACTAGAACATCTATGTGAGGTAGCGGGAAATCGTCTTTAGGACTTGCTTTGTTTAGATCCCGATAGTCCACACACATACGTACTTCGCCATCCTTCTTGGGTACCAGGACTATTTTAGCTATCCAAGATGGATAATCTACCACCGCTAAGAACCCTACGTCGAATTGTTTAAGGACATCTTCTTGAATTTTACTGGATATGTCTAGACGAGTTCTCCTGAGCTTCTGCCTAACTGGGGGACAAACTTCCTTGAGAGGTAGTCTGTGCACCACAATGTCTATATCCAACCCTGACATATCTTTGTAAGACTAGGTGAATATATCCATGTATTCATGTAACAACTTGATCAACCTTTCTTTGACGCTTTCTTCTAATGTTGCCCCCAGCTTGATCTCTTTCGGATCTTCTTTTGTGCCAAGGTTAATGGTCTTAATAGGTTCCTGGTATGGTTGTATACTGTCAGCTTTTCGCTCTATACTTCTTGCCAATTCTTTAGAAAGTTCAAGATCCTCATCATCTTCCTCTTCAGCTTAGTTGACGGGAGTATCAAAATCATATCAGATAGCAGCAGTAACTTTATTAGTGATTTTGGGCACAGATCTGCACATTTATCATGTTTTGGTGCAATTTTTCTTTAGTACGTGTGTTGTACCCCAAAATTTTCCCTCCCATATTCTTCAAGATTTGGCAAGATCAAGCTTCAAAATCACTCAAGGGTTGCACAGTCCAATTGCCTCCTAACACAGTCAAAATTAGGGTTTTGGTTCTTGCAAAGAAATTGAGGTTTCCAAGGGTCTAATCAAGTCCCACATGCCTACATACATTTTCAAGCATCCATATGTCAAGTTTCAAGACTCACGGCATCAAGTTGCACAGTCAAAAAACCCTAATTGCTCAACAGTCAACTGTAGGGGCAAAATGGTCATTTGGCAGTCAAAAGTCAAATTTTTTGGTCAACATCTTATTTTGAAGCCACAATCATCACTTGATCAATTCTTGATCATGATTCCACAAGCATGGCTCAAAAAGTCTCAAGATGCAAAAGTTTCTATTTTTGGACAGTTGAAAAGTCAACTGCAAATTGACCAAGGCATAACTTCCTCATGGTTTATCAGAAAAATCCCATCCAAAGCTCATTTTGAAGGGGATGATATTTCCTACAACTCATCTTCACACTCCAAGTCCAAGAAATTCTCTCACAAAAAGTTATCAATTTCAACATTATAGGTCATTTTCAAAAGTCAACAAAAAGGCACTTTAAGTCAAAGACCATAACTTGAGATTGGTAAATCAAAATGACATGGGACCAAAGACATTGGTTAGAGGACTTCAAGACCTTTCCAAAATGTCCAAGAACATGTTCATAGCTTCAAAATTGAGAAAGATATGCATTGGAGAAGTTGGGAAATATTTGGGAACTTTCAAGAGTCAACTTTGCCTAAAAAGCCTCAAATTTGCTAATGGGCCTCAAATTCCTTCTTGAAACTTTACCCAAAGCCTATGAACGACCCATTGAGCTCAAAATAATTTATTTTCTTATTTTTAATTAATTAATTGGATTTATATTTATATTAATTCATTTAATTGGTTTTAATTATAAGAAAATTCAAAGATATGCTTTTTTAGATCTTTTTGTGCAGCAAATGTGACTAGGGCAAGCTGGCAATTCGTTTCTCAATCAACAAGGCAAAGAAATCCATGATTGGCAAGGTTTCATGAAAGAAAAGATTGGAAAAGATATGATTAGGCAATCAAATATTCAAGTCATAAATTCATGGACTTTTGGGCTCATTCTTGACCTAATTCACATCACATACATATGCATAAGCTAATCCTATTCAGAGATACACGAAAAAGCTGCTGAATATTCCATAACCAATTGGCAAAAACTCAAGAAAATTGTGAAAATGATTTCATACTTGCAGCGCGTTTCAAAGCCCAAAAAGGATTCTAATCCCTTGCTGAGAGTCTTCTGAACGTATTGCAAGCACTTTCCAGCTCTCATACTCAAAGAAACGGTAAAACAAAGTCATGGTTTGAACGAATATTTTCATAATCGAAACTTAATTTCTATGAATCATTGACATGTTTTGCTCATTGATTTGTATTACTGACATCTCCCTGAAGCTTTTGGTATAGTTGAATTGTGCTGAAACTGCCTAAGTCAGAATCTACCATGGGCGATATCTAGGGTTCCAAGGTTCAAAAATTAGGGCTTTGTGTATGCTGTAAAATTAGACCTCAAGCCATATATGGACAAATTCGTTGCCATAAGACGAATCGATTGAAACCCTCGCGCTCAATTTATGTTGATTCCTCTTCTATTCGCTATTTTCCACAGTTATACTTAGTGGGGGTTTAAAACCTCCGCTATCTTATTCATAGTTGCAGGTGAAACGAGGAAGAAAGCATGCGTGGCATTACATGACTGGGGCATTCAAATGTTAGCGCGTTTTTAAACGTTTCAGCATAATTGGCATGTTCCATATATTATATTTGTTGTATATATGTTTAACAAATGCGCTTGGTAGCTCAGTTGGTTGGGAACGTGGCTGGCAGGTATAGGGACCTGGGTTCGATTCCCAGGTCCCCTCATATATTCTTCATATTTTTCTTAATGCTTTCACATGCAACACCCCTTCAACGCTCCACCATGCATCCTCACGCCTAAGCTTGCCACGCGCTCATGATGATCAATCCAGTGGTTACAGAATGAAGAGCATGATGCACTCTAGTCAACCAACGTGCACACGATCAGGAAAGTCAACTGGGCTCTATGCTTCAATGGGCCTGAATTCCTCAATCTCACCTCCACTATTGGGCCTGACACCCCTTGGTTTGCATAATTATTTTCTTTTCTTTCTTTTAATTTCTTTCAATTGTTTTTTTTTATAATTATCATTAATTCACTAAAATAATTTTTTTTCCATAATAAAAACATAAAATCAAAATACAAAATATATTTAATTATTTATTAATTTCCTCACTAATTTATTTTTGTAAATAAATAACTAACAAATAAATTTAGTTTAAATTAGGTTTAAATTCTAATACTTTTCTTAATAAATAAAAAATACATAGAATTAGGTTTTTTGACATTTTGTATCTTTTTCTTAATTAATTATTTTCATCATTATTTATTAATTATTATTAATTTTGTAAATAACATGTAAATTAATTAATTAGCTTAAATTAGGGTAACTTTAATATTTTTCATTAATAATTAAAATAAACTTAGAATTAGGGTTTTCTCTTGATTTTATTTTCTTTATTTTAATAAATACAAAAAAACATAAAAAACACTTTTCTTAAAAAACAATAATTAAGTCCTAATTTAATTTAATTTCTCAAAAGGGTCAAAACCCTCGGACGTGCTGATTTTAATTCCCTTCGCGCATTTATTTTCTTATTTGATTATTATGTAACTGTTCAAGGATGTAATAGTAATTAGGTTTACCGCATTTTTAATTTCCGCATCTTTATCAAAAACGGGTCTTTGTATTTTGGCGATGTATAGACCCGCGCCTTGTAATAGCGTAGCTTTTATCTTTCCGTCTTTTAATTTTCCGCACTCTTAAATTCTAAATTGCATGAAAGAATGTATGGTAATTAAAAATAACTCGTAGCTCACAATGCCATGATCAAAGATAATTGTTAACATGAAAACAACACACAATACACACACCACTTCTAGGGTACGCCTCACTCGTTGCCTTCGAAACGTGGTCGTCAAGTATAGGACGTTTTAGCGGTCGCTCTTATGTCCATGATCCAATTTCCTCGAAACAGTTGCCTCGAAACGGTTGTCTCGGATTAAAAAGGATCTAGGACATAAGGGTAGCTTCTAAGGTGTCCTACTGTTGCTTCGGTGACCACACTGTCCCTACTATCGAATTAACCCGAACACCTCCAACGGTGGTGCTACCTACCTCTCAATGGTGGGATGGCACTACCTTAAGGACTTTTACACATCTTAATTCCTTAGGGTAGGTAGATGACTCATGGATACTTGCTCTCTAAAAAACAAACAAAAATCTTTTCACACTGACACTTTCAAAAGCTTTCAAAACAAATTTTTCAAACACTCTTGAGGACAGATACAAGAGTCATTCAGAAACCTTTCAATGAAACTTTTTCAAACCCACTCACATTTTGAAAAGTAAACATTTTGAAAACATAAGAGCAACTATCTAAGAGCCCATGGATAACCACGGATAGAAAGGGTGCTAACACCTTCCCTTTCTATAAATCTACCTCCCGAACTGAGAGACATTCTCATAAGGAATTTTGTTGTGCTTTTGTCCTGTCCATGTTGGAGAAAATAAAAGACGGTGGCGACTCTTGCTTCCGCGACATTTCGCGAACCAGCTTTAAACAGTCAGTTCTATTTCCACCGATCACAACGTGAAATTGGAAAATGCACATGAGAGGAAGTGCTTCCATTTTGAATATGAAGTCTAAATGCAAAAAAAGAAAAACAAAGATCTTAATTGAATACAAAACATATTTTTATTAATCATTAATATTGGTTGAAACAAACGGGGGACCCTTACAAACAATCCTTATGCCTCGGGCTTGACATAGGTTCTTTCAAAAACAAAGAAAATTACTTTGGAAAGAAAATCTCAGGAATCTCCACAACTCTCCAGTTCTTGAGTTCTTCGCCTGGGGCATATTCATGGATGTAATATGGTGCCCTTTTGATGTTGTCTTTATTGGATATTATCGCCACTTATCCGCCATACTCTACCCCTTTGCCGATGAAGGTTTCTTGGATTGGTGGAAATCGTGCTTTTCCTTTCAGAGTAGCCTTTGATGATTTGTAACCCAAACTAAAGCGATTCTTCTTCTCAGATATTTCTGGGAGCTTTCCCCAGCCTTTTGAGTCACCATTCTCCATTGCCATTTGTAAATCTCTCCATGAAGTCACAATAGGTTTCTTGACCTTTTCCACTAGTAGGGTTACCACTGAAGAAACCTCCAAGACTTGAAATGGCGTGGCTATGCAATCTTCGTCAACACTGATATACCTGTAGGACTCAATATGACTTACAAAAATGTCTTATTCTCCATAAATTATAACCAATCTCCCCTTAACAAAGAACTTTAGTTTTTGATGTAAGGTTGAGGTGATTGCTCCCGCTGCATGAATCAAAGGTCGTCAGAGTAAACATGTATACGCTGGTTCTATATCCATGACTTGAAATATGATATAGGACATGTGTGGGCCGATCTTGACAGAAAGTTCTAATTATCCAAATAATGTACTTTGAGAACCGTAGAAAGCTTTAACTATTGTGGAACTCGGTCTTATCACAACACCATCTAGTTTTAGCCTCATTAGACTAGATTTTGGTAACACATTGAGGGCAGAACCAATAACGATGAGCACCTTGATAGATTCGTAGTACCTATCTGAATCGAGATGTGCAACACTTTGTTATGAGCTCAGCCTTGTGGAGGTAACTCACTGTCGTTGAAACCCAAATATGACCCGAATGTCAGATTTGCTACAACATTATCAAATTGGTTCACAGTAATTTCTTCTGCGACATGAGTAGAACTCAAAACTTTCATCAGTGAATCACGATGCGCCTCCTAATTGATGAGCAATGAGAGTATGGAAACTTTGGTCGGGGTTTGGTGAAGCTGATCCACCACCGTATAGTTGCTTCTCTTAATTATTTTCATAAATTCATCACCCTCTTGGTCAGTAAAGCTTTTGCTTCGAAGCTCTTGATTCACCTCCACTACTGCTTTTCCTTTTTCTTTTGTTAACATGTCATTTTTAACATTATCATTCTTCTTCAGTGGTTCAGATCCGAACACTGTAGGTCATGCCCCCTGTTTCTGCTATGTTCGAGATTAAAGGTCCTTGACTTGATGATGCTTCACATTATTGTTTCGACCCATTGATATATACGGTCAAATCATAATTCCATGGTACTGCTTTGTCAGTTTCTTAAGGGGTGGGAGATGACCCCTTAATCACCATTGTAGTCTTTGGTGCTATTGGTATCCTCAGAGTTTACTTTATTGTGGGATTTTATGTTGAATCTCCCCATGGGATCATGAGAGTATTCTTATTATGGTTCGACCTTTGGTAAGGGATTACCAATGGCTTCTTCTCACCTTCTTCTGTTGCTGCTATATACTCATCTTAAAGGTATGTTCCGAATTGGACTATCCCCTAGTCCACAAAATTTTGTAGGGTCTTTTCGAAAGCTTCGTTGTGTTCCAAAAGGAACACACATTCTAACAGATACTCTTTTAAAAGATTTATCATAACCTTTACTTGTCTGTCTTCCCCATAGTCGGTGACTACTTCGATTGCATTTATTGCTGGTCCACCATGTAGAGGCATGCAGTTTTATTTGATGTTCGATTTCTCAAAAGTAATATCTTGAGAGTCTATCAAGTCTTGAACTTTATGTTTGAAAGCCCAACATTGATCAATAGTATTCCCTAGAGAATTGGCATGGTATTCACATTTGACATTGACATTGTATTTGGGAGGAAGTGGCCCAACCGGAATAGCTAGAGGTTTTAGCTCTAGCAAAGATTCCTTGATCAAGTGTTGCAATAATTGGCTGGGTGGCATAGGGAGTGGATCCAATTTTCTTGGCGGCCTTTCAAATTTATTTTGTTGTTATCCCCGCGAGGTTATTAACGATTGTTGTTCCATTGGTTGTGAAACCACATCATTAACTTCACCCTCCTTCCTCTTTGTGAAGTTAGGAACCGGTCTTTTTGTATTGTAAGGGGAATTTGATGACCCTCTTGAATCTTTCCATTCTTTATTCCAGTCTCAATCCTCTCTCCAATAGTCACCAGGTCAGAAAATCCTGGAGAGATGCTTCTTATTATCTTTTCATAGTATATCCCTTGCAAGGTTCCCATGAACATGTTGACTAGTTCTTTCTCTACAAGTGGTGGTTGCACACGTGATGTTATCTCTCTCCACCTTTGAGCGTATTTCTTGAAGGGCTCTTCTTTCTTCCGGGATAGGTTTTGAAGTTGTATTCGGGTAGGCGCTATGTCCAGATTGTATTTATATTGCTTCAAGAAAGTGTTAGCAAGATCAACCCATGTTTGGATCTGCATTCTCTCTAATTGCATGTACCAATCCAGAGATGCCCAACTCAAACTTTCTTGAAAGCAATGAATCATTAATTTATGGTTTTGAGCATAAGCATGCATCTTCCTATAATACATGCGCATGTGGTTTCTTGGACAAGTGACCCCTTTGTACCTTCAAAAGTCCGGTACTTTGAATTTTGGCCGGATTACTACATCTGGGACAAGACCCATTTCAAGGGCATCGACATCAAAAGCATCATATCCCTCCACAACTTTCAATATTTCCTCTAAACTTTATATTGATTCAGCACCAGTGGATTTTCAGTAACAAGAGTATTGGTCTTCTGAGGTTCCTGATTGGCATCCTCCAGGTCACGATCTCCATATTGTAAGTCCAAGTATTTGTCAGCATTGTTAATCGGAATCTGCAGGGTATGAGATGCCCTTATCTTTGGTGGAGGTGGAACAAACCCTTCAGCTTTTGGTCTTATCTCATGCTGAGCCATGACATACTTTTGCGGCCCTGTCTCAGGTCCTTTTCTCAATTGGTGACCGCTTGATGCACCGATGGTATGGGTTATTTCCTCAAAGGCTACCCTAGTTATTTCCTCATATACCCTCTGTGATACGGTGGGAGAACTGACTATGGTTTTGCGTTTGTTTTCGCAAATGTTTCAGTTGAGCAAGAGTCGCCACCGACTTTTTATTTTATCCTAAGGAAAGGTTTAAAAAGCACAGCAAAAACCTTTGAGATGTTTTCTTGGGTTCGGGGAGTAGATTATAGAAAGGGAAGGTATTAACACCCTTTCTATCCATGGTTATCCATGGGCTCTTAGTTACTTGCTTAGATCAACTTGCCTTTATTTTCAATTGTTTGAAATGGTGCTTTGTGTGTGTGGGTTTGAAAATGTTTTGAAAAGAAGCCAATATGGTGGCAACCTTTGTAATGATCCATGTTGGGATGTATACAAAGGTGTATGTCTTTTGAAAAGGTTTTCATTTGTTTTTGAAAGTGTTGTGAGGTGTGGTTTAAAAACAGGCAAGTGTTTTGCAAGTTTGATTCAAGTAACTAAGAGGTTATCTACTCCTAAATTTCTCAAAGATTATTGCTATGTTTTAACCCTTTTAACAATTTTGTTCCACCATTGCATTTGGTGGACAATCTTGTGTTAGGATGTGAAAGGGACGGGCGCGGGTCATCGTTTAGACCATAATTGCAATGGTGCCAAGTATCTTTGGGAAATTTTCCTTTAAGGGACTTGATCATTTTTTAGGCAACTTTCGAAAGCGTCATCGAGGGACTATGATCATTTAATTATTTGTTTTACCCAAAGAGACCTAACATGCAATATGGCCCATTTATTGAAGGCAACAAGTGGAATACCCTAGGGGTGCAAGTGTGATTAGTGTTGTCCATTTTCATGCTCGTTTATCTTGAAATTAGGTCAAACTATTTTTGTTGTTTTTGATTCGCATACAAACCCTAATTCTAACATGGTATATTTAGAAAGCAATAAAGTGCGAAAAATAAAGTTACTAAGCTATTACAACACAATATATGGGAAGGGGGGTACAAATGTTCAAATGGGGGGTTTTTGACAAGGAATTTAAACCTAGACTATTACATCAATTTGTATTATTTACAAGATATTTAATTGTACAAATCAAATGGAAATAAAATAAATATGCAAGATGCAAAAGGGTTTTTTATGTGTATGAAAAAAAAGTATTTTTATATGTCAAATGAACAAAATAAAAAGGATTATTTTTTGGAGTTTTTTATGTTTAGGGCAAAACCCTAATTTTATTAAATAAAAGTATTAATTATTTAATATGTACAAAACTTATTTATTATATACAAAAATAAAATAAAATGAAGTATATTTGTAAAGAAGGTATTTTTAATATTAAATATTAATAAAAATAAAAATGTGTATATTTTGCATTATTTACTAAATATGCTAATAAATATGTATGTATTTGTATTTATTTATTAACTATATATTATATATACAAAATAATAATATTTAATATTTATAAAAAAAAAGGTATATTTTATATAAAATATTTTCAGAAGATAAAATAAAATAAAAATGGAAAATAAAATGTGTTTGCATATTTTTTAGTATTTTCAAATAAAAGTGTTTATGTATTTATTTATGTACAAATACTTATTTAAACAAATAAAAGCCTAATAAATATAAAAATGGTGTAAAAATATTTTTTCATATTTTTAATATTGTGAGGAAAAATAAATAAGTTAGAACAAAAAAAGAAAAGTCAAAAAATCATGAAAATAAGCAAAATGGGCCTAGGGGGTGTAAAAGCAAAAGCATGGTGTAAACAGAAATGACAAATTAAGCCCAGCCCAAGTGGAGCTTCTTCAACCTCTAGCATTTCTATTTGAACAAAAACACGCGCCTCTTTTCTTCCATTGCAAGGTCCTGATTCTTTGACTTTTAATGAAAACTCACAACACAAAAAATGTCAAGCATCCTCTCACTAGTCCATACATATAAAGAACATGATTTAACTCTCAGAAATGAGAGAGAATTTCTTCTCCCCCAATTCCTAACCTAATTTTTATTCCAAGTTCAGACATCAAATTCTCTAAGCATACATAATATAAATGAAATCTAATCACATGGGCATGTTCAGGGCTATGAATGTGACATGTTTTCTTCACAAACCTAAAGCTAACAATGCCTATATTGAGAGATAGAACTTCATAGATATACCTGTTCAGTTGGAATCGTGTCTTGCAATGGAGGAGCTTTCAGGGCAAGATGATGATTTGTACAACTTGCCTGAAGTGTAGTGATGCTATTCCAATGCTTGGTGTGTTTTGAATCGTGCCAAATCAAGCTGCAGAAGTCCACCTGCAAGATAGAAAAATGGAAATGGCAAATGGTGCTATGGCTGTTACAGTCTCAGTTCAAGGTTTGGAATAGTTTATGTGGATATTATGGAATGTGTTTGAAGTGTTTTTAGCAAAAATGCATGGAAGGTTTGAGCTATGGAACTCAAACTGCAGGGATGCCCTGTTTTTGGCAGTTCAATGGCGATTCTGTGAATGAGAGGGTGTTGGGGATGGTTGGCTCGTGTTCTAGCTCAGAATGGATGTTTAGAATATGTTTGACAAGTTTGCTTAAGGTTGTGTTAGCTGAGATGAGAGTTGTTATGTGTTATGCTATGTTTCTTCACACTTAAGCAAAAGATGGCCACTTGGTGTTCTAGACTGATGCAGGCCCCCAAGCTATGCTGCTAACCTTCCCCTTGATCAGTGTGTTTTGTTCATAAACTTGTGCCTCAGAGATTTTCTTTGTACCTTCTTGATTTACCAATTGACATAAAGTGCAACTTTTCAAGAATGGCTAATTTGCTTTTTCTATAAATGGCTTAGTTCAACATGTAATGCTTAAACTCATAAAACAAGGCCTTGGCACAATGAGTTAGCATTAAATTATTGAGTGTAAATGGGATATAGGACCTGTAATCAAGGAAAGCATGCTGAATTCAAAATGGCACAAATGTATGAACATGTAACTTGGCCAAATCAAAAGTGAGTTTTTCCCATATTGCCAAATTCGATTCTCCCTAACCATGAGGTTGTTTGATGAGTTCTTGGACATTTTGGAAAGCTTGGAATGTGTACTACAATCCATATTTGAAATGCAAATTGAAATTCCAAGTGGAAGTATGTGAAAAATGGTCTTGAAGTTAGGTAAAAACCTTGCCTAAAATAGGTCAAATTTTCTCTAAGTTAAGAATGGTTTGGTACCCTTGTTCCAAAAATTGTAACTTGAGCTACAAGCTTCTTTTGTGGAAACTTTGTGAATCAAAGTTGTAGATTTTTCTATAGGCTACAACTTTCATGTTTTGAGTTTTGTTTGAATCCAAATTCATCTTGATGAAAAAATGGGACAAAGTTAGGAAAAAATTAGGAATTTTCATAACTTAGAAAAATTCTAAGTTATGAAAATTCTTCATTTTAAACCCTAATTTGTAATTTTTGATTTCTTGATGAACAAGTTTCATAATTTGACATGTCTTGATGAAAAATGAATCTTGACACTTGATTTTGACCAAAAAGTCAAAGTTTGACTTTTCAGTATACAGTCAAATTTTGCTCAGTTGACTGGAAAATTCATCTGTCAATCTTGTGCATTTGGGATCTTTTGAACTTGTTGAGCATGTCAAGATAATTCCATGGTGTCCTTGAGTCCATATGTGAGCTTGGTTTGCCATTGGCTAGGTCAAACAATCAAAAATTGCCTTTGTGCAGTCAAAACCCTAAAAATGACCATTTTGCCCTTTTGGTGATCTGATCCAATTTCTTGTGGAATTGTGATCCAAACTTGATCAAATGGTCCATGTGAGTTCATAATGTTGATGTGGGTCAATTTTCATGAGATTTGACTGTCAATTGGCCACAGTTGACTTTTTCCCCAATACAGTTGATTTCTAGGTCAACTGTCCAATTGACTGGGAAAAATTTGGAATCAAGACTTGAAACTTGGTATGGATAAACTTGGGAGTCCAAAATGAGGCATGAAAGTCATCTTAGGCATTTTAGGTCAAAATATCTTTGTTCAAACACAAACCCTAATTTGGGTCAACAGTGCAAGGAGAAGTCTTGAGCAGAGGAAACCCTAATTGGATCTTGAGCTCCAAGGGTTTTGTGATGAGAAAATGTTGAGGAAATGGGAGGGCAAATTTTGGGGTACAACAGTTGCCCCTGTTCAATATTCTTGAACCTGAAGAGTTAGATTGGCAAGTTTGCCTTTCGTGACTCGAGGGTAAAAGGAGATTGGACACTAGAGTGCCCGGAAATTTGCACTCGCATGTTGGACTATCAGCAATGTGATGTCGGGAATGGGCTTATAGATGCCATTTGAAGAGATGGTGGATAGGGAGATGGGCTTATAGATGCCATCTGGAGATGTGACATAACCTTGTCGGGAATGGGCTTATAGATGCCATTTGGAAGTGTTGATCGCATAAGAGATTCCTTAGCGAGAACTTGTGTATTTTGAGAAAGACAGATGTTTTTCTGGCTTATTATAGGTGTTTTGATCTTCAATCTCTTCATGCAGACATGCCCTGGCTAGATACAGGTATCGAATCTACAATCGGATGCTCACAGATATGCCCTGGCTGGATACAGGTATCGAATCTGGAAATAGTCGTCAACAGATATGCCCTGGCTGGATACAAGAATTGAATCTGGAATTGTTGTCAACAGATATGCCCTGGCTGGATGCAGGAATCGAATCTGGAATTGTGATAGTTGCTAGATATGCCCTGGCTGGATACAGGAATCGAATCTTCAAACTCTTCAGACGTGCCCTGGCTAGATACAGGAATCGAGTCTGGAAACTGATCACTCACAGATGTGCCCTGGCTAGATACAGGTATCGAATATGGAATTGTGACAGTTGAAGGTAGTTGTCTTTGGGGTTGTCTTTTTCCCTGAAAAGGCAAAACATCAGTTGTATGCAATGTCATGATGTATGAAATGCATGATGTCATGATGTTCAACATGAGATAGTTTTGTATGCACTTTATCATGTATGTAAGCAAGATGTATGAAATGTGAAATGTTTATGGATGTATTTTCATCTAGGAAAATAAATCCTTGACGACCGGCCGGGGAATTAAATCCTGGGCTGACATTGAAGAGTAGAGTTCTTCGCTTCCGCTGGGGATGACGGTTGTAAGAATACACCGGTAGGAGAAGATGACTCCGTTGGGGAATAAACTTGTTGGAGAGATTACTCTGCGGGGAATTGCTCTGTGGAAGAGATACTTTGCTGAAGTTTTGATGAGAGGCCCGCTGAGGATTTCAATGATGGATTCCGCTGGGGATAATGATGATAAACTCCGCTGGGGATACCAAAGATAAACTCCGCTGGGGATTATGTTGATAAGTTATGTTGGGGAACTTTGATGAACTCCGTCGGGGATTGAAAGAACTTCGCCGAGGGCGATCTTCCGTGGCAATTAGCTGAGGATAACCCAGTTATAAGCCCTTGTAAGGAATAACTTTGAATAAAACTCGGGAGAGACGTGCGTACTCTGCAGGGGATAAGCTTCCAGAATCTACTGGGGATAAGCTTCAAAACCTGATGGGGATAAGAATTCCACTTTCCTGGGGAAACTTTTGGAATTGCACTGGGGTATTGATATTCCGCCGGGGAACCATCTTAGGTCAAGACTGCCGGGGATGCTTGCTAATGAATGCCTATACTCCACTGGGGAATGTTGCTATCTTGTCTTACTCTGTGGGGATTGAGAGAACTTGATCACATCCTTCAGTTAGATCTACCTTGGTACCTTGGCGGACAAAGCAACCAGACTGTATCAGACAACTTTACATTGCCCCTGTTTCTGATGTCACCTGTAATTAGTCTTTTGTTTCATATGTAAATATTTATGAATCAGCAATTTAATGTCAAATGCATATATCAAAAATGAACATTGGACGTTCTTCGCAAGACAAAACAGAAAAAGGAAAAACAATGGGCAATTTGTTTGGAAAAGTGAACTTGTATTGATTTTGAAATTTACCTGTGAATAGGCGTTTTTTGTACAAGAGGCTGACATCCTAGTAAGAGAATGCCGCCGAATAACATAGAGTTTATACAATTTTGAAAAGGAAACAAAACAGCTATGTGCACAATATTCCCACTGGGTTCCAACTCTGCTATCGCCTTTATGTCTTCAAGCGTCTCATCACTTTGCTGCTTAGTTGAAGATGAAGCTGATTGGTCGATGCCGAAGTCTGAGCCAGATAGTTGATGCCGAATTCTGGATGCAAGGTGATCCAATGAGACATAGTGTTACGCTTTATCCCTAACTTTTGCCTGGACCGCCCTTTCGGGTTTTCAGTCCACCGGGATACCCATTTTTGCCCAAGCCGCCTTTTCAGGTTTTCGACTTGCCGGGTGTACAGATTTTTTTTCATTTCATCCCTTATTTTTGCCCGAACCCTTTTGGTTCTCCGGGAAGCCCTTATTTTTGCCTAGGTATGTCAACCTAGCGGGTCTTTATTCATGCATAGTATCTTTTTACTATGTCTGCATTGGCGGGGTGAGGAAGGTCGTCAGCATCCATGGTGGTTAGAATCATGGCTCCTCCTGAGAACACATGTTTAACCACAAATGGCCCTTCGTAGGTAGGGGTCCATTTGCCCCGGGGATCACTTTGAGGAAGGATGATGCGTTTGATTACCAGGTCCCCAACTTGATACTATTGTGGTCTGACTTTCTTGTTAAATGCCCTGATCATCCGTTTTTGATACGTCTGACCATGACAGATAGCAGTGAGTCTCTTTTCGTCAATTAGGTTTAATTGATCAAGTCGAGTCTGAATCCACTCATCTTCACTCAAGCCTGCATCCTTCATTATCCGGAGAGAGGGTATCTGAACTTCAATTGGCAAGACTGCCTCCATGCCATAGACCAAGGAAAAAGGAGTTGCCTCGGTTGACGTCCTTGCTGAGGTACGGTACCCATGAAGAGCAAATGGTAACATTTCGTGCCAATCTTTATAGTTCACTGTCATCTTCTGCACAATTTTCTTGATATTCTTATTAGCTGCTTCTACAGCCCCATTCATCTTCGGCCGGTAAGGAGAAGAGTTGTGGTGCTGTATCTTGAATTGCTCGCAGAGCTCAGTGATCATCTTGTTATTGAGATTGGTACCATTGTCCGTAATGATTCTTTCCGGGACGCCGTACCGACAGATCAGGTTATGCCGAATGAACCGTGCCACAACGCTCTTGGTTACCGTGGCGTAGGAAGCTGCCTTAACCCACTTCGTGAAGTAATCGATCGCTACCAAGATGAAACGATGCCCGTTGGATACCGTTGGTCGGATCTCACCGATCATATCGATGCCCCACATTGCAAAAGGCCAAGGTGCCGTCAGGACGTTCAGAGGAAACGGAGGGATGTGCACCTTATCAGCATAGATCTGGCACTTATGACAAGTTCGAAAATGTTGGTAACAGTCGGCTTCCATTGTGGACCAGAAATATCCTGCCCTAAGGATTTTCTTTTCCATGGTGTGTCCACTGGAATGTGTTCCGAATGTACCTTCATGCAGTTCTATCATGATCTTCTCTGCTTCAGCCTTATCCACACAACGCAGTAGAGTTGAATCATGATTCCGTTTGTAGAGAATGCCGTTGCTGAGGAAGAATTTTGCCGCAAACCTTCTCATGAACTTCTTGTCATTGACAGATGCACCTTCAGGGTATTCCTGAGCTTCCAAGTATCTCTTCACCTCATGATACCAGGGTTTTTCAGTCACTTTTTCGGCCTCAAGATCGCAGCAGTATGCCGGTCGTCCAATTTCCAGATAATGATCTGGGGAGCCTCATTGTCCCACTTGACTTTGAACATTGAAGACATCGTAGCTAGTGCGTCCGCTAGCTGATTCTCCTCTCTTGGGAAGTGTTCGAAAGTTATTTCTTCAAAGTGGGGAAGCAAAGTCAACACATACTCCTTGTAAGGAATAAGATTTGGGTGTTTCGTATCCCACTCGCCTTTGATCTAATTGATCACGAGGGCGGAATCTCCGAAGACACTCAGAAACTTGATCCTTAAATCGATTGCAGCTTGAAGACCCATGATACATGCCTCATATTCTGCCATGTTGTTGGTGCAATTGAAACACAGCCGGGCGGTGAGTGGAGTATGAGTTCCTTTGGGGGATATGATTACAGCGCCGACATCATTACCCAAAGCGTTGGAGGCTCCATCAAAATGCATAGACCATCAGGATCCTTCCTCAGGTCCTTCATCCGGTCCAGGTACTTCACAGTCAGTTACCACCATGATATCTTCGTCCGAAAATTCAAAGTTCAATGATTGGTAATCGTCCACAGGTTGGTGTGCCAAATGATCTGCCAATACACTTCCCTTGATTGCTTTCTGAGTTGTATACTGGATATCATATTCTGTCAAGATCATTTGCCATCTTGCTATTCTTCCAGACAGAGCAGGCTTTTCGAATATGTACTTGATGGGATCCATCTTCGAAATCAACAGAGTAGTGTGAGTCAACATATACTGTCTCAGCCGGCGAGCAGCCCATACCAGAGCGCAGCAAGTTTTCTCGAGCAGTGAGTAACGAGACTCACAGTCGGTAAACTTTTTGCTCAGGTAATAAATAACGTGCTCTTTTCGGCCAGACTCGTCATGCTGCCCCAGCACACACCCCATCGAGTTGTCAAGTACTGTCAAGTATAGTATTAGAGGTCTCCCTTCCACTGGTGGCATAAGAATGGGTGGCTCTTGGAGATACTCCTTTATCTTTTCGAAAGCAGCCTGACATTCATCGTTCCAACGTACTACTTGATCTTTCTTCAGTAATTTGAAGATTGGCTCACATGTAGCAGTTAGATGTGAGATGAATCGGGCAATGTAATTCAGTCGTCCCAGAAAGCCTCTGACTTCCTTATCTGTCTTTGGAGTTGGCATCTCTTGTATGGCTTTCACCTTGGCAGGGTCCACCTGAATACCTTTATCGCTTATAATGAAACCTAGCAGTTTCCCGGATCTCACCCCAAAGGTGCATTTGTTGGGATTCAATCTCAGCTTGTATAACTTTAGTCGGTCAAACAGATTCCTCAGATGGTCAAGGTGTTCCTCCTCAGTTTGAGACCTTGCAATCATGTCATCAACGTATACCTCAATCTCATGATGGATCAAATCATGAAATAAAGCAACCATGGCACGTTGGTAGGTTGCCCCAGCATTTTTCAACCCGAATGGCATGACCTTGTAGCAAAAGGTGCCCCACTGAGTCACAAAGGTAGTCTTTTCCATATCTTCCGGAGCCATCTTGATCTGATTGTACCCTGAAAAACCATCCATGAAGGAGAACACCTTGTGTTGAGCAGTATTGTCAACAAGAACGTCGATGTGAGGTAGGGGGAAATCATCTTTGGGGCTGGCCCTGTTCAAATCCCTGTAGTCGACGCACATTCTGACTTTACCATCCTTTTTCGGCACTGTCACCACATTAGCAACCCACTGAGGGTAAGAGGTCACTGCAAGAAACCCGACATCGAATTGCTTCATAACCTCAGCCTTGATCTTTTCGGACATCTCTGGACGCATGCGGCGAACCTTTTGCTTTACCGGGGGGCAGTCTTCCTTGGTAGGCAGGTGATGGACCACAATGTCGGCATCCAAACCAGGCATGTCTTCGTAGGACCAAGCAAAGATTTCCATGTAATCATGTAGCATCTGGATCAATCGTTGCTTCACGCTGAGCTCTAGATTGGCACCGATCTTGACTTCTTTTCTATCTGTCTTAGTACCCAGGTTAATCGTTTCCACCGGCTCTTCATGTGGCTGAATAGCCCTCTCTTCCTGGAGTAGCAGTCTTGCGAGTTCACCAGGCACTTCACAATCATCTTCACCTTCGTCTTCGGCCAAGTTGATCGGATTCTCGAAGTCATAACTGGTGGTAGCAGAGCTGTTACCAGTGAGATCCAGAGTGGATTGAAACCTGTATAAGTGAGTGTGTGTAAATATAGCTGTTTTGCAATATATAACACAGAAAGAAAAAGAGCACAAGATTTGAAATGCAACAAACGTCCAATGTTTTGATTAATGATATATGGAAATGTCATACAAAAAGCCCTCACAAATGGAGCTACGATGCCCCGGGTAGGACACCGAGCCAATAAAAGTTTCAACATATTGTTTGTTACAAATTGAAAATCAAAAGAGTTAATTACTGCGTGACAAATGTAATTGGTGTAAAATCCTTTTCCGTCCAGTTGCTTGGTCCGTTGCTGGTGGTTGGATAGATCCAACTGTCAAACTCTGCTTCCTCTACGTCCTCCTCGATAGCATTCACCCTTGGATTGGTGATGAACACCGGAGCCTTTCTGATCCTTTCTTTGCGCACAACCCTCTGAGCCTCTGCAGTGAAGCCCAGCCCAAACTTGTCAGACTTTTGAGTGAAGTCAGGAAGCTGACCCCAGTTTGCACAATTGCCTTTCTCGATTACAGCCCGGGCATCCTTCAAGGACGCCATCTTCAACGGAAAGTCTTCTTCAACCACTGTTTCATCCGATGCCAACGTTGAAGGTACTTCCTCAAAATGCTGAAAGGGGGTTTCAATAAACTCCCCGTCCATCTCGATATACCGGAATGAATTCAAGTGACTAACCATGTATTCCTCCTCACCCTGCATAGTAACAATCTTCCCTTTGATAGGGTATTTGAGCTTTTGGTGTAGAGTGGATGTTACTGCCCCAGCCTTGTGAATCCAGGGTCGACCCAACAAACAGGAATAAGATGGACGAATATCCATTACATAGAACGTTGAGTCGAAGACTTGGGAACCCACACGAATAGGAATGTCTACCTCACCGTGCACCATCCTCTTAGAACCGTCGAAGGATCCAACAATGATGTTACTAGGTTTCAATTCCAGGCCCTCACAATCCAAGCGATCCAATGCCTTCTTGGGCAAAACATTCAGGGAAGAACCAGTATCCACCAATACGTGTGCGAGAGTAGTGCCCCTGCATTCTATGGAAACATGCAGGGCATCATTGTGATTTTTCCCTTTGGCGGTAAGGTTAGCATCTGAGAACCCCAAACCATTGTCAGCTGTCAAATTAGCCACACAGTCAGTGAATTGATCTGCAGAGGTCTCTTGCGGCACATGGACCGTTTTCAGAAATGAAATCAGGGCCTTTGCATGGGCCTCTGAGCATAGCAGCAATGATAGCATAGAGATTTTGGAGGGGGTATGCCCCAACTGTTCAACAACATTGAAGTCACTCTTTTTAATGATTTTAAGGATTTCCTCCATCTCTTGTTGGGAGGCTTCGACAGCAGTCCTTTTTGGTGCCTTCGTCCTGGCAGGAAAATCGGTAGCAACTTCTTTGCCCCGAGCATCAGAGGACTCAGCGGCAGTAGTAGACACAGGAACTTGATTTGGAACATGCACACTTGCGGGTGTGATGATGAGAGGTTTTCGGATAACTGGCGGTGCAATGTCAGGCGAGAAGAGCCTACCACTGCGAGTAATCTTGGCGGGACCAGTGATGTTACTGATACTGGTACTGGTGTTGAACTCCTGCTTCACTCCAAGCACATACACGTCTGCCCCATAGTGCCATGGGACAGCTTTATCAGACTCATAGGGGAGAGGCCCCGAAACAGTAATAGTAATGGGTGCAACAGACATAATTTGGACTGGCTTCCTCGGGGGAGCTTTGGTAGGATTGTAAATTGTGACAACAGATACTTCTTCAGCGGAAACAAATGGAACAACAGTTTTCTTGAATAGAATTTCTTTGCTATCCATCAGGCTTTGGATGCCTGATTTCAGCAGCGGACAACCGGTAGGGATAATAGCACACAGGAGGCAACCCTCGCTACAACCCGGAAATAAACCGGCTAGTAGTAAGTTCCTCTTAACAGTCAAAAGAGGGGTAGCAACATCATTCACCGAAACAGCATACAAATCTTCCTCGATGGCATTTACTCTATGCTGAGGCATAGGAGCAGTTACAACATTTGGCCTCTCAGGCGCCTCAAACTGAATTTCCTTTGTGTCGATAAGGTCTTGCACTTTATTTCTCAAGGCCCAACAATCATCAGTAGTATGCCCGGGGCTATCGGAATGATAAGCACAACGGGCATTTGGGTTATACTTAGGAGATGCAGTATTCACGACCTTCGGAGCCTCTTTGATGGTCACCAAGTTGGTTGATGACAGTTGCGGTAAAATTTGTGACAAGGTCATACTCAGCCGAGTATACTGCCTCTTGGGCCTTTCACCTCTTTGTTGATTGTACTGCTGAGGAGCAGCAACAGGTTTTGAAATGACCAAGGCATTGACGGCTTGGCGGTTTTCTGGCTTGACTTGTCTTCTAGGACCATAGACGACACTTGCTTCTTTCTTGAAAGGCCTCTTCTCAGTACTTGTGGAGGCAATTTTTTGTATCTTTCCTGACCTGATGCCAGCTTCTATCCTTTCACCTGTCAGAATCAAATCCGTAAACCCAGCGGAGGAGTTACCAACCAAATGATTGAAAAATGGACCAGACAAGGTCCCTAGAAACATATCAACCAGCTCACGATCAGTCAATGGAGGCTGCACCCTGCCAGCCAAATCTCTCCATTTTTGTGCATATTCTTTGAACCCTTCGCTCGTTCCTAGAGACATACCCTGAAGTTGGGTACGCGTAGGAGCGAGGTCAGAATTGTATTGATATTGTCTATAAAATGCGGTTGCCAAATCTTCCCAATGTCGGATACTAGTTCCATCTAGTTGGTAGAACCACTCAAGCTGTGACCCCGAAAGGCTATCTTGGAAGAAGTGGATCCAAAGGTTCTTATCTGCCGTGTAAGGTTGGATCTTCCTTACGTACGACCTTAGATGCAGCTTTGGACAGGAGGCCCCGTCACATTTGGCAAAGGCAGGCGCCTTAAACTTGTGCGGGATTACTACCCCAGAAGATAAGCCCAAATCTCCGAAATCCAGCCCCGGCACATTCTGAATCTCCATGGCGCTCAAGCGGTCCTCCAATTGCTTGTATCTGTCAGCAGCGGGAGGGTATTGTTCGTCATTGTAGTCCGTCTCGTTGTCAGAGACTGCAGGACTAGGAGCTCCTCCCCCTTGGGGACTATCTTTCTCTGCGGAGGAAGTAGTTGGATCAGCTTCATTATGGAGTGTGTTCCCAAACCTGCGTCCAGTATTGAACAACGCAGTCCTCTTTTTCTTCTTCTTCTTTAGGAGTAGAGCCTTCAACTCTTACTGACCTTGGGCCAGGCTCAGGACCATTTCTTGAAACTGGGCACTTTGGGCCTGAAGGGCCTTGATTGCTTGCTCACTGGAAGAATCTGGATTCATGATGACTGTTCAAAATAAACAGCGAAGGAGATTAAGCAACCTGTGAAAAAGGGTACCTGTTATGCATATGGTGCAATGAGATGCGTATGTTTTATGTTTTCAAAGACAAACAAGATTCAACTTTGTAGACAAAAGGGAAACACACTTCATTAGATTCAAATTTTAAATTGTTCAACAACTTGCCCTTAGGCATTACAGGAATGAAAAATACTGAAAAGGAAATAAAAGCTGTAAAAAGGAAACATCCAAAGCCCATCAGTGCTCCCATGGCCTCCTCTTCTCAGTATGGATATAGTCATTCAGGACCCGCTCCTCCTCCAATTGCTTAGTCAGCCTCTGGATCTTCCGTTCCTGTTCGTTGAACTTTTCCCAATAAAAATCCCGTTCTTTCTTTAGCTGCGCCCAAGATCTTTTCATTGTGTCAAAATCAGTGGGTATCTGAGGAGGGATGACAGTTGGAGGAACCCCATCTTCATCAGGAGATTCAAGAATGATAGGTCTGACAGCTTCGTACGGCATACCTAACTTCTGAGCATGGATGCAGACCCATCTGCAATAGGGTTCCATTGGTAGAGAAGTCTTTGGTCCCAACTCATGTGGGTCAGCTTTGTGAATTCTGTCCCAAGCCTTAATGAATCCATGGCGTAGTTTGTCACTGTCTACCTGAAATTCAAAATGGAAGTGAGGAACCAACATTTCATGAGGCCCTACTCTTCTGGCTCTTCCAAACTGGCGGAGGGCTAAGCATGGATTATAAGAGATTCCTCCCTGGATACCAATCAATGGGACATTAGGGTATTCTCTGCAACGATCAATAACAGCTACCTCATCCAACCCTCTGAGAGTCCAAGTGATGTCATTATCAGTGAGAGACATTAAACTATGAGCCCAACCCTTTCCTTCTTCATTCTTCAGCACGAACTTAGGAAGGTGCGAAATAAACCACCTCACTAGCAAAGGAGCACAACACCACGGAGTTCCCCGTTTTCGGGCAGTACGAGCATAGAGTTGTTGCAGGATATCACCCAAAAGAGTGGGTATAGGATTCCGAGACATGAAGATCCTTATGGCATAGATACTGATAAAGGTGTCAGGATTTGGGAACAATACAAGACCATAGATTAAAAGAGCCAGAATGTCTTCGTACGCCTTGAAGTCTAAGTCATTCCAGAAATCATTAGCCTTGCCAACCAGAAATTTGACCAAAAAGCCCTTAACTCCACTTCTAGTTTCCCAGTTAGCCAATACTTCTTCTTTGGTCAAGGGGAGGACTGCAGCAACCTCTTCAGGCCTAGGAGTCTTTTCCAAACCAGTGAATGGAGTTTGCTCCAAGACAGGGATCCCAAGCAAATAAGAGAATTCTTCCAGGGTAGGAACCAGCTGGAAGTCTTGAAAGGTGAAGCAATGATACATGGGGTCATAAAACTGGGTCAGGACACTTATCAGTTGTTGGTCCCACTTTGCAGTGATCAAGCCAAGGAGAGAACCATGCCTGTTGATGAAGGAAGTAATGTTTGGAATCCTACCAACCAAATCCTTGAGCAAAGTTGGTGGTTGAACAAAGTTGAGCCGGATAGTATTCCTACGCACGGGCATCATGATGTCCTACAAAACAGAGCAAAGATGAAACCTTTTTTGTCTTTGAAATGGGTTAGTCCTTATACAGGATGCATGCAATGGTATGATGGCATGATGCTATGATGAAGCACACCACAAGTGTTCACACAGGCAAGCATGATAAGGCATACAAGTCACACAAGACAATCCTTAGGTTTCAGGCCAGCATGAAGTTTAGGTATTACCCTCTTTTGGTTTCGTTGGTTAAAACCTGTCCTATCAAAAGTAACCGGGTTCTAGAGGATCTCAAATCATTGACTACCCTCAATCGGTCATAACTCCAGCATCGCAATCTTTTCTTGCGGCCAGAACCATCGCGAGAGTTTAGCCTCAATGAGTGTAGCATACTGCTACTGTTCTATGGCCAAGTTTGGTCAATTTAGGGTTCTAAGGTTGGTTGGTGTTTAATGACTCCTTAGAAGACCCATATTCTCCTCGTTGCAACACAAGGGATATAGGTACAGACCAAGGTGCCACACCAACGTAGCCACTGCTTCACCCATGTCGGTCTACGCCGGACAGGTCCCTCACAGATTATGCTACCTAAAAAGGGTATTCCCCAGATCCGGGTTAGGATCTATGAAACTCCGATGCAAAGCCCACAAATATAAAAGCAAACAAGGCAAACAATTGAAAACAAAGGTGATCTAAGCCCTAAGGTTACTCCACTTTTAATTTGGTCCCCAGCAGAGTCGCCAGTTCTGTGATACGGTGGGAGAACTGACTATGGTTTTGCGATTGTTTTCGCAAATGTTTCGGTTGAGCAAGAGTCGCCACCAACTTTTTATTTTATCCTAAGGAAAGGTTTAAAAAGCACAGCAAAAACCTTTGAGATGTTTTCTTGGGTTCGGGGAGTAGATTATAGAAAGGGAAGGTATTAGCACTGTGATACGGTGGGAGAACTGACTTGTGTTTTTGCGTTTGTTTTCGCAAATGTTTCGGTTGAGCAAGAGTCGCCACCGACTTTTTATTTTATCCTAAGGAAAGGTTAAAAAGCACAGCAAAAACCTTTTGAGATGTTTTCTTGGGTTCGGGGAGTAGATTATAGAAAGGGAAGGTATTAACACCCTTTCTATCCATGGTTATCCATGGGCTCTTAGTTACTTGCTTAGATCACTTGCCTTTTGTTTTCAATTTGTTTGAAATGGTGCTTTGTGTGTGGGTTTTGAAAATGTTTTGAAAAGATGCCAATGTGGTGGCAACCTTTGTAATGATCCATGTGGGGATGTATACAAAGATGTATGTCTTTTGAAAAAGTTTTCATTTGTTTTTGAAAGTTGTTTTGAGAGTGTAGTGTTGTGTGGTTTTGAAATTAGGCAAGTGTTTTGTTTTGCAAGTTTGATTCAAGCAACTAAGAGGTTATCTACTCCTAAATTTCTCAAAAGATTATTGCTACGTTTTAACCCTTTTAACAAGTTTGTTCCACCATTGTATTTGGTGGACAATCTTGTGTTAGGATGTGAAAGGGACAGGCGCGGGTCATCGTTTAGACCATAATTGCAACGGCGTTAAATGTCTTTGGGCAATTTTCTTTAAGGGACTTGATCATTTGTTTTTGTTTGTTTTGAAAAGTTTTGTCGAGGGACTATGATCATTCAAATTGTTTGCTTTGCCCAAAGAAGTTCAACATACAATATGGCCCATTTATTTGAAGGCAACAAGTGGAATACCCTAGGGGTGCAAGTGTGAGATGTGTTGTTTATTTTCATGCTCATTTATCTTGTATTAGGTCAAACTATTTTTTATCGTTTTTTCGCATACAAACCCTAATTCTAACATATTATCATTAGAAAGCAATAAAGTGCGAAATTAAAATTACTAAGCTATTACAAAACCAAATATGGGAAGGGGGGTACAAATGTTCAAATGGGGATATTGACAAGAATTTAAACCTACATTATTACATCATTTTGAATATTTGCAAATTAATCAATGTAAAATATTAAATAAGAATGCAAGATGTAAAAGAAATATTTGTATATGTATGAAAAAATATATTATTTATGTAAAAGAGAAAAGAAAAATAAAAATATATCATTTTTTGGAGTATTTTGAATTTAGGGCAAAAACCCTAATTTTAAAGAAAATGCATTATTATCTAATTTAATACAACTATTTATTTATTATTTATAAAAATAAAATAAAATGAAGTATATTATGAAAAAAGTATTTTTGTATCAAATATTAATAAAATGAAAAATTCAAGTATTTTTATATTTTATCTTAAATATATTAATAAGCATATATATATACATATATTAATTTCTTAAATATGCATTATACACAAAATAAATATTTATTCAATATTTTAATAAATAAATAAAAAGAGTATTTTTTATGTGAAATATTTTTAGAAGGTAAATAAAAATAAAAAAATAAAAAAAAGTATTTACACTATTTTTCTATTTATTCTAATAATAGTATATATATATATATTTATGTATAAACAAAGAAATAAATCAAATAAATATGCCATAAATTCAAAAAAGGATGGAAAAAATATTTTTAAAATTTTTATATCATGAGAAAAAATAAACAAAGTCAACCAAAAAAGAAAAAGTCAAAAAGAGTAAAAAATGAAGCAAATGGGCTCAGGGGGTGTGAATCAAAATAAATGGTGTGGATAGGAAAAAATTCCAGGCCCAGCCCAGAAGACTTGTCTTCTTCAACCTCTGAACAACATCCTTCAAGTAAAACACGCGTTTTTTATCTCTGGATTCCTGGACTTTCAAGCAAAACTCATAACATGAAAAGTGTAGAGCATTAAGAGACGGTTTCAACCATATAAAGAACTTGACCTATCTCTCTAAGATGAGGGAGAATTTCTCCTCCCCCAAATCCTAACCTAGTTTTTCATCAATGTTCAGAACCAAAATTCTCTCTACTCAGGCAAAAGAAATGAAATGTAAAGATATGTACATGTTCAGGGCTATGAGTAGAACCTTGTTTCTTCACAAACTTGAGACTAAAGATGCATAATAAGAGAGATACGAGTTCAAAGTTTTACCCGTGCAGTTGAACTTCAATCTGGAGAATGAGGAACTTTCAATGCAATGTGATGATTGGAAAAGCTTCCTTGAGGTCCAGGGATGCTGTTTCAATGCTTACTTTGTCTTGAGAGCTTCTGAATCAAGGTATGGAACTTCAACTGCAAAAGAAAAAAATGAAAATGGTGGGAACTGTTAGGGTGATTACAGGTCAAATTTTAGGCCATGGTTAGCTTGCATATGTTGTAAGGAAGGTAGAGGAACAAGTTTGGACAAGAATGCTCGAAGGGATTGAGAGATAGCACTCAATCTGCAGGGGTTCCCCTGTTTGTGCAGTTTCAAGGTGATTAGAGCAATGGGGGTGTTTTAGATGGAAAGGGCTCGTGTGTTAGCTTGGATATGTTCTTCTGAATGTGTTTGATAACTTCTCTCTTGTGTTTGTAAGCTGAGATTCAAGTTGTCACAAGTTATGGACTTTTCTTCTATGTTAAGCAACAAAATGCCACTTGATGTTTCTAGCCTGTACAGGCCCTCCCACTATGCTGCTATCCCTTGCCTTGATCAGTGCAATTTGCTCACAAACTTGTGCCAAGAAGATCTTGATTGTACCACTTGGATTGCAAACTTGACATAAAGTTCTTCTTTTCAAGAATGGAAATAGTGCTTTTTCTAGTTTAGGCTTAATTCCTTGTGTAATGACCAAAGGCTTAGAATAACAACTTGGTTCAATGGTTTTGCATTAAATTTATGAGTGTCAAAGGGTTTTAGGGCCTGCAATGTAGCACAAACTATGCTGATTTGAAAATGGTCCAAGTTATGAACATGTTCATGAACCATTCAAAAGTGGATTTTTGCCAACTTGTGAAATTCGAATCTCTCAAATTATGAGGTTGTTTGATGAGTTCTTGGACATTTTGGAAAGCTTGGAATGTGTACTACAATCCATCTTTGAAATGCAAATTGAAATTCTAAGTGGAAGGGTATGCAAAGTGGCCTTGAAGTGGGGTAGAAAACCTTGTCAAAATAGGTTAAAATTTCACTAAGTTAAAAATGGTTTAGTGCCCTTATTCAAAAAATTGTAACTTGAGATACAAGCTTCAAACGAGAAAACTTTGTGAATCAAAGTTGTAGATTATGCAACAAGATACAACTTTCATGTTTTGACTTTTGTTTGAATCCAAATGGATCTTGGTGAAAAGGTGGGGCAAAGTTGGGAAAAAATTAGGGTTTTTCATAACTTAGAAAAATTCTAAGTTATGAAAAATTCCATTTTCAAACCCTAATTTGCATTTTGTGATTTATTGGTGAACAAGTTTCATGATTTGGCATGTTTTGATGAAAAATGAATCTTGACTTTTGATTTTGACCAAAAAGTCAAAGTTTGACTTTTCAGTGTACAGTCAAAATTGATCAATTGACTGGGAAATTCAACTGTCAATCTTGTGTACTTGGGATCTTTTGAGCTTGATGAATGTGTCAAGACCATTTCATTGAGTCCTTGAGTCCATATGTGAACTTGGTTTGCCATTGGCTAGGTCAAACAGTCAAAAATTGCCTTTGTGCAGTCAAAACCCTAAAAATGACCATTTTGCCCTTTTGATGATCTGATCAAATTTCTTATGGAATTGTGATCCAAACTTGATCAAATGGTTCATGTGAGTTCATAATGTTGATGTGGATCAAATTTCATGAGGTTTGACTGTCAATTGGCCACAGTTGACTTTTTCCCCAATACAGCTGATTTCTAGGTCAACTGTCCAATTGACTGGGCAAAACTTGGAATCAAGACTTGAAACTTGGTATAGGTAAACTTGGGAGTCCAATATGAAGCATGAAAGTCATCTTAGGCATTTTAGGTCAAAACATCCTTGGGCAAACACAAACCCTAATTTGAGTCCACAGTGCAAGGAGAAGTCTTGAGCAGAGGAAATCCTAACTGGATCTTGATCTTCAAAGGTCTTGTGATGAGAAAATGTTGAGGAAATGGGAGGGAAAATTTTGGGGTACAACAAGCACCCTTTCTATCCATGGTTATCCATGGGCTCTTAGTTACTTGCTTAGATCAACTTGCCTTTATTTTCAATTGTTTGAAATGGTGCTTTTTGTGTGTGGGTTTGAAAATGTTTTGAAAAGAAACCAATGTGGTGGCAACCTTTGTAATGATCCATGTTGGGATGTATACAAAGGTGTATGTCTTTTGAAAAGTTTTTCATTTGTTTTTGAAAGTTTGTTTTTGAAAGTGTTGTGAGGTGTGGTTTAAAAATAGGCAAGTGTTTTGCAAGTTTGATTCAAGTAACTAAGAGGTTATCTACTCCTAAATTTCTCAAAGATTATTGCTATGTTTTAACCCTTTTAACAATTTTGTTCCACCATTGCATTTGGTGGACAATCTTGTGTTAGGATGTGAAAGGGACGGGCGCGGGTCATCGTTTAGACCATAATTGCAATGGTGCCAAGTATCTTTGGGCAATTTTTTCTTTAAGGGACTTGATCATTTTTTAGGCAACTTTCGAAAGCGTCATCGAGGGACTATGATCATTTGATTGTTTGTTTTACCCAAAGAGACCTAACATGCAATATGACCCATTTATTGAAGGCAACAAGTGGAATACCCTAGGGGTGCAAGTGTGATTAGTGTTGTCCATTTTCATGCTCGTTTATCTTGAAATTAGGTCAAACTATTTTTGTTGTTTTTGATTCGCATACAAACCCTAATTCTAACATGGTATATTTAGAGAGCAATAAAGTGCGAAAAATAAAGTTACTAAGCTATTACAACACAATATATGGGAAGGGGGGTACAAATGTTCAAATGGGGGTTTTTGACAAGGAATTTAAACCTAGACTATTACATCAATTTGGATTATTTACAAGATATTTAATTGTACAAATCAAATGGAAATAAAATAAATATGCAAGATGCAAAAGGGTTTTTTATGTGTATGAAAAAAAAAGTATTTTTATAAAATAAAAAGGATTATTTTTTGGAGTTTTTTATGTTTAGGGCAAAACCCTAATTTTATTAAATAAAAGTATTAATTATTTAATATGTACAAAACTTATTTATTATATACAAAAATAAAATAAAATGAAGTATATTTGTAAAGAAGGTATTTTTAATATTAAATATTAATAAAAATAAAAATGTGTATATTTTGCATTATTTACTAAATATGCTAATAAATATGTATGTATTTGTATTTATTTATTAACTATATATTATATATACAAAATAATAATATTTAATATTTATAAAAAAAAAAGTATATTTTATATAAAATATTTTCAGAAGATAAAATAAAATAAAAATGGAAAATAAAATGTGTTTGCATATTTTTTAGTATTTTCAAATAAAAGTGTTTATGTATTTATTTATGTACAAATACTTATTTAAAAAAATAAAAGCCTAATAAATATAAAAATGGTGTAAAAATATTTTTTCATATTTTTAATATTGTGAGGAAAAATAAATAAGTCAGAACAAAAAAAGAAAAGTAAAAAAATCATGAAAATAAGCCAAATGGGCCTAGGGGGTGTAAAAGCAAAAGCATGGTGTAAACAGAAATGACAAATCAAGCCCAGCCCAAGTAGAGCTTCTTCAACCTCCAACATTTCTGTTTGAACAAAAACACGCGCCTCTTTTCTTGCATTGCAAGGTCCTGATTCTTTGACTTTTAATGAAAACTCACAACACAAAAAATGTCAAGCATCCTCTCACGAGTCTATACATATAAAGAACATGATTTAACTCTCAGAAATGAGAGAGAATTTCTTCTCCCCCAATTCCTAACCTAATTTTTATTCCAAGTTCAGACATCAAATTCTCTAAGCATACATAATATAAATGAAATCTAATCACATGGGCATGTTCAGGGCTATGAATGTGACATGTTTTCTTCACAAACCTAAAGCTAACAATGCCTATATTGAGAGATAGAACTTCATAGATATACCTGTTCAGTTGGAATCGTGTCTTGCAATGGAGGAGCTTTCAGGGCAAGATGATGATTTGTACAACTTGCCTGAAGTGTAGTGATGCTATTCCAATGCTTGGTGTGTTTTGAATCGTGCCAAATCAAGCTGCAGAAGTCCACCTGCAAGATAGAAAAATGGAAATGGCAAATGGTGCTATGGCTGTTACAGTCCCAGTTCAAGGTTTGGAATAGTTTATGTGGATATTATGGAATGTGTTTGAAGTGTTTTTAGCAAAAATGCATGGAAGGTTTGAGCTATGGAACTCAAACTGCAGGGATGCCCTGTTTTGGGCAGTTCAATGGTGATTCTGTGAATGAGAGGGTGTTGGGGATGGTTGGCTCGTGTTCTAGCTCAGAATGGATGTTTAGAATATGTTTGACAAGTTTGCTTAAGGTTGTGTTAGCTGAGATGAGAGTTGTTATGTGTTATGCTATGTTTCTTCACACTTAAGCAAAAGATGGCCACTTAGTGTTCTAGACTGATGCAGGCCCCCAAGCTATGCTGCTAACCTTCCCCTTGATCAGTGTGTTTTGTTCATAAACTTGTGCCTCAGAGATTTTCTTTGTACCTTCTTGATTTACCAATTGACATAAAGTGCAACTTTTCAAGAATGGCTAATTTGCTTTTTCTATAAATGGCTTAGTTCAACATGTAATGCTTAAACTCATAAAACAAGGCCTTGGCACAATGAGTTAGCATTAAATTATTGAGTGTAAATGGGATATAGGACCTGTAATCAAGGAAAGCATGCTGAATTCAAAATGGCACAAATGTATGAACATGTAACTTGGCCAAATCAAAAGTGAGTTTTTCCCATATTGCCAAATTCGATTCTCCCTAACCATGAGGTTGTTTGATGAGTTCTTGGACATTTTGGAAAGCTTGGAATGTGTACTACAATCCATATTTGAAATGCAAATTGAAATTCCAAGTGGAAGTATGTAAAAAATGGTCTTGAAGTTAGGTAAAAACCTTGCCTAAAATAGGTCAAATTTTCTCTAAGTTAAGAATGGTTTGGTACCCTTGTTCCAAAAATTGTAACTTGAGCTACAAGCTTCTTTTGTGGAAACTTTGTGAATCAAAGTTGTAGATTTTTCTATAGGCTACAACTTTCATGTTTTGAGTTTTGTTTGAATCCAAATTCATCTTGATGAAAAAATGGGACAAAGTTAGGAAAAAATTAGGAATTTTCATAACTTAGAAAAATTCTAAGTTATGAAAATTCTTCATTTTAAACCCTAATTTGTAATTTTTGATTTCTTGATGAACAAGTTTCATAATTTGACATGTCTTGATGAAAAATGAATCTTGACACTTGATTTTGACCAAAAAGTCAAAGTTTGACTTTTCAGTATACAGTCAAATTTTGCTCAGTTGACTGGAAAATTCATCTGTCAATCTTGTGCATTTGGGATCTTTTGAACTTGTTGAGCATGTCAAGATAATTCCATGGTGTCCTTGAGTCCATATGTGAGCTTGGTTTGCCATTGGCTAGGTCAAACAATCAAAAATTGCCTTTGTGCAGTCAAAACCCTAAAAATGACCATTTTGCCCTTTTGGTGATCTGATCCAATTTCTTGTGGAATTGTGATCCAAACTTGATCAAATGGTCCATGTGAGTTCATAATGTTGATGTGGGTCAATTTTCATGAGATTTGACTGTCAATTGGCCACAGTTGACTTTTTCCCCAATACAGTTGATTTCTAGGTCAACTGTCCAATTGACTGGGCAAAATTTGGAATCAAGACTTGAAACTTGGTATGGATAAAATTGGGAGTCCAAAATGAGGCATGAAAGTCATCTTAGGCATTTTAGGTCAAAATATCTTTGTTCAAACACAAACCCTAATTTGGGTCAACAGTGCAAGGAGAAGTCTTGAGCAGAGGAAACCCTAATTGGATCTTGAGCTCCAAGGGTTTTGTGATGCGAAAATGTTGAGGAAATGGGAGGGAAAATTTTGGGGTACAACACCCTCTCATTGAGTCGACTTTGCTTTTGACTTGTTCTAGATCCACTTTGAAAGCTGCTTGATTTTCTTAGATTTGTTCCATGGTTCTTAGTTGGTGTGCTCTTGTTTGATACGGTGGCCAAAGAGGTGTTGGTTTCCTTCTACCAATGGTTCAACTAGAGAAGATTTTAAAAATGAGTTTTTGAGTTGTGATTTTATGAGATGCAAATGTTTTTATGAATGTATGAATATGTATGAACGATGCTGAGAATTACGTTTCAAATGTCTTATTCACTTGGGTATATATATATATATATATATATATATATATATATATATATATATATATATATATATATATATATATATATATATATATATATATATATATATATATATATATATATATATATATATATATATATATATATATATATATATATATATATATATATATATTCTTTTTATACATCATGTATTTTTTAGGTTTTGCTTTTTTTTATTGGTGAGTATCTGGAAAACGAATACGCAAACAGAAATAGGAAACACAATGCTTTTATTGAAATTGCCACTTGTCTTTAAAAGAGAACATAATTCAGATACTGAAAGATATTACAATCTTAAAACAACTAATTTTCTGAAAGAGAAATAAACAAAGGGAAACATTCTCCTAAGCCCGCTTGCGGATGTCTTCTCTGAAATGATCGACCATTGTCCTACACAGCTTGAGGAAATCTAGATGTCTTTAAGGAGAGGGACCATTACACTTTCTGCGTCCCTTAAACTTCTAGGGATGTCTTCAATGAGATTGTTGGTCAAGAAGGAGAGCCTCTCATGCTTGTCCTTGTAGTATCGGTACTCTCGGTAGAGGTTAGGAATTATCTTGTGGTTATCCTTTCCTGCTTGGGCATTCTGTGTATACTGCTCTTCTCAATACATCTTTTCAGCCCTTAGCTCCGTATAAAGTCTCCTTTATATCACAAAATCTTTTCGGAGGCCTTCTAGCTCAAGGCTTACCTGCTCGTACTCTTCAGTTTTCTGGGCCAGAAGTCTTTCTACCCTAATCTTTGTAAGGCGTTCCCTTACCTCTGATTCTTGGCTATCTTGGAGTCTGGTAGTGAGATATTTCAACTGCTCTTCCTGATCTAGAGAGACTTTGGCCAAGCTTTGGATTTGAGCCCTTAAATATTCCTCCAACACTTTCTTTTCTTGCACGGCTTTTTCATACCATCTGGTTAACTTTCCAATTTCATTAGCAGCATCTTCCAGCCTCTGATTATAGGATTCCAGATTAAAATTAGCACTTAGTAACCCTTCAGTCGAACATTTCCTTTTCAGACTCTCCTTTTCAAATGCTTCGCGGTCTCTTTGAATATGTTGGTCTTTTGATTCGAGTATGCGCTACATTTGTCTTTTCTTTTTGGTTAAGTTAAGGAGATTGAGCTCTAGTTCTTCTTTCTCCATCTGAGACTATTTTAAGGCTTTCTTCAGATCATCTATCTCTTCCAAAGACATAGGTGGAGTAACTGGGACCTCTTGCTTGTATTCAGGGTCTATGTCAAAAGTCAGCTTGATGATTTATACCCTGTCTAGAACCCATTGAGTGTAAGGTTATTTTGCCATAACGTTCTTCTTTTCAGCTTTCCTTTTATTAACCCTGCTCTAGGCCCGAATAATTTTATTGAGCAGCTCTCGGTCATTCCTACCCATGCTATGAACGATCAATTGTTGAAGTTGTTCATTTGAAGGCTTGTCTTCCAAAGGATACCCTATTTATTGTATGGCTAACGTAGGGTTTTAATTAATGCAACCTTGTGACCCAATCAATGAAACATTAGAAAAATCCTCGCAACTGTAAACAATATCATCGATATCCAACTTCCTTGCGTACCATAACACATAACTAGCAATGAGAGACCTTAATTTCCGAGGCCACTCATACCTCATCAGATTCAGAATCATGTAATCCTCCTTATAAAGGTGAGTCATGAACCAGGAGTACAACAACGAAATATAGAAATTTAGAGTACCTCTTTTCTTTTCTACCCTGTATGAATCATGTAATAGATGCCAGCAAGCAGAACAGGAGTTGGATCTGTATTAATAGTTTTTGTACCCCATAACACACTGATGGCTGTAGGGTCAATATAGTCTACAGTTCGTGGAAACAAGATAAGACCAAATATAAGTAGCCCCAGATAGTCGACACAAGATTCTCATTTTTTGTTATTAGCCAGATCAAGAGATTTAGCTTCTAAGTAACATCTTTTAATTCCTCGTACTTCTCCTTCTTTTTTGTAATTAAGAGCAAATTCAGGATAAGGGATTTTTAAACCTTCTTCCAGTATTTCGATGTCGACAGTTTTTCTGATACCCACATAAGCCTTCTCTTTAGAGAAATTCATAATTCTGTCCGATTCTTCCAAGATTGGTGCCAGCTGAAAATTTTGAAAAGTGAAACATCTCAACGGAGGGTCATAAATTGAATCAGGGCAGAAATAGCATCCAACTGTACTTTGACTTTGGTTAAGTACAAAATATCCCCATAGTGACGAGTAAATATTTTTAGAGTCCTTTCAGATAATCTTTCCTTTACAACCTTAATCTTGGTCACATCCGGTTTGATGACATTGATACAGACTAGTTGCTTCCCTTTAGTACTCATTCTCAGATACTCACCAAAAACCCTTTGATTTTTTTTATATTTCTTTTTACCCCGTGAATAAGACAAACAAAAGAAAATAGAGAATAATGAGTATATGCAATATGAAGATGTATGAATGCGTGAATGTAGGGCTAAATGATGGGATTTGGTGGATAATAACCCTAGAAGGTAGGCTCTTAGCTTGGTTTTATGGATATTCTACCCTCCCCATAAGGTGGTTTCCTTAAGGGTATCATGAATAACACTAGAGGGAAAGACTCAAGAGCCTCCCTTAAGTGGAGTCTCTTTGCAGACCGAAACTTTAGTCTCTAAGTCATGAAAGGTCTCATCATGAGATTTTGGTTTGAGGTTTGTACAAAGAGCCATATGCTTCATTCCAAAGTCTTACTTCCCAAGAGGATGTCTCTTGAGATGTATTTATTTTGCGGAATTCCACCGACTCTAGGCGAAGTCGTCACATAAACTCATAGGGATGATGTATCCCCTTGGCTAATAGACGAACCTTCTTTCTGAGGATTTCTGAAAATATTTTTTTTGCAAAAACTTAAATCCTGCCATAGATATAATAATATGATGACAATAATAATAAATAAATTCATAAAACAAATAAATAATTAATTTAATAAAAATCCAAAAATAAAAGAACCCTAAAACCATAAAAATAAAGGACAAAGCTTCTAAACTTAGGGTTGAGTCCCCAGTGAAGTCGCCAGCTGTTGTAACTGGTTTTTATCCTAAAGGAAAGGAGTATAAAGGAATAATCCTAAAAGTTATAGATTCTAGGTTTTTGGACTTGATTTTAGACGAGAGGAAGGTGGTAGGCACCCCTTATCTACCTTGTTCACAAGGATACTAGGTTTAGAAGTGTGTTTTAAGGAATAAGGTTTTAAGTTTTATTAGGGGAAAATGGGTTTTAATTTTAATTAGGGGGAAAGAGTTTGTTTTTTAATTAGGGAGACTCGCTAAGATTTTAATCGTATGTGTTGTACCCCAAAATTTTCCCTCTCATTTATCAAGATTTTCCTCACAAGACTTCTTGAACCCAAGACAGGATTAAGGTTTGGTCAGCTCAAGACATCACCTTGCACTGATAACCTGAAATTAGGGTTTGAGTTTGCACAAGGATTTTTCGACCATCAATGCTTTATGTGACTTTCATACACCATCTTGGTCCCCTAAGATTGCCCATGTTAAGTTTCAAGCCTTGAATCACATTTTTGCTCAGTCTATTGGACATTTGACCTAAAAATCAGCTGTATTGGGGAAAACGTCAACCATGGCCAATTTACAGTCAAACTTAATAATTTTTGATCCACATAAACATTTTAAACCCATATGTATAATTTGATCAAGTTTGGATCACAATTCCTCAAGAAATTTGATCAAATCATCAAAAGGGCAAAATGGTAAAAAATTAGGGTTTTGACTGAGAAAGGGCAATTTCTGATTTTTAACCTAGCCAATGACCAATTGGGTTCAATCATGATTTCAAGGACTCAATAGCATAATTTTGACCTAATTACATAGTTCAAAAGATCTCAAGTTCATTAGATTGACAGATGAATTTTTCAGTCAACTGATCAAAAGTCAACTGTATACTGAAAAGTCAAACTTTGACTTTTTGGTCAAAATCAAGTGCCAAGGGTCATAATTCATCAAGATGTGTCAAAAAATGAAACTTTTTGACCAAGAAAACCAATTTTGAAAATTAGGGTTTTGAATTTGAAAATTTTCATAACTTAGAATTTTTCTAAGTATGGAAATTTTCTTATTTTTTCCCAACTTTTCACCACTTTTTCACCATGATGCAATTTGATTCAAAGAAAACTTCCAACATCAAAGTTGTATTCCTACATTAAATCTATAACTTTGATTCACAAAGTTTTCCCAAAAGATGCTTGGATCTCAAGTTATGAATTTGTGAATAGAGGTCCATGAACTAAATGACTTAGTGAAAATTTGCCCTAATTTAGGCAGGTTTTTGACCCAACTTCATGGGCATTTTTCACATAGTTCCAAGAGGTATCTCAAAAATGTATTTCAAATATGGATTGTATATCATGTTGTAAGCTTTCTAAAATGTCAAGTAACTCTCCAAGATCATTTGTGGTTAGGGAGAATCGAAGAAGAGAAATTGGCATTTTGTGACTTTTGTTCAAGCCATTTTCACAATGCATCAAGTTGAAAATCAGATCCATGATGCTTGTACCTTGTATTACAGGTCCTAAACTCCTTATACACTCCATAATTAAATTCAAACTCAGAGGATAATGGATTTATCTTTGCTTTTGGAGCATTGTACAAGGGATTTTTCCATTAATGGCATAAAGGGCACATTGCCATTTTCATAAAGGCAAGCTTTTCCAACTTTATCAGCCTTGAGCCTTGGACTTGTTCCTTTGGTACAAACAATTTCCATAGGTTTCAAGCAAAGTATACCAACTCTCATCAGCTCAAGAACTAGCAAGGACAGGCCTGTTGCACAAGTCACTTCAACTTTTCTTAAAATGCAAGAAAGTTGGCCAAAAGTTTAAAACTTGTACAAGCTGATAAAGGGTGGACTTTGTATCACTCTAGACATCTTCACAAACTTATCACAAGCCAGTACACGAATGCATAACCTCTGAAACTTCCCAAAACACAAAAACTTCATTTTTCTACCCAAGCATCCAGTTTCTGTAAAATCATTGCCAACTTCATTTTGGCTCGTGCGTTTTTCCTTGTAACCTTTGGAACACTTCATCCACATCATATCCAAACTATCCAAGCCTTTACATTGTTGCTGTAACCTCTGTTTTAGATATTTCCATTTTCAAACTTGGAGGTTACAGATTGACTTGTGCAGGAAGTTCTGGCCATCCACAAAGCCCCATAAGCATTGGAATAGCTTGAAGGAACTTCAAGGAAGCTCACACGATCCTCAGGCCTCACTCAAAGTCCCCACATTGCCATATCCAAATCCAGCTGAAGGAGGTATTTTTCAAATCTCTATCTCTCTATTTAGGCATCCTCAAGCCACGATTTGTGAAGCAAAAATGTAGCCCTTATCATGGTGAAGCTGTACATATGCATATTTGTCATTTATATTAACTGAGCAGTGAGAATTTGAAGCTTGAAGTTCATGAAAAAATTAGGTCACGATTTAGGGCTGATAAAATTCTCCCTGATCTTTTAGAGTTAGGTTACAAATTTTATATAATTGGAATCGTGAGATTTAGAGCTACAAGTTTCATGTTACAAGTTTTTGTTTTTATGCAAGCATCTGAGAGTTGCAGGTTTGAGTTGAAAACGCGCGCAAGGAAGAAGAAACCAAGGACAGGGACGAAGCTGAGTTGTCTTGGGCTTTTTTGGCGTTTCTGGCCTTTTTGGTTTTGATATTCACACCCCCTATATTTACTTTTGCACCCCCTGGCTTTATTTTGTTTATTTTTCATATTTTCTTTTCATTTTTATATTTATCGTTTTTATTTATTTTTATGAACCATAAAAAATCATGAAAAATATTTTCTTTATTTTTTGTATTTTATTTTATTTTTTTATTTTATTTTTTGCATAAAATAATAGTTTATTAGGATAATATGCTTTATTTTCTTAAATAAATTGTAAATATATTTAATAAATACTATACATTTTTATTTTATTATTTTACACATAAAATATTTATTTTCATACATATTTTAATTTTTAATATTTGTACATAATATTACTTATTATTTTCTTGTACAAAAAATGAACAAAATATTAGTATAGAACATATATTTTCTTTAATCAAAAAATTAGGGTTTCCCCTTTTCAAAAATAATAATATTATTTTTTCCTTATTTTCTAGGGTTTAATTAATTTTATTTTCTCATACAAAAAAAAACCAAACATAAAACATTTTTGCATAAATACATTGCATTGCATATTTAAATATTTGTATATTTATTTATTTCGCACAATAATTCAATTGGGCTGTAATAGTATTTTAGGGTTTATTTTGTGCAATATCCCCATTCAAACTTGTATCCCCCCTCCCATAATAATTGTTGTAATAGCTTAGTTTACTTTTACGCAATTTATCGCATTTATACCATATGTAGTAAATTAGGGTTTTGCATGATAAGACCAAAAACAAACAAATAGAATGACCTAATCCAAGACAAAACAAATGCATGTAAAATGACACACATTGCACACAAGCACTCTTAGGGTTTCACCCACTTGGTTGCCTAACAAAATGGCCATGGTATGCATGCAAAGTATCTTGGCAAAACAATACAAAAATAAGATTATAGCCCCTCGATGACGCTATTCAAAGGTTGCCTAAACAAAATGATCTTGGTCCCTCAAACATGCTAAGATACTTGGAAACATTGCTATCATGGTCATACGATGACCCACGCCCGTCCCGTTTAACATCCAAAGATAGGGTTGTTTACCAAATCAATGGTAAATCAACAATGTCAAAGGAATAAAAATGCATAGGAAAGACATTTGAGTAGGTAGATAGCTTCTAGTTACTTGCTCCACTTCAAAACAATCCTTGCTATTTTCAAAAACAAACACATACACATTTCAAAACATTTCCAAACAACTTTCAAAACATTGAAACATTTTTCAAAAGACAAACATCTTTGTATACATTCTTATGAACGAGAATCATTACAAAGATTTCCTAAACGAATGGCCTCTTTTCAAAATACTTTCAAAATCACACCAAACACAAAGCACCATTTCAAACAATTTCAAAAGCAAAGCAAGTGATCTAAGTAAGTAACTAAGAGCCCATGGAAAACCATGGATGAAAAGGGTGCTAGCACCTTCCCTTTTCATAATCTACCCCCCGAACTCAAGAAAACATCTCAAAGGTCTTTCCTGTGCTTTTTTACCTTTCCTTTTGGATAAAATAAAAGTCGGTGGCGACTCTTGCTAAACCGCGACATTTGCGACAAAACGCAAAACCTCAAGTCAGTTCTCCCACCGTATCACAGTATGTCTACGTATCCTCTTAAGAGGAATCAGAGTCTCATTTCATAGTTCGCGGTTGATTTGTGTTTTTTATAGATTGCGAAGATATTCTCATTTTCGGCACGTTTAGTCTAGGTATCGTGAATAGCGGAGATTGTTAGACTAAACGCGCAATCGATTCGAATGTATTCACAATCCTTTTTGAAAGTTGTTTATTGAATTAATTTGATTTTGAAAATGAATTGTAGTTGGTTGAATATTTTTTTAATATATTAGTTATTGAAAAATTCTATTTAAATGCATGAATAAACTTTAATGCAATAAATAAAAATAATATTTTAATAAGTTTAAATAATAAAAAAATGTGTGATAAATAATAATAATAATATTGATTAAATTAAATATATTTAAAAATATACAAAAAAAATTAGAATTATAAAAGAAAATATAAAATATAAAATTATAAAAAAAAATATTAAAAAATGCTTGGTTGTGAAATATATAGGGGTAGTAAAATGTGGGGGTGCTAAAAGCACGGGCCTGAATTCAGATATTGAATTCAGGCACAAAGGACAAGGAGGTGCATGTTTGAATATATTAGTAAAATAAGGGGGTGTCAAGAGCCAGAGTCTAAGTCCAGATTTTGGACTTGGCCCATTTTGGCCTTGGGGGTAGATTACTGTGTTGGTCAGTAAAAACAAAAAAAAGGAGGCGCGATTAGTTATTGGACCTGACCCAAAGAGATTGGGGAGTCCGTGTGGACTCCGTGTAGGGAGGGTACACCATAATATTATGGGCGTTCACTTCAGAACGTAAGATTGAGAACATGCAGATATGGGCGAGGGAGCATGGTAACAATTGTGAGGGGATGCGCACATGATTATTACGTTAATATAATTTCATTTCAACAAAGACAAGTTCATTTCTGTTTCTCTTTCTGTCTCACAATCCTTTTCTCTCTTTCCTCTACTAAAAAAAATCCCAGCCCATTAATGCGGCAGCGACGCCATAACCCAAACCCTAAAAATCTCACCCATCGATGGCGCCATCTTCTTCCCTCTCCAAACCCAATCTCAACATCCAGTACCCTTCCTACCAAAATACAACACACGCAAAAATAATCTAAGTTTAGTCGTATTACCTTCGATCGTAGATTTTCGTTTTTCAGTTGCGTATCGCTTGCTAACCCCCTTTCTGTTTGGCAGGTTACAACGATGGAAGTGGTGGGTTGAAGGAGGCCGACGACGGTTGAAGGTTACGAGGATGAAGGTGACAATGAAGAGGTGACGACGGCAAGGGTTTTAGATATCGAAACCCTAAGCGGCAAGGTGGGTGAGACGACGACGGTAGCACAACTCCCTCTGTAATTCCTCTGTTTTTTTTATCTCTTTCTCTGTATTTTTTGCTCGTAATTTCTTCCTCTGTAATTTTCGTCCTCCTCTCATCTGTAATATTTGTTCATTTTATAGTGTTTTAGGATTAGCAATTTAGGAAATATAATTATGTGTCTGTAAATTTGAATTAGGAATTGATTTGAATGATTTGTCCTGTAATCTGTATAAGTTTTCAATTAGTTTATGTTTACATCTGATTGTGTCTCTGTATTGATGTTTTGATTTTGTTCCCATAATGAATTGTTATGCAAAGACCTTTGAATAAGGAAAATAAAAAAATTGATTATGTTCTTGATTTGAACAATAATCGTTTGTAAAACCCTCGTACGCGTTGTTACCCTCACTAATTCATGCAATAGTTGCTTTTGCGTTTGGGTCATGTGCCTTTTGTTTTGGGCCCGAGCCTTGAAGCCTCAATGTATTTTTTTTAAAACAAAATTTTAATTATAATTATTTTAATTATAAAAAACATTAGTATGAATAAATATTGGGCCTCAACAACATAAGTTACTTATGGGCCTTCTCTGATTTACAAAAAAGTCATATTTTTTCAAAAAAACTTAAATAGTCCATATAATTTTATTGTTTTTTTAGATTTCAAACAAGAATAAATTGTTTTTTAAAACAATAGATAAACTTGAAATGTGCCTACTTATATAATGAGGCTATATCAAAAAAGAATTGTTTTATACACCCTCTTTAAAAGAAAAGAATCTTAATAGACCTTAATGAAATGATTTGCTCATACTTCTTTTTAAAACAATGTCTCTCTCTTGACATGGACTTCTATTTTAAAACTCTAATGAATCATCAGATATTGATGGTCCATTTTAAATCTCTACACCTCTTTTCATGTTTTACTCCCCCCATAGAAACAAGAATTAAATAATGCAAACTATTTAAGAGAAAACTAAATATAAATATAAGAGTAGGACAAATTTGGGGTATGACAGCTAGCATTACTCTTCTGACGGTGATCTAACTCTAAAGTTATCTTTTAAGTTCAAGCACAACCGAGGTACTAATATGAATTATTGGAAATGGATTTTGAGCAAGTTGATTCCTCCTTCTAAGTCGTTTATGGTGTGGCGTCTGATGCATCATAAGCTGCCGACAGATGATCAATAGAAAAGAAGATGTTTCTCCTTCCCCTCTAGATGCGATCTTTGTGGGGTGGAGGAGGAATCAAAATCTCATCTTTTTTTATTGCTCTTTTTCCTCTAAGCGTTGGATCTGACTTAAGGAAATGCTCAACATCATTTATATTATCCATGGCTTGCCGGATATTTGGAAGCTGGTTGGTACAGATGGTTCTAACCACAATATTATCATCTCTAAAGTCGCTGTCATTTTCACGCTCAACGCGATTTGAAAGGCTCAGAATTCCGTTAGATTTAATGGCACCTTAGCTTCCTTTTATGCTTCTTCCGCTTTTATTTTGTCTACTGTTTCCATTGTCAGCAATGCCACGGTTGTTGGTCCTCATCTTTCTATGAGTGATTTTGAGCTCCTAAAAAGACTTAAGGTTATTATCCGCCTGCCCCGTGCCTCGAATATTTTGGAGGTTTTTTGACAGTCCCCCTAGACACTGGATTAAATTGAACTATGATGGAGCTTTCCAAACCCCTTTGGGATCTTTGGCTTATGGGGTTATTGCTAGAGATAATGATGGTTCCTTTAGAGGTGCATTGGCTTCTTTCTTAGATGTCACTAATTCTCTCATTGCCGAACTCTCGGGTGCTATGCTAGCAATTGAGTTTGCTCATGAGAAGAATTAGATTTTTGTTTGATTGGAAACGGATTCCACGACAGTGGTGAAAGCTTTCAACCCTCTTTATTATGTTCCCTGATTGATTAAGAATATATGGCTTAATTGTATCAATATTGTATCTAAGTGGAATTTTGTAGTTTCTCACATTTTTTAGATAAGAGAATAGTCGTGCAAATGTTCTTGCTAACTTAGGTCTTTCTTTGACTGATACCACTCACTTTTCCTATACACCGATGAATATTAGAGATGATTTTGTAAAGAATAGACTAGAATTGCCATTCTTTAAGTTTGCTTTATTTTGTGAGGGTTTTAGTTTGGCCCCTCAATGTTTTGTGATCCTTTTCTCTTTTTATATATAATCTTATTAAGAAAAAAAACTCCAATTGTAGATTATTTGTGGTTTTTTGACAAATTAGTTTGTGAGAGTTTAAATCCCCATAAATTTAAATCTCCATCAAATTTTTATGGTTTTTTTTTGGCTACTACGAATAATAACTTATTTTAGGTTTTAAATTTGTAGGTTTCTTTAGTTAATAATTTTTAGGGTTGTTTTCACGCAATCTGTTTTAAGTTTGGCCATAAATTGACCATTTTCTTATATTGTCTCACATGAAAAGCCTGATATTAAGCGTTGATGAGAGAGTCATCACAATAGTAATGTGATTTACATGCTTCCGAGTTCCGACTAAGGTTAGCTCAAAGCTCAGAAGCATAGTGGATCACACATTCAAACTATCGCTGATAATACTAAATTTTACAATTTAAGAGTCCTCTATAAACTCTATAAAAGATAGATAATGATTCCTCTTGATGATTCTAAACTTAGACCTTTACACATATGTATTGAGTTGAAGTATCCTTGTATTCCCTATAATATAATTTCTTTATAAATGAGTAATTTATGAGAGTTTTAGGTAATCCTCTAATTTCTTGAATTTGGTCACAAATAATATTTTACTTGTATGTGTTGTAGTGCACTTTTCAGCTTTATATGTGGCATAGATTAGCTCTATCATACTTGTATCCAACAAAACCACCATCAAAGTAAATTTTCATAAAAAGATAGAGCAGATATATAACTTGATATATTGAACAAAACAACACTAATCTGGATTTTTTTTTTGTTGACAAACTTATCAGTTACCGAAAGTGCATGTTTATGCTTAAAAGTAAAAGCTGCTTATGATGCTCAAACTGATCTGAAAACTGAAAAGATACACATACACATACTCATAGGCTATTATTTTACACCAAAATATAATGAATACATAAATAAAGAGATAACTAAACACATGAGAGAAAAGATGAGTACTTTTACCACAAATATCCATGTAGTAAAAGCACTCACTCACTAACTCGATGATCTATGGTGTAGTGTAGCAGACAGAGTTTCATCCATCGTACAGACATGCCTTCTGAGCTTTTCAGGAAGAAGGAGTAGTACTATAAATGCCAGAAAGCACTCAACATGACACTATCAAGGCTTACAGCACATTACAAGATAGTTCTACAGCATCATTATTTATGTATTCTTTTCTATATATATGCAACTCAAAAAAACATATATAGTTAATTATTTTTTCCATGAGGACTTGAAAAATTGACTTCATAACTGGTTCAAGATCTAATCATTCACCTCTTTTAATTACTCCAAGCTGATTTAGTGGTATATATAGGACATAGCTGTTGAGTTGTGAGATTCTGAAGGTGTATTAGTCATTGATTGCTGCTGCAGCATCATCAAGATTCTCATGACAAAAGGGTTTAATGATTTGAACCAATAAAGCCCTCAAAAGCTTGTGAATCTTGATGATGCTCCACTAGCAAACACTGACTGTTTTTTTTTTCTCTCACTTTAGATCTGTGTCTCTACCTGACCATGATATCATGCAAGAGAAGAGAGATATCGTGTATAAGGAAACTATTAAGGTAGTAGAAGAAGGAAAAGAGAGAGAAAAAAGGGTATAAACAACCCTAACCCTAACCCTAATTCAAATATAATCAAATCTAGTTAGTGAAACAAAAGTAAATCATATTTTGGTGAGTGGACAAGGAAGACCCACTTAGTAGTATTATTGCCCAATAATAATTCATAACTCAAGAAGATAACTCTGGTATAAAAAAGAAGAAAAGTAAAGAAGAAAAGCTAAGAAAAAACAATAGTGAGCAAAGCAAATAAAAAAGAAACTCCTAAATGAGAACTGAAAGAAGGGTTGAGGAGAAAGCAAAGATAAGTGAGAATGAGAATGAAGAAGGTTTAATGGTTTTTATATAGAGAAAAAAACTCAACAAGAATCTCTGAGAGTGAGAGAGAGATAGAGTAGTATGTGTGATAGTGTAATAAATGATGGAGAAGATTGATTGGTGGCCAAAGATCTGTCAGTGAGAGTTAGAAATAGAGAGAGAAAGAGAGAGAGGGCACAACGGTTAGACATCATAATCTTAGGCACCAAATTTACCTAAAACTTAAAAACTCTGACGAATTCAATATTCCATTGATGGAAAACGGAATAATAGTTACCATAAGTGAGTAAAGAAAATGAAATACTTAATTACCGTTCCAGTAAAGGAAATGAGGAGGAGTTTGCGTTGCGTACTGTACAAGCGTTTTTTCAAATTGTGGGGGCTGGAAAGAATTGACAGGGCCTGTTCATATACTGACCCTTTAGCTCAACCAAGGTTACAAAGAGAGAACGCTCCATTGCCCTCTCCTTCCTCCTTAGGGTTTCCTCGGTTTTATTGATTTTTTCAATTTTGCTTCTTTTGGACTGTTCTTAAGTTTCTTTTTTAGAATATATATGTTAATATTTTATATAATGGGTTTAATTTAGAATAAATTGAACTTTTGATTCTTTAAAACTATGTTTGGATATTGCAATAGTAATGGAGCAGAATGAGTAGAGCGAAATAAAGAGAAACAAAATAAAAATATCATTATATTGTTTGAGTATTTTATGATGGAATAGATTAATTCTCTCATTCTACCCAAATCAGAGGGTAAAAAAAATAAAGAAAAATGATGGAATGGAATGAAATGGAATGCATTATATCATGTTTTGTTTCATTCCATCCTTTTATAACTAATCCAAACAATGGAACATAAGTTTTTACCGTTCCACTCCGCTTCATTCCGCTCAATTCCATCTATCCAAAAGTAGTCTAATGACCTGTTTCTTTGTGCGGTGGAAAATCAATAGCCGCATGTCTGGCCTAGAAGTTACACTTTATACGTAACTTCTGTTTTTCATGGTGAAATTGTGAATGCACAATCCTCTTAGATATTTTGAATAATGTCAAAACTAGGTAGTATTTAGTATTTGTACATTGGACATTTTCTCTCTATGTCTAGGGTTGCATTTTCATCTTAGGGCACTTATAGAACAAGTCAAAATTATGATTTTATGTGAAAAATAAGGTTAGGGGTCGACTCCCAGCTTTTATGGGTCGAATCACAATTGTTTTAAAAAAATTCTATTCAGTAGGAGTCGACTCCCAGATCGTATGGGTCGACTCCCAGACGTTTTTCAGAAATTTTGTTTAGTAAGAGTCGACTCCCAGCTTCTATGGGTCGGCTCTCATCCTCTATAGGCCGACTCCTAGCTTATATGGGTCGAATCCCTCTGAAGCTTTTTTCAAACCAAGTGGCACTACCTTCTTGGAGTCAACTCTCATCTTTTATGGGTCGACTCCTAACTTTTATGGATCGACTCCTAAGTCGTGGGAGTAAATACATTATGAGTTGATTTTTTTCAAATTTGTAATTTTGTAAATCTGATTTTTTTTTGTTTCTTCTTTTACACACACGTATATAAAGGCATTCATGCATCTTTTCAAAGTGATTGAAACCAAAAATATACATAGAATTTTTCATCATCTTTGTAACACCCCATAATTTAGAATTAACTATTTAAGTTATTATTTGTAAATTATTGGTGACTATCTGTGTGATGTGTGTGGTATGTTGTTTTAGAACAAAATTTTGATTTGTGTTCAAATCTCTAGTTTTGATGATAACAATACATATACTTTATATGTAACAATTTTTGTTATCTAATAGTTTCTTGAGTGTACAGATAAAACATTCTAATATATTCAAGATTGTTGTCTAAAGAATCATCATAATTGTATTTGGCACATCTGAGAAAGACTAGTGCATCCGCTTTTGAAGTAACATCAATAGTACTGATGAATGCTGAATGTTCGCCAGAAAAGGATCCACGTGTACATCTCCAGATAAGATGCTGCTTTAGGAGTCACGAGTGTTTGCTGATCAGATATCAAAACTATACATCAAAGATCAGATATCAAGGTGTTGTGCTTCTCAAATAAGCTTTTGCTTCCAGCTCAGATATCAATAGTTGTTTTTCAGATAAGTTGTTGCTCCAAGTCTGAAGACAAGGTTCTGATTTTGAAGAATCTTATACTTTTAGGAACATTACAATGAATCATCTTCAAGAATACTTATTATTTCAAATCAGAAATACTCCATCAGAAGATTAAGAACAAAGTCGTGATCTCTTATACTCTCTATTTACTATTTCAGATCAGAAGTATCTAATCAGAAGAAAAGATCATAAACTTGCACTAGAAGAATACAATTCAACAGTACAAGACCTATTGCACTATGGCGAAGACTGTGTTGTACTGAAGAAAAATATTTGTCTCCCAAGTTTTGATGCTACCGTTGTAGCAGCTGGAAAATGAAAGTGACATCTTGTCTATCCAACGGTCTATTTTCTCAGCCTATATATAAAGGGATGACTACCTCATTTGATAACAACGATTTTTGAAAAAACTATTGAATATCAAGAAAGTGAAAAGAAAAGTTATTATACAAAGAAAACCAAGAGAGAAAATATTCAAAGAGAAACTAAAAACACATAGAGTGTTGTTCATATTTGTGTTAACTTATATTCTCCATAACACAAGAGTTGTTTCTCATTATTATGTTATTATCATTGTTGTATACACAAAAGTTGTTGCTCATATTTGTGTGTAAACATTTGTTCTTCATTGTAGTATTAAATCTGCTTTTTAGAAGCACTATTGTAAATACTGTTTGATTGTAAATCTTTCAAGATTTGTTTTCCTCAAGTGACTAAGTTTTAGTCTGTATACTTGAGAGGGCTAAGGTGTTTTTCTAAACTCTTAGGCTTTGTTTGTAATATTTCTAGATTATTGGGTTAAGTAATTTTCTAAGGCAAAATCACCTTGGTGGGTGAACAACAATAGTCTTTTCTAAGGCGAACTTATATAAACTGATTGTGTCATTTTTTCTTTCTAGTTTGTCTATCATTGTTCGTTTGTGAGAAGTATTTCTAAAAGAATTTTTTTTTGAAAACCCAATTTAAACCCCATCTTTCTTGTGTTTTTCTCAACCTTCAACTGGTATCAGAGCTCCGGTTCTGTTATTGATTTTCCAATCAAACACTTATTCGTGTAGAGAGGTCTAGTGTGAGAAAAACTTCTATGGCTGCTGCTCATACAAATGAAAGAGATGGTTACAGTACTAAACCTCCTATTTTTAATGGAGAGAAATTTGACTATTGGAAAGATACACTAGAAATATTCTTTATAGGCTATGATGCAGATCTTTGGGATCTTGTCGTATTTGGTTATGAAGAACCTGTATCTGCGATTGGTATTCCCATTCCTAGAAACATAATGAATGATGATCAAAACAGTGTGCTCAAGAATCATCATAAAGCTAGAACTATTCTTCTCAATGTTGTTTCTTACAATAAATATCAGAAGATCACTAATAGAGAAACAACGAAATATATTTTTGATTTGTTTAGAATGATACATGAAGGTAACACTCAAGTCAAGGAGACTAAGGCTCTGGCCCAAATCCATAATTATGAAGCCTTCAAGATGGAAGATGATAAAATCATTGAAACTAAGTTTTTTCAAGGTTCCAAACTTTAGTCGCATGACTTAAATTTTTGGACAAAGGCTATTCTACAGCTGATCACGTTAAAAAGATCATGAGAAACCTTCCTAAGAAATGGAGTTAGGCGAGTGTTACAATCTTTACCCTCTTTCATTGCATATATACAACAACTACATATGATCATTTTTGTTGTATGATCTTAAGATAGTTTGATAAGGTCCAATTAGGTTGGTTGTAATTAATTGGGTTGGAAATTCTTTAGGGGTTTCAAGATAAGTCCATTTGAGTTTTTCTTCCAATATCAAGGTTGATTTGGGATTTTTTTTCACAAGATTTCATAAATTAGATTTAGCCGAGTGAAAGCTTTGAAGAAAGACATTTCTTTCAAAGGAGTAATTGTAACCGGATGATCATTTTGGTAATCTTGGGTCACAATAGTTCACAATTTGGATTCAAATGAGTGAAAACTTTGATGAATGGTGTTTCTGTCAAAGGAGTAAATGTAACCAGAGGATCAAATTGGAAGTATTGTGTTACTTGCTTGAGCTCAATATCAAGGAAAGAGAAGAAGATAGGATCAATATCAAACATAGGGTTTGGCGGGTTGGATTGCTACTTTTCTCTTGTAAACAATGTTTGCAAAGTTTAATTTTCATTATCTTAATTTCATTGGAATTTGGGGCTGACGTACCAATATTGAAGTCGATTGGGGAAATTACTAAACAAATCATTCTCTCTCTCTCTCTCTCTCTCTCTCTCTCTCTCACACACACACACACACACACACACACACACACACACTTTTACTTGCAAATTGTGAAATAATTGATTATGCAATCGATACATTCAGATAATTTCTTTGTCTAATATTTCAAACTTTTATTTTATTTTATTTCAATCTATAAGAGTTTAAATAGTTTTTTATATTAACAAAATAAAAGAATTTGATTAGAATTGATTGCACACCGAGATTCAACAAATTACTTAAGTCAAATTTTATTGATGTTTCATTGGAAATCGATTATCGTTGTGTGGTTTTATTTAAACATTGTATATGAAAATATATTTATTAATTTTCTCATTAATCAAATACGTTCTATATATTTTAACACATATTCAAGTTTTTTGATAACGTTTCGGGATATACGATTGTCGATACGAGATTATTTTTGCTTACCATAATTAAATAAATTTTTTAAATAGATTTTAAATATGAAGATTTCATTTATTATTTATTCACCCCCTCTAGATCGTAGCCTATTTTTTAAAAATTTGTATCACGAGCACCGATTTATCTTGTGCTTCAAAATTGTTTATTAGATTATGGATTCCGAACCTAAAGGGGCGTATAATAGAGCGCCCATTTTCAATAGAGAAAACTATGGTTATTGGAAGGATTGTATGTGTATCTGTTGTACCCCAAAATTTTCTATCTCATTTCTCAAGACATTTCTCAAGACATTTCTCACCTAAGATCTCAAATGCTCAAGGATTCTCAAGGATTTGATCAGACAAGCTCACCTCCTAAGCATTGAGCCCCCAAATTATGGTTTTGGGTTTCTCAAAGACAATTGAACTTTTAATGCCTCAAGTGACTTTCATGGTTCATTATAGGTCTCCAAGATTTCTTATACCAAGTTTCAAATCTTGCATCACACATTTGCTCAGTCAATTGCTCAGATGACTGAAAATCAACTGTATTGGATAAAAAGTCAATTATGGTCAATATACATTCAAACTTCATGGTTTTTGGCCAACATCAACATTTTGAAGTCACATTCATCAATTGATCAAATGTTTATCACAATTCCTCAAAAAAAGCACTCAAATCATCAAAGGGGCAAAATTGTCAAAATTAGGGTTTTAACTGAGAATGACTGATCAATGACTTTTGACCTAGTACATGACATAATGACTTGAAGAATGATCTCAAGGACTCAAACACAACATTTTTACCTAATTTCATGGCTCAAATCATTTCTCAAGATCAATTGATTGATAGTTGAAATTTGATCAAATGATGAAAAGTCAACTGACACACAAAAAGTCAAACTTTGACTTTTTGGTCTATATTAAATTTCAAAGATAAAAATTCATCAAGACATTCAAAAATATCAAAATTTATCATCAAGAATCAAGAAAGTCCACAAAAAGTCAACGTTTCAAGACTTAGAAAAATTTCTAAGTGTTTTTAACCTTGATAATTTTATTACTTCATGACAATATTTCACCAAGATGCAAGATGATTCAAGGAAAACTTTTAAAATGAAAGTTATAGATCTTGATGAATTCTACAACTTTGTCCTTTAGGGTTGATGTCCAAAAAATTCTTAGATTTGAATATATAAGCTCATAAAGTCATGACATTTTTCATAAAACACTTAGTGAACATTTTAGCAAGTTTAGCCATATTTTTGACCTAACTTCTTGACCAATTTTCACATAGTTCCAAGATGATTTAGCAAAAGTGGTCAACATGAAGGTTGTAGACAATGTTTCAATATTTTCAAAATGTCCTAGAACTTGAAGAGATCATTCTTGAGCTAAGAGAATCGAATAGAAGAAGTTGGGCATCCATTCTTGAATTACAAGTCATTTTCTTGATGAACACATAATTCAATCTCAATGTTATGCTGCATAATCTTGCTTTCCAGGCCTTATAACTTGTGTATCTATCCATAATTAATGGATTACACAAACTTTAGAACTATGATCCAAGTGGTTTAAGCATTGTCCAAGTTAATTTGCCATTTTGGGGAGAAAGTTAACATTGCCATTCTTGAAAAAGCAAGCTTTATGCACAAAGTCAATTCTTGAGCCTCTCACTTGTTCCCTCTGATCACACTCCATCTATAAGATCAAAATTAATATGATTAAAGTGTTTAAGCACTCTATGATCAAAGGTACAAGGCATTTAAACTTAATTTTTTCAAGAAAATCACATGTTGAGCTTAACATGTGATTTTGAACTCTGCTCAACTTGAGCTTATCCAACCTTTCCCTACAAATAGAGACGTTATTTTGCAAGCTAATACACGAATTTAAAAGGCTTGAGATATCCTGAAACTCCCTGAAACTCATAACTTGCACCAAAATATCCATTGTTGCAATTTCTGGCCAAAAACTCCAATCTCATAATTCACTCGTGAGTTTTCCATCTAAATCATTCTAAAAGCTTCCATACTTCATTTAGAACTCATCCCCATCCCTGTTTCAACACTGTAACATCATCTTCCTCATCTTCCAAACTCAAAAACAAAATTCTGCACATTGAAATCTCCAACACAATTCAAGCACTTTCAACACAAAGTAAGACTTGCATTAGCTTCCTAGGAGTCCAGTGAAGCTCTCCAGATCATCACCACACCTCCAGGGTTGCTCAAACTCCATACACGATTTCTAGTTTTGAGGTAAGTTTTCTCAACTTTGAACTCTCTCTACAAGCATCATTAATGGTTACTTTTTGAATGAAAAATGTAGACACATGCCTTTAGTTTTCATTTACGTTGCCTGAGTGATGTGAATTTTGAGTTTTAACTTTCTGGAAAAATTAGGTTTTATTTGGTACCAACAGAAATTCATGTTCATCTTTGATTTATAGCTCATGAAATCTATATGGTTGAATTCGTGTTGAAAATGGAGCAAGTTTCATGTTTACATTTTCTGATTTGGTTGAGAAATGAGGAAGTTACAAAATTAAATATGCAACAATGGAGGCTAGCGTGAGGAAGAAGATGAGTTATAACTAGGACTGAGTTTATTTTAAATTTAACGTAACATGTATTATGACCGAATGAAACAGCCACCCCAATGGCAGAGGAAGCGCGCGTAAGGCATTGAACTATAGGGACCTGGGTTCGAGCCCCAGCCGTACCCTTTTGTTTATTTCATATTTCTTTGTATTAGATCACGTGCAGGCAAGCTAGCGCACGCACCATGCGCCTCCCTCCATCACCATCTGATCATTGCAAGGCTGAATCTAACGCACCACATGTGCGGCCCATGATACACTCTCATAAGTCAGCAACATCGGATCTATTAGGCGCAAGACTTTTCATTCTGGCCCTTGACTGACTTACTTGCATATACCCACCTTTTCACTAAAAAACACGAATGGCCCATTCATAATTTTTTATTTATTTCTGATTTAAAACAAAATACAAACTTGGGCTCAACCTTTTTACTATTTTTTACCACCCTTTTTACTTTTAAACACCCAACCTATTTATTTTATATTTTCATTTATTTATTTATTTTATTAAAACTAAAAAAGCACAAAAATATATTTTTCTTAAATAATTTAATTTAAATATTTTATTTTATTTTTATTAAATTAAATTCTATTATTTTCTTTTACATTGTAAAAACATTTTCCAAATTAATACTAACATTCAAATTATTTTCTAAACAAATTACTTAGACTTAGGTTTCGTTTTCTTCTTAAATTCAATTGTCTTATATTTTAGGTCTTGTTAAAAATTAATTAAATTCTTTTATAATTAAAATTAATTAGTTCAATTAGGTTAATCTCTAAACCTTTTTATCAAAAACCCTAAAAACAATTGATTTCTCTTCTTCTTCACCTTTACATTTTATGTATTATTATTGTAATTTATATTCAATGGTTTGTAATAGTAATTAGGGCTTTATTACTTTCCCCCCCCTATTCACAAAATTGTACTCCCCATTCCCAAAACATTGTAATAACGTAGGACTTTTAAATTCCTCAAATTATCGCTTTCCTTATTATTTCTAGTAATTAGGGTTTGCATGACAAGACTAAAATCAAACCTTAGCAAAACCCTAAATTCAAAGATAAAATACTTGAAAATAAAACACTTTGCACACATGCACCTCTAGGGTAACCCATACTTGTTGCCTCAGATTAAAACAATCACTTCCCTCAAACGTGAGATGTTTTAACAAAGACCCTCGATTAAAAGATCTTAGTCCCTTATGACAATTGCTAAAATATCTTACAAGTTGTCTTCTATGACTGTACAATGACCCTCGCCTGTCTGTCACATCCAATGATATGACTCTCTACCAATCAATGGTAAAATAGAACTATCTAAAGGAGGAGGAAAAGAACAAATACTTTTTGAGTAGGTAGATTGCTCGTAATTGCTTGCTCACAAACAAAACCATTTACACCTCACACTTTCAAAACAAACATTTTATATACATTCTCAACGATACGAGAATCATTACAAAATTGCCTTACATTGGCAATTTTAAAACATCTTTCAAACATTCCTTTTCAAACAAATATTTTCAAAACCAACACTTTGTATACATTCTCAACGATACGAGAATCATTGCAAAGTTTGTCGTACGAAGGAATTTTCAAAATATTTTCAAACTTACACAAACACAAAGAATTTCAAAGTGATCAAGCAGTTAAGAGCCCGTAAATAACTATGGATGAAAAGGGTGCTAACACCCTCCCTTTTCATAACCTACCCCCCAAACTCAAGAAAATTCTCAAAAGGTCTTTCCTGTTCTTTTTGCCATTTCCTTTATTGGATAAAAGAAAAGCCGGTGATGACTCTTACTATCCGCAACATTTACGATAAAATGCAAAAAAACTCAAGTCAGTTCTTCCACTGATTCACAGTATCCATCTTAATTTAGTTGATAGGAAGGTATGAGCACCATCCAAAATGGTCCTTTTTAAATTACCATGACCTATGCGGAAGGTGTTTTGTACCTAAACCAGAAACACAATGGAATGCAAATTTAGTATGGTTGGAATGCAAGGAATACTTCTCATATCCTTTTTAGGAGCTGATGAATATTATCATGTTTTTCATTGCAAAACCGTTAGGGATTTGTGAGACTCATTGCAAGTTTCCCATGAGGTTACAAATGAGGTCAAACAAGCTAGAATCAATACTTTGAAACAAGAGTTTGAACTCTTTCATATGAAGCATGGTGAAACCTTGCTGATATGCAAAAGAGGCTCACTCATCTTGTTAATCGTTTGAGTGCACCTGGTAAGCTTGTTTCCAATGAAATTTCTAATAACAAAGTTTTGAGATGTCTTAATAGAGAGTGGCAACTGAAGGTTACCACAATTATGGAAGCTAACAATCTATTGACATTGGATATTACTACGTTGTTTGAAAAGCTTTAAGAACATAAGCAAGAGCTCATTTTCTTAGACAAACATGAGAAGAAGATTAAGAAAGATAAGAACGAGGAAAAAGAGATGGACAGGAAGTCAATTTCTATTATGACTTATAGCTCTAAGTGCTCAACTAAAGAGCAAGATAATAGCAAAACTAGTGATGGGGAGTGTTCAGATGATGAAGAAATGAAGTTGTTTGTTAGAAGGTACCGTAAGTATATTAAAAGAAATGGATTAAAGCATTCTGATAAGAATATCTTGAACTGTAGAAGGAAATCAAATAAATTAAGTAAAGATGAGAATAAGAAAGATAAATCTAAAGTTTCATGCTATATTTGTGGAAAGGTCGATCAGTATAAGCCAGATTGTCCATTGCTTAAGAAGGATAAAGGAAAGGGTCAACACAAGAAATCTAGCAAGCCTAAAAGAGCATAAATTTCTTGGGATAGTGATAGTGAATCCCCAAGTGAAGATGGATCAAGTGATTATGATGAAACGATAAATTTTTCCTTAACAACCCATCAAAAGAAGAAGAATGTAAGTCATTCTAAATGTGAACCTATTGATAAAATGTCTTATTATGAATTACAAATTGCTTTTGAAAATCTACATGGTGAAGTCGTAGATACTTTTAAAAGTTTGGATTCAAACAAAAGAAAATTTTCATTGTTAGAAGCCAGGGTTTTAAAAACTGAAAAACAATTGGAAGCTCTTAAGCAATCCATGTTAGAAGTTCCAAAAGTGAATATGGAGGATGAAGAAGCTTCTTGGTTTGGTTGTGAAACTTTTCATATTTGACAAAAAGAGGTTAATACTCTAAAATTCAAATTGAAAAATGCTTTAGAACCAAAAGTCACTTATGCTATTGATCAAACAAAATTTAAAATATCTTTAAACGTACCTTACAAAAAGTAAAGTTTTCTTGAAAAGGAATCAAATAGCAAAAGTCACTTTCATCATCACTTGACTTGTCACTATTGTTGCAATAAAGGTCATACCATTACTAAATGCAAATTTAGGACATTATTGGTTCCTAAAGGAGTATTTCAATGGTTTCCTAAGTGCAACAAAGTTTCCACTCACTCTCAAGGACCCAATGAAAATTGGCTACCTATCACTATTGATTGATCTTGTAGGTTGAATATCTTGGCTCCATGGAGAAAATGTGGTTTCTAGGTAGTGGATGCTCAAGGCATATGATTGGTGACATTTCCCTATTTCATTGAACTCGCATAAAATATGAAGGGCTATGTGACCTACGGAGAAAATAATAAGGATGTTATACTTAGTACAGATAGTGTAGGGAATCCTTCTTCTACTGCTATTTCTATTGTTATACATGTTGAAGGCCTTAAACATAATCTACTTAACATTAGTCAACTATGCAACAAAGGTTATTAAATATCTTTCACCAATCGTTGTTGCATGATTGAGCATATTGAAAAGAAAAATTACTCTTTAAGGGATTGGGGTAAATAATATCTATATGCTTAACTTGGGTATTCTCATTCAAGCAAAGCCTATAAATTTTATGATTATATATTAATTATTATTTAAGAGTCCGTTCATGCAACTTTTGATGAATATTATTCAAGAAATATCGGGAAAGGTATTTATTTTCATGATGCAGGTGTATCTTCAAAAGACATACTGAAAGACACCGAAGAAGGAACGGATCAACCTGAAGCAGTGAAGCCTGAGGAGGAGGAATATGACGATCCTGAAAAGGAGAAGGATGAAAATATAACTAAATATAATGATCTTCCCTTGTCTTGGAGGACTTCTAAGGACCATTAAATCGACAACATTCTTAGAGACATCACCAAAGGCGTGACAACACGCTCTAAGATAAGTAATTGTTGTTATCACTTTGCATTCATATCTCAAATTGAACCTAAAAACCAAAAGAAACCATACTTGATGAGCATAGAATTATGGCTAAAAAATATGAGTTAAATCAATGATGTTTGTGACCTTGTCCCATCTCCGCGAGATCATCAAGTTATAGGCACTAAATGAGCTTTTAGAAATAAATTGGATGAAAACAAAGTGATAACAAGGAACATGGCCCGACTAGTGAACCAAGGATTTAACTAAGAGAATGACATATATTATGAGGAAACTTATGCTCTGGTTGCCCACCTAAAATCTATACACCTTTTTTAATAGCTTTTGCATGCTCTAAAGATGCCAAACTATTTAAAATTTATTTTTATGGTATTATACTTGGTTCTACTAACATACAATTTGTAAAAGATTTTTCAAAGCTAATGCTGGGAGAATTTGAAATGAGTCTAATGGGAGATTTAAATTACTTTCTCGGACTTCAAATCAAGCAGCTCAAAGAAGGGAAGCTTGTGTGTCAAACAAAGTACTGCAAAGAGTTGCTTAAACGCATCAGAATGGAAGATGCAAAGTAAATCAACACTTAAACATTCACTAACGGGAACTTAAACAAAGATGAAAGTGGTAAGGACTTTGACGTCAAAAGGTATAAAGGAACTCTTTACATTTTTTTTAAAATTTCCTCATAAAGTTCCATTTCAAGTGAGTGCATCCTTCGTTTTTCGTCTGGTGAGGTAGTATCATTTCACTTATCCCTTTGTTCATAAGTTTTTATATCTTTTGTTGCTTATCTATGCCTCTTATATATGATTTCATGTTTATGTTCCAAAATATGTGATATATTTGATGTATGATGCAATCCCGAGACTATTCATTTCCTTGTTAACTTATGAGTACTTTCAATCTATATGTTTATAGTAACTTCATGTTTTAATCATTTGAATTTCATCTTCGTATATACTCCATGATATAAATTCTTCACATTTGAATTAATTACGATGATATTATGATTGGGCAAGTTATTTATCGCTCTTTCATGAAAAACAACATTTTTCATGTTTGCTTAATGTTTGTTTTTATTGCAATTCTCGTTTAAAAATCTTTTAGTGTGTTTGTAATGAACTACTTTTTATTTTGAATGCATTGTTGTTTATTTATGCTTATGAATTTCAGTTTAAATCCATTCTATGTGAGTGCTATTATCGTTGATCCATTTATCTTTGCAACTCCTCTGAATGGTATACATGTGTTTGTGTATTTTACTTGATGCTTCTTACGTTTTGTGGCTTTTTCTCTTTATGATGTTGTCAAAGGGGGAAAAGCTATGGAAGAACAAAGAACAAAGTCTGTTTGAAAATGTTAAAGGGGAAATGCACATATTTAGGGGGAGATATAATCAAAGACTGCACATTTTTCCATCACAAAAAAGGGGGAGTATGTGAGTGCACTATCATCTTAGATGTTTTAAATGATGTCAAAACTATTTAGCATTTAGTATTTGTACATTGGACATTTTCTCTCTTTGACTAGGGTTTCATTTTCAACTTATGACACTTATAGAATAAGTAAAAAGCATTTGAACAAGTCAAGATTATGATTTTATGTGAAAAACAAGGTTAGGAGTCGATCCCGACTTCTATGGGTTGACTCCCAATTGTTTTCAAAAATTTATGTTCAGTTGAAGTTGACTCCCAGATCGTATGGGTTTACTCCCATACATTTTTCAAAAATTTTGTTTAGTAGGAGTTGACTCCCAACTTCTATGGGTCGATTCCTAGCCTCTATGGATCGACTCCTAGATTCTATGGATTGACTCTCTCTGAAGCTTTTTTCAAACCAAGTGGCACTGCCTTCTTGGAGTTGACTCCCAACTTCTATGGGTCGACTCTTAACTTTTATGGGTCGACTCTCAACTTTTATGGGTCAACTCTCAACTTTTATGGATCGACTCCCAAGTCGTGGGAGTCAATACATTCTGACTTGTTTTTTTTCTAATTTATGATTTTGCAAATATGATTTTTTTTGTTTATTCTTTTACACACACACACACACACATATAAATACATCCATGCATCTTTTCAAAGTGATTGAAACCAAAAATACACACATATTTTTTCATAATCTTCATCCTTTATCATTGCATACATACAAAAAATACATAATCATTTTTGTTATGTGATCTTGAGATAGTTTGATAAGGTCCAATTAGGTTGGTTGTAATCAATTGGGTTGAAAATTATTTGAGGGTTTCAAGATAAATCCATTTGGAGTTTTCTTCCAAGATCAAGGTTGATTTGGGAGTTTTTCACAAGATTTTGCAAATTGGATTCAGTCGAGTGAAAGCTTTGAAGAAAGATGTTTCTATTAAAGGATTAACGGTAACCAGAGGATCATTTTTGTAATCTTGGATCACAATATTTCATAATTTGGATTTAGCCGAGTGAAAGCTTTGAAGAACGATGTTTCTGTCAAATGAGTAATAGTAACCGAAGGACCAAATTGGAAGTATTGGGTTACTTGATTAAGCTCAAGATCAATGGAATAGAAGAAGATAGGATCAACATCAAACATAAGGTTTAGAGGGTTGGATTTCTACTTTTTCTCTTGTAAACAATATTTTCAAAGGCTAATTTTCATTATCTCAATTCTATTGGAATTGGGGCCAAACGTACCCATAGCGAGGCTGATTGGGGAACTGCTGTTGCACCTCAAAATTTTCCATCTTATTTTTTACCTTATATGGATTATGTTTCATTATCATATGCATACATACATATCATCGGTTCTATGGTCATGAGATCAAGGCAATTCTCTTTTAAGCTTCATCAAGCTACAAAAGACAGTTGTTTCATCAGTTGATGCAGTGAAGCATGAACTCAGGGTTTCAAAATTGAAATGCACCCAGCATACTTCCACATGATATTTAATTTTTAATTAATAAAGTACTCATCCTTCCAAGTTCCCATGTGTTCCAGCATGCCTCAAATTGCAGAGAAAATCAAGTGTTTCAGTCGATTCGAAACATCTTGGGCTGAAAATCAGTATTTCACAGTGTGACTTCAAAAATTCATAACTTTTTTCTAGAAAAATATTTTTTAGTGGGTATTTGGGCATTATACTCTCATTGACATCCTATTAATTTAATATGTTTGGGTTAGGAGCCAATTATGTACGGAAGATCTCCGAAAATCCAAAGAACATTGAAAATTATGTGATGAAGCGGATTTCCAATCAACTATTTCTGGATATTGTAAAAATCATAACTTTCTCAATTTTCATCGTTTCTGCATGATTCTTGAAATACGACATCACAAATTTTGTCATCTACAGTTTTTCTTCAAAAGTCGAGTTCAAATTATTCTCCAAAAGTTATGGTTTATGCTTGATAGTTTCACTTACTTTTGCTAGAAGTTTGATTTAATTCTCATAATTTCTTAACTTCTAAAAATCAAAACCTAAATTTTTATGGTTCTTGAATATGTTAGGTTCATGAAACTTAATTTCATTTAATTTCCCCCCTTTTATTTTCTATTCTTTCACAAATTATTTGGTTTAGGGTCTCTAGTTTGGGGTTTTTTCAACTAGTATGGACATTTGAATTTCATTTTCACCTTTCCTTCCAAATTCAAGAACCTTAAGTGTTTTATTATGACTTCTATATGTCTTGAGGATCTTAGAATAATTTTGTTTGATTTTTAAAGATCTTGTTCCTATTTTTGTTTGAATTAAATTGTGAATGTGTGCTTTTAAGCTTTGTAACTTGAGATACAAGGTATCCACTTGTGAAACCTATAACGAACCAAGTTCCTTATTCTTTATACCATTCTAATTACATGTTTAGAGCATTAAGTTCATGTCTATGAACCATTTAAGTGTTCTAACATTTTATCAGTTGTTTAAAAGATTATTTGTCCATCATTTGTGATCATGGTTTAGGAAGATGTTCTTGTATACTTCCACATAAGTACCATTGATTCAAAATGGTTTAAGTCCATTTGTATATACATATGAACTCATGACTTATAACCTATAATAATTTTATCCTTTGACTCCTTAATTAACACTCACTTGTTAATTCATCATGATGACAAATTAGGAGTCATACTTGTTTCAATTGTACCTAGTCTTAGGTTTGTGGTTTGGTGAAGCTCTTAGGGGATTGGGATATAATGAGTCTTAGGGGATTAGTCTATTCTTTTATTTAAGCACTCATTTGCTAACCAAGATGGTGATACTTTAGAAGCTACATTTTCTTTCTTACTTGTGTTTTGACAATCATTGTTTAGTGATTCTTCATGAGCTCTTGAGCAATGTCCCATGAATTTATCTTGATGTTGTCTACTTCCCATAACATTTAATAACATTAACTTTGATATATTTGGGTAACAATGCTTGTGTGCATTTAGGGACTATACTTTGCCAATTCATCATGACCTTTGAGTATGTTATTTTGTTAACATATCTTAAAGTTTCAAGTTCATTATTGATACCTTATGAGGGATTAGCCATTACCCTAGGACATATAAGGTATCATTTTGCCTTTACTTGGTCTTCACCAATATTGTTTGATTTAAGACAAGTACCGTCCTTTTTAGATGATGTTGATTATCAAGTTATGTGACTTTGTTTGTGCATGAAAAGTTTCATCTTCTTCTTTGTTACGTTTGAACCTCATATTGAGTTAAATTATTTCACAAGTCACATATTCCTAATTATTCCATTATGATTTCATCATTTGATCTTTACTTGTTTAATTTGAACATATTTGCTTGTCGCCTTTGGTCACTTCCCTTGTGTGCCATGTATGCAACTTTCTTTATTTTCTTGTGATGTTTAAATGTATGATAGTAGAGGTAATTTGCTAATGACATATGTGCTTTGATACCCTCTAATAATGTTCCCTCTTCATCTATCCCTTTCTCGTGCTTCACTTGACTTTAGGAGTATGTTAGGGTGTGGTATTAACCAATTCTTGCACTAACCTTTGTATGTGCTTTAGTAGTGATTCCCTAGGGATGTTTATAAGTCAATGGTGTGTGTTAACCTTAAGTGTTTTCTTATGACTTCACTCTTACTTGACACATTATGCCATTTTCATTTGATCACACACTTATTTCTACTTTACATCACAACTTTGGTTGATGTTAGTTTGTGTACTTTGGTGTTTGAACCATGATTTCAATGACTAATTGAACTTCTTATTGACCATGAAGTTTGTGCTAAGTGTATAACATGTATATTTTCACCTCTTATTATTCAAATTACCACTTCTTTTCCAATTTTTTTTGTTAACAATGCATGAGGACTTATGTCCACTCAGAGTTGATTGTGATCCTTTCCTTGTATGACTTTGATGTGAATCTCTATCAAGTGTGTCTATGTGATAAAAAATGAGTCCTTTATGTGTTCAATTCTGACTTGTGAACTCACTCATCCCTTTCACTACACCTCACTTCCTTATAACGTGATATGTTAGGCACTTGGCTCCTAAGTCTTCACTAGCTAGTGTATTTTCCTAATTGTTCTCTTTTATGGTTCCTACATCCATACCCTTGAAGTACGACCCTTAGGGATATCTCCACATCCTCTTTATGTCCTCTTGATTCCATATCATTTCCTATCCATGGCTTTCCACTTACTTAAGATACAAGTCTTATCTTGTTGAGCAACTAGAGAAATCATCAAACAACAAAGTCGCCATTGAATATTTATTTATCCCGCCAAAGCGAAAGGAAAACATCGAAGAAAACCTGAGAAGGGTGAAATCAAGGTCTTGGACCAAGAGAACGGGTAAGAGAATCGATTAAGTAAGGAGAAGTGTTGTTGCGGTAAAGAGGAAAGAAAAAGTAAAGTATTATTTTTACTGGGTGATATTTAGGTTATATCGTATCGTGTCCACATAGATTGGTTATTGATTCGCCATTCGAAAAATTTCTTGTTAATGAGTTTGGGGGTTGAATGGATTGTATGGAAAAGGTATCAACAAAAAAATGTAAACAAAAACTATAAAGGATAGACAACTTATCCGGTATGAATTTACACTACTCGTCACGAGACCAACCATATTACTCTATCAACAATATTTTGCATGCTACAATAATACAAAGGCATTAAGCTTTAGCACCCAAAGTGAATATTAGCTCTAAATCTATCTCTAGAATCTAGAAAATAATAGATATTCATCCCTAATCATGATTTTTGAGGTATATGTCTATAACAACTCAAATCCAAACATAAAGCAAAAAGATCAAAGAAGACATCAAAATTGATTTGTAAAGCAAGCTTTATACAACATCATGATAAACAAATATACATGTGTTCAAAGTAAATATACAAACAATGCCAAATAAAATAGAAATACAAAGAGGGGAGAAGAGATAAATCACAAATCTCCCGGTTTGTCAGCACCGATCGAAGAGAAATCCACCTCCAATACTCCATAAGCAATGCCCTAATGTTGTTTTCTAAGCTAATCTATCAAAAATATGAAGGTTTGATGAGTTGGGAACAAATACCCCAAAACATAACTTAAAAATGTGTTTTATTTCCCCTTTTAACGTAATTCTATCCGGGGGACCGCGCTAAGCGGAAAAATCCCGCTAAGCGTGCGCTGTTGTCATGAGAAAAAATCAGCATTTTATTTTCGCCATAACTCGAGAACCGTAACTTCGATTTGCGTCCGGTTCGAAGCGTTGGAAAGCTTATTTAATGTTCTTTCTAACAATTACAAAATATAAACCAAATTTATGATTTCTTTTTCTTTGATTTTAAGCATTATTCGTTGACGAGTTGCTCAAAATCACACGTTTGAAGCCGTGTCTTCGACACTTTATTGCTCATGACCTTAATACGCAATAAATACCTACAAAACAAATGGAAAAACATAAAATGGTAAACTGTATACACAAAAACACAAATAAACATAAACTAAACTACACAAAATTCGAGATTATTCAATAATATTAACAAACAAAAAGTTGATAAGTGCAATAAAAAGTATAAACAAAAATAGTTACAATTTTCACTTATCAAACTCTCCCCAATTTAAATTTTGTTTATCCTCAAACAAGTCCAATAAACTCAAAGAACTAAAAGTAATAAACAAAAGAATCGTGAATCAACTAATTTTGAAAAATGGAAAATAAATGCAATGGTTCAAATGAAAAACGCTACACATGAAGAAACATGCTTACCATTAAACTACGACGATAACAAAAAACATGAAACGAATTCTAAATACAAAGATTATGTTAAACATTATAAAACAATACTAGTTCACAAATGAATTACACCTAGCAAAAATAATCATCGGTAGATGAAAAATACGCAAAAATAGGGTATTATCACTCATCCAACAATCTTGCAAACAATAGACTAAATTATGCATTCATCCAAAAATTTACATTGAAAATATAAAAGCAAGAATCTCAAGGGCTTTTCAAGGTTGTAATGTGTCTTGGTTAACAAACAAGGGATAAGTCCTAAAGGTAAACGAAACAAAGACTTGCCTAAACTTAAGGGAGTGATCAATCCACTAAATACTCAAACAATAAAATTCCAAATCAAACTTCTTCTTTACCATAAATTTCACACCAAAGCACCATCACTTATTAACACAAAATTATTTCATACTTTTTTTTCTTTTTTCAATGCTTTTCAATTTATTTCTTTCTTTTTCACTTTTTTCTTCTTCTTTTCTTTTCAACCTCATAGCAATCATCCAATAAATACATAATCATTTTTCTCCCCAAATTGAATTCAACCATACATTAAAGTGAATACTCCCTACTTTCTAAGGCAAGGTAAAAATTCAACTAAAAATCTTAGTTGAGGGTTCAAGAAAACAACAGAATCAACATCCATGCAAAAAGGGAAACTAAACACTCATAGACAAGCATTTAGCAAAAAATGACATGGATATAAAAAAAACACTCAAAGGGGTTACTAATAATCACACACTCACAAGGTGAATTGACTATTTAGCCAAGGATAGTTGTGCTCAAAATGGAACAAAAAACACCTTGATCACTTTCTTGCATTAATACAATCAATATAAATAAAAGATTAAACATAATAAAATCTAGTTAAAACAAGAATTGAGGTCTCCAGTATATGTGAACAATGGAAAGCTACCTAACAAAAAAGGTTAGGAACTAAAGTGATTCACAAACGAACATATATACAAAAGAATGAATGACATAAAAATTATAAAAATTCTAAGTATCACGAATATGCTAAGGTACAGAAAGCGATAAACACATATCTCGAACGTGTACAGAACTTTAACAAAATCATTACGGCACATTCGCAAGTTGACACACTCAAACTTGGAAAATCACCAAAAGCGACTTCAAGCTATCGAACCAAAATTGAGTATAAACAACAACAAAATAATTAATTATACTAATAATATTTACTACTAAAAGTCTAGGTGGAAGTGGGAAAAAGAAAAGTCAAGAAAAAATTAAAAATAAATTACTGGCTCTGCACAGCAGAGCGCACTAAGCAGCCTGGAGCGCGCTTAGCGTGCTACACCAGATGTAGAAAAAAAGACAGCAACATCTGGTGTAGCTGCTATGCAACTCCACCATCACCTACACACTCTATGTACAACAATTACAATATTCACAACATTAACAAACATACTTCCACAAACTAAACACGACAAACTTGCGGAAACACATAATTTTACATAACGAAACAAAAGGGGAAAAATGAAGTAACAAGTTGAAAAGTAAAAATTTGAAATTTAAAAACTAATCCGAGTTCAACTTTTTAAGACACAAGTCAACACATAACAAAAACGAATTCAAATAAAAACAATACAACATGCTTGTTTTACGTCATACGCTCGATACCTTTATTGTGCGAGTTAGTAACCTCCTCTCGTCATGCCGTGGTATTATCACACTGCGCAAACCTAAAGAAAGTGTCCTAACATCCACACAACAAACGTTACAAAAAGGAGACAATTCACAATAATACGTGAAAACAGAGAAAAACACATATATGCATAAGTATAGAAAGTAAACACAAAACATGTACAAGTAAAAATAGATAAGTTTACGTACACATTCTATACAACATATACATTAATTACAAAACTCAAAAACAAAGAAATTATTGCAATTCAAAATAATAAACACCAATCCCCGACAACGACACCTTTTTGTTGCTGCAGAAAAGCGGCAAGAAAAAAGTAAAGTATTATTTTTACCAGGTGATATTTAGGTTATATCGTATCGTGTACACAAAGATTGATTATTGATTCGCCATTCGACAAATTTCTTGTTAATGAGTTTGGGGGTTGAATAGTTGTATAAGGTATCAACAAAAAATAAATGTAAACAAAAACTATAAAGGATAGACAACTTATCCGGTATGAATTTACACTACTCGTCACAAACTTAAACCTATTGATCAGTTGCACTCAACCTACTGTACTCATCAAAATAATCATGGACACCACGAGATATACCCACGACGAAGGTTGTGTCTAACACCAAGTTGTGATACCAACCGTATTACTTTATCGGCAATGTCTTGCACGCTACAACAACATGGAGGCATTAAGCTTTAGCACCCAAAGTTAATATTATCTATAAATCTATCTTTAGAATCTAGAAAATAATAGATATTAATCCTTAATCAAGATTTATGAGGTATGTGTCTATAAGAACTCATATCCAAACATAAAGCAAAAAGATCAAAGAAGACATAAAGATTGATTTGTAAAGTAAGCTTTATACAACATCATGATCAACAAATATACATATGTTCAAAGTAAATATACAAGTAATACCAAAAAAATAGAAATACAAAGAGGGGGAAGAGATAAACCACAAATCTTCCGGTTTGCCAGCGTCGGTCGAAGAGAAATCCACCTCCAATCATCCATAAGCAAGGCCCTAATATTGTTTTCTAAGCTAATCTATCAAAAATATGAAGGTTTGATGAGTTAGGAATAAATACCCCAAAACATAACTTAAAAATGTTTTTTATTTCCCCTTTTAACGTAATTCTGTCCAGGGGACCGCGCTAAGCGGCAAAATCCCGCTAAGCGCGCTCTGCTATCATGAGAAAAAATTAGCATTTTATTTTCGCCATAACTCGAGAACCGTAACTTTGATTTACGTCCGGTTCGAAGAGTTGGAAAGCTTATTTAATGTTATTTCTAACAATTACAAAATATAAACCAAATTGATGATTTATTATTCTTTTATTTTGAGCATTATTCATTGACGAGTTGCTCAAAATCGCGCGTTTGAAGCTGTGTCTTCGACACTTTATTGCTCATGCTCCAAATACACAATAAATACCTACAAAACAAATGTAAAAACATCAAACGGTAAACTATATACACAAAAACAAAAACAAAACATAAACTAAATGAATTTACACAAAAGTCGGGATTATTCAACAATATTAACAAATAAAAAGTCGACAAATGCAACAAAAAGTATAAACAAAAATATCTACAATTTGCACTTATCAAGAAGGTATTAGCACCCCTCACGTCTGTTGTACTCCACGGGATCCACTCTTGTTGTCTAATTTAAAGGGTGTGTTTGAGTATAAATCTAGGTTGCAAAAGGAATGCATGAATGGAAAGGATTTTGTACAAAAAGAAAAGGTTTTATTAGTGTGCTCGCCGCGGTCGTGAGCCTTTGTGCCTATGTACCACCTTTCGTGCAATAGGGGATCAGGGCACTCGTAGTTCACCTAAAAAATGTTGGTTTGTTGTGTGTTTTTTATGGATAATGCTATGTTCACATCCTTGCGATTAGGATGGCAATTCGTGCTTGGCATTGCATCTCGTAAAGAGACTCATGCTCGGCCACTCGCACACTGAGCATTTCCAGATTGCTCGAACTTGAAACAGCACATCCTTATCAAAAGGTTTTAAAAGGAAAAGTCTAAAGACAAAAAGGTTTGAATTGGTTGGTGTTTTTCACCTTGAAAATTATTTGAGTAATGTTAGAGTGTCTTATGAATTTGATTAAGAAAAAGAGTTTTAGTTTTAGAATGGATGCAAAAAAATAAAAGTTTAACAAAAGGAGAATCTCAATCCTACTTGTTGTCATGCTTGTGGACCTAAAGTTGGGATCAAGGGAATTCTACCTAATGTTGGCATGCATGGATATCAATCCTAAGGTCTACTTAGTTCAATCTTTACCAAGAATGAACTAATGATCTTATGGGAAGCATGTGATCACACAATAATGAAAGTAAAAGAGAAACATGCAAGCAATCAAGAACTTAACCAAGATATGAAATCAAGCACATAACACATAAGAAGTAACCACTTACTCAAGTAACAAGCACCTAACCATGATATCGTGTCATCAAGGTAGGATAAAAGAAAAAAATGATAAAACATCGACACCTAACCATGATATCATGTCATCAAGGTAGGATAAGGGAGAGGGATAATAACTCTTAACCAAGATATCATGTCGTATAGGCAAGAAGTAAACAGGGGGTATCAACTCTTAATAAAAATACCATGTCATCTAGGTAAGAGGATGAAGATAGAATATCATAAGCAACTAAGAACCTAACCAAGATATCATGTCATCAAGGTAGGAGATAGAAGACAAATCGAGTAAAACCTGAAGCATCAACGTTTATAAACGTGAGCTGAAGACAAATTGTCGGGGCCGATTGCAAGCCCTCCTACCTCTTTATTGACTCAATGAAAAGAGAAGCATGATTCAAAGTATCAACGTACAATGTGAGTTTAGAATGACCAAGGGACTTGAAATGTGGGGGTCGATTGTGAGCCCTCCTTCCACTTTTATTGAAGCGATTGAAAGCCCAAAGTAAAAGGGGAATTGCCTTCTTTGAGGTCTTTAAAACAAACAAAATTTCCTTCTTTGAGGACTTTAAACAGACAAGATTTGCCCCTTTTTAAGGTCTTTTACAAACACACTGAATTTCCCCTTTTGAGGTCTTTTACAAAAAAAATGTAAACAAACAGAATTGGAATTCAAAAGACAATGAAGAATCAAATAGAATTGGAAAAATACCAAACGACCAAAAGCCTGTCACAACGCGTAACAAAGTGCAAGAAACCCGAAGATCTTGGCGAATGCTTCACCAATTAAAGAAAAGACACAAAAATTAAATGCTCAGAATAAGTGTCGAACCATTATCAATGTGAAAATAAATTACAAGCGGAAGGTACGTCAAACATATCCAGATACCAAACAATAAACCTGCATAAGACTCAAATCTCGACAAACAAAAGTGAATCATAAGTCTCAAGTAATCGAATAATCATGAATTAATTAATCGACTAAGTGTATATAGAAAAGTGAGTTAAATCGCTCATTCAAAGCACCTTCGGAAACTTGCACAAGTTCACAAAAATGAGTTAGTAATAAAAATGAAATATAACCGAAGTTAAACATTCATATTAAAACTCAAATTAAAGTTAAATCAAGAAGAACCAAGTTTCAAAGAAGCATTGGAACAATAAAACAAAACTCCGGGCAGTAACGTATTAGTTCATGAAGCGCTAAAAAAAGTCATGTTAAAATCAACAAAACTCGACATTAATACCATGCATTCATAAAATTAAAACCAAATATCCATTAAGCAACAATTACATCACACTTCATGTGCATTTACTAATTCCAGACATCATTGCTTCAACTCATGAAACACTCGAAAAGTCGAAGTAAAATCAATAAAACTCAACATCGATATCTGTTGTAACTGGTTTTAAAGTAAGAGTCACCACCCTCAATTTTTATCCAAAGGAAGGGAATATAAAGGTTAACCCTAAAAATTCAGAGGATCTAGGCTTTTTGACTCGGTTTTAGAAGAAGGGAAGGTGTTAGGCACCCCTCATCTATCTTGTTCACAAGGATACTAGGTTTAGAATTAATCTTTTAAGAAATAGGATTTTAATGTTTATTAGGGGAAAATGGTTTAATTTTAATTAAGGGGAACTCGCCACGATTTTTGATCGTGTGCCTTCATATTCTCTTAGGAGGAATCAGAGTCTCATTTCATAATTCGCAGTGGGTTTGTGTTTTTTATAGGTTGCGAAGATATTCTCATTTTCTGCACGTTTAGTCTAGGTGTCGTGAATAACGGAAATTATTAGACTAAATGTACAGTTGATTCGAATAAGTTCGCAATTTGAAAGTTTGTTTGTTGAATTAATTTGATTTTAAAAATCAGTTTGTAGTTGGTTGAATATTTTTTAATATATTAAATATTGAAGAAATTCTATTTAAATGCATGAATAAAAGTTCAATGCAATAATAAATTTATTTTTTATGAGTTGGCAAATAATATTTATGAGATAATAAACAATAGAATATTAATAATTATACAAATATAAATATATAAAAAGATTATAATTAATGGAAATTTTAAAAAATATAGAAATTTAAGAAATAATTAAAATAAATAAAATCAATAAATTAAAATGCAGGGGGTGCAAATATAATGAAGGTAGTAAAATGGGCCTGAATTCAAATATTGAACTCAGATAAGATATAAAAAAATATTTAATAAAACAATCATTAAAAAAAAGCTAAGAATTACTAAGTTAGAAAAACTAAGATCATTAACAAAATTATCTAATTATAACTGTGATACGGTGGCAGAACCGACTGTTTTTACTGGTTTGTGTTTTTGTTGGCAAAATGTCGCGGTAAGAAAGAGTCGCCACCTATTTTTATTTCATCCAATCATGGAAAAGGAAAAAGAACAGAAAAAACATTTTTTTCGAGATATTCTGAGTACGAGGGGTAGATTATAGAAAGGGAAGGTGTTAGAACCCTTTCTATCCATAATTATCTACGGGCTCTTAGGTACTTGCTCATTTTTCAAATTGCTTGTGTGTGTTTGCCTTGAAAATGTTTTACTTCATGATAACCCTTGTATCAGTCCTCAAGGATGTGACGAAGTTTGTTTTGAAAATTTGTTTGAAAAGGTGTTTGTGTGAAAAGTTTTTTATTGAGCAAATACTTAAGATTCTACCTACTCGAAAAAAGATTGTTTGTTCTCGTTTCCTTTAGACAACGCTATCCTACTATTAAGGAGTAGGTATCACCGTCGTTAGAGTTGTAAGGGACATTCGAAATGGACAAGTACAATCACTAAAGCAATAGTTAGAAAACTTTAGTAGTAACCCTAGAGTCTTAAGATCTTTCCGAGGCAACATTTTCGAGGCAACATTTCCGAGACAACATTTTCGAGGCAACATTCAAATGGAACATTTTGATCTTTTTAGACTGGAGGGCCACCACTAAAATCTCCTATGCTTAATGATTGTTTACCGAAGGCAACCGAAGTGAGGTAAATCCTAGGAGTGAAATATGTGCATATGATTTGTTTCAGTTATTTAATCTTTGCACATTAGGTGATCTACCGTTTTAATTTTCCAGACATTCTTGCCATACAATCCTATTAGCATACATCTAGACAGTTAAATATTTGCAGGAATTAAAAATGCGAGAAAATAAACCTAGCTATTACAAGGCTTCGGGGATGGGGATTAATTACATAACCAAAGAATCGGGGATTAAAGCAAGAAATAAAACCCTAATTTAACTATTACAAACCATCAGCAGTTACAAAAAAAATAATGGAAAAGAAATAATTAAATGTGCGGCGAATTAAATACGAGGAGAAATTGAAAACCCTAAAATCTAATTGAAAAAAAATAATTAAGTTATTTTTGAGAAAAGAATTAATTGAGTTATGTACTACTAAGACCCTAATTCTAATCGTTTAATTATGAACAAGAAATTGAAATTAACCTAATCTAGCTAAATTAAATAATTTCAAGAAAATAAAATATTTTACAAAGAAAACAAGATTTTGTGTATTTTTGGTTTTTTTATTTGAGAAAAGAAATATAATTGTAAAATTAAAACCTAGTTTCTATTTGATTTTAATTATGAAAAAGAAATTAACTTAACCTATATTTCTAATTAAATTAAAATAAATATTTTATTAAAAAAAATCCTTTTTTTGGTGTTTGGTGATTTATTGATTTTATGATTAATAAAATAAGTAATTAATTTGGTGAAAAATAATTAAACAAAATAATTAAATAAAAGAAATAAATAAAGAATAAGAATATGGGTCTGTATGTTGTTAGCAAATCTGGGGGTGCACTATCTGAATTTCCAAGCCCAAAAAAACTCCAAGCCCAGTCAGCCTTTGGTGCCTTGTATCGTTGACTTGAGGGCATACCATAGTCCCTCATTGCTGGAACATTGGATTGGATGTGATGAGGTCTTTGAGGGTTAGATTTGAGGTCTCACGATGGACTTCATGGGACATGATACATTGGACCCTATTGAAAACATCAGGAAAATGCAAAAGTAACACGCCTGGGGTCGAACTCAGGACGTGTACCTTATAGGTTCTCGCTTTTGCCAACTGTGTTGTGCGTTTGAACTGTTAGTATAATGAAAACCAAATATAATATAAAGAAATCAAGTCCATGATTCCAATGTGCACGGATTTTTAAATGGTCCAATGATGATTGGACACGCCATCATCTTCTCCAGGGAACCATCGCTTTTGGCATTGGCCCTTTACCTATGGACAAACTCATCACTATAGGCTATAGTGACGGTTTTTTACGCGTAGCTAAAACCTACAAAAATCTCAAAACGACATACAAGCAACATGAATTCCATTCAAAGGCATGAATCAAGCCTACTTCATCCCCTGAACATGAGGAGGCTCTTAATTTGGCCCAATTTTGCCTCTAGCTAGGGTTCCCCAATTTGGAGCTCGCGAACCCTAACTATGGCAAATAGCTATTCCAGCATCAAAGCTTAAATCCAGGCTATCAAAAAGCTTCCTGGCGTGATCATAAACATGTATATGCAAACAAATTAGACTGAAAACGCATAAAAATAGAAGAACAAGTTTGAGTTCAGAGGATGCAAAATGTGATGTATAACTTGCGTTTCTGATGGTTTGATGACTTGGGAGTGATTGGAATAGCTTCAGTGCACGCCCAGGAAGAGATTGCTGGCCTTAAATTGCTTTGAATCGTCCCCTAACCTGAAAACCAAATCACACTTTTTGCCGACTTTTTTTCGAGTTTGTTCTATGCCTCTCACAACTCCTAACCCTTGTGTTTACAATTTGGAATTGTTGTATACATATAGTAGAGCATACTAGGTCAATAAAATTGCATCATATCTTTGAGAATTAAGAAAATGTGATTTGATTTGATTCATGTATGATATCTTTCCAAAACAAGCTTAAATCCAATCTTTTCCAATCCTAATGAGTTCTGCACGAATTAATCATCATGCTAGTTGTACATAGACTCCAAATGTGCACAAAAATCCCAAGATTTGATTTGCTTTTATTATTTTACCATTTAATTTGATTTATTTTGATTTAGATGAATAAAAAATCAAAATAAGTGATAAAAATAATAAAATAATAGATGGAAAAGCTCAGGGGTCGTGGGTCCTATTAGAAACATGTTTCAAACAAGAAAACATGGGCCTCTTTGGAAAAAATGCAAATTTGATCAATGTTGACTTTTGACAATTTTCCAAAAATTGTCAACTTTGACAATGCACAACTCTCTCAATTTTGACCCTAGAGAGGTGTTCTTGGACTTTTTATAAATATTAGGATGTCCCCAAACCAACCCTTTTGGTTTCATCTCAATTGGATCTTCCATGTTCATGTATGAAGCTTTGACCCAAAAGGTGTTTTTGTTGAATTTTCAAAAGGACCATAATGCAAAAATTCATATCTTTTTATGAGTTCCTATTTTGAACTTGTGGGATGAAGATGAGTTGTATGGAATTGCATCCTCTTCAAAATGATCTTTTGATGGAAAATTACTGATAAAGCATGTGGAAGTCATGCTTGGTCAAAGTTGGGTTGGCTTTTACTAAGAAACCCTAATTTAGCAACTTTTGGGTTTTGATGAATTTGGAGAATTCCTTGGGGAATCATGGTAAATCCTTGATCAAATGATGAAATTCACTTCAAAATGTGGACGTTGAACAAAAATCTTGAAGTTTGACTGTATGTGGGTCACATTTGACTTTTGACCTAACACAGTCGATTCTCAAGCATCTGAGCAGTTGACTGAGCAAACTTCTTGTGCAAGGCATGAGACTTGACATGGAGAATCTTGGGAACATATTAGGGCCTTGGAGAGCATATGAGGCCTTGGTGGTTCAACCATCTTTATTAAAAGGGAAACCCTAATTTGATGTATACTGCCTTAGGAGAGAGTTTGTCTGGTCAACTCTTGGACTTCCTTGAGCAACTTGGGGACCTCAATTGACATTTGTTGAGTAAAATGGGAGGGAAAATTTTGGGGTACAACAATAACTAACATGATTAATTATTTTATTAAAATAAGACTAAGTTAATAATAATAAAACTAATCTAATTATTTAAAGAAAACAAATAGCAACAAAGGGTGATGTTAAACTGAAAAACTAGAGATGTGAATAGATGGAAATTCGGATAGGCTTTGAATAGGGAAAAGAATTGGCCCAAGTATTTACATAAAAAACAGATTAATAATTAAAAAAAACAAATGTTGGGCCTATAAGGCGTCGGGTCGGGTTGACCCAGGTCCAACCCTCTAAAATGAATAGAAAGAAGGGTTAGAAAACCCTAATACCAACTAAAGGCGGTCACTGTACTTTTCCACAAATTGTAAAAAAAGAACAACAACTTCCTCTGCTATTTTGTTCTCACGATAAACAGAAAAAAAATCATGTAAACTGTACGCTCTTCTTCTCTTTCTATGAACTTTCTCAACCAATTTCCCTTCCCCCTCTTTCTACAATCAACACAACTCTACCTATTTCTTCACTGATGAACAACGACAAACCTCTGTTTTCATGATTCTTCAGCCTTTTGGATTTCACCAATTTTTCACAGGTAAATAAATCGACAGTAGCAACAATATAATTTCTCGGTATTCAACAACAAACTGTAAAAAAACTCATAAATCAAACAGAAAGCACAAGTATGGAGTGAAAGAAAGGGATAAAAGTTACCTACGACAATGAGGTTTTTTGCTGGTAATAATTGTCAAGTGTTGATGGTGAAGAATCTGAAACAAAAAATCCAGGGATATGCAATTGAATCCGAGAAGATAAATCCATATGTATGTAATAATGCTCCTATTTTCTTTCCTTTAATTCTGAGATTCTGGAAAATAATATTGTTGTGATTGATTCTGAAAATATTTGCAGGAACTGATGAATTGATTGCTGATTTGGGGGAAGATTTCTTCAATTCCACAACCTAAACACTTCTCTTTCAATTTCTATTTCTCCCCCTTCTCTAATACTGCAACCCCAGGAATCCGATCCACAACCTCCAATTTTGTGCTTTATCTCGCTTTCTGATTCTTTTCTCTTTTTGATTCGCAGGTACAATGGTGGTACTTTGGTGATGGTGACAATGAAAATGACTGTACAAAGATTGGGTCTTAGGGTTTCAGATGCTGAAACCTTTAGACGACGGTGAACAAGGGCTTGAATTCCTTCCCTGTAATTTGTCTGTCCTCTTTCTGTAGATTATGATTTGGTTTTTATATATTTTTTTAGAAAATTTGAATTTAGAAAAGTTAGTAATGTGTCTATAATTTTGTTTCTTAGAATTGATTAGGGTTTTTAGTTTAGGAAGTTATTCGAAATCTTGTCTGTAGCTCAAGAACAATGTAAATTATTTCCACTTTAGTATTGATTGAAAGAACAAAATTTATGTATTAGGAGAAACTTGTCTGTACTGACAAATGTCTGTAAATATTCTATATGGCTTCTGTTTGGATGTAGTATTGATTTTGTTGTTAATTATTTTTAATTCACGCAGTAAGTGTTTAAGAGTGGATAATGCAAGCATTATTTTTCAGTCAATTTTTCATAGTGATAGTAAAGTAAACAAAAATATGCCTTCTTTCATTTAATCACAACAATAATTCTTAAAGAAAAATTGGGTCATGTGTTTATTGTAATATAGATTTGGGCCTGTAATGACCCTTTTTCCTTTGGACTGTGCGTTTTTTGAAAAACCTGCTTTGGACTTCTATGTCACTGTTCTTTTTTTTCAAACAAAAAAACTGAGAAAAATTTATTTAATGATAAAATAAATATTCCAATAATATGATTCGTAATAACCCATAAATTGAAACGGGTAGGTTTTATGTAGTTGGGCCTTAAACAACAATCCCTTTTTTATACACCCTTCCAAAAAAACCTAAATGGGCCTCCCGTTTCTCGGGCCTGCTAATTCAATCTTACTCTTTTAAAATAAAATAAAACCCTTTTTAAAACAAACAAAATTTCAAAAATAGAAATGGGCTTTTAAAAAAAACAAATTGCTTTATATACCCTCCCAAAAAAAGGATGACATTCCAATGGGCCTTAATAAAAAAGATTTATTCACACCTCCTAGATTAAAACAATATCTCTCTCTTGAAATGGACCCCTATTTTAACCTAATGGGCCATGAGATATTGATGGTCCATTTTAAATCTATACACCCCCTTTTTTATGTTTTACACCCCCATAGAAAATAAAACCTAGATAATGCAATTTAGTGAATAGAACCCTAAATATAATTTAAGGGTAGGGAAAATTTAGGGTATAACAGTTGCCCCTATTTAATCATATTTCGATTGAATAGTGTGATAATATGCAGGTCTCACACATTTGATCGGAAGTTTATTAAATATTGGAAGACCTCAAAATTAGTCTGAGAGATTATAAGGATACACTGTACAACGCTCCCATGAGTATGAAGGATATGCATAAATGATGACGTGTCATCCTATCGACGTTTGCACCAAAGTTTGTTTGATAGAACTTTAGACATGACGACGCAGATAACTCGCCAATATCTAAGAAAAGATCGTTCGCATATTTACCATAACCTAGGAGGTAAATGATGCTGGTTTGAACAGTTAACTTCACTAATGCTTGGAGACTAATATAGAAAGTTTTGGTTTGATTTGAGTTTGTTTATTCATCACAACATAGTGGATGGATAGAACAAAGTTTGACAACACATTTCCGCATTGAGACTGATGCAATGTGTTGTACCCCAAAATTTCCCCTCCCATATTCTTCAAGATTTGTCAAGATCAATCTTCAAATGGATCAAGGGGTTGCCCAATCAAACAGCCTCCTAAGCCAGCTGAAATTAGGGTTTTGGTTATGGCAAGAAATTTGAGGTTTCCAATGGCTCAATCAAGTCTCATGTGCTCATATACATTGTCAAGCATCTACATGCCAAGTCTCAAGACTCATAGGGTCAAATTGCACAGTCAAAGGTTCCATTTGCTTCACAATCAACTGCAGGGGCAAAATGGTCATTTTACAGTCAAAAGTCAGAATTTTTGGTCAACATCTTATTTTGAGCACACAATCATAATTTGATCAAGTCTTGATCATGATTCCTCAAGGATGGCTCAAAAATCATCAAGATGCAAAAGTTTCTATTTTTGGACAGCAGAAAAGTCAACTGTAACTTGACCAGGGCAGAACTTTTTCATGGTTCATCAGAAAAATCCCATCCAATGCTCATTTTGAAGGGGATGACATTTCCTACAACTCATCTTCACATTCCAAGTCCTATAAATGCTCTCACAAAAAGTTATCAATTTCAACATTATAGGTCAATTTCAAAAGTCAACAAAAATGCACTTTAAGTCAAAGACCATAACTTGAGATTGGTAAATCCAAATGACATGGGACCAAAGGCATTGGTTAGAGGACTTCAATGCCTTTTCAAAATGTCCAAGAACATGTTCATAGGATCAAAATTGAGCAAGATATGCATTGGAGAAGTTGGGAAATTTTTGGGAATTTGCAAAAGTCAACTTTGCCCAAAACACCTCATTTTTGCTAATGGGCCTCAAATTCATTCTTGAGACTTTGTCCAAAGCTTATGCACAACCCATCAAGCCTAAATTGATTTATTTTCTTATTTTTATTAATTATTTGGATTTTTAATTGATTATTAATTCATTTAATTCATTAAAATGTAGGAAAATATCAAGATATGTTTTCTCAATCTTTTGTGGAGCAAAAGTGGTCAACAAGAGCTGCCAAATTCGTGTATCAATTAAGGGGACAAAAATCTCCCAATTTGGAAAGGTTTTTCAATCAAAAAGATTGAAAAATATTTGATTGAAAATCAAATATTGAAAACTTTATTCCATGGATCTTTGACCAAGATTGTACCCTAATTCCATTCTACTACATATACTGAAGCCAACCCTAATGCTGTGAACGTGAAAAAGCTACTGTAAGAGCCATTACCATATTGAAAAAATTCAAAGAAAACTAAAAACTGTTTTTCATATTGCAGACCAATTCAAAGCCTTAGAGCGATCCAAACACATTGCTAGGCTTCCCAGGAACGATTTGCAAACAAAACCAAGCTTCATAGCTCAAGAAATCGTGGCAAACCGTTTTACGGTTTAAAGTTTTTTTCCATAATCGCATATCATTATTCATGCATATTTAACCTCTTTTGTGGATTGTTTTGTGTTAATAGGACTGATACGAAGCTATTGGTGTGATTTAATTGCATTAAGACGCCCTAAAACGCAAGTTGCCATGAACGAATTCTAGGTTTTCCAAGCTTCAAAATTAGGGATTTCCAGCACAGGTAAAATTAGCCTTCATGAGACCCATGGTTGAGCTCGTGGCATTCAGACGAACACAAAGCAATCATCGCGCCATATTTGTATAGCCCATAGGCCTAATCGTTATTTTTCATCGTGCTATTTTGTGGGGGTTAAAAACCCCCGCCAATTGTTTTTTGTTTTACAGGGAAACGAGGAAGAAGAGAATAGGTGTAAGCGCATGGTTGGTCCGTTCAAAAAATATGGCGCGCGTTTTGTTTTGTCCAGCATAATTGTTATTTTCATATATTAATTTCATTGGTTATTATACTAACAAACGCAGGCAAGTGGCTGAGTGGTTGGTGATCTGTCCAATAACCATTGGGACCTGGGTTCGATTCCCAGGTCCACCCAAATTCCTTGTATTATTTTTCATAACCTGATCCTATGCAGATTCACAACAACATTCCACCATGGACTCCAAGCATCAGCCTGCCATGTGGCCATGATCATAAATCCAAAGGCCAGAAGGTGATGAACACCATGTTCTCAGGTCAAAGCCAGCGTGGACCATTCAAGAAAGTCAACAAAGGCTTGATTCTTAATGGGCTCAGATTACTAATTCACCTCCAATGGGTCCATCAACCCCCCTGGTTTACTATCTTTTTTTTTTATTTTCCTTTTCTTTTTATTTTCTTTAATAATTATTATTACTATTATCTAATTAATTAATAAATTATTTTTCATAATAAAAATCAGAAACTTAAAATATTGTTTATTTTTATTATTTATTATTTTCACTATTAATAATTATTTTTGTAAATAAAATGTAAATATAATTAATTAGTTAATTAGGTTAATTTTAATCTTTTTCATAATAAATAAAATCAACTTAGAATTAGGGTTTTTCTTTTGACTTTTAATTTCTTTATTTTTATTTTCATCAGAAACATAAAAAACTCAAAAACACTTTTTCTTAAATAATTAATTAATTAGAATTAGGGTTAATATTTAATTAAATGCAAAGGACCAAATTTCTTTCTTTTTCAAAAAGGGTCAAAACCCTAAGACGTTCCCGATATAATTCTTTCGCGCGCATATTTATTTTCAATTTATTTATTTGATTATATTTATGTAACTGTTTCCGAGGATGTAATAGCTAATTAGGTCTTTATCGCTTTCTTTTACTTTTCTCGCGTTTATTTTCCAAACGGGTTGTGTTTTTGGCGATGTATAGACTCGCGCCTTGTAATAGCGTAGATTTACCTTTTCGCACTTTATTTTCCGCACTCTTAACTGTTAATATGCATGAAAGACTTGTATGGAAATAAAATCAATCCGTAGCTCACAAATAACATGTACAAGATAATCTTAACTGAAAAACAACACACATGCACATGCCACTCCTAGGGTACTTCTCACTGGTTGCCTCGACGTGGTCATCAAGTATAGGGTGTTTTAGAGGTCACCCTCCTGTCTAAAGATCCAGTTGGCTCGAAACGGTTGCCTCGGATAAAAAGGATCTAGGACATTAGGGTTACCGCTAAGGTGTCCTACTATTGCTTCGGTGACCACACATTTTCCCTATAATCGAATTGACCCGAACAACTCCAACGACGGTGCTCCCTACTTCTCAATAGTGGGATAGTACTGTCTAAAGGACTCTTACATAGCCTAATTCCTTAGAGTAGGTAGATTTCTCCTGGGTACTTGCTCTTTCAAAAAACAAACAAAATAAACTTTTCGCACCTACACTTTCAAAAAGTTTTCAAACAAATACTTCATACACTCTTGAGGACTGATACAAGAGTTACCTAGAAGTTTTTCAAACTAAACTTTTTCAAAAACCCACAAACACTTGAAAAGCAAACAATTTTTGAAAACATAGTGAGCAAGTACCTAAGAGCCCGTGGATAACCACGGATAGAAAGGGTGCTAATACCTTCCCTTTGAATAAATCTACCTCCCGAACCGAGAGACATCTCGATAAGGAATTTTGCTGTGCTTATGTTCTTTCCATGTTGGAGAACATAAAAGACGGTGGCGACTCTTGCTTACCGCGACATTTCACGAACCAGCTTTCCAAAACAGTCAGTTCTATTTCCACCGATCACAGAACTGGCGACTCTGCTAAGGACATTATAAGTGAGGTGTACCTTAGGATTAGACCACTCTTATGTTTTGAATTGTATGTCTTGATTGCTTTTATATTTGTGGGCTTGCATCGGAGTTTCATAGATCCTAACCCGGATCTGGGGAATACCCTTTAGGTAGCATAAGCTGTGAGGGACCTGTCCGGCGTAGACCGACACGGGTGAAGCAGTGGCTACATTGGTGTGACACCTTGGTCTGTACCGATATCCCTTGTGTTGCAGCGAGGAGAATATGGGTCTTCTGAGGAGTCATTAAGCACCAACCGACCTTAGAACCCTAAATTGACCCAACTTAGCCATAGAACAGTAGCAGTATGCTACACTCATTGAGGCTAAACTCCCGCGATGGTTCTGGCTGCAAGAAAAGATTGTGATGCTGGAGTTATGACCGATTGAGGGTAGTCGGTGATATTGAGATCCTCTAGAACCCGGTTACTATTTTCTAGGACAGGTCTTAACCAACGAAACTGAAAGAGGGTAGTACCTAAACTTCATGCTGGCCTAAACTCTAAGGGCTTTCTGGTGTGACTTGTGTGCCTTAAAATCTGAACTACTTGCACATTCTTATTATCTAACAACATGAGTTCCTTGCAGGTTTTGTTTACAGTCCTTAATTTGGGCTCATAACAGGGTTTACTTACATCACTCCATGCATAGCATAACATCATACCATCATACCATTGCATACATCCTGCATAAGGACTAACCCATTTCAAGGATCTCAAGGGTCTGTGATGCAGGTCATGATGAACCAACTGTCTAGCAAGGGGCAAAGGGGATTTATTTTCCTCCAGCCAAGGTTGATAACTTGAGTCAGGGGCTATGACCCACTCGATATGGTGAGCTTCGACTCTTGAAGAAGGACTCTCAACAACATGAAGTGCCTTCAATCAAGCTACCGGATTCAAACTCTAACGAGCTTCTCTGTTTACCCCGCGAGATCCTTGAAAACATTGCATGCATATCATACATATCATTGCATTACAGGTACCCTTGCTACATGTCACTTACCTTCTTCGCTGTTTATTTCAGCAATCATCATGAATCCTGAACCATCCACTGAACAAGCTATCAAGGCCCTCGAGGCCCAGAATGCCCAGTTCCAGGAGTTGGTCATGAGCTTAGCCCAGGGTCAACAGGAGTTGAAGACTCTGATTCTGAAGAAGAAGAAGAAGAGGACTGTGTTGTTCAACCCTAGACGCAGATCTGGGAATGGACTACAGAATGAGGCTGAGTTGACTACTTCATCTGTGGGCAAAGACAGTCCCCAAGAGAGAAGGGTTCCTAGTCCCGTGGTCTCCGACAACGAGACAGATTTCAATGATGAACAGTATCCGCCTGCTGAGGATAAGTACAAACAGCTCGAAGACCGGTTAAGTGCTATGGAGATACAGAAAGTGCTCGGCCTGGACTTCGAAGATCTAGGTCTATCCTCTGGGGTGGTGATCCCACACAAGTTCAAGGCACCTGCTTTCGCAAAGTACGACGGAGCTTCCTGCCCTAAGCTGCATATCAGATCATATGTAAGGAAGATCCAGCCCTACACGGCAGACAAGAATTTGTGGATTCACTTCTTTTAGGACAGTCTATCAGGGACTCAACTCGAGTGGTTCTATCAGCTGGATGGGGTCAGTATCCGCAACTGGGAAGACTTGGCTACTGCGTTCTATAAGCAGTATCAGTATAATTCTGACCTTGCTCCCACGCGTACCCAACTCCAGGGTATGTCACTAGGGACGGGTGAAGGATTCAAGGAGTATGCGCAAAAGTGGAGAGACCTGGCTGGAAGGGTACAGCCACCTCTGACCGACTGTGAGCTCGTTGATATGTTCTTGGGGACCCTGTCTGGTCCTTTCTTCCACCATCTGATTGGGAATTCTTCTGTTGGGTTTACAGATTTGATCTTGACCGAGGAGAGGATTGAAGCTGGTATCAAGGCTGGAAAGATTCAAGAAGCTGCACCTTCTGATGCTCATAAAAAACCTTACCATGGGAAAAGGAGTCCAATGCTATGCATGGTAAAAAGAGTCGTCATGATCAACAGGTAGGGCAACCCAAATCTCCAATCCTATGCCTGCTCAGCAAAGACAAGGGCATCAACGTAAGAAGGTCGCACCCAAGAGACAGTTCACTAAGATCAACATGTCACTGGACCAAGCGCTACAGCAAATGTTGAAGGCAGGGCTGATAACCTTAAGGGCTCCTCTCCGGAATCCAAACACTTCTGCTCCTAACTATCATCCCAACGAAAGGTGCGCATACCACTCTGATAGCCCGGGGCATACTACAGACAACTGTTGGGCTCTGAAGAACAAGGTCCAAGACATGATTGATGCTAAAGAAGTCCAGTTTGAAGCACCAGAGACTCCAAACATAATCACTGCTCCTTTGCCAAATCATTGAAGGCTTTTGTTTTATTTGAATTTCCGAGTTGTATTTTTCTTTGCTTATATAAACAATTAATGTCATAGCAAACTCTTTTATTCCATTAATGCATTGCATATGTCTGTTCTGAATCAATATATTCGTATTCACTATATTCAAACTGCTTTCATTTTTTGTGATGTTCAACATTTGATTAATAGTTCTAAGCCTCTTGAGGGAGGATGACGAAAACGATACCACGATCTTTACAGTATGCTTTTGAACAGACCCCGCTGATGAGGTACAGGCATTGTTTCAAATCCTAAACACTGGAGTTATAAGGAAGATAATCCCTCGTCAACCCCTCTGAGCCAAAGAAGTTGGAGTTTTTCTTTTCGAAAATTAAAACCCTTAATCATAACCTGGGGCAGGGTAGTTTTCTCAGCTGATCCAGGTGCACCAAGGATGATGTCAAGGAAGTCCTTCCAAAACAAAAGACGGTGATGGTTCCGAATAATCATAAAGACAGGCAGTCATCATTTCGCAGAAATAAAAGCCCAATAAGTCAAAACCTATGAAGGAGACTTACAAAAACTAGGGCATCCCGCTGACTGTAATAAAAAAAGAAACAGTTCAGGCAAAAAACAGGGATAACGAAATCGAAAAGAAAGAGGTCCTACAAACCCTAAAAAAAATGACTGCCTATTCAAAATAAATTGTCAACATCCGAACCATCACCAGAGCATTAAAGCAAAGACTCAAACAAGGTCTAATGCACGATTAACTGAGTTTAGGATTAAAGAACATCACGAAGAACGGGTGGGTACAAATAAAATTTGAGCCTTTATCCTTTGTTTCTTAAACCGTGAACCAGGCCACGTTACAACCCTCAAAAAGTCCTAGTTGAAGCATGGGTTAGTTCGAAAGCATACTGTTACGAAAGGTATCCTGACTCCTTAAGGCTTGCGGTAAAATAACGAGTTGACATCACAGTTTACAAAAAATTCACTTGTTTTTATGAAAAAAATGCATTTTCAAAAACTTCAAGACATACATAAGCTTTGCATTTTTAATATAACATTGCTTGCATATGACTATTTGTTTGAACAGCATAAAAGTTTGCACGACGAATGTCTAATGAACAAAAGCACCTCCAATCAAGGGGCATGGCATGATCATTGTCCATCATCTGGGGCAGTTAAGTCAAGATTCGGAGAATCTCTCAAAAGGCCAAACAGCCAGGGGCAACTCTCCGTCTGAGTCACTTGGGGCATTGGACATGAATTCCATCGACGAATCTTGCCTGCTCAAACATCTTCTGGTCACATGGCAACACAATAACAGGGGCACCTCCCTACATCCTGAGAGCGTGGATATAGTCGAAAAAATACTGCGCATAATCAAAGACCCGCTAGGTTGACACACCTAGGCAAAAATAAGGGCTTCCCAGTGAACCAAAAGGGTTCGGGCAAAAATAAGGGATGAAAATTAAAAAAATTGTACACCCGGCAAGTCGAAAACCTGAAAAGGCGGCTTGGGCAAAAAGGGGTATCCCGGTGGACTGAAAACCCGAAAGGGCGGTCCAGGAAAAAGTTATGGATCAAAGCGTACGACTATGTCCCGTCATCTCGTCACTTGCCTACCAGAAGAAAATTTGTCAATCGGCAGTTATCAAGAACCTCCACAGGTATCTTCTCCCGCAGAAACTGGGGCAATAAGAATTGTCTGAACTGTACAGTTGCTCTGTCCACCAAGGTACCAAGGTAAGTTCAGTTGAAGAATGACCAAGATACCTTCACTCGCCAGGGTAAGACAAGATTCAACAATTCTCCCCAAGCAGAGTTGGTCTCCCATCAGCCCCGAAAAGGCACAGTATCCCTAGCAAGTCAGCAACGCTCTCCCCAAGCAGAGTTAGTCTACTGTCAGCCTTAAGGAAGTTGGGTATCCCCAAAAGATCTCAATATTCCCCAGCGGAGTATACAGATATCCCTTCACAAGCGTCCCCAGCAGTCTTAATATAAGATTGTTCCCCGGCGGAATACCAGACATCCCAATGAAGCCATTCCCCAGTGTAGTCCTCAGAAGTTTCCCCAAGAGAGTTGAATCATCCTCCCCAGTAGATTCTGGAAGCTTATCCCCAGTAGATTCTGGAAGCTTGTCCCCCGCAGAGTGCAAAAGGCTCTCCCCGACTTTATTCAGAAGTTTATTCCCCACCAGAGCTTATAACTGGGTTATCCTCAGCTAATTACAACGGAAAGATCGTCCTCGGCGAAGTTCTTCCTATCCCCATCGGAGTTCATCAAATTCCCCAACAGAGCTTACCAACGGTATCCCCAGCGGAGTTATCGTCAAAACCTCAGCGGAGTTATCGTCAAAACCTCAGCGAAGTATCTCTTCCCACAGAGTAATTCCCCGCAGAGTAATATCTTCACCAAGTTTATTCCCCAACGGAGTCATCTTCTCCTACCGGTTTATTCTTGTAACCATCGTCCCCAGCGGAAATGAAGAACTCTACTCTTCAGCATCAGCCCAGGATTCAACAAGCTCCCGACATTCATCAAGGATTTATTTTCCTAGACGAAAAATACATTCATAGACATTTCACATTTCATACATCCTGCTTACATACATGATAAAGTGCATACGACACGATCTCGTTTTGAGAACATCATGACATCATGCATTTCATACATCATGACATTGCATACAACTGATGTTTCGCCTTTTCAGGAAAAAGGTCAATCCAAAGATGATTACTATCAACTGTCGCAATTCCAGATTCGATACCTGTATCTAGCCAGGGCATATCTGTGAGCGATTGATTGTGGATTCGATACCTGTATCTAGCCAAGGCATATCTGCATGAAGAATTTGAAGTTCCAGATTCGATACCTGGATCTAGCCAGGGCATATCTGTGAGCGATTAATTGTGGATTCGATACCTGTATCTAGCCAGGGCATATCTACATTAAAGAGATTTCAGAGATAGCTTGGAAATGCTCCAGATATGGACGCTATTCTTTTGCTTATTCAAATTTTCTTCCCAGAAATGGCTCAGAGATGCTCCAGATATGGACGCCATTCTTTTGCTTATTCAAAGTTTCTTCCCATAAATGGCTCAGAGATGCTCCAGATATGGACGCTATTCTTTTGCTTATTCAAGGTTTCTTCCCAGAAATGGCTCAGAGATGCTCCAGATATGGATGCTATTCTGTTGCTTATTCAGAGTTTCTTTTCAGAGATAGCTTAGAGATGCTCCAGATTCGGATGTTATTCTATTGCTTATTCAGACTTCCTTCTAGAGATAGCTTAGAGATGCTCCGGACACGGATGCTGTTCTATTGCTTATTCAGATGTCCTTCTAGAGATGGTTCAGATGCGATCCAGACATGGCTACATTCTGATACTTATTCCAGATTCCCTTCTAGAGATGGTTCAGATGCGACCCAGATATGGCTACATTCTGATACTTATTCCAGATTCCCTTTCAGAGATAACTTAGAGATGCTCCCGACGCGGATGATATTCTATTGCTTATTCAGATTTCCTTTCAGAGACAGCTTAGAGATGCTCCCTGACACGGATGATATTCTATTGCTTATTCAGATTTCTTCTCAGAGATAGCTTAGAGATGCTCCAGATATGGATGCTATTCTTTTGCTTATTCAAGAGTTTCTTTTCAGAGATAGCTTAGAGATGCTCCAGATATGGATGCTATTCTTTTGCTTATTCAAAAGTTTCTTTTCAGAGATAGCTTAGAGATGCTCCAGATATGGACGCTATTCTTTTGCTTATTGAGAGTTCTTTTCAGAGATGGCTTAGAGATGCTCCTGACCTGGACGCTATTCTATTGCTTATTCAGATTCAAACTCCTAAAGATAACTTAGAGATGCTCCAACCACGGATGCTATTCTATTGTTTATTCCAGATTTCTCTCCAGAGATAGCCTAGAGATGCTCCAGATCCGGATGCTATTCTATTGCTTATTCAGACTTCCTCCTAGAAATAGTTCAGTTGTAACCCAGACATGGCGACATTCTGATACTTATTCAGATTTCCTTTGAAATATAGCTTAGAGATGCTCCAGATCCGGATGCTATTCTACTGCTTATTCAGATTCAAACTTCTAAAGACAACTTAGAGATGCTCCAGACCTGGAGGCTATTCTATTGTTTAGTCCAGATTCATTCAAAAGACATTCCAGATACGATCCAGATTCGGATGACATTCTGTCACTCACTCAGATACAGTATGGATATACCCCAGACGCGACGGTCATTCTACTATTTATTCAGACGTCAGAAATTAGATATAGACTAGATATGCTCCAGACACGGAAGCCACTCTATTTCTTATTCAGATTCAACTATCCATGACATTTCCAAATGGCATCTATAAGCCCATTCCCAACAAGGTTATGTCACACTTCCAGATGGCATCTATAAGCCCATCCTCCTATCCATCATATCTCCAAATGGCATCTGTAAGCCCATTCCCGACATCACATTGCTGATAGTCCACTATGTGAGTGCAAATTTCTGGGCACTCTAGTGTTCAATTATCTTCCACCTTCGGATCACGAAAGGCACGCAAGCCAATCTACATCCTCAGGTCTAAGAAGATTAAACAGGGGCAACTGTTGTACCCCAAAATTTGCCCTCCCATATTCTTCAAGATTTGTCAAGATCAATCTTCAAATGGATCAAGGGGTTGCCCAGTCAAACAGCCTCCTAAGCCAGCTGAAATTAGGGTTTTGGTTATGGTAAGGAATTTGAGGTTTCCAATGGCTCAATCAAGTCTCATGTGCTCATATACATTGTCAATCATCTACATGCCAAGTCTCAAGACTCATAGGGTCAAATTGCACAGTCAAAGGTTCCATTTGCTTCACAATCAACTGCAGGGGCAAAATGGTCATTTTACAGTCAAAAGTCAGAATTTTTGGTCAACATATTATTTTGAGCACACAATCATCATTTGATCAAGTCTTGATCATGATTCCTCAAGGATGGCTCAAAAATCATCAAGATGCAAAAGTTTCTATTTTTGGACAGCAGAAAAGTCAACTGTAACTTGACCAGGGCATAACTTTTTCATGGTTCATCAGAAAAATTCCATCCAATGCTCATTTTGAAGGGGATGACATTTCCTACAACTCATCTTCACATTCCAAGTCCTATAAATGCTCTCACAAAAAGTTATCAATTTCAACATTATAGGTCAATTTCAGAAGTCAACAAAAATACACTTTAAGTCAAAGACCATAACTTGAGATTGGTAAATCCAAATGACATGGGACCAAAGGCATTGGTTATAGGACTTCAAGACCTTTCCAAAATGTCCAAGAACATGTTTATAGGATCAAAATTGAGCAAGATATGCATTGGAGAAGTTGGGAAATTTTTGGGAATTTGCAAAAGTCAACTTTGCCCAAAACACCTCATTTTTGCTAATGGCCCTCAAATTCCTTCTTGAAACTTTGTCCAAAGCTTATCCACGACCCATCAAGCCTAAATTGATTTATTTTCTTATTTTTATTAATTATTTGGATTTTTAATTGATTATTAATTCATTTAATTCATTAAAATGTAGGAAAATATCAAGATATGTTTTCTCAATCTTTTGTGAAGCAAAAGTGGTCAACAAGAGCTGGCAAATTCATGTATCAATTAAGGGGACAAAAATCTCCCAATTTGGAAAGGTTTTTCAATCAAAAAGATTAAAAAATATTTGATTGAAAATCAAATATTGAAAACTTTATTCCATGGATCTTTGACCAAGATTGTACCCTAATTCCATTCTACTACATATACTGAAGCCAACCCTAATGCTGTGAACGTGAAAAAGCTGCTGTAAGAGCCATTACCATATTGAAAAAATTCAAAGAAAACTAAAAACTGTTTTTCATATTGCAGACCAATTCAAAGCCTTAGAGCGATTCAAACACATTGCTAGGCTTCCCAGGAACGATTTGCAAACAAAACCAAGCTTCATAGCTCAAGAAATCGTGGCAAACTGTTTTACGGTTTGAAGTTTTTTTCCATAATCGCATATCATTATTCATGCATATTTAACCTCTTTTGTGGATTGTTTTGTGTTAATAGGACTGATACGAAGCTATTAGTGTGATTTAATTGCATTAAGACGCCCTGAAACGCAAGTTGCCATGAACGAATTCTAGGTTTTCCAAGCTTCAAAATTAGGGATTTCCAGCACAGGAAAAATTAGCCTTCATGAGACCCATGGTTGAGCTCGTGGCATTCAGACGAACACAAAGCAATCATCGTGCCATATTTATATAGCCCATAGGCCTAATCGTTATTTTTCCTCGTTCTATTTTGTTGGGGTTAAAAACCCCCGCTAATTGTTTTTTGTTTTACAGGGAAACGAGGAAGAAGACAATAGGTGTAAGCGCATGGTTGGTCCGTTCAAAATATGGCGCGCGTTTTGTTTTGTCCAGCATAATTGTTATTTTCATATATTAATTTCATTGGTTATTATACTAACAAACGCAGGCAAGTGGCTGAGTGGTTGGTGATCTGTCCAATAACCATTGGGACCTGGGTTCGATTCCCAGGTCCACCCAAATTCCTTGTATTATTTTTCATAACCTGATCCTATGCAGATTCACAATAACATTCCACCATGGACTCCAAGCATCAGCCTGCCATGTGGCCATGATCATAAATCCAAAGGCCAGAAGGTGATGAACACCATGTTCTCAGGTCAAAGCCAGCGTGGACCATTCAAGAAAGTCAACAAAGGCTTGATTCTTAATGGGCTCAAATTACTAATTCACCTCCAATGGGTCCATCAACCCCCCTGGTTTACTATCTTTTTTTATTTTCCTTTTCTTTTTATTTTATTTAATAATTATTATTACTATTATCTAATTAATTAATAAATTATTTTTCATAATAAAAATCAGAAACTTAAAATATTGTTTATTTTTATTATTTATTATTTTCACTATTAATAATTATTTTTGTAAATAAAATGTAAATATAATTAATTTAGTTAATTAGGTTAATTTTAATCTTTTTCATAATAAATAAAATGAACTTAGAATTAGGGTTTTTCTTTTGACTTTTAATTTCTTTATTTTTATTTTCATCAGAAACATAAAAAACTCAAAAACACTTTTTCTTAAATAATTAATTAATTAGAATTAGGGTTAATATTTAATTAAATGCAAAGGACCAAATTTCTTTCTTTTTCAAAAAGCGTCAAAACCCTAAGACGTTCCCGATTTAATTCTTTCACGCGCATATTTATTTTCAATTTATTTATTTGATTATATTTATGTAACTGTTTCCGAGGATGTAATAGCTAATTAGGTCTTTATCGCTTTCTTTTACTTTTCTCGCGTTTATTTTCCAAACGGGTTATGTTTTTGGCGATGTATAGACCCGCGCCTTGTAATAGCGTAGATTTACCTTTCCGCACTTTATTTTCCGCACTCTTAACTGTTAATATGCATGAAAGACTTGTATGGAAATAAAATCAATCCGTAGCTCACAAATAACATGTACAAGATAATCTTAACTGGAAAACAACACACATGCACATGCCACTCCTAGGGTACTTCTCACTGGTTGCCTCGACGTGGTCATCAAGTATAGGGTGTTTTAGAGGTCGCCCTCCTGTCTAAAGATCAAGTTGGCTCGAAACGGTTGCCTCGGATAAAAAGGATCTAGGACATTAGGGTTACCGCTAAGGTGTCCTACTATTGCTTCGGTGACCACACATTTTCCCTATAATCGAATTGACCCGAACAACTCCAACGACGGTGCTCCCTACTTCTCAATAGTGGGATAGTACTGTCTAAAGGACTCTTACACAGCCTAATTCCTTAGAGTAGGTAGATTTCTCCTGGGTACTTGCTCTTTCAAAAAACAAACAAAACAAACTTTTCGCACCTACACTTTCAAAAAGTTTTCAAACAAATACTTCATACACTCTTGAGGACTGATACAAGAGTTACCTAGAAGTTTTTCAAACTAAACTTTTTCAAAAACCCACAAACACTTGAAAAGCAAACAATTTTTGAAAACATAGTAAGCAAGTACCTAAGAGCCCGTGGATAACCACTGATAGAAAGGGTGATAATACCTTCCCTTTCTATAAATCTACCTCCCGAACCGAGAGACATCTCGATAAGGAATTTTGCTGTGCTTTTGTCCTTTCCATGTTGGAGAACATAAAAGACGGTGGCGACTCTTGCTTACCGCGACATTTCACGAACCAGCTTTCCAAAACAGTCAGTTCTATTTCCACCGATCACACAATGGATTAAATCGAGGAAAAAAATTGATAATGACGTTGCTGCCTGGAAACTGATGCAATGGATTTTGTTATAGAAAAATTGACAATAACACTGCTGCATGGAGACTGATGCAATGGAAAAGATTTGATGATAACATTGTTGCATGGAGGCTAACACAATGAGCTAGATTTGATAATAACATCACTGCATGGAGGCCAACACGATGAGCTAGATCGCGAAGAAAGAACATACTGCTGCATGGAGACTGACACAACGGGTTCGAGTTTGATAACAACAATGCCATAGAGACTGATGCAATGGGTCGAGTTGCAGATTTTGCACGTTGCTGTATGGAGCCTGACACAATGAGCTTATATCGCAAAGGAAGAACATATTGCTGCATGGAGACTGAGACAATAAGTTAAATATAGAAAATTTCACACATTGTCGCGTAGAGACTGACACAATAGGTGGAATTGTTGATTTTACAACATTGCTGCATGGAGTCTGACACAATGAGCTAGATTGTGAAGAAAGAACATATTGTTGCATGGAGACTGACACAATAAATCAAATATGGAAAATTTCACACATTGTCGCAGAGAGACTGCCACAATGGGTGGAATTGCTGATTTTGCAACATTGCTGCCTAGAGTCTGACACGATGAGCTAGATTGTGAAGAAAGAACTTACTGCTGCATGGAGACTGACACACCAGGTTCGAATTTTATAACAACGTAACCGCATGGAGACTGACGCAATGGGTCGAGTTACATATTTTACACATTGCTGCGTGGAGCCTGACACAATGAGCTTATATCGCAAAGGAAGAACATATTGATGCATGGAGACTGACACAATAAGTTAAATATAGAAAATTTCACACATTGTCGCATAGAGACTGACACAATGGATGGAATTGCGGATTTCGCAACATTGCTGCCTGGAGTCTGACACAATGAGCTAGATCATGAAGAAAGAACATATTGCTGCGTGGAGACTGACACAATAAGTCAAATATGGAAAATTTCACACATTGTCGCATAGAGACTGACACAATAGGTGGAATTGCTGATTTTACAACATTGATGCATGGAGTCTGATACAATGAGCTAGATCGTGAAGAAAGAACATATTATTGCATGGAGACTGACACGATAAATCAAATATGGAAAATTTCACACATTGTCGCAGAGAGACTTCCACAATGGGTGGAATTGCTGATTTTGCAACATCGCTGCCTAGAGTCTGACACGATGAGCTAGATTGTGAAGAAAGAACATACTGCTGCATGGAGACTGACACAACAAGTTCAAATTTTATAACAACGTAACCGTATGGAGACTGACACAATGGGTCGAGTTACAGATTTTTCACATTGTTGCGTGGAGCCTGACACAATGAGCTTATATCGCAAAGGAAGAACATATTGATGCGTGGAGACTGACACAATAAGTTAAATGTAGAAAATTTCACACATTGTCGCATAGAGACTGACACAATGGATGGAATTGCGGATTTCACAACATTGCTGCCTGGAGTCTGACACAATTAGCTAGATCATGAAGAAAGAACATATTGCTGCATGGAGACTGACACAATAAGTCAAATATGGAAAATTTCACACATTGTCGCATAGAGACTGACACAATGGGTGGAATTGATGATTTCGTAACATTTCTTCCTGGAGTCTGACACAATGAGCTATATTGCGAAGAAAGAACATATTGTTGCATGGAGACTAATACAATAAGTAAAATATAGAAAATTTCACACATTATCGCATAAAGACTAACACAATGGGTGGAATTACTTATTTCGCAACATTGATGCCTAGGGTCTGACATAATAAGCTAGATTTCAAAGGAAGAACATATTGTTGCATGGAGATTGGCACAATAAGTTAAATGTAGAAAATTTCACACATTATCGCATAGAGACTGACATAATGGGAAGAATTGCTGACTTTGCAACATTACTTTCTAGAGTCTAACACAATGAACTAGGTCGCGAATGATTAACATATTGTTGCATGGAGACTGACATAATAAGTTAAATATAGAAAATTTCACACATTATCGCATAGAGACTGACACAATGGGTGGTTACTGATTTCACAACATTGCTCCCCGGGGTCTGACACAATGAGCTAGATCGTAAAGGAAGAACAAATTGCTGCATGGAGATTGACACAATAAGTTAAATGTAGAAAATTTCACACATTATCACATAGAGACTGACACAATGAGTGGAATTGCTGATTTCGCAACATTGCTGCCTGGAGTCTAACACAATGAACTAGATCTCGAAGAAAGCACATAATATTGTGTGGAGACTGACACAATAAGTTTAATATAGAAAATTTTACACATTACCACATAGAGACTGACACAATGGGTGGAATATAGAGGAAGTTTTTTTGGATGATCTAAATCTTAGATAACTAAATCAGAGATGAGGACATATTCTTACTGGTTATTCTTTGTTTTTAACCGAGGTAAAAACTGATTGAGGTCCCTAAGATATTGGTTATGTTCGTAGTAGGTTTCGAGGAATGTCATGCATGCTGCATATGCATGGAAATATGGACTTTAGAATGTATATGTAATGAATGTGTGTATGCCCATAATATATATATATATATATGTGTGTGTGTGTGTGTGTGTGTGTGTGTGTGTGTGTGTGTGTGTGTGTGTGTGTGTGTGTGTGTGTGTAAACTATGTGTATATGCCCCAAATATTATGGAAAATGTTTTTGATAATTCTTCTTAATTAGACCATCGGGTTCTTGTAGTCACCTACTTCCTAACATCGTTTGTTGCCAATTATTGTATCCCCAAGTTGATTTGAATTTGGTGAAAAGTGTCAGCAAGATTTTGATGTCTGTATGGTAGGTGCAGGCGTAGGTATGGACGTTGGTGTGGATGTTGACATAATCTTAGATGTAGGTGTGTGCGTAAAAATAGGCGTGGATTTTCTTTCGATGTTTTTCTAACCAGAATAAAATTTGATGCTTTATTAAATGCTATTTGGTGTTTTCTGTATGTTAGATGCACCAAATGTTATGGATGAACTTGAGATTTTGATATGGTTAAGCGTACGTCATGGTTGATATGGGGTGTTTTAACGGGAAATCTACCATCGAGATTCGATTGTGACTACCTACTACTGAAGTCTTATGGAAAATCATCTACCGAGATCAACCAAGGGAATCTTCTGCCGAGATTCGATTGTGAATTACCTTCTGCCGAGATCTTATGGATAATCATATGCCGAGATCAACCAGGGGAATCTACTATTGAGATTCAATGTAGAATCACCTTCTGCCGAGGTCTTCTGGGTAATCAACTGCCATAGTCAACCAGGGGAATATACTGCTGAGATTCAATTGAAATACCTTCTGCCGAGGTCTTCTGAATAATCAACTGCCGAGATTAACCAGGGGAATCTGCTGTCGAGATTCAACATAGAATTATAACTTGTCCTGACAATGATTATTGTCTTCATATGAAACATGGTTTTAGGCTATGCATGTATATTTGATTATACATGAAATGTAATGATTGATTGATGCATGTAATGAGTGAATTGGATATGTATCGATGGGTGTAGGATTTTGAAAAGTGAATGCGTAATTGGGCTTCTCTTTTTTTTAGGTATGCTCAATCCATGCTGTCGGAATTCTTCAGATGGATGAGATGATAAGTATAGTTGTATTCTGGATCGAAAATCCCTAATGCATGATCTATGCAGCTTTACGCTTTATGATTATGACTCGAATGGTTTTTTTAAATGGTGCCCCTGTGATGGGTCATGGATAATTAAAGCGTAGAGGTTTTCCCATGCAACAAGGTTGCTTGTCACATGGTGGTTTAATATTGTGCTATCATGATTTCCCAATACTCGATTTAAACTTGAAGATTGCTGATGTAGGAGAAAGATCCACTGGAGGTTATGAATGTACACGGAGAGCTTACCCCTATGTGAACTGTCTTTCCTCAATTTGTTGGTAGGGTCTTGGAGGAGATTCTCATTGACATGAGTTTGGAAACAGTTTGATCATAATATGAATGATCCCACTATTTTGTATTATGCCCCTGATTAAAAGACTCTTTAAAATGTTTGGCTTTGATGAACCATTTTGTATCAACTCCTTTTGATCGAGCTTCATATTAGTTTGCCCCAACATTCAAAATTTGAAAGCTGTGCCTCTAGATTTCGAGGATCTGTGGGAAGTACCCTCAAAAGAACTTAGGCCTCACCATGAACTTGACATAGATTTACCCAAGTATTTGAAGCTTGAAAAGCTTATACTTGAAGTTGCTTGAAGAATTTGAACCCTACATGCAGTAGGATGAACTTGATACACATTTCCCCGACATTTGAGTCTTGGATGGTTGCACCCCAATTATTAGGGATTTGAGAAGTTTTTTGAAACGAGGGAACCAAGTCACACCCTGTTGTGATATGACTTGATTAAGGAATGCTCCTTCGAAAGGTATGCCCCTGATTAAATGACACTTTGAAACGTGATCCAAGTTGATTGAATATCATAATGATCACCCTTTGTCAACCGTATCTTCATGTGATACACCCCTACAATTATTAGTATTTTCCCATGTTTATAGGGATCCCCTTAGATGCTTTCCCCCTAGTTAGGAGCTTCCTGGGAAAGATGGCTTTTGATCAAACCAATTTTGAGATCTCCTTGATGTTAAGTATTCATTCGTAGATAAATTTGTACATTTTGAAAAGTAATTCCGTTTGATGCACATGTAAGTTTTGAAATTGAATTTTGTTTATAGAATTAAAAATGGATGATTAGAGATGAATATTCGAAGAAGCAAAGTAGTTAGAAATAATTTTAACAAATACAGGAGTTAGTTTACCATAAATTTTGCTGGGTATGCTTTCACAGTGAACCTAGCTTCAATTAGGACTTTCAAAGGTTGTAACGTGGCCATGGTTAGTGGTTTAAGAAAAAAACGATATAAGGCTCAAAATTTATTTAAACCCAACCCATTATCCTTGTTTTTCTCCAATCCTAAATTCAATTAATGCAATAAATGCGTTTAATTCTCAAGAGAAATTTTGTAGTCGCGTAGATGATGAGAAGTGTAGATGAAGATCATAGCATTGATGAAAATCATTGATAAGATCCAAGCGTTGATAAGATATAAGCATTGATGAGAAACCTTGATGATTATTGAGGTGGTAGTCACAAGATTGTTCCCTAAAATTTTTTATTTTCAATTCCTTATTTTGCATGGACCAATTCTTTTGAATTTTCCAGTCCATTGGGATGCCCTAACTTTTGCCTAAGTCAAGTTTTGATTTCATTTTCTTAGCAGGCTTTCTCCTTTTTAAATTTTTTCTCTTGAGATTATTTTGACACTTCTGTCTGTCATACTGATTGTTGTAAACTTCAGTCTTCATTGTTTCCTCGATCTTGATTGATGTACTGAGGAGAAAGACGTTTTGGATTTTATCTTCGTTGATTCCTCAATCTTGGATGATGAACGTGAGGAAGATAATGTGCTCGAATATTTGCTTAGATTGTTCTCTCAATGATGTAACGAGGAAATAGATATGTGTTGTACCCCAAAATTTTCCCTCCCATATTTCCCAAGACATGTCAAGAATAATCTCCAAGTGATTCAAGATGGCTCAAGAATTAGACAGTCAAATCATCTCCTAAGGCAGTCAATTCAAAATTAGGGTTTTGTGTTGCATCAATGTCCTTACATCCAAATGACCTCAAGTTCTTTCCAATGTCCTAATATGTTCTCAAGTTCATCCATGTCAAATTTCAAGCCTTGCAGAGGAAGTTTGGTCAGTCAATTGCTCAAAAGGTCCAAGAATCGACTGTCCTAGGGCAAGAGTCAACTGTGACCTACAAATAGTCAAACCTCATGATTTTTGGTCAACATTCTCATTTTGAAGGATAATTCATCATTTGATCAAGGTTTGATCATGATTCATCAAGGATTGCTCAAGATTCATCAAGATTCAAAAGTTGCTAAATTAAGGTTTTGCAGGAAAAGTCAACTTAACTTTGACCAAGCATAACTGTCTCATACTTTATGAGAAATGACCCATCCAAAGCTCATTTTTAAGAGGATGCAATTTCCTACAATCCATATTCACACCCCAAGATCAATAAAGGCTCTCACAAAAAGTTACAAATTTGGACATTATAGGTCATTTTTGAAAGTCAACAAAAACACCTTTTTTTCCAAAGCTTATAACTTTATCATGGAATATCAAAATGATATGAGACCAAAGGGGTTGGTTAGAGGACATCTCAAAGTTTCTAAAAAGTCAAAGAACACCTTCAAAAGTTTAAAATTGAAGAAGTTATGCATTGTGGAAGTTGGGCATTTTTCCAAAATTGCCAAAAGTCAACTATCCTCAAAACTCCAATTTTTGACAAAAGGGCCCTCTTTTTTCCACTTGATTTGATCTTGTCACACCACACACGTGTTCTATCTTCAATTTCATGACCAATTATTAATTTTTCTATTTTTGTTTTCTTCTTATATTTTTTTTGTTATACAAAAAAAATATTAAACTTAAAATATACTTTTTTTTTATATAATTAATTTGATGTTGTGATTACTTTTTATCAATTTCTTGTTCTTTCTTTAATAAACTTTATTTTAGATTTAATTCACACATAATAAAACACCAAAAAATAATAATAGAATTTAGTTTTATCCTTCTTTAATTTTTTGTTTCTTACATAATTAAAAACACAAAAAGATAATGCATACGATTTTAATTTCTTTTAGTCAATTTTTTCATTTTTAGAATAGGTTTTACTTTCTTCCCTTCAAGTAAATACTTAAACTTCCATTTCCATATTTTGTTAATTTTATCTCATAGATTATTGTTAGCTTTAATTAATCGCTCAAAATTCGATTTGGTTGTATTGCTTATTATTTGGACCCTTCTATCACATTTGATTCATCCCCATTTGTAAAAGTTGTACCCCCATTCCCGTATACTTTGTAATAGCGTAGAATTTCAATTCCCGCAATTTACTGTTTTCCCTATACTGTATAGTAATTAGGCGTGTATGGCAAGATTCAAAAAATCAATCGCTAGATGACCTAATCAAAGAATAAAATAACTTGAAACCAGCACACTTTTTCACACGCACACCTCTAGGGTAACCTCGCTCGTTGCCTCGGAAATATAATCATGTCCCTCGAATATGGGACGCTTTAGCAATGACCCTTCGATAAAAAAGATCGTAGTCCCTCGATGACCCTCAACGTTGCCTTCAACAAAATGATCTCATCCCTTACAAAATTGCTAAAGCGTCTCATAAGTTGCCTTCGATGACTGTAAAATTGACCCGCGCATGTCCCTTCACATCCAATGATGGGGTTTCTTACCAAATCAATGGTAAGATAGCACCATTAAAAGGATGAAGAAAAGAACAATTTAAGACCTTTTGAGTAGATAGATTCGCTCTTAGTTACTCGCTTGCTCACGATAAAAACTTTTTACACCTACACTTTCATTTCAAAACATTTTCAAAAAGACAAAAAGTTTTGTATACGTTCTTATAGAGACGAGAACCATTGCAAAACATCTTTTCAAAACACTTTCTGAAACACGATTCACAAACACCTCTTTGAACCACTTTTCGAAACAAAACTTTATACGCGTTCTTATAGAAACGAGAACCATTACAAAGAGATTTTTCAAAATACTATCAAAGCCCACATCACAAGCACACTGTCAAATGAAAGCAAGTGATCTAAACGAGTAACTAAGAGCTCATGGAAAACCATGGATGAAAAGGGTGCTAATACCTTCCCTTTTCATAATCTACCCCCCGAACCCGAGAAATCATCTCGAAAGGTCTTTCCTGTGCTTTTTTACCTTTCCTTTTGGATAAAAGAAAAGTCGGTGGAGACTCTTGCTATTCGCACAAATGCGATCGAAACGCAAAACATCAAGTCAGTTCTCCCACCGTATCACAGAACCGACGACTCTGATGGGGAGAAAAAAAGTGGGGTTACCTTAGGGATAGATCACCTTTACTCGCTTTCATTATTTGATTTGTGTGCTTTATATTTAGTTCTTTGTATTGGGCTTGCTTTGATCCTCCACCCGGATTTGGGGCACCTTTTTAGGTAAATAGCAATAGATTGTGGAGACTGTACGACGTAGACCGATATGGTTGAGACAATGGCTATGTTAGTGTGATGCATTTGTGGGTACCGATATCCCTCGTGGTGAATCGAGGAGAATATGGGGCCGCTGAGTGGCATCGTGAAGCACTAATTAACCTTAGAACCCTAATTTAACAAACATGGCCATTAGGACGTAGTGAGGTAGCCGGTTTTGGTGTAAAGCTGAAAATTGGTTGATACTCGATACTACACTCATTGAGGCTAGACTTTTGGGATATCTAGACCGCAAGAAAAGATTGTTGTGCTGAGACAATGCCTAAGAGAAAGGTCGGTGATATTGAGATCCTTTAGAACCCGGTCATTATTTCTAGGACAGGTTGAGCCGACTAAAACTTCAAGAAGGTACTTACCTACAAACTCATGCAAGCCTAAAACATAGGGATCTGTTTGTTGTGTGTGTATATGTTTGCTTGTACATAAACATCATAAACATCATATGCATGCTCACTAACCATTTCAAGGATTTAGAAATTTATCTTTGTTTTTGTTTTGTAGGATATGAATTCTCTCCGACGAAACACCATCCGAATCAGCTTTGTAAAAACACATCCTCAACTTCAAGAGCTAGCTTCAAGAGTGCCTGAGGATTCTCCTTTTACCAAGAAGTATGGTCGACTCCTCAGTTTGGCTACATCCAACTTCCAAGAAGAGATGATGTGTGTACTATTCCAATTCTTTGATCGCGTACATCATTGTTTCACTTTCCAGGACTATCAGTTGGTACCTACATTGGAAGAGTTTTCTCTAATCTTAGGGGTGCCTGTGCTTAATCAGATACCGTTCATCAGTCTAGAAGGGATTCCAAAACCTGAAGTCATCGCCGAAGCTTTACATGTGAAAAGGGCCGACGTCATAGCCAATTGGGAGACAAGAAGTGGGGTTAAAGGTTTTTTAGCTAAGTTTCTATTGGAAAAAGCTCGTTCATTATGGGATGACATGGATTTCCAAGCTTTTGAAGACGTGCTATCTCTCCTCATTTATGGTTTGGTTCAGTTTCCTAATTCGGACCAATTCATAGACGTTAATGCCATCAAAGTCCTTCTCTCTTGCAATCCTATACCCACCTTTCTAGGAGACATCTTGCATTGCCTTCATACCCGTACCATGAAGAAAAGAGGTACCCTTTTATGTTGTATACCCCTACTCGCTACACCTGCCTCAGTCAACATTGAATAACGAGTAAAGATTGACTTGGTCTCAAAGCATGATGTCTCTCTCCCACGCTGATATTCGTTGGTGCTCGAGATCCTTGGAAGATATTTCTATCATTGGCCGTTGTGGGGAGTTCCCTAATGTACCTCTACTAGGTATTAGGGGAGGTATCACCTACAACCCGTGTTTAGCTCTTCGGCAGTTTGGGTATGCCCGAAGAGACAACCCTCATGAGATGCTCGTCCAAGGTCTGGTTTTCGACTATGACAAAGAAGATCAAGGTTATCGCTAGAGGTTTACACGTGCTTGGGGAATGGTGAACAAGGTGGACAGTAGGACTTTAGGACATAAAAACTTTATCCCTCTCGAGCCTTACCTTAGGTGGGTACGGGCTCGTGCCCAAAATCTCTTAATTCCTTACCCTTCCATCCTTCCTGTCATCATCGAGCCTGTTATTGAAGGAGACATCCCATAGTTCTTCATCCAGACATGCCTACCTCTCTCGAAGACCTGCAGAAAGCTTAGATTCAGTTGAAGGAAGAGTGAGACACCTTTGAAACCCAGTACTACGCCAGTGAGAAGAAAGTTCTGGAGCTCACTAAACTGCTTCATGAAGAGAAAAACCTGAATACCTACATTGCTCCAAAGAGGGTGGGCTCGATCTTTTTGTCTTAAGAATTTTTGTTGTATTTTGTTTCTTTCTTTGTGAGCCCAAGGAGGCATGATGTATTCAAACTTGGTTTTATTTAATTTGACGTGTGTTCTTTTTTGGTTTGGACAAGTTTAAATCTCTAAATTTCCTTGAAATCATTTGCATATTGCATCTTCATTCATCATAACATCATACAGGTTTCTCATAACAGGCCGCCTTATCCTTCTACTGTTTATTTCAGTGAGATGGATGTTGAACAGACTGTGAAAGATATTCAGGCGCAAAATGCCCAGTTTCAACAAATGCTCATGGCTCTGACAAAAGGGCAGGAGGAGTTGAAGACTCTGCTAGCCAAAGAGAAGAAGAAGAAAACGAAGAAACCAACCGGAGTTGTGATCATGGGAAGAAGGTTTAAAGGACAGAACAGGCGAACCTTGGACTTTGCAACATCATCAGGCAAGGGAGATAATCAAACCCAAGAAGTGAACAATGACCCAGCATCCGAAAGAGAGGAAGAGCCTGATTACTCTGAGGAACAATATCCTCCTGCTGATGATAAATACAAACAGCTAGAGGATCGTTTGAATGCCATGGAGATTCAGAGGGTACCCGGTTTGGACTTTGAAGAATTAGGACCCATCTCAGAGGTTATCATCCCGCAGAAGTTCATGGTCCCAACTTTCGCCAAGTATGATGGTATCTCTTGCCCAAAACTACATCTGAGGTCATATGTCAAAGATTCAACCCCACGCGGCTGACAAAAATCTGTGGGTGCATTTCTTCCAGGAGAGCTTATCGGGGACTCAGTTGGATTGGTTCTACCAATTAGAAGGGTCCAAGTTGGCTGCCGCTTTCTACAAACAGTATCAGTATAATGCTGATTTGGCCCCGACTAGGACACAATTACAAAGTATGTCTATGGGAACAAATGAGGGTTTCAAAACCTATGCTCAAAAATGGAGGGATCTCGCAGGAAGAGTCCAACCCCCTCTATCCGACAGAGAATTAGTGGATATGTTCCTTGGCACCTTGTCAGGACCATTTTTCAATCAACTGATTGGGAGTTCTTCAGCTGGGTTTACCGAATTAATCATGACTGGTGAGCGGGTCGAAGCCGGTATAAGAAGCGGCAAAATTCAAAGAGATGCATCCTCAAGTTTGGTGAAGAAACCTTTTGTCAGAAAGAAGGAGGTCAGTGCTGCGTATGACCATAGGAATCAAAACAAAACCGACCGTCATCCGGCAGTAGGGGCTGTCATGATCTCTAATCCTGTGCCAAATCAGCAGCGAAATTATCAGCGCAAACCAGAAGCGCCCATGAGACAATTTACTCGGATTAACATGACCATGTCTCAAGTTTTGCCACACCTTCTAAAGACCAATCTGGTAACTTTAAAAGAAGCTCCCAAGAATCCCAATACTGCTTCTCCTTGCTACAACCCGAACGCCCGATGTGCCTATCATTCTGAAAGCCTGGGGTATGATACAAATGATTGTTGGGCCTTAAAGAATAAGGTGCAAGACCTTATTGATGTGAAAGAGATTGAATTTGATCCCCTAGAAACGCCTAATGTAATAACGGCACCAATGCCCAGACATGGCCAAGGTATCAATGCCATTGATGATGATCATTTTGTTTCCTCTGTGAATGACTTGGTAACTCCTCTGTTGACCATTAAACATAATCTACTGCAAGCCGGTATGTTCCCAGGTTGTGATGAAAATTGCCACCTTTGCAAATCCCTGCCGAACGGTTGTTTGTTACTAAAGATAGGCGTTTAACGCCTGATGACTAGTAAAGAAATCCTATTTGAAAAGCTACCTCTTATAAAAAACTCTCATCAAGATGTTTCGATAATCACCATTTCCGACAATCCTCCCAGGGTCTCCACCAAAAGACCCGTCAGGATTACATCTGCTCCCAGATCTGCACCATTAATCATCACTATGCCAAGACCAATGCCATACTCCTCAAATAAAGTTGTTCCCTGGAGTTATGAGGCTGACGTTTATTACTACGGCATCAAGCAAGATCAGTTGGCTATCACAAATGAAGTCGCGAGAGATATTGATCCTGACATCGGTAACATCACTAGAACCATCAAAATAACAAGAAGCGGAAGAGTCTTCTCACCTGAGATTTCTCCAAAGACCGTCGCTACTCCTGTTATCATCACTACTGCCACTCCTACCTACACTGCCGGTGATACTCCCGCTATTATCCCTACTGCCGATACCAGGGGAAAAAAGGCTTTGGTTGAGCCTACCCAAGCAAGAGAACATCTTGAAGTCATCCTTGACGCTTCTAGAAAAGAAATAGAAGAAATCCTAAAGATAATCAAGAAAAGTGACTACAACATTGTAGAAAAATTGGGGCAGACCCCCTCGAAGATATCATTGTTGTCCTTACTTTTGTGCTCTGAAACTCATGCCAAAGCCTTGGTAAAGTTTCTTAAGACCGCTCATGTGCCCCAGGAGACCTCCATCGACCAATTTGAAGACTGTGTGGCCAGTCTAACTGCTGATAATGGATTGGGCTTTTCCGATGCTGATTTAACCTCTAAGGGAAGGAAACACAACGATGCCTTACATATTTCCATTGAATGCAGGGGCACCACACTTGCCTATGTTTTGTTGGATACCGGTTCATCATTGAATGTCTTGCCCAAAAATGCCCTCGACCGACTGGATTGTGAGGGGCTCATCTTGAAACCTAGCAACATTATAGTAAGGGATTTTGATGGTTCCAAGAGGATAGTGCACAGAGAAGTTAGTATCCCCATAAAAATTGGGACTCAGACCTTTGACTCAATTTTCTATGTGATGGACATCCGCCCTTCGTACTCTTGTCTGTTGGGTCGACCCTGGATCCATGGTGCTGGTGCCGTCACTTCCACCCTACACCAAATGCTAAAATACCCGATCAGAGGGAAGATTATCACAGTTCACGGAGAAGAGGAATACATGGTTAGCCATTTGAACTCTTTCAGGTATGTTGAAATGTATGATCGGTGGATCTGGAACTGACTGTTTAACGCTGGTTCGCGAAATGTCGCGGAAGCAAGAGTCGCCACCGTCTTTTATTTTCTCCAAATGGAAAGGACAAAAGCACAGAAAAATTCCTTATAGAGATTGCTCTCGGTTCGGGAGGTAGATTATAGAAAGGGGAGGTGTTAGCACCCTTTCTATCCATGGTTATCCATGGGCTCTTAGATACTTGCTCATTGTGTTTTCAAAATTGGTTTGTTTGCTTTTCAACTGTGGGTTTTAAAAAGTTTCTTTGAAAATTCCAGTTCGACTCTTGTATCGGTCCTCAAGAGTGTTTGAAAAATTGCTTTCGAAAGCTTTTTGAAAAGGTGTCGGTGTGAAAAGTATTTTTGATTTGTTTTTTAAATTAGAGCAAGTATCTAGAGTCGTCTACCTACCCTAAGGAATTCGTCTGTGTAAATGTCCTTTAAAGTAGTGCCATCCCACCATTGAGGGGTAGGTAGCACCACCGTTGGAGGCGTTCGGGTCAATTCGAAGGTTCGGGACATGGTGATCACCAGAGCAATAGGAAGATACCTTAGAAGCTACCCTCATGCCAGGTTCCCGAATCATGAGGACTTACTAAAACATCCTCTACTCGACGATCACCTTTCGAGGGGCAAGGCAACAGTGAGGCGTACCCTAGGGGTGGTGTGTGATTTGTGTGTCGTTTTCAGATATTTTGTCTTGTTCATGTCATGGGTGATCTACGCTTTTGTTTTTATTTTAACATTCATTCTTGCATGCAATTTATTAGCAGTTAAAAAGTTGCGAGAAATATAAAGTTCCTAAACTATTACAAAGGCGCGGGTCCACATCGCCAAATTAAATCCAGGACCCGATTTGACATAAAATAAAGTAAAGTGCGAGAAATATAAATATCGAATTTACATGGCTTTGGGAGAATTACATAAAAGGAGGAAATAAAATAAACGCGCGAATTGGAATTACGATCGAATGCGAGGGCGTTGGACCCTTTTTAATGAAATTAAATTATGATTAACAAATTAATTAAATTAAAGTAAAAAGAAAAGATTTTTGAGTTTTTGTATTTATGGATTTTTAATAAGAGAATTAAATGAAACTAAGAAATTAATTAACCCTAATTCTAACTATTTTTATTTATTAAGAAAAATATTAAAATTGAACCTAAAATTAAACCTAATTAATTAATGCAATTTTATTTACAAGAAAATAATTAATAATTAATAATTATAAAAGAAAAGAAAAAGATAAAAGTAATTAAAACCTAATTCCACAAATTTTAAATTTATTAAAAAAAATGTTAAAATTAACCCTAGAATAAAAAAACTAATTAATTAATAAGACCATTTTTACAAAAAAATAACATTAAATGAAATATATTTTAATTTTTATGACTTTATGATTTTTTTATTATTTTTTATGTTATGAAAATATGTTAATTTAAAGAATTAAAAAAAGAATAATTGAATTAACACAAATAATGGAAAATAAAAAAAAGAAAAGAGTTGCAAACCCTTGGGAGTGTTGACCCCAAATTGGAGGTATCTCCAGCATTTTTGGCCCAATGTTTAAGGCCTTATTTGACTTTTCCTGGGAGCGTGTATACGCGTTGACTGGTGAGTATGACGTTCATCAAATCTGAGCCCTTGGATGGACATTCTAGGACATGTGGCATGCTGAGATTATGGACGTATGATGAACCATGGGATTGAAGCTGCATAGGATTATATTGAAACAAAATACATTAATAATATGGGGGGACCTGGGATTCGAACCCAGGTCCCATTGCTTACCAAACCAATACCTTACCAGCTGCGCTATTGTGTTGCTTTGTACATAATATGACAAGTGATCAATATAACGTAACACAAAGATTAGTGGCATTTTTCCGCGCGAAATTCAAATACACCAACCATCGCCTTACACCTCATCTTCTTCCCCACTTGCTTGCTGTACCTGAAACAAAAACAAACTGAATAGCGGGGGTTTTAAACCCCCGCTAAATGGCAAGTACAAAAACAACGATTAGAATATGGTGGCTCATAAATTGAGCGCGAATAGTGTGTTAAGATCGTCCAAGCTTCCTGAGTTTAATGGTCTAAGTCTCACGTCCCAATTTTTCCATAACTGAGAAACCCCAATTCAAGGTTTCTGAAACCCTAGGCATCGTTCATGGAAACTCTTCATATATGCAATAATTCTTCAATTAAATCATACTGCTAGCTTCAGAATCAACTCATTAGTATAAATTAACAATAAAAATGCATGGATATGGCGTGTAGATTTGAATATGATTAAAGAAAAAATCAGGTACAGGGTAACTGCGTTCTACCGTTTCTTTGCGTTAGAAGGAGTGATTTTGATCCAGGAAGCTTCCTTGATGTCTCAGGAAGGCAATGGAATAATTATTTTGGCTTGAAACCCTTTGTAATCACGTTTTCAGTTTTGGAATTTTTCACAAAAAGTGCAATGTTCTTCTTCAGCTTTGGGCGCAGCTTTTTGGTCCTGATCACTAGGGTTAGCATGAGTATATATGTGTGAATGATTAGGGTAAGGTTTTTGGTCCAAAGAATCAATGAATTGATGGAATCAATATTTGATTTTCATGCCATAATTTTTCAATCTTTTTCATGCTAATTTGGTTCCAATCATGTCCAATCACATGGATTCTTTCCCTATCTAATAATGCACGAAAATCTGAAGTTATCCCATGCATAAAAAGATTTGATTGACTTGCTTTGGTATTTTCCACATATTTATTTTAATTAAATGAATTATTAGCAATTAAAAATTCAAATAAATAAATAAAAATGATGAAAAACTTCCCTTTGGGCCAAATGGTCGTGCACATGCCTTGGATGATGAATCTTGGAAGAAAAAGAGGCCCATTAGCATTTTTAAGACATTTGAAGCAAAGTTGACTTTTCAAAATATCCAAAAATTTCCCAACTTCCATAAGGCATATCTTGCTCAATTTTTAAGCTTTGATCATGTTCTTGGACATTTTGGAAAGGTCTTGAAGTCTTATAACCAATGCCTTTGGTCCCATGTCATTTTGATTTACCAATATCAAGTTATGGCCTTTGACTTAAAGTCCCTTTTTGTTGACTTTTGAAAATGACCTATAATGTTGAAATTGATAACTTTTTGTGAGAGCATTTCTTGGACTTGAAGTGTGAAGAGGAGTTGTAGGAAATGTCATTACCTTAAAAATGAGCTTTGGATGGAATTTTCCTGATAATCCATGTGGAAGTTATGCCTTGGTCAAGTTACAGTTGACTTTTTCAACTGTCCAAATATGGAAACTTTTGCATCTTGAGACTTTTTGAGCCAAACTTTGAGAATCATGATCATGCATTGATCAAATGATGTTTGTGGCTTCAAAATGAGATGTTGACCAAAAATTTGAACTTTTGACTGTCAAATGACCATTTTGCCCCTACAGTTGACTGTAGTGCAATTAGGGTTTTTGACTGTGCAATTTTGTGCTGTAAGCCTTGAAACTTGGAATGAGGATGCTTGACCATGTTTATAGGCATGTGGGACTTGATTGGACCCTTGGAAACTTCAATTTCTTTGTCAGAACCAAAACCCTAATTTTTGACTGTTAGGAGGCCCTTGAACTGTGCAACCCTTGAGGAGATGTTTGAAGCTTGTTCTTTGCAATTCTTGAAGAATATGGGAGGGCAAATTTTGGGGTACAACAGTTGCCCCTGTTCAATCTTCTTAGACCTGAGGATGCAGATTGGCTGACGTGCCTTTCGTAATCCGAAGGTAGAAGATGATTGAACACTAGAGTGCCCAGAAATTTGCGCTCACATAGTAGTGTGATGGTGGGGAATGGGCTTACAGATGCCATTTGGAGATTGATGGATAGGATGATGGGCTTATAGATGCCATGCCAAGAAGTGATGGAAGGTGGATGGGCTTATAGATGCCATCTGGATGTCGATCGCGTAAGAGATTCCTTAGCGAGAACTTGCGTACCTGCAAAAGAAAATGATTACCTGGCCTGTTACAGGAGCTGATCTTCAGATTCTTTGTATAGATGTGTCCTGATTGGTTACAGGAGCTGAATCTGGAGCTTCAAACGGTGATGAATGAACCAGGGGTGGTTACTACCTCAACAGGAACGGTGAGAGAACCTTAGGCGACTTCAACCTCAACAGTAATCATTGAGAGAATCTTGGACGACTTCAACCTCAACAGTAACGCTGAGAGAATCTGGGGACGATTACTACCTCCGCAGTAATGGGGAGAGAACCATAGGCGACTTCAACCTCAACAGTAATCATTGAGAGAATCTTGGGCGACTTCAACCTCAACAGTAATCATTGAGAGAATCTTGGGCGACTTAAACCTCAACAGTAATCATTGAGAGAATCTTGGGCGACTTCTACCTCAACAGTAATCATTGAGAGAATCTTGGGCGACTTCAACCTCAACAGTAATCATTGAGAGAATCTTGGGCGACTTCAACCTCAACAGTAATCATTGAGAGAATCTTGGGCGAATTCAACCTCAACAGTAATCATTGAGAGAATCTTGGGCGACTTCAACCTCAACAGTAATCATTGAGAGAATCTTGGGCGACTTCAACCTCAACAGTAATCATTGAGAGAATCTTGGATGACTTCAACCTCAACAGTAACGCTGGGAGAATCTTGGGGCGATTACTACCTCCGCAGTAACGGGGAGAGAACCACAGGCGACTACAACCTCAACAGTAACGCTGAGAGAATCTTGGATATCTTCTACTGAGTCTTTATCAGGAAAATCTGTTAGGGGTCGATTTAGCTGGACTAGAGAAGGCCTTTGACTGGATAAGAAACAGGAAAATCTTAGGGTCGATTTAACTGAAGCGGTCTAGGTCTTGCAATCTTCAACTGGATAAGAAACAGGGAGATCTTAGGGTCGATCTGACTGAACCAGAGAAGCCCTTTGACTGGATAAGAAACAGAAAAATCTTAGGGTCGATTTAACTGAACCGGTCTAGGTCTTGAAATCTTCAACTGGATAAGAAACAGGGAGATCTTAGGGTCGATCTGACTGAACTAGAGAAGGCCTTGGACTGGATAAGAAACAGTAAAATCTTAGGGTCGATTTAACTGAACCGGTCAAGGTCTTGAAATCTTCAACTGGATAAGAAACAGGGAGATCTTAGGGTCGATCTGACTGAACCAGAGAAGGCCTTTGACTGGATAAGAAACAGGAAAATCTTAGGGTCGATTTAACTGAACCGGTCTAGGTCTTGAAATCTTCAACTGGATAAGAAACAGGGAGATCTTAGGGTCGATCTGACTGAACCAGAGAAGGCCTTTGACTGGATAAGAAACAGAAAAATCTTAGGGTTGATTTAACTGAACCGGTCTAGGTCTTGAAATCTTCAACTGGATAAGAAACAGGGAGATCTTAGGGTCGATCTGACTGAACCAGAGAAGGCCTTTGACTGGATAAGAAACAGGAAAATCTTAGGGTCGATTTAACTGAACCGGTCTAGGTCTTGAAATATAGTTGAGAACTTAACTGAATCTTTCCTGAAAGGTAAAGGTCAGTCATATGCAATGCATGATATGGATCAAGCAATGATGTTCTCAATATAAATGAGATTTGTGAGATATGATGCGTAGATGCATGCTATAATGTATGAAAATATGATGTTTATGAATGTATCTTTTTGTCTTTTAGGAAAATAAAATCCTTGACGGGTGCCAGGAAAGTCATATCCTGGGCTGATGTTGAAGAATAGATTTTTGCTTCCGCTGGGGATGATAGTTGCAAGAATACCGGTAGGAGAAGATGACTCTGTTGGGGAATAAACTTGGCGAATGGATTATCCTGCGGGGAGAAAATTACTTTAACGATCTTGCTGGGAAGAAATACTCTGCGGGGAGAGGTACTCTGCTGGAATGTTGGTGGTAACTTCACTGGGGATACCATTGTTGTGTTGGAAGTATTAATAGACTTCGCTGGGGATAAGAAGACTTCGTCGAGGACGCTCTTTCCGTAGCTTTTGGCTGAGGATAACCCAGTTATATCCTGGTAGGGAAATAACTCTTGAATAAAGCCGGGAGACACGTTCGTGCTCTGCGAGGATAAGCTTCCAGAATCTACTGGGGATAAGCTTACTGCTTGGGGAGATGAATTCCAACTTTTATGGGGAAATCTTGATTAGACTCTTCTGGGGAAGTTTTGAGATGTATTGGGGAAGTGACTCCATTGAATGTTTGATATACCACCGGGGAACAATCTTTAGGCCAAGACTGCCGGGGATGCTTGTTAAGAATGTTTGTATACTCCGTTGGGGAATGTTGAGATCCGCGGGGAATAATCCAACTTCCTTGAGGTTGATAGTGGACTAACTCTGCTTGGGGAGAGTATCGCTGACTTGCTGGCTCACTCTCTGGGGAATTAAGATATCTTGGTCATGTTTTTCAACCGAACCTACCTTTGTACCTTGGTGGACAGAGCAATTAGATCGCTTAGACAACTCATTATTGCCCCTGTTTCTGATGTGGGAGAGAAAGATACCTGTGGAGGTGCTTGTAGTTGTTGATGGTCAAACTTTCTTCTGGTAGGCAAGTGACAAGATAACGGGACATAGTCGTACGCTTTGATCCCTAATTTTTGCCTGGACCGCCCTTTCGGGTGTTCAGTCCATCGGGATACCCTTTTTTGCCCAAGCCGCCTTTTTCAGGTTTTCGACTTGCCGGGTGTACAGATTTTTTTTCATTTCATCCCTTATTTTTGCCCGAACCCTTTTGGTTCGCCGGGAAGCCCTTATTTTTGCCTAGGTGTGTCAACCTAGCGGGTCTTTGATTTTGCGTAGTATTTTTTTCGACTATGTCCATGCTCTCAGGATGTAGGGAGGTGCCCCTGTTATTGTGTTGCCACGCTACCAGAAGATGTTTGGTCATGCAAGATTTGTTACTGGGAATTCATGTCCAATGCCCCAAGTGGCTCAGGCGGAGGTTTGCCCCTGGCTGTTTGGCGTCTTGAGAGATTCCTTGAATCTTGACTGGACTGCCCTAGATGATGGAAAATGATCATGTCATGCCCCTTGATTGGAAGTGCTTTTGTTCACTAGGCGTTCGTCGTGCGAATTTCCCTGCTGTTCAAACAAAAAGTCATATGCAAACAAATGTTATATAAAAAATGCAAAGCCTATGTCTGTCTTGAAGATTTTGAAAATGCATTCTTTTTCATAAAACAAATGAATGTTTGTAAAACGTGATGTCAACTCCGTATTTTACCGTAAGCCTTAAGGAGTCAG